>JAWHQI010000003.1:20217500-22617500 GCA_033032865.1 Dactylorhiza incarnata
CGTAAATTTTGTTGCGCCGAACATTAGAATTGGATTTCTAATCGTCAAAGCCAATTCCAGAAAACCAATTCCGTTCAAACGAACAGACCCTAAGTGAAATGAGTTAGAGTTGTATTAAATTGAAGCCTTAGATTCGCTTGATGGTCCTATTTCAAGACCATGTCAAGCCATATTTTACCCTTTATACTATTAATAATAGATAAATAGCACCCAAATCAAATCTAAGTGAGCTACAAGTCCGTGACAAACAGCTTGAGTCGTAAGCAAAAAGGGCGTGTTGCAAGGCGGGAAATTCATACTTTCTCAGCTTTCTTTCTTCTTCTGCGGTATCATGTCTAGGGCATGTAACCAACAAAGATCGTTCTAAAACCCGAAAGTCGGAGTCACAAAATTCGGCCTTATAATTTGATAGGTTTGTAATATGCTCTCCCTATTTGACTCACTCGCATGATTGGAGAACTAATGACTCATCATGTTAATGATGATGACGACTTTGGCTTCGTTTGGCGCGGTGGTGGCAGTCGTGAACGCGGTGGTCTTGAACCACCGTTCGTGAACGCCCGACGTTACCTAATAAAATTCATGCATTTTATGTTAAAACTAGTTTATTTTCTTAGTAGCGGTCATAACATTTGTTTTGCCAAACATACAATCTATGATAATGACGTTTTTGACCCAACTCACCGGAGCAAATAAGCCGCAACAAAGCCTTTATTATTGTGTGTGCTATATGCAACCTATTATACCATTATAAATGCAGTTGGAGATTTATTGCTGACGACACTATCATCAATTAATATGAAACCATGCATGAGCCATCCGGTTAACGTGCAGGACAATTCTATCTTATATTATTGCCACTCGAAGGGGAAAGAAACACACGCCTTGTTTGCACGTAAGATCGTCTTCTTAAAGAAAATCCTTCCCCATAATAAGCGAAAAATAGTCTTAATCATTATGAGGTCATCTATTTTACTTTTAAGTTATTTCCCCATCCGCCCCTACCATATATACTTGAGCATAACTATATCTTCAGCACGAGTGCACTGCGAATTCCCTACTATAGATGACACTGCAGGTTTCTTTCTCAAAAGTGATAAATCCACAACAAAGGCAATATTTACATCACTAGTTGGATGCATAGATCTACTAGGTCGTTTTTTTATTATGTGCGACTTGCTATATGCCCTAGGTTCTGAAGAAGAAGATGCAATTTTAATAAGAAAACCTTCAATATATTTATCAATATATATGATTACCATAGTTATGATCTTATGACTCAAAGTTCAAAGAAGATCATTTTAAGTTTTCTATAACTGCTCGTAACTCGAACCAATTGTCTATAGCAAATCCACCCTCAGATAAGCCTCAATCCCCCTACACCTAATCCTAAGTCTAGTAGTCTAACTAAGGCAAAATTCCCCCCTAAATCTCCCTCGACCTAGTTGCCACACTCGAGGCAAATATCTCTCCCTAGACGTGACTCGATCTAGTCGTCACACATGAGGCGAATTCACACCGATTACAATATTCATTGTTCAACTCAAAATTAAAGGAAAAATACAATAAGAGAAATAAATAAGATAAAGAGAAAACTCCCCTCTAATACGATAGATCCATTAATTTTGATGTCGTTGTCTTGCAAAGATTCGGTCATTGTGGTTTGGGATGCTGTAAGTCTGATGAGGTTAGCAGGATTGAGGAGAAGTACATAAGATCACCAACAAGAAATTGGTATTACAAAGGTTTTATTATATTTGCACATCCTTTAAGTTTTACAAACAAGACATATTTATAGATAGCCCTCAAAGGTACTACCTTTACAGCCCATCACTTTTATAGTGATCCATCTATCTTGCAACTGACAAGTTAACAGCAGGATATACATTAATTACAGCTGTCAATTATATTTAAGAAGGTGCTATTGATGAAGGCTTCATCTGCAGCTATTGTTGACTTCTGAAGTCCATCGACGTGTTGCAGCGTAGGTCAACATTGGTATCAGAGCATCTTCGATCTTTGTTTAGGAACATCATCGGAGGTAAACTCACATGACTTCCTTTAGTACTTTTTCTATTTCCCAAACATCCATTCCTGTTTTCAATGAAGAGAAATACGACTATTGGAGTATACACATGAAGACTGTCTTTACCTCTCAAGGCTTATGGGACATAGTGCTAAAAGGACCATCTCCTAACCTTGTCCAGCCTTCTGAAACAAGTAAAGAAAAAGCAATAACACCAACCACTGATGAATTACAAAGAGATGCACGGGCTATATGCCTCATTTACCAAGGTGTATCCGATACTATTTTCCCTCGCATACTGGGAGCACAAACGGCCAAAGCAGCTTGGGACACCCTCCGAGAGGAATTTATTGGTGATGCAAAAGTCATAGACCTGAAATTACAAAATGCTTTGAGAGATTTTGAGAATCTTTCAATGAAATCATGAGAACGAGTAGAGGCACCGTTGGCAAGAAGTCTACATATTAATAATCAGATTCGTAGTTATGGGGATACAATAGAAGATAGGAAAATTGTACCCAAATTACTACGTAGTTTGCCTTCCACTTTCTACCTTGTAGTTACTGCAATAGAAGAGTCTAAAGACTTAAGGACTCTGTCACTAACATCCCTTTTGGGGTCCTTAACACTTCATGAAGAGAGACTAAGGCATACAACTCTGCCTCTAAATCAGGCTTTTCAAGCAAAACTACAGCTCTCCTCACAAAAATTAAGAAAGGGAAAGAAAGGCCCTCCATTTCAAAATACTAACTTCTAGCCAAAGCAAGGTTATGGCGCAAAGTGGGACTCTGAAAGAACAAAAACCAAAGCAGTGTCAAATATTAACCCAGAAAAGGCACGAGGACCTGGGGATCAGTTTTGCATCATTTGCAAAAAAAACAATCACAACTCTAGAGATTGTTTCTTTAGGTGTAAAACCTGTCGGATACCCAATCATTCAACACAACATTGTTGGCATAAAGGGAGGGAAGAAGTTAAACTCTCAGAAATTGAGCAAACTAACATGGAAGATATGTTCTATACCTCCACCTCTCCTCAGAAAATAAAAACTGATACATGGTTTGTGGATAGTGGCTGCTCATGCCATATGACAAATACCTAAGCAAATTTCGTTAACCTTGATGAGACAGCCAAAGCACAAGTGCTACTAGGAAATTGTGTGGTTGTCTGCATTGAAGGTAAAGGGACAATAGCTTTTCAAATTGATACAGGTGAGACAAAACACATAGCCGATGTATGGTATGTACCAACTTTAACCCAAAATCTGTTAAGTGTTGGACAGCTAGTACAAAAAGTTATACACTCACCTTTAATACACTTGGAGGGCATATATGGCATGAAGCCTCAGGTGTCCTACTTGGCTCAGCAACGGTTAGAAATAACCACTTAATTACTATCAAATTAGCAAGCTTAAAGCAACAAACCTTTCTCTTCGAACAACAAACGCAAGTTCCTTCTATTATTCTCTGGTATCATCGCCTTGGACACCTTCATTGGCAAGCCCTCCAACTGATGAAGTAGAAAGCATTAGTTCTTGGACTACCATCATTTAAGGAACAAGATATCAGATTCTGTGAAGAGTGTGCTTATGGAAAAACACACACACACTTCCATTTCCTCACTCAGCCGCCACTCGTTCTAATCAGCCTCTGGAGTTAATACATGGAGACCTTTGGGGCCCTGCACCAACTCTTTTAATTGGAGGTAAATCATATTATTTATTATTAGTTGATGACTATAGTAGATATATATGGTTATATCATCTCACCTCCAAAGCTGAAGCCTTTCTCACATTCCAAACTTTCAAGAAAGCCATTGAATTAGAATTTGGATTAAGATTAAAGCTCTAAGAACAGATCGAGGTGGTGAATTCACCTCAAATATGTTTATGCAATTTTGTAAAGATGCAGGAATTAAGAGAGAGCTGACATCACCTTACTCACCACAACAAAATGGTGTGGTAGAGAGAAGGAACCGCACCATCTTAGAAACGACAAGAGCCTTACTGCATGGTATGCAACTACCAAGGAATTATTGGGTTGAGGCTACTCAAACAGTAGTTTACCTGCTTAATTGTGTACCTTTTAAACCTCTCTTAAACAATACTCCCTACTTCCTATTAAAACAAAGAAAGCCCTCAGTAGAACATCTGAAAGTCTTTGGATGTGTAGCATATGCACTGACAACCTCACAACAAAGAGACAAGCTTGATAGAAAGAGCAACAAATGAATATTTATAGGCTATAGTGAACATTCTAAAGCCTATCGTCTTTATGATCCAATTGCCAAACGTTTAATTATATCTAGAAATGTATTATTTGCTGAAAATGCAGCTTGGCAATGGGAATTAGAAAATCATGAGCATAATCAATCTTTAGTAATGGTTGAGCATATCTATAGCCCCGTCCAGATCACTGATAAAGATCAAAAGGAACCCAGGCCTATTGAACAGATTGCTTCTTCATCAAGTTCCAGCTCATCTTCATCATCTCCTGTAAGAACTCGTAGCATGGATGACATTTACCAAGCTACAGAAACAGCTTTTCTAACAGCTACTCCTCTTACCTATCAAGAAGCTTGTACTGACCCCAAATGGAAAGCTGCCATGAATGAAGAATGGGGCACAATTCAGAAAAATAACACTTGGACTCTAGTCGATCTATCGGCCAACAAACCCCATATTGGACTCAAGTTGTTATTTAAGACCAAATGCACAGAAACAAGTGAGATATTTAAACACAAAGGTCGCTTAGTGGTCAAGGGATACTCACAAAAACTAGGAGAAGACTTTGACGATACATTTGCCCATGTAGCCCGTATGGACACACTATGATTGGTGCTAGCATATGCTGCTCAAAACAAATATCCAGTATATCATCTGGATGTAAAGGCAACATTTCTAAATGGTAAAATTAAAGAAGAGCTGTAGGTTGAGCAACCAATCAG
Source organism: Dactylorhiza incarnata (assembly GCA_033032865.1). Classification (NCBI taxonomy): domain Eukaryota; kingdom Viridiplantae; phylum Streptophyta; class Magnoliopsida; order Asparagales; family Orchidaceae; genus Dactylorhiza; species Dactylorhiza incarnata. Next base: position 20,222,473 of record JAWHQI010000003.1, read on the forward strand.
ATATGTCCATCAAGGGAAAGAAAAAATGAAAGTATATCGACTACAAAAGGCACTCTATGGGATGAAACAAGCCCCAAAAGCCTGGAATGAGAATATAGATCAATACTTCCTTCTTCAAGGTTTCCATCGTTGTGCAAATGAACCTTCTCTATATACCAAATGGGAAGGAAATAAACAAATGATTATTGTTCTATATGTCGATGACATGCTGCTTACAGGGAACTCATCAAGAATGATTGAAACCTTCACAAAGCAAATGGAAGCAACATATGCCATGACAAATCTTGGTCTAATGAAATTCTTCTTGGGATTGCAAGTGCAACAGACTGGTTCAGGTATGCATATCTCACAGTATAAATTTACTCTGCACATTTTAAAACGTATGCAATTTGATCAGTGCAATGCAACACCTACCCCAATGCCCACAAATGAAAAATTAAGAAAAGAAACTGAAGAAGAAGAGGTGGATGCTCAGCAATATAGATCCACTGTTGGATCATTAATGTAGCTGGCAAATACTCACCCCGACATTGCTAATGTCGCCAATCAAGTAGCTCTCTATATGCATAAACCAAGAAGAAGCCATCTGCTTGCAGTCCACCGCATATTACGATATCTAAAAGGGACCGCAGATTATGGTTTGATATACAAGCATGAGGCAGAATCATAGTTATTTGGATACTCTGATTCGGATTGGGGTGCTAACCTAGATGATAGAAAGAGCACCAGTGGCTTCATCTTCTTCCTAGGATCAAAACCCATTGCTTGGGGTGTTCGAAAACAACCAACTGTAGCATTATCAACAACCGAAGCTGAGTACATCTCCCTCAGTTCTGCTAGCTGTGAATGCTTATGGCTTATGCGCATCCTAAGTGAAATCAAAGGTATAGAAAGCCCAAATCAACGGTCATCTACTGCGACAATACCTCCTCTATATTTCTTGCACAAAATCCAATTACTCAAAAGAAAAGCAAGCATATTGACTTACGCTTCCATTTCTTACGCGATCTTGTGGGAAAAGGAACAATCAGTGTTCAGTTTTGCCCTACCGAGAAGCAACTCGCCGATCTATCAAAAAATCCTCTAGACCGCAATCGATTTGCAAACCTACGCGCAAAAATGAGAATCGGAGCACATTCGGCGTAAGAGGGGGATGATGACTTACGCTGCAGCACGCCGATGGACTTCAGAAGTCGACAATAGCTGCAGATGAAGCCTTCATCAACAACACCTGCTTAAATATAATCGTCAGCTGTAATTAATGTATATCCTGCTGTTAACTTGTCAGTTGTAAGATAGATGGATCACTATAAAAGTGATGGGCTGTAAAGGTAGTACCTTTGAGGACTATCTATAAATATATCTTGTTTATAAAACTTAAAGGGTGTGCAAATATATTAAAACCTTTGTAATACCAATTTCTTGTTGGTGATCTTATTTACTTCTCCTCAGTCCTGCTAACCTAATCAGACTAACAGATGCTTCCTGTTTATTGTCCTTACGATCCTTAGAAATCTCCACTAGATAAGAATTTGTTACAGTCAGAAACCTTGGATCTTCAAGATAAAAACATCAAGAGAATGTTGAGAGAATACTTCGCAATCACGGTTTAATAGCCTTCAACTTCTTGGGTGAATATCTTTAGATCTCCCTAGAAGAAACCTCTTTTGAATCTCTTGAAACGACTACTTTAATCCCTCAATACGGCTAGGAAAAACATCCTCTAGAAATTTCATGAAAATACATGTCTCACGAGTTGTTTAAATATAAATCGTTATATTTCTAAGAGCTACAGCTTGAGAAAGATGTTACCGCCAGGTGGTAGTAAATTTGAATAACCCCCACTTTGTTCCTCCTCTGCACCACGGGTTTCCTTATGAAGCAAGCGCTACCGCCAGATCATATGCATGTGGTAGTTACTACTGTCGGTGGTAGTGTACAAAGATAGATTTTAGCAGATCCTCCAAATTAACTCTGTAATGCAACCGCGGAACTATAGCACTACTGCGGGGTGATAGTGCACAAAATATTCTTCGTCCAAATCACCCTGAAACCTTCCAAGGACTACTCCAGGTGCTCTTCTGAGCTTTGACGTTGGACGATAGTCGCTATCGCATGAGGTTGCGCCTTTCATGAAATTCCTCCAAGCATCCCCAGCATTTACTAAGTCCACAATTGATCTCCTATAGCAGGTCCGAGTGATACCACAGGGTGGTACCAGATACCATTGGCGGTAGAGAGCATTTTGCGACATAGCCATTTTCTTTGATCCTGATTCTTTCCTTAGCATCCATCACATGTATCAGTAGTTATTCTTAAACCTGCACACTATGAAACACTTTCAAATATATATATTAGTGACTTATCAGTATTTGTTATTTAAAAATTGAAAGAGTGTCGAACTATATTCCAACAAAACTTACTATTGAGGTGTGGTTTCCATCCGATTTGGAGAAAAGCGCCGGGCTCGCTTATCACGAGCTTGTTAATTTAATGCTTAAGAAATCCTCGAGCAAATTCAAAGAAGGGACGATCTTAGCGTTTATTAATGGGTGATGATATAGGCAGACCTATTTTGGCTATTGGCAAACCCCTGAAATTTAAAAACAAACCCCCGACATTTCCACTAGTGGCAGCCCCCCTTCTCGTGAATCTCCAGCCCTAGTTTCGCGATGGAATGTCGCAGCCCCAGAATCGCGATGTGCGCCGCCGAAGCCTCGCCGCCTAAGCTCCCCATGTGCGCCGCCCAACCCTCGCCACCGCCTGTAACCTCTTACCCTTCATTGACGTTTCCTTCCAAGAATGATGATGCGCCGGCCATGCCTGAAGCCGCGCCTTTGGTTGTAGCCCCACCTCCGCCCGAAGTTACTCCTCCGTGTAATCCGACGGCGGCAGAGGACTCCTCTGGACCATTAGGTACATCCTTCTTCTTCCTCGCGAGTTCAACATTAGCCCTTGTAATCTTTTTTTTGACATTTTTTTCTCCCGTGAGTTCCATTTCTTCCTCACGAGAATGTACATTGCATGTCTCCCTGCTCTGATGCCTTCGTGCCGTTCTTTGTCTGGATGGTTCCTTTCAATTAGTTTGATATTTTTGAGCTTCTGGAATGAATAATATCAAACTAATTGAAGCTTCTGTGATGTTTTCGATATTCATTCAGTCGTGCAGAGTCCGTGATGTTGAAACTAATTGAAAGGAAGCTGGAAAAATTCAATATCACTGGGAAAATTTCAACATCACTCTGCTTCCCATTTTTAAGCTTCTGTGATGTTGAAATTTCCCCCGACTTTCCTGATTCTGGAAAGGTCGTAATTTTTTCAAATTTGATCTTTGATGGTTTAGCATGAATGGTAATGACGTCTTCCTCCTCCACAGGCGAGTTCAAAGGGTCGTTTCCTGCTCTGTCGGACACCTCTCATCTACCAGATTTGAGAGGGGACTCCAAAACAGCAGGTATATCAATATTTTCTTGTTCTTGGAGAGTGAATTTCCTTGTTCTAGCTGGACAAAAACATGAATTAGATTTATGTTTGTTATTCTCTGTGATATTTGCAGTTAATATTGATGTTGGAAATTTTTTTACAACTTCTATGAGCTTTCCTACTAAAGAGGAAATGATAACATGGGTGCGTGATATTGCTAAAGGTGCTGGTTTTGTTATTACAATACAGAGCGCAGATAAGATAAACTCTAGGATCAAACCTAGAGTACTGTTGGGGTGTGATAGAGCCGGATTTAAACGTCATAGTCAAAATGGTTGGGTGAACAAGAATATGAGAAAATCATCTTCTAAACGATGTGGTTGTCCATTTTCGTTGAAAGGAATAAGAGATGTAAGCGGTAGTGAGTGGACACTTGAAGTGAAATGTGGTGTTCATAACCATAAAATGGTACACCTAGAAGCTCACTCTTATGCAGGAAGGTTAAATGAAAGTGAGCAAAATATTGTTCATGAGATGTATGTTGCCGGAGTGAAGCCTCGAAAAATCTTGACTACGCTTAAGAAAAGAGACCAAAATAATGCTACATGTCTAAGAACCTTGTATAACGAAAGAGCTAAGATGCAAAGAAAGGAGTTAGATGGTGGGACTCCAATCCAATTATTATACAAGTGTATTACAGATAGTGGATATATCAGTTTCAACAAAGTAAAGTTTGGTGGCAACCAATTAGAGAGCTTGTTCTTTGCTCACCCAACATCAGTTCAGCTTTGCCATATGTTTTCAACTGTGTTTCTCTTGGACTGCACATACAAAACAAATAGATATCGACTACCCTTACTCTCTATTGTCGGCATAACATCTACAAATATGTCATTTTTTGCTGCTTTTGTGTTTATGTCCAAAGAAAATGAAGAGAGTTACATATGGGCCCTTAATTGCTTTAAGTCTGTGCTTGATAAATACGCTCTACCGCAAGTTTTAATAACTGACAGAGAAATGGCTTTGATGAATGCCATCAAGGTGGTGTTCCCACATTCAAAGAACTTGCTATGTCAAGTACACATTAGCCGAAATATTCTAGCTCATTGCAAGAAGTTCTTCACTAGCGGGAAGGAATTTGAAATTTTTTTGCTTGAATGGCATAGGGTGGTTAATTCTAATACTGAAAAAGATTTCATCAGTGCACTGCAGTCAATTAAAAATGTGTATGCTACTAAATATCCGGCTGTTTATTCATATGTTATTACTACATGGATTGAACCTTATAAAGAGTATTTTGTTTCTGCTTGGGTTGACAAGTGTTTGCATTTTGGTAATACCACTACGAATCGAGTGGAAGGTGGACATAGTCAATTGAAGAAATTTCTAGAAGTTTCAATTGGTAACTTAACCACAGTGTGGAAGACATTTGATCAATTGATCACTTTACAACATGGAGAAATTAAAAAATCATTCGGTGAAAGTGTCATGCAACTCAACAAATTATTCACAGGAGTTATCTATTCTGAATTAATTGGTAGAATTTCAACTGCTGCTCTACATATTATACATAAGGAAGTGACAAACATACAATCTGGAATCAATTTTTTTGAAGAATGCAAGCATACTAATAGGTATACATTGGGATTGCCATGTGCTCATGAATTAAAACCGTATGTTGCACAATGCAATTCAGTTCCACTTTGGATGGTTCACAAACATTGGAAACAGTTACAACTAATAGAGAAGGGTTTTGACAACATAGAGGTGAAAGTTGAAGATGAGGTTGAAAATGACATTGACATAGAGTTGAATGGCATTCTAAAGAGATACAAAAGTGCAAATGTTCTCCAAAAACAAGAAATTAAAAGAAAATTGCGGGAAATTATGGATCCAACATCATCCATTACAATAGAACCTCATGTTCCATCAAGCCTCAAAGGTAGGCCTAAAGGTAGCTATAAGAAATTTCTGAAAGATGAAGTATCAACTAAGCGGGAACTATCATTATTTGAGCATGTCTTGAATGCCGATCATGAAAAGAAACCTTGCACCAAACCAATCCAAAAGGGAAAAAGAATTCTTAATAGAGTACGAAAGGAAATGCCATCAAGCATATCAAAATATATATTTGACGCAGTGGATGTCAATGGAGATGGACATTGTGGTTATCGTGTTATTAGCTTGGGAATGGACATGGGGGAAAATTGGCAAAGGGTGCGGAGTGAACTTCTTGGTGAAATGCAGCGGAACCAGAGCCTATATGCAGAGATATATGGAAGCACAAGATCTAGTGAACTTTTTACCTCTTTAGTTTGTACAGTTGTTCCTGCACCACTTGATAAGTGGATGACTATGCCAGACATGGGATTGATTGTAGCTTCGTGTTACAATGTAAGATTCGTTCATTTCTCTTCATTCCAGTCTTTCACTTTCCTACCATTATATTCTGCACCTCCAATATTGCCAAGAACAATTTTCATTGGGTTCATCAACGGAAACCACTTTGTACAACTGTTGGTGCATGATGCTTGTCCACTACCGCCTATATTCCCAAGTTGGAAGAAATATCGTCAAGAAATTGCTGCTAAATGGGATCCGGCAGTTTGGTAAGTCATAAACATTAGTAAATTATTTATTTTCTCTTCACTTCAATATGTTCACTCTTTTAATAAATTTTGAAATGTAATTTAAATTGCAGATTTATAACAACATTTTTGGTCTTCCAACTAATATATTACGGGGGAGAATCATTTTTTGTGCTGCATTTCGGTCCATGACGTTTAGGTATGCATTTAAACTTCTAATTTATGTTATATTTTTATGTTTGCTAGTTTAATAATTTTACAAATGTAAATTTTAATTACAGATTTCTAACGATATTTTGATATTCCAACACTTCGGGGACAATCAATTTTTGAACTACAACTTGATTGATGGTATTTAGGTAGGCATTATAGCTTCTTTATATCCAACTTGTACACATCTTTAAAAAATTTGAATTAATAAAAACATACTTTTTTTGCAGGATTATCCGTTGCGAAAGATTCCACTTTGGAGATTTTGTGCCTAAAATGATATGTTTTGTAATTTATTTGGCAACTAGAGTTAAATGCCTAGAAACATTTTGGATTTTAAATGATTAATTAAAATTTTAAAATTTCTTGTTAAAATTTTGGTTTGACAATAAAAAAGTTGGTCTGACATTAACATTAGCGGTCTGCAATTAACCGTGTGCTGCCATTAGCCAAAATAGGTTTGCCCATAACATCACCCTTATTAATTGGCGGCAAAGTTAAATATGGGTGCTAAGTGATTTGTCAAATGCTTTCGGATCTGAGTTCCGATATATATTATTATATAATATAATAATATAAATCATTTAAAAACCTAAAGCTAACCTACCAGCCTACCTATCTCCAAGTCAAAAAGCATGAAAAAAAGAGAGTAAAATAAGTACATTGTTATTAGCAAACCACGTTACGCTATTAGCAAAACATGCTTATTAGCAAAATATATATTTTAAAAATGACTATTAGCAAACATTTTTGTTATTAGCAAACCATCAGAAAATAAAAAAAAATAGCCAACATCAAAACCCTGTCCATTCAAAAAAAGTGTTAAAAAACATTTCTTAGAGTATTCTTGTTTTTCATTGTCCAAAAAATACATTCTCCATAATGCAAACATCAAAACTTTTCTCCATTCCAAAAAAGTGTTGAATATCCTGAATAAAAATCATTCAAAATTTTATCATAATGCAGTAAAAAATTGAAAAATAATCAAAGATTAGCATATGACTCACCTTTGTTCTTTAGCATTGGAAGCGTGAAACATAGATGCTCGACATGTATGACTCTAATCTGAGACTTGAGCCCGGATCCATAATTTCACGTAATTTTCTCTTCATCTCCAATTGTTGATGTTGAGAGGTGTTTTGATACCTTCTTGTGATACCCTCAATGTCTATGTCACATTTCTCACTATTTTCATATTGTTTTTCTTGTTTAAACTCATCTTCCATGTCTTCTGTACTCAATTGTCTCCAATGTTTATAAATTAACCATAAAGGATATGCCTTGTTTTGAGTGATATAAACACTTAACTCATGAGCACAAGGTAATCCTAATGTATTCCAGGTCGTGCGTATGCATTCTTCTTCACGCGGATACTCATTGCTAGTTAATTTTTATTCCTCTTCCTTCATAGTAAACAATGCATTTAGTGAGACACGCCCATCCTCCTTGATGCAAGAGTAATGATCGCTGAAGGGTTGAACAAAAATCTGACATTGAATGAATAATGCATTAATAGGTGTAACTGTGTATTTCTAAACTAAATATAGAAATACAACCTATAGAAATCTGAACTATATATTAATCACAGAGAGATGGATCATTAGCCCTCCAAACAAACATTAATGCATTAATAATGCCCTCCAAACAGGGGAAACTTAGGCTCCGTTTGGGGGGACTTATTTTCACGGGTCAAGCGGTTACGACCGCATGAACCGGGCCTTAATTAAGGTCCGATTCATGCGGTCGTAACCGCTTGACCGGTGAAAATAAGTCCCACCAAACGAAGCCTTAGTGTATTGTCCAACATTTTACCAAACTGGGGAAACTTGGGTTTTGAAAACTGTGTTTTTGTTTTACTGGTTAATGAGTGAAATTAAAATCAACACTTCTAAGAGAGTTGTGAGGAGGATCTTGGGGTTTGAATTCAATGTCTATATCTAACAGATCGCTGCATTAACAAATTAACACATTAACACAGATCGTTGCTTTCGATAATCATCGCTGCATTAATATGCAGATCAGGCAACACAGTTGGAGACAAGGAAGATGAAGAACGTAGAAGACGGTCATGCGACACAGGAGAGCGGGAACGAAAAACACAGTCGGGAACGCAGATCGGAAAACACAATTGCTTTTGATAACGAAGAAGTTGTAGAACGAAAAAAGAAGAAGGATCAGAAATACCTGAAGGGTGTCGTCGTTGGAGACCAAGAAGGTGAGGAAAACCCTAAGCTGCAGGATTGACAGGAGCGGAAGGGGGTTTTCGCGAGGGAGAAGAAATGACTGAGGGGCTTTTCAGGAGAGGTGGAAGGTAAAGTAGGGTTTGCTAATAGAGGCTTTTTAGGATTGAAAAAAAAGACTAAAAATTATTGAGCCCGTGTTTTTTTGGTTTGCTAATAGCGAATCTCGATTTGCTATTAACAACGTCCTAAAATAATCCTAATCTTACCATTCTCATGGCGTCCACGTGAGAAGAGAACAAAAAGAATGGAAGAAAGATGGAAAGCAGAGGGAAGAAGAAAAGTAGACCTTGCCTATTGCCATTATAAAGCGAACCATGCATGAAGCCTTCAACATCTGCTCTGCAAAAGCAAGCTGAAATCAGAGAGCTCAATTTTGAAGATCTCGCATCTTTTCGTCGAGGTTGCGGCATATGAGTGGCGCCGAAGCTGCATCATTCGTAAAGGAAGAGCGTCAAGGTTGCGACATCCGTGGAGAATGTTGGATCGGTAGGCGCCCTTAGAGGGGGGGGGGGGGTAGTGAATAAGGGTTTTTAAAATCTTTTTAATATATTTTGATAAACTTGAAAATATAAGAGATTAAGATAAGAAATCAAGGAAATAAAATTGAGACATCATTTCATTAATATGAAAGAAGAGTTTACAAAACTTGATTTCTTATAACGCTAGAAATCGAAGGCAAATACTAATAAAACTCCTTTTGTTTTCTTTCCCGACTCGCATCCCCACGAACCGGTAGCCCTAGCCTATCTTTCCCCAGATAAGGCCTCAAACAACTATATCCAATCCTTTCCCAAGTATGGCCTCGAGCACCCCTAGACCTTACCCAGATCTAGTCGCCAACACGAGGCGAATTTCTGCCCTAAGTCCTACCCAAACCTAGTCGCCAACACGAGGCGAGTTCACTAAACGATTACAAGAAAAGTTGCGAAATAAAAGGAAAATAATATTAAAATCTCCCTCTTGAAGAACTTCTGAAGTTTGTGACGAAGGACCGCTGTAGTATAAGGGTTGATGAAGCGATCTTCGGTCAGATCCGACGTGAAGAAATCCTCCTTCAGAAATTCGTGGAACTTTGGTGGGAGATCTCTTTTCGGCAGAATAAGGCTCTGGAATTCTAGCACTCAACCTCTCTCAAACTTGTGTTTAGAAAATGAGAGAAGAGGCCTCCTTTTATAGGAGTGAGCGCTAGCGCCTGCACTAGCGCTACCGCCTGCACTAGCGCTACCGCCGACGCTATCTCGGTATAGAATTATTCTGCGTGTGCGTATCATTCATTCCAGGGAAACTCTGCCATATTGCCTCTTTTGCTCCGCGCTACCGCCTCCGCTATCCGCTATCGCATGGCGCTAGAGCCTTCTAAAAATGCTCCCGGAATTGCGCTAATCATCGCTAGCGCCTGCGCTAGGTACTACAACCGGCGCTAGCGGGCATGTTGGATTTTTGGGATAAAATCTGGGGCAACCTTCTTATGTTATCCTTGAGTCATATGGACTTGTTTCCTGCACACTTAAACACACAAAATAAAATACACATAGGATTTATTATTCTCAAACCTAGGAGATGTGGAAGACCATGTTCCAACAGAGAAGTGTCGTCGACGCTGAAGTTGGTGGTGTTGGATTTTATAGGCTATGAGAAGGAGAACCGTGAACGACTCTGTTCAGGTCAAGGGGCAGCTTCGCTACAGAAACAAATTTAGAGTGTAACAACCCTAATCCTTCTAGACCCCTAGTTGGTATTAGGGCATGGGTGGTGTGCTGAGTGGCCACTAAGGCCCTTGGACCAAGTGGAGTGTGCTAAGTGCACACCAAGGGCACAAAATCAACATAGCCCAATACCACTCCCTTAGGCCAATTGATCCTCAATTCACCAAATTGACCTCCCCCATGCCACCCTAACCACTAAGGAAGACCATCACCTTGAGAATTGCACTTGGGTGGGATCCAATTGCATGAAATTGACCAAAGTCAACTCTAGCTTAATTTAGGTCAAAATCACACCTTAAGGCTAAATTAGCCCAATTGGGGCCCCACCATGGACCAACCAAGGTTGGGTGATGTTAAGGGACCCATGACCCCCAAGTGGGGTCAACCCACCCACCTTGGTTGACCAAAGTCAACCATGGTCAACCTAGCCCTTTAAGGTGAATTTCAAGCCTAAATTGAATGGAACCCCAACACCAATCAATTAACCATTACTCATGGACTTAGGCCTTGCCCATATCAGCCCTTGACTGAACCCTAGCATTGAGTTTGATTAGCCAAATGAGAGGGGGACAAAAAGGTGTTTAAAAGGCATAAAGCAAAAGCAAAAGCAAAAGCAAACAATCCCCCCCTCTACACTCCACCTCCAATCAACCTAGGGGCCTTCCCTGATTGCTGGGAGTCTGAGCTTGACCCAGGTGGAAGAAGGAGGCTGGCAGCTACAGGAGGGTGGCAGCAAGGGGCATAACCGAGGAGGCCTAAGTTCAAATCAACCTATAGAGGCCTCCCCACTCCAATCAAACCACACCATCACATTCAGGAGGTAGAGAGCAGTCGAGAACGACACCTGGAGCAAAGCTTTTGCTGGAGAAACGAGTTCGGGAGCAGGGTCGCCGGAGCAAGGCAAATCCATGGCCAACCGTCGCCGGAGCCGCCGCCACGCACCAATAACAGTTCGTTTCTCCTCCCTTCCCCCATGCTAGCTTCCCATCACAAAACGCTGAAGGATCGGGCTCAATTGAGCCTGGATCCACCTCCGAAATCCATGGATTTCGGCTCAAATCGAGACACCCGGTATCGTCGGAAAATGCCTCCTCCGGCCGCCATGTCGTCGGGAAGTTGTAGCCCCGACCACCACGAAGGTGGTGGAGGTGGTGGCCGGCCGTGGTGGCCACCATGTGGCCGGGAAATGGAGGAGTAAGTCAGCCCAGCGCGGTTCAATCCTAGCCGTTGGCTGGATGAGGAAGATGAGCCGCTGCCGCTGGATGTGCTTTAAGATCTGTGCTAGATCATTTCTTTATTTAATTTTAATTCAATATATTACCTATTCTGCCTTCATTTAATCAGTCCACTTCAAATGAAAATTAGGGTCTCTTAATGGCTGAATTAGAAAAAGTACCCAACATTAGAGTTGTAGGCCTTAGTCTTAACATTCATTAGGGCTTGAGTTCAAGTCATTTGGTCACCCACAGCTCCCTAGGGAGCTGTTTTACTAGGACTGGTCCTACACTAGGTCAGTCCACTAAATTAATTACCTAGCCCAAACCCCTTAAGATTTGAGGCTGGGCTTTTAACCATGGGTTGGTATACCCCAGGGGCACCCCCTGCCCAAAGGACAGCCCTTGGTGGACAGTGTTACCTAGGATTTTTGTGGTAATTAGGATATTTAAATTATGTTGATTTTTGGAGCATATGATGTCCAAATGACACCAAATTTTGGTAGCATGCTCCATAATACATGTGTAGTACCTGCCTAAATTTTCAATCCATTTGGAGTTGTTTTGTTATGGTAAATGGGAAACCCTAATGAGGGCCTTAAGGGGGTCAAATTAGGGTTTAGGCCATATGAGGAGTTGAGTGTGTTAGCCTCCTCCCACCATGTTGGTTATGTAGGTATGGATATGAAAATGCTTGTGACACACCCTAATGGGCCATTTGGAGCCATTAGGGTGGTGTGACCTAAAACCCTATGGGTAAACCCTTAAGGATGCAAGTAGGGATTTGTGAAGGACATATGACCAAATGTTCTTGCCTTGGCTCAGAACTTTGTAGAAATGTTTGTAAGGGGATAAAATGTCTTAGATAATTTAATGGGAATTTTTAGAGGCATTTAAGTATTTTTATCCTAAATAATGAGATTGCCACCCTTTTCCTTAAATAAATAAAATACATGGTCATATGACCTTGTATGGCTTTGAAACTTTATCAGTGGCTGAATAGGGATGAAAATGTACTATAGTAATTTTGTTATGATTTATTGAAGTATTATCCCTTGTGTAGGAAATTTTAGGTGCTTGCTAGCTTATGGGAATTTAATTTTGAAAAATGTCAAATCATGGGGCAAAATTGTGAAACTTGGTTATCTGTCATTCGATGCTATTATATGCCCATGAAAATTGTTTGGAAGCTTGTAGAATTGTTTTTCATGTACCACATGTAGAAATTGGAATTTACAACACTTGAGTATTAAATCATTTTAAAATGTCAAATCATGGGACATTGTTATGATACTTGGTTATCTGTAATTTTATGTTATTATATGCTCATGACCATTGTTTGGAAGCTTGTAGATTTGTAATTCATGTACCACATGTAGAAATTGGAATTTACAACACTTGAGTATTAAATCATTTTAAAATGACAAATCATGGGGCATTGTTATGATACTTGGTGATATGTAATTTTAGGTTAATATATGCCCATGAAAATTGTTTGGAAGCTTGTAGAATTGTTTTTCATGTACTTCATATAGAAATTGGAATTTACATCACTAGGGTATTAAATCTTTTTAAAATGTCAAATCACATGGTAATGACACAATCCTATGGAAGAGGACTCTAGGTCCTCATTTGGGCACTTGGTAATTTTTGGAGAATTTTCAGAAGTGAATTACTATTTTTCCTAGTTATAGTGGCATTTTGGTAATTATACAACTATGATGATTTAGTAGGCCAAATCACACCCTAGGGTCATGGAACTTAGTGAACCACCTTGATATGGGATATTACCTTACTGATAATTTTCATGTAGCATGAAGAATCTTTTTTGAGGGTAATTCATGTGCAATTTGACTTAAAGCCTCAAATACTTTAAATTATATTAAATACCAATTTAATATGGAAAATTATGGAAATTGGATCATACCTTATTAAGGTCAGTGGGAGCCTAGGATAATTACTAGAGACCTTGGTTATGAGTTTTTAGAAGGGTTCCCTTATGGGGTTGATGTTAGTTCAACTTAGTGGTCTGCGTTTAGTAAAAATAGAATTTTGAGTTTTAGACAATTCAGACCACTAAGTAGTGTTTAGAAGTTATATACAATCAGTAATTGAGTTATAGCACACAATGATTCATGGAAGGTCAATCCTAGGGTTAGTTGTGAGGTTGTGTTAGGGTTAGTATATGAGGTGTGGAGGCACGTCCAACCCGATTGGGTGGGACGGGAGATGAGCTAAGTCACATTAACTATATAAAATGATGAGGGGTGAACCAAACGTTATTCACCAACTAAAGTAATTGTCTTGAGGAGGATAGTGGGGTTGAGCCCATTGATCTGTAGTACCGTTAGGGGCCCCTTACGGAGTACACCACGGGAAGTCCAAGATTCACCCTAAATATAACACTAACTAAATTGTAGGCAAGAGTAGCCTAAGTAGGTCTGCAAACTGGTATGGATCTCCTCCGGGAAGGAGATGGGTTCGATCAGCTTGTGTGTTAGTCCCTGAGCCGGAAGCTCGGGTGGACATGTTAAGCACCTATTACTTAATCAAATAGTGGCGAGTCTTCGGTACTAGGCTAGTCGTGTCATCGACAGTAGTACGTTGACTCAGGTGAGGGTGAGGTGTAGAGGGCCGGTAAGTTTGAGTACCGCGGTCTGGAAGACAATCCCTAATAACCCACCCCGACCTTAAAGTCTGGTGGATTCCAGCAAGAGTACGCGGGAGCTCCGCTGTTGTGTTCTTAGTGTTGAGGCGTACGTGAGGTCTAGGCTTGGTAGTGACCATACCCGCCTAGGATGTGGAGTGCCCGATCCACTACCACCGTGAGCCACGACGGTCGGTACCTGAAAGGTTGGCTTCCTTTCAAACAAATTGGAAACTATAAAGGTCTGTGCGCATGGAGTCGTGTGGGTGAGTTGCATTGCATGGCCGCATAATACACATCATAAACATAACATAACATAACGCACATCTGCATACCCTATCATATAAATTATTATGGGCTCTTTTATATGATGGGTTACCTGGACATCTTAACTTATATGTCGTATGTGCGTTCATATAAGTTAAGGTACGAATCTGTGATGGTAGATTAGTTTTACTTACTGCACCGCATTTTCTTACTATTACTGCTTTATTTCGTGCTCTAATTTACTGTCATTTATATGCACTATACTGCTAGCTAGTTTTACTGCTTTACCTATACCTGCTAGATTAGTGCCATGTCACCTCTTCTTTGTTTACCCCCTTGTTGTGCTCCGCTTCTTCCTCCCGCTCGGTTCCTAGGAGTCGTGGAGGGAGGCGAGGACAAAACAAACGACTTAGTCTTTATGACTAATGGTCGGTGTGACCGCAGGAGTCCGAGGAGACGGAGTTATCCCGCGCCCAGCAGGACGAGATGACAGGACCTAAGCAGCGGATGCAGCATACTACCACGACGCCACAGGTTGATGACTAGATAGTTAGATTTCAGTAATTGAGAGTTTTGTAGCTTCCGCATGTAGAGAGAGAGAGAGTACTCATTTTGGATATGTATCGGGCTTAAGCCCTCTTTGTTTGTACTTCTCTTTTTGGACTTTCTGTTTCATTATATCTTTATATGATGATGTGGTTGTGGACATGCCTTTATTTCTGTACTTTATTTCGGCATATTTTACTTATGATCGTATAGCCGGCTGAGTTGGTGCTGAGCGGTGTTAGCCAACCCGAGTGTTGGTGACACCGCAAGACAGCGATTCTGGGCGAAGATCCACCTCAACCGTGAGATGCGGGAGAGGTTCGAGTTTTCATGTACCCGAGCGGGTTTTGAGAAAAGAGATCTTACAAATGGTATCTCTGAATGAACGATCATAAGAGAACAGTCCACAAAATACTGGGTCACCCCGCTTGAGTGTAGTTTGCGGACAAACTATGCAGCGGAAGCTGTGGTGTGCCCATGTATGAAATCACATAAAACAGTCCACTAAGAAACAAGTTAGGTCAAATTCTGACTTACTTGGACAATTTAGTGACGCATCCTAGTCTAAAGAGCGATCTCGGGTCTAGATTTGGTTGAAGGTTAAGGATACCCAACGTAGCTAAGGGAAGAAGTTAGTATAAGTCTTGACGTTAAGACTTTCACGCTAAAGGTTACACTTTACTACCAAGTGGTAGGACCATCTCGAGGAGATCGGGTGTCTGTAGGCTTCTTTAGAGTAATAGAAGACCCATAAGCATAACCCGCTTACCATAACTTGATACTTCCCATTACAGTACGTTGAGGCAACCACCATAAAATACCAGAGGTCGAATTAGAAGTGGAATATATTTTTTTTGATAAGGCACCTTTCCTAGTTAATCACATAGGGAACTCAGAAAAGGTAGCATAACTTATAACATTGGGAGCCTAAGTCTTATCATAACAATATGTCTCAGGGTGGAACACCAAGTCAGAGATTATATGCCCTAAAGTTTATGTGCGTATGTAAGATGAACAGACCGTAGAAGTATTGAAGAGACTTAGCCCAAATCGTTAGGGGCTTATCCTTTTGTTTATTGGGCCAATAAAATACCGACTTGGATTGCCTCCTAGACTTTATTTAGAAAATGTTGTGACATTTACGTAGTAAGCTCGAGGTTTGGAGTATTAATAATACTCGGGTGATGACGAGATCTCATTCATACACTTTTGGTTTGCAGACCAACCCTGCTTAGAAGTTTGAGACCCTTGGAGAATTACTTCACCTTAAATAGCGGGGATTGTCTATACCAAGTTGGGACTGCTGTAGTTTTACTGGCAAGTTAGGCGAATAGTGCACTTCAAACGTGAGTGTGTGCTCATCTTATTGCTCCAAGGCTGAATCTAAGTCGACAAAAGTGATCAACTTGTTAATCATTTGGTTATACGTAAAGGGTTGTCCAGTGTATGGGCATAAGACTCTCGGAATCAAGAAAGTCAGGTTAAGAATTTAGGGAATTTCACTAACTTCCTGACCCAAGCAATGTCGTCTTGTCTTTTATAAGGACGTTTGGTCATCAAGCTCTTACCGGTCACAAGGGAAGGATGTCATAAGCGACAAATTCAGTGCAGGACCAAGTAAGATTTAGATTGGATAGAAGTAAGACTGGGCTATAAGTTCTCATGACCATAAGAAATAATCAGTTTATCGTAACAAACTTGCTAGTGTATTGTTGTAAATATACCTTTTTAACCTTGAGACATCGATTTGTAGAGTTACCGGAACAATTAATAAACATTGACGTCCGATCAAATGCCTCGTTTTAGTCAAGTACTGAAAATAAGAAGAATACCAGGTTTAGTAGCTTGGGATAAATGTGTCACATCATGAAATTTTGAGGATTGGAATCAAGTTTTCGTAAGTAAAATTATAACTAGAGTTTCTTACACTTCAGGGCTCTCAAAGGTAATTTTCAGATAGTATTTTTAATTAAAATTCAAGCCCTCTCCTTGGTGAAAAATTTAGTTAAGATCTTTTTACTCTTAGAGTTGGTTTATGCACAACCAGAGAGCTTAGGAAGGTGACTCTTTGGATCTTGTAATATGATGGTATAAATTACTTAGGGCTAAGATGGAGAATCTTACTATGTTCGGATCTCGGGAAAAATGTCAACGACCATCATGTACTAAAATGTTGAGGGTTTGAGAGTTAAAATAAATGGTTAGTTGTTGTTACTATCAACTCCCGCTTGAAATTATTAAGATTACTTAATGAGATTTATCGATGTAACATTGGACGACACAACTAAGAGAAGGGTCGTTATGATGAATCCTTTAATTCACAATTTATAGCTTAAGTGAGATGAGACTACTTGGCTTTGAAAGTTTAGCCCACTCGATATTGGAAATCTAAAGTGAAATTTGACGAATGATATATGGAAGATATATAATTTACATACAATCCTCCGATCTTAAGAACCAGAACTTACAATTTCTCCCAAACATTATAATCCCAGTTAGGAAGATTCAAGAATAAGGGAGACATGCTTGATTTCCAGATATAAATGGTGAAACTTCTCGAGGATTAATGAGTTTTAATGAGACACCCTTCATGTTGAAATCAATTTGTGTCAATTCATGTCATGATAGAAAGGGTTTTACCCTCGTGAGTTATGAACCAAATGGATTTGGAAAGTAGATGAGAGTCATTTCACGAACATCTTTTTAAACTGTAGACGTTATGTTCCTCAAGGAAAGCATGGAGGTTATTTACATTTATTTAACGGGAGGAAGCGTTAACCTCACGTAATGTTCGTAGGACATAAGAGACTCTGGCCCAAGTGTAATCAAAGTTTATGTTATTATTTTGTAGCTGATAAACCTGGCCTTGTATCCGCGGAGTCGGAAACGGTTTATCAGCAGAGACCCCATATGTCAAGGGATAAGGTCTCTTGGTGTAGGTGGTGGTGAACACCTACGTGTAAGGAAATCATATAGTGAAGAATCAGAATAGACAATGTCGGTTGGCTAAATGATCACATCCTGGCCAATTGGTTTTTAAGCAGAGTATTATGTAATCATGGTTCGTGAATATAACCTTATGAAGTTAAGTTAAACTAGAAGAACTTCGGTGCCATCTAGCACGACATGATAATATAAATTAACTCGGTAGGATCTTATGTATTACAGGTAGATCCTCCTCCAGGGGATGTAGTGATTTTGATAACACCCACGCCTGGTTAACTTGTTTTGATTTTCGAAGTGTCTACTTCCTATTTATTACCGGGATGGAGCAAGTAGAAACCGCATTGTGATTAATGGCACGATGGTCTGAGCGGCGGGTTAAACCTTCAATTAACCCCTAGTGGGATTATTGCCGACAATCTTAGCAAGGAATGGTAGAAGTGCCATAATAAGACTTGGTAAAGAATGTTGCTTCAGTTTAAGTTCTCATATAGTAGAGGTCCGAGTTCTTCTGTGGAAGGGGGTTCTGATGTCCGATTATTACAGTTCAATCATGGGCAAGAGGAGCACAGCTGGGTGCCCTTGGACTTCATGCAACAACGTTTCCCGGAACTCATCATCTCGGGTACAATTTAAACGTCTTTGAAATCCTTTACTCATATAAGTACTTGCAACCCGTAGACCCGAACCTAAATTTCGAGGACAAAATATTTCTTTTGTTTATTGGGATTTGTAACATCCCCAATCCTTCTAGACCCCTAGTTGGTATTAGGGCATGGGTGGTGTGCTGAGTGGCCACTAAGGCCCTTGGACCAAGTGGAGTGTGCTAAGTGCACACCAAGGGCACAAAATCAACATAGCCCAATACCACTCCCTTAGGCCAATTGATCCTCAATTCACCAAATTGACCTCCCCCATGCCACCCTAACCACTAAGGAAGACCATCACCTTGAGAATTGCACTTGGGTGGGATCCAATTGCATGAAATTGACCAAAGTCAACTCTAGCTTAATTTAGGTCAAAATCACACCTTAAGGCTAAATTAGCCCAATTGGGGCCCCACCATGGACCAACCAAGGTTGGGTGATGTTAAGGGACCCATGACCCCCAAGTGGGGTCAACCCACCCACCTTGGTTGACCAAAGTCAACCATGGTCAACCTAGCCCTTTAAGGTGAATTTCAAGCCTAAATTGAATGGAACCCCAACACCAATCAATTAACCATTACTCATGGACTTAGGCCTTGCCCATATCAGCCCTAGACTAAACCCTAGCATTGAGTTTGATTAGCCAAATGAGAGGGGGACAAAAAGGTGATTAAAAGGCATAAAGCAAAAGCAAACAATCCCCCCCCTCTACACTCCACCTCCAATCAACCTAGGGGCCTTCCCTGATTGCTGGGAGTCTAAGCTTGACCCAGGTGGAAGAAGGAGGCCGACATCTATAGGAGGGTGGCAGCAAGGGGCATAACCGAGGGGGCCTAAGTTCAAATCAACCTATAGAGGCCTCCCCACTCAAATCAAACCACACCATCACCTTCAGGAGGTAGAGAGCAGTCGAGAACGACACCTGGAGCAAAGCTTTTGCTGGAGAAACGAGTTCGGGAGCAGGGTCGCCGGAGCAAGGCAAATCCATGGCCAACCGTCGCCGGAGCCGCCGCCACGCACCAATAACAGTTCGTTTCTCCTCCCCTTCCCCCATGCTAGCTTCCCATCACAAAACGCTGAAGGATCGGGCTCAATTGAGCCTGGATCCACCTCCGAAATCCATGGATTTTGGCTCAAATCGAGACACCCGGGATCGCCAGAAAATGCCTCCTCCGGCCGCCATGTCGTCGGGAAGTTGTAGCCCCGACCACCACGAAGGTGGTGGAGGTGGTGGCCGGCCGTGGTGGCCACCAGGTGGCCGGGAAATGGAGGAGTAAGTCGGCCTAGTGCGGTTCAATCCCAGCAGTTGGCTGGAGGAGGAAGAAGAGCCGCTGCCGCTGGATGTGCTTTAAGATCTGTGCTAGATCATTTCTTTATTTAATTTTAATTCAATATATTAGCTATTCTGCCTTCATTTAATCAGTCCACTTCAAATGAAAATTAGGGCCTCTTAATGGCTGAATTAGAAAAAGTGCCCAACATGAGAGTTGTAGGTCTTGGCCGTAACTTTCATTAGGGCTTGAGTTCACATCATTTGGTGACCCACAGCTCCCTAGGGAGCTGTTTTACTAGGACTCGTCCTACACTAGGTCAGTCCACTAAATTAATTACCTAGCCCAAACCTCTCAAGATTTGAGGCTGTGCTTTTAACCATGGGTTGGTATACCCTAGGGGCACCCCCTTCCCAAAGGACAGCCCTTGGTGGATAAGTTTACCTAGGGTTTTTGTGGTAATTAGGATATTTAAATTATGTTGATATTTAGAGCATATGATGTCCAAATGACACCAAAATTTGGTGGCCTTCTCCTTAGTACATGTGTAGTACTTGCCTAAATTTTCACTCCCTTTGGAGTTATTTTGATATGGGAAATGGGAAACCCTAATGAGGGCCTTAAGGGGGTCAAATTAGGGTTTAGGCCATATGAGGAGTTGAGTGTGTTAGCCTCCTCCCACCATGTTGGTTATATAGGTATGGATATGCAAATGCTTGTGACATACCCTAATGGGCCATTTGGAGCCATTAGGGTGGTGTGACCTAAAACCCTAAGGGTAAACCCTTAAGGATGCAAGTAGGGATTTGTGAAGGACATATGACCAAATGTCATTGCCTTGGCTCAGAACTTTGTAGACATGTTTGTAAGGGGATAAAATGTCTTAGATAATTTAATGGGAATTTTTAGAGGCATTTAAGTATTTTTCTCCTAAATAATGAGATTGCCACCCTTTTCCTTAAATAAATAAAATACATGGTCATATGACCTTGTATGGCTTTGAAACTTTATCAGTGGCTGAATAGGGATGAAAATGGACTATAGTAATTTTGTTATGATTTATTGAAGTATTATCCCTTGTGTAGGAAATTTTAGGTGCTTGCTAGCTTAAGGGAATTTAATTTTGAAAAATGTCAAATCATGGGGAAAAATTAAGAAACTTGGTTATCTGTCATTCAATGCTATTATATGCCCATGACAATTATTTGGAAGCTTGTAGAATTGTTTTTCATGTACCGCATGTAGAAATTGGAATTTACAACACTTGAGTATTAAATCATTTTAAAATGTCAAATCATGGGGCATTGTTATGATACTTGGTGATCTGTAATTTTAGGTTAATATATGCCCATGATAATTGTTTGGAAGCTTGTAGAATTGTTTCTCATGTACTTCATGTAGAAATTGGAATTTACATCACTTGGGTATTAAATCTTTTTAAAATGTCAAATCACATGGTAATGAAACAATCCTTTGGCAGAGGACTCTAAGTCCTCATTTGGGCACTTGGTAATTTTTGGAGAATTTGTAGAAGTGAATTACTATTTTTCCTAGTTATAGTGGCATTTTGGTAATTATACAACTATGATGATTTAGTAGGCCAAATCACACCCTAGGGTCATGGAACTCAGTGAACCACCTTGATATGGGATATTACCTTACTGATAATTTTCATGTAGCATGAAGAAGCTTTTTTGAGGATAATTCATGTGCAATTTGACTTAAGGCCTCAACTACTTTAAATTATATTAAATACCAAATTAATATGGAAAATTATGGAAATTGGAGAATACCTTATTAAGGTCATTGGGAGCCTAGGATAATTATTAGAGACCCTGGTGATGAGTTTTTAGAAGGGTTCCCTTATGGGGTTGATAGTTAGTTCAACTTAGTGGTCTGAGTTTAGTAAAAATAGAATTTTGAGTTTTAGACAATTCAGACCACTAAGTAGTGTTTAGAAGTTATATACAATCAGTAATTGAGTTATATCACACAATGATTCATGGAAGGTCAATCCTAGGGTTAGTTGTGAGGTTGTGTTAGGATTAGTATATGAGGTGTGGAGGCACGTCCAACCCAATTGGGTTGGATGGGAGATGAGCAAAGTCACATTAACTATATAAAATGATGAGGGGTGAACCAAACATTATTCACCAACTAAAGTAATTGTCTTGAGGAGGATAGTGGGGTTGAGCTCATTGATCTGTAGTACCATTAGGGGCCCCTCACGGAGTACACCGCGGGAAGTCCAAGATTCACCCTAAATATAACACTAACTAAATTGTAGGCAAGAGTAGCCTAAGTAGGTCTACAAACTGGTATGGATCTCCTCCGGGAAGGAGATGGGTTGGATCAGCTTGTGTGTTAGTCCCTGAGCCGGAAGCTCGGGTGGACATGTTAAGCACCGGTTACTTAATCAAATAGTGGCGAGTCTTCGGTACTAGGCTAGTTGCGTCACCGACGGTAGTACGTTGACTCAGGTGAGGGTGAGGTGTAGAGGGCCGGTAAGTTTGAGTACCGCGGTCTGGAAGACAATCCCCAATAACCCACCCCGACCTTAAAGTCTGGTGGATTCCAGCAAGAGTACGCAGGAGCTCCGCTGTTGTGTTCTTAGCGTTGAGGCGTACGCGAGGTCTAGGCTTGGTAGTGACCATACCCGCCTAGGATGTGGAGTGCCCGATCCACTACCACCGTGAGCCACGACGGTCGGTACCTAAAAGGTTGGCTTCCTTTCAAACAAATTGTGAACTATAAAGGTCTGTGCGCATGGAGTCGTGTGGGTGAGTTGCATTGCATGGCCGCATAATACACATCATAAACATAGCATAACATAACGCACATCTGCATACCCCATCATATAAATTAGTATGGGCTCTTTTATATGATGGGTTACCTGGACATCTTAACTTATATGTCGTATGGGCGTTCATATAAGTTAAGGTACGAATCTGTGATGGTAGATTAGTTTTACTTACTGCACCGCATTTTCTTACTATTACTGCTTTATTTCGTGCTCTACTTTACTGTTATTTATATGCACTATACTGCTAGCTAGTTTTACTGCTTTACCTATACCTGCTATATTAGTGCCATATCACCTTCTTTGTTTACCCCCTTATTGTCCTCCGCTTCTTCCTCCCGCTCGGTTCCTAGGAGTCTTGGAGGGAGGCGAGGACAAAACGGCTTAGTCTTTATGACTAACGGTCGGTGTGACCGCAGGAGTCCGAGGAGACGGAGTTGTCCCGTGCGCAGCAGGACGAGATGACAGGACCTGAGCAGTGGATGCAGCGTACTACCACGATGCCACAGGTTGATGACTAGATAGTTAGATTTCAGTAATTGAGAGTTTTGTAGCTTCCGCATGTAGAGAGAGAGTACTCATTTTGGATATGTATCGGGCTTAAGCCCGCTTTGTTTGTACTTCTCTTTTTGGACTTTCTGTTTCATTATATCTTTATATGATGATGTGGTTGTGGACATGCCTTTATTTATGTACTTCATTTCGGCATATTTTACTTATGATCGTATAGCCGACAGAGTTGGTGCTGAGCGGTGTTAGCCAACCCGAGTGTTGGTGACACCGTAAGGCAGCGATTCTGGGCGAAGATCCACCTCAACCGTGCGATGCGGGAGAGGTTCGAGTTTTCAAGTACCCAAGCGGGTTTTGAGAAAAGAGATCTTACATAGAGACACACAAATTAAGCGTAAACTATATTGTAGAGGTTCGTATCGAACTGTCTCGATAGTCACTGCGCTAACTTGTATTTATGTAAGGTCTTTGTGTAATTTATTGCGTAGCGAAGTGGAGAAGATCCTTTGTGGATCGATGAGGGCTAGCCTGTATTTTTTACATGTTTTATACACATTTTAGTGGTGGCTTTCCGGGTTGGACTCTGATCGTCCCGTGGTTTTTACTAAACTGGGTTTCCACATTAACAATTTTCTGTGTCCCATCTTTATTTATGTTTGCTTTTGTGTTTGGATATTTCTAAGTTGTCGCGCAGGTGCTCTCGCCAAATTAATTTACAGGTGCTCAGGTCAGAGCAACTCTCAAACCCAACAAATGGTACTAGAAAGAGGTTCATTGTCAGAGAAGTTATCAAGATGACCTGTCGGAGATTCGAGATGAGTCGATCGGATATTTTGTGTTGATGATCGGGTGTGGTAGGTGACGGCCATTGGTTCACTCCCTATCCTCTTTGATTGTTTTCTTTGAAATTGTTGGCTCAAAGAACTGAGATCAGTCCGACTAGTGATAGAGCTTTATGTAATCTATTTCATGTTCAGGCTCCGAGCAAAGGGTGAAATTAAATTGCGCGAACTACCACTAATGGTATTTACTAATGGAAGATCTCATCTATGTCAAGGAATCGCATTTTCCAATCTTTGAGGAGATGCCTACAGACATAGATCCAAATAAGTGGAAGCTGGAGCACCAAAAGTTATGCAGATTCATCCGACGGTTTGTGGAGCCAAACCTCTACAATCACATTGCAAGTATCGTTGATGCAAAGATACTTTGGAAAACCTTGGATACGTTGTATGCCAAAAGCACTGACATCAATAAATTATATATACTGAAGAAGCTAGGGGAGCTAAGATATAAAGAGAGATCCCCTATTCTGGATCATGTGAATGAGTTCCAGGGTAACATTGACTACATCACTACTATGAAGGAGACTTTTGAGGATGAGGTAAATGCATTGTGGATGTTGAAGTCTCTTCTAGTCTCTGGGGAGATGGTTAGACATTCTCTTATCAACTCTTCTCATGGTGGTATCATTACTATGGAGATTATCCTAAGTGGCATCCTAAATGAGGTGTGAAGAAAATCTCAAGGACATTCAGACTCTTCTTTACGAGCTAATGTCCTCTATAAATAGCTCAGGTGGAGAGGTGGGAGCAAGAGTAGAGGAAGGAAGAGTGAGAGGATCTAGAGTAGGGGAAAGTCTAGGCACCACTACCAAAATGTGGAGTGTCACTACTTCCACATGAAGGGTCATTTTAAAAAGTTTTGTTACATTATGAAAAATGACCATAAGAAGAAGCCATAGTCCACGAATGAGAAGACAGACAATCACACAATAGTCACTACTTAGGCAGATTAGGACATTGTCATCAATGTAGAAGATGATGTCACTGTTGCACTCTTGTTCGATGATTGGAGCTGGAATGGGGACTCAAGTGCTTCTGCACTTGTCTCCCATAATAAAGAGTTATTTTTCACCTACACTACTCATGACTGTGGAGTGCTTAGGATGGGGAATGATGACACATTGAAAGTCATCTGTAGGGGAGACATGCACCTGAAGATGAGCACATGAGGTTTGCTGATTTTGAAGGATATGCGGCAAGTACCCGACATCTGATTCAACCGGTTTTTAGTTGGGAAGCTGGGTCGTGAGGGACACCTCAATGTCTTTGGTGGAGATTTCTGGAAACTGATTAAAGTATCAGCTGTAGTCGCCAAAGGTTGGAGAGATATTGACCTATACTATTTGGAGGGAAGGCCTGAAGCAACTCAGGCCAACACTGTCAGGGATGGAGCATCCACCTCCTAATGGCACAGTAGATTGTACCATACTAGCTAGAAGGGTCTATGTTGTCTCTCCAAGAAGAAGAAGATTATCGATCTATCTGAGGATCAGTTGGAGAGATGTGATCATTGTATGGCTGGGAAGCAAAACAGAGTATCATTCTAGAGTCACACTTCCACCAGAAGATGTGAGTCATTGGAGATCATACATACTGATGTTTGCAAAACACTGAAGGTACAGATGAGAGGATGAGTGATGGCGCAAATCTCACACACAGCTATAGGCGGTAGCTTGACTGCGACACAAAACGGCAGTGTACCGATCGTTCAAGTAATATAAAACGAGGAGTAATCCCCGAGTATCGAATCTCTCAAGGAACACAGTAAGGTGGAGTTAACGTTCGAGGAAGGACTTGAGATCGAAGTCTTTGAGTCGGATGGAATGCGGAAACGGGGTGATTTGGCCTTTGGAAAATAAAAGAAAACAACTATAACTACTCCTATGCAATGCCGCTATGCAGTGCTTCGCTTGGCGGGATGGAAGACTACGTAGGCCTTGAACGCGCTACTTCGTAAGGGCGGATGGACGAGTAGGCAAACGGATCAAACTATGCAGGCCTTGAGCGCGCTGCTTCGTTAGGCGGGATGGAATACACGGGCCGCTATGCCACGCTTCGGTAGGCGGATGGGTGAGTAGGCTAACAGAATGAGGGTCGTCGACACCTCTTCGACAAGCACGCCACTAGCAATTGCTAGTGCAGCACACGAACGTGACGGCGGGATGGAGGATGGAATGGGGCGCACCTCAAGCAACTCAAACAACAAACATTTCACATAAACATGAAATATATAGAAATACAAACTAGTTTAAGTGCAACTTCATCTTAATACACAGATCTAACTACATACACATCAATAAGAGAAGAATAAGGCAAGAAATCGACCGAATCCGAAGGCTCGTTGTGGATTCACGGTAGGAAGCACCGGGTTGTCAATCCGCGTCCTAGCTCGGTCCGCAACTACGTCCGGGGTAGAGAGAGCTATCACTACTCTCCAATGAGCCCGTCTTCTTCGTGTCACGATCCGGTAGAGGTTGCAAACTTCCTCTTGCTTGATGGTGATGGCGGCTAGATCTTCCCTTGGAGCGCTAGGATGAAGAAGGAGGCCGAGAGGAAGCTCCGACTCAAGGTTGGCGTGAAGAACAAGCCCGGAGCACCTCCATATGGTGGGCGGCGATGGATGGGGCGAAAAACCTGTGGAAGGGGCAAAAACGGCGGAGCTGGGCGGAAAAACGGCGAGGATCCCGACCTAAATCGCGAGCAGGGCAATTTATAGGCGCTGGAACAAACAGTGCGCACGATCGTTGGCGCACGACCAGTGGTCGTGCACACTATCATCCTGTGATCGTGCGCCTGCCTGGACGGAGCCTGCAAGGGGAAAAGATTATAAAATACAATGTTCGCACGACCAGTGGCGCACGACCAGTGATCGTACGCGCTATCGTAAGTGGTCGTGCGATAAGGAAAACAGAACTCAGTTTTTAGGGGTTAAGTGCACACGATCAATGGCGCACGACCAGTGGTCGTGCGCAGTAGAACCAGTGATCGTGCGCAGTGTTCCTGTACAGATTTGTACCGGGAACACCTGCACGACTCCTGCTCCAGCATACAACACTAATCAAACCACTGAAAGTGACACTTAACCATGCATGAAAACTAATAATGAAGATAAACAAGAAAAAACACCAAAACGGCCCTATAGGTGCACTTAGCATGGAGAATCAAATATGAGTGAAAACATGTCTAAAGTGAAGTGCATAGACTAGAAAATCGGCCCAGATGAGTCCATAAATGTGTATATATTTGGGACTCATCACACCCCAGACTTAACTGTTTGCGCGTCCCGAGCAAACAAATTCTAAGCGAACGGGGAAAGAAAAGTAGATGGCTTAAAATTACAATACAGAGTACCATGCGAAGTCGCATGCTCACGTGCATAAGAAAAATAGTAGAGAAGATTTCTGATTATATAAACAGTTTATATATTTCTAAAAGAGTAAAAGCATATTACAACTACTCAAAATGGTGAACTACGGTGAATCGTCCGGTCATGCATACGGAGAAAGTAAACTAAGCGCTGAGATGAGCATTGCTCAAGATCGGGATGCGGGACATACTCCACTGAAATCCATCAGTGTCGGTGACCATAAGCTCACCCGGTCACATTCTCTCCACGACAATAGATTGGTCCATAGCGTGAGTCGGTAGGACTTTTAGGTTTTAATTGAGGCTTGGGTTACAGCGAGGTAAACAAAGATAAACATGGATGCTAAGCACACCTAACCCAACATGAGCATAAGATAGAGCTACCCGCACGACAATAATAAACAAATGCACCACACCCCCAGACTTGGACTTTTGCAACATAGGTGTGTGCACCGCCCACTCCCAATACCAAAATTTCAAAATTTTCAATTCAACTTTTTCAAAACAATCCCCCTTTTTTTTTCTTTTCTTTCTCTTCTTCATTCTTCTTTTTCTTTCTTTTCTTTTTCAGCAAAAGTATCAATGAATACACCCACAATTCCCACTATAAAAATTACCACATCAACACCCCCCAAAATGTAAACATAACTATAATTTAAAGCTCAGATTTGGGTGCGCAACTAGGTTAGGCTTTTAAGCTTTTGGTGCGATAAAAGTGGGGCTGAATCAAGAGGAAGGGGTAGGCACAAAGGGGCTAGCGAGGGTAGATGATAGGCATGAAATAAAAAGCTCAACCGGGCCAAAATAATGGCCTACGTCATTCTCACGCACTAGAACTATCCTATGCCAATGCTTCAAGAATCGCTTGGGGCAAGTTTTAGCCACCGAGAAAGATTCTCCTTTCTCCCAACTCAAGCAATACGAGTCTAGCGATTGTTTGCACACATCCCTATGCTACCGTTTGATTCCACCGGATTCACCATTTGAGTAGAGTAAACAACATTTACACTAATAGAGAAAAATATAAAACCATAAGTATAAAGAGAAGTCTAATCTACACAAATTTCTATGCAACTGAGCACTCGACTAGGAGCACTACTGGAGTCAACATTTTACTCTGCTACATAGTCCTAAGCCATCACCTAGACTTTCCCACATAAGCAGAAGAATTAAATTCACTACAGAGCATGCATACAGACGAGTACGTGCTCAAGTGGGTGCTGTGGTGTGCAAAGAAAATGAACAACAATTTAAATGAAATCTTCTAGTATGCAGTGCAATAGTGCACGTGAGCGGGTAAACAAAACTACTCTGCCCCAGACTTAAACTAAACAATCCGCATAATATATGACAGGAAAATCAAAATAGGGCTAGGGAAAGAGAGTACCCAATGCTCAGCAAGTGAGCATACCAGAAGACGCGTGTAAACTAAGACAAAGCTGCAGCATCCGCCATCCAGAAAAAGGATACCTGCAGGGGTCAGCTCCGCAAAACAAAAGAAAAAGAAAAGGAAAAACTACAATAAACTACAGCTAACTAAACATGATTGAATGAAATAAAATGCATGGAAAGAAAGATAAATACTGGTGTTATTGTCATCCCAGCACGACTTATTCGGATTTTATATAGTTCTAGCTTATAGGCCTATGAAAAAGAAAATGCACAGGTAACTGTTCTACTATGCGCATCGATAGCGGATACCGATACGGAGACAGAGCAGTCACCCCTCTACCTAAATATAGATACATGCTCCTCACAGGTAGAGGGTAGAGAATGTAAGAAAAGGAGGAGGCCTGGTCCTCACTCATCTCACAAAAAAAATCCTTGCCGAGCAAGGTGTCATCTTCAGGGAGGCGGCAGGGGGAGAAGGCAATGAATGAGGCTTCCTCTATGGAGGAGGGGTCAACCTCCTCACATATGAGGATACACTCATCATTGACTTGAGCATCATGCTCCAAGTCCTCCTGAAGTACCTGTGAAGACTCAACCTGCACAGACTCGGATGAAGAGGGAGGATCGAGAAATAAACAAGACGAAGAACATAAATAATCAAAAATCAGGGGAGTGGTCCCAGTCTCACTCCCATCAGGATCCAAGTATAGATCGCTATCATCATCGTGAGTATCATGGCGAGGGGAACCTAAGAACTCAAGGGCCTCGGTGGTGAGTTGGACCTCCTCGTCCCATGAGGAAGTGCAAACCTCCTCATCAGAAGGAGTATCCTCCTCAAACCACCTTGGAGCATCCTCTGAGTCCAAAGCCTCACCCCGCTCCTTTACTTTGATAGGATCATAAAGAATGTGTGTAGAAAAATCTTGCAAAGAAACTGGAGGAACACAAAGATTTGGTTCCTCCGCAAAAAGATCTGCTAAAGCCTCCCCGATGGAAAGAATACTTTCCTCATCATACTCAGGTGCATCTAGGAGCTCCCATTCCTCTCCTTGTTGGCTAACAGATGAGTGATCATCATCACCAGGAGTGAAGCCATACCCAGGGAGTGAAGAGTCCATGCACGAGACAAGCTCGGGGGTAGAGGGCACAATTGCCTCCATGGGTAAAGAATGAGCGATAGGGACAATGTTGTCATGAGTGGAGGAGCGGCGGTCAGGATTGAAAAGACTAGGACAGTCCTTCAATCCATGACCCTCTCCTCGACACAACAGGCAAACAACGTTCCTACACTGCCTAGCATTTAATTCATTCATTTGGTCTAAATAATAGTCCATAATGTCGTAAGTGCCAGGAGAAATATCCCATGAAGACATTTTCAATAATAAAAGCAGATATAAAGAGGCTGAAATTCTTTGCAAGGAAATCTACACAAACTAATAAAACTCCTTGGATTAAACTTGCTTAAACCTTTAAAATAGGAGAGAAGAAATAATAACAAACAATATAAATTTAAAAAGCAAACAAAAATAAAAAGGCGGCTATAAACACTGGAAGAACTACTATCTCTCGGTTCTCCCTCTCAAGAAAACTCACACGTCTGTGTTCCCCAACAACGGCGCCAAAAACTTGATGGCGCAAATCTCACACACCGCTATAGGCGGTAGCTTGACTGCGACACGAAACGGCAGTGTACCGATCGTTCAAGTAATATAAAACGAGGAGTAATCCCCGAGTATCGAATCTCTCAAGGAACACAGTAAGGTGGAGTTAACGTTCGAGGAAGGACTTGAGATCGAAGTCCTTGAGTCGGATGGAATGCGGAAACGGGGTGATTTGGCTTTTGGAAAATAAAAGAAAACAACTATAACTACTCCTATGCAATGCCGCTATGCAGTGCTTCGCTTGGCGGGATGGAAGACTACGTAGGCCTTGAACGCGCTACTTCGTAAGGGCGGATGGACGAGTAGGCAAACGGATCGAACTATGCAGGCCTTGAGCGCGCTGCTTCGTTAGGCGGGATGGAATACACGGGCCGCTATGCCACGCTTCGGTAGGCGGATGGGCGAGTAGGCTAACAGAATGAGGGTCGTCGGCACCTCTTCGACAAGCACGCCACTAGAAATTGCTAGTGCGGCACACGAACGTGACAGCGGGATGGAGGATAGAATGGGGCGCACCTCAAGCAACTCAAACAACAAACATTTCACATAAACATGAAATATATAGAAATACAAACTAGTTTAAGTGCAACTTCATCTTAATACACAGATCTAACTACATACACATCAATAAGAGAAGAATAAGGCAAGAAATCGACCGAATCCGAAGGCTTGTTGTGGATTCACGGTAGGAAGCACCGGGTTGTCAATCCGCGTCCTAGCTCGGTCCGCAACTACATCCGGGGTAGAGAGAGCTGTCACTACTCTCCAATGAGCCCGTCTTCTTCGTGTCACGATCCGGTAGAGGTTGCAAACTTCCTCTTGCTTGATGGTGATGGCGGCTAGATCTTCCCTTGGAGCGCTAGGATGAAGGAGGAGGCCGAGAGGAAGCTCCGGCTCAAGGTTGGCGTGAAGAACAAGCCCGGAGCACCTCCATATGGTGGGCGGCGATGGATGGGGCGAAAAACCTGCGGAAGGGGCAAAAACGGCGGAGCTGGGCGGAAAAACGGCGAGGATCCCGACCTAAATCGCGAGCAGGGCAATTTATAGGCATTGGAACAAACAGTGCGCACGATCGTTGGCGCACGACCAGTGGTCGTGCGCACTATCATCCTGTGATCGTGCGCCTGCCTGGACGGAGCCTGCAAGGGGAAAAGATTATAAAATACAATGTTCGCACGACCAGTGGCGCACGACCAGTGATCGTGCGCGCTATCGTAAGTGGTCGTGCGATAAGGAAAATAGAACTCAGTTTTTAGGGGTTAAGTGCACACGATCAATGGCGCACGACCAGTGGTCGTGCGCAGTAGAACCAGTGATCGTGCGCAGTGTTCCTGTACAGATTTGTACCGGGAACACCTGCACGACTCCTGCTCCAGCATACAACACTAATCAAACCACTGAAAGTGACACTTAACCATGCATGAAAACTAATAATGAAGATAAACAAGAAAAAACACCAAAACGGGCCTAAAGGTGCACTTAGCCTGGAGAATCAAATATGAGTGAAAACATGTCTAAAGTGAAGTGCATAGACTAGAAAATCGGCCCAGATAAGTCCATAAATGTATATATATTTGGGACTCATCAATGAGCATCTTACTTTATGTCATTCATTGATGATCATTCGAGGAAAATTTGGATCTACACTATTAAGACCAAAGATGAGGTCCTCAACACTTCTCAGAGATTCCACACTGAAATGGAAAGGCGCTTTGGGAAGAAGCTATAATGCATCAGTTTCGATAATGAGGGAGAATATATTGATCATTTTGATGAGTACTGTAGAGAGCAGGGGATTATGCATGAAAAGACTCTACCCAAGATGCCATAGCTAAATGGCATAGCTAAAACAATGAATAGGACATTGATGGAGAGAGTGAGGTGCATGTTGTCTGAGGCAAAGTTATTAGAACATGCTTTCCACATCTCTTGGTTTGAGAATAACAAATCTCATTGTATTTGATCATACTTGCCATATGTTTATAGTGTGTAGGAAATCCAAAGTCTAGGGTTAGATATAGAGGGTGGCTCGAGGCCTTATCTGGGAGAGATAGGCTAGAGCCAACCGGTCTTTGGGAGAAGGGTCGGTATAGAAAACCAAAAAGGTTTTTACATTCGCCTCAATTCCAAGCATCATTGGGATGAAGTTTTGTAATCATTTTTAAAGCAATAATATTCACTTGTTACTTTTTCTCTAATATTCACTTGTTAACTCTGATCTT
This sequence comes from Dactylorhiza incarnata, assembly GCA_033032865.1. NCBI lineage: Eukaryota > Viridiplantae > Streptophyta > Magnoliopsida > Asparagales > Orchidaceae > Dactylorhiza > Dactylorhiza incarnata. The sequence continues at coordinate 20,254,974 of JAWHQI010000003.1, forward strand.
TGGAATCTAAACGAAAAGGAGGTTCTTTATCACTAACGTCGAGCGGTAACTTCTACCGCTGGTGGTAGCAACAGAGTCTCCATCTCGCTTGCTTTGTGGACTACTATCTCACAAAGCATAAAGTATTGTCTTGAGTGAAACAATTTGTAAAATACATTCAACATATTTGTAAAATTTCACTTAAGTTCTAAAAGTTTTTAAAGCCCTTATTCACCCCCCTAAGGGTGCCTACATATCCAACAAGTGATATCAGAGGTAGGTTATTCCAAAACGGTCTTACAACTAGGAATAATGGTGCTCTATGATCTTACTTTTCAAGAGGGTCAAGAGATAAGTAGACCTCCACTTTTCACTGGAAATGATTATAACTACTAGAGAACACAGATGCGTTATTTTCTAATGAATTTAAATTTAGATGTCTCGAATTGGGTAGAACAATGTTATACTACTCCTACATATGTTGTTGGAGATGTTATCATGGAAAAGCCTAGAGATAAATGTGATGAGGATGAGGGAGATAAAAGTAGATGCAAAAATAATGCTAAATCAATGAATGCCTTATTTTGTACTTTAGATAAAATTGAATTCAATCGAGTTAGAGCTTGCAAAACTGCTTACGATATCTAGAATTTATTGGAATTAACTCATGAGGGTCCTTCGCAGGTTAAAGACTCAAAGTTATTCCAACTGGAGTCAGAATTTGAAAGGTTCAGAATTGATACAAACGAGGACGTAGACTCGATGTACACTCGCTTCACCAAGATCATCAACGCCTCAAAGATACTTGGGGCAACCTTCTCAAATGGTGACTTGGTGAGGAAAATACTTCGGTCTCTACCTCCAAAGTTCAATCCGAAAGTGATGGCCATCTCCGAGTCACATGATCTTTGATGGATCCATATTGAGAGCCCCATTGGGAATCTCAAAACCCATGAGGTGGAACTCAAAATTCAAGATGAAGAATACAACAAAGAGCCAAAGAAGAAAGCCTTGACACCGAAGACACGAAAAGAGGACGAGGAGGAGGAGGAAGATGAAGAGAGCATCTTTGTGTAAAATTTCACAAAGTTCATGAAGAATCCGGAAAGGTGGAACACCTTCGGTAAGTATTTCTGAAAAGGCTCATCATTGAATAGCGAGAAAAGGAGAAAGCAAGCGATGACTACAATGAGCGGCCTCCAACAGAGTTCTTCCACTATAGGAAGATCGGGCATATACGAAGCCAGTGCCCAAAGTACCTGAAAGAACAAAAACAAAAGCGGCACAAAGGAAAAAGAAGAAGAAGGTTCTGAAGACGGCAACATAGGATGACTCTTCATCTAAAAGCTTAAACGGCTCTACTTCAAGTGATGGCAAAGAGGCATATATGTGCCTAATGGGAAGAAGCCATGAATCATCGGACAACGATAGCAGTGTCCAAAGCAACACTTAGGTACTTCCTTATACTTATGAAGATCTCTATATTTTACATATGAAAACCGTCAAATTTTTCAATAGAAGTTTAAAAGAACTTGATCTATTAAAAATTGAAAATAATTTTTTTTTTAAAACAGAATCAAAAGTTAACAACAGAAGTAAAATATTTGTGAAAAGAGGAGTCTTGCCAAGAGAATGATCACTACTTGGCAAGGACATAAGAACTAGAAAATGATCTTTCTATGGCTCTCTCAAATATTGAATCTCTTACAAAACAAAAGGAAGACTTAAAAAGAAGTTTAAAAACTCTCATTCTCAAATTGAAGATGGAAAGAAAATTTTTGCAAATAGGTTTGGAAATCTAGTTTATAAAAACACTTTCTTAAAAGCCTGGATCCGTGACTTGAGCATGGCTATAGAAAAATTTGGAGTTGGCCAGAAAACACTTGACATAATTTTGGCCAACCAAAGGTATGGAAGTGCTAAATATGGGCTGGGATATGGCTCGGGAAGTTACCTCCCCGCGGTACCTCTTACCGCTGGAGGTAGTAAAAGTAATGTTCATTCTTATAGTAAGAAATCTACAATGTTTTCTGCTGGTTCCCAACCCTCCAGTAGGAGTCCATAGAAAAATTCAAAAAAAGTCTCAAACCATTTTGTGTCGTGTGCTAAGTACTTTCACTTTGTACACACCATGGAATCTTGTAGGATGAAGGGACGATGTGCTTTCAAGCAAGTATGGGTGCCTAATATTTCCACCTACTCTATGGGAGGAACCTCTTAGGTATCCAGATATTTACTCTCATCTTCTTTTTAGGTGTGTTGGCAGACAAAGGAAAATGAAGACATGTGACACTTGGACTCGGGATGCTCCAAACACATGACGAGCGACAAAGCAAAGTTCTTTAGCCTCACAAAGAAGAAAGGAGGAATGGTGACTTTTAGTGACAATGGAAAGGGAAGAATCTTAGGCATCGGTACATTGGGTAATGAGTCTTTCTCTATTACAAATGTTTTATATGTAGAAGGCTTATAACATAACTTAATCTCTATCAGTCAACTGTGTGAAAAAGGTCTTAATATTCTATTTGAATCTTCTACAAATATGTGTAAAATTATAAATCCTATGATATTGTACTCACTGCACCAAGAACTCACAATATCTATTTGATTATTTTTCATGATCTTTCACGTGCTTCGCAAAATTGTTTAATCTCAAAAAATGAAGAACTAGAATTATGGCAAAGGCGTCTTTGTCACTCTAGCACCAAGTTGATTTTAAAATTGTCAAAAAAAAAATGAGGTTTCCCAATGCTTAATGAAAATATATCTTCACTTTGCTCGCCTTGCGAAAAAGGAAAAATTTCTAAAACATCATTTAAAAATAGAAATGAAATTTCTACCACTAGACCCTTACAACTAATTCACATAGACCTATTTGGACCAATTGGTACTTATCGTATGGGAGGTATAAAGTACATGTTTGTGTTGATTTATGATTACTCTAGATTTACATGGACATTATTTCTTACCTCCAAATCCGATGTTTTGTTGAATTTACAAAATTATGCAAACGTATTCAAAATGAGTTACAACAACAACACTCAAGCCTTTATCCCACAATAGTGGGGTCGGATTCAAAATGAGTTAGATTACAAAATTAAATGCATTCGCTCAGATTATGGAGGGGAATTGGAAAATGAAAATTTCACCACTTTTTGCAATAATTAATCTAGGCACCAAAAATGAAATTTTCGCTCCACACACCCCTCCACACACCCGTCAACCCTTCAGGAACTTGCACGCACTATGCTATCCGAGTATGGGTTGCCTCGATCTTCATGGGCCGAAGTGGTAAATACTGATTTCTATGTAATAAATCAAGTCATGCTTCACACATTTTAAAATTTACACCATATGAACTATACTACTAAAAGAAACCGAATGTATCTTACTTTCATGTTTTTGGGTGATAATGCTTTATTTTAAAAACCAAAGATACCTTAGGAAAATTTGATGAGAAATGTGATGAAGGAATTTTTATTAGATACTCTTCAACTAGTAAAGCATATAGAATATACAAAAAAATGTCTAAAAAGGTTGAAGAGTCCATACATGTTAGGTTTGATGAACTTGTTCCTTGTGTAGATCCTAATATTGAACGAAAAGAAGAGGAACATATTTCACACTTGGAGCATGAGGATTATGAAACACTTGGAGTTGATAAATAAATGGAGAAAGTTCAAGAAGATTTTGTGCCTCAGGGCATGCTTAGATTTACAAAAGATCATCCAAGGGAGCTCATCATTGGAAAACCATCAAGAGGAGTAATGACACATTCTTCCTTTCATGAATATTTTTCCAATTTATGTTTTGTTTTCGAAATTGAACCCAAAAATATTTCAACTGCTTTAAATGATGATTTTTGGTTTATTGCTATGAATGCAGAATTAAATCAATTTGAACGAAATTGGGTTTGGATGTTAGTAGAAAGACCATCTTTTCACCTGGTTATTGGTGTAAAATGGATATTTAAAAATAAATTAGATGGAGATTCTATAATCACTAGGAATAAAGCTAGATTAGTGGCACAAGAATACTCTCAAATCAAGGGGGTAGATTTTGATGAAACATTTGCACCCGTTGCTCGCCTGGAATCTATTAGAATTTTTCTTGCTTTTGCGAGTTATAAGAAGTTTAAATTATTTAAAATGGATGCAAAAAGTGCTTTCTTAAATGAGATAATAAAATAAGAGGTTTATGTTGAACACCCCCCGGGTTTTATAGATGAAAAATCTCCTAATCATATTGAGACTGTCTCAGCTGAACTCACTGCCTAGCAGTGAACCCCTTTAAATTTGATTGTCTTACTCCCTTATCATGTCACTAAGTGTTTTATAGGATGACTATCTTTTAACAAAGCTTAAGGAATAAAACAACAAACATGATAGACAAAATGAAATGTTGAAGCCTATTCTCAGTTCAACATTCCTAGCTCAATTTTGAAACCATTAAATTTAGCCTCATCCAATGGCTTTGTAAATATATCTACAACTTGAATGTCAATGGGTACATGTTCAAGGAAAATATCTTTACATTCTACATATTCTCTAATAAAATGATACCTTATCTCTATATGCTTAGTCCTGCTATGAGAGACAAGATTTTTAGCAATAGAGATAGCACTGGATGAGTCACAAAATAGTGGAGAATTACTTACCTTGAGGTTGTAGTCCTCTAGCTGATGTTGTATCCATAATAGTTATGCACAACAACACCCTGCAACAATATACTCAGACTCAGGTGTGGATACTATCACACTAGTCTGCTTCTTGCTACTCCAAGAGATCAAGCTCCTTCCTAGGAATTGAGAAGTTCCACTTATACTTTTTCTATCTTCTTTGCATCCTGCAAAATCTGCATCTGAAAATCCAGTTAGTTCAAAATCATTGTTCTTTGGGTACCAAAGGCAAAGATATTGGCTACCCGTAAGGTATCTCAAAATCCTCTTCGCAGCTATGTAGTGAGATTCCTTAGGGCATACTTGTTACCTAGCCCAAACATATGTAGAATACATAATGTCTAGTCTACTAGCAGCCAGATTCAATAGGGATCCAATAGTACACCTGTATTTGGATTCATCAAAGGGTTTTCCCTTCTCATCCTTGTCCAGGGAAATAGTTGACCCCATGGGAGTTTTCATGGTGGAAGCAGATTCCATCCCAAACTTCTTGATAAGCTCCCTAGTGTACTTGGTCAGAGAGATGAATATCCCCTCATCACACTGTTTCACTTGGAGGCCTAAAAAGTACTTGAGCTCTCCCATATTGCTCATCTAAAACTCCCCCTGCATAAGGTTGGCAAACATTTTTCAAAGGTTGTCATCAGTAGAACCAAAGATTATGTCATCAACATAAATTTGGACTAGGAGACACGTGCCATTTGTTTCCCTAAGAAACAATGTACTATCTATCTTTCCCCTCAAAAATTTGTTCTTGATGAGAAAGCTAGACAAGGTCTTATAACAAGCCCTAGGGGCTTGCTTTAGACCATATAATGCTTTCCTAAGTAAATAAACATGGGAGGTAAGAGTTGGATGTACAAAACCTGATGGTTGTTCCACATATACCTCCTGTGTAAAATCTCCATTTAGGAAGGCTGACTTGACATACATCTTGTGTAGCTTAAACCCCTTGTGGGCACCATAGGCAAGTAATAGCCTTATTGCTTCTAACCTTGCAACTGGGGAAAAGGTTTGATCAAAGTCAATACCTTCTTTTTGTCTATATCCCTTGGATTCCAGTCTAGCCTTAATCTTGATGATGATGCCATTCTCATCTAGCATGTTTCTGTAGATCCATTTGGTGCCAATGATGTTGTGTCCTTGAAGTTTTGGCACCAACTTCCATACTTTGCACCTTTTGAATTGTAGAAGCTCTTCTTGCATTGCTTGAATCTAGAATCTATCTTTATTAGCTTCTTAAAACTTCTTGGGCTTCATCTGAGATAGAATGCTCAGGAATAGAGCTTCATTGTGTGACCTGCTTCTGGTGATCACTCATTGGTTCTCATCTCCAATTATCTAGTTTCTTGGATGATCCCTCAGATTCCTGGTTGCTGCAGGCAATCTGTCAATATTCTGCAGCTCTTCTTCTAGAGCAGCAGGTTCTTCAGCATTCTACTTATCTTCATCTTCAGGAACATCACACTCTGAATTAATTCTGTTGGTGCTGGTATGTCTTGGATAGACATTTCTTGTATCTTCTGTTCATTAACTGTCAAAACAGGAGAACTGGACTAGCCCTTATAAAGTAGGCTGGTCTCATCAAATACAACATGAATAGACTCTTCTACAACATGAGTCTTCTTGTTGAATACTCTATAGGCTCTACTATGTGAGCTATATCCAACATTGCATTTTTCAGCAAACTTTGTTAATTGTGATTTTCCATAATTTAAAATATAGCAATTGCAACCAAAGATTCTAAATTATGAAATTGTTGATTATTTGCCTTTCAGAATCTCATAAGGGGTTATTCCAAAAGCCTTATTGATGGAAGATCTGTTGAGAACATAACAAGCAGTATTGACTGACTCAGCCCAGAAGTATTCTGGGAGTGTGGAGTCACTAAGCAATGTTCTCCCAGCTTCTATCAAGGTCTTATTCCTCCTCTCAACCACACTATTTTGTTGTTGAGTCCTTGGGGAGGTAAACTCTTGGGTGATACCAAATTCTTGACAAAACTTTGTCATGGCCCCATATTGAAATTCTGTACCATGGTTAGTTCTGGTTCTGACCACAATACATTGTAGTTCATTCTGTATAGCGTTGACATAGTTTATGAAGATATCTAAAGTGTCAGATTTCTTCTTAAGGAAGAATAGCCATGTATATTTTGAGTGATCATCAAGAATAACTAAAGTATACAATTTCCCACCTAGGCTCTGAATGGGCAAAGGACCAAACAAGTCCACATGCAATAGATATAGACATCTTTCAGTGTCTTTGGAGCCAATACTTTTAAAGGTGGCCCTAGTTTGCTTGCCCATTTGGCATGCATGACATGGACCAATTTTAATACATTTCGTGGACTATTCCTAACAAGATTTTTAGAAAATATTCTATACATTGTCTTGTAGTTAATGTGAGCAAGTCTCTTGTGCCATTGAACACAAAGAGATTCACTTTCATTAGCTACAAGACATACATGAGATACAAAATTATTTCAAATAAAATCTAAGAAATAAACATTCCCACTCCTACTGCCTGAGAGAATGATCTCTAAGTCAATTGACTTTTTGATCAAGCACTTGTCATTGTGGAATTCAATGACATAGCCCAAGTCTGTTGCAACCCTTCAACATAGGCTACCCTTATTATTGAAACTATGCCATTTGAGATCATACCATATCCTTTCGAGAGTCCTTTTTAGAACCTCCAAAGATAACTTTTGGTCCATTCTTCGCAGGAGTGTAATCCTGCAGAAGACTCCTTGTTCCTATCATGTGCCTTGAGCACCCACTATCAAAGTACCATATTTCCCTTAGGATGGTACTTGAACTATCTTGCAAAATGCAATTCATTTTCCCTTAGGAGCCCAATTGTTTTTGGGTCCTAGGTTACTGTTAGCATAAACAGGCTGACTCACACCTGATGCAGCCTTTGCAGGAAATCTCTTCTTTGCATTAGGCACACTAGTGTTGTGCCAACAATTTATGGCAAAGTGTCCCACTTTACCACAACACCAACATTTATGGATGTTGTACCTTCTTTTTTAAACATTCTTTGAGGTAGAGGGATCATCAAAATGCTTATGTTCAGAGGAGAAGGTATCAACATTCTTCCTATTCCTATTAGAAATAACCTGGTTGGTTGATTGTCCATAGTTAGTATTATCAAACTTTATCTGAGTGACATCAACTGGTCTTAGCTTGGCAGCTAAGCAAGAGTTGATGACATCAGATATTGTTTTGTTTGACTTGATTATAGGCTTGACAGCAGCCATGCGTTTTGCTAAGTGGGATTTGGAAGAACCAGCTTCCTCATTCTTGAATGAAGGGGCTGAAGTACCAAACACAAATGTTCCAGAATGGGCCATTTGAATTTCTTCATGGGGAGCTTTCAAAGCACTCATCCCCATGCCCTTTCTTCTATTATAGTAAGGAGTGTTTTCCTTCCTATAGAAATTTCCATTCTTCCAGTGACCATAGATGCTATCCTGGTCATTCCTGTTGGAGGGAAGCAACACCTTTTGAAAGGTGGTATAAGGCTTAGCTTTAGCCTAGCCCTTTCCTACATTCTCAACACCTATTACCACTTTATTGAAACCTAGCCCTCTCCTATTAGTTTGGGAGGAGAAGGTGTCAATAATGGACAGTATGGATTTAGGTTTGGAGAATTGAGCCACCAAGCTCTTCTCTTTGAGAAGCTTCTCCTCAAGGTCCTTGATGACTTTGTTCTTTTGGCGAATGGTGCTTAATTGGGATATTGTAATTCCCTTTAGCAAACTTATTTCTCTACTCATCTAATCCATCTGGGTAGATGACTCAGTGCAATCAGGCTTTGTCTGCTGAAGGGAAGCAATCTCTAGAGCTTTCCTCTTTGCTTACTTCTTGCTCTTTTTCAGAGCTTCCAAAAGAGCACCATACTTGTCAATCAATTGATTGACATCCACATTAGATTCTGAACCACTCTCATCATTAGTTTAGCATGCTTCAGATTTTGGTACTTACTCATAATCAAAAGAGGGAAGGAGAGGAGTTGATACCTTATCAGGATTATCTTGACTTTCTTCATCACCAGACATGGCCATTAAGCCATAACATTTATCTTCATCTTCGTCATCCTCATTGTCACTATCTGAATGTGACAGAGGGGACCTAATGCCAACCTTAGCTGCTGGATAATCTTCATCTTCTTTAGCTGCAAATAGCCCAATGTTGGCTTCTTCTTCTTCTTCAGAATCATGGGATGAAGACTCAGATTCACTCCAGCTTTTCTACTTCTTTGTTAGAAAGGATTTTTCACCTTTCCTTCCCTTCTGGTGATGAGGCTTCTTATCACCTCTTTCCTTTCTCTTGACTGGCCAGCCAGCTATGACATGTCCAGGCTTGTTGCAGTAATAACATATAACATTATTTGAAATATGTTTAACATGTTTAGGGTCATACATGCCACCCTTGGGGTGCTGCTTTTCAGATCTGTTGTGTTCCTTCTTGGGATGTGTGGAGGAGGAAGGTTTGTTCTTCCACTACTTCCTCCTCATCAGCTTCTTGAAGTGCCTTGAAAAGGCAGCAAACTCCTCATCTGATGAGTTGTTGTCAGATGTGCTGGGCTAAGAATTTTTCTGAGTCAGCAGCCCTTCTTGGTGGAGAAGGCATTCTTTATTTGCTCTTCATAGAGTTTTCAGAGCCACATCTCATAGGAGAGCAACTTTCCAAATAGTGTATGGGGAGGAGTCTCACCCAGCTTTGCCACTTCTCTTATGACACAGATTTTTGTATCCCAATCTCTAGCTAGAGATCTTTGAATTTTGTCATTCAACTCATAATCACTGAAGACCCTTCCATAGGTCCTCAGCTCATTCACCACTCTAAAGAACCTTTTATAGTAGTTAGCTATGCATTTCAGGCTGTGTTTCCTGAAGGCTTCATACTCCTGATTAAGGAGGGATTTCCTATAATCCCTCACTTCTTTAGTACCTTCCATATACACTATGAGTGTATCCCACATATCCTTGGTAGTCTCACAGTGCTCCAAGTTTGGAAGGTGTAATCATCAATTGCATTTACTATTATGTTTTGTGCTCTCTTGTCCATGGTAGCTAGTGCAATCTCATCCTTAGTCATTTCAGCATATGACTTGACCACTTGCCTATTTGGATCTATAGTGGAGGGCTTTGTGAAGACAAAAGGTCCCTCCTTGACTGTTATATATATCATAGGGTCTGAGGCTTCCATGAACAACCTTACTCTTATCTTCTATATGCCAAAAATCTCCTTCCTGCATATGGGCAACTTCATAGATCCCATCTCCTTCTGACCTCCAGTGGCAGTCATTGGATTCAGACTTGACTACTCCTTATAGGATCTGGTCAGACTATTAAGTCCTTATTGACCAACCTAGCTCTGATACCACTTGATAGTTTATAAGGTAGTAGTCTAATTCACCTAGAGGGGGTGAATAGGTCTCTTTGATTTTTCTTTTCTACAGCTAGCTGTTGTTAGATAATATGTAAAGCAAAAGCACAACACAGAAAGCACACAGCCTTGTATAGTGGTTCCCCAAGACATTGTGTCTATGGGTAGTCCACTCTCCCTCTGTTTGGAATCTTGCCCACATGATTCCTGATTTGAAGAAATCACCAAGTCAAGAATACTTCACTTTGTATTTGATCATTTCTCTAGCTTATAAATCTCAGGAAACTAGAAGAACAAAGTTCGTCGAACGCAGAACTAGGTTCATCGAACGCAGAACTAAGTTCGTCGAACGCAAAACAAAATTCGTCGAACGAAGAAAGATGTTCGTCGACCGCTGAGACTTGGCGTGTTCATCAACCGTTGAGACTTGGCGTTTTCGTCGAACTTTGCGACTTGGCCAGTTCGTCGAACACATAATGAAGATAGTCAAGCTGAGAGAAGAATGAAGACAAAGGAAGAAATGTCATCGAGAAGATGCAGTATCGTCGACATCACCAAAGTGGCCTTGTCACCGAGAAGATAAAGAAGCCATGTCATCAAAAAGACAAAAAAGAAGATCAGTGTCGAAGAGTTCGTCGACAAAGAGATATTGTCGAGAAGAACATATATCGTCGTGACAGAGCCTTGTCGCTGAAAAGGCTAAGTATGATTGATGGCGGTGAACATAGTCGTAAAGAAGGCTTGTCGTCAAGAAAACTGAGGAAGGACAACCGAAGGCTAACTGCTGTTACGAGTATGATCTGTCGACATGTAATCACTCATATCATCGAGAGAACAACATGATTACGATGACAGACAGCAAGAAAGAAGATCTCAACGACACAGTCGATGATAGCATATCGTCGTATATGCAGAAACACCAGTATGTCTCCTATCGTCGAGACAACTGCATCAGTGGCAGAAGCAAGAAGAATTTGCAGTCTACCTAAGTTAAAGGCATCGATAAGGGCATGTCGTCGAGACGTTGATCCTATCGACGAGATGTTGTCTGTATCTGCATGAATATGGAAATATCATCGAGACAGAATTCAAATATTGCAGACACGTTGTCAACAATTAATGTCGCCGTCTGATTGCCTGACGTCACTTAATGTCGCCGCCTGAATGTGTATCAGCAATTAATGCTGTCAGCAATCTACGCGTGCTCTTAAGGAATGAAACGTCTGACACTTAAGGAACTTTTTCAAGAAGACGGTTGGGAACCTCTCAGTCTTATAAAAAAAATAGGAGGTCGCCCTAAAAATCAATCAACAAGAAAGAACTTGTGCACATAGCGAATCAAATAGTACAAGCGGCGCAAGATAGAGAGAAAAAGAAGAAGCAGTCATCTTCATCGACTGTTAAGTTGCCAATCTTCATCAGGCTAAGAAAAGATTTTGAAGTAGAATCGTGCGCTCAAGATCCGATTCAGAAGCATCTTCTTCAATCTCAAGGAGCCGATCCTCATCAGGCTAAAGTTGCCAATCTTCATCCGGCAGAAGAAACGATTTTATTACTGTAATTTCTTGTAAGGCTTGCGGGCCAACCTGTCTAGCTTGAGGGCTGGAGAGCTGTGAGGCTTGAGGGCCAGGGAGTGCACTTGCGGGTGCGATTTGTCGAGCTTGCGGGCTCAGGGGAAGTAGGGGCTTGCGGGCCTAGGCTGTTAGGACTTGCGGGTCCGTGTTGTTGGGCTTGAGGGCTTTAGTCTCGAGCTTGCGGGCTCGGAGGCAGTTGGAGCTTGCGGGCCTAGGCTGTTGGGACTTGCGGGTCCGAGTTGTAAGGCTTGAGGGCCTGAAGTTTTTGGCGAGTTTTGCTGAGCCTAACACACTGCTAGGTAGGCGTAGAGGGAAAGAGGACTACTCAAGACACCATGTCTTGAGGAACCTCTATAGATCTTGTGTCGTCTGCTGTGCTTTTTGTGTGTGATATTTTACTGTTGTGCTTAAATACTCATAACTCACACTAATATATCAAAAAGAACCAAGATCACCTAACACCCCCCCTCTAGGTGAACGTTCCATAACTAACAAGTGGTATCAGAGATATGTTGATCAAAGGAAGACTTAACCGTTTGATCTAGATCGAGGAACGACTCACCATGGCCGGTAGAGATCAAAATCGGGAGATGAGATCTATGAAACTTCTGATCTGCACCAAGGAGAACTTTCCTATCTGGAAGGAAAGAGTTAGGCTGTTCATGGAAACGGCCGATCCAAGAATCTATCTGATAGTCCAACAGGGTCCTTTTATCCCCACAACCGCTTCCACCATTGATCCAACACGGAAGGTGATAAAGAAATATGAAGACATGACCAAGGACGAGCTAGCTTTGGCAGGCTTGGATGAGAGGGCACAAAATGTTATTGTAAGTGTTATAGATGATTCAACCCTCCAGAACCTAATTCACTGCAAAATGGCCAAGGAGATGTGGGACTGCCTGATCATATATATGGAGGGTACTGAAGAGGTAAGGGATGATAGAAAATCCCTCCTCAACCAAGACTATGAGGCCTTCAAGCAGGGCAAGAGTGAAACAATCTCCAACTGCTATGAGAGATTTTTCAAGATTGTGAATGGTCTGAGAAACTATGAAAGAGAGTTCACCAACTCTGATCTATACGACAAGTTTCTCAGATCACTTACAAAAGAATGGGACATCAAGATCTGTGCCATCAGAGAGATGGGTCAGCTGGGCATCATGGAGCCCAAAAATCTGTTTGGAAAGCTGTTGTCTCATGAACTTCAGCTCAACACCAGAAAGGCTGAAGAAGAAAGCTCAAGAGTGAGCACAAAAGAGAGATCTGTGGCTCTAAAGGCTGAGAGCACCAGAAGATCCAAGAGCAAGAGCTCTGCATCTCAGAGTAGATCTGAGAGCAGTGAGGAATCAGAAGCCAGCTCCTCTGATTCTGATGAAACTGATAAAGAGGTGGCACTCCTCTCGAAACAGTTCAGAAAGTTGCTACACAGAAGAAGGAGGGACAACAACAGAAGTTCCTCCTCAAGCTCCAGAAGATCTGACTATCGTGACAGATCCAACGCTCCCAGGGAGGACAGGTACAGATCCAACTCTAGTAAACATGATTTAAATAATACTGTTTGCTATTCCTGCGGCAAAACATGTCACATGGCTGCGGACTATCCCTCTAAGAAGAAGGAGTCAAGGAACCATGGAGAAAGAAGATGCTCGAGGAGCAAGAGGAACTCTGAAAAAGGGTTCGTGGCCAAGAAAATGAGAACGTTGAGTGACTCTGAATCAAGCTCCTCTGGGACTGAGGATGAGACACTTATTGGATTGATGGCCATCAATGAAGGCAACCAGGATGACAACTATCCTGGAAAGGTAAATCACAGAACCTCCCTATCTGCCTCTGATTCTGAATCAGTGGCAGATTCTTTGCATGATGATGAGGATGTGTCTGCTGCCAACAACACAGCCTCAAGATCCCAGTATGAAGTTGAATCTGAACTAATAAGGCAATACAAAGGCTTATGGAAAGCCTTCAAGGGCTGTAAGAAACTCCTCAAAGTCCAGACCAAGGAGTTAGATTCCTTGAAGCCTGTTCAATCTGAGCTCCAGGAGACAGCTGAGAAGCTGGCTGCTATGAGCAAAGAAGTGAACAAATTCAAGGAAGCCATAAGTCTTAAAAATGCTGAGTTAGGACAGAAGAACAAGGTCATTAAGGACCTTGAGGAAATGTTGTTGGCTGAGAAGAAACTGGCATCCAGCTTCTCAATGCCCAAAACTATCCTGCCTATCATTGACACCTTCTCTGGATAGTTCAGAGCTGGTATTGGTTTTAATCAGGAGACAATTAAGGGCAAAGATTTTGAAGCTAGACCTTCCTACAAGAAGGTGCTGGTGTCAAGTCCTTCAGCCCACAGACCTGCAGCAACATCAATCAAGAGTAAGAGAAAGGCTGTTCCTACAAAGCCTGTTCCCAAGAAGGTGAATCAAAATGTGGTGAGACCGATTCCACCCCAATCTCACACATATGAGGTTCACCCAAGATCTGTTAGACGAGAAGGATTCTCCTCTGCTCATCAGCACTGCCACCCCACTCAGATGGTGAAGTAGAACAGAAGATACAATAGACATGAATGCTGGTGCTGCGGGAAAATTGGCCACTTTGCCTTGGACTGTTGGTTCAACCCAACAGGGTTCAATGCAAAGAGAGTGCAGAAACCCTCGTGGTTCAGTGTTCCCTTATACCACCCTAACATAAACTGAGGACCCAATCCATTTTGGGTACCTAAGGAGAAGTAATTTGTCTTGCAGGTAGGTCCAAATACCAACCAATCTCCAATTTGGTATTTGGACAGTGGCTGCTCCAGGCACATGACTGGAGTCAGAAGGTACTTGAAAGAGTTCACCCCTGTGGAGAATGGACCAACAATAATTTTTGGAGGTTCAGAAAAGGGAGTGACCAGGGGCTATGGGAGCATCTCAAATGGTGAATGCAGGTACAGTGGAGAGAATAGAGAAGCTATCCATTAAAGACAATGCTGATACTTCACTCAGAAATGAGAATCAGTCACTAACAGTTGAAATCGTGGAAGAACCTGCAGAAAGCTTAGAAACGGGTGAAGAAGTTGCTGATGCAGAAGTACCCAGAATACTCCCAACTTCCTTGAGACAAGTAAAAGATCATCCCCAAGAGCAGATAATAGGAAATGTCAACCAAGGTGTGCTGACAAGGAGCAGAGCTGCAAATGAATCATTGTACCTATGTTTTCTCTCTCAAATTGAACCCAAGAAATTTGAGGAAGCAAATCAGGACCCATTTTGGATTGTAGCAATGCAGAAGGAGCTGAACCAGTTTAAAACATGCAAGGTTTGGAAACTGGTTCCAAAACCCCAAGGACAGAACATCATAGGAACTAAATGGGTCTATAGAAACAAGTTGGATGAAAATGGAATCATCACCAAGAATAAAGCAAGGCTAGTGGCAAAAGGCTACAGACAAGAGGAAGGGATAGATTTTGATCATACATTTGCTCCAGTAGCCAGACAAGAAGCAATAAGACTGTTTCTAGCCTATGCAACATACCAAGGATTCAAGGTCTATCAAATGGATGTGAAGTCAGCCTTTCTAAATGGTGACCTCAAAGAGGAGGTATATGTAGAGCAGCCGTCAGGTTTTGTAGATTCTACTCATCCTGATTACGTTTATTTTCTTAGAAAAGCCCTTTATGGCTTAAAGCAGGCTCCTAGGGCCTGGTATGAGACCCTATCAAGCTTTCTAACTGAGAATAAGTTCTCAAGGGGAAAGATTGATAAGACATTGTTCCTAAGGGAAGTGAAGGGCAAGATCTTGATAGTGCAGATCTATGTAGACGACATCATTTTTGTCTCTACAGATAACAATCTCTGCAAAAAGTTTGCCAACTTGATGCAGGGAAAGTTTGAGATGAGTAGTATGGGTGAGCTCAAATACTTCCTAGGTCTCCAAGTGAAACAATCTGAAGATGGTATATTGATGCGCTATTTCGGCACTGCTAATTAGCAGGCACGAAATGCGATACGACGACAGTGCACCAGTCGCTCAAGTAATAAAATAGGGAGAAACTCCCTGAATATCGTTCTCAAAGGACCGCAAGTTGGGTAGTACGATTTGCTCAAACCAGGAAATCAGTTAAAAGGGTTAATAAGTAACAACGGGAGGTTTGGTTTGGGATCCTATGCTATTGCAGAATAAAGAGAGATGCGGGTCAAAACTCCGCTTCGCAAGACGAGATGGATGCAACGGCTGCGATGCCGTGCTTCGGAAGGCACGTGGACGGAATGTAACTATGACGGTTGAGGGTCGCACACACCTCTTCTCTAAACATCACCACTAGCAATTGCTAGTGGCTTCACACACATCGAATCTCAGAAATCACTAGAAAAAAGGGCTATTCATGCCATCACAACAACATTGCATATGAACACAAGCAATAATCCTTAAGATTAACTTAACAAGCATTCATAAAACAACAACAAAGAAGTTCAAGCATCAAAAGTTAGAGAGGACCACAAAGAAGAAGTCACGACTTGGGTTCACGGCCGGAATGAGAGGTTGTCGGGCTCTCTCCGGACTCGGCCCTCAGATGGTGAGCTTGGCTCGAAGGAGGCTGTCACCGCTCCTACGATCTTCAGCGCTTATCTGATCTCTTGGCGTGGAATGCTTGAGCTAATGGTGGAGAAAGCTTCCTAGTGCTCCCAGATGGAAGGATGGAGGTGGAAATCACCGGAAATGTCCTCTATGGTGGTGGAGATGAAGGGGAAGCCTTCAGCCCTCAAGAGCAGCGGGAAGGAAGTGATTTCCCGCTCTCTGAATCGCTCCAGTCCGCCTCCAATTGCTCTCCCCGTTGACTGCCTCGATTCCTGCTTTTTATAGCAAACAGGCCGAAAAATGGTCACGCACGGTCGAACGCACGACCGTGCGCAGACCGTGCGATATTAACGGATAAAATATGGCTTGGGGAAGAAGCTGCGCCGCCCGTGCAATTTGCTCACGCACGACCAATACCGCCCATGCGTTCAAACGCACGAGTAAACTCCGACGCTCTGAAATCACAAAGACACAGGTCGACCGTGCATTTTACTCACGCACGGGCGAATCTGCCCGTGCATCAAAATGCAAGAGTAAACTCCGACGCTCCATTTTCTGCCCAGACACAAACGCACGACCGCAACTGACTGTGCGTCAAGGAAACACACGACCGTGCGATATGCACAGAAATTACTTCTAGGGAAAACGGGATGATCAGGTCACCTGCATACAAGATATAACAGCTGGGAATACACGTCCAGCATCAGAAAAACATAAAAGAAGGGAAGGGGAGCACCATGTGCTTACCCCCAACAACAAGGAATGCAATTGCACACCGAAATGAGCTTAATAGTGCACCTAGCATGGAATAATACATATGAATGAAAACGTGCTTAAAATGTGGTTCAAAGACTAGAATATCGGCCCATATGAGTCCAAAAATATATATATAAATGAGACTCATCACACCCCCAGACTTAACCATTTGCACGTCTCGGGCAAACTACTTAGCTCTCCTGTCGGAACAATTGAATGTTAGCATGAGTTTGAGTGGTAGAGAGCAATGCGAAGTCGCATGCTCTCGCGCATAGAAATGCATTAGAACAGAATTAAACTCAAGATTGTATCTAATTATTTCGAAAATAGTAAATTGAAATTTAATTTACTTGGATGGTGAATCCTGGTGAATTTTTCGGTCGCGCAAAAGGGAAAATAGCGTGACTAATGAGTAGAGTATTACTCGAATCGAAGCTAGGGACAAAATCAAAGTCGGTGTCCGTAGGCTTGCACGTCCGCACTCTCTCTACTGCATGAGACGACTCGTGTCTAAAATCAATAGGACTGATAGGCAATTATTGGGCTTAGGTTGAGTATAGGCTAGGTAAGTAGAAGGACGATGGGAATCGCACTTAACACAACCTGAGCACTCAAGATAATAACAATCACCAATACACAATTTTCAGTAATTACACGACACCCCCAGACTTCAACTGAACACTAGGTGTGCTAAGCCAAAAATAAATTGAATTTGCCGAGAGAGTATCATTTTTGCACCACTTTTTTTCTTTTCTTTTCTTTTCTCTCATCGACAAAATGACGTTTGTACGCACAATAAAACAACTCTCTTGGCTAATTTGAAGCTGCCATACATATCAAAAATGACACCAAATGTGAGCGAGAAAGAAATTTCTTTCAGCTCAAAGGTTGGTGCGAAAATAGGTTCGGCCGTATGGCATTGGTTAAATTTTTAGTGGAGCTAAACAAGGAGGAAGGGTAGGCTCAAGTGGGCTTGCAACGGTGATTACGTAGGTAAGGATTTCCAAAGCTCAATCGGATCAAGAAATGGCCTATATTTTTATGATGAGTGCTTCAACACAATCGTGTCGAGAGTCGCCTAGTGCAAGTTCTAGCCACCGAGAAAGGTTGTCCTTCCTTTCGACCCTAGTAATAAGCTACTACTAGTCTGCTACACTCGACCTTATGCTACTGTTGGATTCACCGGATTCACCACTAAAGTAAAATAAATTTCATCTACTATAAAAGAAATAACTAAATTATAATTCTGAATTTCATTCTACTCTAATTGAATTTCTAGGCGTGACGGGAGCACTTGACTAGAGCACTACTCGAGTCAACATTTTTCTCTACTCCTCACTCACATGCTAACAATTCAATTCTTACAAGTGGGAAAACCTCGCAGCGATACCCAAAAAGCACGCGTGATCAAGTGCGCGTGAATTAGGTGCAAATGTATGCAATGTGCGCAACAAAATATAAATCCTAACTCAGCACATTCTAGCATGTCATGCAACATGTGTGCATGTGCACAGCTCGCTCTCTCTCCCCCAGACTTGATTAAAACCATCTAAATTAAACAATTCAGCAATAAATAAGAGAGGGGTAGAGTTGACCTATGCTCATAAAAGAGCATGCCAGAAGTGCGGTAATCCCATTTTGAAAATATTTCTCCTTCATCATCGTCCACCACGCTAGAGCTTAGCTTCACCAACAAGGTTAGCAAAACTGAAATAATAGTACACAAAAAGATTGAAAAGAAAGACGGAACCGGGTGGTTCCTCATGAGTTGTCTCCCAAGAAGCCCTTTTGTTTAACGTCCTTTAAGGCGGACCAAATACCTTTATTAAACATTGTTCACAATCATAGACATTGTTCCAAAAATAAACAAAACAACGCAGCAAAGAAGCATGATATAACATAAAGAAAAGATATCTAGAATCACACCCTAGGGGCGATGCCCTAGCCGAATAATGTCAGATCAAAATTAAAGTGCACCACAAACTAGTTTAACATAAATAAAACTAACTAAGACCACACATCACCAAGGAAGCTGCAATGGAATGACCATGATGGAGATGACGGAGAAGAATGTGAAGGAGGAGGAGTACGCTGCCGCCTAGATCCAGAAACTGAAGCTCGGGCAGGGACATTAGGAGGCACGACTCCCAGATGCGCACCAATCCGCGAAGAAAGCTCGTACTGCATGGCCATGGTATCTTCCATGAGTAAAAACCTCTCGTAAAACTCCGGATAGTGCTGCTCGATGTTGGCCCGCGGGGCTTGCCATTGAGCATCCGGGGGCGCGAAATGGGGAACAACAGAGGGCTGCTCACTCGTCCCCGCCGAAGTGCTAAGGCCGATTTATGATATCTGAAAATCACACGGTCGTGCGATACCAATACGCACGTCCGACCTGATCGTGCGTTTGTAAATTTCAGCAAAATTTCTCCAATTTTTGCGAGTCGGTGGAATCAGAAAAATTTCACACGCAACAATCTTGGACGGAGGGAATAGATAAGAGCGCACCGACAGCAATTGCCTAACTACTAACTCCATAGGGCACGTGGTGCACGCACAACTTACACAAACAAGAGAGAACAATTGCTAAAAGCAAACAGAAATTAAAACTAAAGATGATAAAATCTAAATTAGCTACTCCTATACCTAGATAACTGTTGGGCTACATGTCCCCCCAACGGGACTTATTCAAGCACTTGAAATGCAGGTTAACTAATAGGTGAATGAAAGCGAAAATGGTCAGGTAATTGTTCATGCTCATGCTTCGGCAGTATGTACCGGAGTGGGGATAAAATAGTTGCCCAAATACCAGTGAGATAATAATGCCTGACATGGATGTCGGGCAAGGGCACAACATATATTGTGAAGCTCCCCGTATCTAGCTCCACCTGCACTGGATTCCTTTCAATGCTAGGCCTTATTACAGGCTCATACACCCACGGAATTGGCTCTACAATGTGGTCCTGCGGAGGAGAAGATACAGGAGCAGGGTCAGGAAATAATATAGACGAAAAACTAAGAGAAATCTCATCTGAGGGGATAATCCCGGCTTCATCCCCCATGTGGTGCGGCAATGATAAACTGATGACATCGTCAGAGATCTCACTAGACTCGACAGAGCACACAATGACCTCCTCTCTAACTTGGACTTTCTCGCACTGAACCAAAATGGTTGCTTCAGCACAATCGTGACTGTCCGCCTCCATGAGAGTGGGCACAACACTGCGCAGACCTGCACCATCCTGCAAATTGATCTCAACGATGACATCAAAAATAGATGTAAGTTCGTGAATAGTGGGAGGAAGCGTGTCACTTAAGAGTTCGGGCTCGCTCTCCACACAAGGGTACAAATCTACGCAAAGTGGTACATGAACCGAAGAGGCATAGGGGGTGGCGTCAGAAACAGAGTCAAGAGGGGCACTGATGCACGTGTTGATTCCAGAGACTTCAAGAAGTGAAGGTGGAAGGGATACGTAACCAGAGGAAGAAACTGTGCTCGCAGAATTCGAAGATGGGACGATCCGGATATCCGACTCATCGTCATCCTCCAATTGGCGAAGGTAATTCGCACAGTCCTTCAAGGCATGCTCTCTACTTTTGCAAAATAAACACTGTCTCACCGGCTTAGCCGGCACCCAAGGTGCGGCAACCGCGTGATAGTGCGTCAATGGAGTTGCAGTAGAGTAGCCAAAAGACTTATGGGTTCCGTACGGTTTCTGAACAACACCATATTCTTTGGGACACCTATCACTAGCGTGGGATGTATCTCCACACCAACGACATCGAATATTCAAATGCGCCCACATGATACAGAAGAAGAAAATAGCATACTGAAGGAAAACAAAATATCTTTAAACGAATTTCCAAATAAAAACAAATCAAACATGCTTGCAGTCCCCGGCAACGGCGCCAACAACTTGATGCGCTATTTCAGCACTACTAATTAGCAGGCAGGAAATGCGATACGACGACAGTGCACCGGTCGCTCAAGTAATAAAATAGGGAGAAACTCCCCGAATATCGTTCTCAAAGGACCGCAAGTTGGGTAGTACGATTTGCTCAAACCAGGAAATCAGTTAAAAGGGTTAATAACAACGGGAGGTTTGGTTTGGGATCCTATGCTATTGCAGAATAAAGAGAGATGCGGGTCAAAACTCCGCTTTGCAAGGCGAGATGGATGCAACGGCCGTGATGCCGTGCTTCGGAAGGCGCGTGGACGGAATGTAACTATGACGGTTGAGGGTCGCACACACCTCTTCTCTAAACATCACCACTAGCAATTGCTAGTGGCTTCACACACATCGAATCTCAGAAATCACTAGGAAAAAGGGCTATTCATGCCATCACAACAACATTGCATATGAACACAAGCAATAATCCTTAAGATTAACTTAACAAGCATTCATAAAACAACAACAAAGAAGTTCAAGCATCAAAGGTTAGAGAGGACCACAAAGAAGAAGTCACGTCTTGGGTTCACGGCCGGAATGAGAGGTAGTCGGGCTCTCTCCGGACTCGGCCCTCAGATGGTGAGCTTGGCTCGAAGGAGGCTGTCACCGTTCCTACAATCTTCAGCGCTTCTCTGATCTCTTGGCGTGGAATGCTTGAGCTAATGGTGTAGAAAGCTTCCTAGTGCTCCCGGATGGAAGGATGGAGGTGGAAATCACTGGAAATGGCCTCTATGGCGGTGGAGATGAAGGGGAAGCCTTCAGCCCTCAAGATCAGTGGGAAGGAAGTGATTTCCTGCTCTCTGAATCGCTCCAATCCGCCTCCAATCGCTCTCCCTGTTGACTGCCTCGATTCCTGCTTTTTATAGCAAATAGGCTGAAAATTGGTCACGCACGGTCGAACGCACGACCGTGCGATATTAATGGATAAAATATGGCTTGGGGAAGAAGCTGCGCCGCCCGTGCGATTTGCTCACGCACGACCAATACCGCCCGTGCGTTCAAACGCACGAGTAAACTCCAACGCTCTGAAATCACAAAGACACGGGTCGACCGTGCATTTTACTCACGCACGGGCGAATCCGCCCGTGCATCAAAACGCACGAGTAAACTCTGACGCTCCATTTTCTGCCCAGACACAAACGCACGACCGCAACCGACCGTGCGTCAAGGAAACGCACGACCGTGCGATATGCACAGAAATTACTTCTGGGGAAAACGGGACGATCAGGTCACCTGCATACAAGATATAACAGCTGAGAATACATGTCCAGCATCAGAAAAACATAAAAGAAGGGAAGGGGAGCACCATGTGATTACCCCCAACAACAAGGAATGCAATTGCACACCGAAATGAGCTTAATAGTGCACCTAGCATGGAATAATACATATGAATGAAAACGTGCCTAAAATGTGGTGCAAAGACCAGAATATCAGCCCAAATGATTCCAAAAATATATATATAAATGGGACTCATCATATATTCATCTCCCAGACCAAGTTCACTAGGGAGCTAGTCAAGAAATTTGGATTGGAGAGTGCTTCTTCAATGAAGACTCCAATGGGAACCAATGTGTCTCTGGACAAGGATGAGAAGGGCATACCCTTTGATGAAACCAAGTACAGATGCATGATTGGATCCTTGCTCTACCTAACTGCAAGTAGGCCTGACATAATGTTTGCTACATGTGTCTGTGCTAGATATCAGGTGAACCCTAAGGAATCTCATCATGTCTCTGTCAAGAGAATCTTAAGATACCTAAAGGGTACATCAAATCTTGGCCTATGGTACCCTAGGAACAATGGCTTTGAACTAACTGACTATTCAGATGCAGATTATGCAGGGTGCAAGGAAGACATGAAAGTACATCAGGGACATGTTAATTCCTTGGTGGAAGATTGATCTCTTGGAGCAGTAAGAAGTAGACAAGTGTGGCAATCTCAACAGCAGAATCAGAATATATCTCGGCTGGAAGCTGCTGTGCCCAACTGCTATGGATCAAACATCAACTTGAAGATTAAAGCCTAAAGATGACCAAAACACCCCTATTTTGTGGCTCTTCAAGCGCAATCTCGATTGCTAAGAATCCTGTCTCTCACAGCAGGACTAAGCATATTGAGATCATGTATCACTTCATCAGGGAGCATGTGGAAAATGAGGATATCACCCTTGAGTTTGTCCCAAAAGACAAATAAGTGGCTGATATATTTACAAAGCACCTAGATGAAGCTAAGTTCAACTTCTTCAAATTCCAATTGGGAATGTTGAACTTAGAGTAATCCTCTACTTAGTTTTCACTAATCCCTTTCTAGATGACTGGTTAGACAATCTTTCAGGATTTGGGTGAACTATAACCGAGCAAGGGGGAGCCTTGGACTATTGTCTACTTACAAAACAAAAACTCCAGGAAAGAAGTCAGAAAGGGGGAGAAAGGAAAGGGCATCAAATGTTCAAGACAAGCTGCTCAATAAGACCTCAAAGATGGGGGAGCAAAGAAGTAGGGGGGGGGGCCCATAAAGAAGAGACATCAAATCAAGGGGGAGCCACAGGCTTGATGCACTCAGGGAGTTCAGAAAAGATAAGTATAATCTTACATGCTCCCAAGTTAAGATTATAAGATTTATTTCCAAGTGAAAGTAGTCTTGAATTGAGATTCTGACTTCTTCAAATAGGGGGAGATTGTTGGGAATCTTGCTCACTTGATTCTTGATTTGAAGAAATCACCAAGTCAAGAATACTTCACTTTGTTTTTGATCATTTCTCTAGCTTATAAATCTCAGGAAACTAGAAGAACAAAGTTCGTCGAACGCAGAACTAGGTTCGTCGAACGCAGAACTAAGTTTGTCGAACGCAGAAAAAAATTCATTGAATGAAGAAAGATGTTTGTCGACCGCTGAGACTTGGCATGTTCATCAACCGCTGAGACTTGGCATGTTCGTCGAATGCTGCGACTTGGCCAGTTCGTCGAACATAGAATGAACATAGTCGAGCGGAGAGAAGAATGAAGACAAAGGAAGAGATGTCGTCGAGAAGATGCAGTATCGTCGACATCACCAAAGTGGCCTTGTCACCGAGAAGATAAAGAAGCCTTGTCATCGAAAAGACAAAAGAGAAGATCAGTGTCGAAGAGTTCGTCGACAAAGAGATATCGTCGAGAAGAACATATATCGTCGTGACGGATCCTTGTCGCTGAAAAGGCTAAGTATGATTGATGGCGGTGAACATAGGCGTAAAGAAGGCTTGTCGTCAAGAAAACCGAGGAAGGACAGCTGAAGGCTAACTGCTGTTACGAGTATAATCTGTCGACATGTAATCACTCATATCGTCGAGAGAACAACATGATTACGATGACATACAACAAGAAAGAAGATCTCAACGACACAATCGATGATAGCATATCGTCGTATATGCAGAAACACCAGTATGTCTCCTATCGTTGAGACACATGCATCTGTGGCAGAAGCAAGAAGAATTTGCAGTCTACCTAAGTTAAAGGCATCAACAAGGGCATGTCGTCGAGACGTTGATCCTATCAACGAGATGCTGTCTGTATCGGCATGAAGATGGAAATATCGTCGAGATAGAATTCAAATATTGCAGACGCGTTGTCAGCAATTAATGCTGCCGTCTGATTGCCTGACATCACTTAATGCCGCCGCCTGAATGTGTATCAGCAATTAATGTTGTCAGCAATCTATGCATGCTCTTAAGGAATGAAGCGTCTGACACTTAAGGAACTTTTTCAAGAAGACCGTTGGGAGCCTCTCTGTCTTATAAAAGAGATAGGAGGTCGCCCTCAAAATCAATCAATAAGAAAGAACATGTGCACATAGCGAATCGAACAGTACAAGCGGCGCAAGATAGAGAGAAAAAGAAGAAGCAGTCATCTTCATTGACTGTTAAGTTGCCAATCTTCATCAGGCTATGAAAAGATTTTGAAGAAGAATCGTGCGCTCAAGATCTGATTCAGAAGCATCTTCTTCAATCTCAAGGAGCCGATCCTCATCAGGCTAAAGTTGCCAATCTTCATCCGTCAGAAGAAACGGTTTTATTACTGTAATTTCTTGTATGGCTTGCGGGCCAACCTGTCTAGCTTGAGGGATGGAGAGCTGTGAGGCTTGAAGGCCAGGGCAGTGCACTTGCGTGTGCAATTTGTCGAGCTTGCAGGCTCGGAGGCAGTAGGGGCTTGTGGTCCTAGGCTGTTGGGACTTGCGGGTCCGTGTTGTAGGGCTTGATGGCCTGAGTGTCGAGCTTGCAGGCTCAGGGGCAGTAGGGGCTTGCGGGCCTAGGCTGTTGGGACTTGCGAGTCCGAGTTGTAAGGCTTGAGGGCCTGAAGTTTTTGGCGGAGTTTTGCTGAGCCTAGCACACTGCTATGTAGGCGTAGAGGGAAAGAGGACTACTCAAGACACCCTGTCTTGAGGAACCTCTATAGATCTTGTGTCGTCTGCTATGCTTTTTGTGTGTGATATTTTACTTCTGTGCTTAAATACGTATAACTCACACTAATATATCAATAAGAACCAAGATCACCTAACACCCCCCCCCCCCCCTCTTGGTGAACGTTCCATAACTAACACCCTCTATACCTTTCTAACAGTGTGTTAGATAAGGCAACCTCCTCCAAACTCATCTTGAGAGTGACCAACCTATCTCAGATACCACTTGATAGTATATTAGATAGTAGTCTAATTGGTCTAGAGGGAGGGGTGTGAATAAGTTTCTTTGATTTTCTTAGTTACTGCTAGCTGTTGTTATAGATTATATAATGTAAATGCACAACATAGAAAACACAAAGCTATTAATAGTGGTTCCTCAAGATAATGTGTTTATGGGTAGTTCACTTTCCCTCTACACCTTTCTAACAGTGTGTTAGACAAGGCTACCTCCTCCAAAAACTCAGCTTCAAGAGCTTACAACTCAGATCCCTCAGGATCTCTCAGGTTTGCTCCAAACCCAGTCTGAGGCTCAACAACCCTACCTTAGGCTCAACAACCCTACCTCTCAGAGTGCTCTAACTCCTACACCTCAGAAATCCTCCTGATTTCCTACCTCAGGACAATCAAGAAGCCCTACCTCAGATCTCCTTAGGGATCCTACACTCAAGATGGGAGTACAACTCTACAAGCTCAATCTCAATAACCCTACACACTTAGGCTCAACAACCCTATACACTCAGAACACTAATGTTCTTACAGAGATAATAGTGTTTGCTTATACCATAGAGTACAAACAAGATCTAACATTCAGCTCTGGTCTTCTATTATTGATGCGCATTATGTGCTGTCTTGAAGCATGGCTGAATGGTAGTAACTTCAGTCCTTGCTTCTATCTGATCTTCTTCTTCAGTTGATGAAGAATGATATACTTGCTCTTCAGGATTGAATCAAGAAATGCTATCTTATCTTAGATGCTTGCTTGTAGCTTCAGGAAGCAGGCTGAGAAATAACTGTGGAAGCCGTCAATGACACAGTAGCTTTGCATTCAAAATATTTTCACACCTTCTATAATGTCCTTACATCTTATTTTATATTCCCTCAAATCTGCAACGGCTCTGAAGAGGGTCCTGACACATCATGAAGAGGCTCTGAAGATGGTCCTTTTGATAGTGCATTATTTATAGTTAGTTTTCTATAATATTTTAGTCGTAATTAATTAGTTATTATATAGTTTTAGTTTAATATATATATAATTTACTTTGTTTTGTGTTTTCAGGGCTTTTTGAGAGGTTCTGGAGAAATTGTTGCATTTTGGTCTGCGAATAGTAAAAATTCAGAATTTTGGTCTGCGAATAGTAAAATTTAGAATTTTAAAATTACACGCCCTAGGTCACGTCCATGACCAAGGGGCGTGTAATCAAGTCATGGGTGTGACCCAAGGTCGTGTACTCTCCAAAAACAGTGAAGAAGACTATGCTGGTTGCAGAATTTCAAATGGTCAAAACTTTCAATCCAGGAAGATTTACGGGACGTACCACCACATTTTGGGACGAGCACGAGATTATCTACAAATATGTAGAAGTTTTCCAAGTACACGCCCACATGTCACGGGCGTGAACACGGGCATGTACTGAGAAAATTACAATTTTCTCCCGTGTGCTTCCCAGTGTAATTTTAGAAGTTTTTCACTGTACACGCCCTAGGTCTCGGGCGTGACTAGGGGGCGTGACCTCCAGGTCACGAGCATGACTCACCCCGGGGGACATTTAATGAAGCGGTTTTCCGCCGCAGGCCATTTTAGCTTATACGCCCATGGTCACGGGCGTGACCTGACCAGGGGGCGTGTACTCCAAATTGATGGATTTTGACAGTTTTTCCCCCAACATTCCCAGGCTTTCAAGATGCACGTTCCACACCTTACACGTCCTAGGTCATGGGCGTGACCTAGGGGCGTGACTTCTGAATTTTCTCCCAATAAATTCCCAGCTGCTGTCATTGTCAGGGGATCCGATCCTAGCTTAGATTGGGTCATTTTTAAATTAGTTTTTCAGCATTCTCTTATTGTATTTTCTCTATGCAAATTTACTTTATGTTTTGTAATTTCAATTCATAGTTTATATTTCCAATTCCTGCAATTGTAATTCCCTTTTCTTAGTTATAAAATTGTTTTTACTTAATCATGATTAACTAATTTTATAACATTTGATAAGATGAATTCTTAAGTAGTGTTATTTCGTAATCTCTTCTTCATAGTTTTGTTTTGGAAAACTAAGATTTACCGTTGATTTACAATTATTGGTTTCATATTTCTAGGGTAAGATAATCAAGTTTGATCCATATTTTAGTGTATCGAGAGATCCGTAAATACGGGTAGATCGCTCATCGGTAGAAAGAATTGTTTGCACTCCCCGAGAGAGGGTGACACAAATCTTCTGGATTGGAGTCAAATCCAATAGTGGGGCTCACCGCATAAAGCAAACTTAGGGGTTTCGACTGGCCGAGGGGTCTTAATCGAACAACCTAAGGTTAGGTGATAGTTCTCTCGAGAGAGGCTCTATCATATTTTGGGAACCTCCACGGTCAAGTTTATCCAAATCAATTTATGATATTTACGAAATATTTTACTTAAGAATGATTCTCGATCAAATGTTTTCTTTCTTTTATCATTTCTTTCATAAAAACTTTTTCTTATTACCGATAAAATAATAATAATTTGCGTGAGTAGAAGTAATCAACAGACCAGTGGAATACAACACTTGATATTTATTATTAAATATCCTATACTATGGATGATAGGTGCTCTTGCCTATAGTTTGTAGAATTTGGAGAATATATTTATATCGAAAGTTTTACCTATCAAGTTTTTGGCGCCGTTGTCGGGGAGATATTTTTGTTGATATTTTGAAAGCGTGAATTTTATTACTTTTATCAATCTCTTTCTCCGCCCCATTTCTCTTTTTGCTTTATTTTTCAATTTCATTCTATTAAGTGGCGGTTGTAAATTTTTCTTTCTTCAAAAATGATGTTAACGCAATTGGCCGCAAAAGTTGTCGAGCTTCAAAATAAAGTCATTGTTTTGGAAGCCACGCGAATGTGACAAATTATTTGTCTGTTTTGTGGGGGTCATCATTCTAGTGAAGAATGCTATTTTTCATTTCAAAAAATTTCTAATGAAAATCAAATTAATTTTTCTAATGAAAATTATAATTTTTATAATGAAAATAATAATTTTTATGGTGAAAATAATTTTTCTTTAAATAATGATTTGAGTGAATTTCCTTCTTACTCTGATTTTGATTATTCATGGTGGCAATGTCACCCAGATAGTTTTTAGTGCGAAGAAGAAAATTCCTTCAATTATGATTTGCATTCCTCGCCTTCTCCACATATTTGTTCTTCTTCTTCTGATCTTGAAATTTTTCCGAATGTTATTTCTCCCACTTTAAATGTTTATTCTCAAGATCAAGATGAACAAATGTACCTAGAATTTTGCAAAGTCATGGAGACACCGGGCGAATTAGAAAACGAAAATTTTCTTCTCCTTCGCCCGCCCTTTCTTCTCTTTCTCATGAAATTATTATTCATGAAGAAATTGTGTCTCATGAATGTTCTCCACTTGGTATTGATTTTTTTGATAATATTTTTATTTTTGAAAATAAACAACCGGCGCTTAATCATGTATTTTCACAAGAAACTCCTCCTTGCGAAAATTTTCCTGACTCGCTAATTTTTGATTATTTTGATAATAATGATTTTCATGTCGAGGATGAGCCATTGCAACCGAACATTTTTATCGATCCATTTGTCGCTCATCTCCAGAAACCAAATTACCTAAGGTATGTAGAGGTAATTTGGATTCACATTTTGATGCTAACGGACAACGAACGAATCAAGACTATAGCGGAGGAGTCGCCGGGCACCAGATTTTGGCATATTCACCTCAACGTGAATTAAGGGAGTTGCCTGTGCATTTTCAATTTAAATTTCCTTTTAGCTAACCCTTAACGTCTAGCTAAAAGAGGGTAAACAAAGCGCTCTTGGGAGACACCCCTTACTTATCTTTACTTTTTCAGCATTTTATTTACTTTTCCCTCCTACTTGGCTTATAAACATTGTGGACAATGTTTATTTTTAAGTATGGGGGTGTATTCTCTTATTTTCTGTTTTTATTAAAAATAAAAATAAAATAGAAAATCTTTTTCAAAAAATCGTAAAAAATTGTAATATTAAATTTCTCCAAACTTCATTTTTGCAAAATTAATTTTAATTAAGCGATTTTTTATAAGCTTTTTAAGGAGTTTTCTTTTTATGAATTTTTAATCTTATATTTCTCTTCAAAATATGTTAGATTTAAATTTTAGATGAATTTGATTTAATGAGTTTTTCGTTATCTTGATTTGTTTAGAATATTTCTTAGTTTTATTTTCTCTTCTTAAAATATCATAATTCAATTTTGTAGAAATTGTGTTAAATATCTTTAGATTTGACTTATATTAACTTTAATTCATGGTTTCTTAAAGATTACTCAAATTGTTTTCTATGCTCTTAAAAAATATCTTTGGAATTTTTGTAGCCTTTAAACCCTACCCTTCCCCGACCTTATTATTTAACCCTTTATTTGGCATAAAAAAAGTTTGAAAAGATCATATGTCATAGAATGAGAGGATAAAATTCATCATTCCTAAACATATGCACCCAAATTTGTAAAAGATTATATGGCATGGAGATGAGAGGATAAAATTCATCACTCCAAAACATATACATTTGGGATATAAAAATGAAGAAGAAATTTAAAAAGATGGAAATAAGAGGATAAAATTCATCATTTCCTATGTACAAAGTAACTTCTTCAATGTCAATTTTACCCCAATTAGCCAAGTTTATTTGCTTATCCAAGATACTTTTGAGAGAGCATAGTTAATATTTTGTAGTTTTCTAAAAGTTTCTCATGATGTTTAAAGTATTTATAATTTTAATCTTGGATTATTTTACTTAATTTAATGCAATTTTGTTTATGAAGATATAGTTAGAGAATTTCGAAAATAATATTTATTCTAGTCATTTCAATTTATGAATTATAAATTATTTCTTATAAATCTGAATTTTAATTTATTAACTTATTTTGACATGAGTTTTATAAAATTTTGAGTACATAATTAGAAGTAATTCTCTTTGGAAATGTCCAATAAATTCTTCTCATGCTTATGAATTAGTTTTGCTCTGGAATAGCAAAAGATTAAGTATGGGGATATTTGGTAGTGCATTATTTATAGTTAGTTTTCTATAATATTTTAGTCGTAATTAATTAGTTATTATATAGTTTTAGTTTAATATATGTCTAATTTACTTTGTTTTGTGTTTTCAGGGCTTTTTGAGAGGTCCTGGAGAAATTTTTGCATTTTGGTCTGCGAATAGAAAAAAATTCAAAATTTTGCTCTACGAATAGTAAAATTTAGAATTTTAAAATTACACGCCCTAGGTCGCGCCCATGACCAAGGGTCGTGTAATCAAGTCATGGGTGTGACCCAAGGTTGTGTACTCTCCAAAAACAGTGAAGAAGACTATGTTGGTTGCAGAATTTCAAATGGTCAAAACATTCAATCCAGGAAGAGTTACGGGACGTGCCACCATATTTCGGGACGAGCACGAGATTATCTACAAATCTGGAGAAGTTTCCCAAGTACACGCCCTCATGTCATGGGCGTGACATGGGCGTGAACACGGGCGTGTACTGAGAAAATTATAATTTTCTCTCGTGTGCTTCCTAGTGTAATTTTGGAAGTTTTTTCCTGTATACGCCCTAGGTCACGGGCGTGACTTGGGGGAGTGACCTCCAGGTCACGGGCATGACTCACCCTGGGGGACATTTAATGAAGCAGTTTTTCGTCGCAGACCATTTTAGCTTACACGCCCATGGTCACGGGCGTGACCAGGGGGCGTGTACTCCAAATTGATGGATTTTGGCAGTTTTTCTCCCAACGTTCCCGGGCTTTCAAGATGCACGTTCCGCACCTTACACGTCCTAGGTCACGGGCGTGTCCTAGGGGCATGATGTCTGAATTTTCTCCCTATAAATTCCCAGCTGCTGTCATTGTTAGGGGATCCGATCCTAGCTTAGATTGGGTCATTTTTAGATTAGTTTTTCAGCATTCTCTTATTGTATTTTCTCTATGCAAATTTACTTTATGTTTTGTAATTTCAATTCACAGTTTAGATTTCCAATTCCTGCAATTGTAATTCCCTTTTCTTAGTTATAAAATTGTTTTTACTTAATCATGTTTAGCTAATTTTATAACATTTGATCAGATGAATTCTTAAGTAGTGTTATTTCGCAATCTCTTCTTCATAGTTTTATTTTGGAAAACTAAGATTTACCGTTGATTTACAATTATTGGTTTCATATTTCTAGGGTATGATAATCAAGTTTGACCCGTATTTTAGTGTATCGATAGATCCGTAAATACGGGTAGATCGCTCATCGGTAGAAAGAATTGTTTGCACTCCTCGAGAGAGGGTGACACAAATCTTCCAGATTGGAGTCAAATCCAATAGTGGGGCTAACCGCATAAAGCAAGCTTAGGTGTTTCGACTGGCCGAGGGGTCTTAATCGATCAACCTAAGGTTATGTGGTAGTTCTCTCGAGAGAGGCTCTATCATATTTTGGGAACCTCCACGGTTAAGTTTGTCCAAATCAATTTATGATATTTACGAAATATTTTACTTAAGAAGGATTCTCGATCAAATGTTTTCTTTCTTTTATCATTTCTTTCATAAAACCTTTTTCTTATTACCGATAAAATAATAATAATTTGCGTGAGTAGAAGTAATCAACAGACGCGTGGAATACGACACTTGATATTTATTATTAAATATCCTATACTGTGGATGATAGGTGCTCTTGCCTATAGTTTGTAGAATTTGGAGAATATACTTATATCGAAAATTTTACCAATCAGCTTTCCAGCCACTTGTGCCAAATGCAGATCCCGCCAGTGCTTTATTCAAATACGAATCTGTCTCAGTGGTTGGGCTGAGACAGTCTTTAGTCTCAGCGGCTGAATCTGTCTTCGTCTCAGCAGATCCGCTAAGACAATTAGTTTTCTCAGCGTATTATGTCTAAATGTAGCTCAGCTGAGACAGAATCTTTCTCAACAGCTCTGGCTGCGTCTCAACGGTTCAGCTGAGACCATGATGTCGTCTCACCAGTTTTGATAGTAAAACCACATAACAATTCCATTGATTTGAATAACCTAACCATGCATATACATGATGTAAAATAAGGTTTATCAAATACAATATGTACTTAATATTGAGTGTGATGCCTCTTTAAATCAAGGGAACATTAAGGGCAATATTCTCAACAGAGGTTCCTTACAGGAGGAAGTGTCAGACCCCATTATCTTTGGTATATGATGAGGACCCAAGAGCACTTGGATCAGAGTACATAGACAATACATATGCACTAGTTCAGATGATTCATAACTGGATGCTGGAGGCTCAGATTCAGAAGCCTAAGCGTTACAATATGAGGAATCAGAAGGTGGAATTCTAGGTGGGAGATAGAGTTTCTCTTAAAGATACATCTGGTGCATGATGTCTCATAGGTGAGAGGATAGAAGAAACACAGCCCTCAAATTATGAGGCCTCAAACGATCCTAGAAATGGGTCGGTCCCTAGGCATATAGGCTGGAGCTACCACAAGAGTTGGCAAACCTACACCACGTCTTTCATGTCTCCTCACTTCGGGATCGTTTCTTCACCCAGAGCAGCATATTACATCCATTTCGGTCCCGATAGCATCTGACAGATCAGTCCGTCTGGAGCCAATCTGTATTGTTGTGTTGAAGCCATGCAACCTTAAAGAATTGAAGCCGCGCGGTCTCGAGCCAGCGGTCTGTGCGGTCTCCCAGAATCAGACTGCGAATTCTCTTCATATGTGCGAGATTGTGCCATATAAAGATCAGTAGTTTCCAACTCCATCAAACAACAATCTGATTACCGCGGTCTGTATGGTCTCCAAGAATCAGACCACGAATTCTCCTCAGATGTGCGAGATCGCGTCGTATGAAGATTAACGGTCTCCAACTCCATCAATTAACAATCTGATAACTGCGGTCTATGTGGTCTCCCAGTATCAGACTGCCACGTCTCCTCAGATATACCAGATCGCTTCATGTGAAGAGAAGCGGTCTGGTACCCCTGGTATCTCCCTTACGGGGGAGTGTTTGCCAGAGCGGTATCACCATCGATCGGTCTCCTCTGTCACACGACCTTCCTCCTGTCGAGTGACCGCACGTCTTCTCTCCAGACCGCGGAGGTCGCTTCGGTCTCATTCTCCCTGTCCGCCTGACCGCCCATCTTGCTTTGTGTATTGTATTTGTATTTAGTCCCACATTGTGTATTTGTATTTTACTCTTTCCCTCCTAGTCTATATAAAGGAGGCAATACTCTTGTAATACTCAGATTTTTGGAAATAAAATTTTCAAGTTCTCACATGGTATCAGAGCTAGCAATAATCCTTGTGTTGTGAGCTCTCTCTCTTTGGCCGGTCTCTCTTCCTCCAGACCGACGATCTCCCGAGTTTTTCGGTCTTCTAGCTGCGAGACCGCGCGATCTGTCTTTCCTCTTCCAGATCTCTTCTCATGGGTACCCCTTCTGAGAATGTCCTCACCGCCACTCCTGTGGCTATTTCTACCTCTACCTCTACTACCTCTATCTCTACTTCTGGCAATCTTGGCACCTCTTCCAAGCTTATTGTCTCTAATTATCCTGATTGGAGTGTCTCCTTCACCTTCCTCTTACGCTCTCAACGCAAACTCCACCACCTCACCAATGATCCTCCTCTCAAAGAGTCTGCTACCTTTGATGATTGGGATGCTAGCGATGCTCTGGTCCGCACCTGGCTTGCTAACAGTCTCTCTGATGAATGTCTTCCTATCATTCGACATGATGAGACCGTCAAAGCATCTTGGAACCATCTTGCTTCCCTTTACTCCCAAGGCGCCAAAACCTCCCGCATCTACACCTTGTATGCTGATCTCTTTGCCCGCCCAACCATGGATCCCACCACAGCATATCAAGAGCTTCAGGCGCTTGGGGCTGAACTCCTTCAGCATCGTCCCTTCTCTGCTGACCATGCAGAGCAGCATAAACACTTCCAGGAGCTCCTAATTGTGTGTTACCTTCTCCGTCTTCCTGAGTCCTATGATATGATCTGACAATAAATTCTTGGGGAAGCTGACTATCCAACCCTTGATGCCACCGCTGCTCGGGTTTCTGCTGTTACCTCCCTTCTCCAACGACCCTTGTTATCCTCTCCTCCTCCTCCAGAGAGCTTTGCTTACCGGGCTGATCGTGGTCACCCCGGTGGCCGTGGTGGATCTCTTGGTGGCCGTGGACCTCCTCGGTACATCTGTTCTCATTGTGGTTGAAAGGGTCACATTATTAATCGCTGCTATCTCAAGCATCCTCACCTTCTCCCTGCGGCTGCGGCTTCTCATCCTGGTAGTACACAACCGTCTGCTTTTATTGCTACCTCCTCAGGTAGCGTGCACGTGGTTACTGAAGGTAAGTGGCTTATTGATTCTGGAGCAACAAATCATATGACAGGGAACCCTCAACTTTTCTCACAGTTACTAGAAAATAAGAATTTACCTCTGGTTCTAACAGCAGACGGTTCTCCCTCACACGTGTGTGGGACTGGAATAGTTCAAGTCACTCCGTTTATCTCTCTTAAGAACACTCTTTATGTGCCTACATTTTCTTGCAACTTACTATCAGTCAAGGCTCTCTCCCAATAGTTACAATGTTCTATTATATTTACTCTGACTAACTGTTATTTTCAGGATCTTCACACGAAGGAGACAGTTTCTACTGGGACTGGGATTTGAGGCCTCTACTTCCTTGACATTCTTGCTGCTCACTCTGCTTCCACAGTCTGTGATTCTCTCCATCAATGGCACCTCCATCTTGGTCACCCTCCACCTCGACTGCTGTATCAACTTCTACCTCACCTCACCAATGATACCTCTCCTCTCAATTGTGAAGCTTGTCAAGTAGGAAAGCACCATCGGGCTTCCTATCCTGCCAAACATGGTCGTAACTTGACTCGTCCCTTTGATCTCGTTCACTCCGATGTCTGGGGTCCTTCTCCTACCAAGACTGTGGGTGGGAGTAGTTTGTATTTTGTTACGTTTATTGATGACTTTTCTCGATGTACTTGGGTGTATCTTTTAAAAGAACGATCAGAACTTTTTATTGTTTGCTCAACTTTCTATAATGAAATTTCCACTCAATTCAGAGTGTTTATCAAAGCTATTCGCACTGATAATGCTAAAGAATATGTTTCTCATCAGTTTTCTGAGTTTTGTATGAGTCATGGTTTTATACATCAAACTAGTTGTCCTTATACTTCTCAACAAAATGGGATAGCGGAACGTAAGAATCATCACCTCCTCGACATGGCTCGCACCTTACTCTTCCAGATGAATATGCCCAAAACCTTATCTTTGTTGGTTACTCTCCCACCCAGAAAGGTTACCGATGCTATGATCCTCTTCTTCGCAAACAATATGTTTCTGCTGATGTTACCTTCTTTGATACTATACCATACTTTTCTAACTCTTCCACCTCTTTGCCTCCTGCAACTCATCCAACACCACCTCTCATTTACTCCCCACTAACACCATCTACTCTCCCAACTCCACCACATCTTCCTTTAACTCCACCACCGATAGAGTCTCCTACCACTTGTCCTCCTACTCCGGGGCCTCCTATCCCAACTCTTGTGCCAGCACTATCTTCTTCTGATGATGACTCTCCTGCTAATACAGTCACCACTAAAGGCCTCCTTATTGCCCTTCGAAAGGGAGTTTGCTTATGTACGCAACATTCTATTCATGATGTTGTGACCTATGCTCAACTCACACCCTATGCTAGGGCGTTTGCTATTACTATTTCAGATACTGTCATTCCAGCTAATTATCAGAATGATCTTGCTATCCCACAGTGGAAGGTTGCCATGGATGAAGAAATAACCACTCTTCAGGACCGTAGCATGTGGACACTTGTTCCTCTGCCTCTTGGGATAGATGTTGGATGTAGATGGGTCTTTGTGATCAAATACCGTGCCGATGGCTCTATCGACTGATACAAGGCTCGCTTGGTTGCCAAAGGTTTTACTTAGACATATGAAGTTGACTTCTTTGACACTTTCTCCCCTGTCGCTCGTCTTACAACCATCAGGGTCCTATTCTATGTGGCCGTGAACAAAGGGTGCCAACTCTCTCAATTAGACGTCAAGAATGCTTTTCTTTATGGTGATCTTCAAGAGGTTGTTTTCATGGAGCAACCTCCAGGGTATGTTGCTCCGGGGGTGACTCGTGTATGTAAGTTAAAGAAGGCTATCTATGGTCTCAAGCAAAATACTCACGCTGGTTTGAAAAGTTTAACGAAGTAATCAAGGTTATTGGATTTGTCCGCAGCTCTGCAGATCACTTTCTCTTCATTCACAAGACCTCTCATGGAATGGTAGTTTTGGCTGTCTACATTGATGACATCCTTCTCTCTGGTGATGATATTGAAGGTATCACCCTTACAAAGAAACATCTCCTTCAACACTTTGTAACCAAAGACATGGGGACTCCAAAGTATTTTTTGGGCATTGAGATCTCAAGAAAGCATAGCTCTGTTGTCCTCTCACAACGTAAGTATGCTATTGACCTTCTAAAAGAAACAGGTCTTCCTGGTGCTAAACCTGCTAAGTATCCAATGGCAATAGGAGACGACAAACTCTGGAATGACAACTCTCCTCTTCTACCTGATAGCACTAGATACCATCATCTTGTAGGCAAGCTCATTTACCTAACTGTAACAAGACCTGATATCTGTTATGCCGTTGGGATGGTTAGCCAATTCATGCAAGCCCCAAGGGAATGTCATCTTCAGGCTGCTCTAAAGTAATTATAATATGTTAAGGGATCTCCAGGAAAGGGACTTCTATTCCAAAGAAACAACCATCTCAATATAGAAGCCTACTCAGATGCTAGCTACGCTAATGATAATGGAGACAGGAAATCCACATCTGGATTCTGTACATTCGTTGGAGTAAATCTTGTGAGTTGGAAGAGCAAGAAACAATCAGTAGTATCCAGATCAAGTGCTGAGGCCGAGTACAGGAGCATGTCCCAAACTACATGTGAATTGAAGTGGTTACGAACTCTCCTTCTAGACTTTGGAGAAGTTTACAACCATCCCTTGACAATGTTCTGTGACAATAAAGCTGCAATCTATATATCTTAAAACCCAGTCTTTCATGAGAGAACCAAACACATTGAAGTGGACTGTCATTTTATCAGGGAAGAAATCTTGAAGAAACAAATCTGCACTCCCTTTGTAACTTCGGATAAAGAGCTGGCTGATATCTTCACCAAACCCATATCTTCAACCTTCTCTGATGTGTGTAACAAGCTAGGCATGATTGATATATATGCTCCAGCTTGCGGGGGAGTGTTGAAGCCATGCGACCTCAAAGAATTAAAGCCGCGCAGTATCGAGCCAGTGGTTTGTGCGGTCTCCCAGAATCAGACCGCGACTTCTCCTCAAATGTGCGAGATCATGCCGCATGAAGATCAACGGTCTCCAGCTCCATCAAATAACAATCTGGTAACCGCGGTCTCCCAGAATCAGACCGCGACTTCTCCTCAGATATGCGAGATCGCGCCGTATGAAGATTAGCGGTCTCCAGCTCCATCAAATAACAATCTGATAACCGCGGTCTGTGTGGTCTCCCAGTATCAGACCGCCGCTTCTCCTCAGTTATACCACATCACTTCATGTGAAGAGAAGCGGTCTGGTACCCCCAGTATATCCCTTACGGGGGAGTGTTCGCCAGAGCGGTCTCACCATCGATCGGTCTCCTCTGTCACACGACCTTCCTCCTATCGTGTGACCGCCCATCTTCTCTCCAGACCGTGGAGGTCGCTGCAGTCTCGTTCTCCCTGACCGCCTGATCGCCCAGCTTGCTTTGTGTATTGTATTTGTATTTAGTCTCACATTGTGTATTTGTATTTTACTCTTTCCCTCCTAGTCTATATAAAGGAGGCAATACTCTTGTAATACTCAGATTTTTGGAAATAAAATTTTCAAGTTCTCACATGATGAAATTGCCGTCCGAGTCCTGCGGAAGAAGAAGGTTCCCTTGGTCGAGATATTATGGTCCAATTCAGGATAAGAGGAACACACATGGGATTCAATGTATCCATTCAAAAATCATACTTAGGACTCTCCACCTTAGGTACAATCTAAACCTCTCTGAGAATTCTTTATTTTCATTGTGCGTGAAACCCCGTAGACCCAAACTTGAATTTCAGGGCCGAAATTATTTTTTTGTTTATTGAGATTTCTAACATCACTATTCCTTCTAGACCCCCTTGGCATAGGGTTAGGACTTGATGTAAGACCTCATTTTTTTCTTTTGAAAACTCGGGTCTTATGCCCAAAACCGCCGCTTGCGGTGACACCAACACACGGGAAGGTCGCCACTACAAAACGCTGATCTTGCAAGCCATATCGATCACAAAAGAAGTAAAGCTTAAACAAACTTATAGATGTTCAAGTCCACATCACATAGAAAATAAAACCATCAAAAGAGATGTCCACATATAGTAACCGAATAAAAGATAAAAGTAATAATAAAGGGCTCCTGCCCGATACATTAATTCCTCACTACAATTTCACTCGCGGAAGTATAATATACTAAAACTAGTAAGACACTCATGGATCCTGTCATCGGTGCTCTCGTGCTAGACTGCCCCGCCTCCATCTGCACCGGCCTCTGGTGCTGCTGCATCTCCTTGGTCCCCTAAAATGATAAGGTCCACCGACCGTTAGTCAAAACACTAAGCGAATCCCCCACTCCTCCCCCGGTGACTCCTAGGCACCGTGCGGGAACGATGAAGCGGAGGACATCAAGGGGTAAAATCAAAAGTAGGTGACAATGAGTCTAACTACGGAAGGGTCTATTGGTAAGCAATATATAGTACAATGAATAAAGCAGTAGGAAGTAAAACAGTGGAAAGTAAGCAGTAGTAATAAGTAAAGCAATAGTAAAGAAGGGCACAAAGGAAAACAATAATAAGAATAAGTAACTTTATTTTATAGGAATGCCCACACAAACTTATAGACCAAGGGGTCATTTAGCAGGGCCTATCATATAAAAAGTCCCATAACCAATTTCTACGATAGGGGTTGGGGTTGAAATGCAATGTTTATGCTATGTCATGCAAAGTATGAATTTTAATGTTATGTTCATGCAAGTGCAACTCACACACTACGACTCTATGCGCACAGACCTTTAGTCCCCCCTTTTTGGAGCTAGCAAAACTCCCAGGATACTTCCGTAGTGGCAAACAGAAGCGGTGGGTTGGGCCTCGCCCACCTCTAGGTTGGTATCTGCACTACCTAACCTAGACCTCTCGTAAGCCTCAACGCTAAGAACACAACATCGGAGCTCCTGCGTACTCTTTCTGGCCAGTCCACCAGACTTTTCTTGGTAAAGTGTTAACCACACTTACCGAGCCAAAGTATCGACGTCGGTGCGACGACTGTCAATATTAATGACTAACCACCTTATGCACATGCAATATGTTACCATCTATCTCTGAGTCCTAAGCACCCCGGGCTAACCTGCCCGTCAACATAACCTTTCGAGCCACCGACTCACTGGGCCAACCCATCCGTACCAACAAGCACTACTGAGTCACAAGCTCACCGGACTAACTAGTCCGCTGCCACAACCACCGAGCCTACCGCTCGTAAAACCAAACCTATCTAGCCTTCTTAACCATGGAGTGTGGGTGTGTGCATTATTAAGTTAATCTTGCACCGCCAATTATTCCTAAACTTTAGGGTTAACCATGGACTTCCCGAGGACTACCCTATGAAGGGCTCACTACGGTACTAGGAACTATAATGGGATGACACCCCAAAGCTCCCTTTCCAAGGCACGTAATGTTATTAATGTCTACCCATAAGTATACCCTTCTTATCATTACACTTGGATTACCCTGACCTTATAAGGGGAAAGACGATTTTTCGACGGTCCCGAACACGACCTTACCCCTTAGCTTATCGGGTACACTCAGCATTTAGACCCCTAATAGTGACCTCACATCTTCTCTACCAGACTTGGTACACTACTTACCTTCCATTCCCACCTAATGATCCATAAATTACTCAGGTTTTACAGTTTTACTATACGCAGACCAAATGAGTTATATGAGTTACATAAGGGGAGGTACCCCAAATATTCATCCATCTGACTCAAGATTATTACTGGGTGTCTATCATGATATTCTAATACAAAATCCAGAGGATCATATTTTTCCTTATTTAGTTGGCATTTATTATAATTTTCCTCAATATTGACCCAGTATGAAATTGAACATGAAGTATAAAATCCTCTTATGATATGGCCTCCATAAAATTACGGAAAATCAATGAAGTTAAAATAACAGTAAATACATAATATCAAAATTTTGCAGCAAGGGGTTGACCTCTAATTATAATATGGAATTATTACCCCTAATTAGAATTTAAAAAAGGAACCACCAAAAATACTTGTCTAAAAATTATGGAAAAATTAACAGACCTTCTTATTAATCAGAAAAGTCTACTGGCCAGAGTTCAGAATTTATCAAGACAAATATTTCAAATAAATAAATATTCCAAGTGAACCCATACTAGAGAAAATTATGAAGGAACCTACTGATAAATAATTCCAAAAACTTTACAAAAATTTAGAGAGCTTTCTATAGTCCTAAAATGTTCTACCACCAAGTTTCATAATTTTCTAGAGGATATTTGTCCCTTAATTATTTATTACATTCTTAAGACCAAATAGATGACTTGTGAATGAAGTGCTAAATAAATTAACTCAATAATTACCCAAAAAATTACCAGAGATCTATTACATGGTTATGAGGGTACCACCAAACTTTCATCACCATCCAAGATTATTTGAGCATGTAAATTTCTCTTATAAGAGGTTCCCTAAAAAGGTTATAACTGAAATCAGAGGGGATAAGTGTTCCTAAAATCCTCATAAAATTTCCTAGCAAATATTTACACCCTATGAACTTATCTACCAAGTTTCATGACCATTCAATGACACATGCCCCTATGTCCTTCATAAGGCTTAAAGTGCAACCCTAAGGTTAGAACTAGGTTCCTAGGGCATATCCATCCCACATCACCCCAAATTACTCTTGGGGGTGTCTTATGTGATCATAAACTAGTGGCCAAAGTTTCACATCCCTTCGATGAGATTTGACTACCTAATTCCATCATGTGCACTTTTGACCTAGTTTGACCAAACTCGGGTTAACGAATTACCCAACAAAATCAGTCCCAATTGGGCTGAAAGTTTTACCAGGGTCATATAATAACTCTAAAGAGTACCCACCATAATTTGGAGGGGATTGGAGGTCATTGGACCCTATAATTAAATAATATATGAATTATTAAATTATTACAAAAACCTTAGAAAAATGTTTTCCAAAAATTCCCATCTTTGGATATGTTAAGGGTGTAGGTACAAATAGCCTAAGTTTCCATTTTCAAGTCAATATCATTTCCCAATCAAACGTTATTCAAGAAACGGTGGCTGCCCTACACTAGGGACCAGTCCCACCAAAATCGAACTACAGGGAGCTACATAGCTCCTTTTGGGCTGAAATTAATTTTAAAATGAAGTAGACTTCAAGGGCTACATATGTCTGCCTCACACACGTTCTCAGATTTGGTGTCTAAGACCATCATTTTTCTGTTTCAAAAACATATAGCTTCTATGTTAATAGCTCACATATATATAATATTAGCATTTATTAACATCAAATATTATTTAGACAGATTTTGGACGTCCATGATTGTGTCTTTCTCATTGAGCCAACAACCATGATTTCCATTTCCTGAAGCTTTTCCAAACCATCTTGCCGGCGATCCGACCACCTTCCCGGCCGGCCACCGCCACCGCCACCACCACCTCCTTTGAGGTGGTGGCCATCGTTTGGAGGTGGCTTGCCGGCCGAAGGTGGCCGGAATAGTGTTTTAGGGGAGGGGGAAAAAGCTCTAAAACGAGACTTTTGGGAAGCTCGATCCAAGGCCATTTTGGCTCGAATCAAGGCCCAAACGAATTCAGATCTACGCACTAGGGGAGGAGAAGTGGATCTGACCTGAATTGAGGCCGAAAGCCTTGTGGATCTTGGGTTCACCATGGGAGCTCGGGAAGCTATTGGAGCCATGCCAATCTGATCCTAGAGTGCACAATCCTTTCAGGAAAGTTGGGGGTTTCACTCCTCTCACTCTTTTGAAGATGTTAAAGGCCTTGATTGGGAGAGGGGGAGGTTACAACCTTGAATGCCATTAATGGCCATCAAGGTAATTTCAGTTTTGGCTTGGGGGAGATGAATAGGTACTCAATCCAGCTGGGAGATGGCTGGAAACTTCTCCTCTCCCCAAGAGGAGACGAATGTGGACATTAATGGGGGAGATTGAAGGTTCCTTCTTCCTTCCCATTAATCCCCCCTCTTTCTCTCTCTTTCAAATTGGGGCTTTCTCTCTCCTGGCCAAATTTCCTAAAATTGAATGTCCAATTCAGTAGCACCCAACCCCATTAGGTGGTGGACGACCTCAATTGGGTCTAGCCCAAGTGGATTGAACTTAATTTGGGCAAAATAGATCATTTTGACCTAAATTTAGGACAAGGATGACTTTCATCAAATTGACCATTTGGGTTGACCACAATGGGTGAGTAGTGACCCATTGGACTCCCTTAATGGTTAGGAAGGTCTAGGTGGAGTCAATTTGTCAAGGTGAGGGTCAATTGACCCTTATATCCCACTTTTGACCAAATTAGGGTTAGGGTTGACTTTGGTCAAATTGGAGGCCCCATGATGGGGCTTTTCGGTCCATTGGTTCCCTAGTATCCTTATAAGGGTAGGGGTAAGGTCAAATTGTCATGGTGGAGGCCAATTGGCCCTAATTAAGCTACTTTGACCAATTTAGGGTTAGGGTTGACTTTGGTCAATTTGGCCTCTTTGGCTGACCTCAATGGGTCCCTGGTGCTCTAAGGGGACCCCTAATGGGTTAGGGATGTTATGGTGGGGTCAAAGGATCAAGGTGAGGCCCTAAATTCTAACCTTAGGCTTGGTATTTGAAAATTGCTATTTGCAGACCACTTGGGTTTTGTCCTTCTTACCTAAGTTCACATGATCTTAAGCTCTTCCTATGGTTTTGTCATGACCTAGTCATGACAAAACCAACTTGGGGTTCTAGTTGTTTGGGTAATGTTACACTTTAGTTGTGTGTATAGGCCATGGTATGATTCCAGGTTACCTTGAACTTAGGAAAATTGTTATAAGCACCCCAAAAGTGCACAAGTCAACCTAGGCCAATTTACTTCAAATTGGGCTCACCAACTTAAATTAAGCTTACCAATAGGTCACTAACCCTAAGAGAGACCCAAGTGATCTAAAAGTCCCACCAAGTGGTCATCAATTGGTCCAATATGACCAATGTCAAACATTCCCCAATTTTGGTCAAAATCACTAAATTAGCCCAATTAGGGCATCACCCTGACCCAATAAATATTGGGTGGTGTCAAGGGACTCACAACAAATTGGATAAGTCAACTCACCAAATTGACCAAGTGAACCCCTAAGTCAACCATGGTCAACTTAAGCCGAAAGAGGGAAAATTGAGTACCAAGCTCAATTCATAAGGGTTGGAGACTTGGCCCAAGG
This sequence comes from Dactylorhiza incarnata, assembly GCA_033032865.1. NCBI lineage: Eukaryota > Viridiplantae > Streptophyta > Magnoliopsida > Asparagales > Orchidaceae > Dactylorhiza > Dactylorhiza incarnata. Next base: position 20,299,101 of record JAWHQI010000003.1, read on the forward strand.
CCCATTTTATAGCCCAAGGATAGATTACCCCACTTGGCCTCTGAATCTAAATGGGGTAGACATGCATGGGGCAATTTGGACTTTCCCCCCAATTCAAGAGAGGACAAAGAGGAAAAGGAGGATTGGGTGCCACTTGGCCCTCCCCACCTCTTCTCAAGCCCTCCTATGAACACCCTCAGTCATTCTCAGCCAAATTCAAGCTGTGGGGATGCCAAATGGCACCTGGGAGTAGTATCCAAGGTGTTGGCTGAACCCCTCCCAATGGAAACTCCATATACTCACCTCCCGAGCTCAAACTGAGCACACCATTAGATTCAGAAGAGGTGATGGAGTTGAAATCGAGTTTTGAAGTGGAGGAATTGGTGGAGTGTAGTAAAATTGACAAGGAGCTCAAATGAGGTGGCCGATGATGGCACCTAGATGATTTCCCTATCAAAAAGCTCCATTGAATGTCCATTTCTCCTCCCCTCCCTCTGTGTTAGATTCTTATATTGTTAGATTCTTATATTGTTTAGATGTCATCCAATAAGTCTTTAAGATCTGTGTTGGATAGATTTATACATTAATGTTTCAATTAATAAACATTTAAAACTGTCATATTCTAGATAGTACCTTCAAACTGATTTTTGAACCACATAGAAATAGATATAGCTTAAGTTCTCAACATAGAAGGTGTAGCTTCTAGTCTTAGCTTCCTAATGAGCTTTGAATCACTTGATTTGGTGCCCTACAGCTCACTGTAGGACAGTTTTAGTGGGACTGGTCCCTAGGAGGGGATATACCATATTATTTTAATATCTTTTAAATGGTTGAAGTTATGAGGTTGAAATTACGTAAATGCATGCATCTACCATAGATACACCTCCTATCCAAAATTGAGAATTTTTGGACAACATTTTTCTATAGTTTTAGAAAATATTTGATAATCCATGTATGTGTTGATTTTTGAGATTTATGAACTCAAAATCCATCAAATCTTCTCTTAAAGATCAATTAGGACAATAGAAGTCCCTGACCAAAATTTTGGACCATTTGAACATATGCATTTGAGTATATTCATCATGCAAATGTAACCTAGTATGGGAAATAGTATTTTTATTGCTCAGAGAGTATTTTGTGAATATCTCTCAAACCCTTGGGTGAATATGGCTGAAATTTTAACCATAATCATGTCATGCCTATTTAAACTCTTTGTCCAAAAATGGTAATTTTTGGGAATCATCTTCCCATTGTATTTACAATAATTTGATAAATCATGCATTGTAGTATACACGGCTAGACAACACCAAGTGACCCCAACTTTTGATAGATAGTAGTGGTCACTATAAGCCTCTCGTAAAAATTTGGAACTAATTGGCTTTGTGCATATAAAGGAATTTCACCTGCAAGATCCATGTAGGATTGGAAATGGTATGCTAATATCACAAAATTCATATTGGTGAATTTAGCCCAAATAACTTACTGCATGTGAGTGAAAATGTGGTCATGCATGTATTATGATGAAATACATTTCCTCTGCAAGGATTGGGATTTTTGAAAAAGATCCCCTAAGTATTTTAATTAAAATATAATTTTGTCACATTGAGCACTATTGATAAATTAGGGGTCAAATCTCCCTAGAATATTATGGAACACTTGTATTCACCTTTGGAGGGTGTAAATACACTATGTAAATTTTATGTGGATTTTAAGAGATATAATTGCTCACTAAGTAAAAATTACTCGAGTTGCCCCATTTATTCTATCATACTTGTGTATGAGTAAATGAATTTAAAACTGTATGAAACTAGATATGTAGACTTTAGAGATAATTATTAGCCTCTGATAATTTATTTAGATTTAATTGATAAGTATATACAGTGGTTCCTTCACAAAGTGAAATTTTAATGTCTCCCTTATTTTATTATAAATGCTAGTCAAATTGATTTGGAAAATTATGAAACTACGTAGATAGACTTTTGAGATCACTAGTAGCCCCTGGAAAGTTTATTATATGTATTTGATGAGTATTTACTATAGTTCTTCCACAAGTTGGAATTTTGTTTGTTTCTTAGATTAATTAATATTGCTGGTCAAATGAAGTTAGAAAATTATGAAACCTGGTCAACCGACTTCTTAGATCATCGTAATGTTCTAATAATTTTGTCACATTTATCCTCTGACGAGTCACAGTAGTTCCTTCATAAGTGGAGTTCTAACATTTTCCTTTAGTAATTATTATTGCTGCTCAAACGGAACTAGAAAATTATGAGACTTAGTCAGAGGACTGGTTATATCAACTTAATACCCTGATAATTTTTGTGTGATTATTTCATGATGATTTATAGTAGTTCCTTCACAAAGTGGAAATAATAGGATTATATGATTTATTTAATTTAGATGATAAAGCACTGTTATAAAAATGCCAGATCATGTTGATGTTCATTTTAGAGTTATACAAATACCTGGAAAGTTTATCTACAACATTTGGATGAATAATTGTAGTAGACCCTTCATAATGTTAGGAATAGTACCCTTGATTATTTAATTATTTTTCTGAAATTTTACTAGGGAGAAAATTATGAATATTTGCTGGACATTGTTTTGGGTTATAACAAAACTTAGTAAATTTTATTAGACCGTATGTGCTAAGTGCCAAGCTTGTTGATACTTCATGTATAAATTGATGGTTTTCTCAAAGTATTAAGAAATTACATTATTAGGTACAAACATAATCATAATCAAGTAAAGAGGATGGAAATCAACAACTTATCATTTGTACAACTTCTAGAACCATATTTGAATGTACATTCGCTATGAGGACCATACAGCTCCCTTTTAGATCATGTATCATTTTTGAGGACAATTTGGTCTGCGGATAGCAAAAGTGAATATTTGAATTAGACCCCATTTGATCTCCACACACCAAATTATTAATCCCTAGAACAATGTGTGCATCATGGATTGATTAGTAGACTAACCAACTAATGTCAACCCTTAGTGGTTGGATTGGAGTGCGTTACAAAAATTATCAATATGCGATTTTGATAACGATATGTTAGGAGATATGAGAAGTGATCCACGAGCAACTAAAGGTTTTGATTAAACATCAGAATATGGAACCATTAAGTAGGTATTAAGTGATGACATAAAGGCATAATTAGTCACTGAGAAAGGGTAAGAATTGATGTTCAATTGAACATCGTCGCTTCCCTAGCCCAGTAATTGTAAAGCACCTTATGAAGTTAGAGCAACTAAAGAGGCAGTGGGTATGTAAGAATGGGTAGCCACCACTAAGAGTAAATATCCTATAAAAGGGGATTTGGGCAACATACCCTTTTATTCCCAAGTACCATTGCAAGCCCTTCACCAGGTAGCCCTCCTGAAGTCCAAGATTCACCACAAAATTCTAGTTTCAACTAAATGATAGAAGAGAGTAGTTTAAGTGGGGGAGCTTGAAAAGATAAACCTCATCCCAGAATATGGGATGGAATCATACGAGGGCTTGTTGGTACTGCGAGCTGGGGGCTCGAAAGTTATGATATCAGGACGGGTTAGTCCTGCAAGCAGTAGACTCAGTGCTATCTAAGGAGGACTGGATTGTCCGGCGAGCTAGAGGCTCGGGGAAATACAATTAAGAGGTGTTACTTACCAGATAGTACACGGATACTGTAACATCCCTAATCCTACTAGGCCCCATGAAATTATTAGGGCTTGACATGTGGTGAGAATGAGGAGTGGAGACAAGGAGGTGACCTTAGAATTCACTAAGTTTAGGTGAACTACATAGTGCTCACAAGTGAGTACAAGACACATTAGGTCAAATTAGCCAAATTGAACTCACATGTACTAATTGAACTCACCACCATGTTCCTAACCCTAAGGGAGACTCACTAGAGCAAAAGACCCATCAATTGGTCAACCAAGTAGGCCAAATTGACCAAAGTCAAACTTAGGTCAACATAACCCTATTCAACACAATTAGACTCAATTGATGTACAATACCTCAAATGGACTTCACATAGGTCCTCCTAATCACTAAGGAAGGTCATTAGGTCAATAATCACTAATTGGTCCCACTCAATTTCAAAGAATTGACCAAAGTCAACCTTTGGTCAACATAACCCAATTCAGCACAATCAAGGACAAATGGACATTCAATTGGCCAAATTGACTTCACCCCTAACCTTCTAACCACATTAAAGATCCATTGGACCCAAAAGCCCCCATCAAGTCATCAACCAATCCACCCAATTAGACCAAAGTCAAACTTAGGCTAATTTGGGTCAAACTCACACCATATGGATCAATTAACTTAATTGGAGACACAATATGGTCCAGTGGACTTTGGGTAAGGTCATATGACTCAAGAACATCAAGTGGGGTTAACCCACCCACCATTTGACCAAGTCAACCCAAAAGTCAACCATGGTCAACATTAAGCTTTAAAGAAGAAATCAAAAGCCCAATTGGAATCTAAGTGGACTAAGGCCCCAACTCAAGGCCAACCAGTAGGTCACATGCATATTGGCACCCCAAGCCCTAGAATTTGGAGAGAGAAGATGAGCATGGGGGCAAAATTATCATTTTTCCCCAAAAACCTTAAGGGAAAAAGAAACTTTTCAGGAATGGAGGACCTATGGCCCTCCACTCCTCTGCCCAAGCTTGTATCCGACCTCCTCAGGCATGAACAGTCGCCATCAGGGGATGGCAGCCGCTCAGTAGCCACGGGGAGGCAAAATAGCCAAGACCGACAACCCATTCTTCTCAATCTCTCAATACATCAATCATCACCCCCAATGGGCACTTCCATCATCTTCAGAAGGTCCTAAGAAGTTGAGCTAGCCACTGAGAAGATTGTCATTGGTGGAGAATCGATGGACCGGGCAAGTTTTCCAGAGAAAGAGAGAACCATGGCCAGCCGCTAAAACACCCGTTGTCGAGCTCCAATCGAGGTCCATTTCTCCTCCTCTCCCTCTATGCTAACTTTCTAGCTCCTTAGGCAAAAAAATTGGGCTCAATTGAGTTGCGATCCATATGAGAAAGGAGAGATTTTTCTGAGCTTTTCACCCCACTCCGGTTCGTCGGAGAGGCGATCTCCGGCCGACATCTCACCGCCAATCAATAGCCACCACCTCAACAGAGGTGGTGGTGGTGGTTGCCGACCGTGGGGGTGGCCGGATGGTCGGGAATTTTGCATGGAAAATAGCCCCAGGATGGGACAATCTTGTCCCTTGTAAAGAGGTATAAGACGCAATCACATCCCTTGATTTCCAAGGCTGATGGATACACACAGACCATGATGTATTAAATGAATTAATTGTCACGCATTTTGATAGTTTATATAGGATGTAGTCTTAAACACCTAGGGGGTGAATAGGTTTCTTTTATTTTAGGCTTAGTATTTTCTGAATTTAGGTTAGCAAATTATCAAGCACAGAAATCACAAAGAGATTTATAGAGGTTCCTCAAGATAGAGTGTCTTGAGTAGTCCTCTTTCCCCCTTCACCTTTCTAACAATGAGTTAGACAATGCCAACTTCTCCAAACTCAGCTCCAAGAGCCTACAACACAGACCCCACAAGATCTCTCAGGTTTTCCCAAACCCTACCTTAGGCACATCAGCCCTACATCAGAGGAATCCACCTCCTACAACTCAGACCACCTCCTGGTCTTACCTCAAGCTGACCTCTCAGCTCTACAACTCAGGCCAATCAGCCTTACACACTCAGGCAATAAAGCCCTACAGTCTCAGAACCCAAAGGCTCCTATAAATGATATAATAAGGATTACAGAATGAAGGAAGAAGAGATCAAGCCTTCTTCTTCTTCTTAACAGCTGCTGTTGTAGACTTGAACCAGGGAGGAGAAGTGCAGCTCCAACTTGATTCTTCTTGATCAGCCCTTCAGAAGATGGACTTGATCTACTTGCTCTATCTTGAGATGAATCAAGATAAGAAATCTCTTTTCTCCTTGTAGCCTTGTGTGAGCTCAGTTCTTGGCTGCCGACAATGGAACAGTATTGTTCTTGAGTTTGTGCGCTGGAGAGTAAGATCAATAGCAAAGGTGTTTGCTCAACCTTAACTTATTCCTTTTATACACCACTGAACCTCAATGGCTCTTAGCTGTCCTCCTGACAGGTATGTAAGTGATTGGTGGACCCCATTATGCATTTCTGTAGCTTGCGCCAAAAGCAAAACCCGCCAGATCACTTTTGTATCTATCTCAGCGGTTGGGCTGAGATGGTCAGCCGTCTCAGCGGTTGCTTCTATCCCGTCTCAGCTGACCCGCTGAGACAGACAGTTGTCTCAGTGGTTTTCTTCTATCTGCAGCTCAGGTTGCCCAGACACCTTCTCAGCGGCTCCTGGTCTTGTCTCAGCGGTTCAACTAAGACAGAGAGCTCGTCTCAGCTGATCATACATTACACCATGGTGTGCCCTAGTCCTGCTTAATTATGAGATAGAAATAGGGTTTATCAAATACAACTTGTACTTAGCATTGAGTGTGAGGTCTCTTCAAATCAAGGGAACATTGAGGGTCATTTTCCCAACAATCTCCCCCTATTTGAAGAAGGCAAAACACCCTCAAATGCTAGAGTACATTAATCATAAATTCTTGATATGTGTTATTGCAATAATGAGTTCAACATATCATGCTTAGTGCATCAGTTGTCTTAAGATAGATGGTTGTTATGAAAAAGATTCTACAACAGAGTTTAATCAATCCATCAGTAAGATTTGATAAACATAACAATGCAACATAGATTGAATTAACCAATCAAAACAGGGCAAAGTTTAGATATTACTCAGATTTAGCTATGATACAAGATGATTACATTAACAATCTATCAATTTCAATCCAGATAGAATAGTAATTCAAAGCTCAATTTGCATTCATATATTCATAAACTATTTTTAGGCAAAGTATAATTAAGTTTGCATCCACACAATCATAAGTCATTATAGTTCATTAACATTTATATACATAAACTGTTTCAATAGTCATTCAAACCTTTCTTTTCTTATAAGAAGAACATTCAGGAGAGTTAACAACTGCTTCTTTCCCTTTCACTGAAGCATCATCCATGTCATCAGCAATAGTGTTATCTTGACCTGGAGGCTTCTTCTTTTCAGCATTGGCAACCTTGATATCAACAATTCTTTTCTTGTTCTCTTGCCTTTGGAAATACATATATGGTTTTGGAATGTATCTAGATGGCATTTTCTTTGGATTTTCCTTTCTTACAAGATTTGCTTTGAAAATTTTATCTCTCTTAGTATTTCTCTCCAAAGGCTTTATCCATTCTTCATATGGATAGAGCTTGTCAATATCTTTACACACCTGACCATGGCTTATCTAGGCATTTAGTATGATGTCCTTAGAGTCATCACTCCATTGCTCATGGTCAGGGTCATTATTCTGCACCTCCCTTTGCATGGCCATAAATTCTTCAGCCAGCATTACCCTTTCCCTTTCCCTTCCCTTTTTCAGATTCTTATCTTGGGCAATTGCCTCTTGATGAGGGAAATCCCAGTCTTCTTCCCTATTGACATCTAGGATAGGAAGATTCAGAGCTATCCTTGTCCCTTGTAGAACTTTCAGGGCGAGGTCAGAATTTATGATAGCATTTGTATCCTCCCCCTTTCTGGCTTCTTCATATATCTTTTGATGGAGGTCTTGCTTGGCAGCAGTTATTGTTCCAGAGACGGTTTGGAACACATTCTCTATATCAGATTGAAGCACATCTTTTAACTTGCCTACTTCTTCATTCAGATGGGAATAGGTGGCTTTTTCAATAATGGATTGGGAGACAAATGCAATTTCTGCTTTCAGCCCTTCTTTGTACCTGTCAGCTTCTTCATTTAACTGCATGGCAGTGGAATAGACGTACTCTTGGAGATGATTGACTGAATTCTCTATCACTTCATCTATTTGACTAACATAATTCTTGACATATGTCATGTCCTGTTCAGACAGCTGTAGGTGTTTGTCCATTGAACTTAGAATGGTATGCTGAGAAAATACATATTTTTCAGCCAGATCAAACCATTTGGATATTTGTTTGTTGAGTATTTTAGTGTTTTCCTTTATTTCCTTGACCTCAGACATGACTTCAACTTTCACATTTTTGATGGACTGATCCACATATTGCCTTACTGAGGTAACTGATTTATCTAGATTATTTTGCATGGAGGTGAGATGAGACTGAAGCAGCAGGTTTTTGGCATTGAGAAGAGCCTCATTGGGTGAGGTGGAGGAAGAGGCTTACTGAATGTTGATAACAGCAGCTGGGGAATCATCCTGCTCATCTTCAGTGTCAGCATCTTGATGATCACTCAGATTGACATCACCAGCATTATCATCCTCCTCCCCCTCAGAGAGAGCATTCTTTTCTGTTGAGTCCAGGAATGCTGGGACAATGAGTTGGAGTTAGATTGAACTACTTAGAGGTTATAAGGATAATAATGTAAGATTTACCTAGAACTTCATCTTTCTCTGTAGGAGGAGCATTACACACCTCCCCCTCAGATAAATCAACTTGAATGGATGAATCTAGGAATTCTAGAACAAGAATTGTAAAGTTAGATTTTGTGATTCTGAATGTTTAGGCAGGGTTTTTAGGGCTTACCTATAACCTGATCTTTATCAGTTGATGGCTCTTGTGGCTGCTCCCCCTCAGATGGGGCATCAGACGAACCTAGTGAAGGTAATGACCACAGGGCTGGTGCATTTTCAGGAAAGTTTATTATTCTTTCTTCAAGATTGAAGATAATTGTGTCAATCTGACCTTGTAAATTTTGAGGTGATGGTCTTGTGTTCACAACATCATCATTGATTTTTGTAATATCAATGGGTGATGGTTCTTGTTGATACTCCCCCTCAGATGAAGCACACACCAGTTCTTGAGGATCTAGGGTCCACATTAATTAAATGTAAGATTTGACTAACTACTGTTATTAGCTATGATTAATGAGTTAGGAGGAGTTGAATTAGTTACCATAAGTTATGAATTTGTCCAGCTGTAGTGGATGGAAAGGTTCAGTTGGCAGGTCATTTGGTGTAGCCTCTTTGTCAAGAATGCTGTATGACCCAATGTCAGCACCCAATGTCAGCACCAACATCTACATCTTTGTCTGAATGATCAGACTCAAAACTGGACATGATCAGCCTTGTTTTCTTAGAAGATGAGGGGGTTGTCTTCTCTTTTCCTTTAGTTTTAGAGGGCTGACTCATAGGCAATACCCTGGTGAATCTTTATAAAGTCTTGATGTCCATTCTCTTGAGATAGTGAAGATTTGCTCCTTTGGATGTGCTGAACTTGTCAGGGTGGGTTTGCAGGAGGTATAAGGAGAGAATTCTTCCCATGTTGGGTGCCTGAAGGCATTCCTTTATTCTTTGAAAGATGACCTCTCCCTAAGAGGTTTCCTTTTTCAGAATTATTCTTGTCATGAGGTCAAACATGTACTGTGAGATTGTATCATGGGACCCTGGTTTGCAAAGAATGGCTTTTCCTACAATATCTGATAAAAGTTTTCCCTTTTGGTTGAAAATTTTCCTCTTCAATGAGCCAATTTTGGCATCATTGTACTCAGTCCATTTTAGAGCCTTTTTCTTATCTTTTTCAGAGATGTCATCCTCCTCACTTATACTGCAAGATGGAAGATGTAATGCTTTTTGTAGTTTTGTTGGGGTTATCTTGATTCTATCTTCTCCAATCTTTGACTTGAGGGAGTATTTGGAGGTGGACAACTTGACATTACCAAACCATTCCAGAACTTCAATTCTGAGAATGACACGGGGTTCAGATAGTAGGAATTCCAGGCCTTGGTCTTCTAGGAGTTGAATCACTCCCTTAATTTCTTCTGGAGCAAGGGCAAACCCATGCCTTACTATCTCATATCCTTCAAGAAGATCTTTAGAGCTTTTGGGAGCCATTGTAGTGGTGGAGGAATGCGCTAGGACGGAAGAGTAGGAGATTCATCTCGGCGGCTGGAAGAGAAAGGTCGTGTGCTTTTCACTAATAAGATTGGCTATTTATATGGCTTAAGACTTAGGTAAAATTAAACCTAGTAATTGGATTTGATTGCTCTTATAATTTGAAGTGTAATTGGTTCAGCTGAGACTTTTCCCAGCTGTCTAAGTGCATCTGAAAGAACATCATAAAGCTGAGTTCATCGAACTGAATCTGGGGTTCGTCGAACTGAATTAATTCGTCGAGCACAAAGCTGAGTTCGTCGAACTCAAACTGGAGTTCGTCGAACTGAATCTGGGGTTCGTCGAACTGAATTAATTCGTCGAACACAAAGCTAAGTTCGTCGAACACAAAGCTAAGTTCGTCCAACTCAAACTGGAGTTCGTCGAACTGAAGACAAAATCTGCTGAACTGGCTGGAAGACTGAATTTGTCGAGCTGAGGAGCAATTTCATCGAACTGAAACACGACGTTCGTCGAACCCAAGAAAGAGTTCGCCGAACTAAGACTTTTCCTAGCTATCTAAGTGCAACCTGAAGCTCAACTGAAATAGATTGTTCTGGTTAAACTAATCATACTACTTTAAAATCATTAGTGATAGGATTACTTGAATGCCTAATCATGTCTCTCATAGGGTTGTGTGCCAACATTTTAAGTTATATCAAATCAAGATTGGAAGAATGAAGTGTTTTACACTATTCTACATTTAACATTCCTAGTTCAATCTTGAAGGCATTAAACTTGGCCTCATCCAATGGCTTAGTGAAGATATCAGCCACTTGACTGTCAGCGGGGACAAATTCAAGGCAGATATCTTGAGATTCTACATGTTCTCTTATAAAATGATATTTTATTTTTATATGCTTAGTCCTGCTGTGAGAGACAGGATTCTTAGCAATAGAGATAGCACTGGATGAGTCACAATAAAGAGGAGAGTTACTTACCTTTAGGTTGTAGTCCTCTAGCTGGTGTTGAATCTATAATAGATGTGCACAACAGCTCCCTGCAGTAATGTATTCAGACTCAGCAGTGGAGATAGCCACACTTATCTGTTTTTTGCTGCTCCATGATATCAACCTTCTTCCTAGGAATTGACAAGTGCCACTTGTGCTTTTCCTGTCTTCTTTGCAGCCTGCAAAATTTGCATCTGAAAATCCAATTAGTTCAAAATAATTGTTCTTAGGGTGCCAAAGGCCAAGATGTAGGATGCCTTTAAGGTATCTCAGAATTCTCTTTGTAGCTGAGTAGTGAGATTCCTTAGGACATGCCCAGTACCTAGCACACACACATGTAATATACATAATATCTGGTCTACTAGCAGTTAAATATAACAGGGATCCAATGATGCACCTGTACATGGATTCATCAAAGGCCTTGCCCTTCTCATCCTTGTTGTTGTTTATTGGGGTGTCTATTTTATCACCTCGAGGGGGGGGGGGGTGAATAGGTTTTTCTTTATATAATATCCCCCTTTAGGTTTTTCTTTCGTTCTGGTTAATAGATCTAAGAAATAAAGAGCAAAACACAGAAAGTACACAATGATCTACAGAGGTTCCTCAAGACCGGGTGTCTTGAGTAGTCCTCTCTCCCTCTGCGCCTACCCAACAACGTGCTGGGCTCGGCAAACTCCGCCAAAAGCTTCAGTCCCTCAAGCCTTACAAAACGGACCCGCAAGTCCCAACAGCCTAAGCCCGCAAGACCCTACTGCCCCCGAGCCCGCAAGCTCGACACTCATGCCCTCAAGCCCTACAACATGGACCCGCAAGTCCCAACAGCCTAAGCCCTCAAGCACTTACTGCCCCCGAGCCCGCAAGCTCGACAAGACGCACCAGCAAGTGCACTGCCCTGGCCCTCAAGCCTCACAGCTCTCCAGCCCTCAAGCCAGACAATTTAGCCCACAAGCCTTACAAGAAAATTACAGTAATAAAATAAAATGTTTCTTTAGCCAGATGAAATCTGACAACTTAGCCTTGATGAAGATCGGCTTCTTAAGGAGGAAGAAGATGCTTCTTGATTTTGAGTTTCAGCTCTGAATCTTCTTCAACCTCTTCTTCTTTTGCCTGATGTTGAACGACGACTTCTCAGTCAAGGGAGATGACTGATTCTTATGAGAACTCTTGAATCTCGTTCTCTTTCTTCTCCGCTGAAAAAAACTGTTCTATTGAAGAGCGGCGGGATCCTTTTTTTTTCTTTTCTTTTTATTGCACAACAAGCCTCCTTTCTAGGGCAACACTGTTCCCTTTTAAAGGACAGATTAGCCACATAACGGTAACATCTATTGTCCTTTAATGTCAGACGCCCATTCCATAAGAGCATGCGCTGATTGGACAATCAGGCGGCGGCATTAATTGCTGACATCACGTCTGCAAGATTTGAATTCTGTCTTGAAGATATTTGCATCATTACGACGGCAAGCTGTTTCTGACTTTGTCGTCGCGTTCTTCCTTCTGCCTCAAATGGTGGTATCTCGACGATACAAGATATCCTGGTGATTCGGTATATACGGCGATCTTCTTTCTTTGATAGTGTCGTCGTGAGCTTCCTTCTTGCATTGTGTCATCGTAATCATATGTTCTCTCGACGACATGAGTTCCATACGACAATGTCTTGTGTCATCTCCGCGTTCGACGAACAGCGTCCTGCTATCGACGAACTTGTCATCCTTCGATCGATGACCGCCATTCTTCGTTCGCCGATCTCGCCATGTCTCAGCGGTCGACGAATACTTTGCTTCTCAGCGGCTGCTGCTCGGCCAATCATTATGACGATAAGCACGTTTGTCGACGATATCGCCTGTTCTGCCCATTGTTATGACGACAAGCACGCTTGTCGACGAAATCGCCTATTTTTCTCGACGACATTTCTTTGACTTCCTGAGATTATAGGCTAGTGAAGTAATCAGATACAAAGTGAAGTTTTCTTGACTTGGTGACTTCTTCAAATCAGGAATCATGTGGGCAAGATTCCCAACAATCTCCCCCTATTTGAAGAAGTCAGAATTCCAATTCAAGATGACTTTCACTTAGACAAGAAATAGTATAATCTTAACTTTGAGCATGTAAGATTGTACTTATCGTTGCTGAACTCCCTGATTGCATCAAGCCAGCAGCTCCCTCTTGCTGTGATGCCTCTTCTTTGCTCCCCCTACCTTTAAGGTCTTCTTGAGCACCATTTCTCCCCCTTTCTGACTTCTTGCCTTCTGCTTTTCTAACCAAGGAGTAGCACAAGCTCCCCCTTGATTTGATGTCTCTTCTTTACGGCTCCCTTTCTGACATCTTTCCTGTCTTCCTTGCACCCTGCATAATCTATATCTGAATGTCTAGCATAACCTGCATCTGATTTTTGGCGTATACCTAAGTATTATATTTTGCTGGCTAAGCACACAAGGTGCAGGGCACATTGTCAGCAGGGAATAACAGTAATTGCATTTTATGAAAACCATGCTGCAATAACATCACAGGCATATGCTTTATAGGCATTCATATATAAATGTTCTCATATTAGAATTGTTCATATATGAGATTAGTCATATAACTGGACCAATTGTTCTTAACATAAAAATTAACTTTAAGAGAAATAAATGTCTTTCAGTCGTTGATAAGCAGGGCGTCTTTGCTGGAGCTGGCATTCCTTGCTTCCTTCTTCATCTTTCGCCTATAGAAGTTCAATGGCTTTGGAATCTTCTTTGGAGGAGGAGGGGGACCATGGGGAAAAGCCGTCTTATGACTTGCTCTTTCTTCCAGATTTTTTATGTGACGATTCCATTCGATGGAGGAGTACACTCTTTCATGGTCCTTCTGACCATGTCCAAACGCTATCCACAATTCTGTGATGATCTCTCTTGAACGAGGATTCCATCTACCAGCTGGGTCCTGCTCAACCTCACTTAGCCTCTTCTTCCGGTACTCCGCGCTGGCTGTTCTTCTTCTCTTCCTAGTTGTTGCGGATTCACCCGATTCAGTTTCAGAGTCGAAGCTGGAGGAGGGTTCAGTGGGTATGTATTCGGAGGGGGGGGGGGGGGTACTTGAAGCGCTTGCATTACCTAATTACTTACCCATTTCGCTTGATGCGAGCAAGCAGCTATGTTTCCCTTGATCTCTTCCCAGATTTCTTCTTCAATTCTCCTTTCCCCGTCTTGGAGTACTTCTTTCACTGATTCCTTTAGTTCAAATATCTGTTCAAGAGTTTCTTGATCCCTGACATCAATAAAGTTTCTTAGTTCCAAAACACGAGCGTCTAGGGTTTGCTCTTGGTTGGTGAGTTTGTCCATGATGAGGTACGTGGACTCCTCATGTTGAGTTTGCAGTTGAGTGATGTCCTCTTTTACTGACTTTATTTGCTCCTTCATCTCATCCCTGATTTTGTTTACCGCTTTTTTTTATAAGGGCTTCCATCCGCTCCCACAGAATCTCGCCTGTTCCTTTTTCGGTTGACATTGTTTCTGGGAAGACGATAGATCAAAGACGAAGAGGTGGTTTGTCGAGGAATGTATTAGGGCAAATGAGCTCCAACCTTGGCATTCACTCTACTCATAAGGGGAGTAGGTGAAGGGGTGCGCACACATTTTTGGGTTTATCGAGGCATCAATGTTTGTTGCATCGACCGGCTCTGATTTATCTAATTTAAAATTATTTATATTATTTAGACGTAGTTCCGACGGTACTATTTTGTCATTGAAATAGGTCTAGGATACCCATTCTTCCCAATGCCTCTTCCTAAGGCATTCTAACGCCCTTCTTGGGTGTTGTCTTTTGGTACCAAACCTGCACTAAGATTGTTAGTGAGCTAATTTTGCTGTTCTGCCGAAGGGTCAGAACATCCACCTTGTCCAAGGCCCAGATTTGCTTCTGGTGGGCACTTGGGCTACCTGCCAAACAAGATCACAATCCCTTAGGAACCCAAATGAATTTGGGTCCTTGGAATTTGTTAGCATTAATAGGCATACTGGATTCAATTACTCCAGGGTGTATATAGTTGTAATGAATAAAGCGTTTTGCAGGCTTAGCATTCGTTACCTTTGGAGCAGTTGGATTGTACCAACAATTGATTGCAAAGTGTTCTATTTTGTCACAGCACCAGCATTCAAACTTGTTGAATTGCCTTTGCTGACTGACTTTGTGAACTGGGGTTCTTTGTGTGTGAACAAGTGAATGAGGCAAAGAATCACTCATCTTTGTTGATCTCTTCTCTATTCTGAACTTAGCTAGTTCACTTCTAGAGCTCCATTTTTTGAGATTCCCAAGATCGGGTTGCCCAGCCTTCCAGATGGAGGGTGTATTTACCTTCCTCAAGCTAGCCTGCATCCTGCAGGGTCTATCTGATCTATCTTTCTTAAAGCATTCCATCTCCCTACTTTTAGTGGAGCACCAACCATCAACCAGTGGAGGAGAGGTCTTTGGTTTGAAGGAGCTTTCTACTGAATTTCCTTTAATGAAGGATTTGTCCTCCATTCTTCTGACTTTATTAGCACTCGTCTTTAGGAAACCAGCCTGATTTCTATCCCTCTTTAGAAGCATGATCTCTTTGTTGAGAGAGTAGCATGCTTCCCTGCTATCTACCAGCGCCTTCATGGTTTTTCCAAACTTGCACATCAAGTCAAGGTTTGAGTTGGCATTGTAGTCTCTCTTGAGCTGGCAGAAATCTGCGTTCTCTAGAGTCAGCCTTTCAGCCTTTTCCGAGAGATCAGAGTTTCTGGCCTGGAGATTTACGATTTCATCAGCTTGCTTCTTGCATATCTCCTTGCTCCTTCTGAGCTCTTCTAGAAGATCCTCATAAGTTTCTGAGGGACTCATTTCAGAATCTGAATCAGTGTTCGACAGGGGAGCCCTTATTTCACCTTGTTCAGGGATGACTTCATTCTGAACTTCTTCCTCTGATTCAGATAGGGCAGTAAGTCAAAAGTGAGGCTCTTCCTCTGTATCTGTATTGCTTGACTCACTATCACTCAAGGTCTTGATCTTCCCCTTCTCTGTGACAGTGTCTTTTACTCCTGGTGATCCTTCCATGAGGATTGCTAGTGACTCCCACATTTCCATGGCTGTAGTGCAATGAGTAATTTGATGGAAAGTGTGAGTATCAACTGCATCAGCTAGAATGCTTCTTGCTTCTTTATCCAAACTGGCAAGAAGAGTTTCATCTTTTATTATTGTCATGGAGGGACCATTTTGAACAATCAAAAACATTCTTGGATCCATCGCCTCCATGAAAATTCTTGCTCTGACTTTCCAAATGGCAAAGTTCTCCCTGGAGCAGAGAGCTATTCTTGATTCCATGGCTATGATACTTAGACACCCAATGGCAGATCTGTTCAAGCTGTTAAACTTTTCTTTGAACAACCTCCCTCTGATACCACTTGTTGTTTATTGGGGTGTCTATTTTATCACCTAGGGGGGGGGGGGGGTGAATAGGTTTTTCTTTGTATAATATCCCCCTTTAGGTTTTTCTTTCTTTCTGGTTAATAGATCTAAGAAATAAAGAGCAAAACACAGAAAGTACACAATGATCTATAGATGTTCCTCAAGACCGGGTGTCTTGAGTAGTCCTCTCTCCCTCTGCGCCTACCCAGTAGCGTGCTGGGCCCGGCAAACTCCGCCAAAAGCTTCAGGCCCTCAAGCCTTACAACACGGACCCGCAAGTCCCAACAGCCTAGGCCCGCAAGCCCCTACTGCCCCCGAGCCCGCAAGCTCGACACTCAGGCCCTCAAGCCCTACAACACGGACCCGCAAGTCCCAACAGCCTAAGCCCTCAAGCCCTTACTGCCCCCGAGCCCGCAAGCATGACAAGACGCACCCGCAAGTGCACTACCCTGGCCCTCAAGCCTCACAGCTCTCCAACCCTCAAGCTAGACAATTTGGCCCGCAAGCCTTACAAGAAAATTACAGTAATAAAATAAACTGTTTCTTTAGCCAGATGAAATATGGCAACTTAGCCTTGATGAAGATCGGCTTCTTAAGGATGAACAAGATGCTTCTTGATTTTGAGTTTCAGCTCTCAATCTTCTTTTGCCTGATGTTGAACGACGACTTCTCAGTCAATGGAGATGATTGATTCTTATGAGAACTCTTGAATCTCGTTCTCTTTCTTCTCCGCTGAAGAAAAACTGTTCTATTGAAGAGTGGCGGGATCCTTTTTTTTTTTCTTTTTCTTGCACAACAAGCCTCCTTTCTAGGGCAACACTGTTCCCTTTTAAAGGACAGATTTGCCGCATAATGGTAACATCTGTTGTCCTTTAATGTCAGACGCCCATTCCATAAGAGCACGCGCTGATTGGACAATCAGGCGGCAGTATTAATTGCTGACATCACGTCTGCAAGATTTGAATTCCGTCTTAAAGATATTTGCATCATTACAACGGCAAGCTGTTTTTGACTTTGTCGTCGCGATCTTCCTTCTGCCTCAGATGGTGGTATCTCGACGATACAAGATATCCTGGTGATTCGGTATATACGACGATCTTCTTTCTTTGACAGTGTCGTCGTGAGCTTCCTTCTTGCATTGTGTCGTCATAATCATATGTTCTCTCGACGACATGAGTTCCACATGACGATGTCCTGTGTCATCTCTGCGTTCGACGAACAGTATCCTGCTATCGACGAACTTGTCATCCTTCGATCGATGACCGCCATTCTTCGTTCGATGATCTCGCCATGTCTCAGCGGTCGACAAATACTTTGCTTCTCAGCGGCTGCTGCTCGGCCAGTCATTACGATGACAAGCACGTTTGTCGACGATATCGCCTGCTCTGCCCATTGTTATGATGACAAGCATGCTTGTCGACGATATCGCCTATTTTTCTCGACGACATTTCTTTGACTTCCTGAGAATATAGGCTAGTGAAGTAATCAGATACAAAGTGAAGTTTTCTTGACCTGGTGACTTCTTCAAATCAGGAATCATGTGGGCAAGATTCCCAACACTTGTCCAGGGAAATGTTGGACCCCATGGGAGTTTTCATGGTTGAAGCTGATTCCATCCCAAACTTCTTGATAAGCTCCCTAGTGTACTTGGTCTGAGAAATGAATATACCTTCATTAGACTATTTTACTTGGAGGCCTAAAAAGTACTTGAGCTCTCCCATGCTGGTCATCTCAAACTCCCCCTGCATTAGGTTGGCAAACCTTTTGTAGAGGTTGTCATCAGTAGACCCAAATATTATGTCATCAACATATATTTGGACTAGGAGACACTTGCCCCTTGTTTCCCTAAGAAACAATGTGCTATCTATCTTTCCCCTCAAGAACTTGTTCTTGATGAGAAAGCTAGACAATGTCTCATACCAAGCCCTTGGGGCTTGCTTAAGACCATAAAGAGCTTTCCTAAGTAAGTAAACATGACTAGACAGGGTAGGATGTACAAAACCTG
This sequence comes from Dactylorhiza incarnata, assembly GCA_033032865.1. Taxonomy (NCBI): domain Eukaryota; kingdom Viridiplantae; phylum Streptophyta; class Magnoliopsida; order Asparagales; family Orchidaceae; genus Dactylorhiza; species Dactylorhiza incarnata. The sequence continues at coordinate 20,317,411 of JAWHQI010000003.1, forward strand.
ATGGTTGCTCAACATATACCTCTTACTTCAAGTCACCATTGAGGAAGGCTGATTTGACATTCATTTGATACACTTTGAACCCCTTGTGGGCAGCATAGGCAAGGAATAGCCTAATTGCTTCCAACCTTGCAACAGGAGCAAAGGTTTGATCAAAGTCTATCCCTTCTTCCTGTCTATACCCCTTGGTTACCAGCCTTGCCTTGTTCTTTATGATTGTGCCATTTTCATCTAACTTGTTCCTATAAATCCATTTGGTACCTATGATATTATGTCCTTGAGGTTTTGGCACCAATTTCCATACCTTTCATCTCTTAAATTGTAGAAGTTCTTCTTGCATAGCTTGAATCTAAAAGGTGACTTGGTTGGCTTCTTCAAACTTCTTGGGCTCCATTTGTGATAGGAAGCTCAAGAATATGCCTTCATTATGGGCCCTGCGTCTGGTTAATACACCTTGATTCTGATCTCCAATTATTTGTTCTCTTGGATGATCCCTTAGATGTATTACAACTGTAGGCAGTCTGTTCTCATCTTGTTGTGCTATTTTTGCTGGTTTAGCAGTGTCTTCATCAACATCAACTTCTTCCTCTTCAGGGATGGCAGCATCAGAATAAGCTTTGCTGCTGCATGGTGTGTCTTATATAGACATCATTTCCAAATCCTTTTCATTTCCTGTCAAGACAGAAGATCTAGACCAGCCCTTATATATTAGGTTAGTCTCATCAAATACTACATGCATAGACTCCTCTACAACATGAGTTTTCTTGTTATACACTCTATAAGCTCTATTATGTGAGCTATAGCCAACAAGAACACCCACATTGCATTTCTATGCAAACTTTGTTAATTGAGATTTTCCATTGTTTAAAATGTAGCATTTGGAGACACAGATTATAAAGTATGAAATTGTAGGTTATTTATCTTTCATAATCTCATAGGGAGTTATTCCATGAACCTTATTGATGGAAGCTCTATTGAGAACATGACATGCAATATTGACTGCCTCAGCCAAGAAGTATTCTCGGAGTGAGGAGTCACTAAGCAGTGTTCTCCCAACTTCTATCAAGGTCCTATTCCTCCTCTCAGCCACACCATTTTGTTGTGGAGTCCTTGGGGAGGAGAACTCTTGGGTGATACCATATTCTTGACAAAACCTTGTCATAGCTTCATATTGAAATTCTGTGCCATGGCCGTTCTAGTCCTGACCACGACACATTGCAAGTCATTCTGAATTGCTTTGACATGAGTTATAAAGATATTTAGAGTATCTGACTTATTCTTTAGGAAGAATACCATGTATATTTTGAGTGATCATCAACAATCACTAAAGTATACAACTTCCCACCTAGGCTCTGAATTGGCAAAAGACCAAACAAGTCCATATGCAAGAGATAAAGACATCTTTCAGTGTCTTTTGATCCAATACTTTAAAGGTGTCCCTTATTTGCTTACCCATTTGGCAAGCATGATAGGGACCACTTTTAATACATTTTATATTAGGACTATTCCTAACAAGGTTTTTAGAGAATAGTCTATACATTGTCTTGTAATTTATATGAGCAAGTCTCTTGTGCCATTGAACACAAATGGACTCATTCTCATTAGCTACTAGACAAACAGATGTAAGAGAATTACTACATATAAATTATAAGCAATAAACATTCCCACTCCTAGTGCCTGAGAGAATGGTCTCTAAGTCTTTAGACTTTTTAATCAAGCACTTGTCATTGTGGAATTCATTGACATATCCTAGATCACATAGTTGACTTATGCTTACTAGGTTGTGTTGCAACCCTTCAACATAAGCTACCCTTGTAATTGAGACTATGCCATTGGAGATCATACCATATCCTTTGGTGATTCCATTTTCTGACCCCCAAAGATAACTTTGGGTCCATTCTTCACAGCCTTGTAGTCCTGTAGAAGATTTCTTATTCATGTCATGTGCCTTGAGCACCCACTATCCAAGTACCAAATTTGGTTGAGGCTGGTACTTGAACTATCCTGCAAGAAGGAGTTTAGTTATCTTTAGGAGCCCAAATAGCTTTGGGTCCTAGGTACTTGTTTGTATGATGAAATGACCTTACACTAGCTGCACCCTTTGCAGGAAGGCTCATCTTTGCACATGGCACATTAGGATTGTGCCAACAGTCTATGACAAAGTGTCCTACTTTACCACAACACCAACATTCATGAATGTTGTATCTCCTCTTCTGAACATTTCTTGAGGGGTGTGCAACACAGTCTACATGTTCAGGAGGAGAGACAACAACTTTTCTCTTGTTTCTTTCATCAAGGATTTTGCTGAAAGTCAATCTGTGGACAATCCTAGTGGTCTTTGTATTGATGGCATCATCTTGCTTTGGATTTTGGGAAATGCAAGTTTTGATGGCATTAGACACTGAGCAATTATACATGTCCACTGATTTGACAGCAGTCATGTTCTTGGCTGAATCAACCTTAGAAGGGCTTGCTCTCTTATTCTTGAATGAAGGGGCTGATGTACCAAATACAAATGGTCCAGGTTGGGTCATTTGAATTTCCTCATGGGGAGCCTTCATAGCACTCAATCCAATTCCCTTTCTTCTACTATGGGAATGAGTGTTTTCCTTCCTATAGGTACTTCCATTCTGCCAGTGAACATACATGCTTTCGTGGTCATACCTATTGGAAGGGAGTAATACCTTTTGAAAGGTGGTTTGAGGCTTAGCCTTACCCCTGCTCTTTTCTCCACTCCCTTCTCCTGCTTCCATTTTACTGAATCCTAGTCCTCTCCCATTGGATTGAGAAGAGAAGGAGTCAATAATAGGGAGCACAGATTTTGGCTTGGAGAATTGAGCCACTAGGCTTCTTTCTTTCACAAGCTTCTCCACAAGATCCTTGATGACCTTGTTCTTTAGGGATATGGTGCTCAGATGGGTGATAGTTATCCCCTTCAGATGGCTAATTTCCCTATACATCTGATTCATCTTGGTAGAAGATTCAGTGCATTCTTGTTTTTCCATCTTAAGGGAATCAATCTCTTGGGCTTTCCTCTTGGCTAGCTTTTGCTCCTTTTCAGAACTTCCAAGAGAGCATCATACTTTTTAATCAATAGATTGACATCCACCTCAGCTTCTTAATCACTTCCATCAATTGATGAAGGTCCTCCAGATTCTAGGCCAGTCTCATAGTCAGAAGAGGATAAGGAATGAATTAATACATGTTCATTTCTTGAGATGTTCTGACTGTCCTCCTCATCAGTGATGGCCATGAGGCCTAGCTGAACATTGTCCTCTTCATCCTCCTCTATATCACTATCTGAGTGTGATAGAGGGGCCCTGACTCCAACCTTGGCAGCAGGATAATCTTCATCTTCTTTTGCTACAAACAACCCTCTGTAGGCTTCTTCTTCATTCTCTGAATCTGAAGTTGAGGATTCAGATTCACTCCAGCTTTTTCCTTTCTTTTCTAGTAAGGATTTTTCACCCTTCCTATCCTTTTGGTGATGATGCTTCTTATCACCTTTCTCCTTTCTTTTGGCTGGAAAGTTAGCTATAACATGTCTAGGTTTGCTGCAGCAATAACAAATTATGTTATTTGAAACATGTTTACTAGATTTGGAATCATACCTGTCACCCTTTGGGTGATGTCTTTCAGGTTTCCTGCGGCCTTTCTTGGAGTGTGATGAGGAGTAGGTCCTGTTCTTCCATTGATTCCTCCTCATCATCTTCTTGAACTACCTTGAGAAGGCAGCAAACTCTTCATCAGAGGAAGAGCTATCTGAGGTGCTGATTTCAGATTTTTCAGATTCAGCACTTCTCCTTGGAGGAGACACCATCCTGCCCTTGCTTTTCTTGGAGCTGTCAGCTTTGAGAACTATAGATTTCTCCCTTGACTGAGCCCTTATTGAGGTGTCCTCTTCCTTTCTTGCAGACAGATGCATCTCATAAGAGAGTAGCTTTCCAAAAAGTGTATGAGTGGGGGTCTCACCAAGCCTAGCCACTTCCCTGATAGCACAGATTTTTGTGTCCCAATCCCTTGTTAGAGATCTAAGGAACTTATCATTCAGCTCATAATCAGTGAACACTCTCTCATAGGTTCTCAGCTCATTGACTATTCTGAAGAACCTCTCATAGCACATAGAGATGCTCTCCTGGCTGAGCTGCCTGAAGGCTTCATACTCTTGGTTAAGGAGTGATTTTTTATCATCCCTCACTTCAGCTGTCCCTTCAATATATGCTACTAATGTGTCCCACATTTCCTTGGCAGTAGTGTACTACACTAAGTTTTGAAATGTGGAATCATCAATAGCATTAACTATGATGTTCTGGGCTCTTTTGTCCATAGTGAACAATGCAAGTTCATCCTTGGTCAAGTCATTGAAGGTCTTGGGCAGTCTTCTTATTGGATCTATGGTGGAGGCAATTTTAAAGGTGAAAGGTCCTTGCTTTACAGTTATGTAGATCCTTGGATCAGATGCTTCCATAAACAATCTAACCCTTTGCTTCCATATGCCAAAGTTTTCTTTGTTGCATATGGGCAACTTCATGGATCCCATCGATCTCCTTCTGCAATCCAGAGGAAGCCATTGGATTGATAAGACTATTCCTCTATAGGATCTGGTCAGATAGTTATGTCCTTCTTGACCAACCTAGCTCTGATACCACTTGATAGTTTATATAGGATGTAGTCTTAAACATCTAGAGGGGGGGGGGGGGTGAATAGGTTTCTTTTATTTTAGGCTTAGTGTTTTTTTGAATTTAGGTTAGCAAATTATCAAGCACATAAAGCACAAAGAGATATATAGAGGTTCCTCAAGACAGGGTGTCTTGAGTAGTCCTCTTTCCCCTTTCACCTTTCTAACAATGAGTTAGACAAGGCCAACTTCTCCAAACTCAGCTCCAAGAGCCTACAGCACAGACCCCACATGATCTCTCAGGTTTTCCCAAACCCTAACTCAGGCACAGCAGCCCTACCTCAGAGGAATCCACCTCCTACAACTCAGACCACCTCCTGGTCCTACCTCAAGCTGACCTCTCAGCTCTACAACTCAGGCCAATCAGCTTTACACACTCAGGCAATAATGACCTACAGTCTCAGAACCCATAGGCTCCTACAAATGATATAATATGGATTACAGAATGAAGGAAGAAGAGATCAAGCCTTGTTCTTCTTCTTCTTCTTAACAGCTGCTGTTGCAGACTTGAACCAGGGAGGAGAAGTGCAACTCCAACTTGATTCTTCTTGATCAGCCCTTCAAAAGATGGACTTGATCTACTTGCTCTGTAACACCCCAAAAATCGTAGTTCAGCGAGGTAGGCGGAGTGGTAATGCTGCGCTCGGGATAGGCTAAAAAGTCCACAACAGTTCTCTGCGCACGACCATTGTCCTCTTCGCACATGACCAGTGATCGTGCGCCAGTGATCGTGCATATCTCGCAAGGAATCGGAGTTCTGTCTCGGCTTATCGCACGACCATTCTCCTCTTCGCGCACGACCAGTGATCGTGCGCCTGTGATCGTGCGCCCTGTTTATTTCTGTTCCGCGAAAACGTGCGGGGATGACGATCCGACCGATCAAATATTTCGGGATTTGATCCAGCGGCTGAGATGTTTCGCTGGGGGGCTTTAGGGCTTGGATGAGGGGTTATTCCCTCATATTTTCAAGTCCTTTCTCTCTCTTAGGTTGGAGAAAGGAGAAGGGGGCAAGGAGGAAGAAGAGGGAGATCCGCCATTGTTGGAGCTTCGGAGCTCCGATCGCCGATCCGAGACCGGCAACGCGTAGAGGGCGTCAAGGCGCTTCTTCTCCACCGTTGGTTTGCAAGCTTCTCATGGCTAGGAGGAGATCTCAAAAGGTAACGACATTTCTCCTCCCGGTCTTTAGGATGCGTGCTTGACATCCCTTTATTTTCTGCATTTTGGCACCGGATCCGTCGAGTGAGAGGGATCCGGGTCGCCTTGGTTCAAAAGGAACCATCGGGTTGATTGAGTCCGTCCCCGACATGATTTGCACTATAGATCCGCTCCGTTAGCGGATTAGGCATTGTGGGTGAAGCCGGATTTGTGGCCGTTGGTCCGATTTGGTGATGTTGATTTACGCGCATTTTGGGGTTTTGTTAGAAATCCGATTACGGCGAACTCGTCGTTGTGATGCCCTTGTAGCTTTGTGTGGTAACGAACATTGGGTTTAGGGCGGAGAAATATTGTGCGGAATATGGGGCTTGAGATGGTTGGTAGAATTCTGAGGAGAGACGGAAGGATCTGTGTTCCGCGCTTCGGCAAGCTTCGCGAGGAGTTGATGTTTGAAGCTCACTTTACGAAGTACTCCGTTCATCCAGGAAGTACAAAGATGTACGCGGATTTGAAGAAATCTTTTTGGTGGCCTGGGATGAAGTGGGATGTAGCCGAGTATGTGAGCCGATGTCAGACTTGTGCCTTGGTGAAGGCTGAGTGCCAAAGGCCCGGTGGGTTCTTGAAGCCTCTTCCCATCCCCGAATGGAAGTTCGATGACATCTCCATGGATTTTGTACATGGTTTGCCTCGATCGCAGCAGGGTAACGATGCGATTTGGGTGATAGTGGATCGCCTGACGAAGGTGGCCCACTTCATTCCGAATCAGAAGGGCGATGGCGTGGAGAAGCTCGTGGAGCTTTATGTTCGAAACATTGTGCGGTTGCACGGGATTCCGAAGAGCATCATTAGTGATCGCGATGGGAGATTCACCTCGAAGGACTGGAAATTAGTGCAGAAAAGTCTAGGCACGAAGCTTCAAGTTTAGTATCACGTTCCATCCGCAGACCGATGGTCAGACGGAGCGAACGAACCGTACGTTGGAAGACATGTTGAGGATGTGTGCTCTCGACTTTGGCAAAGGTTGGGAAGACCACCTTTTCATGGTGGAGTTCGCCTATAATAATAGCTTCCAGGCGAGTATCAAGATGGCGCCATACGAAGCTTTGTATGGAAGGAAGTGTCGAACGCCGATGTCTTGGGCAGAGGTGGGAGACACTAAGATTTTGGGAAAGCAAGTGGTGGAAGATGCTTGCGAGATTGTGCGGACGATCCAGGAGCGCATGAAGGTTGCTCAGGATCGACAAGCAAAGTATTTTAATGCGTGTCACAGAAATGTGGAGTTCGCAGTGGGCGACATGGTCTACTTGAAGATCAAGCCGTTCAAGGGTGTTTCGCGGGTGCGGCGACTCAAGAAGTTGAGTCCGAGATATTTGGGTCCGTTCGAGGTTACGGAGCGTATAGGCGAAGCAGCCTATCGTTTGGCGTTGTCCGCAGAGCTGAGTGGATTACATGACGTTTTCCATGTCTCCGTGCTGAGGAAAGCTTTGGTAGAGCCGAGCGTCGTGGTCGAAGCGGCGGCGGTGCCGGTGATGGAGGACTTGGGGGCGAGGGTTCGCCCGGCGTGCGTGGAGGATTCAGAAGTCCGGCAGTTGCGTAACAAGCACGTCAAACTTGTAAAGGTGCGATGGGACAACTGCGGGCGAGACGAATTCTCTTGGGAGCGTGAGCAAGCGATGCGGGAGGATTTCCCGGAACTTTTCGCTCCAGGTATGCGTTATGAATTTCCTGTTTAAATTCTGAAATTTCGAGGACGAAATTCTTTTAAGGGGGGTGGAGTTGTAACACCCCAAAAATCGTAGTTCAGCGAGGTAGGCGGAGTGGTAATGCTGCGCTCGGGATAGGCTAAAAATTCCACAACAGTTCTCTGCGCACGACCATTGTACCTCTTCTCGCACGACCAGTGATCGTGCGCCAGTGATCGTGCGTATCTCGCAAGGAATCGGAGTTCTGTCTCGGCTTATCGCACGACCATTCTCCTCTTCGCGCACGACCAATGATCGTGCGCCTGTGATCGTGCGCCCTGTTTATTTCTGTTCCGCGAAAATGTGCGGGGATGACGATCCGACCGATCAAATATTTCGGGATTTGATCCAGCGGCTGAGATGTTTCGCTGGGGGGCTTTAGGGCTTGGATGAGGGGTTATTCCCTCATATTTTCAAGTCCTTTCTCTCTCTTAGGTTGGAGAAAGGAGAAGGGGGCAAGGAGGAAGAAGAGGGGAGATCCGCCATTGTTGGAGCTTCGGAGCTCCGATCGCCGATCCGAGACCGGCAACTGCGTAGAGGGCGTCAAGGCGCTTCTTCTCCACCGTTGGTTTGCAAGCTTCTCATGGCTAGGAGGAGATCTCAAAAGGTAACGACATTTCTCCTCCCGGTCTTTAGGATGCGTGCTTGGCATCCCTTTATTTTCTGCATTTTGGCACCGGATCCGTCGAGTGAGAGGGATCCGGGTCGCCTTGGTGCAAAAGGAACCATCAGGTTGACTGAGTCCGTCCCCGACATGATTTGCACTAGAGATCCGCTCCGTTAGCAGGATTAGGCATTGTGGGTGAAGCCGGATTTGTGTCCGTTGGTCCGATTCGGTGATGTTGATTTACGCGCATTTTAGGGGTTTTGTTAGAAATCCGATTACTGGCGAACTCGTCGTTGTGATGCCCTTGTAGCTTCGTGTGGTAACGAACGTTGGGTTTAGGGCGGAGAAATAATGTGCGGAAGTATGGGGCTTGTGATGCCTAGTGTTGTGCGAAGGCGCGATTGGTCTTTGTGGTCGGCTGGCTATCCAGTGAAGACTGAGATTCACGTGTGGAGAGTGTCCCGGCAAGATTAGTCCCTTCGATTGTTGACTGACGAGAATGTCTGTGCTACGGATGAGTCCGTTGACGGTCGCCAGGCGAGGCAATCGGTGGACGTTGTCCCGAGAGTAAGTCCAGGGCCTTGCGACGTTTTGGTTAGCCAGAATTCTTAGTATCGGTTTTGCTGTGTTGTTGGCGGCCCGAGTGTGTGAGCTGTTAGACAAGACCGATGGCATGGTGAGCCAGGCGAGGTGGGTCTCAGCGAGAGCTCTTGGCCTTGGGTTATGATGCCCTTGCGGGGAAATGATGAGTACCCTTGTGTTTGTGATGTGATGATGATGTATGATGATGTGATAGATTCATACGCTTTAGGGTGCCTTGGGTGAAACCCGGGTTTGCATTCATTTTGCATTGATAGGCCCCTTTTTATTATCTGCTCAACATAGAAACGTGGATGCTGTATGTGACACTCATACCTGTTTTTATGCTGTTTTCCGTTTATGTACATTAGCATACGAAGTGCTGACTTGCAGGGTGATGTAGTTCCCCGGGGTCCTCTAGGACGGCCGGGAGGAGGGATATTGTTACACCATTTGTGGTCAGCCATAGCTGACCCTCGTTTACCGCTCTTTGTGATTTGGTTGCAGGGCAAGAATCGCAGGCTGGACCCAGCGCGCCGGCCAAAAAGGCCTAAAGCCTCATGAAGTGTTTACCTTGTCTTCATGCACTTTTATTATTACATTTTGTTGTAACCGGCTTGCATGCCGAGGTAGTTTAGGTAAAACTATTATCTGTCCCCTTTTGTTGGGACGTTCTTTTGTGTTGAATGTTTGGTAATTTGGACTGTGGTTTTGTATGGCCTTAAGGCCAGTTGGACTCCTATGTAGTATGGATAATCTCTGTGTTTTATGTTTGTTTCCGCTGTGTTGTCTGAGTTTTGAGAATGGGTAGTCAATATCATCTTTTAATACTGAAGCTGTGGCGGTTATATTTCGTGGGGTCCCGGCCGGACCCATGTTATATGATCATTGCAGGGGAGGTGTTACAATTTGGTATCAGAGCCAGGTTGTAGTATTCTTGCGAGGTCTAGTGTTTTTGGATCGCGTAAGAGATTGTCCACATAGGAGTATTGTGCGGGATCATGAGTATCCCTGCGTTCGAGTCTTGCAGTTTAGATCCTGATGAGCTTTTATTTTTTCCTTGCTTATGATAAGGACAGTTTGCGACGATGCGGGGACGTCGAGGAGGCAAGAGGAGCCTTCGGGGTGCAGTGCTACTGCTCCAGGCCTTATGAATGTGGGCATGTCCCCGGCATGATTTCTGTCAGCATGCTAGCGGAGGCAATGGTAGCGGCTCAAGCTGGAGCGATGCCACGGGTTCCTACGCCGGTAGTGCAAGTTGCGACTCCTGTTACTCCGGCGGCTACGCCGGATACACCGGAGGTCGAAGTAAGGCAAGCAGGAGCCTTTAGCGGAGAGAGCTATTCCGATGGGTGATCGATTCATGAAGTATTTCTTGAGTTTCCACCCTCCGACATTCAAGGGAGTGGGCACTCCAACGGATGCCGAGGATTGGCTTTCGAGGATCCAGGAGCTCTTGAAGGCAGCTGAGACCCCAGCTGAGAGGCAGTCTCACTTTGCGAGCTTCATGTTAGAGGGCGATGCAAAGTTGTGGTGGGTGAACCATAACGGTCGACATTCTGTTGGGCGTGTTCCGTCCATAGAGGAGTTCAGGAAACGCTTTCCTAAAGCGTTACATTCCGGCTTCATCAAGGTTAGCACTGCAGCGGCAGTTTCTGCATTTGGTGCAGCGGGAGAAGACAGTGGATGAATATCTGCAAGAATTCACTCGGTTGGGTCGTTATGCGGGTACTGACTATGGCAGATGATGAAGAGAGAGATAACCTCTTTTATCAAGGGTTGAGGGAAAATTTAAGGCAACCACTCATAGCCTTGAAGAATGCCGGATTCAATGAGTTGGTCGAAGCCGCTCGCACGCTGGAGAGCGACTTGGAGCGAACTCAACGGCGAAAGGGTGTTGCGGCAAGGCAGGGAGAAGGAAAGCCTTCTCAGTCTCAGCCCCAGTGGAAGTCCAAGGGCAGCCGATGGAAGAAGAAGCCCCGTCCTAATAGGCCTGGGGAGAGAAGTGGCGCACCTTCGGGAGATTTCCGTTCCAAAGGTCCGGTTACTTGTTACCAGTGTGGCAAGGTGGGCCACATTAGTCGTTTTTGTACCGAGGGCGGAGCTGGGCCAGAGCCGAGACAAGAACAATCGGTGCTTTCGGGTCCTAGTGTTGCAGAGAAGGGGAAAGCGGCGGAGTCGAGTGCTTCGCGGTTCCCTCCAGTGCAGCCTAGAGCCTATAATCTTGGGCAACAGGAGGCGATACGTCAACCCGATGTGGTGACAGGTACGAAAGGTTTAAGCTTCGTTTGTTACTATAATGTAGGTTGCGGCCTTTCATGTTGTCTTGCACATGGTTAGGTTTCGTGCTAGTTTCGGGCTACCCCTCTCGAGTGTTGTTCGACACGAGGGCGTCACACTCTTTTCTTGCAGAAAGTTTTATCCGGAAGATTGGTGCTGAGTCCGTAGTGGCAGAAGTGGAGCTGAGTGTGCGTATGCCGAATGGGTCGTTCATGACTACCATGAGGAAGGGACGCATTGTGATGCAATTTGGCGATTGTGATTTTGTGTTGGTAGCAGCGATTCTGCCACTAGCCGAATTCGATGTTATCTTCGGAATGGACTGGCTTGCGGAGCAGCGAGCTAGTATCGACTGCCAGTTGAAGGTGGTAACCCTGAGAGGTGAAGGTAGAGCAGAGGCCAAGTTTGAAGGCCTAAGCGGAGTGGCTTGCTCTCTGATTTCCGCTATGCAAATGAGGCGTGCGGTAAACCAAGGAGGCGAGGCGTTCTTAGCTTTTTTGGAGACTCACTCCACAAAGTTGGCTATTAGAGAAGTTCCGGTGGTTAAAGAATTTGAGGATGTATTCCCCGAGGAGCTTCTGGGAGCACCTCCTCAGCGTGAAATTGATTTCTCGATAGAGTTGGTACCGGGTGCGAGGCCGGTGTCGCGTCCTCCGTTTAGGATGGCACCGAAGGAACTGGCCGAGTTAAAGGTTCAGTTGCAGGAGTTGTTAGAGCAAGGGTACATTAGGCCCAGCTCTTCGCCGTGGAGCGCGCCGGTATTGTTTGTGAAGAAGAAAGACGGAAGTATGCGGTTGTGTATCGATTATCGTGAATTGAATAAATTGACCGTTAAGAATAAATATCCGATCCCCCGAATCGATGATTTGTTCGACCAGTTAGTGGGGTCGGTGGTGTACTCCAAGTTGGATTTGAAATCGGGGTACTACCAGCTGAAGATTCGAGAAGAGGACGTTGCCAAGACAGCGTTTGGGACTCGGTATGGACACTACGAGTTTTCGGTGATGCCGTTCGGACTGACGAACGCGCCATCTGTGTTCATGGATTTGATGAACAAGGTTTTTTGCCCGTTCTTAGATTCGTTCGTGGTGGTGTTTATTGATGACATTTTGGTGTATTCAAAATCGGAGGCAGAGCATGAGTCTCACTTGAGGCAAGTATTGCAGACTCTAAGGGAGAATCAGCTTTATGCTAAGTTCTCAAAATGCGAGTTTTGGATCGAGAAGGTGGCTTTCTTGGGTCACGTAATTAGTGGAGATGGGGTGGCGGTAGATCCAGCGAAGATTGAAGCCATTAGAGATTGGCCTGTCTTGAGAACCGTGGCAGAAGTCCGGAGTTTCCTTGGACTAGCCGGCTATTACAGAAGGTTCGTGGATAACTTTTCGCGGATGGCGTTGCCCCTCACCACTCTCACTCGCAAGGACTAGAGGTTCGTATGGACACCGGAGTGTGCCCGTGCATTTGAGAATCTGAAGGAAAGGTTGATGTCCGCTCCAATCCTTAGTCTTCCTAGTGGGACGGAAGGATTTCAGATTTTCAGCGACGCGTCAGGTTGCGGGTTGGGTTGCGTGCTGGTGCAGCACGGCAAGGTGATCGCTTATGGGTCAAGGCAGTTAAAGGCTCATGAGAAGAACTATCCCGTCCATGATCTGGAGTTGGCGGCGGTAATCTTTGCGCTAAAGTTGTGGCGGCACTACGTTTATGGTGCGAAGGTGGAGATCTTCACAGATCACAAAAGCTTGAGGTATCTTCTAGACCAAAAGGACCTGAATATGCGGCAGCGTAGGTGGGTCGAGTTCCTTGGGGACTACGACGTGGAGATTCAATATACGCCGGGTAAAGCTAACGTGGTGGTGGATGCTTTGAGTAGGAAGTACTCCGGGCAAGGTAATTGGATGGAGGTGCATAACGAGCGTTTGATTCGAGACTTGGAGTCTCTTGACATTTCTTGTGTGGCTAGAGGTGAGTCTAGCGTAGCTCATTTGAACTGGATTGAAATGCAGTGTGCTATAAAGGATCGAATCCGAGAAGCGACCAGTGCGGACGAGGATGCCAACAGTTGGTGTTGGAGGCTCAGCAAAGCGAAGGCACTGCTTTGGAGATGGTTGGTGGAATTCTGAGGAGAGACGGAAGGATCTGTGTTCCGCGCTTCGGCAAGCTTCGCGAGGAGTTGATGTTTGAAGCTCACTTTACGAAGTACTCCGTTCATCCAGGAAGTACAAAGATGTACGCGGATTTGAAGAAATCTTTTTGGTGGCCTGGGATGAAGTGGGATGTAGCCGAGTACGTGAGCCGATGTCAGACTTGTGCCTTGGTGAAGGCTGAGTGCCAAAGGCCCGGTGGGTTCTTGAAGCCTCTTCCCATCCCCGAATGGAAGTTCGATGACATCTCCATGGATTTTGTACATGGTTTGCCTCGATCGCAGCAGGGTAACGATGCGATTTGGGTGATAGTGGATCGCCTGACGAAGGTGGCCCACTTCATTCCGAATCAGAAGGGCGATGGCGTGGAGAAGCTCGTGGAGCTTTATGTTCGAAACATTGTGCGGTTGCACGGGATTCCGAAGAGCATCATTAGTGATCGCGATGGGCGATTCACCTCGAAGGACTGGAAATTAGTGCTGAAAAGTCTAGGCACGAAGCTCAAGTTTAGTACCGCGTTCCATCCGCAGACCGATGGTCAGACGGAGCGAACGAACCGTACGTTGGAAGACATGTTGAGGATGTGTGCTCTCGACTTTGGCAAAGGTTGGGAAGACCACCTTTTCATGGTGGAGTTCGCCTATAATAATAGCTTCCAGGCGAGTATCAAGATGGCGCCATACGAAGATTTGTATGGAAGGAAGTGTCGAACGCCGATGTCTTGGGCAGAGGTGGGAGACACTAAGATTTTGGGAAAGCAAGTGGTGGAAGATGCTTGCGAGATTGTGCGGACGATCCAGGAGCGAATGAAGGTTGCTCAGGATCGACAAGCAAAGTATTTTAATGCGTGTCACAGAAATGTGGAGTTCGCAGTGGGCGACATGGTCTACTTGAAGATCAAGCCGTTCAAGGGTGTTTCGCGGGTGCGGCGACTCAAGAAGTTGAGTCCGAGATATTTGGGTCCGTTCGAGCTTACGGAGCGTATAGGCGAAGCAGCCTATCGTTTGGCGTTGTCCGCAGAGCTGAGTGGATTACATGACATTTTCCATGTCTCCGTGCTGAGGAAAGCTTTGGTAGAGCCGAGCGTCGTGGTCGAAGCGGCGGCGGTGCCGGTGATGGAGGACTTGGGGGCGAGGGTTCGCCCGGCGTGCGTGGAGGATTCAGAAGTCCGGCAGTTGCGTAACAAGCACGTCAAACTTGTAAAGGTGCGATGGGACAACTGCGGGCGAGACGAATTCTCTTGGGAGCGTGAGCAAGCGATGCGGGAGGATTTCCCGGAACTTTTCGCTCCAGGTATGCGTTATGAATTTCCTGTTTAAATTCTGAAATTTCGAGGACGAAATTCTTTTAAGGGGGGTGGAGTTGTAACACCCCAATAATCGTAGTTCAGCGAGGTAGGCGGAGTGGTAATGCTGCGCTCGGGATAGGCTAAAAATTCCACAACAGTTCTCTGCGCACGACCATTGTCCTCTTCTCGCACGACCAGTGATCGTGCGCCAGTGATCGTGCGCCAGTGATCGTGCGTATCTCGCAAGGAATCGGAGTTCTGTCTCGGCTTATCGCACGACCATTCTCCTCTTCGCGCACGACCAATGATCGTGCGCCTGTGATCGTGCGCCCTGTTTATTTCTGTTCCGCGAAAATGTGCGGGGATGACGATCCGACCGATCAAATATTTCGGGATTTGATCCAGCGGCTGAGATGTTTCGCTGGGGGGCTTTAGGGCTTGGATGAGGGGTTATTCCCTCATATTTTCAAGTCCTTTCTCTCTCTTAGGTTGGAGAAAGGAGAAGGGGGCAAGGAGGAAGAAGAGGGAGATCCGCCATTGTTGGAGCTTCAGAGCTCCGATCGCCGATCCGAGACCGGCAACGCGTAGAGGGCGTCAAGGCGCTTCTTCTCCACCGTTGGTTTGCAAGCTTCTCATGGCTAGGAGGAGATCTCAAAAGGTAACGACATTTCTCCTCCCGGTCTTTAGGATGCGTGCTTGGCATCCCTTTATTTTCTGCATTTTGGCACCGGATCCGTCGAGTGAGAGGGATCCGGGTCGCCTTGGTTCAAAAGGAACCATCAGGTTGATTGAGTCCGTCCCCGACATGATTTGCACTAGAGATCCGCTCCGTTAGCGGATTAGGCATTGTGGGTGAAGCCGGATTTGTGTCCGTTGGTCCGATTTGGTGATGTTGATTTACGCGCATTTTAGGGGTTTTGTTAGAAATCCGATTACGACGAACTCGTCGTTGTGATGCCCTTGTAGCTTCGTTTGGTAACGAACGTTGGTTTTAGGGCGGAGAAATAATGTGCGGAATATGGGGCTTGTGATGCCTAGTGTTGTGCGAAGGCGCGATTGGTCTTTGTGGTCGGCTGGCTATCCAGTGAAGACTGAGATTCACGTGTGGAGAGTGTCCCGGCAAGATTAGTCCCTTCGATTGTTGACTGACGAGAATGTCTGTGCTACGGATGAGTCCGTTGACGGTCGCCAGGCGAGGCAATCGGTGGACGTTGTCCCGAGAGTAAGTCCAGGGCCTTGGGACGTTTTGGTTAGCCAGAATTCTTAGTATCGGTCTTGGTGTGTTGTTGGCAGCCCGAGCGTGTGAGCTGTTAGACAAGCCTGATGGCATGGTGAGCCAGGCGAGGTGGGTCTCAGCGAGAGCTCTTGGCCTTGGGTTATGATGCCCTTGCGGGGAAATGATGAGTACCCTTGTGTTTGTGATGTGATGATGATGTATGATGATGTGATAGATTCATACGCTTTAGGGTGCCTTGGGTGAAACCCGGGTTTGCATTCATTTTGCATTGATAGGCCCCTTTTTATTATCTGCTCAACATAGAAACGTGGATGCTGTATGTGACACTCATACCTGTTTTTATGCTGTTTTCCGTTTATGTACATTTGCATACGAAGTGCTGACTTGCAGGGTGAAGTAGTTCCCCGGGGTCCGCTAGGACGGTCGGGAGGAGGGATGTTGTTACACCGTTTGTGGTCAGCCATAGCTGACTCTCGTTTACCGCTCTTTGTGATTTGGTTGTAGGGCAAGAATCGCAGGCTGGACCCAGCGCGCCGGCCAAAAAGGCCTAAAGCCTCATGAAGTGTTTACCTTGTCTTCATGCACTTTTATTATTACATTTTGTTGTAACCGGCTTGCATGCCGAGGTAGTTTATGTAAAACTATTATCTGTCCCCTTTTGTTGGGATGTTCTTTTGTGTTGAATGTTTGGTGATTTGGACTGTGGTTTTGTATGGCCTTAAGGCCAGTTGGACTCCTATGTAGTATGGACAATCTCTGTGTTTTATGTTTGTTTCCGCTGTGTTGTCTGAGTTTTGAGAATGGGTAGTCAATATCATCTTTTAATACTGAAGCTGTGGCAGTTATATGTCGTGGGGTCCCGGCCGGACCCATGTTATATGATCATTGCAGGGGAGGTGTTACATGCTCTATCTTGAGATGAATCAAGATAAGAAATCTCTTTTCTCCTTGCATTCTTGTGTGAGCTCAGTTCTTGGCTGCCGACAATAGAACAGTATTATTCTTGAGTTTGTGTGCTGGAGAGTAAGATCAATAGCAAAGGTGTTTGCTCAACCCTAACTTATTCCATTTATACACCACTGACCCTCAACGACTCTTAGTTGTCCTCCTAACAGGTATGGGAGTGATTGGTGGACCCCATTATGCATTTCTGCAGCTTGCGCCAAAAGCAGAACCCACCAGATCACTTTTGAATCTGTCTCAGCGGTTGGGATGAGATGGTCAGCCATCTTAGCGGTTGCTTCAGTCCCATCTCAGCGGATCCGCTGAGACAGACAGTTGTCTCAGCGGTTTTTTTTCTATCTGCATCTCAGTTTACCCAGACACCTTCTCAGCGGCTCCTGGTCTTGTCTCAGCGGTTCAAATGAGACAGAGAGCTCGTCTCAGCTTATCATACATTAAACCATGGTGTGCCCTAGTCCTGCATACTTATGAGATAGAAATAGGGTTTATCAAATACAACTTGTACTTAGCATTGAGTGTGAGGTCTCTTCAAATCAAGGGAACATTGAGGGTCATTTTCCCAACACATTTAACACATAATTATTCCCCAAAATTAAACCACTTAATGGCCTTTTAGGCAAATATGCCTGAGACAACTTTTGTATCCCTTGACGTCTACTGTCCATAGGACTTTGAATCACCAGGTTTGGTGGCCTACATCTCCTTGTAGGGCCTTTCTCCTGAGGTGTGTCCTAAAGGGGGACCATTCACTAATTTGTAGAACAATTTCATATTGATGCTTGTATAGACCAAATACCTTGAACATAAGGGTATATACTATAGACACACACCCTGCACAAAAATCAGAATTTTTGGGCATCATTTTTCTATGGTTTTGTGGGAAATATGATTTTTCATATTATTGAAATTAATGTGGCTAAATAAATTCAAAATGACCCAAAACTTAGGTGACATGTTTGTTAGGTCATAAACAGTCACATGTAAAAATGCGAGGTCATTTGTACCACTGTAGAATAATATTTCCCACATACAAATGAATGAAATGTAAGAGAAGGTGGTGTGCATATAACACTTTTTGGTATTTTATGAATTTATCACAAATGGCTTGTTGTATGCTCATAATGTTTGGGCAATACACATATTATGATGAAGGGCATCACCCCTAGAAAAGTTAGGATTTTTGAAATGAAAAATCCTAGGTATTTAGATACTAATATTAATGTCACATAAGTGTATTTATCAAATAAAAGTGACCAAATTACTTAGGTTAATTTGGATTTTCTGCCACATAATGACTTAGTAATCTATATCTCTGGAAATTTTATTAGGATTTTTGAAGTTGAAATTCCAAGTTATTTGATTATAATTGATTATGTCATATAAATGTATAAATGAAATAAACATAACCTAATACCTTGAGAAAAATCCAATTTTCTATCACATGGTACTTTATGTTGAAATATATCTCTGAAAATTTTAGTAGGATTGTTGGAAGTCATACACACTGTAAATTACCAAAAATGTTATTTGTCACACTTATGTACTATTGAATTTTCCATGGTTAATATTACTTGGAAAATTCAGAAAGTTCGGCTAGACTATTATTAGACCATTATAAATCTATGGTAATCTTTCCAGAATTTTTGAATGAATTATCTTGGTATTTACTGTGTAATGTGACAAATTGACCTAAATATTTAAAAACTGAAATAATGGTAAAAACATTGAAAAATTAGAAAACTCAGGCATTCATGATATTTCACCATTATATTCCACTAGTAAAATATTTAGAGCACTTTGACTTCTGAAATTGATACTTCATGTGTAACGTGAGGTGTGCCTTATCATTAAAGAATTTTTATTCATGGCCAATGTAATTAGGAAAATTATGAATTTATGACCATTCCTTAATTCGGTCATGATGAACATATATTATGAAGTTTATGACATTTGGCCATGTTATAGTGAAGTTCACATCATAGAGATCAATCTAGGTCAATTCTAGTGATGGTCTGCGAATAACAAAAACTTGAGGTAATGTGTAGACTAGCCAGAATACATTAAAATTTAATGAAACATGGAACAAATAGATAGGGTATCAATAATATCAGTCCCTATAAGTTGTAACCTTATTGGAGGACTTTTGTCCTATAGTGATTAGTAAACTAGAATCGCGTCACATGATAAGCAATTGAGATCATTTTGGGGACTTTCAATCTTAGGCAATTATGGTGATATTTAGAATGATAATATGATAATGGTGCATTTTAAGATAAGTGTTGGACACATAGATAAATATATAAGGGGTTTACCCCACGCACGACATATAGGTCATCGCGTCGCCTAAAAGAGTTCTAGTCATCTTAAGGCAATTTTAAAGCAACCATGAGAATAGCCTTGGCAATGGGTAGTTACCAATAAAAGTAAATATTTTGAGAAAGGCAGGCCTGGGATGTCACCCCAAATTACCTTCTAGTACCGCTGCAAGCCCTTCATTGGGTAGACCTCAGGAAGTTCAGGATTCACCTTAAATCGCTATGATCGACTAAATGACATTCAAGAGTAACTTTAAATAAGAGAATTTGAGAAAGGTAAACCTCGTCCCATTGTATGGGGCGGAATGGTTCAAAAGTTGTTGGTCCTGCGAGCTGGAGGCTTGGGTGGTGTCATAAACCTTGCATGTGCATAAACTAGTGGCGGGTCTTTGGTACTAATTCAACTGTCACACCGATGGCAGTACGTTGACTTTGGTGGGGTGGGGTGAGTTATAGGGCCAGTAGGTTACTTTACTGCGGTCTGGAAGACAATCACCAGTAACCCACACCCTACCATAAAAGTCTGTTTGGTTGCAAACAAGATTACCTAAGAGCTCACAGAAGTGCACATAGGACATGCACAACAACATACGTAAGGTCTAGGTCTGGTAGTGTGTATACCCACCTAGAAGTTGAGTGTCCGATCCACTATTTCCCTAGCTATGGTGGAAGTGCCTGAGAGGCTTGCTACCTCCGAGAAGCGGGAACAAAAGGTATGTGCGCAGATTCATGTGAGTGAGTTGCAGTGTATGAACATAACATACATACATACTATAGGCATATGCACTGCAGATCCTTATCATATAAATTAGTATGGGCTCTTTTATATGATAAGTTACAATTCTGAAAACCTTAACTTATAACTTTGTATGGGCATTCATATAAGTTAAGGTACTTTAAATGACAACGTAGTAGTTTGTGCGCGCAGAGTCTTATAAGTTTGTATGGGCTCTTTTATATGACCAAAAGGTACCTCATACTGCTACTAAAATAATTCATGTCACTTGCTCTTATTTTTACCCTTTGATGTCCTTAGCATTGTCCTCCCACTCGGTACCTAGGATTCGTGGGGGGAGGAGATGACAAAGTTGGCCTAGTCTTTTTGACTAATGGTTAGATGTGGCGGTAATACTATGAGATTGAGGAGCTGGAGCAGCAGTAGGTCAGGGAGGACGTGACGACAGAACCTGAGGAGCAAATGTCACGCATTACTACTACCACACGACGATAGGTTCTTGAGAGTATTTTGGCTAGCTTTCGTATAGTGTAGTGTGATAGAGTGTATTTCTATTTCCTTTTAAGATTTGTACTGGGCTTAAGCCCTTGCACTCTTTATTTGTTCTCATTGTGGACTATTTATATCTTATATATATATATATCTGTGGTTGTGTACTTGTCATGTTTAGTAACATTTCTTTCTTCTCAAAATTGTCCTGTGATATGATCAAACAAGACAGCAGGATCGGCGTCTGGCGGTGACAACTAACCCGTGAGTTGGAGCCACCGTAAGACGATGGTTCTCGGCATAAGGTCTAGGAACTCTCCGATAAGGAGGAGGGGTATCTTATAACTTGTATCACTTGACAAATGATCATAATAGAAAGAAGTCCACAAAACAATAGGTCACCCCGCTCGAGCATTAGTTTGTGGACAAACTACGCAGCAGAAGCAATGGTCTGCCCATGTATGAAATCACATATATAGTCCATTTAAATAATGAGTTAGGCCGATTATAATAATAATTTCTTACATTTGTGTAGACCCTGAGGAGTACCGACCCACGAGATACTTCCCCTTTCCCTCTGGCTTCCACTCCCTTCCAGCAGTCAGAGCTGGGTCAGACATTGACATCCATTCTGGAGGTCTTTAAGGCACAACAGGTCCCGACCTCTCAGCCGAACCCTGGATCCAACAGGTTGAGTGCATTCAAGATCTTGTCCCCTCCAATGTACCAAGGGATAGAGAATGCGGTCAAGACAGAGGAGTGGCTAGACACTATATAGGAGATGCTCCCAGGCATCAGCTGCCAGTCAGCATGGCAGTATCTTTAGCAACCACTGTATTGGATGCCCATGCCAAGAGGTGGTGGTAGTCCTTGATGGATTCCACTTAAGTGGACTGGGAGTGCACAAAGATTACTTGGGAGGAGTTTAGTGCCATCTTTCTGGAGCACTTCGTGACGGTGACGGACATGGACGAGTTGGAGGAGAGGTTTTTGAACCTTAGACAGGGGTGCCGATATTATACAGGAGATTCTCGCAGGCATCAGCTTCCCAGTCAGCATGGCAGTCTCTTTGGCTACCACTGTATTAGATTCCCATACCAAGAGGCGGTGGAAGTCTTGGATGGATACCACTTACAGGACCAGGAGTGCACAGAGATTACTTGGGAGGAGTTCAGTGCCATCTTTCTGGAGCACTTCGTGACAGTAACGGACATGGAAGAGTTGGAGGAGTGGTTTTTGAACCTTAGACAGGGGAGTCGGTCTGTGCTAGAGTACCATACAGATTTCTCCCACCTTGGTAGATTTGCGGGGATGCACATAATGGATGATAGAGGTTATGCCAAGAGGGTCTACCGGGGACTTAGAAACCAGTGGATAGGACACACTTTTGAGAGAGCAACAGGGGATCGCAGCAGGGCAAGATTATGAGGCACATGAGAGGCAGAGGACATGCTCATAATAACTTCAGGCCAGAGCAGCATCCTCCCACAGTGAAAGTTCCTCCACCAGTGCAGATTCAGGAGCCACCGAGGCACGATGATAGTGGATTCATTCCAGTGGTATGCTTTGAATGTCACCACCTACGGAACATCATAGCCAATTGACCCCCAGCTATTCTGTCCACCTCCACCTCCTCCTCCCCCACCAGCCCCTCTAGCACTAGCACATCAAGACTATGGTAGAGGATGAGTTCGGGGTCAGATACATCACGGTAGAGGTCCAACGCTAGAGCAGGTGTATGCTCTGAATTTATCTCAGGAAAGAAATCCCGATGAGGTCATCATATGTACTTTAATGTTTTCTTTATAATTACATAGTACCTTGCAAAACATTAATTTTATTGAGACTTATAACTTGAACAACCAAAACCACCCTAGGTATAGTGTTTGTCTATGGTTAACCATCATACACCTTATTTGACATGGGTGCTTCACACTAATTCGTCTCGGAGAAGTTCGTAGATTATCTGAACCGTGTTCAACATTTTGAAGACATCCAAAGGAAGGTGCGAGTCCTGGACGGGTCAGAGATAATGTCGTGCACCAAATGTAACATGGAGGTGGAGATTGGAGGAATGTCATTTGAGGCACCGAAGACACTTCTGAATATGCCAGATTTTGATTTGATCCTGGGCATGAATTGGCTACACTGGAACCATGACAAGATCGACAGCCTGACAAAGAATATCTGAGGCATGATGACTCTGAGGTGGTGATTAAAGGTATTAGACCTGTCTCCCAACTTTTATTTTCATTTATTCAGGCTGTCAAAGCTCATCATCAGGGGGTCAAGGTACACCTGGTCTTCTTTGGGATGGTATAGGCGGAGTCCTCCATGGTCAATATCCAGTGGTTCGGGACTTTTTTGATGTATTTTTGGAAAAGTTGCCCGAATTACCCCCACGATGAGACATGGACATTCAGATTAAACTAGTGCTTGGACCCAGGCCTGTGTCTCGGTCACCATACCGGATGGCACCCAAGGAGATGGTTGAATATTGCACACAGGTACAGGAGCTAGTAGAGTCATGATTTGTTAGGCCGAGTTCGTCACCATGGGGAGCTCTGATGCTATTTTTGAAGAAGAAGGATAGGTCTCTCTGATTCTGCATCGACTATCGGGAGCTGAACCGGCTGACGATGCGGAATACTTATCCACTACTGAGGATCGACGAGTTCTTTGATCAACTTCAAGGAGCCCACTGGTTCTTCAAGCTCGACCTGAGATTAGGGTATCACCAGTTGAGGATCTAGGAGGAGGATATACCGAAGATGGTGTTTAGCTCGCTCTATGGATTGTACGGGTTCACGGTGATGCCTTTTGAGCTCACGAATGCTCCCTCCACATTCATGATTCTGATGAATCGTATCTTCAAAGCCTACTTGGACATCTTCATCATAGTCTTCATCGACGATATCTTGATCTACTCTAGGACCAGGGAGGACCATACTAAGCACTTAACACTGGTGTTGGGCAAGCTGGGGGAGCACCAGATGTATGACATGTTTTTGAAGTTCCAGCTCAGGATGTAGGAGGTAGCATTCTTGGGGCACACTATCAGTGGGGCTGGGTTGGCAGTAGACCCGACCAAAGTGCAAGAAGTTAGAGAGTGGCTGCAGCTAAAGTCAGCATCAGATGTCCGTAGCTTCCTCGGATTAGCGGGCTATTATCGCAAATTCTGCAGGGATTCTCGAAGGTGGCCCTCCCTCTTACATCTCTGACGAAGAAGGATGCCACATTTACCTGAATAGCGCAGTGCGAGGCAGCATTCTAGAAGCTAAACGACAAGCTCAACTCGGCCCCGATCCTTTCCCTTCCTTATGGGAAGGAAGGATTCCAGATCTACACCGATGCATCATACCAGGTAATAGGTGTAGTATTGATGAGCACCGTCACATGATAGCATATGCATCAAGGCAATTGAAGAAGCACGACCAAAACTACCTAGTACATGATTTAGAGTTTGGGGTTGTGATCTTCTCCTTGAAGATTTGGAGGCATTATCTTTTCGGGGTTCAATGTGAGATCTTCTCAAATCACGAGAACCTCAAGTATATTGATACCCAAAAGGACCTGAACCTACGATAGCGGAGGTTGTTAGAGTTCTTATGGGATTATGACTACACCATGCACTATCACCGGGGAAGACAAACATAGTGGTAGATGCCTTGAGCAGGAGAGCCGACACATCTAGACCGGAGCCTCGATTGATGTTTATGGAGCTGGTGAAGATGCAAGATGACATGGAGATCATATTGGTATCCTGGGTCAAGTCTGAGATATATGAGGAGTACCTAGCTACCTTGAGCATTACTTGTGACATTCGAGACCACATCAGGACATAGCATAGATAGGATACAGCACTGGAGCTGGTATTCAGAGCCCTAAAAGGGGGCAACTCAAGAGGCTACTCGTTACAGGATTACCTCGTTCATTTCTGGGGCCGTATCTACATACCTGCGGGAGGTGGGATCCGGGAGGACATACTCAAGGAGGCACGCAGCACTCTATATTTAGTGTACCCTGGGATCACCAAGATGACAACAAACCTACAAAATTCTATGTACTAGCCTACGATAAAGAAGGAGATCATATCTTGGGTGACATACTGCGAGACCTACCAATAGGTGAAGGCTGAGTGTAAGAGCCCTGGAGGTTTACTACAGCCGCTACCAGTCCCGGAGTGGAAGTTTGAGGACAAAGACATGGACTTTTTGCATGGACTACTGTAGTCCCACTCTATGCATGATTCTATTTGGGTTACAGTGGATAGATTGACCAAGGTGGCCAGATTCATTTAAGTCATGAAGGATGCTCTAGTTGCTGTGTTGGTGAGATTATTTGTGGTGCAGTTCACCAGGTACCACGGCATGCCCAGGACGATTATTTTAGATAGAGATGGTCGCTTCACTTCGAGGGAGTGGAGGGCGGTGCAGGCATACTTAGGATCTCAGCTTACCTTCAGCACAACCTTCCATCTACAGATCGACGTACAGATAAAGAGCACCAACAGGACTATGGAGGACTTGCTGCATTTGTGTATTCTAGATAGTGGGAAACCCTGGGAGAGGCTATTACCATTGATAGAGTTTTCCTACAATAATAGCCACGAAGCGAGCATTGGGATAACACCATATGAGTCCCTTTACGGGAGGAAGTGCTAGACGTTGTTTTCTTGGGTCCAGGATGAGGATCCAAGGGCACTTTGATCAGAGTATTTATATGATATGGATACCTTAGTACGGATGATCCATGACAAGATGCAATAGGTTCAGAGCCGGCTGACCAAGTTTTACGATGTGAAGAATCAAAAGGTGGAATTTCAGGAAAGTGACATAGTTTTCTTAAAGATACGGCCAGTGCATGGTGTCTCGTGGGTATGAGGACAGAAGAAGCACAACTCTCGATTTACGAGGCCTTATACGATCTTGGAGCGGATCATCTCCTTAGCATATAGGTGTTGGTATTTCCAAGGTGATCTCAAAGCAATCAAGCAGTTAGTCTCACTGCCAATGCAATATAAGCCTATAGGGTTGCACATAAGAGTGTTTGCAGAAGTTGTAGGAAGGATTGTGTTGGCCTTACTCATATTGGATATGAGTGAAGGATCAATCCTATGACTCATTGGAGTTAGGTCGAGTCGACTAAATGTTCCACAAAAATTATGAATATTGTATGGATGTGTCGTCGAGATCATCAAAATGATATAGTGAATATCGTCAAAATGATCACGACGATATGTTCGACTATCACATATGATGTATCATCGAGTGCTAAGGAATATCATCTTGACTGTCAAGACAATATTTTAGGTAACATGAAGATATCGTCGAGATCGTCTCGACGATATAGGTCATTAAGACTATATCGTCTTGACTGTACATATGATATAGGTCATCAAGACTATATTGTCTTGACTATCAAGATGATACAGGTCATCACGACGATTTTGTCGAGATCATCTCGATGATATTCAGTGATCACGATGATACACATCAAATACTCCTATTAAGGACTGGGTCTGCGGATTTCTAATTTTATGCCCTGGTTATAAATAGGGAACCGATTAGGTTTTCCCTAAGGTTTTATCAGCGAAAGAGGCGGGAGTGTTCCGCAAAGGGTTTTCTGCGAGATGATGTCCACCGTCATCGCCTCTCCCTTATCGGATCTAGCAATCCGTGGGAGACGCTAAGGGAACTTCTTCTCCGACCTAGATCTTATTCAACAAGAGACTTGTGGTTCTCCTTCACTCGTGTGGACTGCTATAGAGGCGTTGATACACTTTCTGCGTGGAACTCATCCACACGGTTTTGGCGATCCAGATTTGGAGCATCTTGATTGAGTGTTTACTCAATCCCCTTAAGTTACTTCGTTGTTGTTACCTTTCTTATTTCTTGAATTATGAAATCGTAAGATCCTTAAACTCTTTTGGGTTGTTCTTGTTTATTAATTCTACTGTGCATATATTATATGATGTTCATTGTTGTTCTAAGAAAACCCAACAATAGGCTGGATCTTCCATAGGAGTTGGTGAACCTGCACGACATCTTCCATGTCTCCTCACTTCAGAGATCCCTACTTCGGTCGGAGCAGCATGTCACGACGATAGCAGGCCCAATAGCATCTGACAAATCAGCAGTTCGATTCATGCGAAGAAAGAAGGTCCCCTACGTCAAGGTTTTGTGGTCCAATCATGGATGAGAGGAGCGCACATGGGAACCAAAGGACCTTACGCAGCAACAGTACCAAGGTCATTTCACCTCAGGTACAACCTAAATACTTCTAAAAGTCCTTATTCTCATCTAGCATAGAATCACGTAGGCCCAAACTTAATTTTCGAGGACAAAATTATTATTATTTTTTATTGGGATTTGTAACATCCCTAATCCTAGTTGACCCCTTGAAAGTGTTAGGGCATGACATTTGGTTATAATGGGGAGTGCAGACAAGGAGGTTACCTTAGAATTCCTTAAGTTGAGGTGAACTTATATAGTGCTCACAAGTGAGCACAAGAAAACTTAAGTTAAATTAGCCAAATTGAACTCACAAGTACTAATTGACCTCACCACCATGTTCATAACCCTAATGGAGATCACTTGACCAAAAGCCCCGTTAATTGGTCAACCACATAAGCCAAATTGACCAAAGTCAAACTTAGGTCAACATAACCCTATTCAGCATAATTGGACTCAATTGACCTCCAATACCTCAAATGGACTTCACATAGGCCCTCCTAATCACTAAGGAAGGTCATTAGGTCAATTGACCTCACCACCAATGTTAACCCTTAGTCAACATAAACCAAATCAACCCAATCAAGGACCAATTGACAGTCAATTGGCCAAATTGACTTCACCCCTAACCTTCTAACCTCATTAAGGATCCATTGGACGTAAAAGCTCCAACAAGTGGTCAACCAATCCACCCAATTAGACCAAAGTCAAATGTAGGCTAATTTGGGTCAAACTCGCACCATGTGGATCAATTAACTCAATTGGAGCCACAACATGGTCAAATGGACTTTGGGCAAGGTCGTATGACTCATGGCCATCAAGTGGGGCTAACCCACCCACCAATTTGACCATGTCAACCCAAAAGTCAACCATGGTAAACTTTAAGCTTAAAGGAAGAAATCAAAAGCTCAAATGGAATCCAAGTGGACTAAGGCCCCAACTCTAGCCCAACAAGCAGGTCACATGCCTATTGGCACCCCAAGCCCTTGAATTTGGAGAGAGAAGATGAGCATTGGGGAAAAATTTTCATTTTCCCCCAAAAACCTTAAGGGAAAAAGGAACTTTTGAGGAATGGAGGACTGATGCGATGATTCGGCAAGTGCACCGGTCGCGCAAGTAATAATAATGGGGAAAATCCCCGAGTGTCGGTCTCTTGAGGAACACAGTAAGGTGGAGTTAGGTTTCGAGGAAGGACTTGAGATTGAAGTCCTTAAATCGGATGGAATGCGGGGGAGTTGGGTTGGCTTTTGGAAAATAAAATAAAAGCTATCAACTACTCCTATGCAATGTCGCTATGCAATGCTTCGCTTGGGGGGATGGAGACTAGGCAGGCCTTGAGCGCGCTGCGTCGAAAGGGAGGATGGAAGAGTAGGCAAGCGGAATCGAACTGTGCAGGCCTTGAGCGCACTGCTTCGTTAGGCGGGATGGAATACGGGCCGCGATGCCATGCTTCGGTAGGCGGATGGACGAGTAGGCTAGCGGAGTGAGGGTCGCAAGCACCTCTTCGACAAGCACGCCACTAGCAATTGCTAGTGCGGCACACGAACGTGACGGCGGAATGGAAATGGACGGCGGCGCACCTCAAGCAACTCAAATAGATAAATTACACAATCACATAGACATGAAATATATATGTAAATATAACTAATTCAAGTGCCACTTCATCATCATGATTAGATCTAGCTACAAATACATCAAAAAGAGAAGAATAAGGCAAGAAATCGACCGAATCCGAAGTCTCGTTGTAGATTCACGGTTGGAATCGCCGGGTTGTCAATCCGCGTCCAAGCTCGGTCCGCAACTACGTCCGGGGTAGAGAGAGCTGTCACGACTCTCCAATGGACCCGTCTTCTTCGTGTCACGATCCGGTAGAGGTTGCAAACTTCCTCTTGCTCGATGGAGATGGCGGCTAGATCTCTCTTTGAAGCTCTTGGATGAAGGAGGAGGCCGAGAGGAAACTCTGGCTCAAGATTGGCGTGAAGAACAAGCCCGGAGCACCTCCAGATGGTGGGCGACGATGGAGGGGCGAAACTGGCGCGGAACGGCGGAGCTGGGCGTGAAAACAGCGGTAGGTATGACCTAAATCGCGAGCAGCGGAATTTATAGGCGCTGGAATTAACAGTGCGCACGGTCATTGGCGCACGACCAGTGGTCGTGCGCACTAGAATCCTGTGATCGTGCGCTCTGCCTGGACGGAGCCTGCAAAGAAAGAAATTATAAAATAACATGTTCGCACGACCAGTGGCGCACGACCGGTGGTCGTGCGCACTATCGTAGGTGGTCGTGCGCACTGGTTGAAACAGAACTCATGAAATTGATGATAAGTGCGCACGAACAGTGGCGCACGACCGGTGGTCATGCGCACTATCGTAGATGGTCGTGCGCACTGCACCAAACAGAACTCATGAAAAAGGGTTAAGTGCACACGATCAGTGGCGCACGACCAGTGGTCGTGTGCAATAGAACCGGTGATCGTGCGCAATGTTCCTGTGCAGAATTGCACCGGAAACACCTGCACGACACCTGTTCCAGCGTACGACACCAGTCTAGCCACTGAAAGTGGGACTTAACATTGCAAGAAAACTACTAATGAAGATAAGCATGAATTCACACCAAAATGGGCCAAGAGGTGCACCTAGCATAGACTGATCAATATGAACTATAACAGGGCTAAAGTGCGGTGAAATGATAGGAAAAAAGGCCCGGATGAGTCCAAATATGTGTATATGATGAGGACTCATCACACCCCCAGACTTACCTGTTTGCGCGTCCCGAGCAAACGAATCCGGTGGAGTGTGAAAAAGGTAGTTAGCAAAGAAAATTACGCAAGGGAGTACAATGCGAAGTAACAAAAGCATGCAAATAGAGATTTCGTAAAAAGAGATTCTGATTATGCTAACTAATTTATGAAAATACTAGAGCGTAAATAAAGACTTATCAATACTCAGTTGGTGAATTGTGAAGAATTTGATGATCATGCCCGGTGTGAAAGTAATAAGCCACTAAGGAGGGTGTTGCAAAAGATCGGGATTCGGGAATAACTCCGCTGAAATCCATCAACGTCGGGAACCATACGCTTGCCCGGTCACACTCTCTCCACAGCGCTAGCAAACTCGCAAGATAAGTCAATAGGACTTTTAGGATTATATTGGGGCTTAGGTTGCGGTATGATAATCAAAGGTAAAAACAAAGGCTACGCAACCAACATGAGTCAACGGGACGCTGCACCAAGCAAAACCAAAAACAAAGCTCGTGTGACACACCCCCAGACTTATTATGAAAACTAGGTGTGCACACGGCCTACTCCACAAATACCAACAGATTTTCTAAAACGCTCGGGAGGATAGCTTTTCAATACACATTTTCAGATTTTTATTTCAATGCCATATTTTTTTTTCTTTTTTTTTCTATCCTCCGGTTGATTCAAAATCAGCAAATAGAGTTTATTTCTCCTTCACAACACTACAATTCCAAACATCACACCAAATCTAAAACATGAGTGCAGAAAACATATACTTGGTTGCGACAGTGGGATAAGCTTTAGGTCTTGGTGTATGGAGGAGGAGCTGAACAAAGGGAGTGGTAGGCACAAATGTTGGGTAGCAAAGGTGAGCGAATAGGATATGGAAAGCAAAGGCTCAAACTAGCCAAAAGGTGGCCTATATCACAGTTATCTCAACGAATAGCCCGCACCCATGCTTCAAGAGTCGCTCGGGGCAAGTTCTTAGCCCATGAGAAAGGTAAACCTTCCTCCCGACTCGAGCAACACACAACTAGCGCTCGTATACACACAACACCGGGCTATCACCAATTTCATTCACATTCACCACTTGAGTAGAATAAATCTAAAACTACGCATAAATACTAATCATAAATTAAGAGCATAGAAATAATCTAATTTTACTCAAATTCTATTGTAGCACGCGGATGCGACTAGAACACTGCTCGAGTCAACATTGCGCTCCCAATAGTAATTCCTAAGCTATCATCCCAATTCGCATTCCTAACCAAGATAGTTTGTTCAGAACAAAACAAATAGATAAGCACGCGATCATGTGGGTGCTGTGGTGTGCAATGAAATTAAACAGAACATTTTAAATGAAATCCTCTAGTATGCAGTGCAATAGTGCACGTGAGCGGGTAAACAAAACTACTCTCCCCCAGACTTAAACTAATCAATCCGCATAATATATGATAGGAAAATCAAAATAGGGCTAGGGAAAGAGAGTACCCAATGCTCAGCAAGTGAGCATACCAGAAGATTGGCGTGTAAGCTAAAATGAGCTGCAGCATCCGCCATCCAGAGAAGATACCTGCAGGGGTCAGCTCTGCAAAACAAAAGAAAAAAACAAACTAAAATAAACTACAGCTAACTAAACATGATTAGAAGAAATAAAAATGCAGGAAAAGTAAGATAACTACTGGGGTTATTGTCCTCCCAGCATGACTTATTTAGCATTTGTACAGTTCTAGCTAATTGGCCTATGAAAAGAAAAGTGGAAAGGTAACTGTTCTAATATGCGTGTAGGTAGCGGGTACCTATACGGAGAAAGAACAGTCACGCCTCTACCCGAATATAGATAAAACCTGCCCATCACAGGTAGAGGGAAAAGAAAGTAAGAAGAGGAGGAGGCCTGGTCCTCACTCGTCTTACCAAAATTATCCTTGCCCAGCAAGGTATCGTCCGCAGCAGGTCCGCAGGAGGAGAAGGCAATGAGTGGAGCTTCCTCTACGGAGGGGGAATAAACCTCCTCACATGAGAGGATGCTCGCATCATTGACTTAAGCAAAAAGCTCCAAGTCCTCCTGAGGTACCTGTAAGGACTCAACCTGCACAGGCTCAGATGAAGAAGGGGGGTCAGGAAATAAAAGAGAAGAATGACATAAATAATCAACAATTGGGGGAGTGGTCCCGGTCTCACTCCCATCAGGTTGGGAAAGTAAAATAATGTTTGCATTGTCATCAATGCTACAAGGTTCGGCGGGATCAACGGTGGCCAGGCTTAGGATTTGGGCTTCCTCCACCGGTGCTGAGGAAAACTCCTCTTCACCTAGAAGGTTGTCCTCCTCCATAAGAATAGGCACAACACTGAGATCAACAGCCTCCTCCTGTGACACATCATCGACAATGTCGTCAGAGACGAATGTAGCATGCACAACAGGGGAAAGAATCGAATCCACTAGAGGTGATGGATGCACTGGAAGAATTGACTCAGCAATGTCAGTGCCCAGATCAACCACACATCCGGTGACCGTATCCATGCCATACCCTTCAAGATGTGAAGGTGACAAAGACACATAACCGGATGTTGAAGGTGTGCCGCCAGAGTTAGGAGTTGGGACGATCCGGATGTCCGGCTCGTCATCCTCATCCAATTGGCGAAGATAAGCAACACAATCCTTCAGGGCATGATCTGTGCTCCGACAAAACTGGCACTGCCTTGCGGGCTTCTTTGGCACAGCGGGGGCTGAAGCCGAAAAGAAGTAAGACGGTAAAGGCTCGGCAGAGTAGCCATAAGACTTACGCGCACCATATGGAGTACCAGATGAAGTCGGTGCTCCATATGCTGGGCTATAAGAATTATGCCTACTATTCTCCGTAGGGCATTCATCACTAGAGTGGGAGGTAGCTCCACACCAACGACAATGGAAATTAAGATGTGCCCACATAGTGCGAAGATAAAACGATTCAAATAGAAAAACACTATTGTGCGAAATACCACACCTAACAAAAATTACTAAAACAACCTAATTAAAACAGGAAAATGGAATAAAAAGAAATAAAACAAAAAAAATGCAATTTACAAATGGAAGGGCTTCTCTCTCAGGTTCTCCCTCTCTAGAAAACTCACACGACTGTGCTCCCCGGCAACAGCGCCAAAAACTTGATGCGATGATTCGGCAAGTGCACCGGTCGCGCAAGTAATAATAATGGGGAAAATCCCCGAGTGTCGGTCTCTTGAGGAACACAGTAAGGTGGAGTTAGGTTTCGAGGAAGGACTTGAGATTGAAGTCCTTAAATCAGATGGAATGCGGGGGAGTTGGGTTGGCTTTTGGAAAATAAAATAAAAGCTATCAACTACTCCTATGCAATGCCGCTATGCAATGCTTCGCTTGGGGGGATGGAGACTAGGCAGGCCTTGAGCGCGCTGCGTCGAAAGGGCGGATGGACGAGTAGGCAAGCGGAATCGAACTGTGCAGGCCTTGAGCGCACTGCTTCGTTAGGCGGGATGGAATACGGGCCGCGATGCCACGCTTCGGTAGGCGGATGGACGAGTAGGCTAGCGGAGTGAGGGTCGCAAGCACCTCTTCGACAAGCACACCACTAGCAATTGCTAGTGCGGTACACGAACGTGACGGCGGAATGGAAATGGATGGCGGCGCACCTCAAGCAACTCAAATAGATAAATTACACAATCACATAGACATGAAATATATATGTAAATATAACTAATTCAAGTGCCACTTCATCATCATGATTAGATCTAGCTACAAATACATCAAAAAGAGAAGAATAAGGCAAGAAATCGACCGAATCCGAAGTCTCGTTGTAGATTCACGGTTGGAATCGCCGGGTTGTCAATCCGCGTCCAAGCTCGGTCCGCAACTACGTCCGGGGTAGAGAGAGCTGTCACGACTCTCCAATGGACCCGTCTTCTTCGTGTCACGATCCGGTAGAGGTTGCAAACTTCCTCTTGCTCGATGGAGATGGCGGCTAGATCTCTCTTTGAAGCTCTTGGATGAAGGAGGAGGCCGAGAGGAAACTCCGGCTCAAGATTGGCGTGAAGAACAAGCCCGGAGCACCTCCAGATGGTGGGCGACGATGGAGGGGCGAAACTGGTGCGGAACGGCGGAGCTGGGCGTGAAAACAGCGGTAGGTATGACCTAAATCGCGAGCAGCGGAATTTATAGGCGCTGGAATTAACAGTGCGCACGGTCATTGGCGCACGACCAGTGGTCGTGCGCACTAGAATCCTGTGATCGTGCGCTCTGCCTGGACGGAGCCTGCAAAGACAGAAATTATAAAATAACATGTTCGCACGACCAGTGGCGCACGACCGGTGGTCGTGCGCACTATCGTAGGTGGTCGTGCGCACTGGTTGAAACAGAACTCATGAAATTGATGATAAGTGCGCACGAACAGTGGCGCACGACCGGTGGTCGTGCGCACTATCGTAGATGGTCGTGCGCACTGCACCAAACAGAACTCATAAAAAAGGGTTAAGTGCACACGATCAGTGGCGCACGACCAGTGGTCGTGCGCAATAGAACCGGTGATCGTGCGCAATGTTCCTGTGCAGAATTGCACCGGAAACACCTGCACGACACCTGTTCCAGCGTACGACACCAGTCTAGCCACTGAAAGTGGGACTTAACATTGCAAGAAAACTACTAATGAAGATAAGCATGAAATCACACCAAAATGGTCCAAGAGGTGCACCTAGCATATACTGATCAATATGAACTATAACAGGGCTAAAGTGCGGTGAAATGATAGGAAAAAAGGCCCGGATGAGTCCAAATATGTGTATATGATGAGGACTCATCAAGGACCCATGGCCCTCCACTCCTCTACCCAAGCATGTAACCGACCTCCTCAGACATGAATAATCACCATCAGGCGATGGCAGCCACTCAGCAGCCATGGGGGAGGTAAAATATCCTTGACCGATAGCCCATACTTCCCATTCTCTCTATATAGCCATCACCACCCCCAATGGACACTTCCATAATCTTCAAAAGGTCCTAAGGATGCAATCCAACCACTGAGAAGAGTGTCATTGGTGAGAATTGACGGATCAGGCAAGCTCATTGGAGAAGGACAAACCATGGCCAACCACCGGAACACCCATCGCCGAGCTCCAATCGAGGTCCATTTCTCCTCCTCCCCCTCTATGCTAGCTTTCTAATTCCTTAAGCAGAGAAATCGGGTTCAATTGAGCCGTAATCCATATGAGAAAGGAGAGATTTTTCTGAGCTTTTCTCCTCGTTCATGTTTGCGAGAGAGGTGATCTCCGGCCATCATCTCGCCGCCAATCGATAGCCCCCACCTCAACAGAGGTGGTGGTGGTGGTGGCCGGTCGTGGAGGTGGTCGGAGGACCAGGAATTTAACTTGGAAAATAGCCCAGGATGGGACAATCTGGTCCATTGCCTGGAGGTAGAAGATGCAATAACAACCCTTGATTTCCATGGCTGATGGCTACACGCATACCATGTTGTATTAAATGAATTAATTGTCACACATTTAACAAATAATTATTCTCCAAAATTAGACCACTTAGAGGCCTTTTTAGGCAAATGTGCCTGAGACAACTTTTGTATCCCTTGAGGTATACTGTCCATAGAACTTTGAATCACCAGGCTTGGTTGCCTATAACTCCTTGTAGGGCCATTCTCCTGAGGTTTGTCCTAAAGGGGGACCAATCACTAATTTGTAGATCAATTTCACATAGATGCTCGCATTGACCTAATACCGTGGACATAAGGGTATATACCATAAACAACCCCTTCCCAAAAATCAGAATTTTTGGGCATCAATTTTCTAAGGTTTTATGGGAAATATGATTTTTCATATTATTGAAATAAATGTTGTTAAATAAATTCAAAATGACCCAAATCTTGGGTGACATGTTTGTTAGGTCATAAACAGTCACATGTAAAAATTTGAGGTCTTTGGACCACTGTAGAATAATATATCCCACATACAAATGAATGAAGTGTAAGGGAAGGTGGTGGCATATAACACTTTTTGGTATTTTGTGAATTTATCACAAATGGCTTGTTGTATGCTCAGATGTTTGGGCAATACACATATTATGATGAAGGGTATCATCCCTAGAAAAGTTAGGATTTTTGGAATGAAATATCCTAGGTATATAGATACTAATATTAGTGTCACATAATCAAATGAATGTGACCAAATGACTTAGGATAATTCTGTTTTTCTGCCACATGATGTCTTGGAGTAATCTATATATCTAGAAGTTTTATTGGGATTTTTGAAGATGATATTCCTAGTCATTTGATTATAATTGATTATGTCACATAAATGTTTAAATTACATAAACATTATCTAATTCCTTGAGAAAAATCTAATTTTCTGTCATATGGAACTTTATGTTGAAATATATCTCTAGAAATTTTAGTAGGATTCTTAGAAGTCATACACACTGTAAATTACCAAAAATGTTCTTTATCGCACTTACGTTTTATTGAAATTTTCATTGATAATATTACTTGGAAAATTCTAAAAGTCTGGCTAGACTGATTTTCGACCTTTATAAAACTATGGTAATTTTTCTAGAATTTTTGATTGAATTATCTTGATACCTACTATGTAATGTAACAAATTGACCTAAATATTTAAGTACTGCAATAATGGTCATCAATACTATGAAAAATTAGGAAACTCGGTCATTCATGATATTTCACCATTATATTTCACTGATAAAATATTTGGAGCACTTTGAGTTATGAAATTGGTACTTCATGTGTAAAGTGAGGTGTGCCTTATCTTTAAAGAATTTTTATTCATGGCCAAATTAATTAGGAAAATTATAAATTTCTAACCATTCCTTAATTTGGTCATGATGAACCTATATTATGAATTTTATGACATTTGGCCAAGTTATAGTGAGTTCACATCATAGAGATCAATCTAGTTCAATTCTAGTGCTGGTCTGCGAATAACAAAAACTTGAGGCAATGTTTAGGCTAGCCAGAACACATAAAATTGAATGAAACTTGGAACACATAGATAGGGCATTCATAAAATCAATCCCTATAAGTTGTAACCTTATTGGAGTACTTTTGTCCTATAGTGATTAGTAAACTAGAATCGCGTCACACGATAAACAATTGAAATCATTTTGGGGTCTTTCCATCTTAGGTAATTATGGTGATATTTAGAATGATAATATGATCATGCTGCATTTTAAGATAAGTGTTGGACACATAGATAAATACATAAGGGTTTACAGCACGCACCACATATAGGTCATCGCGTTGCCTAAAAGAGTTCTAAGCCATCTTAAGGTAATTTTAGAGCAACCATGAGAATAGCCTTGGCAATGGGTAGATACCAATAAAAGTATATATTCTGAGAAAGGGAGATCTGGGATGTCACCCCAGAGTACCTTCTAGTACCGTTGCGAGCCCTTCACTGGGTAGACCTCAGGGAGTCCAGGATTCACCTTAAATTACTATGATCGACTAAATGACATTCAAGAGTAACTTTAAATAAGAGAATTTGAGAAAGGTAAACCTTGCCCCATTAAATGGGACGGAATGGTTCAAGAGTTGTGGTCCTGCGAGTTAGAGGCTCGGGTGGTGTGATAAACCTTGTATGTGCATAAACTAGTGGCAAGCCTTCGGTACTGGTCCAGTTGTAACAACGATGGCAGTATAGTGACTTTGGAGGGTTATGGTGAGTTAGAGGGCCAGTAGGTTACTTTACTGTGGTCTGGAAGACAATCCCTAGTAACCCATACCCGACCAAAAAAAGGCTGGCGGTTTGCTAGCAAGATTATGTAAGAGGTCATAGAAGTGCACCTAGGAGGTGTACAACAGCGTACGTAAGGTCTAAGTCTAGTTGTGTGTATACCCACCTAGAAGTGGAGTGCCCGATCCACTATTTCCATAGCCACTGTGGATGTACCTGAGAGGCTTGCTACCTCCAAAAAGCGGGAAGAAAAGGTCTATGCGCGCAGAGTCATACGAGTGAGTTGCGATGTATGAACATAACATAACATTGCATAACATACATACATAATATATGCATATGCATTGGCAGATCCTTATCATATAAATTAGTATGGGCTCTTTTTTATGAAAAGTTACAATTCCGGAAACCTTAACTTATAAGTTTCTATGGGCATTCATATAAGTTAAGGTATTCTAGATGATAACGTAGTAGTTTGCTTATTACCTTTATTTGCGCCGCATTTACTTATTTGCTACTTATTTATAAACCTATTGTTGGTGTACATACTGCTCACTTATTTGTCTAAATGTCAGATGTGGCTGTAACATAAGGAGATTGAGGAGCGGGAGCAGTAGTAGGTCAGGCAGGATGTGATGGCAGACCCTGAGGAGAAGATGTCGTGCATTAAAACTACCGCACGATGGTAGGTTGTTCAGAGCATTTTGACTAGCTTCCGCATTGTGTAGTGGGATAGAGTGTATTTCTATTTCCTTTTGCGATTTATACCGAGCTTAAGCCCTTGCAGTCTTTATTTATTCTCATTATAGACTATTTACATCTTATATATATGTGTATTTTTTTGTAGACTTGTCATGTTTAGCAATATTTCTTTCTTCTTAAAATTGGCCTGTGATATGATCGAACAAGCCGACAGGATTGGCTTCGAGAAGTGATAACTAACCAGTGAGTTGGAGTCACCATAAGATGGTAGTTCTGAGGATAATGTTTGGGAACTCTCTGATAAGGAGGGGTATCTTACAGATACCCTATGTGTTTGTAGGGGCATACATTAGGTCTAGTCTGGGAGGTGTCATACTATCCTAGGAGTGAAGGACCTGATCCACTGCCCCTGTTTGCCTCAATGGGGTGTACCTGAGCGGAGACTCAAAAAGTAGGATCGAGGTGTTACTTACCAGATAGTACGCGGATACCCTGTGTATTCTGTGAGGCATACATAAGGTCTAGGCTAGGAGGTATTGAAAGGAGCCTAGAAGTGGACATGCCCGATCCACTGCCCCTATTTGCCTCAACGGGGTACCTGAGTTGACACACTCGAACAGAGGGAACTTACAAAAGGTCTATGCACACAAAGTCGAGTGAGTAAGTTGCCTCATTGCATTTCACATCATGGAATAACATCATTTCATAAACATTATCTCATCGTATAAATTTGTATAGGCTCTTTTATATGATGAGTTTACCTTAGTGTCATATCCCTTAACTTATATGTTTTTATGAGCATCCATATAAGTTAAGGTTACTTTTATAGATGCTTTATCTTACTTTAATTTCTACTATGTTTACTGCTTGCCATTCTTTGCTTATTTCTCTTAGGTTGCTTGAGTTATATATAGAACTGCTAGTATAGCTCTTATCCTGTAGTAGTTTATCTATAGTGGTTTATGTATGAGCATGCTTGCTAGTTAGTTCCATGTAACCTACTTTGTTTTTACCCCTTATTGTCCTCCGCTTCGTCATCCTGCACGGTGCCTAAGAGTCATGGGGGGAGGTGAGGACAAAATGGCTTAGTCTATTTAACTAATGGTTGAATGTGGACGTAACACCAGGTGTCCGAGGAGCTGGAGCAGCAGTATGACCATCAAGATGTGATGGCAAGACCTGAGGAGGAGCCGGCGAGCACTACTACTACCTGATGATGGGTTGATGAGAGTTTTGTTAGCTTCCGTATAGATGTAGAGTGAGAGAGTGTGCTTTTGCTTTATTTTTGGGCATGTATCGGGCATAAGCCCTTACTCTTTTTCAGCTTATTTATACTCATTGTTGGACATGTATTCCTTTTGATATATATAAATATATATATATATATATAAATATATATATATATATATATATATCTGTGTGTGTATGTATCTATGTGTGTGTGTGTGATTATGGGCTTGCTTTTTATAGTTTACTTCTTATCTCATGTTGGCCAGCTGGTTGATCGTTCTTGTCGGCATGATCAACGTCTTGCGGAGATGAATAACCCAGGTGTTCATGCCACCTTAAGGCAGCAGTCCTGGGCATAAGATCCTGGAACTCTCTGGTATGGAGGAGGGGGATCTTACAGAATAACTTTGAAAGAAATTCACTCTTAAGGGGGTAAAATACAAAGGATGCTTTGATGTAGGGGAGCACTCATATAGGGGCAGCATCTATATAGGGGGAGCATATACATATTATCATGCTTATCCTTTACTATAAACACAAATCTTTTATTTGAATGATTTCTTTCTAAGAGGATTTGTGATTATCAAAAGGGGGAGTTTGTTGGAACATGCTTTCCACATCTCTTGGTTTGAGAATAATAAATCTCATTGTAATTGATCATACTTGCCATGTGTTTATAGTGTACAGGAAATCCAGCATTCAAGCCCCTATGAGTACGAAAAAGAAAGATGACAATTCTTTATCATTACGACGCTCTGTTGCTAACATGGTGCGTTAATGGTACCATTGGCGGTAGCGACGACTTAATTGGAAATATCGTCGAGATGACAATATCATAGAGAATGGAATATCATCGTGACTCATATATAACAAGTTCTACAGCGGCGCATAAAGGCTATCGCCGGTGATAACATCAACATATATGGAAACAGCATCGAGATGGCAATATCATCGAGAAAGGAATGTCGACGGGACTCTGATATAGCAAGTTCTACAGCGGCGCATTAAGGCTAACACTCGGCGGTAACTTATGGGATTCCCTCCATCATGCTGCTGATTAAGGAGCAAAAAAGGAAGGAGATCTGATTGCAAGGAAACATATTGTGCTAACGCAGCTTGTTAATATTACCGCGCGGCAGAACGAGGGGCTGCCAAAATTGGAGAAAGAATGTTGCCAAAGTTGACTCAATCCGGGTGTGAGCCTATTGCCTAAAGAGGTTACAGCGCGGTGGTAGCACTACCGCTGGCGCTAGGTCCCAAGTCTATTTAAAGAGCGGTTCTCCTCCTTATAACGAGACTGAATAACAATGAATCAAAGCCACAACTCCTGACCTTTTGTGAGAGCCTCCTCCTTGCAGCTAAGAGAACCTCATCAACGCTCGTGAATGCTAAGAACTTCAATAAGTATTGATCACGCTTACATCATCTTCAAGTTCAATATATGAGGGAGTTTCTAATGTTTTAGTTTCATTATTGTTTGTAACTCTTAACCTTTGTCGGTATAGAAATTCGCTCGTGGTTGGAGACTAGGGCCTTGCGAGGAATATGGAGATTTCATCATGTTGGTGTGGCGACTAGGTCTAGGGTTATATTTAGGGGCAGCTCGAAGCCTCATCTGGGAGAGATAGGCTAGAGCCAACCGGTTCTTGGGAGATGGGTCAGTGTAGAAAACCAAAAAGGTTTTTACATTCACCTAAATTCCAAGCGTCATTGGGATTAAGTTTTGTAATCATGTTTAAAGCAGTAATATTACATTTTTCTCTAGTAATGACTTGTTAACTCTGATCTTTGGAATCTAACCAAAATAGAAGTTCTCTGTCACTAACATCGAGCAGTAACTTCTACCGCTAACAGTAGCTGTTGGATCTTACGGCGCCCTTAGAGGGGGGTGAATAAGGGAATAAAAAATCTTTTTATAATTCTATGGAAATTACTAAATTGTTTTATAATATGAGAAAGGCAAAATAACAATTTAGCTAATTTGTGAGAATATCATAATTTTCATCTTTAGAAATAAGTACTAAATTGTTTTATGATTAAGAGATTGAAATAAACAATTTAGTTAAAGTGATTTGAATTTAAAGCTTTGTAACCAATATATTAAAGATAACGCCAAAGAAGAGAAATCAAGTAAACACAAATAGAGACATGATTGTATTTATATAAAAAGGTGTTTACAAAAATTGATTTCAATATCGCTAGAAATCAGAGGCGTACATATGTAAATAATTTTTCCTTTTCTATACCAACTCGTATCCCCACGAACCGGTTGGCTTTAGCCTATCCTTCCTGGATATGGCCTCAAGCCGCTCTAGCCAATCCTTCCCCGGATATGGCCTCGAGCACCCCATTGATCTAATCACCCAGACCTAGTCGCCAACACAAGGCGAATTTCCCTTAAGTCCTACCCAGACCTAGTCGCCAACACAAGGCAAATTAACTAAACGGTTACAAAGAAGTATGGAATGGAAATAATGAAAAACAATAAAAAAACTCCCTATATGAGATCTCTGGAGTCGAGGATGAAGGATCGTTGTAGCATAAGCGAGGTAGAAGCGATCGTCCTTCGGATGTAGCGTGACGTAGTCCTCCTCCAAAATTCTCCTTAAGCTTTTTGTGGGAGATCCATCTTCGGCAGCATAACAACACTGGAATTGTGGCACAAGCAACCTCTCTAGGATCTCTAGCCAAAATGAGAAGCAAAGGTCCAATTTATAGAACTTGGAGCTAGCGCCTGCGGTAGTGGCTAGCGCCTGTGGTAGCGTTCGTGTGGAGCGGTTGCGCAACCGTCGGCGGCGTGGCGCTGTGCACGAACTGGAGATAGCGCCTGGCGGTAGCGATAGCGCTGGCGGTAGCGGTAGCGGTTGCGAAACCGTCGCTGCGCACGAACTCGAGATAGCGCCTGGCGGTAGCGGTAGCGCTGGCGGTAGTGCTGGCGGTAGCGGTAGCGCTAGCGATAGCGCTGGCGTTAGTGATAGCGCTGGCGGTAGCTCTGCTCCTTTCAAAAGTTTGTTCCAAGCTGCTTTCTACCTGTGGAGTATTGCACCTATAGTTCCTGCATACTATAAACACACTACAAGCAATATCAAATACAATATGTGAGTTGTTATTCTCAAACAAAGGGATGTGACACACATGTCCAACAATCTCCCCCTTTTGATAATAACAAATTCTCTAAGCAAGAAATCAACAATAGTGTTTATAGATAAGATAAGCAAGATAAAAGTGCAACTATAGTAAATGATATGCATGATAATGTGCATACTCCCCCTAGCTTAATGCTCCCCCTACATAAATGCAATTTATGTGTTACTCCCCATAAATGATAGATTTCATGAATTTATTCTCCCCTTAATCTTCTTCTATATAGATTTCTTTAATTAATCTCCCCCTTTTGGTATTATCAAAAGAAGGTGGGGTGAGGGTAGTAAGGAGGCATTAATATATCATGATCGAGCTTTTCGAAATATAAATAATGATAAAGAGTTTAAGCATAGCATATATAAGAGATTTCAAATATAAAGATAAGAGTTGTAAGCAAGCGGAAGATTATAATAAACATCTTTTTGTAAGCATGAAAAGCATAAGTAGAAATATGAGTTTTAGTTCAAATTTGAAAGATGTTTTAAATTTTTTTTTTGAAATCTCAAAGTTTTCATAAAAATACCAAGCATGATATGAACATATCAAAGAGAGATTATACTACAATGTTACTTAATTCTAAGTTCAAGAAATTCCAAAACATTGTAGAGATCATGCTAGGTTATCTAGTGCATTTTTATATAAAGAGTAGTATAGATAAAGCATTAGAATCCAATACTCATGAGAAGAAGTGTTATGAAAGATAATGATGTGCACATAAGTGTATTTTGGGCAATGTTAACAATTGATTTAAATCACCAAAATACAAGACATATGTAAAGTAAAATGCACAATAAAACATAAGTAAATTACTTTCACACACTTTTAATGCACATAATTTTTAACAAAGTGGTGTAATAACCAAGTAGCCCTGCGAGCGGTGCGGTTCGGTGCGGTTGGAGGACAAACCGAAACCGCACCGCAGGGGTGCGGTTTTCGACCGGCCAAAACCGCACCACACCGAAACCGTGCGGTGCGGTTTGGTTTCGGTGCGGTTTGGCATCAGTTTGTGCGGTGCGGTTTCGGTTTTTTGACATTTTTTTTTATCCTTTAACAGAAGCGCGCGTCTCGGGTTTTTAATACTTATTTATGGTCACTTAACATCATATCATCAACCAAGTCACACAATCATTATTGTGGGCATTTAATCAAATGCCCTATGAGCATCTTTCTAAAATGAGAAGTGGTTGTGATTTGTGAATGACAGAAATAACTAAAATAACTAAAATGACAGAAATAACTAAAATAGCTAAAATAACTAAAATGTCTAATACTTATTTATGGTCATTTAACATTATTGTGAATGACAGAAATAACTAAAATTAGTAAAATAGCAAGCTTATTACACAGGTTGCCTAAGGAGCCATCCTCGATTACCTTAGACTCCTTAGTTCCAGACTTCCAGTAGATGATTCAAGTAAATGCCATAGTGACATAGTGTTATGACATTCCTTGAGACAGGGAAGAAGAGTTCCAGGAAACCAGGGTATGCAGCTCACACAACATAATTTCGATATCTAGCAGCACATTCAAAAATCAAAATGCATAACTTGAACGGGTACAATCAAAATTCAGAAAACCTGCAAGACTGCAAAGTCAAATATATGTTACATGACATGACTAGAACAATCAAAATTCAAATGTATGATACTTATATGTTACTATATTTACCATAATTTAATTTTCATCTTCATTAATTTCAACATCATCGTCCTCCGCATTAACTTGCATTTGTTTGTCCAGCTCTATAAAAAATAAAAAAAAACATTTTAAAAAATTGATCAAAACCACAAGTATGCAACTTTAATAGTGAAGTGAAGTGAAAAGAGTAAAAATTAACTGCAAATACACTACCTTTATCGAGCTCTTCGAATTTGTCAACATCAATAATCATCTCTTCTATCTCATTTAGGTTTGACTTGCAACACAACCAATCACGAGCACAAATAAGAGCTTCTACCGTCTTAGGTGCTAATGAACTCCTGAAAGGATCAAGAATACGTCCTCCAGTACTAAATGGTGATTCAGAGGCTATAGTAGAAACTGGAATAGCTAGAACATCTCTTGCCACTTGGGATAATATTGGAAATCTGTAAGAGTTCAATCTCCACCAATTCAAAATATCAAAATTGGTTTGCAGCTTGAGTGTATCTTCCTTCAAGTATAGGGTAATCTCAGATGCACAAACAGTAGCATCATCCTCCTCTGAATCATCCATAAACATTTTCTTTTGATAAGCCATGAAGCTAAATTCCACATCAACTTGATTCATACTAGTCCCGGAGCTTGAAGCTTGGCTAAAATTATTCTGATTTGATGTTGTATTTATAGATTTATCATAGTGACTGTATAGACGATATAATGTGCTTTCGGTCAACTCAATCATTGTCCTTGCTCTCGCTATATCATAGACTGCTTTGAAACACTTTGTAAGTCTCTTTAACTTGCATTGTGGGTCCAAGACAAAAGCAACATATAGTAGCATATTACTTTTTTCCAAACTACCCCAATATTTATTGAATTTTGTCTTCATCCGATGTGCAACAATGCTCATTGCTGGGTCATGACTATCACACATAGAATTAATCGCATGTTCCATCATTGAAATGTTTTGAAAAAATAAATGTGAAGTTGGATATTTCTTGCCGGAAACCTCTAAAGTAACTGTATAAAATAACTTTAAAAGCTTCAGAAATAAACTTGCATTATTCCAATCTTCTGCCTTGGGTGGGCCATCAATTGTATCGCCATTATTAAAATAGTTTCTATATGAGCTTTCATCCTCTAATTCATTGAAAGCTTTCTCAAACTTTATTGCTGTCTCAAGCATCAAGTATGTTGAATTCCACCTTATCTCAACATCCAAACACAAAAGTGATTTGCATGATATCTCTGCATTT
Source organism: Dactylorhiza incarnata (assembly GCA_033032865.1). Classification (NCBI taxonomy): domain Eukaryota; kingdom Viridiplantae; phylum Streptophyta; class Magnoliopsida; order Asparagales; family Orchidaceae; genus Dactylorhiza; species Dactylorhiza incarnata. The sequence continues at coordinate 20,362,265 of JAWHQI010000003.1, forward strand.
GCGACACATTTTTTAAACTTCTCTAGTCGTTGTGAAGATCCTTTTACATACTTAATGGCTAACCGAATCTTTTCAATGGACTCATTGTATTCGGATAATCCTTCATTCACAATTAAATTAAGTATGTGTGCTGAGCATTTAACTTGTAAGAACTCATTCTCTAGTATAGTAGATCTCCACTCTTTAGTTTTCCTTGTCAAATATCTAGCAACTACATCATTGACCGATGCATTATCCATAGTGACTGTGAAAATTTTCTTTATCCCCCATTCTGTTACATAATTTAATATTTCATTACCGAGGCCTTCTCCAGTATGATCAATGATTCTAACAAAGTTAAGAATACTTTTTTGCAATCTCCACTCTTTATCTATCCAATGTCCAGTAAGACACATGTATCCAGATTTTTGAATAGATGTCCATGTATCTGTAGTTAAACATATTCTTTCTAATCGCAACTGTTTCTTTAATTTCTTCCTCTCTGAGGTGAAAAGATTAATACAATATTTGGAAATAGTTGTCCGAGATGGCACTTTGAACCTTGGCTCTAAGTGATTAGAAAAATTTCTAAAACCTTCATTTTCTACAAATTTGAAAGGTAGCTCATCAACTACAACCATTTTTGCTAAAGTAACACGACATTGTTCTTCATCAAATTTACTAGCTTTTAATGAACCAACCATTACCCCATCTTCCTTTTTTTCACTAAGAGATAACATTTGTTGATTGTTATCTTTTAACTGAAAGCGACATAAAGTTAACATATGCGTTCTTAAAGCACTTGTTCCGTTCTTACGGGGATCAGCAGCGTATGTCTTGGAGCAATGCTTACACTTCGCTTTATCCCTTCCTTCAGTGTCTTTAAACTTCGTGAACCAATCCCACACAGCAGATTTAACCTTATTACTATCAGAGTCACCAATTTTAGATTTCTTCTCTAAGTGCTGTGTATCATCATTATCATTTACACAAGGTTCTTTTACTTTATTTTGACTATCTCCATCTCCCTCCATTACAAGACCTTCTTTTCCTTTGTTCTTTTTGGATGTCATCAACAACTATGCACAATGACTTTAGGTTATTCAAAAAAGTGAAAAATAAATAAATTATAACATATGAAAAAAATAACCATCAATATACCATTATACCTGCCACTAGGCACTTCACACTTGAGTCTTGACTGAGGTTACCTGTAACCAGCAGGTCCAACACTCCTCAGCCTCCAATTATCTAAATCATGGTAGGAGAATTGAGGACAAAGGCATTAGGCATTTGAAAAAAGTCTAGTGTAAGCATTGCAATTGGGATTGACATCAAAAAAGTTTAAAATGATATTCTCCAATTGGAATCTGTTTACAGATCTATAATTAAACAATAAATATCTTAATTGGAATCTACTTACAGATCTATAGTTTATCATTAAAACTGAAAATCTTTAGCTCAAGTTTGTCCCCTATGATTGCCAAAGATGTCTCCAGCTTAGCCACACCACTCTAAAGTCTAAACTAAGAACAATAATAAAGATCACATTAACATTTAACAAGAAGTAATAAATGACAGTAAAATTAATATTAATATGTAACTACTGAAATTAACCATCCGTAAGTAATAAAAACTACATTGGAAGTTTAAATAGTCATCCACACATGCTAGCTGTTCATTTGTTTGTTATGGTCTCATGCAAATCCAAGTATATCTATCTCCCAGAATTCAGATGGTTGTCATCAAGTCCTCATACAACAGTCTACCCACACGCAGATTCACAGAAATTATAAATTTATAACCTAAAATTCTAAATCTGTGAGTTACAGAAATGAGAAATTATAACCTAGATCGTCGGCTTAGAGGGCTGGAGGTTGAAGCCGCTGGGGATTATAGGAGTTGGAGACTTGGAGTGGTCGCACGCCGCTCGTGGTCAGGGAAAATGTGGTAGCGCCGCACTCGCAGCGGAGGAAGATCGCCAGATCGAGGGAGGCAGGAGGCTAGGTTTTGGCGTAGCGCCGGCAGCGGTGAAAGATCACCAGTCGGCACTCGGCAGTTGTCAGATCGTGGCAGCGCAGCAGCGATGCAGCGAGTCAGCGAGCCCTAACTCTGGGTCTCGCCATCTCTGCGCCGTCGGCCCGTCGGATCGTCCGTCGTCGCCCTGGAGGCTGGAGCCTGGAAGTCTGTTGCAGTTTTAAGTTTCTAAGTTTTAACTTTTAACTAATGAGACATTGAGAATTGAAATTGAGTATATAAATTTGTGAGACCGAGAGTCCGACTTAAACTTTCCGAGACCTGTTCCGCTGTTCGCCAATCGCCCTTCGCCGGTTCAGTTTTATTTTTTAATATCTTATTTTCGAGAGGGGCGCTGTGCGGTGCGGTTCCGCCGGTTTCTAAAAATCCTAAATCAAGCCGAACCGAAATAGTGCGGTTTTCAAACCCCTAAAACCGAACCGCACCGCACCCGATCGGTTCGGTTTGAAATGGAGTGCGGTGCGGTGCGGTTTTGCGGTTTGGTGCGGTTTTCAGTTTTCCTGCACAGGGCTATAACCAAGGTTTGCACAAGTAACTTTACTATTCTTTCCAAGGTGCTCAACCTCACAATGCTTATGAAGACTTATCAGGAGGTTCAAGTAGTGCTTGGTGGAGTTATATTTGTCTACATATATATAATTTTTTGTTCACATTTGTGAGACAACATTCTCCGAATACACTTGTTTTGCAAACCAAAATTTTTAACTTAACCACTTTTCTAAATTTCATAAGTGCAATTCAAATGTAGTGTAAGCAATAAACTTATGCAAGTTTTAATTCATTGTACAAATGCAATACACAAGCAAGCATTTTTAGATTTAGACACACATGTTGATTACCAAAATAAGTGAGTGAAATGTATCATTATCAATCATAAAACATTTACTCATACTTAGAGGCATGCTAAGCTTGGTTCTACACATTTTTCAATACAATTGATGCACTTTAAATAAATATATCAAAGCATGATAAGCAAAACAATGTTCATAGTAATTTGAAAGAATATGTTTTAACATTGTAAATAATTCTAAATAATAGAATTCATACATGCTTGATATTGATAATAAAGATCATACAGTTTTTTTTTGTTTTATCATTTTTTTAAATCAAATAAAAATAGAAAAATCACAAAAAACATATTATTGTAAGTTTTGAATTTTGAATTTTTGTAGTAAATTTTTCATAATATGAAAACATAAATAACAAAAACAGATTTTTGTATATTTTTAATTTTGAACTTTTGTAGTTGATTTTTCATAATATGAGTAAAACACAAATAACAAAAATATTTTTGTATTTTTGAATTTTGATCTTTTGTAGTTGATTTTTCATAATATAAGTAAAACAAAAAATAACAAAAGTCGGAAACACAACAAATAAGTAGAAAATATGAACCAACATATTTTTATTGATTTTCAGATATTTTAAAAATCAGAAAAATCACACACTCACGCTAGCGTCGGCTCTAGCGCTAGCGCGGCAAACAGTACACGATTTTTTAGGAATTTTAAATTTTTGATTATTGATTTTGATTAAGTGTCCTTAGAGTAGTTCCATGCTGAAATTTCAAAAATTTTGGAGATCTCTAGGTGGATCAAATTTGCATGAAACTTTGGCTTTTTCATGTGTTTTACAAAAACATTTAAGCTCAAAAAGATAAATTATGCAAACACAAGAGGACATTTTTTATTAAACAACCCAAAATATGCATGATTAAAGCGATAAGTAAATAAAATGATCATGCAAAGAGTAATATAAGTATGTCCTAAGATTAAAGACTACCCCGACGAAATGTCTACACCCTATCCCCGTACTAAGTGACGGATGGGCATGAGGAGCTGCACGCATGCCGTAGGTTGGGGTGTTACTCCCATATGCACACACTAGAGAACGCTCAACCTAGAACTCTTTCCCCCCAGTGCCTCACAAGGCCCCACTGGAACCCTCCCCGGTTAAGGACAAGACATGTCTTATAGGTTAGGTCTCAAATGTATCCAATCCTACGCCCCCGCTATTGTGAGATATGAAGTCAAAGGTGAATAATCTTTGGAAAACCAATGCCTTTTAGACTATGGGTTGATTTATAAACTATGGGTTTTGTTTAATGTGATGAGTTATAAAGCCGCATAGTTTTTCTACTATTATGAGATGACGATATGAAATAACTAGCACAATTACTAATATTCAATAAGTGACAATGCTAGTATGAATGAGTTTAGTGTTAAATGTCATGTCATAAGATTAATATTAATATTGCATGTATTCCAAAATAGAATTTCAAATTATAGATCTAGAATGGAGTGATGATTTAGTTTGATGTATCTTTATTATTCCTAAGTTGATTCTAGAATCTATGTATATGTGAGATACATGCAATTACTAGTAAAGCATATTCATACATAAAATAATGTAAGGAAAACATTATTCATAATTTTTATCATAAGATTCATAATTCCTATTATCGATTTGAGACAAATCTTGATAGAACATGAATTATGATTTATGATTAAAGAGAATTTTTGCATAGAATATATGTTAGATCATCATGATGTATGAGAATTCTAATCCTTCTAGACTTATGATATAGTGATATAGTGATTTTCTTTTGAAAAAACATGATTGATTTATAAGTCTAGAAAAATGATGATCATTCAATCATATAAAAGACAAAGATCATATATATAAAGTTTTTTGAATTTTATAAGATTGCTTTTAATAATTAAATTTATTGATCTTTGGTTTTGCATGATAATATATGATTCATGAAACAATATTCACAAATATTCTAAAGATTACTCCATAAACTATGTGGTTATTGGAATTTTAGTATTCTATATAATTTCAAATCACATAGTTATCATGATATTTTAATAACATTGTAAATGTTATACCTAACATATAAATTTAACCATAAACCAAGAAGTGATGCTAGGATGATGAGTTTGAATGCAATGTTATTACATATGATTTAATGGAGATAATGTTGCATGTAATATGAGAAATTTTCAAATTAATTTTCTTTAGACCTAGAATGAAATGATTAAACTTTTGATTTGATCTTAATGATACAAGACGATTCTAAGGTCTAAATTACATGCAAACATTGGCGACACACATCACACACATAATATTTAAATTAATATATGAAATAATTATACAAAGGATAGCATGTGATGAAAAATCCATAAACACAGAAATTTCCAAATCAAGCAAACTAAGATAGCTTTTAAAACGGAGTTGAAATTGGGCAAGTTGACAGCACCAAAAGAACTCAAATGAGCAAGCCTAGTTTGCCGTTGGATGGAGATTTTTGTGCTCTTTCTGAAAATATATTAAACGCAAAAATCAGGCGAGCGGATCAAAAGATACGGATGTTTGAAGTTTTGATCGTAAACTCGCATTTTTGAAAGATTAAACATGCGTTTAGATGAATTTTTATTTTCAATTTTATTTGATAATATTTTTCATTATAAGGGCTATCAAATGCAACAAATAGAAAAATAATCAAAACGTTGCGCATTTTAATTTTTAGCTTAAGCCCTTTAATAAACCATTTAAATCCATATTTTTTTTAAAATAATTTCATTAGTCTTGAAAATAATTTTATATTCAAATGATAATGTTAATTCAAGACATTGATGGGCAAAGGATTAAAAAGGATATATTTAAACAATTTAAGATGAAAGATAGATCACTTTAAAAAATATATGACTTAATGTTCAATTTTGATTCAAATTTGATTTGATAAACATTAGGCTTAATATATGAAAGTCATATTTCATGATATATAAAGTGATCATAGCATGTTTGTTTAAAAAAATATAAAATAAATAAAAGAAAAAAGACAATAAGCATATCATGAAGTAGAGTATTGATATTTTATTTTTAATTGTTTCTACTTCATGCAAATGATTGGATACTAATTAATAAGAGATTTAGGTATCCAAAGGGGACCAAGTGGGATGGTTCCTTTGGGTACCCAAATACATCGTGTAGGCTTTTGGAGCGATAGTGATGAATGAGCCTTTACAAGTGGAGTTAGTGTTTCGTTTTTAATTTTGGGCCTCCATTCATACTTTGGTTGTTTGTCTTTTAAATTCATGTTATGATTATGTGACATCTTTATAGAATGATAGTTGTTTGAAAAATAATTCATTTGGGATTTATGTTTATTCAAATTATTTTTCAAAATAGATTGATGTTGATAATCATAATGAATTTTATTATAACGATTCTTTGAAAGTTTATAAGAGTGATTGTCTTTCTTAAGAAGTGATTGTTGAAAGAGTGGGTTACAATATGTTTTAGAAGATTGATTATTATTTTGATGATTTTCATTTCCACTCTTTCTTATAGACATACTCTTATAATATAAAGGATAATATTTTGTACTTTGATTTTCATGAAAAGGAGTTTTTAAATTTGAGTCATGATTGAAAATATATTGAGATTTATAATAATGACTCTTAAGAATTTTGTGAGGATCATAATTCTTTTTGAAACTAAACTCCTTTTGATTTAATGTGTGAAAATGGTCCTTTTTAGAAATGATTTTGTAAGTTAATTTATCCTTGTTATTCAAAATCTTATGATAAAATTCATTACATGAACTTTGAAATTTTTCAACAAAAGATTTTAATTGTATTAACTTACAAGTTAAAACATCATTTTCAACAATCAATTTTTCATTATGTTTTTTAGACATTAAGAGCCCTTTTTCAATTTCCTTGAATTTTTCTTTTAATTGATTGCAATCTAAACAAGGAATAGGAATTTTACGTAAAGAGCATGAAATAGAATTTAACACATCAATATTTGTTTATACTTTATCGTTTGCTTTTAAAGATTTATTTTCTAAATGTAATTTGGAATTAGCAATTTTTAACTTTAAAATTTTACGTTTAGCAATTTTATGCATACGAGAAGTAGAAATAGAATTTGTTACAAAAAGAGAAGATTTAAATTTTCTTACCTTGTTATAGTTTCCGTCTTCTCTTTTGCTTGATGTGTTGCCAACAAATGAGTCCAACATTGTGACGTTGTATTTTTCTTCCTCCAAGCATGAATCCTCATCGATTTCTTCTCTTAGATCCATAAGGAATTCCTCTTGTTCATCATCTGTGGAAGGAAGATTATAAGTATTCTCAAGAAATTTCCAAACTTCATAAGCAGTAGGAAGTGTATAAATAAGTTTGAAATTATTTTGATCTAATGCACAATATAGACTATTCATAGATTTGGCATTTAAAAACATTTCATTTTTATTTAAAATACTTGGGGGCTTTTTAATAGTAATATTCCATACTTCCATATCCAAAGACTTAAGAAATTTTTCCATAAGAAATTTCCACCCATTATAAATTTTCCCTTCAAATAAAGGTGGTGCTAAAGATTTTTCATTTATAAGAAAATTTCCCCTACTAGTAGAAGCGAGATCATGAGACGCCATTATTCCTAGTTTTTAAACCATTTGGAATAACCTACCCCACTGATACCACTTGTTGGATCTTACGGTGCCCTTAGAGGGGGGGTGAATAAGGGAATAACAAATCTTTTTATAATTCAATGGAAATTACTAAATTGTTTTATAATATGAGAAAGGCAAAATAACAATTTAGCTAATTTGTGAGAATATCATAATTTTCATCTTTAGAAATAAGTACTAAATTGTTTTATGATTAAGAGATTGAAATAAACAATTTAATTAAAGTGATTTGAATTTAAAGCTTTGTAACCAATATATTAAAGATAACGCCAAAGGAGAGAAATCAAGTAAACACAAATAGAGACATGATTGTATTTATATAAAAAGGTGTTTACAAAAATTGATTTCAATATCGCTAGAAATCGGAGGCGTACATATGTAAATAATTTTTCCTTTTCTATACCGACTCGTATCCCCACGAACTGGTTGGCTTTAGCCTATCCTTCCCCGGATATGGCCACAAGCCGCTCTAGCCAATCCTTCCCCGGATATGGCCTCGAGCACCCCCTAGATCTAATCACCTAGACCTAGTCGCCAACACAAGACGAATTCCCCCCTAAGTCCTACCCAGACCTAGTCGCCAACACAAAGCGAATTAACTAAACGGTTACAAAGAAGTATGTAATGGAAATAATGAAAAACAACAAAAAAATACTCCCTATATGAGATCTCTAGAGTCGAGGATGAAGGATCGTTGTAGCATAAGCGAGGTAGAAGCGATCGTCCTTTAGATGTAGCGTGACGTAGTCCTCCTCCAGAATTCTCCTTAAGCTTTTTGTGGGAGATCCATCTTCGGCAGCATAACAACACTGGAATTGTGGCACAAGCAACCTCTCTAGGATCTCTAGCCAAAACGAGAAGCAAAGGTCCAATTTATAGAACTTGGAGCTAGCGCCCGCGGTAGTGGATAGCGCCTGCGGTAGCGTTCGTGTGGAGCGGTTGCGCAACCGTCGGCGGCGTGGCGCTGTGCACGAACTGGAGATAGTGCCTGGCGGTAGCGATAACGCTGGCGGTAGCGAACGATAGCGCTGGCGGTAGCGGTAGCGGTTGCGAAACCGTCGCTGCGCACGAACTCGAGATAGCGCCTGGCGGTAGCGGTAGCGCTGGCGGTAGTGCTGGCGGTAGCGGTAGCGCTAGCGTTAGTGCTGGCGTTAGTGATAGCGCTGGCGGTAGCTCTGCTCCTTTCAAAAGTTTGTTCCAAGCTGCTTTCTACCTGTGGAGTATTGCACCTATAATTCCTGCACACTATAAACACACTACAAGCAATATCAAATACAATATGGGAGTTGTGATTCTCAAACAAAGGGATGTGACACACATGTCCAACATTAGTAACAGAGTCTCCATCTTTCTTGCTTTGTGGACTACTGTCTCACAAAAGCATAAAGCATTTTCTTGAGTGAAATTCGTAAAATACATTCAACATATTTGCATAATTTCACTTAAGTTCTAAAAGTTTTTAAAACCCTTATTCACCCCCCCCCCCCCTTTTTAGGGAGCCTACAGATCCAACAAAATCTACCTGTCATGTTGTAGGGCGAGGCTTTGTATACACCTGCACACATTATCTGTGAGATCCCACACTAAATAGTAGACTGTGTCACAGGGGAATCTTACTACCCAAGATGACCACCCTATGCTTTTTAAATGGGTAATGTGCTCGTTTCTCAAGCATAGAAGGGTCGCCTCGTAAGGCTATAGAATATCATCACATCAGATCTATTCATTTGCGGAAGAAACTCTAAAAACCATATATATATATAACAAAGGTCGTAGTCATAAATTTGTACATATTACACGACTGGGCTACAATAGAATGTAAAAAAAACTATTGATCTCACTATGCTCTAAGATATCACATCCCTAAAGTCGAGTGGTGAGGCATCTCATCTGCTCGCGCAGGCTCTAGGGATGGTACTCTATCATGCTCTACTGAGCCTCATATTGCTCCATCTCCTTAAAAGGGTGAACAATAACACGCTAGTCATAAAGACTAGTGGATTATCACTCCCTCCCCAAGATCCATAAAGCTTGGAGACGAGAGTGAACCTCTAAAGCATATCAATAGCCGAAGCAATATAAGTAAAATAGTTAAGCAACATATGTATATATATATATATATGTGTGTGTGTGTGTGTGTGTGTGTGTGTAAAAGACCTTATGTCAACATAGTTTGGCATGTTTGCTTTCAATGGGGAAGCTAACCTTGTGGGCCTCACCGTTGTGGAAAAATGGTGACAGTGGTCGATCATGCCACTTATGGGTGTGTTCTTACCTTACCACCCAGGCTCTGGTGTACAATATGGTGCACTTGTGGATGTGAGCGACATCCAGTGATAACAAGAATCCGGCTAACTAGTGGAAGGACCCAGCATAGCATTTATGAAATAAAGACAAGCTCTCGGGGTTTGAGTGCTCCCTAGTTCCAAGAGCCATCAATAATCTCATGTTGTTACGAACGACTATGGGCATGATCAACCATCCACTATAAAGGCAATTCAATATACTGGCATTTATAAAATAAATGAGTCTACACCTTTGGGGTATAATAGTAGCTTGCCCTACTCAACATAAAATATTTGGGCACGTGACTATATCATGCGGCTTGATCATACTGCTCAGGCGTAGTTATAAAGTATGGCGATCAAGTGCTTATATTATTTATGATTAACCATGTAGGAATGTTTCATCTCCAAGTTAATCATAAATCATGCTCGTATTTAGCTGAATCGCTTAATGGCTAGACCCTTAAAAGGAAGTACGGAAATAAATGCACTAATAAATTGTAGTAAATAAAATATTGTAAATGAAGTGCGATAATTAAAATGCTGAAATAAAGTGCAAGAATTTAAATGCTGAAATAATGAGCAGTGCATAATTTTAAGAGCAGTAAACAAATACATAATTAGAAGAACATAATGAGAAGCATGTCAATGTTCTAGTATCTACAGTTCCTTCTCCGTTCCAAGGAGGCATCTCTGTTACAAGGATACAAGTTCAGTTCATATCTTTGTTCCAAGAAGGCATCTCTATTACAAGTTCAATTCTCATCTCCATTTTGAGGAGGCATCTTCGTTCATAAGAGGTATCTCCGTTCTGAGGAGGCATAACCATTTTGAGGAGGCATGTTTTATAATTCAGTGGCACATTTCAAGTGTTATTAATTAAATTATGGCCCGACAGTTTCTAAGTCATTCGAACACGATATTTACTTCAGTTGTATCTGTAGGGATCCTTGCCCACGATTTTCCTGAATTGAAGATGTCCTCAAGTCAAGGATAAATAAATTTTGTACTTGATGATTATCTGGTTTGGTATATGTAGGATCATTATGAAATCATCTAAATCATTCTCAGTGAGTCAAGAGATCAATAAGTGTTCAAGGGTTACTTAATTAATTCACAGAATTATTCGAAGTACAATATTGTTTTGATAAGTTGGAATATCATTGAGACCATCCCAATATCATTTTGATAAGTTAGAAATATCGTTGAGACCATCCCAATATCATTTTGAAGACATTCAATGTTAGTCAAATCGTCTAGACAAGGAAATGCAGTTCAAGCTCCTATATATCATCTTGATAATACACAGTTCAAGACAATATTGCTTTGATAGGGTTCAGTTATACAAATATCGTCTTGAAGAAGATAAGCAAGATTGTTATCGTCTTGACAGAGCTAAAGTATATACACATCATGTTGATAACTAAAGATCTTCATAGAGAAGGTCTCACGCCAAGTAAAGATCATGGATATAAAGTAATATCGCTTGGAAGTCCTTCAATGAAGACGAAACTACTCTAAGTCAATTGTTGTCGAGAACAAGTATATTGTCGTTGAGAAGCCTACACGACAATTCACTTATGCAAGTCGACCCTTTATCTTTTCGACATTACTTCAATATTTGATCAATGAAACTGCAGTCATGGCGATATTGCTTCTTCTCGATGATATATTTGATCTTCACAATATTATTTAGACTTCAACACGATTTCTATCTTCAGGAAGAATGTTTCATCTTATCAACATGATATTTAAACCTTGTCAGAACAATAAGACTTAACTCTTAGATCATGAGTTTGTTTTGGCAATATTGGAGCCATATCTAGACGATATGGACTTAATCATTATCAACTCAATATGCTTTTAAATTATCGTACAAGCTTCTCGACGATAATTTACTTGTTCTCGAAGACAATCGTTTCGTCTTCAATAAAGGGCTTCCAAACGATATTCCTTCATCTCCACGATCTTTACCTAGCGTGAGACCTTTTCTATGAAGATTTTTAGTCATCCAAATGATGTGTATATACTTTAGCTCTATTAAGACGATAACCATCTTGTTGATATTCTTCAAGATGATATTTCTTTAACTGATCTCTGTCAAAGCTACCGTCTTGAACTGTGTATTATCAAGACGATATATAGAAGCTTGAACTGTCTTTCCTTATCAAGAAGGTTTTACTAAGATTGAATGTCTTCAAAATAATGTTGGGATGGTCTCAACGATATTTCCAACTTATCAAAACGATATTGGGATGGTCTCAAATACATATGATCTGGATCTTTAATGGACACATATCCAATGAATGCTCTACAAGTGGAATGAACTAGCCATAAAATTGTAGGAATAGAGTAAACATTAGATTGTGTACTCTCAAATCACCACATGAAGATATGCAAATGAGAAGCCATGTACCATTTATAATTAGTTCCTCAACACCAACAATTAAAGGCAAGGAAAATGTTATGATACAAAAGCCTGTTCCAAAGAAGAAGCCTATGACTATGCTGCCTTCTTCTTATCCTGCACACAGCCATAAAGCCCATAACAGAAATGCTCAGAATTCTACAGTCTGCTATTCTGATCACCGGCGCCCTCCTATAGCTAAGGTAAACCAAAAAAGGAGATATAACAAATTTGATTGCTGATGCTATGAAAAAATTTGCCACTTTGCCATAGATTGTTGGTTCAATCCAACAGTGCCAAGAGCAAATAATGTAAAGCTAGTTGCGAACATGATAAGGAAACATTAAGCTATAAGAACTAACAAGAACCTAGGACCCAAGATGGTTTGGGTTCCTAAGGTTAACTAATATGTTTTGCAGGATAGTCTAAAGGCCAACAAAACTCCTATCTGGCATTAGGACATCGAGTGTTCCAGACATATGACTGGAACAAAAATTTTTCTAAAAAACTTCACCCTCGTAGAAGATAGACCCAAAGTTATTTTTGATAGATCTGACAGAGGGGTCACTAAAAGCTAGGGAAGTACCTCAAAAATGTAGGATAAATCTCTAAGTATTGACTATGTCGGCGTGATATCAAGACGACATGAAGTTTATATCGGCTAGATGTCAAGAAGATATAGAGATCTTATCATCTAGACAAACTTCTGACTCACAAAGCTAATCACTTATATTGGATCTCATAATCTCAGCCATTGGATCCTTGATCATAGGATTCAATGGGTCCACCCAGGTACGCGTCTCATGGCATTCCAAAATATAATATAGAAATTGGTCAAATATTTAGAACTACATTACAACTTAATTTTCCCTAAGACATCACAATGACATGTTCGTCCCTCTCGACCACTCGCGACAACACAAACTTTCAATTCTTCTATTTTTCTTGTAATGATGCCAAAGAAAGGAGAAGATGCTTGTAATATTGGATGTGAATTAGTCATAGGTGGATTCAATAGAGCAGATGATGAGATAAAATACGTTATTGGGTTACTGAATGTCGCTGGTTTGGAGTAAATATTATTGGAACCTATTGTTATTATGCATAGAGAGTTGTTGGAGTTCTATTCCTAGCCCAAGATGGTCACTTTTGGGAAAGCCATCAATACTAAGGTTGGTGATACCTTGCAGAGGGTGACAGTTAAAGGTTTGACAAGAGCACTTCATCTGTCAAGATTTGATGAGGCTGATGAGGAAGATGATGTTTCTGATGAAGATTTTTCAGAAGGCCTGAAGTGGTGTGGACATGCTGAAAAGTCCTATGGATCATTAAAAAGGGCAAACTTCAACTACAAAGGAAAGCTTCTTGTAGATATCATTGGGAAGGTCCTCATCTGTAAGCCAGGTTCTCTTAATAGAATACAAGACAAACATTTGAGATTATAAGGGTCATACTGAGCAATAGAACTGATTGGGCTCAGATCTTTTTTGACAAAATTTAGGAAAGATTTAGTGCACCAAACTTTGGAAGGATTCTATCTCAATATCTACTGACCAGTCTGCGAGATCAGTTGAACAAGAAGTTGGGCACTCTCATGCACTACATGAAGAAAATGGATATTAGAACTCTAGAAAGGTTCGAATATGTATTCTCTAAGGCTCCAATGAAATCAAGGGAAATAAGTTTAGGTAAAAGGAAGAAAGTTGCTGTGTTTGAAGAAAGTTCTTCTGAAGAGGAGGAATAAGCTAACAGTAATACCACTACAAACACTGAGGGGGAGACTGGTCGGAACTTTGTTCAAGATTCAATGTTAGAACCATTGGATGAGACCATGGTTACTGATGAAGTTTTTATTGATGGTTCTACAACAGAGGCTGCTAATAAAGATGTTGTTCAAGGAGGTGTTCTAGTTGATGGGGAGACTCAAAGTGAGCTCTCTACCCAAGAGACTATAGATGTGCATGCAAATGTTGTTTGCACAACCCATTGTTCGCCAAGGGGATGAAAAAGGGAAATCGACTATAGGCGGGTCAAAGAGTACTCCCCGACTCACGACGAGCATCCGACCAAGGAGAAGTGAGGTGAATCAGAAAGCCGATCTCGCGAGTGGAGCATGGAGAGGCAAGACAGCCTAGCATCGATCTGCGGTTCACTTAGCTAGAGAGTCAAGTGAGGTCTTGCATTACCAGTCTAGCGAGGCAAGTGTGGGCTCTCCTCCACTCGCAAGAGGAGATCTCGCGAGCCCAACTCACAGGGAGAAAGGTGAGTGGTGCCTTCACGGGCCACTCGCCCAGGGTCTACAGGTGAATTTACCATGATATCCTTGGTGCACTATCAATAGCCCTCTAGAACAGCGGAGTTTGGATGTTAGAAGACCAATTTAGGGTGCGTATAGCAAAACCAAAAGGCAGAGTTGCACTATCAGTAGACCAGTAAAGAAAAGCTATAAATAGACTCTGAAGGGCACCTTTGGAGAGCATTCCAGATCTTTTTCTTCCCCTTAGGACGCCTTTGCTTAGCTCCTTCAACTTTCCATGGTGCCCGAATTCAGTTTTAGCTAAGGAGGGGAAGCGCTCTAAAGATCTTCTGGGTGTGTGGTAGGACCTCCACACTGTAGCCAAGGGTCAGATTTTAGCTCTAATTCATCTGTCAATTTCCTTCGTGGGATCAGTAAGTGCTAGTTGCTCCCTTTTAGGGGTCCAAACTCATTGTTGGGTCGATTCTTGGTTCCAACATTTTTGGTGCATTGAACGTAGAACACAGCTGGTACAAGAAATTCCCAAAAGGGTAACATGGATGGAGAGTATGAGTAAGAGGTCGGCTTCTGCGGTTCACCGCCATCTAGTTTGCCGGTGATGGCGGGGATGCTGGCAGATCTTCACAGGGAGGTGCTCGAAATGATCAATCTCGCTTTCACCACGGCACGAGGAGAGTTCTCAACCCCAGCGCCGCAGGTCGTCCCGCCGCCGGGAGTAGGAGAGGCCGCCCCATGGCAGAGAGCAGGAAATGAGGAAGTCAGTGAGGTACAAAGGCGAGACCTTGCTGGGCGGGAGCTTTTTCCCACCCAGGTGAGTACCGATCCAGCGAGTGCTAGCCTGGCGAGTGCCATCCTGGCGAGAGCGGGCTGGTTGGAGAGCTCATGGGTCGAGTCGAGCAGGCGAGAGCGGTGAGTGGAGGAAGCTCGTTCTGAGTTGGAGCTTTTCACACCAGCCCCGGAGGGGGGGGGGGGGGTGCTCAGGGAGCTGGACATGGTCTACTACACCATATATATATATATTAAATTGGTAAAATTTTATCGTTCTTTTCTGTTATGTTCATATGATGTTCATGAAAGTTGGAGTGCCCTAGATCGATTCCGCTGCCGGGCTCTCACTAGACGGTGGGTTCAGGTTGATCCTTGGAGAGGCTGGAAGGTTTCTTGAGGTGTTGGAGTGCCCCAAATCGTTTATGTTGCAGGGCTCTCACTAGCCGGTGTGTTTATGTTGATCTCTGGAGAGGCTGGCAAGGTTTCTTGAGGTGCTAGAGTTCGCCAGATCAATTCTGTTGTCGGTCTCTCACTAGTCGGTGGGTTCAGGTTGATCTTTAGAGAGGCTGACAAGGTTTCTTGAGGTGCTGGAGTACCCCAGATCGATTCGGCTGCCAGGCTCTCACTTGCTGGTGGGTTCAGGTTGATCTCTGAAGAGGCTGGCAAGGTTTCTTGAGGTGCTGGAGTGCCCCAGATCGATTCCGCTGTTGGGCTCTCACTAGCCAGGTGGTTCAGGTTGATCTCTGGAGAGGCTAGCAAGGTTTCTTGAGGTGCTGGAGTGCCCCAGATCAATTCCGTTGATGGGATCTCACTAGCCGGTGGGTTCTGGTTGATCTATGGAGAGGCTGGCAAGGTTTCTTGAGGTGCTGGAGTGCCCCAGATCGATTTCGCTGTCAGGCTATCACTAGCCGGTGGGTTCAGGTTGATCTCTGGAGAGGTTGGCAAGGTTTCTTGAGGTGCTGGAGTGCCCCAAATCGATCCTACTGCCGGGCTCTCACTAGCTGGCGGGTTGGGTTGATCTCTGGAGAGGCTGGCAAGGTTTCTTAAAGCGCTCGACTTACCCAGGTCGATTTCGATGTCAGGCTCCCACTAGCCGGCGGGTCTGGTTGATTCCTGGATGGGTGAGGCGTGTGAAAGTGTATGATTTTGATCGTCTCAAATGGCTCCCTCGACTAGGCTCTCACCTAGATGGCAGGGATGTAAGCTATCTCGGTGGCAAGAAAAGAAATATTCAAGAAGTGGCAATAATGGCTAGGGTTTGCGGGTGGGTCTACCAAAATGGGCACTCGCTCGGTGATGTGCAAAAATATGCTCGCAAACGACAACGACAAGTGTACCGCGTCGAAAGTGGTATAGGTTATAAAAACCAAGGTCGTATTAGACTCGGGGTGGTTGAGTAATTCTACTTTGGAAATTGCTACTATTTTATCAATAGAAAATTGGGTTGGTTTATTTGCAAATAGCAAAAACTAAAAGAAATGCTAACGGAATTAAATCGATGGTTTAAAACTAGTGCCCGATCTTTGAGTCACCTCGGATTTATAAAATTACGAAATGAAAGTAGCAATGCAATTCTCTTGTTGAAGAGGCTTTGACCGTGAAGGTTCCCGCAGCATGAACACTCCTCTTTTGAGGATTTGGTTCAACTAAGCTTAGGTGTATCGACTGAACTTTCGTTCTCAAATCGCATCGCCTAAGACTTGCTTTAGGAAGTGAACCTCGCTATTGGATTTTACTCCAATCCGGAAGAGTTACGTCGTCCTCTCTCGAGGGTTGCGTTCTACTCCTTTTACCAATGAGCGATCGATTCGTCTTATGAGCCTCTCGGCTAACTAAAGAACGAAAACAATATGAAGACTATATATTAATGATATAGCCTCATAATAATTTGTTAAATCAATGGTAAATCGTAAGCGTTCAACAATTAGAGAAAAGCAATTACGCAAGTTATAACAATATTAACTCATCCTCGGATCATCGTGATCCGACACTATAGAGATTAGACAGTCATGGAGATGAAGAAATCATTAATATACGACATGATGAAATAGAGAGAAAATGACGATAGACAGATTGTGACAAAAATTGCAATAGAAATAATCAGAATAATATTCTATTACTAGTAGAAAGAGAGGTTACAAGAAATAAAAGTGAGGACACATAAAAATTCTAAATTGACAAAAGAGTACACGATTAAATTAGAGCGTTAAAAAACATAATCCCTTAATAGAAATGAAATTCTTTTTTTTTTAAATCCAAAAATATCTAATAAAAAAAACTATTCTTTAAAAGCATTTTTTTTCTATTCTGCCAATACTCCCTCCTCCTTCCCGAGGAGACCTCTTTATAGGTGCTAAAAATATATTCTTTGGCAGGTTTGGGCGGTGGTGCCGACATTCCTATGGAGGCATAACGCCGGGCGGGATCTGTGGAGGAGGCGTACATCGAGGAGCTCGGGCTGGAGGCGGCATCTTTGGGAAACGGCAGACGCCATTAACGGCAGCGTGGAGGAGTCGGATCATTGACGTGGACGAAGGGAGCTTGGGCGGAGGAGGCGAGCATGGAGGAGCTCGGATCGCTGACGTGGAGGAAGCAGAATTGATTGCTGCATGCATGGAGACGGCGGCAGGTGCAGGAGACAGCTGGAGGAGGTGGCCGGAGCATGGTGGAGGAGCTCGGATCGCTGTCTTGGAGAGGAACTGGAGATGGCCGGCAGCTGCATGGTGGAGGCTCGGAAGCTCGAGGTGGCCGGCGGCTGCATGGTGGAGGCTCGGAAGCTGGAGGTGGCCGGCGGAGAGACTTCATGCAGGGTGGCGGAGGTGGCGGAGCAGCTTTGGTGGAGGATCGGCGACCATCTATATATGAACGTATATATATAATATATAGACATATATATATAAATGTATATTATATAATCATATATATAAATAAACATATATATATAAAAACATATACATATATATAAACATATATATATATGTAGATATGTATGACAGCTTGTGAGTTTTGGACGCGATAGCGGGACTTCGCACATAAATTCCTCCCAGGCCTGCCGAATCCTTACGAAAATAGAAAATATATTAGTTATAACGTACAATATTATTTTTACGAAAATTTATAAAAACAACGAATAAATGCGATAATTTATTTAAATATCTAATAAGATATTAGCCTAAAACGATGACTAAAATATCAGTCATCAAACACCTCCATACTTGAGCTTTTGCTATTCCAGAGCAAAAGAGTGAGGACAGAATTACAAGACATCGATATTATTTCTAAATAACTAAAATTTTGTTAAACCAAAAGTAAGTTAAAAGTAAATTCTAGGAATTCAAGAATTAAGTCATAAGTTATGGTGATAATTTAAAAAGAGAAATCTGCTTAGCTATATACTTCTCAAGATGACTATTTAGCAAACGAAATCATAGAAATTTTCAAACAAAATTAGATTGAAATTATAAACACTCTAACATAAGAGAAACTTAAGGAAAAGACACCTACCAAAATATTGCTCTCTTAATAATTTAGTTTAGGACTAGAAACAATGAAATTGGCAAGGGATGAGTTTAAACGAAATGGCAAAATGAAGAGATACTAAAATAAAGGTGATGAATTTTATCCGCTCACCCTATTTGAATACGAAACAGTATATGTTTAGGAAAATAATGAATTTTATCCTCTTATTTTCCATGCCATATAATCTTTTTAAAAATTCTCTTCAATCAAAAACCCGAAATGTATATGTTTAGATGTAATGAATTTTATCCTCTTACATCATGACATATAATCTTTTAAATGATTTTGGGTGCATATGTTTAGGAAATAATGAATTTTATCCTCTTATTCCCATGACATATGATCTTTTTCTATATTTTTTTATTTGCCAACAAAGGGTGAGGGGGAAGAAATACTTCTAGTTTATAAATTAAACTATTTTGAGAGCAAATTTTTAGTGGAATGAAATTTCCTAAGATCTTAAAGTTAAAAGAGAATATAATAAAAATCTAGAAATGTTTAGCCAATTTACCACAAAGTGAAGCTATTTAAAATTAAAAGGAGAAGTAGTGTTAAATAGATTCTCTAATCAAATTAAAAACATAAAATGTTTCTTAAAACTAAATTACTTCAAATTTAAGTTTAATAAATTCTGATAAAACAAAATATTAGCTAAATTAAAAATGTAAGAATACTTATAATCAAACCTCAAACTAAATTTCTAGAAAAATAAAAACAACAAGGCTAGACGTATTTTTTTTTCTTATAAATATTATTTCTTTGACTTCCCGAGGGCTACCCGGTGAAGGGTTCGCAAGGTACTAGGAGCTGTGATGGGAGTTCAAGCCCAAAGCGCCCTTTCCAAGAAATTAGATTTTTATTATAATTTTTTTTCTTTTTTTTCAAATAAAAATACAGTGAACGCAAAGCTACACCCCCATACTTAAAATTAAACATTGTCCCCAATGTTTAAGACTAAGTATGAAGAATACTTGAAAGAAAATACACTTTAAAAGAAAATTACATTAAATTAAAGATAATCAAGGGGTTCCTCCCAAGAGCGCTTTCTTTTTCCCGTTTTTAAGCTAGACGGTTAGTGTTAGGAAAACGGAAATTGAAAAGAGAAGTGGACAGACAACTCCCCTAATTCACGCGTAGGTGAATGTGCCGAATTCGATTGCTCGGCTACTCCTCTGCTTACAATGTGATTCTTCATTTGTCCTTGAAATTGAAAATGTAAATCTGAATCACTTATACACAACTGAGGTGATTCAAATTTTTGGAGATGAGAGGCATATGGGTCATCAAAAATTTGTGGTGGCAACAACTCATCTTCAACCTTAAAGTTATTATTATAAAAAGAATCACAAATAAGCTCGTCAGAAAAATTTTCGCAAGGAGGAGGTTCTTGCGAAAATAAATGATCAAGCTCCGGTTGTTCAATTTCTAAAACAAAATTGTTATTAGAAAATTCAATTGGGGTACTAAAATAAATATTTTCATGAATTTTATTTTCAAAATAAATAGTAGAGATTGCAAGAATTCAAGAAAAATAGGAGTGGAATCGGGCATAGTAGGAGAACAAACGTGTTCACCTTCTAGTTCGTTAGTTATACCCATATTATAAAAAAAATCTTGATAAGATAAAATTTCATGATCTTCGGGGAGAGGAGCAATGGGAGTACATGAAGAATCATGCACCTCCATTGATGAATTAGGCAGTGAAGATTGATCAATAAAAGAGTAATTTTGATTGTCCTCATCAAAATTTTGGGAGTAGAAATTGAAGGAATATGGCGTGAACTCCTCAAAATTAGATGCAGAGCATTGCAGTTTCAATGTAAACGAATTAAAATTAGGATCAAATGAGTTTTCCTCGTTGCTCCGTAAACTATCCGGGTGGCCTTGCCACCATGAATAATCTATATTGGAGTAGGAAGAAATTGCATTATTGTCATATTCTATTGAAGAATTATTTCCGAGATCTTGATGTAATAAATTTTTTTGATCTTCAGTGCGAGATACGATGGGAGTACATGAAGAATCATGCACCTCCATTGTTGAATTAGGCGTCGAAGATTGAACATTAATACTAGGATTTTGAATGCTTTCATCAAAATTTTTGGAGTTGAAATTGAATGTATAGGGTACGACCTCCTCAAAATTAGATGTGGAGCATTGTGGTTCTAAAATGGACGAATAAAAATTAGGATCAAATGAATTTTCTTCATTGCGCCGTAAATTATCCGGGTGATCTTGCCACCATGAATAATTTGTATCAGAGTACGAAGAAATTTCATTAAAATCATATCCCATCGAAGAATAATTTTGATTATAAAAATTTTGAGAATAAAAATAATAACATTCGTCACTAAGATGACCATTATAACCACAAAAATTACATAAGGAATTTTGCCTTCTTGCCGCTTCCAAAATATTAAGATTGTAACTAAGCTTGGCAAGAATATCGGCCAACGACATGTTTAATGAAATTGAACAACCTTTATTTGAATGAGTGGAGTTTGAGAAAAGAAATAGAGATGAGAACAAAAAAATTTAAAATAGAAGTGGGGATGGTGAGAAAGAAAAGATAGGAAGATAAAATTTTTTTTAGGCGATTTAGATTAGTCCTGGACTTCCCAAGGTCAACCCGGTGAAGGGCTCGCAAGGTACTAGAGGCTGTGATGGGAATTCAAGCCCAAAGCGTCCTTTCCAGGAATTTAGATTACGCCTTTTAAGATTTTTTAAATTTTTAAAAGAAAGGTGTGAGAAGAAAGAGAACGATAAAATTAATAACTATTTCTTTTTCAAATTATCGACCAAGTTCCCCGGCAACGGCGCCAAAAAACTTGATGCACAAAACTATGCTCGCAAACGACAACGGCAAGTGTACCGCGTCGAAAGTGGTATAGGTTATAAAAACCAAGGTCGTATTAGACTCAGGGTGGTTGAGTAATTCTACTTTGAAAATCGCTATTATTTTATCAATAGAAAATTGGGTTGATTTGTTTGCAAATAGCAAAAACTAAAAGAAATGCTAACGGAATCAAATCGATGGTTTAAAACTAGTACCCGATCTTTGAGTCACCTCGGATTTATAAAATTACGAAATGAAAGTAGCAATGCAATTCTCTTGTTGAAGAGGCTTTGACAGTGAAGGTTCCCGCATTATGAACACTCCTCTTTCGAGGATTTGGTTCAACTAAGCTTAGGTGTATCAACCGAACTTTCATTCTCAAATCACATCGCCTAAGACTTGCTTTAGGAAGTGAACCTCGCTATTGGATTTTACTCCAATCCGGAAGAGTTACGTCGTCCTCTCTCGAGGGTTGCATTCTACTCCTTTTACCAATGAGCGATCGATTCGTCTTATGAGCCTCTGGGCTAACTAAAGAACGAAAATAATATGAAGACTATATATTAATGATATTGCCTCATAATAATTTGTTAAATCAATGGTAAATCGTAAGCGCTCAACAATTAGAGAAAAGCAATTACCCAAGTTATAACAATATTAACTCATCCTAGGATCATCGCGATCTGGCACTATAGAGATTAGTTAGTCATGGAGATGGAGAAATCATTAATATACGACATGATGAAATAGTGAGAAAATGACGATAGACAGATTGTGACAAAAATTGCAATAGAAATAATCAGAATAATATTTTATTACTAGTAGAAAGAGAGGTTACAAGAAATAAAAGTGAGGACACATAAAAATTCTAAATTGACAAAAGAGTACACGATTAAATTAGAGCGTAAAAAAACATAATCCCTTAATAGAAATGAAATTCCTTTTTTTAAATCCAAAAATATCTCATAAAAAAAACTATTCTTTAAAAGTTTTTTTTTCTATTTTGCCAATACTCCCTCCTCCTTCCCGAGGAGACCTCTTTATAGGTGCTAAAAATATATTCTTTGGCAGGTTTGGGCGGTGGTGCCGACATTCCTATGGAGGCATAACGCCGGGCGGGATCTGTGGAGGAGGCGTACATCGAGGAGCTCAGTCTGGAGGCGGCATCTTTGGGAAACGACAGATGCCATTAACGGCAGCGTGGAGGAGTCGGATCATTGACGTGGACGAAGAGGGAGCTTGGGCGGAGGAGGCGCGCATGGAGGAGCTCGGATCGCTGACGTGGAGGAAGCGGAATTGATTGCTGCATGCTTGGAGACGGCGGCAGGTGCAGGAGACAACTGGAGGAGGTGGCCGGAGCATGGTGGAGGAGCTCGGATCGCTGTCATGGAGAGGAGCTGGAGATGGCCTGCAGCTGCATGGTGGAGGCTCGGAAGCTGGAGGTGGCCGGCGGCTGCATGGTGGAGGCTCGGAAGCTGGAGGAGGCCGGCGAAGAGACTTCATGCAGGGTGGCGGAGGTGGCGGAGCAGCTTTGGTGGAGGATTGGTGGCCATCTTCTAATATATATATATGAACATATATATATAATATATAAACATATATATATGTATATTATATAATCATATATATAAATAAACATATATATATATATATAAACATATACATATATATAAACATATATATATGTATATATATATGTATATATATATGTAGATATGTATGACAGCTTGTGAGTTTTGGACGCGATAGCGGGACTTCGCACATAAATTCCTCCCAGGCCTGCCGAATCCCTACGAAAATAGAAAATATATTAGTTATAACGTACAATATTATTTTTACGAAAATTTATAAAAACAATGAATAAATGCGATAATTTATTTAAATATCTAATAAGATATTAGCCTAAAACGATAACTAAAATATCAGTCATCACTCGGCGAGAGCACCCAGGCGAGAACCTATCGAAAAGAATGCGGCAAAAATCTACAAGGCTCTTGGTCAGTATATGCGAGTGGGCCTAGCAAAATAGGCATTCGCTCGGTGGGAGCACCCAGGCGAGAACCTATCGGAAAGGATGCAAGAAAAAATTCAGGCAAGTCTCTCGGTTGTGACCTGCGAGTAGGGTGGAAAGTCTTTGGGCATCGCCCAAGACATAATGTCGAGGCTATGCGCCCAGAATAAGTGCGAGCACACGAGTGCTCATGTGCACGTGTGATGCGTTTCGTCAAGGAACGAGCGCGAGAGCGAGTGTATGAGAACGCAGAGGCGCGAGCACTTAAGAGAGTGGAAACAAGAAAAACAAAAGTAAAAGAAAGGAAATTTAAGGGAAAAACATGTTTCATTATATTCTCAAAAAGGTTTACACAAAAGAGGCGGTTCTCGCCTTACAAAAATTTTGAATTGAAAAAAAGTTTACATCTGAGAATCGTCAGCAGTCTGCTCGCTCTCGCTATCTTCGCTGTGAGTGATTGGCTCGAACAGCTCCAGGACCACCTCCTCGACTGTGAGTTGCGGCGCATCCGCGGAAAGAATCTCGACCCCCTTAAGAGTGGTGAAGATGTGCCTAGCCGCCCCAATCGCGTTATCCCGCATTGCCTCCTCCTCCACGTGTTTCTCACTCCTCTGGGTCCTGGTGCTTCGAGGAGGCAGAGGGAGGGAGGCCCGAACCAGCTCTTGGTTTTGGGCCTTCAGCACCGCGACCTCCTTCTCTAGCTCCGTATTGCGGGCGAGCAGCTGGTTCGCGGTCTCAGGATCCTGAAAAAAGCGAATGGCTTAAGAAGACATATTACGAAAAGTAGTAGGCAAGTTCTCGGCAAACTTACCATCCCATCCTTGAGACTAGCGAGGAGGCCCTCGTAGACCACTTGCTTCTCCTTTAGGTTGGCGAGCTCCTCGGTCGCCGCCTCCATCTCGCGCTTCATCTCCTTGGAATTCCTCTCCATCTGGAGGCAGCGGCGGCCAGACATATGGGCGAGCTCCAGAGCGCAAAGCTGGGCTCGTGTGCTCTCATACGCAAGCGCCTAGGAGGTGAGGGAATCAAAGTCGACAGCATCCTCTCGGCCTTAGAGACCAAAGGACAAGGCAAAGGCTTGCCCTCCGACAGTCTCCTGCTCCACCCAGGAGGGGAGAAGGGTGGATACCGAAACCCAGTTGGACTCCAAGTCCCAACCCAACAGGGGCTCGCAAGCCTCGTTTCGGTGTTTGTTGCCACGATAGAAATTTCGGTGGCTCGCAGGAACAGGTGAGGCCAACACATCGGTGTCAAAGTCGACAGTGTTCTCCACGGGGATGAAAAACGGAAATCGACTATAGGCGGGTCAAAGAGTACTCACCAACTAACGACGAGCATCCAGCCAAGGTGAAGCGAGGCGAATCAGAAAGCGGATCTCGCGAGTGGCGCATGGCGAGGAGAGACAGCCTAGCATTGCTCTAGGGTGCATTTAGCCAGAGTAAGTCAAGTGAGCTCTCACATTACCAGTCTGGCGAGGCGAGTGGGGGCTCGCCTCTATTCGCAAGAGGAGATCTCATGAGCCAAGCTCACAGGGAGAAATGCGAGTGGCGCTTTCACAGGCCTCTCACCCAACAAGGGTCTACAGGTGAATTTACCCTGATACCCTTGGTGGACTGCCAATAGCCTTCCAGAACAGCGAAGTTTGGCTGTTAGCAAACCAATTTGGGGTGTGTATAGCAAAACCAAAAGGCGAAGTTGCGCTATCAGCAGACCAGTAAAGAAAATCTATAAATAGACCCTGAAGGGCACCTTTGGAGAGCATTCCAGATCTTTTGCTTCTTCTTAGGATGCCTTTGGTTAGCTCCTTCAACTCTCCAAGGTGCCCGACTTCAGTTTTGGCTTAGTAGGGAAGCGCTCAAAAGATCTTCCGGGTGTGTAGTGGGACCTCCACACTGTAGCCAAGGGTTAGTTTTAAGCTCTAAGTCTTTGGTCATGTTCCTCTGTGGGATCAGTAAGTGTTAGTTTCCCCCTTTCAGGGGTCCGAACTCCTCAATGGGATGAGTCCCAGTTCCAACATTGTTGTTGTGGGGGGAGTCTCACACTGAGCTCCCTGCTCTGGAAGTTGAGGAAGAAACCCTCATTGGGTTGGCTGTTCAAAAGGACCTAGAAGGTTCTAAGAAAGTTGTTGAAGACTCAGTTCCTAAGAACAAAGATACTAAAGACAACCAAAATCATCAAGATCATGTGCCCCTGATTACTGAGGGAGAAAATTTATGTAGAGAATCCATTCTGTGTATAGGACCATAAGTTGCTAAAGTATAGGATAGTGCTGATCAAAGATAGGATTATCCTTATAACCTATTTGATGATGATGTCATGGCTGAAATGTATGAAAATCTACAGAGAAAGGAGGCTGAGAAGGAGAAGGATGTTCCAAGCTCATCTGGTCCAAGGTTTCAAGAATAACTCTCAGGTTCTATCATTAGTCAAATGAGGGTTATGTTGGCTGAAGAAAGAAAACATTATCAATCATATGTTGACAAAACTGTGAAGGAAATTAAGGAAGACATGTTTGTACATATGAAAGAGATGATGATAGAGGTTGACCATATCAATGCAAAAATCACCAGCTAGTTCACCAAGGCAGGAACAGATGTAGACTGCAACATGACTACTCTTCAGTTTCTAGCTGAGAGGATGAACTCCACCCTAGCATATAATCTAAAATCAGTGGAGGATTTGGGAAGTGTAGTTGACTGAATCACCAAGAGAATCACTGACACTCAAAGAGAATTCGTACAGAGGTGTGTGAACTTCTAAGAGTTCACGAATCAAACTTTATCTAAGAAGCTAGATGCATGTACAAAGGACATTAAGAAAAGCTTATTTGAAGAAGTCAAAAAGGGGGAGAAGGTTGGAGGTGATCAAGCCTTAGGGATTGTAAATGAACTCTATCACTCTCTAAGACTCAATCCCATAGTGTTTGAACCTGTACAACACCAAAGATCTGAAAGTCCCTATAATCCTCTTGAAATTCATGTTGATTATACTTCTGAGAATGTACAGTTGGAAACTAGGTCGTCATAGAAAGAAGCCAAGGGTATCAGATGAAGAAATGGCTGCTAAGAGGAAAAGAGAAGTGGAAAGAGCAAATGAACCAAACTTTGACATGTGGAGCATAAAATCAAGAGATATCATACTAACCACATGGATAAACTTTGGAAACACTGGCTAGGACATAGATAAACAACAACAACAACATAATGGAACACTACCAAGGAATGTTTCTTCTATGCCTAACAAATACATTCTCAAGCCATTCAGCTACTTTGAGAGACAAAAGAAAAAGGAGAAAGTAGAAGGAAAGAAGAAGAGCTCTTAAAAGATTAAATGCAAGTGGCCTGAATGCAATTGTTTAGTCACCTGTTAAAACATTTGACATAAATTTATATATACAATTTTGGATGTTTTCACATTATTGTGTCAATCTTCATTATCTGTCATATTCTTGATTATTATCTGTTATGTGTAATTTACCATTGATTGAGGTTCTGACTTATTCAAATAGGGAGAGATTGTTGGGAACTTTGCCCATAATGTTCCTGATTTGAAAAAGTCCTCAAATCAAGATAAATATATTTTATTTTTGATGATCATCTGGTTTGGTATGTGTAGGATCATTATTAAATCATCTAAATCATTCTCAGTGAGTCAAGAGAACAATAAGTGTTCAAGGGTTACCTAATTAATTCACAGAATTATTCTAAGTACAATATAATTTTGATAAGTTGGAAGTATCATCTAGACCATCCCAATATCGTTTGATAAGTTGGAAATATTGTCGAGACCATCCCAACATCGTTTTGAAGACATTCAATCTTATTCAAACCGTCTTGACATGAAAAGGCAGTTCAAGCTATTTATCATCCTGATAATACACAGTTCAAGATGATATCACTTTGACTGGGATTAGTTATACAAATATTATCTTGAAGAAGATCAACAAGATGCTTATCTTCTTGACAGAGCTGAAGTATATACACATCGTGTTGATGACTAAAATTCATCATAGAGAAGGTCTCACACTAAGTAATGATCATGGAGATAAAGGAATATCATTTGGCAGCCCTTAATTGAAGATGAAACTACTCTAAGTCAATTATCGTCGAGAACAAGTAAATTATCGTCGAGAAGCCTACACGACAATTCAGAAGCATGTTGAGTTTAGAATGATTTAAGTCCATATCGTCTAGATAACGCTCCCCTGTTGCCAAAATAAACTCAAGATCTAAGAGTTAAGTCTTATCATTCTGACAAGGTTTAAATATCATGTTGATAAGATGAATCATTCTTCCTGAATACAGAAATCATGTTGAAGTCTAAATATCATTGTGAAGATCACATATATCATCGAGAATAAGCAATATCGTCGTGACTGTTGTTTCATTGATCTAATACCGAAGTAATGTCGAAAGAGAAAGAATCGGCTTGAAGAAGTGAATTGTCGTCGAGACAAAATGAAATGTTATTGAGATAACATGAATATCGTCGAGACAATCCAAAAGTTGCGGAGATTCAAAGATTTTCATCGCCGATTGAGCTAATCATATCAGACCTTTAAGGAAAAGTATATCAGACATAAAGTATTCCTAGTTTCGACGGTTAAGGGTTGACTCTCATATAATACTGATAAGATATGAGATGGAAACATCAATCGTACTCCTAATCATAAGAATCACAGATCTTCTGAACATTCAATGTGTCGGATGCAATAGAACAGTGCTCTCACCAGAAAATCAATAGGTTGCCGACAAGATCTTCAAAGTTTGAGAATAAGAAGCTGAAGGAGATTTATTCAAAAATCATCCAGTTATCCTAGCGTGCTCCAGGTTCATCACCCACAATCATTTCAGAGCAAAGAAGTTATCAGATTTCAAGGTCAGTCTGGTCCAGGTTTTCAAAAAGAAGATTCAATCAAGATCTTGGCTGAACTAGTGAAGGTTATCTGCTTAGAAGCCTAAGAAGACTCAATCCTTATGGGAATCATTTTCTTGAGTCTATTTGTATTGCTTTACACAAAACTAAACTTTCTGTTGTAGGATATCTTTAATATCTGAGTGTAGGGTTTAGTGTGAGCCTGAGGTAGGATTTAAGGTTGAATCTGAGTTGTATGAGTTGTGTACTCTGAGTTGTAGTATCCTGTGTTTGGGATCTAAGGAAGGGAATTTGTTGTTGTTCCTGAGGAAGGTGTTCTGTACACTGAGGTGTAAGATCTCTGGTATTAGACCTAAGTTTGAAGGAGTTTTGTTGAGGCTAGCACACTGCTAGATAGGCGTAGAGGGAAAGTTAGCATACCAATCATGGGGAACCACTGCAAATACTTGTATTCTCTGCGTTGTTGTTGCTTTCGTTTGTGCTTTATTTTTTAAATTTGTTGATAAAACAAAACAATGCCAACACCTATTCACACCCCCTAGGTGGTATAGATCCTTATTCTTTTAGTATCTTTTAAGGTGATTATCAAATTGTGATTCTTTTTAGAGTTCGACAATCTGGTCGAGCCTCATTTCTTTTTATTTAATTCTGAGGATTTTCATTAATGATTCATTATAAATACCTAATTTAATCGACAAAATCCTAAATATTCGGAGGGGGTTCAATATGAGATCAGTAACCTTAATCATTTTTATCGAGGCATTTCTAGTTCATTGTTTTCATCCGATATAAATTCTTCCAATTTTTAGCCCTTTTTTATTCAACACCAAAGATAATCAGAAAATTACGAAATTAAATCTAGAGGTTAGGGTTGTCTTAACCTATACCTCATAATTTTCCTAAGCCATTTTGAGTTGTGGGCAAGACATAAATTTTTCACCCAGAATATAACATTATTTTTATATTTAAAAAGACTCATAATGATCCAAAAATTCTCATTTTTTATAGAGGGCTATAAAACACCTATACCAACCTCCAATAAATGTTTTTGGATGTACCTACTGTGGAGGAGTTTGAAGATGTTTTTTCAAATGAACTGCATGTGGCGCCACCCCAGAGGGAGATCGAGTTTGAAATTGATTTGGTACCAGGAGCACAACCAGTAGCACATGTTCCTTATCGAATGACCCTAAAGGAATTTGCGGAATTAAAGGTTCAACTGTAGGAGTTGTTGGAATAAGGTTATATTCAATCTAGCTCCTATCTATGGAGTGCTCCTATGCTAGTGGTGTAAGAGTAAGATGGTGGGATGCGTCTATACATTGAATATCGTGAAATAAATAAGGTAGGATGGTGGGATCCGTCTATACATTGACTATCGTAAATAAATAAGCTCATGGTAAAGAACAAATATCCAAGTTCGCATATTTATGATCTCTTTGATCAATTGATTGGGTCATTTGTATATTCTAAGTTGGACTTAATGTCAGGGTATTGCAAGTTACGAATTTAGGAGGAAGATATCCTGAAGACTGTCTTTGGCACGTGGTATGGGTATTTTGAATTATCAATCACGCCCTTTGGTTTGACGAATGTGCCATCAGTATTTATGGATATGATGAATCACGTGTTTCAACAATTTTTGGACATCATTGTCGTGGTCTTAATTAACTGTACAACCCTGTATTCGTCAAGTGGGCCCCCAGGCACTAGATGGTCAAAAGGATGAGTAGATCAAAGCAGACATGTCGAGAGGGGCTTTTGTCCAGAGCATCAATGGGGCATTCGCCCAGGTCAATAGAGGCAGGCAAGCTTCGGGGTGAGTGCAAGCCTCACTCGCTAAGCACTCACCCACTTAGTAGTTTGGAGGTACAGACTCCCATGCGAGTGAGGGAAGAACCCCACTCACCCAGAGGATCAAGGATCAGGTGAGTGGTGCCTCCACTAACCACTCGCCCAGCGAGACCTAGGGAATTTAGTATGCGAGATGTCTGGCGAGCGGAGCCTCCATGGACCACTCACCCAGAATAATCTAGGTGTGAAATTACCTGAATACCCTTGGTGGATTGCCAATAGCCCTTTAGAATAGCAGAGTTTGGTTGTTAGCAGGCCAGTTTTGGGAGCATTTAGTAAGACCAAATTGTAAATTTATGCTATTAGCGGACTAGTAGAGGAAAACTATATATTGACCCTGAAGGGCACCTTTGGAGAGGATCCAGTTTGGCCTCTTCCTCCAAAGGACATCATTGGTTAGCTTCCCAGGCTCTCCAAGGTGCCCAACTTTATAATTGGCTTAGGAGGGGCAGTGCTCTATGATCTTCCGGGTGTGTGGTGGGACCTCTACGCTGCAGCCAAGGGTCGGCATTTAGTTCTAAGTCTTTAGTCGGGTTCCTCCGTGGGATCAGTAAGTGCTAGCTGCCCCTTCTTAGGGGTCCGAACTCCTCTTTGGGCCGGTTAATGGTTTCAATATTTTGGGTGTGGTGAGCGTGGATCATGGCTGGTACAAGAAATTCCCAAGGAGGCAACATGGCGGCTATGGAGGTTCGCCATCATCTGGCTTGTCAGTGATGGCAGGGATGCTGGCAGATTTCTGAAGGGAGATCCTTGAGACGATCAACCTCGCCTTTGTTGCAGCATGAAGCGAGTTCACAACCCCAGTTCCCCAGGTTGTCCCACCGCCGAGGATAGTCGAGAATGCACCAGGGAAGAGAGTGGGTAAGGAGATAGTTGCTGAGGCGCTAGGACAAGACCTTACTTGGCGAGAGCTTTTCCCTAACCCGGCGAGTAAAGTCTCGTCGAGTGAAGTCCGGACAAGTATGAGCCTAACGAGAGCCATCTCAGCAAGTGTGAGCCCATCGAGAGCAGTCCCGGTCTGAGAGCTCGTGGGATGGGTCGAGCAGGCGAGAGCGATGAGCGGAGGAAACCCATCCTGCGAGCTGGTGCTCTCGGCACCACTTCCAGAGGGGTTCGGGCAGCCGGATATGATGTACTACATCGGCATGGATGACCCCGTTCAACACCTGCAGTGGTTTGAGGACATGGTCTCCATCTGGCCCACGTCGACTCTTTGAAGTGTCGGCTATTCGCCACCACCGTAAAAGAGAAAGCTCGGGACTGGTTTCACCAGGTCCCCAGGGGTTCAATCTACACATTTGAGGACATACATCGTAAATTTCAACTGCGCTACTCGACCTTAAAGAAGAGGAAGAAGGATGCTGAGGCGCTCTTCAAGATCAAGCAAGGACCAGGGGAGTCACTGGCCCACTACGTGGACCGATTTTAGGTGGAGGCCTTACTTATGCAAGAGGTGCCCGTGTTCATCCTCCAGCTTGCCTTCACAGTGGGGCTGCGGGAGGGGTTCTTCAAGATGAACCTGAAGCAGAAGGCCCCCTGTCCTTTGAGGAACTGATGGAGCGGGCATCGGAGGAGATAGAGGGGGAGGCAGCCAACCCAGAGTTCACAAGAAGACTGGCAAAGCTGAGTGAACCAGAGGTCAGACAACAGGAATTAGGAGAAGAGAAGATCAGAGGGCCCCAGAGTTGGGGTGGAGGCAGCAGGGAGGGGGCATAGAGGGCACGGGAAGAGCCTTCACCCAAGGAGGGGTGACTTCCAAGGAGGTTAGAGGAGACCCCGTCTATTAGGGTGGAGGCAGGACCCAAGCCCACTCCCTCCTCCGCCTCTGCAAGCCATGATGATTGGGCGAGGGAGAGTATGAAGAGGAGGAAGAGGAGAAACATGTGCAAGAGAAGGAGGAGAGGGGACTATGAGAACGAACAGGGTCGCATAGGCCATGCGGAGGGAGGTGGCATTGCCCTATTGTGATCTCCACTAGGAGGAAGGTCATACAATGGCCACTCGCCCAGAGTTTTTGGAAATGAGGGAGACAAGAGATCCAACACAGTAGCAACAGTGTACGATGAGGATTGAGGGGGTACTACCCAGGGAAGGGAGGAGGAAAGGTGTGAAGATATGGTCGATGTATGAAGCCGAGGAGGGATCGGAGTGATCCATGGGGGAGTGGGGAATGAGGCAACCCGAAAGGCGAGCCTCCACACCATGTATCGTCGGAGAGTGGCTTTGACGTCTCAAGACCCACCCCAAGAGGAAAAAATTACCTTCTCTTAGATGGATATACCGGGTCATGAGGACCCGTTCTGTGATGCGTTGGTCATTTAGACGGCCATCGAGAACTTTATCGTTTCCCAGATCCTCGTGGACAATGGGAGCTCGATCAATGTCATCTTCAAGAAGGCTTTTGATGAGATGAAGGTGGAGGTGAGGAGGGTGTTGGACACGGGTGGCGCACTATTTGGGTTCTTGGAGGAAAGGAAGGAGGTGGAAGGGGGAGTAGGACTCCATGTCATCTTGGGGGGACAGCCCCACAGCTGTCGGCTCATCATCGTTGATGCTCCGAGCAGCTACAACGCCGTCTTTGGGAAGCTCCTCATCAGCGCGTTCTGGTGCATCCCCTCCTCATTCCACCAGTGCCTCAAGTTCAGCGTAGGTGAAATCCAGATCCCGGTGAGGGGATACCCAAAGGTAGCTAGGCAGTGCTACGTTATCGTGGTCAATGGCGTCACCTGGTAAGAAGAGGTGGAGGAGATGGATCAGGATATGGAGAGGCAAGATGAGTAAGAAGGGGCGAAGGAGCTGCTGGAAGTCCGAGAAGAGAGGGTAGAGGAGGAGGAGACTGAAGAACTCTCATGCGGTGGAAAGAAGGAAGGCGTCTGGGGGGAGCAGTCTAGGATGGAGGTAGTAGATGAAGTCATGGAGTTGGAGGTCGTCTCCCCGGTGGGGGCGATAAAGAAGTTAAGATCAGTGGGGAGTTCGGCCCCAAGGATCAAAGGAAGATCCTAGCCAACATCCAGGAGAATGTGGACATCTTTGCTTGGAGAGCGGCAGAAATGCCAGGGATTGATGCAGATGTGGCGTGCCATC
This sequence comes from Dactylorhiza incarnata, assembly GCA_033032865.1. NCBI lineage: Eukaryota > Viridiplantae > Streptophyta > Magnoliopsida > Asparagales > Orchidaceae > Dactylorhiza > Dactylorhiza incarnata. Next base: position 20,395,662 of record JAWHQI010000003.1, read on the forward strand.
GCCTCAACTTTGACCCCGATACTCGACCCATCCGGCAGAAGAAGAGGTCCACCATGGACAAGCTAGAGGAGCCATTCGGGAGGAGGTAAGCAAGCTCCTCAAGGCAGGATTTGTATCAGAGATCCAGTATCCATGCTGGATCTCCAATATGGTAATGGTAAAGAAGGGAGATGGAAGGTGCAGGATGTGCGTGGACTTCTCTATATTAAATAAATCATGCCCTAAGTAATGCTACCCATGCCTAGAATTGACGCGCTGGTTGACTCAGCCATCAATTTTTCTCTAACGTGTGTTTTAGATGCCTTTTCAGGTTATCATCAGATTCACATGCACCCCCCCCCCCCCCCCCCCCATGTTAAGGATGTCTCATTCATCACTGGTGATGGGTGCTATTGCTACAATATGATGCCCTTTGGGCTGAAGAATATGGGAGCAACCTACCAGCAGATGATGGATAGGGTCTTTCGTGATCAGAAGGGGAGGAATCTGGAGGTCTACGTGGATGAACTCATGATTAAGAGTCAAGACCTCGAGTCTCATCTCCGGGACCTGAAAGAGACCTTCGACGCCTTCAAAAAATTCAAAATGAGGCTCAACCCACTGAAGTTTGTTTTCGGGGTGAGCCGAGGAAAGTTCATAGGCCACTTGCTTACCCCGGCCGGGGTAGAGCCTAACCCCGACAACGTGAAGGAAATCTTGGAGCTAGGGTCGCTGGGGAATGCAAAGGAGGTCCAGTGCCTCGCTGGGAAGTTTGTCGGGCTAAGCAGGTTCCTCTCCAGGGTAGGGGAAAAATGCTCATCCTTCTTCAAAGTGCTGCGAGGGAACCAGAAGTTTGAATGGACTACAGAATGCGAGGGGGCATTCCAAGCACTGAAGAAGCAAATAACTCAGGCTCTGTTACTCTAGGGGCCCAGGAAAGGAGAGGACCTATCCTAGTACCTGGGGTGGGCGCCGAGGCGGTGAGTTCTATTCTGGTCCAGGAAGATGGGAAAAGGCAGCTCCGATCTATTATGTTAGCAGAGTGTTGAGGAAGGGAGAACTCAGATATCCCATCTTTGAGAAGCTGGCCTTCGCCTTGGTGGTATCGTCCCGGAAGCTCCGACCTTACTTCCAGCAATATTCTATTAGGGTAGTGACTGATCAACCCCTTCGCAGCATCACGGAGGGGGTGTAGCACTCTGGAAGGATGGCCAAATGGTCGGTGGAGTTGAGCGAGTTTGATATCTCATTTGTACACATGCTATCAATAAAGGCACAAGGAGTGGCAGACTTCTTGGTTGATGATGAGTCTGGTTTATATAGCTATTTCCGGACTCATCTGGGTCGTTTATCTTGCCGATGCACTTCACTTATTGCTCATAAATGCTTCTATTTGATCATTGTGTATTTATAGGCTAAGTGCAGTGCTTGGCCTATTTTTAGCCTAACGGGACATTGGTCATGCATTTTTTCCGCGCACGACCACTGGTCATGCACCATTCCCCCTTTTCCCAACCGAGCGGTTCGCACGATCACTGGCCTTCTTCTTGCATGACCACTGGTTGTGCGCAATTGATCGTGTAAGACCCCCCTCCCAGAACACAAAACACGGCCGAGGGGTGTCCTATGCCCAAGATAGCCACTTTGCGGAAGTGCCAGCACACGGGCTATCCCCCCTCCACAAGATGCCTATCCTGTCGGCTATTTTCCAAAATCATCATGCCAACTCATCAATAATATATAAACAACAGTAGCCATAATTCACAAGTAAGTAAAATTGTCCATAATAACAGGTAGCTAGAAAATCTCCTAAAAAACATTAGAGTACCTATTTTCCTAAGGCTACATCTCAAACACTCGCTCACATCTGTCACCGACGGTAGCGAAGGTTTCATGGTCGCAGGCCCTATCACCCAGGCCTGGTAGTCCTCCTGTGTCGTACGCAGCTGCTCCACCTGAGTATGCTCCTAAAATGGGGTGTAACAACTGTTAGTCATAAAGACTAAGTGGCTTCACATCCTCTCCCCCGGTGACTCTTAGGCACCGGGTGGAAGGAAAGAGGAGAACGCAGCAATATAAACTATAAGCACAATAGAATAGGTGGCAGTAGTAAGGGTACAATCTTAGCAATTCTATATAAACAGTAGAAATAAAGCTACTATACACAAGAGTACATTTATGCTAGCAGTTACTATGATAGTGAAGTAAGAAACAATTCTAATCTAGATTTGTGACGAGTAGCAAGGTATAGAATGTAGTGTAATAATACAGAAGTAAGCAGTATATTTGCAATTTCAAAATGTACCTTAACTTATATGAATGCCCATACAAATTTATAAGTTAAGGTTTCCAATCTAGAACACATCATATAAAAGAGCCCATACTAATTTATATGATGGACCCGATGCAGTGCAATGTTATGATCGTGAAAGGATGAATGCAATGCAATGATTATGATATGATGACTCACCCATGCATATTTGCTATGTCGACATAGACCTGTACTTCCCAATTTTTGAGGGTAGCTAACCTCTCAGGAGCCCCACGTCGTGGCCAGACGCTGGCAGTGGAACGGGCTTCTCCACTACTAGGCGGGTATGCACACTGCCAGACCTAGGCCTTACGTATGCCTCAACCCTAAAAACACAATAGCGGAGCACCTGCGTACTCTTGCTCGCCAAACTAGCTGAGTCTTATGATGCAAAAGGGGTCTTGGGAAGTGAAAACCAAGAACCCAGCCCAACCGGTCATTGGCATGGAAGGGGTCTTTGGAAATAAGCACAAAGAGCCCAACCCAACCAACCAAGATCTATCTGCCAGCTCCCGTCGGTGTGATGACTGATGAGCCCGTAGATCTACCACATGTAATCCTCCAACAAGGATCATTACACAACCATGTGTAAACCATGTACATTCATGCAATTCCCATTCACAACACGTGTTAACAAGCACCCGAGGACTCACGAATGGAGCCTTCTTACCTTTCACATCATACTAGTTCAACCGATGCTAATTAGCTTCCAAGGCCACCAACAACTGGGTCCTTAACATTTCACCATAAGATATAACCATATCTTATAATCCACACCAAGCCATCAATGCTACGCATACCGAGTTATCATGACTCAATGCAGTAGCGTGTGTATAACATGGAAATTACTCTACAAGATCCTGTAAGAATACTTGTGTGTATGGTGTCATATTCATATTTTACTAAATAAGTAAGCCCGGACGTATCACCAATATTCAATCATCATGCACAAATCACAATGTGTTCCATCACGATTAAAGCTATTAACCTTATTGAGAGGTTATCACCAATCTAAACATCAGATATATTGTCAAATGATGTGCGCATTTATATAAACATGTCCTTTTTACGATTCCACATAAAACTAACAATCGAAGGTTCATTTAAAGAGGCATCTCAACAGAAATAAAATTGAAATTATTATCACAGGTACATACTAGCATGTACAAGATTCATACAAAATTTCTGCCCAATCGGCCTTCACATTCAGCATTTATATCTCCTCCAAGTTATCAAATGAATTGGCAATAACTTTAATACCACTTATCCAAATATTAGGAAATTCAACGGGGGTCTACATATTGTTGTCACCAATGTCTCCACAAATTTTCATGAGCATCCAACCAACCTCTTTAGAGAAATCCGCAAAATACTGAGATCAAAAGTGTTATGACACAGTTTACTAAAACTGGATTTCTGGCTGCTACAGTTGTCCAAAAATTATGATCAACCCCATTTTGGAAAGCTAACATCAAGGGCTACAACATTCATGTTGAGCCCTAAGCCCAGATCCTAGTGGGTCCCTACCAAAAATCAGCTCTGAAGTCAACTGCAGAAATATGGACAAGAAAACAGAATGCACTTAACCCATTCCAACTTTCTCGACAGTCCACTCGACTGGACTCTTAGGGATCTACTTGTCACTTCAGAAAATGTGTACCTATCGTCAGAAAGCTCTTTCCGAGGGATACAACTTTCATGCTGAGCCCGAAGCCTAATTCTAGTGGGATCAAGCCTAAAAATATGCTTGAACCCAGTTGCACACAATTTCACCCCTTATTTACCAAGTGCAATGTTATAAATTAAAACTTTCTTTAGCAAGTGGCTATTATTATCTTTATCACATAATATACAATTAGAAACCCTATTTAACAGGGGATTATTCATCATCTTTTATCACAAAATATATAATTTAAAACCCTACTTAACATGGGACTATACATTATCTTCCCCAAACAAAATTAGGCCATTTCACCTTCTCTCCTCCAATACTCCCTCCATAGACCGTGGATTTCCATGAAATCAAATCATATCTCTTCCTTTTGAAGAGAAGAAGTGATTAAAGGAACTTTTGCGGCAATCGGCGCCCTAAAAAGAAAGATCCGTCTTGGTCTTTTCCTAGGAAGCTCCATTAGCTCACAAGCCAAGCTCTTTTGAGCTCAACACCTCTCCTAATTTTCTCTACGATCTAGCACCAAGGGAGAGGGGTCGGAAGTCACCTTATTTTTTGGCCATGGTTCAAGCTCATCTTCATGGCAGCGGGGTGGTGTTCGGCCAAGCTCCAAATCCTTCTCCAAGCATGCTCCTTCAAGAACACTAAGTTAAAACTTTGAGGTGTGGGGAAGATGATTAAGAAAAGAAATAGATGAATCTGAGAAGTGATCAGCCCTTTTGGCTTAAGAGAGAAGAGAGTATGTGATTTGATTTGCATTAATAAGCCTTTAAATGGCCAAACCCTTCTCCATGCATTGCATTGAAACTCTAAGCTTTGGTGCCAGCCTCCTACTGGACATCAACTCCACTGCAGCCTTATTTGATGCCATTTAAGCCACCCACCATGGGAAAAGTCACGGGCACAGATTTGGCCGCTACCGCCGGTGCTAACTAAAACTACCGCCAACGCTAGCTCCCTGCTACCAATTCTTTGTCATTCACTTTCTAATTTCAAGGTGTGAGGGTTACACCCACTCCTGGAGATTTTAACATAGACTTTTCTCGTCGACATTTCGACACGCTAGCGCCGACGGTAGTGCTACCGTTGGTCGCTAGTGATCCTACCAACACTCCTCCCTGTCGACATCAAGTGTCGATGGGAAGTTATCCCTTCCTGTCGATATTTAACTTAGAAGTAACTCCCTCTATCTCTCTCCCGTTGATCGATGGGAGGGGATGTCGATTGACGGGATGGGAGGTCGACTTTACCTTAGAAGTTTTGACAGATTTGAACTCCCTCTACCTCTCTCCCGTCGATCGATGGGATGGGATGTCGATCGACGGGATGGAAGATTGACTCTTACTTAGAATCACAACATAAGCACTCCCTCTATCTCTCTCCCATCGATCGACGGGATGGGATGTCGATCGACGGGACGGGAGGTCGATTCTTACTTAGAAATTTCCAAAATTTCTTCTAAACTACCAAAACATTTTACCAGAGCTCAAACTTGACCACCCCAGGGTCCTAGGGCTTCTACTGAGTCGGAGTCAGCTTCCGGTGACACAAAACACTCATGAGGGGCCGAGCTCAAACTGGGGTGTTACAAATCCAATAAACGACGAAATAATTTTGTCCCTGAAATTTAAGTTAAGGCTATGAGGCGTGAAGGTTAGATTACGCAAGTCGACTTTCATTGCACCTTCAGTCTCAAATCTTTTAAGATCAGTGAACCTGATACTCATGGGATTACTACTCATGTTCCCAAATAAAATTTAGACTCCTCCTTCAAAAGCATATTATGCCTTAATTTTTTTTCATGCATAATTTGATTCTTCCAATCCTAGACAACGTTTAGGTTCACTACTAAGGTTTGCCCAACTATATTTACTAGCCCTTTCCAACCTCGTACAAGAGTCATAACATGCCTCGAATATAATTGAACTCATGATCAATTATAAATTACAACATACGCATGTTTCTAGATCGCCGATCTTAATGGGCATAATACCATTCTCTGTCCATCATCACAATCTACAAGGACATATTTTAATAAGGGATCATTTCTAAATTAGATCCCCTTGAAATTTGTATCACAGCTCATAATTTGATATCTATAACATCTTCATCACACTTCAAGCTCATTTGATTCCACAACAACTATTTATGATCGATAAATTCATATAGTATGATTGACAAATTCCCAACAAACATAAGTACCGCAATTTTGAAGCTGAACAAGGGTGATCATAATATCGTCAAACAATTTTGCTTTGATTCTTGAAGTCATCAGATCCATATCCAAAGGATCACATATATTCTACACATCTCCTACAACTTAAAATGACACTCACTTGATTTCAAATTTTATGGGGTCAATGAACTTCCAATATCATGACATGGAAAAATAATCATAATTATTCAAACATCCTGAATTTTCACCACCCGACTTGACATGATACTACCCCATTTCAACCCAGACATTCCCTTCTAATAACACGTGACCCGAGTCAAGTGTTACTTTTGACTAATCCGGGTCTTACTTACACTTGCACTAAATTCAGAAATTGGTGCCAATTTTCTCTTGTGATTTAGGTCATTTCATTTAAGGGCTCCTCAACCGTGAACATAAACCTTATTCAACAGTTGGGTTATGATACTAATTTTAGGAAAACCGCGCTCCAATAATTACACCCAATTTTTGGGGCCCTTCCTAAGGTAGACTTGAAGGTATGTATCAAGTCTCGCATCTTTTGGGTAATTTATCCCAGGAGGATTTTCACATGTATGTTTCCGATATTCGCACCTCAAGCATGTGCGACCTCTTTCCAGGTCAAACACTAAAAATGAATACTATCGTGAATTCCTATTCCAAATTCCACAATATCTTAATTACCGACCAAATATGGTCATCATCGTTCACGTATTATTTAAGCAAAACCTTGATATCATACGTCTGCAACACACCATTTCAAAATAAGATTTAGGGGAAAACCCAAGTCGGTACATGACTAGTCCAATAAACGAAGCGATAAGCCCTCGTACATTTGGACTAGGTTTCTTCCACCACCCATATGGTACATTCATCTCATGTAAGACCACAATACTTAGGGTCATATATTCCTCGACTTAGGGTTCTTACCCTATAAATTTCTGTATCAAAGCACTTGTATATCAGCTGTGATGTAGAAATTCAAAATATTACGGCGACGACCAAGTTGCATCTCATTGTAATGAGAGCATGTACAAATAACATCCAATCAACCGGTATATTTATTATACATTTGAACTTGACATGAACCAAGGTACAAGGTTCGAGATGATTTCCCTTCGACACGGGTTATGTAGACTACCAAAAGTAAGATATACTGCTCAATGTGATAAACTAAATAAAATCCATTCCAAGCGCCCTACCATCCCTGCCAAAGATCATCCATGGCATGTTTATTTTATGAAAAACTTTCAGGATTTTAGATCATCAAATAAGTCATATTAATCTTGTTCACTCCACCACCTAACACTTACTAATTTCCCAATGTCTATTAGAGGGAATGTTCACTAAGAATTTCCAAACTCAGGGGTAGTTTATCATCAAACCAGCAATGCATGCACAAAATTTCATTAACTTCCCAGTTATAATGTTATAACAACATAGCCGCATATCCCCAAAGAGTTAGTTTACTACTCTCCTCATTACTTATCCACATAATCTTAGAATAATATAGAGAAAATTATCATCTTCAAAATGTTTTCTCTTATTCCGCTAATAAAATTCCTCTCAACCCAAACATGGCCTTAGCAGTCCGCCTTGCTTAAGGTGAATTAATTCTTCAAGGATCACCACTTCCAATGTCAAAAATGACAAAGATTTTAAATCCTCAAGAAACCCAAGACGGTACATAACTAGCCCAATAAACGAAGAGATAAGCCCCCATATCTCTTTGACTAAGTTTCTTCTACCACCAATATAATACATTCATCCCAAAATGAAACCTTCTACATAATTAGAAGTGGGAGGTATCCACATACAGTATAAAAGACATGCTTAGTGGTCTCTTACTAAGCTGATAATAGACTATAGGCACCAATCTCATTGAGATTGTCCTAATATTTCGGGTAAGGTGATAATATTACTCCATATCTTAGATATAAATCTCAGGGTGTGAGTCTCTAGCATTTACACTCACATTGAACTCTTCCCTTAAACATTTGCGATCACTTATTGCTTGGCAACATCATCACTGAGATCGATATAAGGCTAGGATATGTCATGACATATCTTACTAAGTCGACCAAAATGGTATCCTAGTTAGGTTGGCATCAATCCTATGCCAAACCAACTCTAATTGTTGGAAAGAGAATACCCATTACTGCCTCGGAATGAGCCAGCATCTATACGTAAGGGTACGCGTTTGGCTTAGGTTGTCACTTTCTATAGGAAAAAGTGGACATACTTAATGTGAATCACACATGGGCACACCACCGCTTCCGCTGTATCAGTTTGTCCTCAAACTGATCTATCGAGCGGGGTGGCGCGATGGTTTAAAGGACTTCTTTTATCTCAGGATCGTTGCAAGCGGATACCATTTGAAAGACCCCTCTCCCGGAACACAAAACACAGCCGAGGGGAGTCCGATGCCTAGGACAGCCGCATTGCAGAAGTGCCAGCACACGGGCTTGCCCCCACTACAAGACGCCTATCCTGCCAACTATTTTCCAACATCATCATGCTAACCCATCAATAATATATAAACAACAGAAGCCATAATTCACAAGTAAGTAAAATTGTCCATAATAACAGGTAGCTACAAAAGCTCCAGAACAACATCAGAGTACCTATTGCCCTAAGGCTACATCTCAAACACTCGCTCACAACTGTCACTGACGGTAGCGAATGTATCATCATCGCAGGCCCTATCACCTGGCCTGGCAGTCCTCCTGTGTCATACGATGTGCTCCTAAAATGGGGGTGTAATAACTATTAGTCATAAAGACTAAGTGGCTTCACACCCTCTCCCCCGGTGACTCTAAGGCACCGGGCGAAAGGAAAAAGGAGAATGCTGCAATATAAACTATAAGTACAATAGAATAGGTGGCAGTAGTAAGGGTGCAATCTTATCAATTCTATATCAACAGTATTAATAAAGCAACTATACACAAGAGTACATTTATGCTAGCAGGTACTGTGATAGTGAAGTAAGAAACAATTCTAAGCTAGCATTGTGATGAGTAGCAAGGTATAGAATGCAGTGTAACAGTACAGAAGTAAGCAATATATTTGCAGTTTCAAAATTTACCTTAACTTATATGAATTTCATACAAACTTATAAGTTAAGATTTCCAATTTGGAACCCATCATATAAAAGAGCCCATACTAATTTATATGATGGACCCGATGCAGTGCAATGCTATGATCATTAAAGGATGAATGCAATGCAATGATTATGATATGATGACTCACCCATGCATATTTGCTATGTCAACATAGACCTGTACTTCCAACTTTTGAGGGTAGCTAACCTCTAAGGTGCCCCCCGTCGTGGACAGACGGTGGAAGTGGAACGGGCTTCTCCACTACTAGGCGGGTATGCGCAGTACCCGTTCTAGGCCTTACGTACGCCTCAACGCTAAGAACACAATAGCAGAGCACCTGCGTACTCTTGCTCACCAAACTAGCTGAGTCTTATGACATGAAAGGGGTCTTGGGAAGTGAACACCGTGAACCCAGCCCAACCGGTCATTGGCACGAAAGGGGTCTTTGGAAATAAGCACAAAGATCCCAACCCAACCGGCCAAGATCTATCTGCCAGCCCCCATTAGTGTGACGACCGTCGAGGCCGTATATCTGCCACAAGTAATCTTCCAACAAGGATCATTAGACAACTAGGTGTAAACCATGCACATTCATGCAATTTCCATGCACAACACATGCTAACAAGCACCCGAGGACTCACGAAGGGAGCCTTCTTACCTTTCACATCATACCAGTTCAACCAATGCTAATTAGCATCCAAGGCCCCCAACAACTGGGTCCTTAACATTTCACCATAAGATATAACCATATCTTATAATCCACACCAAGCCATCAATGCTACCCATGCCGAGTTATCATGACTCTATGTAGTAGCTTGTGTATAACATGGAAATTACTCTACAAGATCGTCTAGGACTACTTGTGTATACAATGTCATATTCATATTTTACTAAATAAGTAAGCCCGAATGTATCACCAATATTCAATCCTCATGTACAAATCACAACGTGTTCCAACACGATTAAAGCTATTAACCTTATTGAGAGGTTATCACCAATCTAAACATCTGATAGATTGTCAAACGATGTGCACATTTATATAAACATATCCTTTTTACGATTCCACATAAAACTTACAATTGAATGTTCATTTAAGGATACATCTCAATAGAAATAAATTTGAAATTATTATCACAAGTCCATATTAACATGTACATGATTCATACAAAATTTTGGCCCAATCGGCCTTCACATTCAGCATTTATATCTCCTTCAAGTTATCAAATGAAACGACAATAACTTTAATACCACTTATCCAAATATTATGAAATTCAACAGTGGTCTACGTATTATTGTCACCAATGACTCCACAAATTTTCATGAGCATCCAACCAACATCTTGAGAGAAATCCATAAAATACTGAGATCAAAATTGTTATGACACAGTTTACTAAAATTGGATTTCTGGGTGCTATAGTTGTCCAAAAATTATGATCCACCCCATTTTGGAAAGCTAACATCAAGGGATACAACATTCATTTGATCCCTAAACCAAATCCCAGTGGGTCCTACCTAAAATCTGCTCTGAAGTCAACTGTAGAAATCTGGACAGCAAAATAGAATGCACTTAACCCATTCCAGCTTTCTGGAAAGTCCACTCGACTGGACATGTAGGGATCTACATGTCACTTCAAAAAATGGGTAACCTATCATCAGAAAGCTCTTTTTGAGGGCTACAACTTTCATGCTGAGCCCAAAGCCTAATTCCAGTGGGATCAAGACTAAAAATTGGCTTGAACCCAGCTGCGCACAATTTCACCCCTTATTTACCAAGTGCAATGTTATAAATTAAAATTTTCTTTAGCAAGGGGCTATTATCATCTTTATCACATAATATACAATTAAAAACCTTATTTAATAGGGAATTATTCATCATCTTTTATCACAAAATATATAATTTAAAACCCTACTTAATAGGGGACTATTCATCATCTTCCCCAAACAAAATTACGTCATTTCACCTTCTCTCCTCCAATACTCCCTCCATAGACCGTGGATTTCCATGAAATCAAATCCTATCTCTTCCTTTTGAAGAGAAGAAGTGATTGGGTGAACTTTCGCGGCAATCAGCGCCCTAAAAAGAAAGATCCGACTTGGTCTTTTCCTAGGAAGCTCCATTAGCTCACAAGCCAAGCTCTTTTGAGCTCAACACCTCTCCTAATTTTCTCTACGATCTAACACCAAGGCAGAGGGGTTGGAAGTCACCTTATTTCTCGTCCATGGTTTAAGCTCATCTTCATGGTAGCGGGATGGTGGTCGGCCAAGCTCTGAATCCTTCTCCAAGCTTGCTCCTTCAAGAACCCTAAGTTAAAACTTTGAGGTGTTGGGAAGAAGATGAAGAAAATAAGAAGATGAATCTGAGAAGTGATCAACCCTTTTGGCTTAAAAGATAAGTTTATGTGATTTGTTTTGCATTAATAAGCCTTTAAATGGCCAAACCCTTCGACAAGCAATGCATTGAAACTCTAAGCTTTGGTGTCAGCCTCCTATTGGACATCAACTCCACTGCAGCCTTATTTAATGTTATTTAAGCCACCCACCATGGGAAAAGTCACGGGCACAGATTCGGCCGCTACCGCCGGCGTTAGCTAAAGCTACTACCGGCAGTAGCTCCCTGCTACCAATTCTTTGACATTTGCTTTCTAACTTCAAGGGGTGAGGGTTACACCCACTCATGGAGATTTTAACATAGACTTTTCCCGTCGAGATTTCAACACGCTAGTGTCGGCGGTAGCGCCACCACCAAGCGCTAGTGATCCTACCAACACTCCTCTCTGTCGACATCAATTGTCGACGGGAAGTTATCCCTTCCCGATGATATTTAACTTAGAAGTAACTCCCCTTATCTCTCTCTCCCGTCGATCGACGGGATGGGATGTCGATCGACGTAATGGGAGGTTGACTTTACCTTAGAATTTTTGACAGATTTCAACTCCCTCTACCTCTCTCCCATCGACGACGGGATAGGTTGTCAATCGATGGGACGGAAGATTGATTCTTACTTAGAATCACAATATAAGCACTCCCTCTATCTCTCTCTGGTCGATTGACCGGATGGGATGACAATCGACGGGGCAGGAGGTTGATTATTACTTAGAAATTTCCACAATTTCTTCTAAACTACCAAAACATTCTACCAGAGCTCAAACTTGACCACCCAGGGTCCTAGGGCTTCTACCGAGTTTGAGTCAGTCTCCCGTGACACAAAACACTCATGAGGGGCCTAGTGCGAACTGGGATGTTACAGATCGTGCGCTATTTTTCCATTCTGGATGTTGCTACAGGTTGTTCTCGCACGATCCGTGGCATTTCTTCTCGCATGACCACTGGTCGTGCTCCACTGATCATGCACGCTATTTTTTGCTCTGTATTTAAATGCTGGACACGCGATTTTAGGGCTGAGAGGAACATTATAGCCAGTTTTCTCTCGCGCCCATGCACCTTTTTTGATCTCCATCCACCCTCCTTTCATCTCCTTCCATTGGGAAGCCTCCTCCGGTGAATCCAAGCTATATCCAAGGTTCCAGAATACTTCCCGGCCATCCGCGACGAGCATCTCAAGGTTTTTGTGCGTTTCCACTTGGAGAAGAAGAAGATACCGCAGCAAGTTGAAAAAGATGGACAAAGGTCTGAGGTAGTGAAAACCTCGAGATCTCGGAATCAACCAATGACTGAGCACGGAGACGGCTTGACAACCCGCCATTCCGACCACAATCCACGACGAGACTTCACTTCTATCGGTTTACTCTACTTTTCTTTCGTTTGAGAAATGTATGATTAAATTCTTGTAATGAACTTGGATTGCTATTATTTGTCTAAGAATGAAAGCTTCCCTTGTTATTTTCATCCTTGAGTGTGAATGTAATGAATGCACATCGCCTCCGCTCACCTACACCCAACACACACACTCGTTATTCCACTCTAGCAAAAGCTAGAGGTGAGACTCCGAAGAGGTGTCTGCGATCCTCATAATCCTCACTTGAGATCAATCCATCCATCTGCCTACCGTCCATCCGCATACCGAAGCTCGGCATCGCGGCCTGCACTAGTCATCTTGCCAAGCGAAGCGGTGCTCTCAGCCCGCATTTTACTTTTCTTGTTATTAGAATAGAAAACCAAAACAAATCCCATTATTTACTTTCGCTCGCTGTAGCAATCTTTACATGACACGATCACTTCACCTACTCTGCATTCCTTGAGGGATCGATATTCGGGGACCTTATTCCCAAAATTATTACTTGACAATGACCGATACACTATCATTCGGATTGCATTTTACCTTCGCTTTTAGCGGTGCGAAATCAGTGCGTCAAGTTTTTAGCGTCGTTGCCAGGGAGTGCAGACGTCATGTTTTTGGCGCCATTGCTGGGGAATGAAGGCGGGAAGTGATTTTTGTTGTTGAAAAATTGTTACAGGAGTTGTTTTTTTTCGTGTATTCTTCTTTTGTGTATGCAGGGGCAAGCTCCAGGTTACCTATTCCCTTTCGACCCAAAGATTGAGAGGACTTCCCGTGCACGATGGCGTGCTGTAGTTGCTCTTGCTGAGATGGGAGATAATCTGAATTAAGGAGAATGACTCAGGGGTCGGGGAGTGCCCGAGGATGGACAGAATGTTAATGTGGATTAATATGAGGTGAAACAGCCGATGCCACACACCATGAGAGACTAGACCACTCCGACTGTAGGGAGTGTGTATCCAGGGTTCGGGCTGGCTATCACAAACACACACTTTGAAATTAAACTGGCTATTCTGAATATAATTCAGAATAATGCGCAATTTTCCGGATTGCCTTCTGAAGACCCCCCATCTTCACCTGGCCGAGTATTTTGACATCTACGCCACTTTCCGCTATGCAGGAATATCTGATGATACTGTCAAACTGAGTCTCTTTCCATTTTCACTTAGAGAAAAAGCCAAGGCGTGGATTCACACCATTCATCCGGGAACTGCCGCTACTTGGTATGCTTTGTCTTCCAAATTCTTGGGGGAAGTTCCATCCGGTGGATAGGGTCCTGAACTTGTGCTGGGAACTAGCTTCATTCCGCCAACAACATCAGGAAACACTAGCGGAAGTATGGGAGAGGTGCAATGACATCCTGCAGAAATTCCCTAACCACGAGCTCTAGCCTTAGAACCTCGTGGAAATTTTTTACTTTGTCATCGACCCCAACTACCGGGCGATGATTGATGTTGCGGAAGGAGGGACCCTTATGAACCATACCCTGGAGGAAGCCATGCAGATACATCAAGATACAGCCTCGAACAACACATACTGGACAATAGTGGTCTTCCTATAGGTATAAGGATTGTGTGGACGCTCGGAGTTGGGTTGGGCTATTTTTAGCCTAATGGGCCACTGGTCGTGCGCTTTTGTTCCCGCACAATCAGTCGCACGACCACTGGTCGTGCACATTCCCACTTTCCCAACTGAGCATTTCTCACGATCACTGGCCTTCTTCTCGCATGACCACTGATCGTGCGCTATTTTGCCATTCCGGATGTGGCTACATGTTGTTCTCGCACGATCAGTGGCATTTCTGCTCGCACGATCACTAGTCGTGCGCCATTGTTCGTGCGTTATTTTGTCATTCTAGATTTTAGTACAAGTTGTTCTCGCACGATCAGTGGCATTTCTTCTCGCACGACCACTGGTCGTGCGCCACTGATCGTGCGCGCTATTTTTTCTACTCCGCATTTAAATGCTGGACCCATGATTTTAGGGCAGAGAGGACCATTACCGCTAGTTTTCTCCCGCACCCATGCGCCATTTTTGATCTCCATCCACCCTCCTTCCATCTCCTTCCATTGGGAAACCTCCTCCGGTGAATCCAAGCTATATCCAAGGTTCCGGAAGACTTCCCGGCCATCCGTGATGAGCATCTCAAGGTATTTGGTCATTTCCAATTGGAGAAGAAGAAGATATCGTGACAAGTTGAAGAAGACGGAGAAATGTCAGAGGTAGTGACAACCTCGAGATCACGGAAGCAACCAAGGACTGAGCACGGAGATGGCTTGACAACCCGCCATTTCGACCATGATCCATGGCGAGAATTCTCTTCTATCGATTTACCCTACCCTTCTTTCATTTGAGAAATGTACGATTAAATGCTTGTAATGAACTTGGATTGCTATTATTTGTCTAAGAATAAAAGCTTCCCTTGTTATTTTCATCCTTGAGTGTGAATATTGTGAATGCGCATCGCCTCCTCTCACATCCACTCAACACACGCACTCGTTATTCCACTCTAGCAAAAGCTAGAGGTGAGACTGTTGGATCTGTAGGCGCCCTTAGAGGGGGGGGTGAATAAGGCTTTTAAAATTTCAGAGATTATGAGAGAAAATAATTCTCAGACACTACCGCCAGCGGTAGTGTTAACGCTCAGCGTTAGCAATAGTGAGAATACTTTTACGTTTGAACAATGAAAATCAAGAGTACGACTCAGAGATGAAACAATAAACATATTTTCATTAATCATCAACTGGAAATAAATACAATTATAAAACTTTTCCCAATAACGCTTGTAAAGAGGCGACCAATGAAAACTCTTTTGGTTTTCTATACCGACCCTTCTCCCAAGGACCGGTTGGATTTAGCATATCTCTTCCTAGACAAGGCCTCAAGCCGCTCTAGCGCTTCCCTCACCGGAAAGGCCTCAAGCACTCCCTAGATCTACACCCTAGACCTAGTCGTTGTGTGGCGAGTTCCTCCCTAAGCTCCTAAAGACCTAGTCGTCGTGTGGCGAATTCCTCTAACGAACACAAGATATGAAGGTAACAATTTGAAAAACTAAGAACAAGATAAAAACTAAAAACACCCTCAACGAGAATAACTTGATGTCGATGTAGATGTGATCGAATCGGTCTTCAAGTTCTTTTGCATTCATGAACGTTTACAGAGTACTTTGGGATACTTCTCAAGGCTCTCACGAATGTTCAGAAAATATGACTTTAATTTATTCAACCGCCAACAACAATCAGAGGAGGCGCACATCTTTAATTACATTCGGTCGCGGTAGCATTAACGCCCCGCATTAGCCACACGATCAAACACACACCTTGTGGTAGTTTTGGCAACTTCTAAGCGCCAACCGTCGAGATCATCCTAGTGCACCGCGGAAGTGCATGAATTTCGTCGACCGGCATCTTAATTTCGTCGATCCACTAACGCCAGTGGTAGTTAGTCATTTTCGTCGAACGGGGCTCCGCTTTCGTCGAATAGAATTTCGTCGATCTCAATCTGGTTCGTCGAATGGAATTTCGTCGATCTCAATCTGGTTCGTTGAACGGAGTTTCGTCGATCTCAATCTGGTTCGTCGAAAGGAATTTCATCGATCTCAATCTGGTTCGTCGAATGGCACCATTTTCTTCGAACACCATTTCGTCTTTCAGACGCTAGCGCCAGCGTTAGTGCTAACAATCCGCAGTAGAGCAGCTGTTCGTCGAACACAGTATGCAATTCATCGAGCACAGGATTCCTTCTCAGCGGTTGTTAGCGCCAACGGTAGGATTAATGCGGCACGGTAGAGATTTCAGATCTTCTCAACGGTTTCATCTCAGTGGTTTCGTCTCAGCGGTTTCGTCTCAGCGGATTCGTTTCAGCGGTTTCGTCTCAGATTTTCGTTAGTGCTAGCGCCAGCGGTAAGGTTAGCACAGTGCGGTAGCAACAACACATAGCACCATGGAGATTTTAAAGCACAAAATCCTGCATACTATAAACACAAAACAAGTATGATCAAATACAATAGGATTTGTTATTGTCAAACCAAGAGATGCGGAAAGCATGTTCCAACAAACTCCCCCTTTTGATAATAACAAATCCCCTTAGAAAGAAATGATACAATTGATAGGAATTTGTGTTTATAATAGAGATAAGCATGGAATTTAAGACATGTGCATATGCTCCCCCTAAATGAATGTTCCCCTACAACAAATCTTCCTATGAACTTAACTCCCCAAACATGTAAATTTCTTTCAAATTTAATCTCCCCCTTTTGGTATTATCAAAAGAGGGTGGAGAGGAAGGGCAACGAAAAGTGTGAAATTACTGTGTAGAAAGGGAATGAGCATGATAAAGAGTTTAAACACTAAGGAAAAATACAATAGATAAGAGTGAAAAGAAAATGTAAAAAAAGTCATAAAGGAACCACTTGTTGGAAAAAAGTATTCATGATCGAGCATACAAGTAGTAATTGAGGTGGAAAGCATGACGAAATATGTTTTAAGTGAACATCTTTATAGGAATTGAGAAGCAAAGTAGATGATGAAGAATTTTAGATGTAACAAAATAGATGTTTTAGCATTTGAAGTACACAAAATAATTGCAATTTTAACATGGCCATTCACTAGTTTTGAAAGGAATGCAATACAGAGTTCTCATGGCGTAGCGGAAAAGAAATGTAAGCATGATATAAGATATCTGATGCGATGATTCGGCAAGTGCACCGGTCGCGCAAGTAATAATAATGGGGAAAATCCCCGAGTGTCGGTCTCTTGAGGAACACAGTAAGGTGGAGTTAGGTTTCGAGGAAGGACTTGAGATTGAAGTCCTTAAATCGGATGGAATGCGGGGGAGTTGGGTTGGCTTTTGGAAAATAAAATAAAATCTATCAACTACTCCTATGCAATGCCGCTATGCAATGCTTCGCTTGGCGGGATGGAGACTAGGCAGGCCTTGAGCGCGCTGCGTCGAAAGGGCGGATGGACGAGTAGGCAAGCGGAATCAAACTATGCAGGCCTTGAGCGCACTGCTTCGTTAGGCGGGATGGAATACGGGCCGCGATGCCACGCTTCGGTAGGCGGATGGACGAGTAGGCTAGCGGAGTGAGGGTCGCAAGCACCTCTTCGACAAGCACGCCACTAGCAATTGCTAGCGCGGCACACGAATGTGACGGCGGGATGGAGGATGGAATGGGGCGCACCTCAAGCAACTCAAACAACAAATATTTCACATAGACATGAAATAAATAGAAATACAACTAGTTTAAGTGCCACTTCATCATAATAATGAGATCTAAAACATATACACATCAATAAGAGAAGAATAAGGCAAGAAATCGACCGAATCCGAAGTCTCGTTGTAGATTCACGGTTGGAGTCGCCGGGTTGTCAATCCGCGTCCAAGCTCGGTCCGCAACTACGTCCGGGGTAGAGAGAGCTGTCACGACTCTCCAATGGACCCGTCTTCTTCGTGTCACGATCCGGTAGAGGTTGCAAACTTCCTCTTGCTTGATGGTAATGGCGGCTAGGTCTTCCTTTGGAGCTCTTGGATGAAGGAGGAGGCCGAGAGGAAACTCCGGCTCAAGATTGGCGTGAAGAGCAAGCCCGGAGAACCTCCATATGGTGGGCGACGGTGGAGGGGCGAATCTGGACGGAACCGGGCGGAAAACGGCGGAAGAAAATCGGGATCGACCTAAAATTGCGAGCAGCGGAATTTATAGGCGCTGGAATTAAACAGTGCGCACGGTCATTGGCGCACGACCAGTGGTCGTGCGCACTAGAATTCGGTGATCGTGCGCTCTGCCTGGACGGAACCTGCGAAGACAGAAATTATGAAATAACATGTTCGCACGACCAGTGGCGCACGATCGGTGGTCGTGCGCACTATCGTAGGTGGTCGTGCGCATTAGACGAAACAGAACTCAGAAATTTAATGATAAGTGCGCACGAACAGTGGCGCACGACCGGTGGACGTGCGCACTGGCGTTGATGGTCGTGCGCACTATACCAAACAGAACTCATGAAAAAAGGGTTAAGTGCACACGATCAGTGGCGCACGACCAGTGGTCGTGCGCAATAGAACCAGTGATCGTGCGCAGTGTTCCTGTGCAGAATTGCACCGGAAGCACCTGCACGACTCCTGTTCTAGCATACAACCGCGAATCCAGCTACTGAAAGTGGCACCTAACAGTGCATGAAAACTACTAATGAAGATAAACATGAAAACACACCAAAATGGGCCTAGAAGTGCACATAGCAAGTGATAACAAATATAAGCTAAAACAAGGCTAAAGTGCAGTGGAATGACTAGATAAACGGCCCAGATGAGTCCATATATGTGTATATAATCGGGACTCATCAATATCAAGACAAGACAGAAGAATACAATGTTCAAAATTTAGAAACCAAGTACACATATACATTGTAATGATCATGCAGGTCTATCTAGTGCATTTACTTAAGAATTTAGAGAATACATGTAGAAATGCAATAGACTCAATTCTCATTAGTAGAAGGCTTACAAGTGAAAATGATGTGTACAAAATTGTGTTTTTGATAAAAGTATATATATGAGTTAATCAAAACACATGACATGATGTATAATGAAATAAACACAATATTATTGAAGAAGCACTTTTAGAGTTACTTCTACCCACAAGGCTATATAAAATTTTCAATGCACATAGAAGAATAGTACAACTACCAAGGTGCTCTGCACACACAATGCTTATTAAGACTTATCAGGGTGCAAAGTAGTGCTTGGGGAATCACAATTATTATTTTGAATTTTAGTTTTTTTTTGTTATTCGGTGTACAAGAAGAAGTAGTGTAAAAGGAAAAATGTTTGCAACAAGGCACTTTACAATTCTCTCCAAGGTGCTAAACCTCACAATGCTCATTAAGACTTATCATGAGGGTGAGTAGTGCTTGGTGGAGTTATCTTTGTCAATTATTTATTTGAAATTTTTGCTTAACGACAAAGGTCTCCGAATTCACTTGTATGTGCAAACACAAGATTTTTTTGAAAATACACACTTCTTCAAAAAATAGGTGCATGAAAAAGATTTTTACTTGTGGTGAAGGTAAAACTAAGCATGCCAAACAATAATATGACGTTGTTACACTACACAATCATGTAAGAGAAGATTAAATGCATATATAGTTTATCAAAAAGTGTGAGTGAAATAAAATCATTAGCAAATATAAGCCATTTACTCATACATAGAGGCACGCTATGCAATACTACACATGATTTCTATCATCAATTTCAAAGCACACATAAGATAATGGTCAAGGCATGATACAAAAAACAATATTATTATGATACTTGAGCTAGAGAATGAAACATCGTAAACTAAGCTTGGCTAGATAAACTATATCGTCCTTGAAACATAGAAAATTACATCAGTATTTTTATAAATTTTATGTTTTAAAAAAAAAGACAAAAACAGAACAAATAAAAAGCATGTTTTTATTGTTTTTATTGGTTTTTCAAATTTTGTAGTTGGTGTTGAAAAAGAAAGATAAAAACACATTTTTATTTTATAGTAATAAAACGAAACATGTTTATGGTTGTATTTTGATTTGTTTTATAATTTTTTTTGTTTTTGGAATTTTAAAAGAGAATAACAGGAACTGAAATAAAAGATGAAAAAGAGACTGGAAATACAGAAGTATCCACTACCGCCAGCGGTACCCAACTATCGCCGGGCGATAGTGATAGAAATCTCATTTTTCGGGAAAATGATGAATTTTTCAGAATTTTTCTTCTGAAAATATTTGTCCGGATTGTTGACAATGTAGTTTAGGAAAGAAATAAGAGATATACATACATAAAAATCCAGATTTCCCAAGTTCAAGCTTGTAAGTCCAAAACCCCTAGTTCTAGTCTGAGTAGATGAAATCGGGAAGAGGCTTGGTAAAGATGTCCGCAAGTTGTGATTCAGTTCCAATGAAGTTTACATGAACATGTTCATTTTTGATGTGATCCCTTATGAAGTGGTGTCTTACGTCAATATGTTTAGATCGAGAGTGATGAACGGGGTTATTTGTTAAGTCAATAGAACTCTTATTGTCACACTTAAGTTCAATATTAGTAAAATGAACACCAAAGTCTTCTAAGGTTTGTGTCATCCATCCATCTTGGGCGCAACAGCTTCCTAGTGCAATGTATTCTGCCTCGGTGGTGGAGAGGGCACAGAATTTTGTTTTCTACTTGACCATGCAACTAGAGAAGGACCTAAGAAGTGACATGTACCACTAGTGCTTTTCCTATCTAGTGAACAACTCGCATAATCAGAATCTGAATACCCATGCAAGAGAAAAGAATCATTATTTGGATACCAAAGTCCTAATTTAGATGTGCCTATTAGATAACGAAAAATTCGTTTCACCGCTTTTAAATGAGATTCTTTTAGATTTGCTTGAAATCTAGCGCATAAGCATACGATAAACATAATATCGGGTCTAGATGCACTAAGGTATAGTAGGGATCCAATCATACCTCTATATAAAGTTTGATCAATTGAACTTCCGGCTTCATCTTTTCCTAATTTTAGTGATGCGCTCATTGGAGTACTAGCTTGTTTTAAGTTTTCAAAGCCAAAGCATTGTAGCATATCATTGACATATTTGGATTGACATATAAAAATTCCATCATTTCTTTGGGTTATTTGAAATCCTAAAAAATATGTTAGTTCACCCACTAGACTCATTTCAAATTCATTTTGCATCACTAGAGTAACTTCCTTACACAACTCTTCATTAGTGGCTCCAAAAATAATATCGTCAACGTATATTTGTAAAATAATCAAATCATTATCATAGTCCTTAATGAAGAGCGTGTTATCGGCACGACCCATTTTGTAACCGTGATTTAATAAAAAGATGTTAAGCGTTCATACCAAGCACGGGGCGCTTGTTTAAGACCATAAAGCGCTTTTTCTAATCTATATACATGATTTGGAAATTTTTCATCAATAAATCCGGGGGGGGGGGGGGGGTTTCGACATAGACTTCTTCTTTAATTATCCCATTTAAGAATGCACTTTTAACATCTATTTGAAATAATTTAAATTTCTTATAACTCACAAATACTAGAAAAATTCTAATCGATTAAAGGCGAGCAACGGGTGCAAATGTTTCATCAAAATCTACCCCCTCGATTTGAGAATAACCTTGTGCTACCAATCGAGCTTTGTTCCTAGTTATTCTATACTCTCCATCTAATTTATTTTTAAATATCCATTTGACACCGATAACCGGGTGATTAGATGGTCTTTCAACTAGTTTCCAAACCCTATTGAGTTCAAATTGGTTCAATTCGTCATTCATAGCTATAAACCAAAATTCATCATTCAAAGCGGTGGAAACATTTTTTGGTTTTATTTCGGAAACAAAGCATAAGTTTGAAAAAGATTCATTAAAAGAAGAACGTGTACTTACCCCTCTTGATGGTTCTCCATTGATAAGCTCCTTTGGATGATCTTTTGTAAATCGAAGCTCACTTGGAGGCACGAACTCCTCTTGCACCGTCTCTACTTCTTTTTCTTCTCCAAGTGGATCATCATCATCATGCTCCAATGGTGATAGAGGTTCATTTTCATTTCCTGCACAAGAAAAATCTACACAAGGCACAAATTCATCAAACTTCACATGAATAGACTCTTCAACCTTTTTAGATTTTTTATTATATACTCTATATGCTTTGCTAGTGGAAGAGTAACCAACAAAAATACCCTCATCACATTTTTCATCAAATTTAGCTAATGCATCCTTGGTGTTTAAGATAAAACATTTACAACCAAAGACATGAAAATACGATACATTAGGTTTCTTTTGAAAGTACAATTCATAAGGAGTTAATTTCAAAATAGGGCGAAGCATAACACGATTTATGACATAACATGATGTATTTATGGCTTCGGCCCAAAAATATTTAGGCAACCCATACTCGGATAACATAGTGCGTGCAAGTTCCTGAAGGGTTCTATTTTTCCTCTCCACCACACCGTTTTGTTGGGGGTGCGTGGAGGGGAAAATTCGTGCTTAATTCCTAGATTATTACAGAACGTGGTGAAGCTATCGTTTTCAAATTCCCCTCCATGAACTGATCGTATACACTTGATTTTTAGATCTATTTCATTTTGAATATGATTGCACAGTTTTTTAAATTCTGTAAACGCATCGGAATTGGAGGTAAGAAATAAAGTCCACGTAAATCTAGAAAAGTCATCAATTAAAACAAAAGTGTACTTTTTACACCCAAGACTACACGTTCTAATGGGTCCAAAAAGATCCATGTGAATTAGTTGTAAGGGTCTTGAGGTGGATATTTCCTTTTTTTTACTTTTAAACGATGTTTTTGAAAATTTTCCTTTTTGGCATGACGAGCATAAGGAAGACAGATTTCCAGTTAGCGTAGGCAAACCTTTAATGAGTTTATTCTTTGATAGTTTTAAGATTAGGTTCATGCTAGAGTGACCGAGACGCCTATGCCATAATTCAAGTTCTTCATTTTTTGATATAAGACAATTGAGTGACGTATGTAATAGATCATGAAAGGCAATTAGATACACAATGTGAATTCGTGGTGCAGTGAGTACAATACTATTGGTTTTAGGATCAAAATTAGTAGAAGACTCAAATAAAATATTTAGGCCTTTATCACAAAGCTGACTAATAAAAATCAAGTTATGTTTCAAACCTTCTACATATAAAACATTAGTTAGAGAGAAAGAATTGTTACCCACAGTACCGGTGCCTAAAATCCTTCCCTTTCCATTGTCCCCAAATGTCACCATTCCTCCTTTCTTCTTAGTGAGGCTAAGGAATTTTGCTTTATCGCCCGTCATGTGCTTGGAGCAACCTAAGTCCAAGTAACACATGTCTTCCTTCTCCTTAGCCTTCCAACATACCTAACAAGAAGATGAGAGTAAAGATCTGGATACTCATGTGGTTCCTCCCATAGAATAGGTGGAAACCTTAAGCACCCAGATTTGCTTGACAGTACATCGAACCTTCATCCTGCAAGAGTCCAAGGTATGCCCGAAGTGATGGCACTTGGCACATAACACAAAAGGGGTTGAGACCTTTTTCAGTTTTTGTTGTGGACTCTTGCTAGAGGATGGGGAATCAGCAGAATAATTTCCAGATTTTTGATTATTCCATGAATTACTAGTTCTGTTACTTACGCCAGCGTTAGCAGTTAACACCGGTCGGTAGTCAGCAGAAACAAAACCTAGACCAGTTTTTGCACTACCATGCCTTTGGTTGGCCAAGATCATATCAAGACTTTTCTGGCCAACACCAAATTTTTCTATGGCTAAGTTGAGGTCATGGATTTTGGCTTTTAAAGCAAAATTTTCACTAACTAAATTTCCACATCTATTTGTAAAATTTTTCTTTTCATTTTCAACATTAGAAAGAGAGAGTTTTAAATTTCTTTCTAAGTCTCTCTTTTGTTTCGTGAGTGATTCGATATTTGAGAGAGTATTAGAAAGATCAATTTCGAGTTTGCTAGTCCTTGCCAAAAGATCATCATTCTTTTGGCAAGACTCCATCTCCTTTCCCAAAGCAAAAACTTCCTTATTTAATTTTTGATTTTGTTTCAAAAGAATTTTATTTTCAGTTTTAAGTAGATCATGATCTTTTAAAGTTTTGTCAAAAGATTTACAAGTTCTTAAATATTCAGAATAAAGATCATCATAGTTAGAGGGGATTACCTCAGTGTCGCCTTGGACACTGCACTCGTCGTTAGTTGATTCATTGCTTTTCCCAATGAGGCACAAGTTTGCCTCATCAGCATCGCTTGTGCTTGATATACTCGAGCATCCGGAGGAAGAGTCATCCCATGTTGCACCTTTTAGGACTTTCTTCTTCTCCTTTCCTTTAGCCCTTTTTTCTTTGCGCTCCTTCAAGTATTTTGGGCATTGACTTCTAATATGCCCGGTCTTCCTACAGTGGAAGCACTCAGGAGGTGGCCACTCTTCGTCGTCGTCACTAGACTTCTCCTTCTTCTCACTTTTGGATGAGGAGCCTTTGCGGAAAAATTTCTGGAAGGTGTTTCTCCTTTCTGGATTTTTCATGAATTTAGTGAACTTCTTCACAAATAAACTCTCCTCGTCATCTTCCTCATCGTCATCTTCTTTTCTTGACTTCAGTGCCAAGGCTTTCTTCGGCTCCTTGTTGTACTCCTCTTCTTGAATCTTGAGTTCTACCTCATGGGTTTTGAGGTTCCCAATGAGGCTCTCAATTTGGAGCCGCCTAAGATCATGCGATTCGGAAATCGTCATCACCTTTGGATTGAACTTTGGTGGGAGTGATCGAAGAAGCTTTCTCACCAAGTCGCCGTTTGAAAACGTTTTTCCAAGAATTTTTGAGGCATTGACGATCCTGGTGAAATGAGTGTACATGGAATCGACATCCTCATTCGGATCCATCCTGAACCTCTCGAGTTCAGATTCCAGTTGAAATAGTTTTGAGTCTTTGACCTGCGAGGTACCTTCATGCGTTATTTCTAATAAGTTCCAAATATCATAAGCAAATTCACATGCACTGACTCTATTAAATTCAGTCCTATCAAGAGCATAGAACAAAGCATTCATCGCTTTCGCATTATTTTTACACCTAGTCTTATCTCCATCGTCTCATTTATCCCTAGGTTTTTCAATGGTTACTTCTCCAACAATGTATGTAGGAGAAGTGTATGGAGTTTCAACACATGCCCATACATCAAGATCTAGGTTTATCAGAAAACAACGCATACGCGTTCTCCAGTAATTATAATCAGTTCCAGTAAACAACGGAGGTCTACTTATTTCCTGCCCCTCATGGAAAGTGAAATCACGGAGCGCCATTATTCCCGGTTGTTAGACCGAATTGGAATAACCTAGCTCTGATACCACTTGTTGGATCTGTAGGCGCCCTTAGAGGGGGGGGGGGGGTGAATAAGCATTTTAAAACTTCAGAGATTATGAGAGAAAATAATTATCAGACACTACCGCCAGTGGTAGTGTTAACGCTCGGCGTTAGCAATAGTGAGAATACTTTTACGTTTGAACAATGAAAATCATAGAGTACGACTCAGAGATGAAACAATAAACATATTTTCATTAATCATCAACTGGAAATAAATACAATTACAAAACTTTTCCCAATAACGCTTAGAAAGAGGTGACCAATGAAAACTCTTTTGGTTTTCTATACTGACCCTTCTCCCAAGGACCGGTTGGCTTTAGCCTATCTCTCCCTAGACAAGGCCTCAAGCCGCTCTAGCCCTTCCCTCACCAGAAAGGCCTCAAGCACTCCCTAGATCTATACCCTAGACCTAGTCGCCGTGTGGCGAGTTCCTCCCTAAGCCCCTAAAGACCTAGTCGCCGTGTGGCGAATTCCTCTAACGAACACAAGATATGAAGGTAGCAATTTGAAAAACTAAGAACAAGACAAGAACTAAAAACTCCCTCAAAGAGAAGAACTTGATGCCGATGTAGATGTGATCGAATCGGTCTTCAAGTTCTCTTGCATTCACGAACGATGACGGAGTACTTTGGGCTGCTTCTCAAGGCTCTCACGAATGTTCAGAAAATATGACTTTAATTTCTTCAACCGCCAGCAACAATTAGAGTAGGCGCACATCTTTAATTACATTCGGTCGCGGTAGCATTAACGCCCCACGTTAGCCACACGATCAAACACACGCCTTATGGTAGTTTTGGCAACTTCTGAGCGCCAACCGTCGAGATCATCCTAGTGCACCACGGTAGTGTATGAATTTCGTCGACCGGCATCTTAATTTCGTCGATCCACTAACGCCCGTGGTAGTTAGTCATTTTCGTCGAATAGGGCTCCGCTTTCGTCGAACAGAATTTCGTCGATCTCAATCTAGTTCGTCGAACGGAATTTCGTCGATCTCAATCTGGTTCGTCGAACGAAATTTCGTCGAACTCAATCTGGTTCGTCGAACGAAATTTCGTCGATCTCAAACTGGTTCGTCGAACAGCATCATTTTCTTCGAACACCATTTCGTCTTTCGGACGCTAGCGCCAGCATTAGTGCTAACGCTCCGCGGTAGAGCAGCAGTTCGTCGAACGCAGCATGTAGTTCGTCGAGCGCAGGATTCCTTCTCAGCGGTTTTTAGCGCCAACGGTAGGATTCACGCGACATGGTAGAGCTTTCAGATCTTCTCAGTGGCTTCGTCTCAGCGGCTTCGTCTCAGCGGTTTCGTCTCAGCGGTTTCGTCTCAGCGGTTTCGTTTCAGCGGTTTCATCTCAGCTTTTTCGTTAGTGCTAGCGCCAGCGGTAAGGTTAGCGCTGCGCGGTAGCAACAACACACAACACCATGAAGATTTGAAAGCACAGAATCCTGCATACTATAAACACAAAACAAGTATGATCAAATACAATAGGATTTGTTATTGACAAACCAAGAGATGTGGAAAGCATGTTCCAACATAGACTACAAAGAGGTGCATTTGACCCTCATAATCCGCACTTGAGATCACTCCATCCATCTGCCTACCGTCCATCCGCTTATCGAAGCACGGCATCGCGGCGTGAAATAGTCATCTCACCAAGTGAAGCGATGCTCTCGACCCACATTTTACTTTTCTTGTTATTAGAATAGAAAACCAAAACCAATCCCATTATTTACTTTCGCTCGTTGTAGCAATCTTTCCACGACATGATCACTTCACCTACTCTGCATTCCTTGAGAGATAGATATTCGGGGATCATATTCCCAAAATTATTACTTGACAACGACACGTACACTATCGTTCGGACCGCATTTTGCCCTCGCTTTTAGCGGTGTTGAATCAGTACGTCAAGTTCTTGGCGCCGTTGCCGGGGAGTGCAGACATCATGTTTTTGGCGCCGTTGTCAGGGAATGCCGGCGGGAAGTGAGTTTTGTTGTTGAAAAATTGTTACAGGGGTTGTTTTTTTGAGTTGTTTTTTTCTTATATTCTTCTTTTGTGTATGAAGGGGCAAGCTCCAGGCGACCTATTACCTTTTGACCCAAGATAGAGAGGACTGCCCGTGCATGACAGCGTGCTGCAGTTGCTCTTGCTGGGATGGGAGATAATTTGAATCAAGGAGAAGGCCACAGTGGTCGAGGAGTACCTGAGGATGGGCATAATGTTAATATGGATGAACATGAGGTGAACCGGCCGAGGCCTTGCACCATGAGAGACTACACCACTCTGACTGTAGGGAGTGTGTATCCGGGGTTCATGCCGGCTATCACAAATGCACAGTTTGAAATTAAACCGGCTATTCTAAATATAATTCGGAATAATGCCCAATTTTTCGAATTGACTTTTGAAGACCCCCATCTTCACCTGGTCGAGTTTTCTGACATCTGCGCCACTTTCTGCTATGCGGGAATATCTGATGATACTGTCAAACTGAGGCTCTTTCCATTTTCACTGATAGATAAAGCCAAGGCTTGGCTTCAAACCATTCAGCCGGGAACCACCGCTACTTGGGACGCTTTTTCTTCCAAATTCTTGGGGAAGTTGCATCCGGTGTATAGGAACATTAACTAGCGCCGAGAACAAGCTTCATTCCACCAATAAGATCAGGAAACACTAGCGGAAGTATGGGAGAGGTTCAATGACCTTCTGCGGAAAT
Source organism: Dactylorhiza incarnata (assembly GCA_033032865.1). Classification (NCBI taxonomy): domain Eukaryota; kingdom Viridiplantae; phylum Streptophyta; class Magnoliopsida; order Asparagales; family Orchidaceae; genus Dactylorhiza; species Dactylorhiza incarnata. The sequence continues at coordinate 20,424,262 of JAWHQI010000003.1, forward strand.
GCCCTAACCTCGAGCTACAGCCTTGGAACCTCGTGGAAAATTTCTACTTTGCCATTGACCCCAACTACTAGGTGATGATTGATGCTGCGGCAGGAGGACCCTTATGAACCATACCCCGGAGGAAGCCATACGGATACTTCAAGATACAACTTCGAACAACACATACTGGACAGCAGGGAGGAACACGCAGAAGAACACCAGAGGTATATTCGCCTTGGGATCGGTTACACCAACCATAGCGCCTGCAATCATCATATCCTGCCAAGGGTGTGGAGCAGTAGGACATCATTCATATGAGTGTCCAGCAGGGGATCTCTCAGGTGATTTCGGCATCTTGAATATTACTGAATCTGTAAATTTCATGGCAAATCAGAATAGGGGAATGCCATATGGAAATGTTTATAACCCGGGCGTGAGAAATCACCCCAATTTTGCTTTGAATCAAAATACTGTTGACCAAAGATGGCAGCCGGGGAAGCATCAGTTTGATGCTTCTGCTTCCGGAAGTCAACCGCGGCCGCCTCATGCGTGTTATAATCAAACACCGCTGGCACCAAAAAAGAGTAGCTTGGAAGAGACACTAGAAAAATTAATTGAAATTAACCAAGCTAACATGGCTAACCAGACAGCATCGATGAGAAGCATAGAAGTGCAAATGGTCCAATTGGCCCAAGCGGTTTCTGAGCGCATTCAGGGCACCCTTCCTAGTACCACTGAGAAGAATCTGATCAAAAATGGGAAGAGGGTTGTTGATTCTGACGCCGTTAGCCATGGTGATTGGGTACTCCCGTGTTGTATGAATAATGTGAACACTACGACATTGTGCGACTCTGGTTCGTCACACAACATTCTTGCTTTGCAAGATGTTGATAATTTGAATCTCCATATGAATGTGGATGACCGGACGTCTCTTACTCTAGCTAATGGAGCAGTGGTAGAAAATGAGGGTGAAGTAAGAAAATTCAAAATTGTGGTTGAAGGGACTGAGGTGGTGACCTATTTCCAGGTTTTGGGACCCTGTGAGAACAAGTCGGTTCCAATTCTGGGTGTCGCATTCCTGAAGGAGAGCGGGATGAAAATAGACTTTTCTAATGGTTGCGTCACTCTAACTCCTACAGTGATGACCTCTATCGTGAACATAACCACAACTTCTGACTTTGATTCTTCACCAATTTTGATTACTGATGTGTTTGTTAGTGTTGAAGAAAATAGGAAAGAAGAAGAGAAGAAGGCCGAGAGGGAAGACAAAATGATCGATGGGATAGAGAAGATGGGATCCCTACACATGGAAAAGTCTATTTTTGAAATCGGTGAACCTAGTTTTATTCGGGAGAAGCTCCCTAGTTCCTTCTATAGTAAAGTTAATAATGAACTTGTTAAGCATTCCGTAGCTTGGGCTGAACTGGTCGCCACTTCGGTGCCGGACATGATGTCGTCCACTACTAAGGTGGGCAATAATGAGGACTAAATGAGATGGCGCACTCCTACTATGGAGAGAATGAAGAAGGAAAAACTCCAGCGCATAACGAGTCTTGCGGCCTTCCGTGGTGAGAAAGAGGGGGCTAGGGGGAAGTTGGGTAAAACCAACTTTGGCCCTAAAGCTTCCACCCCCGGTCATTCTCAATCCATGTGAGAGATGCATCATAAATCTGTTGTTAGTTGATCGCGCTTTTTCAGTTTTTGATTTCAAGATTTTGCTGTTTTGAGATACTATGACTGATTTATTCTCGTTACTTGTTTGGTGAACTTTTCTATTATAAACTGCTTTAATACAGGTATTTGGTCCACCTGAAGGATGTTAAACAAAAGGGATTCTGGGAGACAACCCAGTGGGTTCACTTGGTTCCGTTCTATTAACTTTCTTTATTTTATATATTTGTTTATTTTTGTTTTGTCTGGGAGATTACTTTAATCGCAGGTGCAGATCAATTTATAGCATGGCGGAACTGCCGCAAACGGACAAAAATTTCAGATCTTCTGGTAGGCTCATTTATGATCCTAGGTACCCTCTACCCCTTAGCTCTTTTTATTACGCAGATGTTCTATTTTGATTTAATTGACTATAAGTCTGGGGGAAGAGTCATACATGGTGCTTACTACTCGTGCACATGTTCTAGCTTACCAGTAGTACTTTTCATTTTGTTATAATTTCATATTTGCATCACACACCGTTTAACCCGCACTAGCGCGCACTCACTTGTTTGTATGCTCCCATATATTCAATTCTTGGTTGCGTTGTAGGAATTGATGTATTAGCCTAAAAATTGCAAGATGGAGTGACATGTTTACTTTTGTAGTGCTCTAGTTGAGTACTCGTGTCTTGCCTAGGAATTTGAGTAGAATTAGGTTTTATTTATGCTTCTAATTTACAATTAGTAGAATTGCGTAGATTTTAATTTATTTTACTCAAAATGGTGAATGTGGTTGAATCTGGTGGTAGCTTGGTATTGTGTGTAGGCGAGCGCGAGGTTCGTGTTGCTCGAGTCGGGAGGAATGATTACCTTTCTCGGGGGCTAAGAACATGCCACAAGCGACTCTCGAAGCATGGGTGCGGACAATTTGCAAGTTGAGCGTGACGTAGGCCATCTATTTGGCAAGCTTGAGCTTTGTTCTACCATTCCTATACGCTAACCGTTGCTAGCCTATTTTGTGCCTACCCAACCTTTTGGATCAGCTCCACCATACTTCACCAAGGCCTAAAAGCTAATCCCATTATCACAACCAAAAATAAGCCAAAAGCATTAATGGATTGTAATTTGCCAATACGGTGCGATGATGTGAAATTATTGTGGTCATGTGGATATCTTCAAAATTTCTATGCTGAGATTTTTGCGAATAGATTTGGGGATAAAAAGAAAAGAAAAAGAAAAGCAAAGAAAAAAATATCCCTAGTGTTTTAATTGAAACATCTAACTTGTATCGATTGGTGTAGGTTGTGGGCACACCCAGTTTCAAATTCAAGTCTGGGGGTGTGTTACACGTGTATTATTGGGGCTGCTATGATTTAAGAATTTTGTGTGCTCATTTGGGTTGCGATTAGCCATCACTTTTATCTTTGCATTCCAAACCGTAACCTAAGCCTCGTGTTAACCTAAAGCCCTATTGATTCATCTTGTGAGTCCGCTAGCGCCGTGGAGAGAGTGTAACCGAGCGAGCTTATGGATCTCGATGTTGATGGATTTCAACGGAGATAATTCCGAGTTCTGGTCTTGGGTAACACTCCCCTTCGCGACATGCTTACTTCCGTACTACGCGCGACCACGAGATTCACCAACATTCCATTTTTGAGTAAAAATAAATTCCTTTTTACGCATTTAAACTTTTATAAATTAGATAGCATATTTAGAAACATCTTCTAATGAATTTCTGCGCACACAAGTATGCAGCTTCACATACTACTCCATGTTCGCATTTTTTAGCTAGCTATGCTTTTCCCACTCCGCCGGATTAGTTTGCCCAGGACGAGCAAACAGGTAAGTCTGGGGGTGTGATGAGTCTGGTTTGTATAGCTATTTCTGGACTCATCCGGGTCATTTATCTTGCCAATGCACTTCACTTATTGCTCATAAATGCTTCTACTTGATCATTGTGTATTTCTAGGCTAAGTACAGTCCTTGGCCCATTTTGGTGTGATTTCTTGTTGCCTTACATTCGATCTATTCTGTGATGATATTCCTTTACTATGGTTTATGTGGAATGCCTTTCAGTGGTCTTCCTGCAGGTACAAGGATTGTGTGGACGCTCGGAGTTGGGTTGGGCTATTTTTAGCCTAGCTGGCGAGTGGTCGTGCGATTTTGTTCGCGCACGATTAGGCGCACTTCTGCTCGCATGATCACTGGTCGTGCGCCACTTTTCATGCGTTATTTTGTCATTCTGGATTTTGCTACAGGTTTTTCTCGCACGATCAATGTCATTTCTTCTAACACGACCACTGGTCGTGCGCGCTATTTTTTCAGCTCCATATTTAAATGTTGGACCTGTGATTTTAGTGCAGAGAGGACCATTACTGCCAATTTTCTCCCACGCCCCTGTGACATTTTTGATCTCCATCCACCCTCCTTCAATCTACTTTCATTGGGAAGCCTCCTCCGGTGAATCCAAGCTATATCCAAGGTTCTGGAAGACTTCCCGGCCATCCACGACGAGCATCTCAAGGTATTTGGGCGTTTCCACTTGGAGAAGAAGAAGATATCGTGGCAAGTTGATGAAGACAGACAAAGGTCAAAGGTATTGACAGCCTCGAGATCCCAGAAGCAACCAAGGAATGAGCATGGAGACGGCTTGACAACCCTCCATTCCGACCACGATCCACGGCGAGACTTCACTTCTATCAGCTTACTCTACCCTTCTTTCATTTGAGAAATGTATGATTAAATGCTTGTAAAGAACATGAATTGCTATAATTTGTCTAAGAATGAAAGCTTCCCTTGTTATTTTCATCCTTGAGTGTGAAAGTTGTGCATGCGCATCGCCTCCGCTCACATCAACCCAACACAAGCACTCATTATTCCACTCTAGCAAAGCTAGAGGCGAGACTCCGAAGAGGTGCCTGCGACCCTCAAAATACGCACTTGAGATCACTCCATCCATCTGCCTACCATCCATCAGCTTAACAAAGCATGACATCGCAGCCTACACTAGTCATCTCGTCATGCGAAGCGGTGCTCTCGACCCGTATTTTACTTCTCGTGTTATTAGAATAGAATACCAAAACCAATCTGGTTAATTGCTTTCGCTCGATGTAGCAATCTTTCCATGACACAATCACTTTACCTACTTTGCATTCCTTGAGAGATCAATATTTGGGGTTCATATTCCCAAAATTATTATAACTTGACAACGACCGGTACACTGCCGTTTGGACCACATTTTTCCCTCACTTTTAGCGGTGTAGAATCAGCTCGTCAGCTAACTATGTGACAGAAGTGGAGGAACTTGGGCAACCCCCTCCGTGACATGGAGGATGTTGGTGGACAGTGCATCAGGAAGACATTCTTTTGGGGGAGGTGTAATCCTAGTAAGCCCCCAGGGGACAAGGATCAAGCAGGCAATTTACATTCATTTCCTACTCACCAACAACCAGGCTCAGTACAAGGCCGTAATAGCAGGGCTCCGGTTGTCCCTTGAGTTAGGCGTACAAGATGTGGAGGTCTCAACGGACTACATGGTGGTGGCTTGCCAGATCAAGGGGGAGTTTGAGGCAAAGGAACCGACCCTCCAACGATATCTAGAGAAGGTCAAGGGAGTCATCAGGCAATTTCGTACTTTCTCGATTCAACACATGCCGAGAGAGGAAAGCATCCCGACAAATCTCCATGCCAAGTTTGGTCCCAAGGCAGGGGGAACGGTGTCAGGGCTCTTCCAGCCATCCATCGAGGAAGGTGAGTTGATTGAGGTAGACCAGTGAGCATCGTGGATGGATCCCTTCATCACCTTCCTGATGTCAGGGAAGTTCCCAGAGGGGGATACAGACAAGCGCCGACTCAGGTACAAGTCAGCATATTATTCTTTGCATGCATGAGGATTGTACCGGAAGACCCTCTCAGGGCTCCTAGCTCATTGTGTATCGGAGGAGGAGGCCCCGTGGGTCCTAGAGGAGATCCACTCTGGAGAGTGTGGCAGCCACTCGGGGAGCAGGACCCTGGAGGGAAGGGTGTTGAGGCAAGGCTACTTCTAGCCTACCCTCAGCAAGATTGCGGCAGAGTTTGCAAAGAAGTGCTCAAGGTCCCAGTTGTATGCTCCCCTCCAACTCCTATCAACCCAGAGACTTCGGACCATCACAGCTCCATGGCCACTCGCAATATGGGGGCTAGACCTGGTGGGTCCTTTTCCCCAAGCTAGTGGCCAAAGGAAGTTCCTGCTCGTAATGATTGACTACTTTTCCAAGCGGCTAGAGCTGAAGGCGTTGGCCAAGGTAACCTCTCAGGTATTAAGAAATTTTGTATGGGGGGAAATAATCTGCTGACATGGGCTCCCACTAGCCATCATCACAGACAATGGGCCGCAGTTTGCCTGCGATGAGTTTGTCATCTTTTGCACCCAACTGGGCATAGACCTTCATTTCACGTCGGTCCACCACCCAAGGAGCAATGGGTAGGTGGAAGCGACGAACGAGATAATTGTGAACTTACTGAAAAAGAAGGTCAAAAACCTAAGGGGTAACTAGGTAGATAAGCTACCCTCGGTCCAATGGGCCTTGAGAACCACACAAAGCACGGCCACATGGGAGACCCCGTTCAAGCTCTCCCATGGGTCCGAGGCCATCCTCCCGATCGAGTTTGAGGTGAAGTCACATAGGGTGGTCGCAGTAGGCGAAGGAGAGTACAGGGGGCGAGTGTGTAACACCTCCCCTGTAATGACTATATAATATAGGTTCGGCCGGGACCCCACAACATATAACCGCCACAGCTTTAGTATTAAAAGATGTATAACTACCCAACTCAAAATTCAGATAACACAGCGGAAACAAAAATAAGAAACACAGAGATTGTCCACAACTACATAGGAGTAAAACCGTCCTTAAGGCCTTACAAAACCAAAGTTTAAGTCATCAAACATTCAACACACATAAGAAATCCCAAAAGGGGAAAAACTAGCTTCCCTAAGCTACCTCGGCATGCAAACCGGAAATAACAAAAGACAAGTACAGAAACGCAGGGAAGCTAAGTAAACACTTTATGAAGCTTTAGACCTTTTTGGCTTGCGAGCTGGTTCCGGCCTGCGATCCTTGGCCTGCATCCAAATCACAAAGAGCGGTAAACGAGGGTCAGCTATGGCTAACCACAAATGGTGTAATAACACCCCTCCTCCCGGCCGTCCTAGCGGACCCCGGGGAACTACATCACCCTACAAGTCAGCACTTCGTATGCACATGTATATAAAGAAAAGCAACATAAACAACAGACATGAGTGTAATAACCATCATCCACGTTTCTATGCTGAGCAAGTAATAAAAGGGGCTTACAAATGCAATATGAATGCAACCTGGGTTTCACCCAAGGAACCCTAAAGCGTATGAATCTAACACATCATCATACATAAACAGCACAACCACGGTGTACTCGACATTTCCCCCAAAGGGCATCGTAGCCCAAGGCCAAGAACTCACGCTGTGACCCACCGCGCCTGGCCCACCATGCCATCAGGCTTGTCAGACAGCTCACATGTTCTTGCCGCCAACATTGCGTATAGCACAACCACGGGGTACTCGACCTTTCCCCCAAAGGGCATCGTATTCCAATGCCAAGAACTCACGCCGTGACCCACTGCGCCTGGCCCACCATGCCATCGAGCTTGTCAGACAGCTCACATGTTCTTGCCGCCAACACCGAAGGTACTTGTCTTGCCGGGACACTCTCCACACATGAATTCCGGCATTCACGGGATAGCCAGCCGACTACAAAGACCAAATCGCACCATCGCACATCACTAGGCATCACACGCCTCATAGCACACACATTATTTTCCCCGCCCGAAAACCAACATTCGTTAACATACGAACCTACAAGGGCTTCACGACGATGAATTCGTCGTATTTGGATTTCTAGCAAAACCCCTATAATGCACGTCAATCATCATCACCAAATCGGACCAACGGTCGCGAATCCGGCTTCAACCACAATGCCTAATCCACTAATGGAGCGGATTTCTAGTGAAAATCATGTCGGGGATGGACCCAATCAACCTAATGGTTCCTATTGAACTAAGGCGACCCAGATCCCTCTCACTCGATGAATCCGGTGCAAAAAAGCAGGAAAAAGAGAGGAAAAAGGGATTCCATGCACGCATCCTAAAGATCGGGAGGAGAAATGTCGTTACCTTTTGATATTTCCTCCTAGCCATGGGAAACATGCAAAAGAATGGAGGAGAAGAAGCGCCTCGACTTCCCCTACGTGCTGCCGGTCTCGGATCGGCGAACGGAGCTCCGGTACTCCAACAATGGCGGATCTAGCGTTCGTCTTCCTCCAAAACCCTAACTCTCTTCTACGCCTCCAACAGCACAAAGGATTTTCCCGAAGCTAGAAAGAGGACTCTCTGCCCTAAATAACACCGTAGGACGCACTTATCTAGACCGTAGGATGAAGATTCAATCATAACGTATGTCCAGGAATGCTTCTTACGCCCGTGCCCGCACTTCATCGAAATCAGCATGAACTGTTCGTTTAACAGACTCCGGTGCCAGCGGTTCGTTGAACTCAGTTCGACGAACTCGCTTCGGCACACTCTAGCGCCAGCGGTTCGTCGAACTCGGTTCGACGAACACCAGTGCCAACGGTTCGTCGAACTCAGTTCGATGAACTCGCTTCGGCGCACTCCAGCGCCAGCGGTTCGTCGAACTCAGTTCGACGAACTCGCTTCGGCGCACTCCAGTGCCAGCGGTTCGTCGAACCCCGTTCAATGAACTCTAGTGCCTTCACTTCTCGAGAACTCTAGCGTTATCTGTTCGTCGAACTACGTTCGATGAATTCACTACTTTCACTTCTCGAGAACTAGCTGTTTCTCGAGAAGCTGCTACAACCTTCACTTCTCGAGAAACAGTTGTTTCTCGAGAAGTAGCCTAACCCTACCTTCCTCCAGAAATAGCTGGAGTGAAGCCTGGGGTGTTACAAATCCACCCCCCTTAAAAGAATTTCGTCCCCGAAATTTTAAAAATGTTAACGAAAGCATAACTAACACACATACCTGAAACAAACAGTTCCGGAAAGTTATCACGCATTGTTTGCTCTTGCTCCCACGAGAACTCGTATCATCCGCAATTATCCCAATTCATTTTAACCAGCTTAACCTCTTTGTTCCACAACCGCCGGACTTCAGAATCCTCCACACAAATCGGATGAACTATATTCCTCAGATCTTCGGTTACAGAAACTGCCGAAGACTCAACCACATCCTCCGGCTCCACCAAAGCTTTCCTCAGCACCGAAACATGAAACACATCATGTAATCCGCTTAGCTCTATGGACAAAGCCAACTGATAGGCTGCTTCGCCTATGCACTTTGTAACCTTAAACAGACCCAAATATCTCGGACTCAATTTCTTGAGTCGTCGAATTCGCGAAACGCCTTTCAACGGTTTGATCTTCAAGTAGACCATGTCGCCCAATGCAAAGTCCACATTTCTGTGGCGTGCATTAATATACTTTGCTTGCCGATCCTGAGCAACCTTCATGCACTCCTGGATCATTCGCACCAACTCACAAGCGTCTGCCACCACTTCTTTTCCTAACAACTGGGTGTCTCCCGCCTCTATCCAAGACATCGGCGTTCGACACCGCCTTCCATACAAAGCCTCGTATGGCGCCATCATGATACTCGCCTGGAAGTTATTATTATAAGCGAACTCCACCATGAAAAGGTGGTCTTCCCAACTCCTACCAAATTCAAGAGCACACATCCTCAACATATCCTCCAAAGTACGGTTCTTTCGCTACGTCTGACCATCGATCTGCGGATGAAACGCGTTACTAAACTTGAGCTTGGTGCCTAAACTTATTTGCACTAACCTCGAGTCCTTCGACGTGAACCGCCCATCGCGATCACTAACAATGCTCTTAGAATCCCGTGCAACCGCACAATATTTTGAACATAAAGCTCCACGAGTTTCTCCACGCCATCGCCCTTCTAATTCAAAATGAAGTGAGCCACCTTGGTAAGGCGATCCACTATCACTCAAATCGCATCGTTACCCTGCTGCGATCGAGGCAAACCATGCACAAAATCCATGGAGATATCGTCGAATTTCCATTCGTGGATAGGAAGAGGCTTCAAGAACCCATCGGGCCTTTGGCACTCAGCCTTCACTAAAGCACAAGTCTGACACCGGCTTACATACTCAGCTACATTCCGCTTCATCCCAGGCCACCAAAAGGATTTCTTCATGTCCGAGTACATCTTTGTACTACCTGGATGAATGGAGTACTTTGTAAAGTGAGCCTCAAACATCAACTCCTCGCGAAGCTTGCCAAAGCGCGGAACACAAACCCTTCCGTCTCTCTTCAACATCCCACCGACCATCTCCAAAGCACTGTCTTCGCTTTGCTGAGCTTCCAACGCCAACCGTTGGCACTCTTCGTCTGCACTAGTCTCCTCTTGGATTCGATCCGTTAAGTCACACTGCATTTCAATCCAGTTCAACTGTGCCATGCTAGACTCACCTCTACCAACACAAGCAATGTCAGGAGACTCCAAGTCTCGCGCCAAACACTCGTCATGCGCCTCAATCCAATTACCTTGCACGGAGTACTTCCTACTCAAGGCATCCGCCACCACGTTGGCTTTGCCTGGCGTATACTGAATCTCCACGTCGTAGTCCCCAAGGAACTCGACCCACCTACGCTGCCGCATATTCAGATCCTTTTGTTCTAAGAGATACCTAAGACTTTTGTGATCCGTGAAGATCTCCACCTTTGCACCATATACGTAGTGCCGCCACAATTTTAACGCAAAGATTACCGCCGCCAACTCCAAATCATGGACGGGGTAATTCCTCTCATGAGTCTTTAACTGCCTTGACCCATAAGCTATCACATTGTCGTGCTGCGCCAGCACGCAACCCAAACCGCAGCCTGATGCATCACTGAAAATTTGAAATCCTTCCATCCCATCAGGAAGACTAAGGATCGGAGCAGACATCAACCTTTCCATCAAACTCTCAAACGCACGGGCACACTCCGACATCCACACGAACTTTTGGTCCTTGCGTGTAAGAGTGGTGAGGGGCAATGCCACCGGCGAGAAGTTCTCCATGAACCTTCTGTAATAATCGGCTAGTCCAAGGAAACTCCGCAGTTCCGCCACGGTTCTCAAAATAAGCCAATCTCTAATGGCTTCAATCTTCGCCGGATCTATCGCCACCCCATCTCCACTGATCATGTGACCCAAAAATGCCACCTTCTCGATCCAAAACCCGCACTTCGAGAACTTAGCATAAAGCTGGTTCTCCCTTTGAGTCTGCAATACTAGCCTCAAATGAGACTCATGTTCCACTTCCGATTTCGAATATACCAAAATATCATCTATGAACACCACCACAAACGAATCCAAAAACGGTCGAAAAACCCTGTTCATCAAATCCATGAACACAGATGACACGTTCGTCAGTCCGAACGGCATCACTGAAAACTCATAGTGTCCATACCGAGCCCCAAACGCTATCTTGGCAATGCCCTCTTCTTGAATTTTCAACTAGTAGTACCCCGACTTCAAGTCCAACTTGGAGTACACCACCGACCCCACTAACTGGTTGAACAAATCATCGATTCGGGGAATCGGATATTTATTCTTGACGGTCAACTTATTTAGCTCACGGTAGTCAATGCACAACCGCATACTTCAGTCCTTTTTCTTTACGAACAATATCGGCGCACTCCACGGCGAATAGCTGGGCCTAATGTACACTTTCTCTAATAATTCTTGCAACTGAACCTTAATCTCGGCTAGTTCCTTCAGTGTCATCCTAAATGGAGGACGCGACACCGGCCTCGCACCTAGCACCAACTCTATCGAAAAATCGATTTCACGCTGAGGAGGTGCTCCCAGAAGCTCCTCGGGGAATACATCCTCAAACTCTTCCACCACCGGAACATCTCCAATAGACAACCTTGTGGAGTGAGTCTCCAACAAGGCTATGAACGCCTCGCCTCCTTGGTTTACCGCATGCCTCACTTGCATGGCGGAAATCAGGGAGCAAGCCACTCCGCTTAGGCCTTCAAACTTGACCTCTGCTCCACCCTTGCCTCTCAGGGTTACCACCTTCAACTGGTAGTCGATACTAGCTCACTACTCTGCAAGCCAGTCCATCCCTAAGATAACGTCAAATTCGGTCAGTGGCAGAATCGCTGCTACCAGCTCGAAATCACAATCGCAAGATTGCAACACAATGCGTCCTTTCCTCACGGTGGTCATGAAAGACCCATTCAGCATGCCATGCTCAACTCCACCTCTGCCTCGATGAACTCAGCGCCAATTCTCCAGATAAAACTTTCCGCGAGAAAAGAGTGTGATGCTCCTGTGTCGAACAACACTCGAGAGGGGTTGCCCGAAACTAGCACGAAACCTAACCATGTGCATAACAAACATAAAAGGCCGCAAACTGCATTACCGTAACGAACAAAAACTTGAACTTTTCGTACCTGTCACCACGTCGGGTTGACGACTCGCTTCCTGCTACCCAAGATTATACGCTCTAGGCTGCACCAGAGGGAACCGCGAGGCACTAAACTCTGCCGCCTTCCCTTTCTCCACAACACTAAGGCCAGAACGCACTGATTGTTCCTGCCTCAGCTCTGGCTCAGCTCCGCCCTCGGTACAAAACTGACTTATGTGACCCACCTTACCACACTTGAAACAAGTAAACGGACCTTTGGAGCGAAAATCTCCCGAAGGTGCGCAACTTCTCTCCCCAGGCCTACTAGGACGGGGCTTCTTCTTCCATCGGTTGCCCTCGGACTTCCACTGAGACTGAGACTAGGAATGATTTCCTTCTCCTTGCTTTGCCGCAAAACCCTTTCGCCTCTGGGTTCGCTCCAATTCGCTTTCTAATGTGCGAGCGGCTTCGACCAACTCATTAAATCCTGCGTTCTTTAAGGCTATCAGTAGCTGCCTTAAATTCTCTCTTAGACCTTGATAGAAGAGATTGTCCCTCTCTTCATCGTCTGCCATAGTCGTTCCAGCATAACGACCCAACAGAGTGAACTCCTGCAGATACTCGTCCACTGTCTTTTCATGCTGCACCAAATGCAAGAACTGCCGCTGCAGTGCTAACCTCATCGAAGACGAAATGTAATGCTTGAAAAAGGCATTCCCGAACTCCTCCGTGGACGGAACGCGCCCAAGGATATGGCGACCACTGTGATTCACCCACCACAGCTTCGAATCGCCCTTTAACATGAAGCTCGCGAAATGGGCCTGCCTCTCCGCTGGGGTCTCTGCTGCCTTCAAAAGTTCCTGGATCCTCGAAAGCCAATCTTCGGCATCCGTTGGAGTGCCAACTCCCTTGAATGTCGGAGGATGGAAACTTAAGAAGTACTTCATAAATCGATCGCCCATCACATAGGCTCTCTCCGCTAAAGGCTCTGCTTTCCTCACTCCAACCTCCGGTGTATTTGGTGTAGCCGCCGGAGTAACAGGAGTCGTAACTTGCACCACAGGTGTCAGAACTCGTGGCATCGCCGCAGCTTGAGCCGCTAACATTGCTTCCGCTAGCATGCGACAGAAATCAGCCGGGGACATGCCCATATTCATGAGGCCCGGAGCAGTAGCACTGCTTCCCGACGGCTCCTCTTGGCTTCTCGACGTCCCCACATCGTCACAAACATCCTAGCATAAGCAAGGAAATAAACTCATCAAATTCTACTCGCGAGACTCGAACACAGGGATACTCATGATCCCGCACAACTCTCCTATGTGGACAACCACTTTACGCGATCCGAATACACTAAACCTAGCTCTGATACCAAATTGTAACCTCTCCCCTGTAATGACTATATAATATAGTTCTGGCCGGGACCCCACATCATATAACCGACACAGCTTTAGTATTAAAAGATGATATTACTACCCAACTCAAAACTCAGATAACACAGCGGAAACAAAACTAAGAAACATAGAGATTGTCCACAACTACATAGGAGTAAAACCGGCCTTAAGGCCTTACAAAACCAGAGTTCAAGTCATCAAACATTCAACACACATAAGAAATCCCAAAAGGGGAAAAACTAGCTTCCCTAAGCTACCTCGGCATGCAAGCCGGAAATAACAAAAGACAAGTACAGAAAGGCAGGGAAGCTAAGTAAAAGCTTCATGAAGCTTTAGACCTTTTTGGCCTGCGAGCTGGTTCCGGCCTGCGATCCTTGGCCTGCATCCAAATCACAAAGATAGGTAAACGAGGGTCAGCTATGGCAGACCACAAATGGTGTAACAACACCCCTCCTCCCAGCCGTCCTAGAGGACCCCGGGGAACTACATCACCCTGCAAGTCAGCACTTCGTATGCACATGTATATAAAGAAAAGCAACATAAACAACAGGCATGAGTGTCACAACCATCATCCACGTTTCTATGTTGAGCAAGTAATAAAAGGGGCCTATAAATGCAATATGAATGCAACCCGGGTTTCACCCAAGGCACCCTAAAGCGTATGAATCTAACACATCATCATACATCAACAACACAACCACGGGGTACTCGACATTTCCCCCAAAGGGCATCGTAGCCCAAGGCCAAGAACTCACATTGTGACCCGCCGCGCCTGGCCCACCATGCCATCGGGCTTGTCAGACAGCTCACATGTTCTTGCCTCCAACATTGCATACAACACAACCACAGGGTACTCGACATTTCCCCCAAAGGGCATCATAGCCCAAGACCAAGAACTCACGCTGTGACCCACCGCGCCTGGCCCACCATGCCATCGGGCTTGTCAGACAGCTCACATGTTCTTGCCGCCAACACCGAAGGGACTTGTCTTGCCGGGACACTCTCGACACATGAATTCCGGCATTCACGGGATAGCCAGCTGACCACAAAGACCAAATCGCACCTTCGCACATCACTAAGCATCACACGCCTCATAGCACACACATTATTTTCCTCGCCCAAAAACAAACATTCGTTAACATACGAACCTACAAGGGCATCACGACGATGAATTCACCGTATTCAGATTTCTATCATCGAATCGGACCAACGGTCGCGAAACCGGCTTCAACCACAATGCCTAATCCACTAACGGAGCGGATTTATAGTGCAAATCATGTTGGGGATGGACTCAATCAACCCGATGTTTCCTCATGAACCAAGGCGACCCAGATCCCTCTCACTCGACGGATCCGGTGCCAAAATGCAGAAAAAAAGAGAGAAGAAGGGATGTCATGCACGCATCCTAAAGACCGGGAGGAGAAATGTCGTTACCTTTTGAGATTTCCTCCTAGCCATGAGAAACTTGCAAAAGAATGGAGGAGAAGAAGTGCCTCGACGTCCCCTACGCGCTGCCGGTCTCGGATCGGCGAACAGAGCTCTGGTGCTCCAACAATGGCGGATCTAGCCTTCGTCTTCCTCCAAAACCTTACCTCTCTTCTACGCCTCCAACAGCACAAAGGATTTTCCCGAAGCTAGAAAGTGGACTCTCTGCCCTAAATAACACCTTAGGACGCACTTATCTAGACCGTAGGATCAAGATTCAATCATAACAGATGCATTGGAATGCTTCTTACGCCTGTGCCTGCGCTTCGTCGAACATAGCATGAACTGTTCGTCGAACAAACTCCAGCACCAGCGGTTCGTCGAACTCAGTTCGATGAACTTGCTTCGGTGCACTCCAGCGCCAGCGGTTCGTCGAAGTCGGTTGGACGAACTCCTGTGCCAGCGGTTCATCAAACTCAGTTCGACGAACTCGCTTCGGCGTACTCCAGCGCCAGCAGTTCGTCGAACTCAGTTCGATGAACTCGCTTCGGCGCACTCTAGCTCCAGCGGTTCATCGAACCACATTCGACGAACTCTAGCGCCTTCACTTCTCGAGAACTGTAGCGCTGTCTATTCGTCGAACTACGTTCGACGAATTCACTGCTTTCACTTCTCGAGAACTAGCTGTTTCTCAAGAAGCAGCTACAACCTTCACTTCTCGAGAAACAGTTGTTTCTCGAGAAGTAGCCTTGATGAGTCCTGATCATATACACTTTTATGGACTCATCTGGGCCGTTTATCTAGTCATTCCACTGCACTTTAGCCTTGTTTTAGCTTATATTTGTTATCACTAGCTATGTGCACTTCTAGGCCCATTTTGGTGTTATTTCGTATCTTTCTTTGTTATTAGTTTTCTTGCGATGTTAAGTCTCACTTTCAGTGTCTAGACTAGTGTCGTACGCTAGAACAGGTGTCGTGCAGGTGTTTCCGGTGCAATTCTGCACAGGAACACTGCGCACGATCACCGGTTCTATTGTGCACGACCACTGGTCGTGCGCCACTGATCGTGTGCACTTAACCCTTTTTTATGAGTTCTGTTTGGTGCAGTGCGCACGACCATCTACGCTAGTGCGCACGACCACCGGTCATGCGCCACTGTTCGTGCGCGCTTATCATCAATTTCATGAGTTCTGTTTCAACCAGTGCGCACGACCACCTACGATAGTGCGCACGACCACAGGTCGTGCGCCACTGGTCGTGCGCCACTGGTCGTGCGAACATGCTATTTCATAATTTCTGTCTTTGCAGGTTCCGTCCAGGCAGAGCGCACGATCACCGAATTCTAGTGCGCACGACCACTGGTCATGCGCCACTGACCGTGCGCACTGTTTATTCCAGCGCCTATAAATCGACCTGCTCGCGATTTAGGTCAGATCCTCCGCATTTTTCCGCCGTTCTTCCGCCGTTCCGCACCAGTTTCACCCCTCCACCGCCGCCCACCATCTGGAGGTGCTCCGGGCTTGTTCTTCACGCCAATCTTGAGACGGAGTTTCCTCTCGGCCTCCTCCTTCATCCAAGAGCTTCAAAGAGAGATCTAGCCGCCATCTCCATCGAGCAAGAGGAAGTTTGCAACCTCTACCGGATTGTGACACGAAGAAGACGGGTCCATTGGAGAGTCGTGACAGCTCTCTCTACCCCGGACGTAGTTGCGGACCGAGCTTGGACGCGGATTGACAACCCGGCGACTCCAACCGTGAATCTACAACGAGACTTCGGATTCGGTCGATTTCTTGCCTTATTCTTCTCTTATTGATGTGTATATGTTTTAGATCTCATTATTATGATGAAGTGGCACTTAAACTAGTTGTATTTCTATTTATTTCATGTCTATGTGAAATATTTGTTGTTTGAGTTGCTTGAGGTGCGCCCCATTCCATCCTCCATCCCGTCGTCACGTTCGTGTGCCGCGCTAGCAATTGCTAGTGGCGTGCTTGTCGAAGAGGTGCTTGCGACCCTCACTCCGCTAGCCTACTCGTCCATCCGCCTACCGAAGCGTGGCATCGCGGCCCGTATTCCATCCCGCCTAACGAAGCAGTGCGCTCAAGGCCTGCATAGTTCGATTCCGCTTGCCTACTCGTCCATCCGCCCTTTCGACGCAGCGCGCTCAAGGCCTGCCTAGTCTCCATCCCGCCAAGCGAAGCATTGCATAGCGGCATTGCATAGGAGTAGTTGATAGCTTTTATTTTATTTTCCAAAAGCCAACCCAACTCCCCCGCATTCCATCCGATTTAAGGACTTCAATCTCAAGTCCTTCCTCGAAACCTAACTCCACCTTACTGTGTTCCTCAAGAGACCGACACTCGGGGATTTTCCCCATTATTATTACTTGCGCGACCGGTGCACTTGCCGAATCATCGCATCAAGTTTTTGGCGCCGTTGCCGGGGAACACAGTCGTGTGAGTTTTCTTGAGAGGGAGAGCTGAGAGAGAGAAGTTTCTTCCAGTGTTTATAGCCGCCTTTTTATTTTTGTTTGCTTTTTAAATTTATATTGTTTATTATTATTTCTTCTCTCCTATTTTAAAGTTTTAGGCAAGTCTAATCCAAGAAGTTTTATTAGTTTGTGTAAAATTTTCTTGCAAAGAATTTCAGTCTCGTTATTTCTGCTTTAATTGTCAAATATGTCGTCATGGGATATTTCACCTGGCTTTAATGATAAGATGGTTTATTATATAGACCAAATGAATGAGTTGAATGCTAGGCAGTGTAGGAACATTGTTTGCTTGTTGTGTCGAGGAGAGGGTCATGAATTGAAGGACTGTCCTAGTCTTTTCAAGCATGACCGCCACCCCTCCACTCAGGACAACATTGTCCCTATCGCTCATTCTTTACCCATGGAGGCAATTGTGCCCTCTACCCCTGAGCTTGTCTCGTGCACGGACTCCTCACTCCCTGTTTATGTCTTCACTCTCAGTGATGATGATCACTCATCTGTTAGCCAACAAGGAGAGGAATGGGAGCTCCTAGATGCACCTAAGTATGATGAGGAAAGTATTCTTTCCATCGGGGAGGCTTTAGCAGATCTTTTTGCGGAGGAACCGAATATTTTTGTCCCTCCAGTTTCTTTGCATGATTTTTCTACACATATTCTTTATGATCCTATCGAAGTAAAGGAGCTGGGCGATGCTTCTGACTCAGAGGGTGCTCCAAAGTGGGATGAGGATGTCATTTTACCTGAGGGGGAGAATGAATACTTTGAACACGATGATGCACCTCGGTGGGATGAGGAGGATACTCTCTCTGATGAGGAGGGTTGCACTTCTTCATGGGACGAGGAGGTCCAAATCACCACTGAGGCTCCTGAGTTCTCAAGTCCCCCTCGCTATGATATTTACGATGATGATAGCGATCTACCCTTGGATCTTGCTGGGAGTGAAACCAGGATCACTCCCCAGATTGTTGATGATTTACGTTTTTCTTCTCGTTTCTTTCTGGACACCCCCCCCCCCCCCCCCCCCCCCCCCCCCCTTCTTCTTCCGAGCCTGTGCAGGTTGAGTCTTTACAGGTGCCCCAGGAGGACTTGGAGCTTTTTGCTCAAGTCAATGATGAGAGTATCCTCTCATGTGAGGAGGTTTATTCCCCCTCCGTTGAGGAAGCTCCACCCATTCCCTTTTCCTCCTGCTGCCTCCCTGTTGACGATACCTTGCTAGGCAAGGATGTGTTTTGTGAGATTAGTGAGGACCAGGCCTCCTCCTTTTCTTACATTCTCTACCCTCTACCTGTGAGGAGCAGGTATCTATATTTAGGTAGAGGGGTGACTGCTCTGTCTCCGTATCGGTACACGCTACCGATGCGCATATTAGAACATTTACCTGTGCACTTTTCTTTTCATAGGCCTATAAGCTAGAACTGTACAAAATCTGAATAAGTCGTGCTGGGATGACAATAACCCCAGTAGTTATCTTACTTTTCATGCATTTTATTTTATTCAATCCTGTTTAGTTAGCTGTAGTATTGTAGTTTATCTTTTTCTGTTTCTTTTGTTTTGCGGAGCTGACCCCTGCAGGTACTTATTCTGGATGGCGGATGCTGCAGCTTCATTTTAGCTTACACGCCAATCTTCTGGTATGCTCATTTCTGAGCATTGGGTACTCTCTTTCCCTAGCTCTTTTCTGAATTTCATAGATATATATTGTGTGTATTATCTAGTTTAAGTCTGGGGGAGAGTAGTTTTGTTTACCCGCTCACGTGCACTATTGCACTGCATGCTAGAAGATTTCATTTAAATTGTTGTTCATTTTCATTGCACACCACAGCACCCACTTGAGCGCGTACTCGTCTGTATGCGTGCTCTGTAGTGAATTTAATTCTTCTGCTTATTTGGGAAAGTTTAGGTGATGGCTTAGGACTATGCAGCAGAGTAAACTGTTGACTCCCGTAGTGCTCCTAGTCGAGTGCTCGGTTGCATAGAAATTCGTGTAGATTGGACTTCTCTTTATACTTATGGTTTTATATTTTTTCTATTAGTGTAAATGTTGTTTACTCTACTCAAATGGTGAATTCGGTGGAATCAAACGGTAGCATAGAGATGTGTGTATACGATCGCTAGATTCGTATTGCTTGAGTCGGGAGAAAGGAGAATCATTCTTGGTGGCTAGAACTTGCCCCAAGCGATTCTTGAAGCATGGGTATACGGTTAGTCAAATGTGTGAATGTGATATAGGCCATCATTTTGGCCCGGTTGAGCCTTTGTGCCTATCCCTACCGCTATATCCTCGCTAGCCCAGTTGTGCCTACCCGTTCTTTGATTCAGCCCCACTTTTATTTCACCAAAGCCCAAAAGCCAATCCTAGTCGCACACCCAAAATTTGAGCTTTAGCTGTTTATTATTTTCATGAGTTGGGTTGTTGATGTGGTAATATGTTTGTGAAGATGTGGATGTGTCCTTTTGTTTATTTGCTGAAAATGATAAGAAAAGAAAAAAAATGAAAAAAAAAGAAAAGAAGTTAAAAAGAAAGGAAAGAGAAGGAGTGTTTAATTGAAAATCTTTATGTATAGATTTATGTTTGGGAGTAGGCGGTGCACGCACCCATGCTGTTAAGTCCAAGTCTGGGGGTGTTGTGTACCCGCGTGTTTGTGTGGTGAATGAGGATAGTTTCCTGCATTAGCTCATTTGGGTTTAGTATTTGAACCATCGTCTTTATCATTGTATACCTCACCTAAACCCAAGCCCCATTTAAAACCTAAAGTCCTATTGATTCACGCATTTGAGTCAAACCAGTGCCGTGGAGAGAATGTGACCGGGCAAGCTTAAGGTCACCGACACTGATGGATTTCAGTGGAGTTTTTCCCGCATCCTGATCTTGAGCAATGCTCATCTCAGCGTTTAGTTTACTTTCTCCGTATGCATGACCGAATGATTCACCGTTGTTCACCATTTTGAGTAGTTGTAATATGCTTTTACTCTTTTAGAAATATATAAACTGTTTATATAATCAGAAATCTTCTCTACTATTCTTCTTATGCACGTGAGCATGCGACTTCGCATGGTACTCTGTATTGTAGTTTTAAGCCATCTACTTTTCTTTCCCCGTTCGCTTAGAATTTGTCTGCTCGGGACGCGCAAACAAGTAAGTCTGGGGGTGTGATGAGTCCTGATCATATACACTTTTATGGACTCATCTGGGCCGTTTATCTAGTCATTCCACTGCACTTTAGCCTTGTTTTAGCTTATATTTGTTATCACTAGCTATGTGCACTTCTAGGCCCATTTTGGTGTTATTTCGTATCTTTCTTTGTTATTAGTTTTCTTGCGATGTTAAGTCTCACTTTCAGTGGCTAGACTGGTGTCGTACGCTGGAACAGGTGTCGTGCAGGTGTTTCCGGTGCAATTCTGCACAGGAACACTGCGCACGATCACCGGTTCTATTGCGCACGACCACTGGTCGTGCGCCACTGATCGTGTGCACTTAACCCTTTTTTATGAGTTCTGTTTGGTGCAGTGCGCACGACCATCTACGCTAGTGCGCACGACCACCGGTCGTGCGCCACTGTTCATGCGCGCTTATCATCAATTTCATGAGTTCTGTTTCAACCAGTGCGCACGACCACCTACGATAGTGCGCACGACCACCGGTCGTGCGCCACTGGTCGTGCGAACATGTTATTTCATAATTTCTGTCTTTGCAGGTTCCGTCCAGGCAGAGCGCACGATCACCGAATTCTAGTGCGCACGACCACTGGTCGTGCGCCACTGACCGTGCGCACTGTTTATTCCAGCGCCTATAAATCGACCTGCTCGCGATTTAGGTCAGATCCTCCGCATTTTTCCTCCGTTCTTCCGCCGTTCCGCGCCAGTTTCACCCCTCCACCGCCGCCCACCATCTGGAGGTGCTCCGGGCTTGTTCTTCACGCCAATCTTGAGCCGGAGTTTCCACTCGGCCTCCTCCTTCATCCAAGAGCTTCAAAGAGAGATCTAGCCGCCATCTCCATCGAGCAAGAGGAAGTTTGCAACCTCTACCGGATTGTGACACGAAGAAGACGGGTCCATTGGAGAGTCGTGACAGCTCTCTCTACCCCGGACGTAGTTGCGGACCGAGCTTGGACGCGGATTGACAACCCGGCGACTCCAACCGTGAATCTACAACGAGACTTCGGATTCAGTCGATTTCTTGCCTTATTCTTCTCTTATTGATGTGTGTATGTTTTAGATCTCATTATTATGATGAAGTGGCACTTAAACTAGTTGTATTTCTATTTATTTCATGTCTATGTGAAATATTTGTTGTTTGAGTTGCTTGAGGTGCGCCCCATTCCATCCTCCATCTCGCCGTCACGTTCGTGTGCCGCGCTAGCAATTGCTAGTGGCGTGCTTGTCGAAGAGGTGCTTGCGACCCTCACTCCGCTAGCCTACTCGTCCATCCGCCTACTGAAGCGTGGCATCGCGGCCCGTATTCCATCCCGCCTAACGAAGCAGTGCGCTCAAGACCTGCATAGTGCGATTCCGCTTGCCTACTCGTCCATCCGCCCTTTCGACGCAGCGCGCTCAAGGCCTGCCTAGTCTCCATCTCGCCAAGCGAAGCATTGCATAGCGGCATTGCATAGGAGTAGTTGATAGCTTTTATTTTATTTTCCAAAAGCCAACCCAACTCCCCCGCATTCCATCCGATTTAAGGACTTCAATCTCAAGTCCTTCCTCGAAACCTAACTCCACCTTACTGTGTTCCTCAAGAGACCGACACTCGGGGATTTTCCCCATTATTATTACTTGCGCGACCGGTGCACTTGCCGAATCATCGCATCAAGCCTGACCCTGCCTTCCTCCGGAAATAGCCGGAGTGAAGCCTGGCGTGTTACAGAGTGTCGGTAGGCTTAGTATTGGACCCACTACCATTAACCCCGACCTTGCCTCCCCATCCTCGGCGGCACTTGCAGGTAATATTATGCGCTTACAATAGTAAGTTCTTGGTTAACCAAGCACATTTGGTCCCTTTCCCACGCGATATGCCTCCCAGGAGAAGTCTCCTCACATCTGCCTCCCTGGCGATCCATCTCTCTGAAATGTTGCATATAATCCCTCTCGAAAATGCCCAGCCGGCGATCAAAGGTTTCCCGTTGTCCATTGACTTGGCTAGCGAGGTCTCGCTGCATCCAGATTAGCATGTCGAGAACCTCCATCACCCGCTCCTTCATCATCCTAGGGTCGACGGGATCGCCAAAGAAATCCAAGAGATCTCCAAGAGAGGGGGGTGGCGAGAACATTTCTTCTCCCTCCTCATCATAAGGGTCCATCGATAAGATGTCTCGGTAGACTGCAAAAGAAAAAGTTGATTGGTCCAATCTAGTAGTTCATGCAAATAGGGTCAAATATACGGAAGTGGCTAACCTGGTACAGGTTCTCTGTCTTGGCGCCAGTGGGCGGGGCTAGGTTGTCCTATGAATGGCTGGCTAGAGGGTGAAGTGATTTCCCCCTTCCCAGGAGAGAAGGTACCTGGTTGGCAGCAGAGGTGGTGGCTAGATCAATGACAGGGGAATTGTGCCTGTGGGCTCTCCCTGCAGAGTGCTCCGACTATGGCATTACGGTCTCATGAACTGGAGGGCCTCACGCAATCGGGGAAAGTCCTGAGGTTCTGAGGTTGGGCGCTGTAGATGATGGGCTAAGAAAGAGATGACAAAAGATAAAGAGGCATATGAGGAGGTAATAAACACCTTACCGGGTCCAAGCAAGGTTCCGCATGGAGTAACCGGAAGGATGGTCTCCTGAGTCGGCGGGATATCCTTAGGGGCAGGCGGGAGCGCTGCGGAATCCACTGCAATCCCCCATCACCAGCATCTCCTGCGAGTGGTCAAAATCGTTGAGGTGTTGCGTCGTTAGAATTATCAGTAAGCAAGAAGGGTCCAACCTTGTTTCAATCATCGGGATGATCGCAAGAAGGGGACAGGGTCAATGACGCAGACTTGATCGCCATCATGTCCCGCCTAACTGCCTTGGCCTTCTTTGGCCTGTATGGTGAGCTTGGATCCCTCTTGGATGAAAGGCAAGGAGTGTACCCAGCAGAATGAGAAGTGTTCTTCTCTTGCGTCGCAGTAAGGCGATTCAACAGCTTTTGCGAAAGTGGTCATAGTGACAGTCTCATAAATGCCATTAAGATTGTGAAAGCTTGGGGGGGGGGAGTGGAAAGAACGATAAGAGGAGAAGCGGCACTCTAAGCGTCGTGGACTAAGATATATAGCACAATGGTGGGGCTCACCAAAAGATTCCTTCCAGGTCAGCAAGCACTTACCGAATACTAGGGTTTGGACTTTTCTTTCCGAGCATAGAACTCGCTCGCAAAGAGCGGGGATTGTGTACATCCCCGTATTCATCAAGTGGGCCACCAGGCCCCAGACGGTCAAAAGGATGAGCAGAGAAAAGCAGACAGGTCGAGAGGGGCTTTCATCCAGAGTATCAACGGGGCATTTGCCCAGGTCAATAGAGGCATGCAAACTTTGGGGCGAGTGCAAGCCTCACTCGCTAAGCACTAGACCGCTTAGTAGTTCGGAGGTATAGACCACTAGGTGAGTGAGGGGAAGAACCCCACTCACCCAGAGGATCAAGGATCAAGCGAGTGGTGCCTCCATAGACCACTCGCCCAGCGAAACCTAGGGAATGCGAGAAGTCTGGCAAGCGGAGCTGATGCAGGACACCGGAGCCCTGCCGCACCCCATGGAATCACACCAGCTAGCAGACCACGACCAAGCACGCCTGTCAGAAGGACTGTGGTCCAGGCACCCCAACTCGTCTTCGCGCCTGTTCTCAGCATGGCAGGTTGTTGAGGCTGGGGTTCGATCCCCAGACCTCCTTGATAAGAACCACTCCTAACAGGCCTTATCACCAACTGACCGGGCTTTCTACTACGACAACCTAACACGATAATTCTATAGTGCGCAACTTAACAATCAATCATAAAGAAAAGGCAAGAGAGAAACAATTGCCCCAAACGAAGGTTCGATATGCCTCTTGAGATCTTACAAGGGCTATATGCGAACGTCCGATCAAGTGAAATGGACCCACACGATCCGCACGAAGCAAGAGAGAAACACTTGCCAAACAAAGGGTCGCTAAACCTTTATAGATCGTATAAAGGCTAGGTGGCAATGTCTGAATCAAGCGAAAGAGAACCACCCGATTCGTTCAATTTGCAGAAATCAAATGAAAATTAATTAACAAAGCAATATTCCATAGTTTTCAATCACATGCACTAACAAGATCAACGCCGCCGAATTAAAATGAAGGGATCTAAGAGTTAGTCCAAAATAATCCAAACAAAATTAGCTTGAGCAATACCGGATCTAGAAAATTATTAAATTCATTTGATTTAAAAAGCAAGTGGCTTTTGAGCGAGGCGGCAAAGTTCCAATGTTGTCCAAGAATAACGCCAAAACCGTCCACCAATTTTGTGATCCGACGAGAGAAGAAAACGCACAAGGGAAGTAGAGAAATTCGTTACCCAACTGGAGAAGACGAAGCGGTGGAGAGCACCCACCATGTGATTCTACCATAGTTTACGAACGGCATCGGAGGCGCGTTCTACTGGAGTCACACCGAGGAGGGATTCCCAAGGGAGGGGCGGCCTTGATGGCGACGGGCTGGAGATGGGAGGTGGCATGTTGAGTCTCGCGACAGGAGATAGAGGGAGGGGTGGCCTTGGCAGCGGCGGGCTGGAGGTGGGGCGGTGGCCTGCAGAAGCTCACGGCAGGAGGAAAAGGAAGGGGCGGCGAGTCTCACACCGGAGCACGAGGGGAGGCGGATGCGTCGCACGACACGCCAAGCGGGGAGGGGCGAACCCTAGGGGAGACGGGAGAAAGTATTCTCACGGGATTTGTTTTATTCAGAATAATAATAATGTCCTCAATTAAGCAAATAAAAGAGTATTTATAGTTTGTTACAACAAAATGCCAACCACACATCACCGCGGTCTCATCCGGACCATTACAAATACAAATACAGATACGCATGAAATTAAAATAGTTTTTTAATAAAATAACTATTAAATAAAATGTGTAACACGCCACGACGCGTGTTAAATTATGAAGAAGAGGAATGCGGCTGCGGGCGAAGATTGTAGCGGCGGAGGTTGCGTCGAGTGTCATCGTTACGTCGCGAAGCTTTGGTGTTGCGCCGAGATGTAACACCCCAAAACTTTCTATGATAATTGGTCAAGAGAGTTTAACCGAATTCGCCTAAAGGGATATAGCCGAATTCGACTAATGGGTATTGATATCTATTTTTACGGTTTTGAAATTTTAGTGAAGGGTTGAGATTTTCTCCAAAACTATATCTGATAAAGGCAAGTGTACCTTATCGTCTATAGTATAGGATATTAAGAAATACCAAGGTCGTATTCCACGGGGCGCATTGAATACTTCTACTTTGAGGAAAGTCACTATTATCTTATCTAATGATATTTTGGGGTTTTGGTTCTTAGCTAAAAAAGAGAAATTGCAAGCTAAATTAAGGGTTTAGATGATGATAAAAGAGGCTAGTACTCAATCAAAAGTCACCTTGGAGTGAGAAAAGACAAGTAGAAAGAAATTAAATCTAATTCCGTTTAAATTGAACTACTTGACCGTGGAGGTTCCCGAAGCTCGAACATGCCTCTCTCGAGGTTAATGCCCAACTAAGATTAGGAAAAATCAACCGGACTCTCGTCCTATAATCGATTACCTAAAACTTGCTTTACGAGGTGAACCCCACTATTGGATTTGACTCCAATCCGGGAGATTTACGTCATCCTCTCTCGAGGGGTGCGTGCAACTCTCTTTACCCTTGAGTGATCGATTCATACTTTGAGCCTCTCGGCTAACTAAATATGAAAACTTAAGCGAAAACCATATATCGAAAGTATGGCCTCACTAATTAAAAATCAAGGATAATTCAAGTGTTTATAAAAACGGAAAAAGAAAACTTTAGAAAATCATAACTTGTCTAACTCATCCTCGGATCATTTTGATCGAGTACTAATGAGGATTAGTTAATCATGGTGGAGGGGGAAGAGGAAAAAAAATAAAAATGCATATTAAGAAACTTTAGCTAAGGAGGAGACAAAATAAAGAGAACAAACTATTTTTTATTTAAATGAAAAACTATTACAAGACTTAAGAAAGGAAATTGCAAGCTAGGAAAAACAAGATTACAAGCTTAAACTAGACTATTGCACTAAAGGAAAGCTAATACATTGCATTAGAAAAGGAAGAGAGCATGAAAATAAAGAGACATGAACATGAACATGAAAAAGGAAAACTACTCAAGATTGGCTCCAGCAGCACCTTCCCCACTCCAAAATTCTCAACTTTGAACTCAAGGAGAGCCTCTGAATTTATAGGCAAAAATTTCATGTTACACGCCCTCGGTCACGGGCGTGACCTAGGGCGTGTAATCTCTGCAGCATCGGATCCGGTCGCGGCGTGGGCTTGGCGTGACGGCGGGAGAAAATCGCACATGTCACGGGCGTGACAATTGGGTCACGGGCGTGACTCAGGAAGGCTTCATTTAATGCGGCATGGGCTAGCCAGACGCCGCGGCGGCGTGCTTGGATCACGCGGGAAGGTCACGGGCGTGACTTTGGGTCACGGGCGTGACTCAAGTTGACTTCTCAACGGCAGCTTCTCGTCTCGACGGCGGCTCCACGTGGCAGATGCTGAAATTACACGCCCCCGGTCACGGGCGTGACTTTGGGTCACGGGCGTGACCTGGGGCGTGACTGGGTGTGGACTAGCTCAACAGCACGGCTGCGACTCTGGACTGATCTTCAGGTTACACGCCCTTGGTCACGGGCGTGACCGAGGGCGTGACATGTGATTTTTCCCGATTTGTCCCAGAAATCTGCAAATATTAAAATTAGGCTAAGTTAGAATCAAAATTACAAAAAGAACTACTTATAACCTAAAATTGACATAAAAAGGAAAATTCAAATTAAATAATTACAAAATTTTCTATTAAAAACTTATATAAAAACTACTTTATCAAAAACCCCCATACTTAAGGTTTTGCTATTCCAGAGCAAAAGTGTGAGACATAATTTATAAGACATCCTTAAAAAAATTTTTAATTTAAAACTAAAATTTCATTTAACCAAAAGTTAAGTTAAGAGTAAATTCAAGGGGGAGTTAAGTCCTAAATTATGATGATGATTTGAAAAGAGGGAAAAAATGTTTAGGCAATAACTTCTCAAGAAAATTAAGTAGTTTGACAAAATTGTAGAAATTATAAAACTAAATTAAATTAAAATTATAAGAACTCTATCTTAAAAGAATCTTAAGGAAAAGTAAATTACTAAATATTGCTCTCTCCATAATTTTCAACTAAAACTAGAACAATGATAATTGGCTAAGGGTGATTTCATAGAATTTGGCATAAGAAGAGAAATTTTTGAATGGAGGAAATGGAATTTATCATGAAATTTCCCTTTTTTTTTTCTTTTCTCTTTTTTTTCTCTTCTAATAAAAACCCAAAATGTATATGGTTTAGGAGTAATGAATTTTATCCTCTTACTCCATGCCATATAATCTTTTCAAATATTTTGGGTGCATATGTTTTAGGGAATAATGAATTTTATCCTCTTATTCCCATGACATATGATCTTTTAATACACATTTTTTTTTTATGCCATCAAAGGGGGTAGGGTAGGGGAAAAATAAATCTAGCTAGTTTTAAATCATATTGAGAGCAAATTCTAGTAAAATTAAAATTCCTAAGATCTAAGAAGTTAGAAGAAAGTATAATTGAAATCTAAAGAGGTTTAGGAAATTTACTACAAAATGAAGCCATTTAAAAATAAAAAGAGAAGTCATGCTAACAAAATTCTCTAATCAATTTAAAATCATAAGATGATTCTTAAATCAAGATTACCTCAAATTTAAAATTAACAAACTATGATAAGCAAAATTTTAGCCAATTAAAAACTTAAACATGCTTATAAACATTCTCAACTAGATTTCTAAGAAATCACAAAAACAACAAGGAGGGAAATAAGAATTTTTTGAATTTTTGATATTATCTTTTTTTTGAATTTTTCTCATTAAAAACTATTTACAAAGAAAGGAAACTAGATTTAAAACTTAACAAATTTTTTTGCAAGTCTTGGACTTCCCAAGGGCTACCCGGTGAAGGGTTCGCAAGGTACTAGGAGGTGTGATGGGATAAAATCCCAAACGTCCCTTTCCAAGATTTAAATTTTTCTGTTTTCTATTTTTTTTTTTTTTGAGTTTTGGGTTTTACAAGTGCTAAAATAGAAGAAAAACATAAGAAAATATATATATATATTTTTTTTTTTTTGAAAATTTTCTAATTTAACAACTATTTACAAGAATTTACAAAGGGCTATTCACACCCCCATACTTAAAGTTAAACATTGTCCCCAATGTTTAAAAATAAGTATGAAGTAGGAAAAGATAAAAAAAATGCAAAAACGAAAGAAGAGAAGGAAAAAGGGCTTCCCTGATTTTTTTGAAGCTTTTGTGGGGAAGCCGCGATTACCTGCAAAAGTTGTTAAAGCAGAAAAGAAGAGACAAGAGAAAATAACAAAAGATAACTTTGGGGTGCCTCCCAAAAGCGCTTTGTTTAAGGTCGCGTAGCTTGACCCACTTGCCGATTATGTTATATGATGAAGAAAAATCGCATCACTCTTGTCATTAGGTACGTCTCCCGGAAGATACAATTTAAGGCGGTGCCCGTTAACTTTGAAGGAGCCTTTTTCCGGGTGGGAAATTAGGATTGTCCCATAGGACCAAACCTCTTTAACAATAAAGGGTCCGGACCATCGGGATTTTAATTTTCCCGGAAAAAGGCGAAGGCGAGAATTATAAAGGAGGACGAGATCGCCCGGCGAAAAAGTTTTCGGAAATTTTATATGTTTATCGTGATAAAACTTTGTTCGCTCCTTATATAATTTATTGCTCTCATACGCATTCGCTCGCCATTCATCTAACTCGTTTATTTGAAACTTCCTTTGTTCACCCGCTAAAGTGGAATCGAGATTTAAAAATTTAAGCGCCCAAAATGCGCGGTGTTCTAATTCGACCGGAAGGTGGCAAGCCTTGCCATAGACCATTCGATATGGTGTACAACCGATAGCGGTCTTGTACGCCGTACGATAGGCCCAAAGCGCGTCATCGAGCTTTATTGCCCAATCCTTCTGATTAATAGAAACCGTTTTCTCTAAAATTCGCTTTAATTCTCGATTAACCACTTCGACTTGGCCGCTCGTTTGTGGGTGATATGCAGTGGATAGTTTGTGCGTGACACCATATTTTGCTAAAGTTTTTGTGAATTGAGTATTGCAAAAATGGGTGCCCCGATCACTCACAATAGCGCGCGGAGTGCCAAATCGAGAAAATAATTTTTTTTAAAAGTTAACGACGACTCGCGCATCGTTGGTGGGGAGAGCTTGCGCTTCCGCCCACCTTGACACGTAGTCGACCGCCACTAGAATATACTTATTTGAAAATGAAGGAGGGAGAGGACCAACGAAATCAATGCCCCAAAGATCGAAAATCTCGCATTCTAAGAAAATATTTTGGGGCATCTCATCCCGGCGAGAGATGTTGCCCGACCGCTGGCAGCTGTCGCAAGTACTCACAAGGGTGTGAGCATCTTTGAAGAGCGTGGGCCAATAAAAGCCTGCCTCCAGCGCCTTCCTCGCGGTTCGGTTCGAATGATAATGACCACCGGATGGTCCCTCGTGACAATGTCGTAAAATTTTAAGACCCTCCTTACTCGAGACGCATCGTCTCACCACTTGGTCTGCGCATACACGGAATAAAAAGGGATCCTCCCAAAAGTAATTCTTTAAATCAGAAAAGAATTTCTTCTT
Source organism: Dactylorhiza incarnata (assembly GCA_033032865.1). Taxonomy (NCBI): domain Eukaryota; kingdom Viridiplantae; phylum Streptophyta; class Magnoliopsida; order Asparagales; family Orchidaceae; genus Dactylorhiza; species Dactylorhiza incarnata. Next base: position 20,454,513 of record JAWHQI010000003.1, read on the forward strand.
TTTCTGACTCGAGAATTCTTTTGGCAAGACCCGGGCTACTAAATAGTTAGCCAGATCTGCAAACCAGGGGGTAGACGACGTATTAATATCTTCGAGAGCGAGGAGGCGCTCTTCGGGAAATTTATCATCGATGTCAGATTCTATCAAAACTTCCGAGGCGGGGTTTTCTAAACGGGAGAGATGATCGGCCGCCAAGTTTTCGGCTCCTCTTTTGTCCCGGATCTCTAAGTCAAACTCCTGCAAGAGGAGGATCCATCGCAAAAGACGAGGCTTGGCGTCCGATTTGCTTAAAAGATACCTAAGTGCGGAGTGATCCGTGAAGACAATAACTTTTGAGAGGGTGATATATGACCTAAACTTATCGAAGGCAAAAACGATCGCTAGAAGCTCCTTTTCGGTTGTGGTGTAATTCGCTTGTGCCGACGTGAGTGTTTTGCTCGCATAATAAATAGGGTGGAAATACTTACTCACCCGTTGGCCTAAAACGGCACCAACCGCAATGTCACTCGCGTCGCACATGATTTCAAAAGGAAGCGACCAATCCGGCGCGACTAGAATCGGGGAGTTTATAAGTTTCTCTTTGATGAGTTTAAAAGCCAAATGGCATTCATCGCTAAAAATAAACGAGGATTCTTTTTCAAGAAGGTGGGTTAACGGCTTTGTGATTTTTGAAAAATTCTGTATAAAGCGCCGATAAAACCCCGCGTGGCCTAGGAAACTACGAATAGCTTTTACGTTTGTTGGAGGGGGAAGTTTTTCAATCACTTCGATCTTGGCCTTATCGACCTCGATCCCCATGCCCGAAATTTTATGACCAAGGACTAGCCCTTCCTTGACCATAAAATGGCATTTCTCCCAATTAAGTGCTAAATTCGTTTCCTCGCATCGCTGCAACACGCGCTCAAGATTTTTTAAACAATTTTTAAATGAATTTCCGAACACGGAAAAGTCGTCCATAAATACTTCCATCACCTCCTCTACTAACTCGTCAAATATTGCCAGCATACATCTTTGGAATGTAGCTGGCGCATTACAAAGACCAAATGGCATCCTTCGATAAGCGAAGGTGCCAAAGGGACAAGTGAAAGTGGTTTTCTCTTGGTCCTCGGGCGAAATCGGTATTTGAAAATATCCCGACAAACCATCGAGAAAACAGTAGTAGGAGTGACCTGAAAGGCGCTCTAAAATTTGATCGATGAATGGTAGGGGGAAGTGATCCTTACGGGTGGCATCATTTAGTTTTCGGTAATCGATGCACATCCGCCAACCCGTAACAGTACGGGTTGGGATCAACTCGTTATTCTCATTAGCTACTACCGTAATGCCACCTTTCTTTGGTACGACTTGTACTGGGCTAACCCAAGTACTATCCGATATCGGGTAGATAATTCCCGCGTCCAATAGTTTGATCACTTCGGCCTTAACGACTTCTTTCATGTTAGGGTTTAGCCGTCGTTGAGGCTGGACCGAATTTCGGGAATTATCTTCGAGGAAGATTTTATGAGTGCAGAAGGAAGGGTTTATACCCTTTATATCCGAAATTTGCCACGCAATTGCGTGGCGGTGCTTTCTTAAGACAATAGCCAACTCGGAAATTTCTGAGTTGCTAAGTTCGGATGAAACGATGACGGGTAGCTTCGACTCTTTTTCTAAAAATAAATACTTAAGGTGAGGGGGAAGTTGCTTTAGTTCCAAAACGGGTGGCTCTTCATAAGATGTTTTGATTTTTAATTTTTCTAAAAATAGTGGTTCGGGTGGTGTGAAACGAGTGACTTCTTCTTCTTCCAGACAAAAGAGCTCGGCGAACTCGGACTCGTGACTCGAGGTGGAGACTAACTCGGGAGGGGAATCGAATTCCCAACACTCTTCCAGGTAAAAACATGAATCGTCGTTTTCTAATGTGTTCCGCATCGAGGAATTTATGCCGAAAGAAACTTCATCATCTCCAACCCGAAGGAGGAGCTTTCCGTTACTTACGTCAATAATGGCGCGGGAGGTGGCAAGGAAGGGGCGGCCGAGTATGAGGGGTACTTCGGCATCCTCTTCGATGTCAAGAATGACAAAGTCCACCGGGAAGATGAACTTGTCGACCTTGACGAGCACGTCCTCCACTATTCCTACCGGATATTTTAAAGAGCGATCCGCTAATTGAATACTCATTCGAGTGGGGCTTGGATTTCCTAGACCTAGTTTCTTAAATAATGAAAAAGGCATGAGATTGATACTTGCTCCCAGATCCGCTAAAGCGTGTTTTACTAACGAATTGCCAAATAAACACGGGATGGAAAACCGTCCCGGGTCATTCACTTTTGTAGGCAATTTGTTGAGTACAACCGCGGAGCATTCTGCGTTCAAAGAAATATGCGAAATATCTTCTAATTTTTTCTTATTGGAGAGCAACTCCTTAAGATATTTCGCATATTTAGGCATTTGAGAGATAGCCTCGCAGAAGGGTACATTAATGTGGATTTGCTTTAAAATATCTAAAAACTTTTTATAATTCTTTTCGGCGCTCTCGCTTTTAAACTTAGATGGATACGGAACATTAGAAGTAGAAGCGCGCGGAGCTAACGTAGTAGGTAAAATTGAAGATAAAATAGGAGGAAGAGGAGGAGAGGAAGTTACCATGGGTTCGTCCTGCTTAGAAGCCACCTCCTTCCCGCTTCGGAGTGTAATCGCGTTTGCGCTCTCCCTTGGGTTGGGCTCCGTGTTTCCCGGAAGGGCTCCTTGCGGTCGCTCGGAGATTATCTTTGCTAGCTGGCCCACTTGGTTCTCTAAATTTTTGATCGATCCGGTGAGGTTCCGGATGTTCGCTTCAGTTGTAGCAACATATTTTGCAAAAACCTCTTCAAGCGGAGAGGGTTTTTGCTGTTGCGGTGGAAAACCGGGTGGATTAAAATTTTGAGGGGGAGTTAAATTGAGAAGTTGATTTGGAGGTTGATTTAAATTTAAGGGACGCTGAGCATTTCCTTGATTGCTCCATGAGAAGTTCGGATGATTCCTATAACCCGCGTTGTAGGTGTTATTATACGGAGCGGTGTTCGGGTTATAGGAAGGCCGAGGTGGATTTCCCATGTAATCAACTTGCTCTTCAAGTAAAATATTATTAGCCCAAGGAGGAGTGGCGGAGGAAGCAGACATCTCCGCCACTTGCTTTGTTAAGCGCTCAACTTGTAAAGCCAAATTTGCGTTAGCGTCTATTTCAAAAATTCCGGCCGGCTTATTAGGCCGCGCTCGGGGCATGTTCCATTGATATGCATTTGTGGCCATCTCTTCGAAAAGCTCTTGAGCGGCGATCGGGGTTTTGTTATTTAATGTCCCCCCGGCGGCCGCATCAATCATTTGCCTCGTTTGGAGATTTAAGCCATTATAAAATATTTGCACTTGTTGCCAAGTGGCAAGTGCGTGGTGAGGGCATCGACGCAAAAGCTCCTTGAAGCGCTCCCATGTATCATAGAGAGTCTCCGAGTCGATTTGCATGAACGATGCAATATCCGTGCGTAATTTAGCGGTCTTTGAAGGCGGGAAATATTTATTAAGAAATTTTTCCGCCATTTCGGCCCATGTAGTGATGGATCCCCTTGGTAGGGAGCCCAGCCACTGCTTGGCCTTAGACCGCAGAGAGAAAGGAAAAAGACGTAATCGAATGGCATCATCGGTGACGTCATTGATCTTAAAAGTGTCGCAAATTTCAAGAAAGTAAGAGATATGTGAATTTGGATCCTCGTCCGGTTGACCATCAAAGGTCACCGATTGTTGCACCATTTGTATGATGCTGGACTTGATCTCAAAATTATTGTTCGCCACCGCGGGGCGAACAATACTCGATTGTGTGCCTTCCAAATTCGGCCGCGCATAATAGGACATGGTCCGTTGCGCGTCCTCATTAGGGTTTGGCTCGTTAAGATTAGGAGGATTAAGATTATGATCCATATTTGCTGCGTTAGTGTCCCCGATTGACTCTTCAGATTCTACTTGATTTCCTTGATCACGAGAACGGCGGTGCCTCAAAAGGGTTCGCTCGATTTCCGGATCAAAAGAAAGAATCGAAGTGCTACCACGGGTCATACACTAAAAAGAGAAGGAAAGAAGAAGAAAAAGAGAGAATATTTTTTGTTCTTTTTAGGCGGATTAAGTTAGTCTTGGACTTCCCAAGATCTACCCGGTGAAGGGTTTGCAAGGTACTAGAGGCTGTGATGGGAATTCAAGCCCAAAGCGTCCTTTCCAAGAATTTTAATTTCACCCTTAAGATTTTCAAAAATAGAAAAACTAAAATAAAAACAACATGATAAAATTAATAGCTATCCTTGTTTCAAAATATCTACGCAAAAGTCCCCGGCAACGGCGCCAAAAACTTGATATCTATTTTTACGGTTTTGAAATTTTAGTGAAGGGTTGAGATTTTCTCCAAAACTATATCTGATAAAGGCAAGTGTACCTTATCGTCTATAGTATAGGATATTAAGAAATACCAAGGTCGTATTCCACGGGGCGCGTTGAATACTTCTACTTTGAGGAAAGTCACTATTATCTTATCTAATGATATTTTGGGGTTTTGGTTCTTAGCTAAAAAAGAGAAATTGCAAGCTAAATTAAGGGTTTAGATGATGATAAAAGAGGCTAGTACTCAATCAAAAGTCACCTTGGAGTGAGAAAAGACAAGTAGAAAGAAATTAAATCTAATTCCGTTTAAATTGAACTACTTGACCGTGGAGGTTCCCGAAGCTCGAACATGCCTCTCTCGAGGTTAATGCCCAACTAAGATTAGGAAAAATCAACCAGACTCTCGTCCTATAATCGATTACCTAAAACTTGCTTTACGAGGTGAACCCCACTATTGGATTTGACTCCAATCCGGGAGATTTACGTCATCCTCTCTCGAGGGGTGCGTGCAACTCTCTTTACCCTTGAGTGATCGATTCATACTTTGAGCCTCTCGGCTAACTAAATATGAAAACTTAGGCGAAAACCATATATCGAAAGTATGGCCTCACTAATTAAAAATCAAGGATAATTCAAGTGTTTATAAAAACGGAAAAAGAAAACTTTAGAAAATCATAACTTGTCTAACTCATCCTCGGATCATTTTGATCGAGTACTAATGAGGATTAGTTAATCATGGTGGAGGGGGAAGAGGAAAAAAAATAAAAATGCATATTAAGAAACTTTAGCTAAGGAGGAGACAAAATAAAGAGAACAAACTATTTTTTATTTAAATGAAAAACTATTACAAGACTTAAGAAAGGAAATTGCAAGCTAGGAAAAACAAGATTACAAGCTTAAACTAGACTATTGCACTAAAGGAAAGCTAATACATTGCATTAGAAAAGGAAGAGAGCATGAAAATAAAGAGACATGAACATGAACATGAAAAAGGAAAACTACTCAAGATTGGCTCCAGCAGCACCTTCCCCACTCCAAAATTCTCAACTTTGAACTCAAGGAGAGCCTCTGAATTTATAGGCAAAAATTTCATGTTACACGCCCTCGGTCACGGGCGTGACCTAGGGCGTGTAATCTCTGCAGCATCGGATCCGGTCGCGGCGTGGGCTTGGCGTGACGGCGGGAGAAAATCGCACATGTCACGGGCGTGACAATTGGGTCACGGGCGTGACTCAGGAAGGCTTCATTTAATGCGGCATGGGCTAGCCAGACGCCGCGGCGGCGTGCTTGGATCACGCGGGAAGGTCACGGGCGTGACTTTGGGTCACGGGCGTGACTCAAGTTGACTTCTCAACGGCAGCTTCTCGTCTCGACGGCGGCTCCACGTGGCAGATGCTGAAATTACACGCCCCCGGTCACGGGCGTGACTTTGGGTAACGGGCGTGACCTGGGGCGTGACTGGGTGTGGACTAGCTCAACAGCACGGCTGCGACTCTGGACTGATCTTCAGGTTACACGCCCTTGGTCACGGGCGTGACCGAGGGCGTGACATGTGATTTTTCCCGATTTGTCCCAGAAATCTGCAAATATTAAAATTAGGCTAAGTTAGAATCAAAATTACAAAAAGAACTACTTATAACCTAAAATTGACATAAAAAGGAAAATTCAAATTAAATAATTACAAAATTTTCTATTAAAAACTTATATAAAAACTACTTTATCAGGTATTGTCGAATTCGACTAATGGGTATAGCCGAATTCATCTAATCCAAATAGCCGAATTATTCTTGTATTAGCCGAATTCGTCGAATGGTATAGCCAAAGTAGCCTTATGGATTTAGCCGAATTCGTCTAATGGGTATAGCCGAATTTGCCATTTCGTCGAATACCGGCAGAAAGCTGTATTTTTGCCTGTTTCAGTTTTTACAAGTTTTGACAGAAATTTCTAAGTCCTTGTGACTTTAGATCTTGATGTAAACCAAATCAGACGGCTAGGGTTAATTCGAAATTGTTTATAAAGGCTGGGGAGATGAAAATAGGTTCATTCGTAACTTTACACTCTCTCTCCGAGCTGACAAAAGCTGCGAGCGAGAGGAAGAACGAGGAGGTATCTTCCGCCATTGAAGGAGCTTCGGAGCTCCGAATTGCGAGCTATCTTCAGGTCTGGAAAGTGTAGGCCGTTGCGAAACTTTCTTTCTGAGTGAAATCTCAGGTCTATGGCAAAGAAGAAAGCTCCAAGGATAACGATTCCTTCTCCCGGTCATTGGACGTGTTTTTGTCCTCTCATTCCCTTTTCTATGCTTGCATGAGGAATCCCTTTCACCAAATGGGTGAAGTGTAGGATTTCCTCCAGTTCTTCAGAACTCTGGGTCGATTGTGTCCGTCCTTGGCATATTGCATTTAGAGATCCGGTAGTCGTGCGGATTTAGGCATTTTGTGTGAAGCCTATTCGTGGCCGTGAGCCCAGATCGGTGATGCTTGGATTGCGACGTTGCATTTAGGTTACGCCTAGAATGCGTGCCGGAGAATATCTCCGTGAGATCTTCTATTATGTTGCGAGACTTGAGTTTTAGGTTCCTTTTGAGAGCCTAACAAAAGCCCCTTTTGCTTGGGTGGTTGAATGCAAGCCTTCGCCACTACATTTGAAGAGGAGTGGTCTTGTACCTCTATCTTGGTTATTATTTGCGAAGTCTAAGTCCACGTTTAAGGATTAGATGCGTAGCTTAATTTTGTGGGCACTCGATGTGCTAAACCCTTACGGGCCGAGGGGAAGCCATACCCGCGTCGTGCGATAGATCGCGACGATTAGAGCACGAGCAAAGCTGAACCGAACCCGTTTCCATGCCGATCGGTGAGAGGTCCAAACCTCATGTAAGCTGTGTGATCATGGGAGAGGTCGTGGAAGGTGTCTTACCTAGACCGACCAAAAGCTCTTTTTCCCCACCTAAGGCTATGTTCTTAGGGTGGAGTGTTTGTGATGAATTGATGTTATGTTAGCCTCATGCGGTGCTTAGGCAGTTGTGGGGAACCTTCGGGTGAACCCAACCAACATCATGTGCATGCCTAGGTTCCCTCTTCTTTGATGCTCAACCTAGAAGATTGATTGTGCTTGAAACCTCACCCTGTGTAGTTTGCACTTTCCTTATATTTTTACCTGTTGCTAGTACGACTTTATTGCAGGGAAGAAGCTCCGCCACCCCGAGAAAGGGGTGGGGTCGTTATAATTTGGTCAGCTGTGCTGACCGTTGCTTTATTTGACACCTCTTGGTGGAATGTTCTTATGCAGGAGCGGGTGAGCCTAGCAGGAAATAACGGGCGGTGGCCTTTTGCTGAGTTGGCCCTCGAAGGTCAGCCTCTTTTCTGCTTTTCATGTTTTGCCGACCTGCGCGCCATTGTATGCTTGAGTTTAGTACATTTGGTAAATGTAAGTCCTTAAGGCCGTAACTCTATTTTATTTCATTCCTGGGATGGTGGACAATTCTAAATGATGTTTAAATCAAATGCTTCCGCTTACGCTTTATATGCTCTCGTGTAGTTGTTGTTCTTCTCTAATTATCACCTTTTAATGCCTAGCTAGTGTACATAGTATGGCGTGGGCTCCCGGCCGGACCTACTATTATATTATTTGTACTGACAGGGTGTTACAATTTGGTATTGGACTTAGGGCGTCGATCCGTAGTTTAGCGAATTCGGGACGAATTCCTTTTAAGGGGTGGTATGCACGGGATGTGCATTCACCTAAAACGACAAAAAACTAATAAGAATGTCCACTTAGGAATGGAAAAACATACTTGTTTGCGGAACCTGAGCGTTTAAAGATTGTGTTTGCTATGTTTTCGGTCACTAAATTGTGTCTTGCACGATTATAGGTGACTAGGAGTGTTGCGGGGCAGTCTCGACCCCGTAACACCGCTGAAAGTAGTGCGTCGCCTGAGGTGCCAACGACCACTCCTTCGGTCGAGATGATCAGAGTAATCGCTGAAGCAGTCCTCGCGATAATCAACACTCAACCTCAAAGGCTTGTACAGCCTGCTACGCCTACTCCGGATGTGGCCCCAGTGGCAGCTGCCGCAGTGGAACCTGCAGTGGAACTAAGGGTGGAGATCCCTGTACCAATGGCTGTAGTGGAACCTGCGATGGAGCCAAGGGTGGAACGTCGAGTTGAGCGAGTAGTTGTTGCGCGAGCGCGTGATCAACAACTTCAGCACTTTCTAAGTTTCCATCCTCCTTGCGGCTTGGCAGGGTTTGTGTCTTTCTATCTTTTCATTTGACATCCATAGCCTAGTCATCTAAGGTGACTCTATGACTGTGATTCAATGGTTTTGGGGCTCCTCAGCTTGCTCGGACAGCAAGATGAGTCAGATGGAAGATATTAGATGTTGGGTCTCTGGGCTGTTTAGGGTTGAGCATGGATATCGCATTGTAAATAGTGTAGCTGATTGTTGTACCGATCTGACCATTGTGCGGGAAGACTTGTTCAATATATAATAAAATTAAATACTGATAAAAAATTTACGTAAGAGAAATGTTGTACCTCACATAAAAACATAACTTTTTATCATAAAATCAAACATCAGAGCTAAATGATGCTTTGAAGAAGATGAAAAATGGAAATACGGTTGGGTCAGACGATATACCCATTGAATTATGAAAATGCTTAGGGAGGGAAGAAATTTTATGGCTTACAATTTTTTTTTTCAATAAGATACTCAAGAAAAAAAGAATGTCAGACCAATAAAGTGAAAGTATTTTGGTACCTTTGTAAAAGAACAAAGAAGATATACAAAATTGTGTCAATTACAAGAGAATTAAGTTAATGAGTCATACTATGAAACTATGAGAATGAGTAATAGAGAGAAGAGTTAGACAGGAGACTAGCATCTCAGAGAATCAATTTGGATTCATTCCAGGGAGGTCAACAATGGAAGCTATACATCTCTTGAGGAGACTCATTGACAATTATCGGGAAAGACAAAAAGATTTGCATATATTGTTTATCGATCTGGAGAAGGCTAATGATAGGGTTCCAAGAGAGGTCCTGTGGAGAGTCTTAGAAAAGAAAGATATAAATATATCATACATTGACGTAATCAAAGATATGTATACAAATTCAGTGACTGGGTGAGGAAATCTGGAGGATTAATACATGAATTCCCTATCGCTGTTGGCTAACATCAAGGGTCATCTTTAAGCCCTTATCTCTTTACCCTTATCTTAGATGAGCTTACCAGACATATCCAACAAGTAATACCTTGGTGTTTATTATTTGCATATGATATTGTTTTGGTCGATGAGACGCGCGAGGGTGTAAACGTGAAATTTAAATCTTGGCGAGACACTTTACAAAAGAAAGGTTTTAGGTTGAGCAGGACAAAGACGAAGTGTATAGAGCTTAAATTTAGTAGTGCAAAAAGGTCGGATGACTCCATCATTAATATAGGTGATCAAGATATTTCCCGTAGTGAGTGCTTTAAATATCTGGGATCGATAATTCAAAAAGACGGAGGTGTAGATAAAGATGTGATACATAGAATCCAAACATGTTGGTTGAAGTTGAGAGGAGCGTCTGGGATCTTATGTGATCGTAAAGTACCATTAAAACTTAAAGGCAAGTTTTACGGTACTGCAATTAGGCCAACAATGCTCTACGGTTCTGAGTGTTGGGCATTGAATGGTGTACATGAGCAAAAAATGGGAGTTGCGGAGATGAGAATGCTTAGGTGGATGTGTGGTCACACGAGACTGGATAAAATTAGGATGAATGTATCAGGGATAAGACAGGAGTGGCGCCAATTGTAGAGACGATGCGAGAAGCTCGTTTAAGATGGTTCAAACATGTACATAAGAGACCATTAGAGGCACCTGTTAGACATTGTGAGAGTTTAGTCACTAGACATGTTAAACGAGAGAGGGGTAGACCAAAAAAGACTTGGATTGAAACTATAGGGAAAGATATGATGTTTTTAGGCATTAGTGATGCTATGATTAAAGATATGGCGCAATTATGACAAATGATCCATATAGCTGACCCCACTATAGGGTTAATTGTTTGTACGTTGAACGCATTTGTAGAACCCTACGAAAAATCAAATTGTCTTCACATTTATTATTTTTATCACAAAAGAAATCACGAATTATTGACACATGCATTTTTATCGTCATTTTAAGTAGTCATATACTAATATGTATATGTTTTAAGTTGAAAATACACTTGTAAAAATGTGACTTTTTTTAACTATTATTACAACTGCATTTTTACATTGAAAATGCAGTCCAGTTGCAACTATATTTTGCATTGCAGTTGTATTTCACATGAAAAACTGCTTGAAAGTTGTTGTTGTTGTAATCCATTTAACTTATATATTTGATTACACTTTCATCAACGATTATTTAATACTCCGAAGCCATTCTTGTGAATTAGGTTAGTGAATTTAATATTTATTTTTCAATGAAATTTTATTTTCATTCCCGTGATCAAATACACATGCCAAATAAGTGAAAATTTTAGATCAAAATTTAATATAGTATTACTTGAAGCTTATTGCGGTCTACTCGAGGCTCCTAAACTGGTCTAGAATATATCGTCTTAGCCCGAGAGCAGTCGAGCGCACAATCAGTCACAGAGAATTGATACGGCTGACAATAGTTACTTTTTATCGTGGAAAACCCTGGAAAGAGGTAAAAACCACGTGGTCGGTTCGGTGTCGACCTAACTTCACTAGCAGTTGCATCTTTACAGGGCTTTGCAGAGGAATTGAGGGCGACATGCCGCTCCTCGTTACAACTTATGGGAGAGAGAGAGGCATTCGGAGGGTGACAGACGACTGCGGTGGGGAGCACCACGCTCTGGGGGTCCGGACGGCCTTCCGCTTGCGCTTGAGATGTCGAGTGGTGCGTTCTGAACGTTTGGATATCTTCACAGTTTTGTGGCGGTGTCTGGTGTGCGAAGCTTGCCATTGACTTGAAGATAATAATCACTGAGCATTCCGTACTCGGAAGAAAGCATGGAGGAGAATGGGGATCTCTGAGCGATCTTCGAAGTGCTTGAAGATTCTTCAAGAGCGTCTTCGAAGATAATGACGATCGTCAAGGAACTCTCTAGCACGTAGGAGGAAGGGAGGGAGGAGAGAAATATATAAATGAAGGAGAGTCTTGAGGTCCTATTTATAGGCTCCAGGGGTGGTTACGATAGTTATGTGGTTATTCATATGCCATAACCACCATAATTTTATTTGTAGGCCGATTTTATATAGTTTAGAACGCGTATTATTTAGGTATTTTCTTATACGCAAACCGATATATTTTTGGATATTCGCACACACCTATAATGGGTGGTTACACTAGCAGTTACATGGGTGGTTACCCGCACATCGGAGGGTGGACATTTCGCGGGGATGATTGGACGACGGCAGTCGGGAGTCTGGTCGGCAACGGGTGGATCAGACGGTGGTGAGGAGTCTGACTGGTGGTGGAAAGCGGTCGGCAAGGGGGGCCGGCGTGTCGACCGATGGGTGGCCGGCCGCGAGGCCCTTGTGGCCGCTCAGCTAAGGGAGGCCGACAAGGTGGTCGGTTGTACGACCACGCAGCCTCAAGCTGTGGGCACATGGCCAAGGGAGGCTAACCGGGGGCCGGTCGCGAGGACTTGCAGCCCCGCGACACGACGCGCGATCGAGGGCGTCTGGATGGGTGGCCAATTACGGGGCCTTGCGGTCGCGCACTGTGAGAGCGCAACCAACGGCGGCCGGCTGCCGGGCTATGTGGCCACGCGACGGTGGCCGATTGATGGTCTCAGGCGGTTAGAACAGTGGATCGCGTGCAGTGATCACGCACATGGTGGTTTTTCCTATAACTCCTCACTAAGGTAGTGGGGGTTTTGGAATTCCGTCTAATCGCACCCCGGAATTCCTATATAATGAGGGTTACCCCATCATTTGCCTGCCAAGTCCCAGAAGTCCAGAGCCGGCACGAGTGAAGTACGGGGACATTTTGCCGGAAGAAATTGTGGTGACCTGGCGGAGCCAGGTAGTGCGTAGAAAAAGGAGATGTGTGAAGGAACTCAGAAAGAGGTACGCATGGCGGAGCAACGTGAGGAAGGTGTGCCCGCGCGCTGTGCTCGTGCAAGAGGAGTGCACATGCGTTGTGCCCGCGCGGGGGTGCTCACGCGATGTGCGCGCATAATATCCCCCAAACAACTAGACCACTAAGTTGGTTTTGTCATGACTAGGTCATGACAAAACCATAAGAAGAGCTTAAGAGCATGAAAACCTAGCTAAGAAGGAGAAAACTCAAGTGGTCTGCAAATAACAGCTTTCAGATACCTAGCCTAGGGTTGGAATTTAGGGCCTCACACTGACCATTTGACCCCACCATAACATCCCTAACTCATTAGGGGTCCCCTTAGGGCATCAGGGACCCATTGGGGGTCAACCAAAGAAGCCAATTTGACCAAAGTCAACCCTAACCCTAAATTGGTCAAACTAACTCAATTAGGGTCAATTGGCCTCCACCATGCCAAATTGACCCTGCCTCTACCATTATAAGGACACTAGGGACCTAGTGGACCAAAAAACCCCATCACGGGACCTCCAATTTGGCCAATTTTGCCAAAGTCAACTCTAGCCCTATTTTGGTCAAAGTGTCATATTAAGGGGCAATTCACCCTCACCATGCCAAATTGACTCCACCTAGACCTTCTTAACCCTTAAGGGAGGCCAATGGGTTATAAGCCACCCATTGGGGTCAACCCAAATGGTCAATTTCACCAAAGTTAACCTTATCCTAAATTTGGGTCAAAATGACCTATTTTTCCCAAATTGAACCCAACCCACTTGAGCTAGACCCAATTGATGTGGCCCACCACCTAATGGGGGTTGAATGCTGCTGAGTTGGCCATTCAATTTGAAGAGAATCAGCTAGGAGAGAGAAAGCCCAATTTGAAAGAGAGAGACAGAAAGGGGAGTTAATGGGGAGGAAGAAGAAACCCCCAAATCTGAGCAATTGATGGCCCCATTCATCTCCCCTTGGGGAGAGGAGAAGTTTTCAGCTTCTTCCTGGCCTAATTGATGACCAATTCATTGTTGGATCGATTGGCGCCCTTAGAGGGGGGGTGAATAAGGGAATAAAAATTCTTTTTAATAATGTTATGAAAATTACTAAATTGTTTTATAATATGAAATGGCAAAATAACAATTTAGCTAATTTGTGAGAATATTATAATAACCAAGTTTAGAAACAAGTACTAACTTGTTTTATGATGAAAGAAATTAAACTAAACAATTTAGATAAAGTAATTAAAATTGAAAACTTAGTAACAAATATTTTAGAGATAATGCCAAAGGAAAGAAATCAAGTAAACACAAGTAGAGACATGATTGTATTTATATAAAAAAAGTGTTTACATTAATTTGATTTCAATATCGCTAGAAATTGGAGGCGTACAAATGTAAATATCTTTTCCTTTTCTATACCGACTTGTATCCCCACAAACCGGTTGGTTGGCTTTAGCCTATCCTTCCCCGGATAAGGCCTCAAGCCGCTCTAGCCAATCTTTCCCCGGATATGGCCTCGAGCACCCTAGACCTAATCACCTAGAACTAGTCACCAACACAAGGCGAATTCCTCCCTAAGTCCTGCCTAGACCTAGTCGCCAACATAAGGCGAATTCTCTAAATGATTACAAAGAAAGTATGGAATGAAAAATAAAGATAACAATAATAAGACTCCCTATATGAGATCTCTGAAGATGAGGATGAAGGATCGCTGTAATTTGAGCGAGGTCAAAGCGATCATCCTTCGGATATAGCGTGACGTAGTCCTCCTCCAGAATTCTCCTTAAGCTTTTAGTGGGAGATCCATCTTCGGCAACATAACAGCAATAGAATTGTGGCACTTGCAACCTCTCTGGGATGGATAGCCAAAACGAGAAAGAGCCCATCAATTTATAGAACTTGAAGATAGCGCCTGTGGTAGCTCCTAGCTCCTGCGGTAGCGGTCGTGTGGAGCGGTTGTGAAACCGTCGGCGACGTGCCGCTGTGCACGAAATTGAGATAGCGCCAAGCGGTAGCGCTAGCGCTGGCGGTAGCGTTCGTGTGGAGCGGTTGCAAAACCGTCAGCTGCGTGACCGAATAATATTTCGTCGAATGAAACATAATTCGTCAAACGCATCTTCGTCGAACGCATCCTTCGTCGAACGGAAAACTGCAACATCGTGCAGAACCAACTTTCGTCGAACGGAGTCAATTTCATCGAACGGAGCTTCAAGTTCGTCGAACCCAGTTGTCGGCCGCAATGTCGTCGAGCGCAGGCTCAGTTCGTCGAACGGAGCTTCTCGTTCGTCGAACGCAACATGTCGAGCATTAATTCGTCGAGCGCAGCAACATTCGTCGAACGACCTTCACATTTTGTCGAAGGAAATATTCGTCGAACGGAATTTTCGTCGAACGCAGGCAAATTCGTCGAACGGAACCTGAGCTAGCGCCTGGCGGTAGCTCTAACGCTGGCGGTAGTTCATTCTTCCAGATGTTTGAATTCAGCTGCTTTCTACCTGTGGAGTATTGCACTTATAGTTCCTGCACACTATAAACACAAGACAAACAAGATCAAATACAATTTAGGATTTGTTATTCTCAAACAAAGGGATGTGACACACATATCCAACAATCTCTCCCTTTTGATAATAACAAATCCTCTTAGCAAGAAATCAACAATAATGTTTATAGTATATTATAAGCAAGATGATAGTGCAATTATAGTATATGATAAGCATGATAATGTGCATACTCCCCTATCTTAATGCTCCCCCTACATAAATGCAATTTATGTTTTACTCCCCCTAAATGATGAATTATTTTCCCCTTAATCTTCTATATTTCTCCTATATAGATTTCTTCAATTAATCTCCCCTTTTGGTATTATCAAAAGAAGGTAGGGTGAGGGTAGTAAGGAGGCATTCTTTAGGCTAGTTATAAATCATGATCGAGTTTTTGTAATATATAAAATGATAAAGAGTTTAAGCATAGTATATATAAGAGATTTCAAATAAAAAGATAAGAGTTGTAAGCAAGCGGAAGATTATAAGAAACATCTTTTTGTAAGCATGAAAAGCATAAGAAATATGACTTTTAGTTCAAAATTGAAAGATGTTTTAACCTTTTTGAAATCTCAAAGTTTTTCATAAAGATACCAAGCATGAAATGAACATATCAAAGAGAGATTATACTACAATGTTACTTAATTTTAAGTTCAAGAGATACCAAAAACATTGTAGAGATCATGCTAGGTTATCTAGTGCATTTCTTATATAAAGAGTAGCATAGATAAAGCATTAGAATCCAATACTCATGAGAAGAAGTGTTATGAAAGATAATGATGTGCACATAAGTGTATTTTGGGTAATGTTAACAATTGATTTATATCAACACAATACAAGATATATGTAAAGTAAAGTGCACAATAAAACACAAGTAAATTACTTTCACACACTTTTAATGCACATAATTTTTAACAAAGTGGTGTAATAACCAAGGTTTGCACAAGACACTTTACTATTCTTTCCAAGGTGCTCAACCTCACAATGCTTATGAAGACTTATCAGGAGGTTCAAGTAGTGCTTGGTGGAGTTAAATTTGTCTACATATATAAATTTTTTTGTTCATATTTGTGAGACAACATTCTCCGAATACACTTATTTTGCAAACCCAATTTTTTAACTTAACCACTTTTCTAAATTTCATAAGTGCAATTCAAATGTAGTGTAGGCAATAAACTTATGCAAGTTTTAATTTATTGTACAAATACAATACACAAGCAAGCATTTTAGATTTAAATACACATGTTGATTATCAAAATAAGTGAGTGAAATGTATCATTATCAATCATAAAATATTTACTCATACATAGAGGCATGCTAAGCTTGGATCTACACATATTTTTCAATATTAGATGCACCTTAAATAGATATATCAAAGCATAATAAGCAAAACAATGTTCATAGTAATTTGAAAGAATAAGTTTTAACATTGTAAATATTTCTAAATAATAGATTTCATACATGCTTGATATTGGCAATAAAGATCATACATTTATTTTTGTTTTATCATTTTTAAATCAATTAAAAATAGAAAATAAAAAAAACATATTTTTGTAATTTTTGAATTTTGAATTTTTGTAGTCGATTTTTCATAATATGAATAAAACACAAATATCAAAAACATATTTTTGTATTTTTGAATTTTGTATTTTTGTAGTTGATTTTTTATAATATGAATAAAAACAGAAAACCATAAAACATATTTTTGTATTTTTGAATTTTGAACTTTTATAGTTGTTTTTTTTTCATAATATGAATAAAACACAAATAATAAAAGTCAAAAACACAACAAATAAGTAGTACATATGAACTAACATATTTTTATAGATTTTTAGAAATTTTAAAAATCAGAAAAATCAAACACCCACGCTAGCTCCGGCGCTACTGATAGCGCTATGAAAAGGCAAAATAACAATTTAGCTAATTTGTGAGAATATTATAATAACCAAGTTTAGAAACAAGTACTAAATTGTTTTATGATGAAAGAGATTGAACTAAACAATTTAGATAAAGTAATTAGAATTGAAAACTTAGTAACAAATATTTTAGAGATAACGCCAAAGGAGAGAAATCAAGTAAACACAAGTAGAGACATGATTGTATTTATATAAAAAAAAGTGTTTACATAAATTTGATTTCAATATCGCTAGAAATCGGAGGCGTACAAATGTAAATATCTTTTCCTTTTCTATACCGACTTGTATCCCCACAAACCGGTTGGCTTTAGCCTATCCTTCCCCGGATAAGGCCTCAAGCCGCTCTAGCCAATCCTTCCCCGGATATGGCCTCGAGCCCCCTAGATCTAATCACCTAGAACTAGTCGCCAACACAAGGCGAATTCTGTTAAAATTTTTGATTGGACCGTTTAGGAGTAAGCAGGAGTTGTATCAACAAGAGTTATAGCCAAACAACCACAATGCCAAAACAGCAACACAAGAAATCTTTATTGAAACAGAACTGCTTTACAATGCGAGGTATACATGGCGAGACATGATTCATCAGAATCACGGAGATGAGAAGAACAAAACACACCAAAAAAAAACCAAAGCTGGCGGCTAGATATGCTCAGACCGCACAAGCCGCACCACTCCAGAACTCGCCCGGCTTGCCCTGAGATCGCACGAATAGAAACCGGACAGACTGCCAGCACTGCAAGACTGCACCTCTGACCGCACGAACTGGAGCTTATTGGAACAAAGAACTGAAGCTGTCGCCAGACCGCAACTCAGACCGCCTAACCGTTGAAGGTCGCCTGATCACTGAGCTCGATGTGAACAGCATAAGAACACAATAACCCAGTTCACTGACAGACCGTAGACGAACTGTTTATTCAAGCTACCAGAAATCACCAAGGAAGGAGACCGCACCTTGCTGACCGCAAACCTGCGAACACAACAAAGGTTAACTCGCATCCAAGTCGCGCGAACTCAAACTTGAGACCGCAAAAAACAATCCGGGCTCTGGTTCTTACAGTTCTAGTTAGGAATGACGGGCCATGCACCCCTATTTATAGGCGGGTGGACGGATGTCGTCACCGCACAAACCGGGATACAGTCACCACCCATCAGATCGCGAACGGTCTTAAAAGACAGACCGCGCGAACAGACCTCTTGGTCGATCACCTGACCAAGACACAGATCAGCAGACAAGATCGCGCACAGGCCGCGCGAACACGAGACCGCGCACAAGTCATGCGGTCTCAACAACACTCCTTCCTTAGATCATCAGGAGCAAGCTAGAACCATCTGGCCGACTTCAACCAAGTCGCCAGATCACCAATATAGACCGCCCGGGTAGACAGTCATATAGGAACAACCCGCCCGATATTCCAACAAGGAAGCCAGGCAAACTAGCAGACCTACTCGGGAACAAACCGCAGCTAGCAAGAACAGACCGGAACAACCAGCAGACCACCAGAACAACCTGGTAGAGCCAGACCGGCAGATAACCTATACAAGCCACGCGATCACTGCGGTCTCCCAAACCAGACCGCCCGGTCTCCTCCACACCACTTCAAAAAATTCAACACTCCCCCTTGAAGTGGGAAGTGGAGACTAGCCCTAGTAAATTCCGCAACCGTGTAAATGGTCCCTTCGTCAGCGGCTTTGTGATGATGTCTGCGACATTGTCCGCACTCCGAACATGCTCGACCATAAGAGATCCTCCCAACACCTTTTCACGAATGAAATGGTGCTCAATCTCTATATGCTTGGTCCTCGCGTGACAGACTAGATTATTGACCAGCTTGAGAGCACTCTCATTGTCCCCGCGTAGCATAGTGGGACCTCGAACCTCCTGATGAACGTCCTCTACCAACCTCCTGAGCCAAACGGCTTCCTGAGCATCCAAGGCCGAAGCTTTGTACTCCGCTTCCGTGGTAGATACAGACACCGAGTCTTGCTTCTTGCTGCACCAAGAAATAGTTGTGGGGCCCGTCATAAATACATAACCAGACGTTGATCTCCGATCATCCACGTCTCCCCCATAATCAGCATCCATGAAACCATGCAACTCCAAGCTTAACCCTCTCCTATATAGGAGACCCAAATCAGAGGTCGACTTCACATACTTCAAAATGCCTTTTGCCGCCAGAAGATGAGGCTTCCGTGGTTCCGCCATGTACCGACTCACCTTGCCTACTGCATAAGCAATATCTGGCCTTGTGATTGTCAAGTAGATCAAGCTCCCAACCAGAGCTCGGAAAACCAACGGTTCAGATAAGACTCTCCCCTCATCCTTCCGAAGTTTATGATGTTGCTCCAGAGGTATAGAGCTGCTCTTCCCATCCTCCATGCCGAATCGCTGAACAATCCGCTCCACATAGCCAGCCTGAGAAATGTGCACTCCGCTCTCCCGCCTCTGGACCTCGAGTCCAAGGAAATGGTGGAGCTCCCCCAGATCCTTCATCTCGAATCTGATAGCAATCTAAGCCCTGAGTCTTGCAACAGCTTCCTTCGAATTTCTGGTGACAATCATGTCATCCACGTACAGCAGCACAATCACCCGAAGCACCCCCTCCTTATTGATGAACAAGCTAGAATCAGAGTCTGAAGTAACGAATCCGCAGAATAAGAGATACTCTGCAATCTTCCCGTACCACGCCCGAGGCGCTTGCTTCAACCCATACAGGGCCTTCTTTAGCTTACAAACGTAGTCCGGATACTCCTTCGAGATGAAACCTTGCGGTTGGATCATGAAGATATCCTTGTCAATCTCGCTGTATAAGAAGGCATTCTTCACATCGAGTTGCCAAATCTCCCAACCACTCGAAGCTGCCAAGGCAATAACAAATCAAACCGAAGTCATCTTTGCCAATGGACTAAACGTCTCATCATAATCTTCTCCGTACTGCTGTGAGAACCCGCGAGCTACAAGGCGAGCCTTGTACCGCTCGATACTGCCGTCAGCTTTCTTCTTCAGCTTGAAGACCCATTTGCATGTCACAGGAGTGGTGCCCTTGGGCTTGGGCACAAGAGACCAGGTCTCATTCTTCTCGAGAGCTGCCAACTCTTCTTGCATAGCAATGTCCCACTCCTTCACGCCTCTGGCCTTCTCAAAGCTCGACGGCTCCCTTTCATCCAAGGGACCAGCAAAGAAACATGAAACAAAGTTCACCATGTTTCCTCCTGTGTATCGATCTGGTGGTTGAATAGTCCTCTTCGACCTCCTAAGAGGTTGCTCCTGACTAACCACCTCCTCAGCTGCTTCTTCTGTGCAAGCTCCTCTTCCAGATGAACTTGGAGCATCGCTCCCCCTGCTTCCAGAACCTGAAGCATCCATCTCAGAGCTTGACACAACTGGAGCTCCTGGTGAAACAGGCAACTCCACTTGAAGACTTCCCGCAGCTTTTCCTCCTTCATCAACCCTGCTCTCTGGTAGCTCAACTCCTGAACTCCCCTTGTAAGAAGTCACTTCATCGAACACAACATCCCGAGAAACAATTGTCCTCCGTGTCTCAGGATCCATGCATCTCCATCCCTTCTTCCGCTCATCATACCCAACAAAGACTAGCTTCCTTGCTTTCGCATCTAGCTTTGTCCGAAGAGCATCAGGAATATGCACATAGCAGGTTGAACCGAACACTCGAATGTGTGCAACACTCGGCTTCTCCTTGAGCATCAATTCGTGAGGGGTCTTCATGTTGATAGGACTCAGAGGCAATCTGTTGATGACATAAGCTGCACAAGACACTCCCTCCGCCCAGAAGGACTTTGGGATACTCTTGGCATGAAGCCAGCATTTGCAAGTTTCCGTCAGATGACGGATCTTCCTCTCGGCAACGCCATTCTGCTGTGGAGTATGGGCACAAGTGAGCTCTCTCCGAACGCCGTGTTTCCTGCAAAAACTTGAGAACTCACCAGAGGTGAACTCCCCACCATTGTCAGTTCTCAATTTCTTCACCCGCAGGCCTAGACGACCTTCCACCAGCTCCTTGAACTCCACAAACTTTGCAAAGGCTTCTGACTTCTCTTTCAAGAAATACACCCAGACATATCTGGTGTAATCGTCAATCAACACCAACATATATCTATTGCCTCCAAGGCTTGGGGTGGCGGTCGGTCCCATCAAATCACCGTGGATGCACTCCAACGGCACTTTGCACCTTGTTTGCGATTTGTCAAATGGAAGTCGATGAGACTTACCAAACTGACATCCTTCGCATACATGACCGTCTCCATAGGAGTACAAGCTAGGCAAGCAATTGACAAGGCCCCTTACCGCCATAGCCTTCAATTTGTCCATGCCTACATGCCCCAACCTTTCATGCCAGATGGTCGCGCCATCATTGGTCCTCATCTTATCAACATAGGTACTTGTCGATAAAACGAACAAGTCCTTCACCCGCTTGCCAACATGAATAACATCTCCCTTTATCTCCGGTTGAGTTTTGAGAAACTTCACTTCTGTTGGGCCAAACAGAACGTGATAACCGGCATCGACCGCATTGGTCACAGAGAAGAGATTTTTCTTCATACCAGGCACGTGATAAACACTCCTCAACGTGAGTGGACCCTTATCACTGCTCAGAGAGACGACTCCTTCGTGCTCTACTGGATGAATAGAATTATCAGCCGTAATGATAGCATTGTTACCTGAGTAAGGTGCCAAAGAAGAGAACTTTGATCCATCCCCGGTGAGATAATGCCCACACCCTGAATCAACAATCCAGTCCTCACTCCTCATCATAGTTGATGGAAGCCAAGGCCTTAACGGGCATCGCCGTTATATTAGACGCAAAGGCTCCTCCCCATCCAACTTCACCAGACTTTGGCATCTCCTTCTCCACTGCATGTCCCGGCTGAAGATTCACCCGGCAATCTTACTAGAAGTGCCCGGTCTTGTTGCATCTAAAGCACCTCGGTCCCTCTCATTTCTTCTTCCCATCAGACTTAGGAGCATAGCCCCTATCTTGCTGACCTGAAGTGGAGGGTCCATCATGACCCGGCTTCTTCTTCTCCCATTTCTTCTTCTTCTTCCCAGAGAACATCACATCACTTTCTCCCCCGGAGATTGAAACCCCCGCCATCTGTCTTGCTAAACTTTCTTGCGAAGCAAGAAGGTTCTCCAGCTCCAACAATGACGGTTGATTTGCCTAACCCTGAACTGAAGTCACAAAAGCAAGATACTCCTTCCGCAACCCGCGGATGATATGCCTCTTCAATTTTGCCTCAGAGATAGGCTCATCAGGGTCCAATGCAGAAATCTCTGTCGTGAGGTTCTTCATCCTGAGGAAGAAGGTAGAAACAGAAAGATCACCTTGAGAGGCTTTCGCAAACTCATTTTCAAGATACTGTAGCCTCGCTACATTCTTCTTATTGAACAACCCATCCAAGGATGTCCAAATCTCAGCAGCAGATTTACATCAAATGATGTGATCAAACAGCTCCGGTGAGATAGCCCTCTTGAGAGTGAACTCTGCCTTAGCATTCGTCCTCCTCCAAAGTCTTACCTCTGCCATATTATCTCCTGCTGGAAACACCTCTTGTGTGTCTTCTCCGCCAACTACCTCCCAAAGATCCTCGCCAAGCAAGTAACTCTCCATACACGACTTCCACTTTTTAAAGTTAGTCGATGTGAGGAGTTCAATACCAAGACCTCTTGCGTATCCACCTTCCATGGCAATCTATGTGGTCTCTTCTTCACAAAGACGATGGCAACTCTAGTTGATCACTGCTTATCCACTCCAGAAACCTAGCTCCGATACCATGTTAAAATTTTTGATTGGACCGTTTAGGAGTAAGCAGGAGTTGTATCAACAAGAGTTATAGCCAAACAACCACAAAGCCAAAACAGCAACACAAGAAATCTTTATTGAAATAGAACTGCTTTACAATGCGAGGTATACATGGCGAGACATGATTCATCAGAATCACGGAGACGAGAAGAACAAAACACACCAAAAAAAAGCAAAGTTGGCGGCTAGACAAGCTCAGACCGCACAAGCCGCACCACTCCAGAACTCGCCCGGCTTGCCCTGAGATCGCACGAACAGAAACCGGACAGACTGCCAGCACTGCAAGATTGCACCTCAGACCGCACGAACTGGAGCTTATTGGAACAAAGAACTGAAGCTGTCGCCAGACCGCAACTCAGACCGCCTAACCGCTGAAGGTCGCCTGATCACTGAGCTCGCTGTGAACAGCATAAGAACACAATAACCCAGTTCGCTGACAGACCGCAGACAAACTGTTTATTCAAGCTACCGGAAATCACCAAGGAAGGAGACCGCACCCTGCTGGCCGCAAACCTGCGAACACAACAAAGGTTAACTCGCATCCAAGTCGCGCGAACTCAAACTTGAGCCCGCAAAAAACAATCCGGGCTCTGGTTCTTACAGTTCTAGTTAGGAATGACGGGCCATGCACCCCTATTTATAGGCGGGTGGACGGATGTCGTCACCGCACAAACTGGGATACAGTCACCATCCATCAGATCGCGAACGGTCTTAAAAGACAGACCGCGCGAACAGACTTCTTGGTCGATCACCCGACCAAGACGCAGATCAGCAGACAAGATCGCGCACAGGCCGCGCGAACACGAGACCGCGCCCAAGTCGTGCGGTCTCAACAACACTCCTTCCTTAGATCACCAGGAGCAAGCTAGAACCATCTGGCCGACTTCAACCAAGTCGCCAGATCACCAATATAGACCGCCCGGGTAGACAGTCATATAGGAACAACCCGCCCGGTCTTCCAACAAGGAAGCCAGGCAAACTAGCAGACCTACTCGGGAACAAACCGTAGCTAGCAAGAACAGACCGGAATAACCAGCAGACCGCCAGAACAACCCGGCAGAGCCAGACCGGCAGATAACCTATACAAGCCGCGCGATCACCGCGGTCTCCCAAACCAGACCGCCCGGTCTCCTCCACACCACTTAAAAAAATTCAACAAATTCCTCCCTAAGTCCTACCCAGACCTAGTCGCCAACACAAGGCGAATTCTCTAAACGGTTACAAAGAAAGTATGGAATGAAAAATAAAGATAACAAAAATAAGACTCCCTATATGAGATCTATGAAGATGAGGATGAAGGATTGCTGTAGTATGAGTGAGGTCGAAGTGATCGTCCTTCGGATATAGCGTGACGTAGTCCTCCTCCAGAATTCTTCTTAAGCTTTTAGTGGGAGATCCATCTTCGACAGCATAACATCAATTGAATTGCGGCACTTGCAACCTCTCTGGGATGGATAGACAAAATGAGAAAGAGCCCATCAATTTATAGAACTTGAAGAAAGAGCCTGCAGTAGCGGTCGTGTGGAGCGGTTGCAAAACTGTCTGCGGCGTGGCGCTGTGCATGAAATTAAGTAGCGCCAGGTGGTAGCGCTAGCGCTGGCGGTAGCGTTCGTGTGTAGAAGTTGTGAAACCATCGGCTGCGTGACAGAACAATATTTCATCGAATGAAACATAATTCGTCGAAAGCATCTTCGTCGAATGTATACTTCGTCGAACGGAAAAACCACAACATCGTGCAGAACCAACTTTCGTCGAACGAAGTCGATTTCATCGAACGGAGCTTCAAGTTCGTCAAACCCAGTTGTCGGCCGTAATGTCGTCGAGCGCAGACTCAGTTCATCGAACGGAGCTTCTCGTTCATCGAACGCAACTTGTCGAGCATTAATTCGTCGAGCGCAGCAACATTCGTGGAACGACCTTCACATTTCGTCGAACGGAATTTTCATCGAACGCAGGCAAATTCGTCGAACGGAACCTGAGCTAGCGCCTGGCGGTAGCTCTAACGCTGGCGGTAGTTCATTCTTTCAGATGCTTGAATTTTGCTGCTTTCTACCAGTGGAGTATTGCACCTATAGTTCCTGCACACTATAAACACAAGACAAGCAAGATCAACTACAATTTGGGATTTGTTATTGTCAAACAAAGGGATGTGACACACATGTCCAACATTTATCCCCCCTCAAGTGTAATCGAAATTATAGTTAATAGCCATTAATGGCTTTCAGGAATAAAGCCACACAAGCTCGAATTGAGACCCCAATTACCTTCAGTGATCAGAGACAAAGAAAACCCCCAACCTTCCAATGAGAATCGTGCAGAGGAGGCCTAGATCGACATGGCACCAAAAGATCCACCACCGGTAATGGCGACTCGTCGGAATACGCGCCACCAGGCCCCCACACAGGTCCGATCCGCTTCCTCTGCTCTAGTGCTAGATCTTCATCTAGATTGGTGCTTGATTCGAGCCAAATCGGGCTCGAATCAAGCTTCCGATAGGGCTAGTTTCGAGCCCTCTTTCCCCCACAAAAACCCCTCACTCCGGCCACCCCGTCTAGCCAACCACCCCTAATCGCCGACCACCACCTCAACGAAGGTGGTGGTGGCATTGGTCGGCCGGAGCGGCGCTCAGGTGGCCGGGAAAGTGAGGAGGAAGTGAGCCCAGCATGGGCTAATCCCAGCCCTTGGCTGGAGGAAGAAGACGGCCAGGAGTCGTCAGATCTGCACCCACATTCGTGCAGAATCATTTCATATAATTAAAAGGATTTATTTCATTTCTGTCACACTTTTTGTAGAGTTTTCTTTTAATTATTAAAAATACTAGACTACCTTTGATGAAAAGTGCCCAAAATCAATATTGCAGCCCTTGGTGTGTAGATTAAATGAAAATGTGTTTCAGGTCAATAGGGGCAAAGTAGCCCCCTATAGAGCCATTTTGGTAGGACTGGTCCCTAGGGTAGGGCAGTCACCTTTTCTTGAATAACTTTTGAATGGGTAATGGGATTGACTTGAAAATTGAAACCTAAGCAACTTGTATCAACCCCCTTATCATATCAAAAGATGGGAATTTTATGAAGACATTTTTCTAAGGTTTTTGAAATAATTTTGTAATTCAAATGTTAATTAATTAATGGGTCTAATGACCCCCAATCCCCTCCAAATTTTGGTGGGTGCTCCTTAGGGTTATTATATGACACTGGTAAAATTTCAGCCCAATTGGGACTGATTTAAGTGGGTAATTTGTTAACCCAAGTTGGGTCAAAATTATGGTATGGTATTCATTTTGGGGTATTGTGATCAAAAATCATCAACATGATGTGAAACCTTGGCCACTGGTTTATGATCGCCTAAAACACCTCCATGACTGATTTAGGGTGATGCGGGGTTGATTTTCCCCAAAACCCTAGGTTTACCCTTAGGTTTGCATTTTGAGCTTTGTGAAAGGCATGAGGTCAAATTTTATGGAATGGTCATGGAATTTGGTGTACAAGTTTAAAGGGGGTAATAATGACTTAGGAAATTTTAGAAGGATTTTAGGAACCCTTATTCCCCCTAAATTAGGTTATAACCTCTTTAGGGCTTTTCATTATTAAAGGGATTTACATATTCATATGGTCTTGGAAGATGATAAAACCTTGGTGGTGCCTTTATAATCATATGATGGACCTCTGGTAATTTTTGTGTATTTAATTAAAAGATTTAACCAGTTCTTCATTCACAAGGCACTTATTTTGGCCCAGTCTTAAGAAAAATAATAGAGGGTATAATACTCTCTGGAAAAATTTGCAACTTGGTGATAGGACATTTCAGGGGACTAGGAAGCTTTGTAAATTTTTAGGTAATTTTGGAGATTGTTATCAGTAGGCTACTTCACAACACGTCCTAATTGGGATTCTCTTAAAGTATTTAATTAAATGAGAAATTGATTTCCATAAATTGTGAAACTCAGCCATTAAGCCTTTCTAATCATCTTAGAGATCTGGTATTTCTTTCATAATTTTTGGAATTATTTAACAGTAGGTTACTTCACAATTTTCCCTAGAAAGGGTTACTTTGGAATATTCATTTGTGTGATTAATTTGCCTTTATAAATTCTGAAATTTGGCCAGTAGACTTTGCTGACTAATATGAAGGTCTAGTAATTTTTCCATAATTGTTGGATAAGTATTTTTGATGGCTCCTTCATTAACCTCCAACTTTGGGTAGATGCTAAATATTATAAATAGGGGACAATTCCTGATTGTAAAATTGTGATATTCTGTATTTACTGTTAATTTGACCTGATAGATTTATCTTAATTTTATGGGAGCCATATCACAAGAATACCTTACACTTCATGTTCATTTTCATACCTGGCAAATATTGGAGAAATTAAAATAAATGCTAAAGTGTTAAGGAAAAATATGAATCTCTGGGTTCAGTCTTATAATACCATGATAGTCCTCCAGTGATAATCTTGTGTCATGTTGGTGAATATTTGGAGTACATCTACTTATGAGGTTTATATAGTTTGTTTGGTCTGCGTATAGTAAAATGGCAAAACTTGGGTAACTAGTGACCTAGTAAGAGGAATTGGGGTTTAGTTGGTGTATATGGTCAACTTGAAGAAGTTGAGGCCACCAAAAGGGAATTTATGTGACTGGAGTGCTAGATGGGTTAAGGGTAAGGTCGTGATTGGGATTCACGAAAGATTGTCTTTTCCCCTGGGAGTGTCATACACCACCTAGGGTTAATACAAGTGAAACAGTAAGAGGGTTATGCATATGGGTAGATACCAATAACATTAAGTGTCTTGAGAAAGGGAGCCTTGGGGTGTCATCCCAATATAATTCCTAGTACCATAGCGAGCCCCTTACTAGGTAATCCCCGGGAAGTCCAAGGTTAACCATAAATTGTAGGGCTAAGTTGTTATATAAGATTAACTAAGTAATATCCTCACTCACACCCCATTGTCATGGGTACATTAGTCAGTTTGCTCTTACGAGCGGGAGGCTCGGTGGTTGTAGCAGTAGACTCATTAGTCTGGTGAGTTTGTGACTCATAAAATGTTTATTGTGACGGACGGGTATTCCCGGGGAGTTTATGGCTCTGTGATAGATGGTAAACATGTTTGCATGTGCATAAGGTGGTGGGTCCTTAGTGTTGATGGTCGTTGCACCGACATTAATACTTGGGCTCGGTAAGTGTGGACAACCCTTTACCAAGACAAGTTTGGTGGTCTAACCAGCAAGAGTACGCAGGAGCTCCGCTGTTGTGTTCTTAGCGTTGAGGCGTAGGTTAGGTCTAGGTTAGATAGTGCAAATACCAACCTAGAAGTGGGCGAGGCCCAACCCACCGCTTCCGTTTGCCACTACGGGAGTATCCTGGGAGTTTTGCTAGCTCCAAAAAGGGGGAACTAAAGGTCTGTGCGCATAGAGTCGTAGTGTGTGAGTTGCACTTGTATGAACTTAACATTAACAACATAATTCTGCATGTCATGGCATAAGCATTGCATTTCAATCCCTACCCCTATCGTATAAATTGGTTATATGACATTTTAGACGATAGGCCTTACTAAACGACCCCTTGGTCTATAGGTTTGTGTGGGCATTCCTATCAATCAATGGTTACTTTTCCTTTCTTACCTTTATATATTTGCTCTACTTGTTTACTTTACTTGTTCTTACTCTACTTTACTCACTGCTTCAGTTAAGATATATATTGCGTAGTGGTAGACATTCCCTGTAGATTACATTCCCGTCATCTGCTATTGTTTACACCCCTTGTTGTCCTCCACTTCGTTCCTCCTACTCAGTGCCTAGGAGTCACCGGGGGAGGGGTGGGGGATTGGCTTTGTCTTTTTGACTAACGGTCGGTGGACCTTATCATTTTAGGGGACCGAGGAGATGCTGCAGCACCAGAGGCTGGTGCAGATGGAGACAGGATAGTCTAGCACGGGAGCGCCATTGGTAGGATCCGTGAGCATCATTTAGCTTTAGTATTTTTGCTTCCGCGAGAGAAAATGTAGTTAGAAATTGATGTATAGGGCTGAGCCATTTATTATTATCATACCTTTTATTCAGATATTTGATGTGGACATCTCTTTATGATGATTTTTACTTTCTATGTGATGTGGACTTGGCTTTTATAAGATCATTTAAGTTGTATTTCTTTGTGATCGATATGGCCGGCAGGATCAGCGCTTTGTGATGCGCGTCGGCAAGTGCACCGGTTGCTGTCAAGTAATAATTGTGGAGAATAAATTCCCCGGATGTCGGTCTCTTGAGGAATGCAGGATGGGTGAACGAATCGCGCAATGATTATTGTTACACAAGCGTTTCACAAACACAAAGAGGGGTTTTTGGTTGGTTTTCCTAATTTTAACAACAACAACAGAGATGCGGGTCGAGAACACCGCTTCGCAAAGTGAGGTGGATGCAACGGCTGCGATGTCGTGCTTCGTGAGGCGGATGAAGTGAACTCAAGTGAGAAAGGGTGAGGGTCGCAAACACCTCTTCACAACCGTCGTTAGCTCTTGCTAACACGGAGCAAACACCTTGCGTGCGTGTGCGAGTGAGTGAGTGAGAACGGAATGAATCATGAGCAAACCATGGAGAAAAACAAAGAAATATTCATTTTCATCAAAGTAAATATTACAATATTCATCTAGTACATGGTTCAAAGAGTGCAATGAAGGGAAAGAAGAAAGAAATAACCGGCGGTGAAGACTAGCGGCCGTTCACGGCCGGAATGGTAGGTTGTCGGGCTACCTCCGGACTCGGACGGGCAATGCTTCCGGCGTAGAGAGCTGTCACAATCTCCCTACGTGCTTCGTCGTCTTCGACTCAAGGTCTCTTCTTCTTCTCACCGGGCGGAAAGCGAAAATGGTTGCTTGGAGGCTTGCGGACGATGGAGAACACTCACGGACGATGGAGGAAGGCTTGGAATGGATGGAGGAGGCTTCCCCTTGCGTGGAAGATGAAGTAGGGGCGTTCCAGGGCGGTGGTCGGCGGCGTACGGAACAGGAACCTCGCGCCCGGAATGATCGATCCGCCCTAAAATCGCAACAGGCGTTTAAATAGGCGCTGGATTGAATACTGCGCACGATCATTGGCGCACGACCAGTGGTCGTGCGCACTGTAATTCTGCGATCGTGCGCACTGCCTGGACAGAACCTGCAAGAGATGAAATTATAAAATACAATGTTCGCACGACCAGTGGCGCACGACCGGTGGTCGTGCGCACTGGAGTTGATGGTCGTGCGCACTACAGCAAACAGAACTCGGAAATTTAATGGTCAATGCGCACGAGCAGTGGCGCACGACCGATGGTCGTGCGCACTGGAGTCGATGGTCGTGCGCACTGCACCAGACAGAACTCGTGAAAAAGGGTTAAGTGCGCACGATTAGTGGCGCACGACCGGTGGTCGTGCGCACTAGAACAAGTGATCGTGCGCAGTGTTCCTGTGCAGAATTGCACCGGAAACACTTGCACGCCTCCTATTCCAGCACAAACACAGATCTAGCCACTGAAAGTGGCACTTAACAACATATGAATACTACTAAAGATAATACACATGAAAACACACCAAAGTGGGCCTAAATGTGCACCTAGCATGGGTTATCAAATATAGACTATAATAAGGCTAAAGTGCGTGATATTGACAAAATAACGGCCCGGATGAGTCCATAAATGTATATATGATCAGGACTCATCACACCCCCAGACTTAACTGTTTGCGCGTCCCGAGCAAACGAATCCGGTGGAATGTGAAAACGAATAATTAACATAGAGAATTACACAAAGGAGTACAGTGCGAAGTAACATACGCATGCGAGTAGAAATTCTAGTAGAAAGAGATTCTAACTATGCTAACTAATTTACGTAAGTATTAAAGCGTAAGTAGAGATTTAATTATACTCAGTTGGTGAATTATGACGAATTTGGCGATCATGCCCGGTATGAAAGCGACGAGACACTGAGGCGGGTGTTGCAAAAGATCGGGGCTTAGGAATAACTCCGCTGAAATCCATCAACGTCGTGAACCATACGCTCGCCCGGTCACACTCTCTCCACGGCGCTAGCAAACTCGCAAATCAAATCAGTAGGACTTATAGGATTAAAACGAGGCTTAGGTTACGGTATGATATTCAAAGTTAAACACGATGGCTGCGCAACCCAAGTGAGCTATCGGAACGCTGCACCCCACAAAACCACAAACTACGCTCGTGTGACACACCCCCAGACTTATCATGAAAACCAGGTGTGCGCACGGCCTACTTCACAAATTCCAACAGGTTTTCTGTTTTTAGCTCGGGAGGATTTTTTTTCAAACTACTTTTTTTTTTCTTTTACATATTTTTTCTTCTTTTATGTATCCTCCGGTTGGTTCAAAGTCAGCGGATAGACAATATTTTCCCTTCATAACAAAATGATTCCACACGACACGCACATTGAGACTTATGAGCGCAGTTAAAAACAATTTGGTTGCGGGTGTAGGATAGGCTTCAGGCTTTGGTGGATGAAGAGGAGCTGAACAAAGGATTGGTAGGCACAAATTTGGCTCGCAAAGGTGAATGAAATGGACATGGAACAACAAAGCTCAAACTAGCCAAATGGTGGCCTACGTCATTTTTAACTCGACGAGTCGCTCTCACCAATGCTTCGAGAGTCGCTTGGGGCAAGTTCTTAGCCCACGAGAAAGATAAACCTTCCTCCCGACTCGAGCAACACACGACTAGCAATCGTGCACACACAATACCGGGTTATCGTCAATTTCATACAGATTCAGCATTTGAGTATACTAAATCTAAATTTACGCAGAAATACTAAATATAAATTAGATGCATAAAGAAAATCTAGTTCTACTCAAATTCTACCATAACATGCGACGTGACTAGTACACTACATGAGTCGACATCGTGCTCCAAATAATAATTCCTATGTGAACAAACTATTTCACATTCCAACCAAACTAATTTTAAACGGAACAACAAAAAGAAAAGCACGCACTCAAGTGGGTGAAGTGGTGTGTAAGGAATGCAACAATGATAATGATAATGAAAAATAAAAAGCAACCTTCTAGTATGCAATGCAGCTCGTGCACAGTGGATAATAACAACCGCTCCCCCAGACTTAAGCTAAACACGATATCTAGAAATTTGAAGCTGAAAGAGGGGAGGAAGTGTTACCCAATGCTCAGAAATGAGCATACCAGACGATTGGCGTTTACGATCAAGAATAGTCCGCAGCATCCGCCATCGAACACGAAACCTGCAAGCACAAACTCAAGGCAACAAAAGCAAATATAAAAGCTGAACTAAAAAAAGAAATACGAAAACGGAAATCTGGGTTGTCTCCCAGTAGCGCTTTCATTTAACGTCCTTAAGCTGGACCAAATACCTGTATTAACAGTGTTTATAAAGAGTGCAGGAATTAAAAAGAAATACTCAAAAATAGAGTTTTGCAACAATAAGAAACAAGAAGGGAAAATCAGCTGTCGGTGCTTGAATGATGTCTATCTCCCAATGTCAACAACTGACATTCCTTGTTTATAGTGGCACCATCGTATAACTTCAGCCGATGTCCATTGACCTTAAACTTGTCCCCCTTATCTCCAGATATTTCTATGGCACCAAAGGGGGAGACGGCGGTCACAGAGAAAGGACCACTCCACCTCGATTTTAACTTCCCAGGGAAGAGGCGGAGACGAGAGTTGTAGAGCAGCACTTGGTCTCCAATTTTGAACTCCTTAGGAATGATATGCCGATCGTGCCATTTCTTCGTTTTCTCCTTGTAAATACGAGCGTTTTCATAAGCGAAATGACGGAGCTCCTCTAACTCGTTGAGTTGAGAACGACGCACCTCGGCCGCGGCTCCAATGTCCATGTTCAACAATTTGGTTGCCCATAATGCTTTATGCTCCAGTTCCACCGGAAGGTGGCATGCCTTGCCATATACCAATTGAAACGGAGTCATGCCTATGGGTGTTTTGAACGCAGTCCGGTAAGCCCATAATGCATCGTCGACCTTTTTAGCCCACTCCTTCCTATTTGAATGTATTGATTTCTCAATTATTCGCTTGAGCTCGCGGTTGGAAACTTCGACTTGCCCACATGTTTGGGGGTGGTATGCCAAAGAAATCTTATGATGGACCCCGAACTTTTTCATTAGTTGCACAAACTGCTTATTGCAAAAGTGACTACCGCCGTCGCTGATGATCGTTCTCGGCGTCCCAAACCTGGAAAAGATATTCTTGTGGATGAAATGTAGCACTGTGTTGGCATCATTCGTGGCCACCGCTTCAGCTTCCACCCACTTTGAGACATAATCAACTGCCACAATAATGTAATGCTTACCATGAGACATCGGGAAGGGACCCATGAAGTCTATTCCCAGACATCAAAGGGTTCGCAGACCAGCATGTTATTAAGGGGCATCTCGTCACGCCGGGAAATATTTCCGGTCCTCTGGCATTCATCGCACTTGGTAACATAGGTATGGGCGTCCCGGAAGAGGGTCGGCCAAAACAATCCACATTGCAGGATTTTTCGTGCTGTTCGAACGGCCCCGAAGTGCCCGCCAGCTTCTCTGTCATAACAGTGCTGTAATATAGAATGAAACTCAGCTTCCGGAATGCAACGCCTAATAATCCCATCGCTGCACGTGTGGAATAAGAGCGGGTCTTCCCAAAAATAGTATTTTGAGTCAGAGGCAAGCTTCCGTCTTTGCTGGGGGGGACAGATTCGGGGAGAACGTTTTGCAAGCCAAGTAATTAGCAATATCTGCGTACCAAGGTGCGGTTGGAGAAGACGTAGCAATTGCGAATAACTTCTCATCCGGGAAATAGTCGTCCGTTTCCTCCGCAACGCTGTTGGGAGTGTCGTACTCCAAACGCGAGAGATGATCAGCAATCACATTCTCCACCCCCTTCTTGTCTTTGATTTCCAGATTGTATTCCTGCAAAAGTAAAATCCAACGAATCAGACGCGATTTGGATTCTTTCTTACTGAAAAGATACCTGAGAGCGGCATGGTCCGTGTACACGATCACTTCGGAAAGTAACAAATATGAGTGAAACTTTTCACAGGCGAAGACCACGGCTAGCATTTCTTTCTCTGTAGTGGTATAATTTGCTTGTGCACTGTTGAGAGTTCGACTGGCATACGCAATAGTGTGAAAAGTCTTATCTTTCTTTTGACCGAGCACAGCACCTACGGCCACATCACTTGCGTCGCACATGATGATAAAAGGTAAAGTCCAGTCGGGTGCCACCAAAATTGGGGCAGAGATGAGTTGTCCCCGTAAAGTTTCGAAGGCTTGCATGCATGCTTCGTTGAAGTGGAAGGGAACATCCTTAACCAGCAGGCGAGATAACGGCTTTGAAATGGAGGAAAAGTCCTTGATGAACCTTCGATAGAAGCCCACATGACCAAGAAAACTTCGAATACCTTTCACTGACATGGGTGGAGGGAGGTTTCTGATGACACTTACCTTTGCTTGATCCACTTCGAGCCCTTTGCGGGAAACTTTATGTCCCAACACAATTCCTTCGCGCACCATAAAGTGGCATTTCTCCCAGTTCAAGACAAGATTGGTGTCTTCACACCGCTTCAAGGTCTTGGCCAAATTCGCCAGGCAAATGTCGAAGCTACTGCCAAATAGAGTAAAATCATCCATGAAAACTTCGAGGAAGTCCCCCACCATGTCAGCAAAGATGGCGAGCATACAACGTTGGAAGGTTGCGGGGGCATTACACAGTCCGAATGGCATTCTTTTGAACGCAAATGTACCAGAGGGACATGTGAATGTCGTCTTGTCTTGATCAGATGGGTCAATTAGATTCTGATTGTACCCTGAGTATCCATCCAAAAAGCAGTAGTAATCCTGCCCCGCTAACCTTTCTAGCATCTGATCAATAAAGGGGAGCGGAAAGTGGTCCTTGCGCGTCGCGTCGTTCAGCTTGCGATAGTCGATGCAGACTCTCCACCCGGTGATCATTCGGGTCGGTAGCAGCTCATTCTTTTCATTGGCAACGACAGTAATCCCTCCCTTCTTCGGTACCACCTGAACTGGACTGACCCATTTGCTATCGCTGATTGGGTAAATGATGCCAGCGTCCAACAGCTTTATCACTTCAGCCTTTACTACCTCTTGCATTTTCGGGTTCAGCCGCCTTTGGGGCTGTGCTGTCGGTTTGTACTGATCTTCAAGGAGGATCTTATGCATGCAGACCGTGGGGCTGATTCCCTTAATGTCAGCAAGAGAACGTCCGAAGACCTTGTGGTACCTTCTCAGCACGCCCAATAATGCAGTTTCATTAGCGGCGGACAGGGCTGCAGAAATAATCACCGGATGTGTGTTTTTTTCTCCAAGAAACACGTACTTTAGAGAGTCCGGAAGTTGTTTGAGAGCCGGACATGGGTTTGGGCTAGCCGAATCGTTGGAGAGCTCTCCACTTGAATGTGACAAATCAGGGTGATTTGAGTGTGCACCCTCTTCTTCCTCGTCTTCGTGATGCCGGTACATCACGCGGTCATCCAACTCCACACCGTTCTGACCATCGAATTCTTCAAGCGCTTCTGCT
Organism: Dactylorhiza incarnata; assembly: GCA_033032865.1. Taxonomy (NCBI): domain Eukaryota; kingdom Viridiplantae; phylum Streptophyta; class Magnoliopsida; order Asparagales; family Orchidaceae; genus Dactylorhiza; species Dactylorhiza incarnata. The sequence goes on from JAWHQI010000003.1 coordinate 20,489,781, forward strand.
GGTTCATACTCTGTAATTTCAAAAAGTTGCGACGGGCTGTGGACGTTGAAAGATATAGCATCCTCCCCCAGTCTTAGTGTGAGCTCCCCCTGCTCCACATTAATAATAGCACGAGCAGTAGCGAGAAAGGGCCGCCCCAAAATAATGGGAACATTTGTATCGACCTTCATGTCGAGAATGATAAAATCAGCTGGAAAAGCGAGACCGTTTACAACTATTGTGAGGTCCTCGACGATTCCCGACGGCTTCTTGATCGACCGATCAGCAAGCTGCAGCATTACTTGTGTTGGCTTCAAGATCCCAGCACCGAGTTCACGAAAGATAGAGAGCGGCATCAAGTTGATTGATGCCCCCAAATCACAGAGTGCCTGGCTGAAACGGTGATGACCGATCCTGCAGGGAATCGTAAAGCTGCCCGGGTCCTTGCACTTAGTGGGTAAATTGGAAATGATGGCAGAGCACTCCTCAATGAGGTCGATGGTTTTGAGATCCTCCAACTGCTTCCGCTTTGAGATCAAATCTTTCAAAAACTTGGAGTAGCCCGGCATTTGAGAAATAGCTTCGATCAGCGGTATGCTCACCTGCACTCCTTTCATTATTTCCAAAAATCTGCGGAATTGCTGCTCAGTTTTCTCGTTTCGCAGTCTGTGAGGGAATGGGGGGTGAACAGCACTTTTCGAGGGTTGTGCCTCGCTCACAGGATGCGGCTCAATATGACTTTGAGCCAGCTTCTCGGGGGTTTCTTCATTATGCCTGTCAGTCGAACACGTAGGAGGTTCCTGTCGAGGAGAATTGTCTACACTTCTCCCACTTCTCAATCGCATGGTGTTCACTGACTCAGGAGGCTGACTTGCAAGCTCAGAAACAGCATCGGACAGCGTCCCAATGGTAGAGCGAAGCTGTTGGATTGCGACTGATTGGTCATTCATTTTGTTCAATACCCCGACCACCAAAGTCGCTAACTGTTCTGGTTGCTCTGGCGGCAAAAAGTCCGCTACTCCTTTGAATGTCACGGCATTAACTGCAGCAGTAAATGGGGGGCGAATAACATGACTCCAGTGCTGACTGGTGTGAACAATATTCACGACCACGTCCCACGCGTCCTTTCCTGATTTATTAAACAGGGCCCCTCCAGCTGCCATATCAAATAGAAGACGGAAATTATCCAGCACTCCAAAGTAGAAAATCTGAATCAAGAAAGCTTCCGAAAGATCTTCACGGTAGCATCCCCTATACAGGGACTGGAAACGCTCCCAAGCATCGACTAACGTCTCCTCCTTCCCCTGTCCAAAGGTTACGAGTTCCCTGTACTTATTCAAAGCTTGGGTGCGATGTTGAAACTCTTGCAAAAATCTCCCTTCGAGTTGTTTCCAAGTGAGCACCTCTCTTTTCCGGATATCCCAATACCATCTTTTGGCTTTTTCATGCAAGGAGAATGAGAATGCCAGAGTCTTTTGCAGGTCACTTTCAACTCCACTAAATATACATGTATAATAGATTGCTAAGAAGTCCTGCATGTGTTGCACTGCGTCTTCATGCTCATCCCCGCTGAACTTGCAATTCCCAGACATGTACTCAATGACGTCGGAGGAGATCCCGAGGTCATGATTGTTTCTTTCTGCTTGATCTCTTAAATCTTTTAAGCTTTCCTGGTAGATGCATTCCTGAATTGAGCTCATGTCGCAAATACTTGCAAACAAAACGATTAGCAAACGATGGGAAAGGCGAAAGTAATCAGAAGTGCGGATCGAAAAGAAACGGAGATACCAGGGGTGAACAAGAGAAATGAGAGAAAAGAAAATTCTCGTGCAACAAATCCTCACGCAGACGAATTCATCACGTCTGCATTCCCCGGCAACGGCGCCAAAAACTTGATGCGCGTCGGCAAGTGCACCGGTTGCTGTCAAGTAATAATTGTGGAGAATAAATTCCCCGGATGTCGGTCTCTTGAGGAATGCAGGATGGGTGAACGAATCGCGCAGTGATTATTGTTACACAAGCGTTTCACAAACACAAAGAGGGGTTTTTGGTTGGTTTTCCTAATTTTAACAACAACAACAGAGATGCGGGTCGAGAACACCGCTTCGCAAAGTGAGGTGGATGCAACGGCTGCGATGCCGTGCTTCGTGAGGCGGATGAAGTGAACTCAAGTGCGAAAGGGTGAGGGTCGCAAACACCTCTTCACAACCGTCGTTAGCTCTTGCTAACACGGAGCAAACACCTTGCGTGCGTGTGCGAGTGAGTGAGTGAGAACGGAATGAATCATGAGCAAACCATGGAGAAAAACAAAGAAATATTCATTTTCATCAAAGTAAATATTACAATATTCATCTAGTACATGGTTCAAAGAGTGCAATGAAGGGAAAGAAGAAAGAAATAACCGGCGGTGAAGACTAGCGGCCGTTCACGGCCGGAATGGTAGGTTGTCGGGCTACCTCCGGACTCGGACGGGCAATGCTTCCGGCGTAGAGAGCTGTCACAATCTCCCTACGTGCTCCGTCGTCCTCGACTCAAGGTCTCTTCTTCTTCTCACCGGGCGGAAAGCGAAAATGGTTGCTTGGAGGCTTGCGGACGATGGAGAACACTCACGGACGATGGAGGAAGGCTTGGAATGGATGGAGGAGGCTTCCCCTTGCGTGGAAGATGAAGTAGGGGCGTTCCAGGGCGGTGGTCGGCGGCGTACGGAACAGGAACCTCGCTCCCGGAATGATCGATCCGCCCTAAAATCGCAACAGGCGTTTAAATAGGCGCTGGATTGAATACTGCGCATGATCATTGGCGCACGACCAGTGGTCGTGCGCACTGGAATTCTGCGATCGTGCGCACTGCCTGGACAGAACCTGCAAGAGACAAAATTATAAAATACAATGTTCGCACGACCAGTGGCGCACGACCGGTGGTCGTGCGCACTGGAGTTGATGGTCGTGCGCACTACAGCAAACAGAACTCAGAAATTTAATGGTCAATGCGCACGAGCAGTGGCGCACGACCGATGGTCGTGCGCACTGGAGTCGATGGTCGTGCGCACTGCACCAGACAGAACTCGTGAAAAAGGGTTAAGTGCGCACGATTAGTGGCGCACGACCGGTGGTCGTGCGCACTAGAACAAGTGATCGTGCGCAGTGTTCCTGTGCAGAATTGCACCGGAAACACTTGCATGCCTCCTATTCCAGCACAAACACAGATCTAGCCACTGAAAGTGGCACTTAACAACATTTGAATACTACTAAAGATAATACACACGAAAACACACCAAAGTGGGCCTAAATGTGCACCTAGCATGGGTTATCAAATATAGACTATAATAAGGCTAAAGTGCGTGATATTGACAAAATAACGGCCCGGATGAGTCCATAAATGTATATATGATCAGGACTCATCACTTTGTAGTGGCGACCTTCCCGAGCAAGGGTGTCACCGCAAAGCGGAGGTTCTGGGCATAAGACCCGGGTTTGTAAAGAAAAAAATGGGGTCTTACAAAGTGGTATCAGAGGAAACCTCGATCCGGAGAAAAGAAGTCCACAAACCCTGGGCCACCCCGCACGAGCTTAGTTTGAGGACAAACTAGCAGCGGAAGCAATGGTGTGACCATAAGGGAAATCACACGAAGAGTCCACTTCTATCTGAATATTCTTTAGCTAAGTCCCTTACGAATGAAATTTTCTTGTGTAGCCCGTGACAAACCCTACACCGCAGCATGGAGTTCCACCGACTCCAAATGTCGTTCCACCACCACCAGCTCCTACTCCGTTCCAGCAGACAGAGATGGGACAAACACTGACTGCCATACTGGAGACATTCAGGGCACAGCAGGCACCGACTCCTCAACAAAACCCTGGGGACAACTGGCTAAGCGTCTTCCGAGGTCTCTCCCCTCCATCATACCTCGGGACGGAGGCAGTTATGAGGACTAAGGAGTGGGTGGATATCATGGAGGAGATGCTGACAAGCATTCAGTGCCCGTCAGATATGGAGGTACCACCGGTGGTCTCATGCTTGGAGTCCCATGCGAAGAGATGGTGAAAGAGGTTCCTGGACACATCATATGCAGGAGTGGAGGCTGCTGATGTTTCTTGGGATGATTTCAAGGCAGCACTGCTGGTGCATTTTGTGCCGCAGTCTACAAGAGATGAGCTGGATTACAGATTTCCGCAGTTGAGGCAGGGGAGCAGGAAAATTATGGAGTATCACCAGGAGTTTACCCACCTATCCCAGTTTGCAGTTCGTATCAGCTGGTTGACACAGGATACGCAAAGAGGTTCTACAAGGACCTTCGTGATGAGCTGAGGCAGGCCCTCCTCTTCGTCTACGACGACAGTATGACTAAGATCCTGGAGATGGCCAAGAAGCTGGAGGTAGACTAGCAAATTGTTCGTGGAAGGAAGAGACCGATGGAGGACCAGGGATGGGGAGGCAGAAGGGACCAGCCGAGAGGTCGAGATGCTGGGGAAAGAAGGACGGAGGTCCAATCCCGCCAGGAGGAGAGGCAGGATAAAAGGGAGCCGGTAGTGTTGGCTCCTCGCCTCTACAGATGCGGGAGATGCCGAGGATTGGAGGAGGTGGGCCACCTCCAGAGTGCTGCCACTGCCACCAGACTGGCCACATCAGGAGAAACTGCCCTCAGAGGAATGCACCACCAGCACTACAGGCTGCCCCACATGCCCATCATTTCGAGGGCCGGGGGCGTGGACGAGGTCGTGGATTTTAGGGCGGAGATCGGAGGCAGAATAGGGAGCAGATGTACGCCTTGGACATGGCACAGCTCCAGGACCCGGCAAGGGTCATCACAGGTACTTTGAAGTTTCTTATAACTATTAGCACCATATAAACCGTAGATTCACCCTAGCATTTAAACCAAACAACAATATCACCCAGGTTCAGTACGTGTTTGTGGCAAAACCGCGTATACCCTATTCGATACGGGTGCCTCGCACTCGTTCGTCTCAATAGAATTCGTTGATGACCTAGACCAAGTCCAACACTTTGAGTTCATCTACAGGAGGCTATGATTTCTGGACGGATCAGAGGTTCTAACAAATGCCAAATGCAATATGAACGTAGAGATTGGAGGAAGACTGTTTGAGGCCCCGACAACTCTGCTGAAGATGAAAGACTATGACCTGATCCTAGGCATGAATTGGCTGTACTGGAACCATGCAAAGATTGACTGTCTGGCAAGGAGGATCGTTATAAAGCATGAAGATGGTGAGGTAGTAATCAAAGCTACTAAACCCACCTCCCTCCTCTTATTATCATCTACTTAGGCCGTCAAGGCCCACCTACAGGGAGACGAGGTATATCAGGTGCTCTTCGAGGCCACTGAAGTCAAAGACTCGGTATCAAGCACCCCGGTCGTGCGGGATTTTGCCGACATATTCCCGGAGAAGTTGCCAGGGCTGCCACCTCACCGCGAGAAGAATTTTCAGATCCAGTTGGTGTCGGGGGCAAAGCCGGTATCTAGAGCTCCTTATCAGATGGCCCCAAAGGAGTTAGTAGAGTTCCGAAGCCAGCTGCAGGAGCTGGTGGAAGCTGGGTTCGTTAGACCGAGTTCCTCACCTTGGGGAGCTCCGGTGCTATTCATAAAAAAGAAGGATGGGACGCTCCGATTGTGCATCCACTATGCAACACTGAATAGGCTAACGGTGCGGAACACATACTCTTTGCCGATGATAGATAAGCTTTTTGACCAGCTAGAGGGAGCCCACTGCTTCTCGAAGCTGGATTTGAGGTCGGGGTATTATCAGCCGAGGATCCAAAAGGAGGACATCTCGAAGATGGCTTTCAGCAGCTGATACAGATTATATGAGTTCACGGTGATGCCATTCGGACTCACAAATGCTCCATCAGCATTTATGAGCCTGATGAACTGGGTGTTCGAGCCTTATCTCGACATTTTGGTCATCGTGTTCATCGATGACATCCTCATCTATTCGAGGACGGAGGAGGAACAAGCACAACATTTGGCACAACATTGGAGAAGCTTCGGGAGCACCACTGTATGCGAAGTTCAGCAAGTGCCAATTTTGGCTGAAGTAGGTGGCCTTCCTAGGAGATATTATCAATGGAGCTGGCCTAGCAGTGGATCCAGCAAAGATCCAGGCAGTACGGGATTGGCCGCCGTTGAAGATGGCCACCGACGTGAGGAGTTTCTTGGGACTTGCCGGCTATTACCGGAAGTTCGTGCAGGGGTTTTCCCAGATAGCCCTCCCGCTCACATCCCCGACGAAAAAGGATGCTGCTTTTACATGGAGACCGCAGTGTGAGGCTGCCTTCCAAGAGCTGAAGGGTTGACTTACTACGGCCCCCATTCTTGCACTTCCGTCAGGGAGGGAAGGATTCCAGATGTACACGGATGCGTCATACCAGGGGATGGGTGCCGTTCTGATGCAGAACGGGCACGTGATAGCATACGCTTCCCGCCAGTTGAAAAATCACGAGCGGAATTACCCGGTGCATGACTTGGAGATGGGAGCAGTTGTATTCGCTCTAAAGATCTGGCGACACTACCTCTATGGTGTCCACTGCGACATATTCTCAGATCACAAGAATCTGAAGTACGTAGATATGCAGAAGGAGCTGAACATCCGACAGAGGCGATGGGTGGAATTCTTATCAGATTATCAGTACACGATGCATTACCACCCAGGGAAGGCGAATATAGTAGCGGATGCACTGAGAAGGAGAGCTACCTTGTCAGGAGTAGAGCCCAAGTTGATGGCCATGGAGCTAGTACGAATGTTCGAAGACATGCATATCTCCTTAGTATCGAGGACGATCCGGAGCTATACGAAGAGTACTTAGTGGCGATGAGTACCACATATGACATTCGGGACCGCATCTGGGATGGAAAGAGGCAGGATGCCAAATTAGAGCCGATATTCAGAGCCTTGGAGGCAGGCTCAGCTGGAGACTATTCGTTGAAGGTTGACTTGTTGAGTTTTGGAGGCTGAGTGTATATACCGGCAGGGATCCGGATTCGGGAGGATATTATGACATTGGCTCATTGCAGTAGATTTTCCGTGCACCCGGGTATCACCAAGATGACAACGGATCTGAAGAGGACCATGTACTGGCCAGGTATGAAGAAGGACATCACCTATTTTGTGACTCACTACGAGTCTTGTCAACTCGTGAAGGTGGAGTGCCGGAACCTGGCCGGATTTTTGCAGCCGCTCCTGGTACCGGAGTGGAAGTTCGACGACATCGCGATGGACTTTATACAAGGTCTTCCCCGATCTCATGCGGGAAATGACTCGATTTGGGTAATCATCAACAGATTGACGAAGGTGGCCAGATTCATTCCAGTCAGGAAGAACGCTCCGGTCGGTATTTTGGTACGGAGGTTCATGGAGCAGTTTGTTCATTGTCATGGTGTGCCTAGGACGATCGTGTCGGATAGAGATTGATGATTTACGTCGAGGGAGTGGAGAGCGGTGCAGGCCTACCTAGGCACCAGGTTGGCTTTTAGTACAACTTTCCTTCCCAGACAGACGGACAGACAGAGCGTACCAACTGGACTCTAGAGGATCTTCTACGCCTTTTTATTCTGGACCACGGGGTGCCATGGGAGAGACTGTTACAATTGGTCGAGTTCTCATACAACAATAGTCACCAGGCTAGTATAGGCAGGGCACCCTACGAGGCATTATACGGACGGAGGTGCAGGACACCATTATCTTGGATTCAGGATGAGGATCCCAAGGCACTCGACTCAGAGTTCGTGGAAGACACCGAGGCTCAGGTGCGACTGATTCGAGACTGGATGTTGGAGGCCCAAAGCAGGCAGGCCAAGTACTATGATGCACGACATCGTATGGTAGAGTTCCAGGTGGGAGATCGGTTCTTCTTGAAGATACGTCTGATGTATGGAGTCTCGCGGTTTCGCGGGCGGAAGAAGCTCAGTCCGAGATATATGGGGCCTTACAGGATCCTGGAGCGGATCGGTCCCTTGGCTTACAGACTGGAGCTACCGCTGAAGTTAGAGGGACTGCACGATATTTTCCACGTCTCCTCACTTAGGAAGGCTCTACTTCGTCCAGAGCAACAGATATCTATTACGGAGGGGCCAGTAGCTACTGATCGATCGGTTCACCTAGAGCCGGTTCGGATAGACGACACAAAGTTGTGAGTCTTGCGGCGCAAGAAGGTTCCGCTGGTCAAGGTCCTATGGAGGAATCATGGGCAAGAGGAGCATACCTGGGAGCCACTGGACCTGATGCAGCAAAAGTACCCGGAACTCTTTGCAGCAGGTATAACTTAATTTTCTGGGATATTACATTTTCTTACTTGCAGTAGAAACCCCACGGGCTTAACCTGAATTTCGAGGACGAAATTTTTATTTTTATGTATTGGGATTTGTAGCATCCCCCAAACAACTAGACCCCTAAGTTGGTTTTGCCATGACTAGGTCATGACAAAACCATAGGAAGAGCTTAAGATCATGAGAACCTAGCTAAGAAGGAGAAAACCCAAGTGGTCTGCAAATAGCAGCTTTCAGATACCTAGCCTAGGGTTGGGCCTTAGGTCCTCACGCTGACCCTTTTACCCCACCATAACATCCCTAACTCATTAGGGGTCCCCTTAGGGCATCAGGGACCCATTGGGGTCAACCAAAGAGGCAAATTTGACTAAAGTCAACCCTAACCTAAATTGGTCAAACTAACTCAATTAGGGTCAATTGGCCTCCACCATGCCAAATTGACCCTTCCCCTACCCTTATAAGGACACTAGGGACCTAGTGGACCAAAAAGCCCATCACGGGACCTCCAATTTGGCCAATTTTGCCAAAGTCAACTCTAGCCCTATTTTGGTCAAAGTGCCATATTAAGGGGAAATTCACCCTCACCATGCCAAATTGACTCCACCTAGACCTTCTTAACCCTAAAGGGAGGCCAATGGGTCATAAGCCACCTATTGGGGTCAACCCAAATGGTCAATTTGACCAAAGTCAACCTTATCCTAAATTTGGGTCAAAATGACCTATTTTCCCAAATTGAACCCAACCCACTTGAGCTAGACCCAATTGATGTGGCCCACCACCTAATGGGGGTTGAATGCTGCTGAGTTGGCCATTCAATTTGAAGAGAATCGGCCAGGAGAGAGAAATCCCAATTTGAAAGAGAGAGAAAGAAAGGGGAGTTAATGGGGAGGAAGAAGAAACCCTCAATCCGAGCAATTGATGACACCATTCATCTCCCCTTGGGGAGAGGAGAAGTTTTCAGCTTCTTCCCGGCCTAATTGATGACCAATTCATCCCCCCTCAAGTGTAACTGAAATCCTAGTTAATTGCCATTAATGGCTTTTAGGAATAAAGCCACACAAGCTCGAATTGAGACCCTCATTACCTTCAGTGATCAGAGAGGAAGAAAACCCCCAACCTTCCAGTGAGAATCATGCAGAGGAGGCCTAGATCAGCATGGCACCAAAAGCTCCACCACCGGCAATGGCAACTCGCCGGAATATGCGCCACCAAGACGCCATACAGGTCTGATCCGCTTCCTCCCCTCTAGTGCTAGATCTTCATCTAGATCGGGGCTTGATTCGAGCCAAATCGGGCTCGAATCAAGCTTCCGATAGGGCTCGTTTTGAGCCCTCTTTCCCCCTCAAAACCCCTCACTCCGGCCACCTCCGGCCGGCCAACCACCCCTAATCGTCGGCCACCACCTCAACGAAGGTGGTGGTGGCATTGGTCGGCCGGGGCGGCGCTCTGGTGGACGAGAAAGTGAGGAGGAAGTGAGCCCAGGATGGGCTAATCCCAGCCCTTGGCTGGAGGAAGAAGACGACCAGGAGTCGTCGGATCTACGCCAAGATTCGTGCAGAATCATTTCATATGATTAAAAGGATTTATTTCATTTCTGTCACACTTTTTGCAGAGTTTTCTTTTAATTATTAAAAATACTAGACTACCTCTGATGAAAAAGTGCCCACCATCAATATTGCAGCCCTTGGTGTGTAAATTAAATGAAAATTTGTTTTGGGTCAATAGGGGCACTGTAGCCCCCTCTAGAGCCATTTTGGTAGGACTGGTCCCTAGGGTAGGGCAATCACTTTTTCTTGAATAACTTTTGATTGGGTCATGGGATTGACTTGAAAATTGAAACCTAGGCTACTTGTATCAACCCCCTTATTATATCAATAGATGGGAATTTTAGGAGGAAATTTTTCTAAGGTTTGTGTAATAATTTCATAATTCAAATGTTAATTAATTAATTGGTCGACGAATCCCCTCCAAATTTTGGGGGTGCTCCTTAGGGTTGTTATATGACCCTGGTAAAAATTTGAGCCCAATTGGGACTGATTTAGGTGGGTAATTTGTTAACCCAAGTTGGGTCAAACTAGGTCAAAATTAGGGTATGGTGTTCATTTTGTGGTATTGTGGTCAAAACTCATCAACATGATGTGAAACCTTGGCCACTGGTTTAGGATCACCTAAAACACCTCTGTGAGTGATTTGGGGTGATGTGGGGTTGATGTTCCCCAAAACCCTAGCTTTACCCTTAGGGTTGCATTTTGAGCTTTGTGAAGGACATGGGGTCAAATGTTATGGAATGGTCATGGAATTTGGTGTACAAGTTCAAAGGGGGTAATAATGCCCTAGGAAATTTTAGAAGGATTTTCGGAACCCTTATTCCCCCTAAATTAGGTAATAACTTCTTTAGGGCTTTTCATTATTAAAGGGATTTACATATTCATATGGTCTTGGATGATGATGAAACCTTGGTGGTGCCTTTATAATCATATGATGGACCTCTGAAAGTTTTTGTGTATTTAATTAAATGATTTAACCAGTACTTCATTTACAAGGCACTTATTTTGTCTCAGTCTTAAGAAAAATAATAGAGGGTCTAATACTCTTTGGAAAAATTTGCAACTTGGTGATATGACATTTCATGGCACTAGGAAGCTTTGTAAAATTTTATGTAATTTTTAATGATTGTTATCAGTAGGCTACTTCACAACATGTCCTAATTGGGATTCTCTTAAAATATGTAATTAAATAAGAAATTGATTTCCATAAATTGTGAAACTCAGCCAGTAAGCCTTTCTAATCATCTTAGAGATCTGGTATTTCTTTCATAATTTTTGGAATTATTTAATATTTGGTTCCTTCACAATTTTCCCTAGAAAGGGTTGCTTTGGAATATTCATTTGTGTGATTAATTTGCCTTTATAAATTCTGAAATTTGGCCAGTAGACTTTTCTGACTAATATGAAGGTCTAGTAGTTTTTCCATAATTTTTGGATAAGTATTTTTGATGGTTCCTTCATTAACCTCCAACTTTGGGTAGATGCTAAATATTATAAATAGAGGACAATTCCTGATTGTAAAATTGTGATATTATGTATTTACTGTTAATTTGACATGATAGATTTATCTTAATTTTATGGAAGTCATATCATAAGAATACCTTACACTTCATGTTCATTTTCATACCTGGCAAATATTGGAGAAATTAATATAAATGCTAAAGTGTTAAGAAAAAATATGAATCTATGGGTTCAGTCTTATAATACTATGATAGTCCTCCAGTGATAATCTTGTGTCATGTGGGTGAATATTTGGAGTACATCTACTTATGAGGTTTATATAGCTCGTTTGATCTACGTATAGTAAAATGGCAAAACTTGGGTAACTAGTGACCTACTAAGAGGAATTGGGGTTTAGTTGGTGTATATGGTCAGCTTGAAGAAGTTGAGGGCACCCAAATGGAATTTATGTGACTGGAGTGCTAGGTGGGTTACGGGTAAGGTCGTGCTTGGGATTGATGAAAGATCATCTTTTCCCTTGGGAGTGTCACACACCACCTAGGGTTAATACAAGTGAAATAGTAAGAGGGTTATTCATATGGGTAGATACCAATAACATTACGTGTCTTGAGAAAGGGAGCCTTGGGGTGTCATCCCATTATAGTTCCTAGTACCGTAGCGAGCCCCTTACCGGGTAATCCTCGGGAAGTCCAAGGTTAACCATAAATTGTAGGGCTAAGTTGTTATATAAGATTAACTAAGTAATATCCTCACTCACACCCCATTGTCATAGGTACATTAGTCGGTTTGGTCTTATGAGCGGTAGGCTCGGTGGTTGTAGCAGTAGACTCATTAGTCTGGTGAGTTTGTGACTCAGCAATGTTTATTATGACGGACGGGTTAGCTCGTGGAGTTTATGGCTCGGAGATAGATGGTAAACATGTTTGCATGTGCATGAGGTGGTGGGTCCTTAGTGTTGATGGTCGTTGCACCGACATTAATACTTGAGCTCGGTAAGTGTGGACAACCCTTTACCAAGATAAGTCTGGTGGTCTAACCAGCAAGTGTACGCAGGAGCTCCGCTGTTGTGTTCTTAGCGTTGAGGCGTACGTTAGGTCTAGGTTAGGTAGTGCAAATACCAACCTAGAGGTGGGCGAGGCCCAACCCACCGCTTCCGTTTGCCACTACGGGAGTATCCTGGGAGTTTTGCTAGCTCCAAAATGGGGGAACTAAAAGTCTGTGCGCATAGACTCGTAGTGTGTGAGTTGCACTTGTATGAACGTAACATTAACTGCATAACTCTGCATGTCATGGCATAAGCATTGCATTTGATCCCCTACCCTTATCATATAAATTGGTTATGGGACATTTTATACGATAGACCTTACTAAATGACCCCTTGGTCTATAGGTTTGTGTGGGAATTCCTATAAATCAACGGTTACTTTTCCTTACTTACCTTTATATATTTGCTCTACTTGTTTACTTTACTTGTTCTTACTTTACTTTACTTACTGCTTCAGTTATGATATATATTGCGTAGTGGTAGACATTCCCTCTAGAATACATTCCCATCATCTGCTATTGTTTACACCCCTTGTTGTCTTCTGCTTCGTTCCTTCTGCTCGGTGCCTAGGAGTCACCGGGGGAGGGGTGGGGGATTGGCTTAGTCTTTTTGACTAACGGTCGGTGGACCTTATCATTTTAGGGGACCGAGGAGATGCTGCAACACCAGAGGCTGGTGTAGATGGAGACGGGACAGTCTAGCACGGGGGCACCATTAGCAGGATCCGTGAGCATTGTTTAGCTTTAGTATTTTTGTTTCCGTGAGAGAAAATGTAGTGAGCAATTGATGTACAGGGCATGAGCCCTTTATTATTATCGTACCTTTTATTCAAATATTTGATGTGGACATCTCTTTATGATGTTTTTTACTTTCTATGTGATGTGGACTTGGCTTTTATACGATAGTTTAAGCTTTATTTCTTTGTGATCGATATGGCCGGCAGGATCAACGCTTTGTAGTGGCGAACTTCCCGAGCGAGGGTGTCACCGCAAAGCGGCGGTTCTGGGCATAAGACTCGAGTTTGTATAGAAAAAAAACTGGGGTCTTACAGCGCGCGTGGGGGGCGCCCGCTTGCAGGGATGCGTGTGAGGGTGCGCTCCCATGCAGTGTGCGAGCGAGGGTGCACCCACGCGCTTCTTGTGTGTGGGGAGACCGCATGTCTTGTGCGTCGAGGGATCACGCGCGTGGCGCGCGCGCGCATGGAGGCACAATGTTTACGCACCGGCAGTGCGCACGCATGCTGTGTGTGTATGGGGCAGACACTTGCAGGTTATGGCTCGTACTTATGCATTGAAGTGCGCATACGTGCTTGTGTTTTGACAATTGATTTTGTGAATATTTACTCGTCTCCTTTTTCAGGCTACGAGGCATTGCTCGCAGGGTAGGCCAATGCGGTCGTGCTCCTCTCTCACTGTTGATTGAGTTAGCGCCTTGAGGAAGCGATATGGGTTACCTGCCGAATTGGAGATAAAGATCCCGCAAATTAAGGAACGTACACATAATCCTCCATGAGGCTGGATAACGTTGTGCGGGTCATCGTTGAGATCTGGGTTCTGCTTGCCCCTATGAGGAGGTGACTAAAATACTGAAGCATTGTAGCATGCCAGTATCCCTTATCACTCCTGTCAGGATGACGTGAATCATGGGACTGATTTCCTTTTCAGGGAGCACAGATCAAGGTTCACCTTGGATCTTTTTAGGGATTGGTGCGAAGTGCGCTCCGATGGAGGCGTGCAGATTGAAGTTCACAACAACGAACATTGGATCTAGTTTCAGAATTGGCCAGACCGTTGTCATGTGAATACCTTGTTCGACTATGTTAGGAACTCTTGGTGCTTGTCGGAGCTTTGGAAGTTGCTTCCCGATCGCTGTCATTGTTTGAAAGATCGTGATCTAGAGTTTACCCAAGTGTTGGGGTCTGTCGAGCCTCATGTGTTGGCGAACCCTCTATTTGCCATCTCCGTGTTCGTTGAGGAGAAGCGTCTCTTACTTTGTGATCTTTCCAGTAACGTTGAGCGCTTTGCAACAGTTCTGTTGGATCGAGGAGGGAAGAGGAAGTTGATTTTTAAGAATGGAAGTTCAAATTCAGCGCCTCATCTTTCTTCTCGGTCGGGGGGGGGGGGGTGACGAGGTGTCCCCGTGTACCTCGAGGGTTGAATATATTCCTATCGATCTTATTATGGAAGTACATGTCTCATTTGCCCCCTAGAATCTCGAGGGTGCTTCTGCTCCACCGCCAGTTAAGGCGAGTCGGGTTTCTTCTTCTCTTGAGACAATGAATGTTGCGGTAAGGGTTGTAGCTTTGTTTTTGTCAGCTAGTCGTCTTGTGATGAACCTAACTTTTTCTTCCTTTTTGCAGAATGGAGTCCAAACCAACATTGCTCTTACGTGGAATGACTAAGGCTTCATTTGTTTCGGCGGTGGCGGATGCAGCCGGCGGGTCCAAACGGAGCATTGAAACTGGAGGGGGGAGGCGAGGCTTGAAACGCTCCATTTAGGCGCCTTTTCCTCAGTCCAGCGGGTGCAAACGGAGCAAACTCCGCCGACGCTCATTTATTTACCCGCCGTCTAGTGGCATTTGCTCCAAACGGAGGAAGCGAAATGCCCAACCAAACGAAGCCTAATATGTGGGCCTGAGGGATAGCTACTTCGCACTTCAGGAGGAGCTTCATGGAGTAAGGAGCTCCTTTTCAGACTTGAAGGGGCGGCAAGATTGTGATGTGTCTCGCTTTCAGCTCATTGAAGCTGGGCTGCAGGCAAAGCTAGAGCAGCCTCGAGCGGAGGTCCAAATGGAGAAGGCTCTCGTGGAGAAGATGGTCCGCCTGCTGGAAGACTTGCAAGTTATGATGGTTCATCAAGATGCAGAGCTAGTGTCTTTAAAGGCTGAGGTGGATCGCCTTTTTTCGCTTGAGTGGACTACTGAGTTGAAGGCCGCTGTAGTTGCTAAGTATAAGGACTCCATTGATTATATGAGGGACTGTTCTCTGCTCTCGGAGGAGGTTCAAGAGGAGGTATGGAGCAAGGAAGTAGAGCCTCAACTTGAGGAAAAGAGCGAGGTATCCTTTATGCGCGGGATGGCGAAGAGTCTCTGCCTGGTTGTGCAATTGCGAGGTTGCGACGTGTACGGATTAGGTGTCCGAGACCTTTCCGAAGATGAGCGCTCTGCTTCCGATGTCGAGTGCGAGGAGTAATTTTCCTTTATATCTTGTAGGCTTTCCCCTTCGATTGTGTTCTTGTATTTGAGTTGATACCTTTGTATTTTGTATTTGTGGAATATTAAAATGCTCTTTCTTGATTCTACAGTTGCTTGTAGACTGTTCCATATGGTGGCGTTATTTGTGTAATGATTTTGTGTTAGTGGGCTGATTGCACCGTCTCTTGTACGACTTGGCTTCTTTTTTGCTTTTTGCCTCTGGATGCCATCATCGCGGGGAATGCTTCTTTTATGCTTCGCGCCAGAGTGGTGTGAGATTGGAGTTCCCGTGTTGCGGATTGATTTTGACCGAGATGGTGAAGGGTGGATCTTCAAACTTGAGAGACCGCGACGGGATGAGTGCTTGACAGGGTCGTGGTCCACTACAAGGGATAAGGGCGGACCTTCAATTTGTGGAAAAGGAAGTCACAGGGGGCGTGGCCCCGGAGAGACGGTGAAGGGCAGACGCTTCAAACTGTTGGCGAGTGTGAGGGGGCAGGCCCTGGCGATGTAGTGACCTACTGCGTGAGTGAATGGCTAACCTTTGAGCAACATCAGTGAGGAGGTCACTAGGGCGTGGCCCTAGAGACGCGGTGAAGGACAGTCACTTCGAATCGTTGGCGAGCGTGAGGGGGCATGCCCTCGCGATGCAGTGACCTATTGCGGGAGCGAAGGGTAGACCTTTGAGCTGCGATAATGAAGTGGTCACAGGGACGTGGCCCCGAAGAGGCAGTGAAGGGAAGACGCTTCGAACCGTTGGCGAGCGTGAGGGGGGTGGGACTTGGCAACGCGGTGACCTATTGCGGGTATGAAGAGCAGACCTTCGAGCTGTGACAATGAGGAGGTCACGGGGGGCATAGCACTGGAGAGGTGGTGAGGGGAGGACGCTTTGAACTATTGGCGAGCGCGAAGGGGGAGGGGGGGCAAGCCCTAGCGATGCGCTGACCTACTGAGGGAGCGAAGGGCAGACTTTCGAGCTGCGACAGTGAGGAGGTCACGGTCCCACGGGCTGCTTATATCAGATAGGATTGTCACCCAGTATGTTCCTGAGATAACAAAGTTAGGAGCAGATAAAACATATTTGATTGAAATATCAATTTGTATGCGCGCAAGCGCGCTTCTTGAGTTTTGCCATTATTTTTGGCACAAACAGAATAAGGAAGAGGAGGGCGGGTCCTATTAATATCATAATTTACTGCAGGGGAGAAGGGCAGACCTTCGAGCCATGGCAGTGAAGAGGCTACTATGATATGAGCTGCTTGCGACCAGAGAGGACTGACCCCTGAATGTACCTGTGATAGCATAGTTTGAAGCGAATAAAGAATATTGAAATTAAACACACAATAGTTTGTGAGCAAAAACAAGCTTGCGACTTTTCAGAGTAGCGATTACTTTAATAAAATAAAAGTGAGGGGGTTATTGATAAAATCGACGCAAGTTCTGCGCGTTCCAGGTGGGTGGGAGTGTTTTCCATGCTTGACCATTGTTCTGGGCTTGACAATTGTTGTGACGACAAACGGTCCTTCCCATGCTGGTGAGAGTTTATCCTTTTGTGGACCTTTGCCAGCAGCTTCCACGCTACATATAATGAGATCTCTAATGTTGAATGGACTTGGTTTTAGCCTTCTATCATAGAGGCGGGTTACACGTCTTTGATATGCTGCCATGCGTTGAGGTGTTGTTTCTCGTACTTTGAAGATCAAATCGAGGTTCTCTCGGAGCACTTCGTCATTTCTTTCTGGGTCGAATGCTTGGACGCGAGCACTTGGAACGCCAATGTCGATGGGGATCACGACCTCTGCTCCGTAACACAGATTGTACGGAGTTTCTTTCCGTAGTGCGGTATGCCCAAAGTACATTTGGGAGTGCATCCACCCACTGCCCCTGCCTCCTGGAGGCGGGTTTTTAGCCCTTTGAGAATGGTGCGGTTTGTTACTTCTATCTGCCCGTTTTCCTGCGGGTGTGCTACAATAGTGTGATAGAGGCTGATCTTCAAGTCTTCTCACATCCCGGTAAAGGACTTTCTAGTGAATTGGGTGCCATTGTCCGCGACTATGACTGCCAGGATGTCGAAGCGGCAGACAATATTTTTCCATACTAACCACTTAGCATTTTCCTTTGTTATTTTGGCAAGAGATTCAGTTTCTACCCACTTGGTGAAATAGTCGATGACCATGATGATAAATTTTCTTTGCTCTGATGCTACCGATAGAGGTACCAAGAGATCAATTCCCCATTGTGCAAACGACCACGAGCTTTGGAGCGTGGTGAGCGCTACTAGTGACATAAATGGTGTACTAGCGCGAAGCTAACCATTTTGCATCCTTGGACGAATTCTATTGCATCCTTTTTCATGGTTGGCCAATACAATCCTTGGCGGTGGATCTTCCGCGCCAAGGGCTTTTCCGCCTAAATGTTCACCGCAGATTCCCCCATGTACTTCGTGCAAGGCGTACGCAGCTTCTACTTCTGGTAAGCACTTCAGATAAGGCCCGAAGAAAGCCTGCTTGTAGAGCTCTCCGTCAATGATAGCGAACGTCGCCGCTCATATCCAAAGTCATCGTGCTTCTAGATGATCTTCAGGGAGATCGTCATTCTCGAGGTAGGTTCACAGTGGAGACATCTAGGGAGATTCTCCATTGCTGATTGCGGCAACCTCCCATAGTCCTTGGATGCTCGGGACCATGATATCCTCGACTCTTCTCCTTTTGTACTTGCAGGAGGTTGGTGATGTGAAGAGTTTGGAATTTGTGTCGGCTCTGGTGTTTTGCTCTTGGGGAATGTGGAGAAGTTGATGCGACAGTATTTTCTAAAGCAAGGATTTGTCAAGCGCAGGATACTGTGCCAGCAGATCATTTCTTACCTCATAGTCTCCCTCAATTTATGAGACAACCAACTGAGAATCTGTGTAGATTGTCAGGGTTTCTACCTTACACTCGAGAGCGAGCCGAAGGCCAGCGACCAGGGACTCATATTCTACAACATTGTTGGTGGTTGGGAACTTCAACCGGAGGCCATACTCTAGAGTGATTTCTTCCAGACTTATCAGGAGTAGCCCTGCCCCGGCGCTTTCTACTCTTGAGGCGCCGTCGACATAGAGAGTCAAGCGGGAGACAGATAAACCTTTTGAGGGAGATGGATCCAGAGGGATGGTGTTTTCTACGATAAAGTTAGCAAGGACCTGGGAATTTATGTCTGGACGGGGAAGGAATTGGATGTCAAGTTATCCAAGTTTGACTACCCACTTAACTAGCCTTCCAGATACCTCAAGCTTTTATAGAATGGCCAGCAGCGGTAACTGTGTCAACACTTTTATTGTATGGGCTTGGAATTATGGCCGAAGCTTCCTTGCGGAGAATATGAGATCCAGGGACGTTTCATCTACCACCGGGTATCTGGTCTCGGTGTCCTTGAGGATTTTACCGAGATATTAGATTTGACGTTGAATTCCTCCCTCATCCTTTACGTGCACCGAACTAAGAGATACAAGGGATATTGCCGAATATAGAAACAAGACTTCTCCGGGAACAGGCTTTGATAGGAGCGGGGGTGTAGCCATGTATTGCTTGAGATGTTGGAGTGTCGTATGACATTCATCCGTCCACTGGAAGCCTATGTTGCGCCCCCTAGAGGACTTTGGAGAAGGGGAGGAATTTGTCCCCTGCTCGTGCCAAAAAATGTGAGAGCGCAATGATCCTGTCGTCCAAACACTGCACTTCTTTGATAGAATGCGGGGGCGCCATGTCTTCTAGTACCTTTATCTACTCGAGATTTGCTTCGATTCCCCAATGGGTTACTAGGAAGCCTAGGAACTTTCCTGCTGTAACGCCGAATGCACACTTGCTAGGGTTGAGCCGTATTTTTAAGTGGCAGAGAAGCTGAAAACATTTCTCTAGTCCTTTAAGTGGTTGTGCCAATGGATGCTCCTTACCAACATATCATCGACATAAACCTTTATTCTCTTCCCAATGAGGTACTTGAATATTTTGTTCATCAACCTTTGGTATGTTGCTCCAACTTTTTTGAGGTCAAATGGCATCACCTTGTAGTAGTAAAATCTTTTATCCGTTCGAAAGTCCGTGTGCACTTCGTCGGTTAGGTTCATCAGAATATGATTATATCCAAAATAGGCATCCATGAAGCTGAGGAGTTCATGCTCGGTTGTAGCATCTACGAGCTGATCGATCCTTGGGAGCGAGAAGCTGTCTTTTAGGCATGCTTGGTTGAGATTGCTATAGTCAATGCACATCCTCCATTTTGATGAGTCCGATTTATATAGGTTTTTTCAGACTCATCTGGGCTAGTTTTCACGCACATGCACTTCAC
This sequence comes from Dactylorhiza incarnata, assembly GCA_033032865.1. NCBI lineage: Eukaryota > Viridiplantae > Streptophyta > Magnoliopsida > Asparagales > Orchidaceae > Dactylorhiza > Dactylorhiza incarnata. Next base: position 20,509,612 of record JAWHQI010000003.1, read on the forward strand.
TTTTAGTTCATTATTGCTTATATTTTACTTGAACACATTTCTTGATGAAGTGCACATTTAGGCTTGTTGTGGTGTGCAATTGCGCACTATTTTGCTGGGGGTAAGCACATTGTGCTCCCCATTTTATTTCTGCTTCTATACTTGTGTTGGAGGTGTGTTCCAAGCAGTTGGTTGTGTTGTGCAGGTGGGCAGATCATCCATATTGCCCAGAATTCATGTTTGTATAAATCACACGATCGTGCATTTTCTTCACGCACGGTCGGCTACGACCTTGTGCGATGATCGACTAGCCAATATGGTGTTCTGTCCTTGCTCGTGCGATTTGTTCATGCACGGGGAGTTCATCCGTGCGTGAAAGAATCACACGAGCCCCTCTGGTGGCCTGGATTTCATGCATTCTGAATTTGCTCGTGCATTTTTACGCATGGTCAATTTTGACCGTGCGTGAGTAAAATCGAACAGGCAATATGCTTCACCTTCCTAGGCTTTCTGTACATTTAATATCGCATGGTCCATGCACGGTCGTGCGTTCGACCGTGCGTGACCAAATTTCTGACAGTTTTCTATTTAAACCGCAGGATCCGCCCTAATCAGGATCGATCATATTTTTCGCGCCCAACAGCTCTGCTCCATGCCATTTTCGCTGCTCCATTGCCGCCCACCTTCGGGAGGAGCTCCGACCGCCATTCTCGTAAAAATATAAAACCGGAGCATCCTCTTGTCCTCCCCCATCGTTTGTGAGCTTCCAAGTTCCGTTTCAAGAGGTTTCTTGTTGCACATGTGAAGTTCTCCGGCGAGTTCGTGGTCATAGATAATTGACGGAGAAGACCGGTACATTAGAAGAAGGTGACAGCTCTTCTAAACCCTGGACGGAAGTTGGAGCCCGAGCTCGGACAATGATTGACAACCCTAGATTCCGACCGTGAACCTCCGATGAGTCTCCGCCACTTTGGTTGTAATCTCAGCCCTTCATCTTGTAGTATTTTATATCTTGATTACTTGGTTGTATAAATGATGATTGCTAAAGCCATTTTATAACTATAATGCACCTAGACATAAATCATTCCCAGAGAGCAAGATACACAAGATCTAAAAAGTATTAGCAATTAAATGGCAAGTAAACTATAAAGTATCAAAAGGGCACAACGGGCGTCAACAACCTGACACTAACCCGTTGGCTCCAAACTAGCATGTCTGAACACAAGAAGAAAACTAACCACAACTACCTCACAGCAGCGGGGTAGAACAACAACTAAAACTCCCGAAGACTCCGGGCTACACCACTAACAGCTAAGGCTCTGAACCTGAGGCATTCAATAAAACAAAGAACGCCTCAGCAAGGGAATTACAAGTGCAGAAAACAAGCAGAAAAATAAATAAGGCATAAGGGGTACCAACCCAAGCCATATTTATCGAAAGAGAAGCTCCAAACAAAGAACTAAGCAAAGCACCAAGTGCACCAAATACCACAAAGAGGAACAAGCAAAGTTCATTTATCTTGTTACATTATTTAAAGAGACTGATCAGCTCAAATTAAACGGGGGCAGTCCTTTATCCACTGCCACCCAAAGCCAAAAATGGGTGGGGGTTTCTATCCCCAACCACCCAAACACGGCCCACGGGACCACAGGCCAAGTCTGCGGTTCACCACTAAAGTGGCCACCGTGCAAGGCTACAACACTCCCCACTACCCCCCCCCCCCCCCCCCCCCCCCCCCAAAACACGACCCACCGTGCAAGGACAAAGGCAGTGGTCTTATTAATTAATTCCTTTAATTATGGCAAGGGACGAAGCCCTAGAAAAACACTCACCAGGATACCCTAAGGATATGGTCACAAATGGAGTAAACACTGCATAAGACGATGCATAAGAGAAGACATAAATTATCTAACCACAATGGGTACGAGGTTTCGAAGAGGAGAAGTAATTGGAGCCATAACTCACGTAGTAAGAAGTAGAGGGCATTTCTCGAGGACCCAATGGTCAAAAATACAAGGGTTTCAAGAGAAGTCAAAGACAAGGAACACGAGGTTCTAGAGAGATCCAATGACAGGGACAAACATTTCTCGAGAGATTAAAAGCAAGGAAAAAGCTGCTTCTCGAGAATTAAATTGCAGGGGTTAAGTTTCTCGAGAAGTCAATCGGACAGGGATCAGCTATTTCTCGAAAAGAAAGAGTCAGGGATAATTGTTTCTCGAGAAAAAAATAAAGGCAGGGAACAATGGCTTCTCGAGAAATCCCAGGCAGAAAGAGAGCAGGCTATCGAGAAATCCCCAAGGCAGAGAACAATGGCTTCTCGAGAAATCCCAGGCAGAAAAAGAGCAGGCTCTCGAGAAAACAAGGTCTTCTTCATAAAAAAATCAGGGAGAAGGTATAGGCATTTTTGGGTGAGATCATAAGAGAGTTCAAAAGTCAAGATTAACCAAGAAACACCACAAGGTCAAGAGTGAAGTAATGCAATACGAACTTAAGCAAGATACAACACTTCAACAACGAAAGAGAGGGAGAGATTTGCCACTTGCCTTACACCTTGCAAACTCGAAGATCTCCGCTCCAAAAGCTATGGATCGGCCAAGAACTCACCCGAGCACGAAATCCTGAAACCTTTCGGGTCAAAAAGAGGAATTAGGTCACAAGCATAACTCCAAAAAATTCCACGAAATGGGAAAAGCTTACCACTAGAACAAAGATCCCGTCGAGAGCTTTCCAAATCTACTCTCCAAACGCGATTCCCACCACTACAGCCCTCGAATCGCCGACCAGAAACTCCGCGACACGCCGCTCTCGCTCTCTCGCCCAAAATAACCCTAGGTCGGCCGAAAGGGGATGGAGAAGAAGAGATAAAACCTAAGCTTAAAGTATAAATACTAAGCCTCTGGGAGTTCTCGAACTCAGCCACGAATTCATCGAACGCAACATCAGCGAGTTCGTCGAACGCAGACTGATTCCAGTTCGTCGAACGCAGACCCTCTGCCGTTCGACGAACGCAGAGCCACTGCCGTTCGTCAAACGCAGAGCCACTGCCACTGTTGTTCATCGAACACAGAGCCACTATTATTCGTCGAACGCAGAGCCCCTGCCGTTCGTCGAACGCAGAACCACTGCCGTTCTCCGAACGTAGAGCCACTGTCGTTCATCGAACGCAGAGCCACTGCCGTTCGTCGAACGCAGCCCCTCTGCCGTTCGTCGAACGCAGCCCCTCTGCCGTTCGTCAAACACAGCGCCAAGGAAATGAAATGCAATAATTACATAAATAATTTCCCAAAACTCGAAACGACGTGAACTCTCACACGTTCGATCCAAATTACACACTTTAACTAGGCTAAGGACCAAAACTAAACCTGACGAGCTGACGTAATGCCCAAACGGCAAGATTACGTTACAGCGTCCACGTAAATAATTAACGAAAATCAGGGGTGTTACAGTCACACCCCTAAAAAGAAGTTTCGTCCCGAAACTTAAAATCCAAAGATCAAGAAAGATATAGAATCAAATCCAAAGGTTACCTGACAGAAGATTTACCCGAAATCTACGAGAATAGGCTAGGATGAGTCTCTCTCATGGCAGACTCCAGCTCCCATGTTGCGCTTTCGACACCCTAATTCTTCCAAAGAACCTTAACCATCAGGATCGTCTTCCTCCACAATACACGCTCTTGAGTCTCCAAGATTCGGACAGGCTCTTCAACATACAAAAGATTGAGCTGCAATACGGGCACTGAACAAAGAACAAGCTAATCACTATACAGACACTTCCTCAAATGGCTCACATGAAACACATCGTGAACATTTGGAAAGGAAGCGGGCAAATACAATATATAAGCTGACGCTCTGATGCGCTCATCAATCTGGAAAGGTCCCACATACCGAGGATCCAACTTGTGGTTCCTTCCAAATTTCTTAACGCCCGGCATCAGAGAAACTTTCAAGAACACCAAGTCTCCGGCAGCAAACTCAAGATCCATCCTTCTCTGATTGGCATACTTCTCATACCGCTCCTGAGCGATACGAAGCTTCTCGCAGATATGAGTCACGACAACACTCATCTCTTTCAAAGCTTCTGGGCCTAACAACGGACTCTCACCAACCTCGTCCCAAAATAAGGGAGTTCGGCAACGCCTCCCATACAGAGCCTCAAAGGGGGTCATTTTCAAACTCTCATGATAACTATCATTGTAGGCAAATTCCATCAATCCAAGACGCTTATCCCAAGCTCCACCATGATCTAAAATATATCACCTTATCATATCTTCAAAATTTTGATTCACTCTCTCTGTCTGACCATTGGTCTGAGGATGGTAAGCAGTAGATATATAAGGTCAGTGCCCAAAGCTCCTTGCAAACTCCTCCAAAAGCGAGAAATATACCTTGAATCTCGGTCTGATACAATGCTCACGGGCACACCATGCAATCTGATGACTTCATTTAAATAAAGTTCTGCTATTTTCTCCATAGAGTAACCAATCTTAAAAGGCACAAAGTGAGCACACTTTGTTAATCTGTCAACTATAACCCATACTGAATCGTGTCCTCTGGGAGACCTCGGCAAACCGGTAATGAAGTCCATTGAAATACTCTCCCACTTCCAGCTTGGAACATCCAACGGGTTCAACTTACCTCCATGCCTCTTATGATCCGCCTTCACGCATTGACAAGTTAAACATTAAGAAACATATCTGCTATATCATTCTTCATACCTGACTACCAAACGATCTGCTTCAGGTCTTTGTACAATTTCGTGGAACCAGGATGATATGAAACACTAGAGTCATGCGCTTCACTACATATCTTTACCCAAATATCATCCAACGCGGGGATACAATACCTATATCGGTACTTCAAAGTATCTTTATCATCAATCAAAAAATCCCATAATTCTCCTTTCTCAGTCCTATTCCGGAGATGCTGCAAGTCAGGATCTTCCTTCTGGTGCAATCTCGTAAGGGTAATCCAAGAAGGCTCTACAGCTTCATGACTCGAAGGTGCGGTACTACTACCGACTGAGATATCCATCAACATAAACTCCTCTACCAAGGACTACACGGAAAGATTGAAGATTTGCGCGGTCTTTCTACTCAGGGCATCGGCCACTACATTAGCCTTACCCGGATGATAGAGGATATCAACCTCATAAACTGCAACAAACTCCAACCATCTACGCTGGCGCAAATTCAGCTCTTTCTGGGTGAAGACATACTTCAGACTCTTGTGATCCGTATAAATCTTGCATGACACTCCATAAAGAAGGTGTCTCCAAGGCTTTAAAGCATAAATCACTGCAGTAAATTCTAAGTCATGCGTAGGGTAATTCTTTTCATGAACTTTTAATTGTCTAGACCCATAGGCAATCACCTTTCCTTCTTGCATCAAAACACACCCTAGTCCAATGTGAGATGCGTCCACATAAACTGCATACTCTATTCCTTCGATCGGCAAGGCCAACACAGGAGCACTGCACAAACGCCTCTTTAATTCCTGAAAGGCTTCTTCACACTTATCGCTCCAAACAAAAGCGGTAATCTTCTGGGTAAGCTTAGTTTAAGGTTCCGACAACACTGAGAATCCTTGAACAAATCTCCTGTAGTACCCAGCCAACCCTAAGAAACTGCTTATTTCCTTAGGCGTTGAAGGCGTCTTCCAATCCAACACAACAGAAATCTTAGCGGGGTCTACAGTAATTCCATCCTTGTTCACCACATGACCCAGAAAGGATACCCGAGGAAGCCAGAACTCGCACTTACTCGGCTTCACATACAACTTGTGCTCTCTAAGAGTAGACAATACTAAGCGCAAATGTGTAGCATGCTCCTCAACACTTCTGGAATATACCAACACATCATCGATGAATACCACAACAAAATGATCCAGAAAATCCTTGAACACGCGGTTCATCATGTCCATAAACGCAGAGGGTGCATTCGTTAAACCAAAAGACATAACCAGAAACTCAAAATGACCATAACGGGAACGAAAGGCAGTCCGGGGAACGTCCGACTCACGAATCCTCAACTGATGGTAGCCTGATCAAAGGTCAATCTTCAAAAACACTGTGCTACCACGCAACTGATTAAACAGATCATCTATCCTCGGCAACGGAGATCGTATTGCAGACCACTAGCACTAGGGAATTCTGGTGCTTGAGTTGATCCACATGAAGAACCAACGGAGACATCTTTGGTCACGATACGAAGGTGGGATCCGGTTGACTTCTTTGAGCGCCACGCGCCTCCCGTTCGCCGCTACGCGGTGAAGCGGAGCTGGCAGTTTCTTCATTGCTTCTGATCCGCGAGACTGCCAAACTATATTTCTAGTACTCGTGCTTCTTAACCAATTCGCACTCTTTCTTTTCATGTCCCAATTCCTTCAACATCTCGACAAAAAAGACATGCAGCGGCAGTCGAAAACCCGCCTGGAAGAAGTAGAATAGCACCTTCTCAGGAGAATGAAAAGAGCTTCTCAGAAACTTTTTTTCTTGATGGTCACTTTGTTTAATTCTCTATAATCTATGCACAACCTCATAGAACCATCCTTCTTTTTCACGAACAAAACTGGAGCACCCCAGGGCAAAGAACTTGGCCTAATAAAACCACACCGCAACAACTCATCTAACTGAGTTCGCAACTCTTCTACCTCGTGCGGGGCCATACGGTATGGGGCCTTAGCGATAGGACGAGTACCAGGCTCAAGATCAATAACGAACTCCACATCTCTAACAGGCAGAAGGCCAGGAAGACTGACGGGAAAGACATCCAGAAACTCTTGCACCACCGGAACACCCTCAATACATGGCGATCCAGTAACAGTTTCTACTACAGAAACAAGGTAAGCCAAACAACCAAAAATTAATAGTTTTCGAGCATATACCACAGTAATTATCAGGTAACACTGGTACGGAGAACCAAAAATGCTCATGGGATGACCATTGTACATCACAAAGTCCAGACGCTTTTCCTTGCATCGGATGACCGCATCATAACTGGACAACCAGTCCATACCCAAAATCACATCAAAGTCTTCTAGGTCCAACACCTTGAGATCATCAACAACCAAGAAATCTCCTATGAGAATGGGGCAACTTCGGACGCACTGGTTCGAGGATACCAAATCACCAGAAGGGAACTTAACGAGGAATGAATCGTTGCCCAGCTCAGGGGTCAAATAGTGACGCTCAACGAAAGCCCTTGCTACGAACGAATGGGTAGCACGTGAATCAAACAGAACACGCGCCCAACGATTCTTTACCTTAAATCTCCTTATAAGTGCGAAAAAGAAACTAGTCTGATACAGCAAAACTAAAAGGAATCAAAACTTAACGGCTGGCTTAAGGTCTAACCTGCGATCACTTGGGTCAAAGACTGTGCTTGCTCCTGGGTTAACACGTTCAGCTTTCCTCTTCCTTTATCCTGATGCTGCGACAGCGGCAAGGCTCGAAGTGGAACTGGCTACAATGAGGCTTGAACTCGCGGGCATTGAAACTTCATGTGCCCTTTCTGCCCGCACTAGAAGCAGACTTTCTCCTTGGTCCAACACTGGGCCACATCGTGCCCCTTCTGCTTGCACAACTGGCAGAGCACCTCACCTTTCGGAGCACCCTGGATTGCCAGCACTCGCTGCTGCTTCTGAACTCCTTTCCTTTTGAAACACCTCTCAACTGGATGGCCAGAGCGGCCACAGAAACTGCAGATCTCACCACCTCCTTTCTTCAAGACCAAGCAGGCGCACCAGAATTTCCTTCTTCTCCATCCTTTCTCTTTCCCTTCTTCATCACTGATCCTCGATTCTTGGCATTATCAATTGACTCAACCTTCAGCGCTGCTTCTACTACCTCGGCGTACTTCTCCGACCTGTACGCACTGGTCAGCTGCTGGATATCACTGCGGAGACCACCCAGAAATCTCTTTACTCTTCCTTCTTCCGAGGCTACCAGGGCCGGAGCAAACCTGCTCAACTTGCAAAACTCAATCTCATACTCGCTCACTGAGAGTTGCCTCTGCTTCAGAAGCAGGAATTCATTCATCAACCAGTCTTGCTCTACCGATGGCAGAAACTTTCTTAACAACATTCCTTTGAAGGTTTCCCATGAACATCCTTCAGAAAGGTCTCCCTTCTCTCTCAACCACCAACACTTTGCGAGACCCTTAAGCTGGTATGCGCCAACCATCACCTTCTGATCCATGGTGATTCCTGAATATGAGAACATCTCTTCAATGGCTATAAGCCAATCATCCAAGTCCATGAAATCAGCTCGTCCGTCATAAGATGGAGGACCCAACCTTTGAAAGTGCGAAATGAAATTCATTTCCGGAGGTATCGCTACTGGGGGTACCAAGGGAAAAGGAGGAGTAGGTACTGTCTGTCCTACTACGGTGGCCTGCACTACGGGTTGCTACCTAGCACCGGCAGACAATAATGCCTCAACTTGCGATTGCATCGCAACCATCTGCCTAGTCAGAGCCTCATTGCTCTGGCGCAGACTCTCGATCAAAGCTTCACTCTGCACTCCGGATGACTCGCCCTCCGACTGAGGAGTCGACCTAGCCGCGACTCACTTGCGCGCCATCTCTGCTAATACGCCTAAACCTATAATTAAAACTTAACCTTACACTAGAACTACACTTCTTGGTTCAGAACATACATGTACAGATACTTGCCATTGCTACCACCTTGCTCTGGGATTTTCATGATGATATGCTAGATTCGGGAACGATACTACATCGTCCCTCTTGACTTATGTGCAAAGGGCATGAATGCATGAATTTTCTATTCATTTTGAAATCATGGGTGTACGTGTGTCATCATATAAGTCTTTAACTTCGCACGTGTGCTTATGCAATGCTATGTAATGTATGTTGTGCTATGCATTCTAATAAAGGCCTTAAGGCATGTTATGAGCGGCGTACATATGAAATATTATGCATCCCATACTATATAATATTGCATGTAACGAAAAAGAAAACATGCTAATGGGCACCCATGTGATGATGGTTATGCATCCCATACTACATAACCGCACATGTTGCCACCTATGGTGGATCCATATACAAACACATATTATGCATCCCATACTACATAATATGCCCTGTATACTTCTTATCATGTTATGATTGTAGTGTTCGTGCTTCGGCCAAGACGTACTGATGACACATCGGTGTGTGTATGCAATGAAACCAAAACAACTACTATATCAGAATTTGTTGCCCCACATTTTCTCCAAATTTAAGAATATCAGAGCAAGAGAAAATACGCGTCATGATGCCACGTCATGCAGGAGACAATTGTAGACGCTCAAGCGGAAATCTATTACTTATTTAATCAAAACATGTTCACATGATAGATCATCATTTGAAATCATTTATGATGGTTTGGGGTAAGAATTGTGTCTCTCAGTTCGTGGATCAACTAGTCCACCGAGAAAATATATGTAATTGCAGCGGAAAGTACTTGATTTAGTTCACTTAAGGTCCTAAATGCACGTGATGACAGGACATAAAGTAAATGATATGCACATATCTAGGCGTAGTATAAGTATAGAAAATATCTTTTAGGCAATTTTAAAGATAAGGATTTCAGTTAAAAGGTATGCAATGTGGATGAACGAAAAGCCATTTTATAACTATAATGCACCTAGACATAAATCATTCCCAGTGAGCAAGATACACAAGATCTAAAAAGTATTAACAATTAAATGGCAAGTAAACTATAAAGTATCAAAAGGGCACAACGGGCGTCAACAACCTGACACAAACCCATTGGCTCCAAACTAGCATGTCTGAACACAAGAAGAAAACTAACCACAACTACCTCGCAGCAGCTGGGTAGAACAACAACTAAAACTCCCAAAGACTCCGGGCTACACCACTAGCAGCTAAGGCTCTGAACCTGAGGCATTCAATAAAACAAAGAACGCCTCAGCAAGGGAATTACAAGTGGCAGAAAACAAGCAGAAAAATAAATAAGGCATAAGGGGTAACAACCCAAGCCATATTTACCGAAAGAGAAGCTCCAAACAAAGAACTAAGCAAAGCACCAAGTGCACCAAATACCACAAAGAGGAATAAGTAAAGTTCATTTATCTTGTTACATTATTTAAAGAGACTGATCAACTCAAATTAAATGGGGGCGGTCCTTTATCCACTGCCACCCAAAGCCAAAAATGGGTGGGGGTTTCTATCCCCAACCACCCAAACACGGCCCACGGGACCACATGCCAAGCCTGTGTTTCACCACTAAAATGGCCACCGTGCAAGGCTACAACACTCCCCACTGCCCCCCAAAACACGACCCGCCGTGCAAGGACAAAGGCAGTGGTCTTATTAATTAATTCGTTTAATTATGGCATGGGACGAAGCCCGAGAAAAACACTCACCAGGATACCCTAAGGATAGGATCACAAATGGAGTAAAAACTGCATAAGACGATGCATAAGAGAAGACATAAATTATCTAACCACAACAGGTACGAGGTTTCGAAGAGGAGAAGTAATCAGAGGCATAGCTCACGTACTAAGAATTAGAGGGCATTTCTCGAGGACCCAATGGTCAAAAATACAAGGTTTCAAGAGAAGTCAAAGACAAGGAACAAGTGGTTCTAGAGAGATCCAAGGGCAGGTACAAACATTTCTTGAGCGATTAAAAGCAAGGAAAAAGCTGCTTCTCGAGAAAAAAATTGCAGGGGTTAAGTTTCTCGAGAAGTCAATCAGACAGGGATCAACTATTTCTCGAAAAGAAAGAGGGAGGGATAACTGTTTCTCGAGAAAAAAATAAAGGCAGGGAACAATGGCTTCTCGAGAAATCCTAGGCAGAAAGAGAGCAGGCTCTCGAGAAATCCCCAAGGCAGGGAACAATGGCTTCTCGAGAAATCCCTGGCAGAAAAAGAGCAGGCTCTCGAGAAAACAAGGTCTTCTTCATAAAAAAATCAGGGAGAAGGTCTAGGCATTTTTGGGTGAGATCATAAGAGAGTTCAAAAGTCAAGATTAACCAAGAAACACCACAAGGTCAAGAGTGAAGCAATGCAATACGAACTTAAGCAAGATACAACACTTCAACAATGAAAGAGAGGGAGAGATTTGCCACTTGCCTTAAACCTTGCAAACTAGAAGATCTCCGCTCTAAAAGCTATGGATCAGCCAAGAACTCACCCGAGCACGAAATCCTGAAACCTTTCGATTCGAAAAGAGGAATTAGGTCACAACCATAACTCCAAAAAATTCCACGAAATGGGAAAAGTTTACCACTAGAACGAAGATCCCGCCGAGAGCTTTCCAAATCTACTCTCCAAACGTGATTCCGACCACTACAACCCTCGAATTGCTGGCCAGAAACTCCACGACACGCCTCTCTCGCTCTCTCGCCTGAAAGAACCCTAGGTTGGCCGAAAGGGGAAGGAGAAGAAGAGATAAAACCTAAGCTTAAAGTATAAATACTAAGCCTCCAGGAGTTCATCGAACTCAGCCACGAATTCATCGAACGCAACATAAGCGAGTTCGTCGAACGCAGACTGATCCCAGTTTGTCGAACGCAGACCCTTTGTTGTTCGCCAAACGCAGAGCCACTGCCATTCGTCGAACGCAGAGCCACTATCGTTCGTCGAATGCAGAGCCACTGCCGTTTGTCTAATGCAGAGCCACTGCCGTTCGTCGAACGCAGAGCCATTGTCGTTCGTCGAACGTAGAGCCACTACCGTTCAACGAACGCAGAGCCACTGCCGTTCGTCGAATGCAGAGCCACTGCCGTTCGTCAAACGCAGCCCCTCTACCGTTCGTCGAACGCAGCCCCTCTGCCGTTCGTCGAACGCAACCCCTCTGTTGTTCGTCGAACGCAGTGCCAGGGAAATGAAATGCAATAATTACATAAATAATTTCCCAACACTCGAAATGATGCGAACTCTCACATGCTCGATCCAAATTACACACTTTAACTAGGCTAAGGCCCAAAACTAAACCTGACGAGCGGACGTAACGCCCAAACGCCAAAATTACATCACAGCGGCCACATAAATAATTAACGAAAATCAGGTGCGTTACACAGCCCGTGCAATCCATTCGCCTAGCCAAGAGGTGCTAACGGCCCTCAAACCTTTCCGCAGTTACACTCACCTCATCTGCTTGCCTACTCGCCCATCCTCCTCGTGAAGCAGTGCATAGCGTCCTGCATAGTTTCCATCTGCCTAGCGAAGCAGTGCATAGCGTCCTGCATAGTAGTGTTAATTTAGTTTATTTTATTTGTTTTTCACAATCCAATCCAACCCTTTCACAATCCATCTGACTTAAAGGACTTCAATATCAAGTCCCTCCTCGATAGATAACTCCACCTTACTGTGTTTCTTTGAGATTTGATACTTGGTAATTACTCGCCCATTTTATATTACTTGAACGATCGGTACACTGCCGTTTTGTGCCGCAGTCTTGCTACCGCCTATAGCGGTGTGCTAGATTCACGCATCAAGTTTTTGGTGCCATTGCTGGGGAACATAGTCGTGTGAGTTTCTGGAGAGGGAGTTGAGAGATAGAAGCCCTTTTCCATTTGTTTATACCATTTTATTCTTTGTTTTAGTTCTTTTAATTTGTCATTTTAAATTTCTTTATTCCTTATCTATTTTGTGATTTATCTAAAGCAGACATTCATTTCTTATTTCTTATGTGTAGTTAATTCTTGCAAAGAAATTTTATTTGTTGGTGAATTCTCCCCCACTACACCATGTTTTCTGCTTTTAATATCCGTTGTAGATGGTGTGGAGATTTTATCATTCTAGTGATAAATGCCCCGCTAGAGATAGTGGGCATAATACTCGAGGCCTAGTGTATGGAGAACCGTACTCTTATGGCACTTCATACACTGTACCCAAGTCTTATGGTCACTATTCTTCACCCCATTTACCATTTTAATATTCCTCTCCGGCCCCGTCTGGACCGAGGAGTAATGGAAACCAATGTTTGTGTTGTCATAGCACCGAGCACGCATTGAAAGATTGCGCAGAATTTCAGCGCCAGATGGAGGAGGATGATGAACCTAATGTTCTTATAGTTCCATCCATCTCTCATTTGGGTGCTCATTCTGATTCTAATGATATATTCGCAGTACTACCTTGTCTATGGGGGACTGCTGCGGATATCCCCATCAGACTTTCTGCTGATCAGTGTGACAACATGGTGGAGACTTCTCTCCCAACGCATTCGTCACTCCTTTTGGATTCACCCCCGGAGGAACCTGTGCACATTTTCTCTGATGATGTTATTACCTCTGTTCCTCTGCTTTCTTTGCAAGAACTCTCTACACCTATTTTTGGTGAGTTGGTTGATGTTGTTAGGTAGGAAGTTCATTTGAAGCCTGACGATGGGACAAAGTGGGACGAGGATGTTATTCTCTCCGGTGGGGAGTGTGACTCCTTGGAACACGTTGATGCACTGAGGCGGGATGAGGAGGAAAACTTTTCTGATGAGGAGGTCTGCACTTCCTTATCAGATGTGGAGGTCCAACTCAACAACGAGGACCTCAAGCTTTCAGACTCCCCTCTCTATGAATAATATGCTACCGACAGTGATCTATGCTTGGATCCTGCTGGGAGTGAGACCGAGACCATTCCCCTGATTTTTGATTATTTAAGTCATTCTTCGCTTTTATTTCTTGACCCCCTTCTTCATCTGATCCTGTGCAGGTTGAGTCTTCACAGGTACTTCAGCAGGACTTGGAGCATTTTTCTCAAGTCAATGATGAGTGTATCCTTTCTTGTGAGGAGATTGATCCCTCCTCCATAAAGGAAGTCTCATTCATTGCCTTCTCCTCCTGCCGCCTCCCTGAAGACGACACCTTGCTGGGCAAGGATATTTTTGGTGAGATTTGTGAGGAGTACTCCTCCTCCTCTTAATTTTTATCCCCTCTACCTGTGAAGAGCAGGTATTATTTATATATAGGTAGGGGAGTAACTGTTCTGTCGCTGTATCGGTACCCGCTACCGACACGCATATTAGAACAGTTACCTGTACATTTCCTTTTTCATCCTCCCATTAGCTAGAACTCTTAAAGTTCTGAATAAGTTGTGCTGGGAGGACAATAACCCCAATAGTTATCTTTCCTTTTCCTGCATTTTTATTTCATCTAGTGTGATTTAGTTAGTTGTATTTCATTTTAGTTTTTCTATTTTCTATTGTTTTGGCGGAGCTCACCCATACAGGTCCTTCTTCTGGATGTCGGATGCTATGACTTGGTCTTGGTTTGCACGCTAATCTTCTGGTATGCTCATTTCTGAGCATGGGTAACCTCTCCCCTCTTTAGCTCCTTTTTATTTGTAAAGTCCATCATTTAATTTTGTTGCATAGATTAAGTCCAGGGGAGGGAGAAACACAATTGTGTGTTACCCACTGCACGTGCACATGTCATACTGCACACCACAACACCCACTTGAGCGCGCACTTAGCTGTTGGCGCATCTTGAGCTGAACTCATTCTTTTGTGTGATTTGGGAAAGTCTAGGTGCTGGCTTTAAATTATGTAGTGAAGTAAAATGATGACTCTGGTGTTCCTAGTCAAGTACTCATGTGAGAATAGGGATTTGTGCAGATTAGATTTTTTTTATACTTTTAGTTTTATACATTTCTATTAGTGTAAATATTATTTAATCTACTGAAATGGTGAATCCGGTGCGAATCAAAAGGTAGCATATGGATGTGTGTAAAGTATCGTTAGACACGTATTGCTTGAGCCAGGAGGATGGATAATCATTCTCGGTGGCTTAGAACTTGCCCCAAGCGATTCTTGAAGCATATGCATATGATAGTTCTATTGTGCGAGAATGACGTAGGCCATCATTTGGCCCGGTTGAGCCTTTGTTCCATTCCGGATATCTTACCTCGCTAGCCCCTTTGAGCCTGCCCCATTCTCTTGGTTCAGCTCCACCTATACCTCACCAAAGCCTCAAAGCCAATCCTAGTCGCACTCCAAAATGCAAGCATTTTGTTTAGATTTTAATTTGGTGGTGTTGATTGTGGAAATATAATGTGAAGATGTGGATGTGTTCATTGAATATGTGTTGAAAAGAAAAGAAAGAAAAAGAAAGAAAGAAAAATATATATATTGATTGATGAAAAAAATGCTGGAATTAGAAAAATTCTAAATTGAATATTATTTGAAATATTGGGAATAGGTGGTGCACACACCCATGTTGCAAAAGTCTAAGTCTAGGGGTGTGGTGCACTTGCATTCGATGTTGGTGTTCGGGGAGTTGTAATAAAGCTCATTTGGGTTTAGGTGTACCAAGCCTTTGTGTTTATCTTTGTTTACAACACCATAACCCAAGCCCCATTTAAAACCTAAAGTCCTACCGACTCGCGCTATGAACCAATCTAGTGTCGTGGAGAGAATGTGACCGGGCGAGCTTATGGTCACCGACATTGATGGATTTCTTTGGAGCTTATCCCGAGCCCGCTCTATAGTAATGCGTCTCTTAGCGATTATTTTTTGATTTCTTCCTATTCGTGACCGGATGATTCACCGTGACTCCCAATTTGAGTACATGTAATATATATTTACTCTATTAGAAATATATAAACTATGTGTATAATTAAAAATCTTCTCTATTATTTTTCTATGCTCGTGAGCATGCGACTTCGTATGGTACTTCATTTTGTAATTTTAAGCTAGCTATTCCATTTTCCCACCTGCTTAGGATTTGTTTGGTCGGGGCGTGCAAAAGCGTCAGTCTGGGGGTGTGATGAGTCCGATTTATATAGGGTTTTTGACTCATCTGGGCTAGTTTTCACACACATGCACTTCACTTTTAGTTCATTATTGCTTATATTTTGCTTGAACACATTTCTTAATGAAGTGCACATTTAGGCCCGTTGTGGTGTGCAATTATGCACTATTTTGCTGGGGGTAAGCACATTGTGCTCCCCATTTTATTTCTTCTTCTATACTTTTGCTGGAGGTGTGTTCCCAGCATTTCGTTGTGTTGTGCAGGTGGGCAGATCGTCCATATTGCCCAGAATTCATGTTTTTATAAATCGCATGATCGTGCATTTTCTTCACGCATGGTCGGCTACGACCGTGCGCGATGTTCAGCTGGCCAATATGATGTTCTGTCCCTGCTCGTGCGATTTGTTCACGCATGGGCAGTTCGCCCGTGCATGAAGGAATTACACGAGCCCCTCTGGAGTCCTGGATTTCATGCATTCTGGATTTGCCCGTGCATTTTTACGCACGGGCGATTTCAACCGTGCGTGAGTAATATCGTAAGGGCAATCTGCTTCATCTTCCTAGGATTTCTGTACATTTAATATCGCACGGTCCAAGCACGATCATGCGTTCGACCGTGCGTGACCAAATTTCTGATAGTTTTCTATTTAAGCCGCATGATCTGCCCCAATCGGGATCGATCATCATTTTCGCGCCCAACAGCTCTACTCCGTGCCATTTTCGCCGCTCCATCGCCGCCCACCTTCGGGAGGAGCTCCGACCGCCATTCCCTTGAAAATCTAAAGCAGGAGCATCCTCTTGCCCCCCCCCCCCATCATTTCTGAGCTTCCAAGTTCTGTTTCAAGAGGTTTCTTGCTGCACATGTGAAGTTCTTTGACGAGTTCATGTCCGTAGACAATTGATGGAGAAGACGGGTACATTAAAAGAAGGTGACAACTCTTCCGAACCCCGGGTGTTAGTTGGATCCCGAGCTCGGACAAGGCTTGGCAACCCTAGATTTCGGCCGTGAACCTCCGATGAGTCTCCGCCCCTTTGGATGTAATCTCACCCCCTTCATCTTGTAGTATTTTATATCCTGATTACTTGGTTGTATAAACGATGATTGCTAAACTTTATTATTGCATTTAAGTTTATTTCATGTCTATGTGAAATTATCTTGTGGTTTATGCAAGTGAGGAGCGCGCCCATTCCATCTTCCATTAGCCATTACCCTCCATTCTACTACGCAAGCCTACTCTTCCATTCTGCGTGCCTACTCTTCCATCCGCCAAGCTAAGCGGTGCTAATGGACCGTGTAATCCATTCGCCTAGCCAAGAGGTGCTAACGGCCGTAAACCTTTCAGCAGTTACACTCACCTCATCCTCTTGCCTGCTCGACCATCCGCCTCGTGAAGCAGTGCATAGCGGCCTGCATAGTTTCCATCTGCACAGCGAAGCAGTGCATTTCGGCCTGCATAGTAGTGTTTATTTAGTTTATTTTATTTGTTTTTCACAATCCAATCTAACCCTTTCGCAATCCATCTAACTTAAAGGACTTTGAAAGTACACAGTTAACCTCACTAGAATTCTCTAGAGGGGGGGGTGAATAGAGATTAAAAATATTTTGTGCAAAGTTAATATATATATATGTGTATAATCACAGATTAGAGCTTCCCACACACCAACAAGAATTAAGCAAGAAAATAAAGTAAATGCAAGAAAATAAATCACAGCACAACACAAGAAAATATAGTGGTTCCCCAAACTTTGGGTAGTCCACTCTTCTACCCCCTTGGTAGGAATTCACTATCTTGTACTGAGTCTTTTGATAAGGAGACTCTTAGAACCACCCTGAGTCTTTTGACAAGGAGACTCTTAGAACCAACTGAGTCTTTTGACAAGGAGACTCTTAGAACCAGTACACTGAATTTTTTGAAGAGAGATTCTAAAAACTCTTTTACAATGTTAGATGTAAGAAAGAAAGCAGGAAAGATATAAGGACAAGAATGAATCTTCTTCCTAGCAAGAAGATTGGAAGCACAAGAAGTGAATTGAATCTTTCTTCTATAGAGAGAAGAAGATTTGCAGACTTTCTCTCTTTGTGAGAGCTATCAGATTTTGCAGCAGTGTGATTTCAGAAGCAGATGAAGAAGAAGTGGTTGAATGTTGCTGCAGAGCTTTTTCTCAATTTATCTCTTTTCTCTTGGGAGCTTTTCCTCTATTTCAAAATGTATGTGGTGGATCACACAACTGTCATTTTCTGCCGACCTCCTCTTTATTTATAGCTCTGTGTATTCAAAATAATGTTATAGGAGGATAATTAATTAGCAGTCAGAAAAATAGAAAGATGAAAATGTTTCCATAATATTTATTTCTGTAGAAGGAAAGAACCAATTCAGATTTCAAATAATATCCAAATAAGTTAAATCAATTTAGCCAAGAATCAGATATAAGGAAAGAATGATTCAGAACGGCTATAAAATATTGACACTTATTCCATATAAATCAGATCTATTGAAAGAAGGAAAGAGATCTGGCGCCTATTTAAATTATGTCATGGAAATCGACGTGCGTCAATTACTTTTCGATGCAAGCGTCGAGAGCATCCTTTCTGGACGTCGAGAGAAAAATAAGGAAGGTGCGTCGACTGAGGTGCGTCGACTAGAAATCTGAGTGGCGTCGACTAGACTTACGTCGAAATCTTCCTAGAGTTACTTCGACTCAACCTGAAGGAAACGTCGAATACTAATCGACGCATATTTACTTAGCCTTGTTTTTTCATTCTTAGAATTCATTTCTAGGGGTTAAGAGAAATCATTTTCCCAACAGATTTCAATCTCAAGTCCCTCCTCGATAGATAACTTCACCTTACTGTGTTCCATTGAGATTCGATACTTGGGAATTACTTGCCCATTTTATATTACTTGAACGATCGGTACACTGCTATTTCGTGTCGCAGTCTTGCTACCGCCTATAGCAGTGTGCTAGATTCGCGCATCACATTTCTCGGAGGCTTTCATTACCATGACTATGTTTGCTAGCCACGTTGGGTATTCAGCTTCGCGGATGGACTTAGCTTCAAGAAGCTTGGACACCTCTTCTTCGATGGCCTGCAGTCGCTCGGGGGGGAAATTTTCTCTTCTTCTGGATGACTGGTCGACAAGAAGGATTAATATTTAGGGAGTGGAAATCACTTCGGGGTCTCCCCAAGTGGTATGCCCTGTATTTCTCTTGATTGCCCTGAGCGATCCCTATCCCGCAAGAAGTTGGAAATTTTAGAGCCAAGTGCGGAATGGATGAGATCACTCCGAAGATTGATTGGAGTGGCCTTCCGAATACGACATTATAGGCCGAGCTGAAGTCTATGACCATAAACTGAACACGATACGTAACTTGCCTTGGAAGCTCGCCAAACGTGACCTGGAGAGAGACTAATCCTAGAACCAGAACAGAGTATTCTGAAAGTGCAATTGAGTATCAGTTGAAAGTGATCGATATAATCAACCTCGCTTTGATACCAATTGAAGGAGAGTTTAGATCTTAGATTTACTCTAGAGGGGGGGGGGGTGAATAGAGTATTAAAAACTTTTCCCTTAATTTTATAGCGGAATTAAATTAGTGATATATATATGTGTATTGAGTGAGTGATTTATAAAACAAATAAAGAAATCAGCACACCGCACAACAACACAGAAAATCACAAGCACAGAGATACAAGGATTCTTATAGTTGTTCCCCAATAAACCTGGGTACGTCTACTCTTCTACCACACTTGGTAGGATCCACTAGGTTTTTGATCAGGTGCCCTATCACCAAGGGGTTTTTGTTCAGGTGTCCACACACCAAGGGAGCTTTTGATCAGGTGCTCTAACCAAACCACAGGTTTTTGATCAGGTGCCCTGCCACCAAGGGGTTAACTTTTGAAGGGAGTTATAACCATGTACAATCGGGGATAGAAAGGGGTTACGAAGTTCTTCTCTGTCAATATGCTGAGAGAAGACTCTAGTGGATGTTGATATTGTAAAGCTCCTTTGTCTGATATGAAATTGTTTGACAGTTTATTGGATGGAGCTTTCTCTTGAAACAAATAATCTTCCTGTGGCTGATTAATCTGGAAGAATAAGTTCTTCAGATTTTAGTTGCTCTTTTGAAGATCTGATCTAGCAGCAGAGACTGAGAGATGGTGTTGATGATGTTCTCAGTGAGATTGAGTAGGTGTTGCTTGAGGAAGAAGATGAAGATAATCTGTAAAGCTTTGTTCTTCTTTTTCTTCCTGCTGCTTTCTGAAGAGTAGTATATTTCTCTGTAATGTGTTCTCTTCTTTTCTATATTTCTGTACTGCTATACTATATTGTGATGTCGTGTAAAACTGCTGTGTAATAATAATACTGTATATCTTCTTCCTTATTCTTTTTGAAATCTCTGACAGATTTGACAAATCAAATCCTTTAATTAAGGAATATAATAATCTGAATAGATATATCCTGTACTGTCGATCTGATACGTTGTTTACCTTTTTCCTTTTCCATGAAATATCCTTTCCGAGAAATGTAGACGGCTATTTTCAAAATAGGAGGATAAAATAAAAGGAAATATATTATCCTTACTTATCTGGAAGAATAAATCCGTTGATGTAGACGATCTGAGTTCAAAGAATAAAATATAATAATCCTTCTGACATTCTGAACTGAAATAAAAAATTTCGTCGATCTCAAGAATTTTCGTCGATCTCAACATTTTCGTCGATCTCAAGATTTTCGTCGAACACAATGTTGAGTTTGTCGACCTCAACTAAATCAGGCTGGAAGAGTTGAATTTAGTTGAGCTGAGAAGATTTTTTGTCGATCTGAACATCTGATACTTATTCTTCGAACGCAAAGCTGAGTTTGTTGAACTGAAGAATTCATCGACTGCTGAGCCTGGATAATTTCATCGACCGCTGAGCCTGCTGGATAAATTCAGCCACCACTGAGCCTTGTTAATTTTGTCGACCGCTGAGCCTGGAGCAAGCCGTTCGTCGAATGCAGAGAGCATGTCGTTCGTCGAACCCAGAGAGCAAGCCGTTCGTCAAACCCAGTATGGAGTTCGTCGAACGCAGAACCTGAATAATTTCTTGAGTTCTAACAGCCTAAACTCTTGACCCATAGAATTCATTGGGGTCAACTCCATACTGGGTTAGCCGTCAGCAGATACTCTGAGTTTTGAGATTTACATTGAAAATAAAAGTAATAAAAAGAACCTTTGATCTTTCTCTGAATTCTGACATCTGTATTCTGAATTCTGATCAGCTGAGCTATATCTGCTATATTTCATTTTTCTGAAATTGTTGATCTGAATAGCTTTATAATCTGAATATGATATGCTATCAATCTGAATTTGAATCTGTAACATCTTTGAATTCTGAAATTGTCATAACTGAATCTGCAACATCTTCCACTAAATCTGCAAACTGCTGTGAGCTTTTTCAAGAACTGAAAACAAGCTTCTTCATACAGCATTTTCTCTTGATAAAACAACTCCCCCTATCATAAAGGAGTTTCTTCAGCTTTCTCCCCTTGCCAAGTTCATAGAACATCTCCCCCTGAGCAAAACACTGCATCATATGGAGCTTCTTCATAGAACTTCTCCCCCTGCCTTATTTCAGGAAGGCCTGAAGCTAGGCCCCTGGAAAAAGGGACATTTGATGGAGGTAGGGAAGGATGTAATCTTTATATTGTTATTGTTCCAATTGAAGGTTCTGGTTTTCTGATATTGAACTTGCAATTTCATTTGCATTCTCTGTCTTGAGAGTGTAAACCCTTTCTTTTATTTCTGCAACTGATAGTTTGATCCCAATTGAAAGTCCTCTAGTATCAGTTGAGGTCTCTGATAGTTTGATACCAATTGAATACCAATTGAAAGTGACCTTGATACCTGCAAAATGTCTCTGGTAGAGGTGGTGTTCCTCTCCTTATTTAATATGTTAGTTCCAACAATGCATGGACTCTTCTATTTTAAGGGTAGATTTGTTATAAACCCTATATGCTTTATTAGAAGGAAAATATCCTTGATTTTGCTTAAAATAGGATTCTATTAATATAATGAATATCTACAGCTTTTAATGGATTCTAAGGAATTCTTATCTTCTCAAAGATACATTGTCTGATACCTTCCTTCTTACAGAATTCTCTTATCAGAAGAGATTCAAAACTTAGTGCCATGATCATTTCTGATCAATGCACCTAGAGTAGAATACTCAAATCTTGATGATCCTGAGAAAGTCTGTAGGAACATGAAGTTATCTGACTTTGTTTTTAAGATAGAAAATTCAATTGAATTCTATAACTTTTTGTTTGATTACAATTGGAGTTAAAAGATTTTCAATAGGTTTAAGTATTGCCTTATAGTTAATTGTATTGGCCTTATCTGTTAAGTGTTTTACCAATTGAAATTTTGATTCTGATACTAATTAAAATCTTTAAAATCTGATTTCTGATACTAATTGAAAGTTTTCTTTTATGATCATTAAAATATATGTTTGATACTAATTTAAATTTTTCTTGATAATCATTAAGATATATGTTTGATACACTATTTTGATTTTGTCGATCTTGGGTTGACAAAGTGCAGTGATTTCGTTGATCTCTGATTAATGAATAGTTATATATATTCTCTGTGTTCAGAGTTTGTTGAAATTTGATTAGTTGAGCTCTGATTACATGAAAATTATGTTTAATTTTTGTGTTCGACTTTCGTCGATCTACGTTCGACGAAGTCATTTGATTTCGTCGATCTTGGTTCGACGAATATTGTTGAACATTGATTCATTGAGCTCTGATTATAAGAAGATAATGTTTTATTTCTTTGTTCAGCTTTCGTCGATCTACGTTCGACGAAGTCACTTGATTTCGTCGATCTTGGTTCGACGAATATTGTTGAACACATAAAATTTTAACAATTTTTATTAAGTTTTCTGTTACTTCTTTTTTCCTTAGCAGATACTAATTTTGTAGATGTAGTTAAAGTATTTTTCTTTAGAATATGAGATATATTAGATGAAAATCTTAAGCTATTTTTGCTGTCATTTAATCTGGCATTTTTAGTGCTTGTAATATTCATTAATTTGATATTTTTCTTATTAAGTGTTTGTTCAAAGATTTCAGCTTTAGTTGAATTATTTTTCAAGGAAATAATTTGTTCTTCTGATGTTTTTAAATCTTCTTTTAGTTTATTATTTTCAGAAGTTAAACTGGTTATTTCTGTTAACTTTGTCCTGAAAGATGTGATTTCTTTCTCAGATTCAATTAAATCTAAGCAGAGAATTTTAAAATCATCTTTGAAATCAGTGGAATTAAAATTAAGGTTAGATACTACCTGATCTGCATCATTTTCAGATTCTGATTCTTCAGAATTGTTTCCTAAGGCATTGATAGCCATCATACAGAAGTTCTTTTCTTCTTCATCATCCTCATCATCACTGGAACTGGATGAAGATGCATGATCTGAATCATTGTATGAGTCATATATGGCAATCAAGCAATGATCTTTGTCATTTACATTATTTTCATCTTCAGATGAACTTGATGATGACTCTGACTCTTCTGCAGAACTCTCATTTTCATCAGATTCACATTCTGCATCTGAGTTGTGGTTTGAACCATATATGGCCATCATGCAGAATGCTATAGCTTTTTGTTCTTCTTTTTCTTCACTTTGACTAGATGATGGTTCTGTATCAGAAATACAGAAAGTGGAAGAAGGTTCATCTACCATTCTTGTTAGGGAGTTCCAGATGCCTCTTGCTGAAGTGCAATCAACAACTCTTTGATAAATGTCATTTGACATTGCTTGTGCCAATATGTTCATGGCCTTGGCATCAACACTTTTCTGCATCTTTTGAGCATTTGTTGATGTTGATGAAGTTGAAGGTCCTGTCAAAATGACATTGAAAATATCTTCATCAATAGCATTCATATATAATCTAATCCTTGCTTTCCATAGTGCAAACTTACTTAGATTGCACATAGGAGGTCTTGTGCTAAAATATTCTTTGTTTTGTGCCATGTGTTTTTAAGAAAATAAAACTCTAAAATAAATTAAGATATAATTGATCTTTATGATTCAGGTGTTAGCCTGTAAATAAAAATAAACAGCCCTCTGATACCAATTGAAAGTGCAATTGAGTATCAGTTGAAAGTGATTGATATAATCAACCTCGCTTTGATACCAATTGAAGGAGAGTTTAGATCTTAGATTTACTTTAGAGGGGGGGGGGGTGAATAGAGTATTAAAAACTTTTCCCTTAATTTTATAGCGGAAATAAATTAGTGATATATATATGTGTATTGAGTGAGGGATTTATAAAATAAATAAAGAAATCAGCACACAACACAATAACATAGAAAATCACAAGCATAGAGACACAAGGATTTTATAGTAGTTCCCCAATAAACCTGGGTACGTCTACTCTTCTACCACACTTGGTAGGATCCACTAGGTTTTTGATCAAGTGCCCTATCACCAAGGGGTTTTTGTTCAGGTGTCCACACACCAAGGGAGCTTTTGATCAGGTGCTTTAACCAAACCACAGGTTTTTGATCAGGTGCACTGCCACCAAGGGGTTAACTTTTGAAGGGAGTTATAACCCTGTACAAGAGGGGATAGAAAGGGGTTATGAAGTTCTTCTCTGTCAATATGCTGAGAGAAGACTCTAGTGGATGTTGATATTGTAAAGCTCCTCTGTCTGATATGAAATTGTTTGACAATTGATTGGATGGAGCTTTCTCTTGAAACAAATAATCTTCCTGTAGCTGATTAATTTGGAAGAATAAGTTCTTCAGATTTTTGTTGCTCTTTTGAAGATCTGATCTAGCAGCATAGACTGAGAGATGGTGTTGATGATGTTCTCAGTGAGATTGAGTAGGTGCTGCTTGAGGAAGAAGATGAAGATAATCTGTAAAGCTTTGTTCTTCTTTTTCTTCCTGCTGCTTTCTGAAGAGTAGTATATTTCTCTGTAATGTGTTCTCTTCTTTTTCTATATTGTTGTACTGCTATACTATATTGTGATGTCGTGTAAAACTGCTATGTAATAATAATACTGTATATATTATTCCTTATTCTTTTTGAAATCTCTGACAGATTTGACAAATCAAATCCTTTAATTAAGGAATATAATAATCTGAATAGATATATCTTGTACTGTCGATCTGATATGCCGTTTACCTTTTTCCTTTTCCATGAAATGACCTTTTCCGAGAAATGTCAACGGCTATTTTCGAAATAGGAGGATAAAATAAAAGGAAATATATTATCCTTACTTATCTAGAATAATAGATTCGTTGCTGTAGACGATCTGAGTTCAGAGAATGAAATAAAATAATCCTTCTGACATTCTGAACTGAAATAACAAATATCGTCGATCTCAAGCATTTTCGTCGATCTCAACATTTTCGTCGATCTCAAGAATTTCGTCGAACACAATGTTGAGTTCGTCGACCTCAATTAAATCAGGCTGAAAGAGTTGAATTTAATTGAGCTGAGAACATATTTCGTCGATCTGAACATCTGATACTTATTCTTCGAACGCAGAGCTGAGTTTGTCGAACTGAAGAATTCGGCGACCGCTGAGCCTGGATAATTTTGTTGACCGCTGAGCCTGGATAATTTCGTCGACCGCTGAGCCTGGAGCAAGCCGTTCGTCGAACACAGAGAGCATGTCGTTCATCGAACCCAGAGAGCAAGCCTTCGTCGAACCCAGTATGGAGTTCATCGAACGCAGAACCTGAATAATTTCTTGAGTTCTAATAGCCTAAACTCTTGACCCATAGACTATACATTTGGGTCAACTTGATCCTAGTCAGCAGATAGTGATCCTAGCCCAAATCAGTAATAGGGTTGTTCCAACATATTCATCAATGTAGTAGATTGGTCTTCTTGTGGGATTGTGATTTTCCTCGACAAGTTTGATGCCATAAAGCGCGGAGAGAGATAAGATATTGGATGATCTCCCGCTATCCGCCAGGATCCTTCTAACGAGGTAACTAGGATTGCCAATCCTGACACTTATTACTAGCGGGTATTGATGCGGAGTTTGCACTCCTCGCAGGTCTCTTCCCCAAAGATGATAGTCGTGTCTTGCCTGAACCTTTTATTGTAGTGCTTTCCTTTGAGTTCCTCGATGCAGAGTATCTGAGTTATAAGGTTAGGGGATTTAGCGATGGTTCCCGCTCTTTTTTCCATGGTCTCTAGTCACGAGTATCATTGTAAAGAGGATACCGTCTTTTGGATTTTCAGAACTTTGGGAACCTTGTTCCCATATACGATGCCAAACTATTATGGTTTACTTGAGACTCTTAAAACCGGTCTAGAATAGACCATATATCTTATCCCGGGAGCGGTAAAATACCACGTGGTCGGTTCGGTGCCGACCTAACTTTACTAGCAGTTGCTTCTTTACAAGGCTTCAGAGAGGAATCGAGGGCGACATGCCTCTCCATGTTATAACTTATGGGAGAGGGAGAGAGAGAGAGAGAGAGAGAGACATTCAGAGGGTGACATGCCATCGCTCTCGAAACTAAGTCTTCTTCTTTGTTGCAGTGGGGAGCACCGCGCTTCGGGGTCTGGAAGGCCTTCCGCTTGCGCTTGGGATGTCGAGTGGTGCGTTCTAACCGTTTGGATGTCTTTGCAATATTTTGGCGGTGTCTAGTGTACAAAGCTTGCCATTGACTTAGAGATAATAATCACTGATCATTCCGTACTCAAAAGGAAGCTTGGAGGTGGATGGGGATCTTTGAGCGATCTTCGAAGTGCTTGAAGATTCTTCAAGGGCCTATTCGAAGATGATGAAGATCTTCAAGGAACTCTCTAACACATAGGAGGAAGGGAGAGAGGAGAGAATGATTGGAATGAAGGAGAGCCTTGGGGTCTTATTTATAGGCTCCATGGGTGGTTACAGTAGTTATGCGGTTATTCGCAGGCCGTAACCACCATAATTGTTATTTGTAGGCTGATTTTATATAGTTCAGGAGGCTTATTTTTTAAGTAATTTCCTATACGTAAACCGATATATTTTTGGATATTCGCACACACCCATAATGAGTGGTTATTCCGGCAGTTACGCGGGTGGTTATCCGCTCATCGGAGGGTGGAGATTTCACGGGGATGATCAGATGACGGTGGTTGGGAGTCCAGCCAGCGATGGGAGGATCGAACGGTGGCGAGGAGGCCGGTTGGTGACAATAACCGGTCGGCAAGGGGGGGCGAGGCCCTTGCGGCCATGTGCCATGGGCGCGCAGCAAAGGGCGGCCGGTCGGGTGGCTGGCTGCACCGCCACACGGCTGCGCGTCGTGGGCACACGACCAAGGGTGGCTGGTCACGTAGCCTTTCGTCCGCGCGCCATGGCGTGCGACCGAGGGCGTCCGGCGGTGCATCCTTATGACCGCTCGCTGGGGGTGCGCGACCAATTCCTAATTAGCCCAAGAATCACACCATGCATGATTAATTAAATTATTTCCTAAACTTTGGAAAAATATTCTCCAAAAATTCCAATTTTTGGACAGGGTGTGTAACTTATGAGTCCAATATTTATACGATTTTATGGACTTATCCGGGCTAGTTTTCACTCTTGTGCACGTCCTATTCGAGCTATAATTGCTTGTATTTCTCTTATAATCAATTCCGCGCTATGTGCACTATTTTGGCCCGTCTTGGGTTGCTTTTGTGCTTCTTGTTGTTGGGGGTAAGCACATGGTGCTCCCTAACCTTTTATTCTATATTGGTATTGAGCTGGAAGGGTATTCCCAGCTGTGTTGATGTTTATGCAGGTGGATGGATCTTCCTATTTTACCCAGAATTCATGTCTGCATGAATCGCACGGTCGTGCGTTTCCTTAACGCACAGACGGCTGCGGTGGTGCGCACTCATCTGGGGTGGAAAACGATGTTCTGTCTTTGATAATGCATTTTTACGCACGGGCAGTTGCCCGTGCGCGAAGGAAACGCACGATCGCCTGTTAAGCCTAGTTTGTAGGCCATCTGGAATTGGTCGTGCATTTTTACGCACGCGCGCCTTCGACCGTGCTTGAGTAAGATGCACGACCGCTGCTGCTTCTTCATCAAGGCATTTCGTTTTTGTTAATAATGCATGGTCTACGCACGGTCATGCATTCGACCGTGCATGACTTAATTTCTGCTATCTTAGTATATAAGCCAGGAAATCAGCTGGCTTGGGGAGGGGGTATCCGGAAAAACACTTGGGAGCCCGCCATTTCTGCTCCAGTCCGCCCATTTCACCTCTCCACCACCATTTGACCTAGGAGAAGCTCCGACAATCATTTTCTTGCAAATCTTCCGCCAAAGCTTCCTACTCGGCCTCCTCAATCATCCACAAGCTCAAGAACGCCATCAACGAAAAGTCTCCGCTACATTCAAGGTGTGTCCAACAAGAGTTAGCATGAGCTAAACCACGAAGAAGACGGGTAAAGTAGAGGAAGGTGACAACTCCTCTGGACTCTGGACGGCAACTGAAGACTAAGCACGGATGAGGCTTGACAAACCTACGATTCCGATTGAGAACCTTCAACAAAGTCTTCGAGCTTCGGTAACCTATTTCCCCTTGTGTATGGTTTATGGATCTTTCCATTGTATGTATGTAACATTTGGATGATGTTCATAAACCTTTTGTTTAAGCTAATATAAGTTCATGCTTATGAAATTTGTTATGGTTTATATGAGTTGAGGAGCGCCCCACACCATCCACTCCACTGCTCCGTTGTGCACCGCATTAGCAATTGCTAGTTGTGTGTTC
Source organism: Dactylorhiza incarnata (assembly GCA_033032865.1). NCBI lineage: Eukaryota > Viridiplantae > Streptophyta > Magnoliopsida > Asparagales > Orchidaceae > Dactylorhiza > Dactylorhiza incarnata. The sequence continues at coordinate 20,538,061 of JAWHQI010000003.1, forward strand.
TGTGACGAGGTGCCTACGACCCTCACTCCGCTGGTTACGAATCATCCATCCGCTAGCCTTCTCGTCCACCTGCTTATCGAAGCACGACATTGCGGCCTGCATTCCAACCCGCCAAGCGAAGCGGTGCTTTAGGCCCGCATTTTCTTTCATTGTTGTTAATTTAGGAAACCCAAGATTAAACCCCACTTTTTATTATTAGCATAGCAATCTTTATAATCAATTTCCCTAACGAGAAATCATACACCCCAATTTGCAATCCTCTGAGAACGATATTCGGGGAGTCTCTCCCAACTTTTATTACTTGTATGACCGGTGCACTTGCCGTAAGCGTGCCAAGTTTTTGGCGCAGTTGCCGGGGATTGTAACTGCCGCTGTGATTCTTTTGTTAGGAAAATTTCTTGTCAAGATTTTTCTCTGTTTGATTTTTTGTCTTGTTTATCTTGTCCTTTTATGGGGTGCTGCAATTGCTTATTGCTAGGTGTAGTATAGTGCACATTTGGGTCTTTCTGTCGAATCTGAGTATCTTCATGCAATGTGGGCTGCATTCAACATCCGTTGCCACTGGTGTGGAGATATCTCCCATGCTAGTGATAGATGCCCATCGGGAGATGGTGACCCTAATACCTTAGACGCAATGTATCAAACGCCAATATCACATGGTACCCCTTAAAGTGTGCCTAAGTCCTATGGTTATCAGTCTGCTCCGCAGATGCCGTTTTTGAATTCATCTCCGTCCCTATTTGGACCAAAGAAGAATACAAAACAATGTCTGTTTTGTCAGAGCACAGAACATGCCTTGAAGGATTGTGCCGAGTTTCTTCGCCAAGTAGACGAGGATGATGAGTCGGACATCCGGATCATCCCAACTCCTACTTATAGTTGCACACCTTCAACATTTAGTTATGTATCTGTATCACCTCCATGCTTTGAAGGGAATGATTTGGATACATATATTTGAACCGACGAGCCAGTGGCTCGGAAGGTTATGGTGTCGGGCGGGTTAGCCTGAGGAGCTTATGGCTCAAAGATAGATGGTAATCATAACTGCATGTGCATAAAGATGGCGGTTCATCGGTATTGACGGTCGTTCACACCGACATTAATACGCTGACTCGACAAGTGTGGATTTGCACTTAGCCAAGGAAATGTCTTGTGATCCAGCCAGTAAGAGTACGCAGATGCTCCACGGTTTTGCGTTGAGGCGTACGATAGGTCTAGGTTAGGTAGTGTGAATTCCAACCTAGAGGTGGGCGAGGCCCAACCCACCGCTTCTATTTTCCACTACGGGAGTATCCTGGAAGTCTTGCTAGCTCCAAAAAGGGGGAACTAAAGGTCTGTGCGCATAGAGTCAAAGTGTGTGAGTTTCACTTGTGTGAACATAACATAAACTACATAACCTTGCATGTCATGGCATAAGCATTGCATTTCAACCCTTACCCCTATCGTATAAATTGGTATGGGACTTTGTATACGATATGTAACACCCCAAAGATCGTGGTTCAGCGAGGTAGGCGAAATGGTAGTGTTGCGCTCGGGATAGGCTCAAGATTCCAGATCAGGTCAATGCGCACGACCATTGTCCTCTTCGCGCATGACCAGTGATCGTGCGCCAACGATCGTGCGCAACCCGCAAAGAATCGGAGTTCTGTCTCGGCTTATGCGCACGACCATTGTCCTCTTCGCGCACGACCAGTGATCGTGCGCCAGCGATCGTGCGTTAATTCAGAAGAGAATCGAGTTCTGTCTCGGACAGTGCGCACGACCATTTTCCTCTTCGCGCACGACCAGTGATCGTGCGACAGCGATCGTGCGCCCTATTTATTCTGTTCCGCGATTTTGAGCGGAGAAGAAGATCAGACCGTCCAAATCTTTTGGGATTTGATTCAACGGCTAGGTTTAGTTGCGGGAGACCTTTAGGGCTGATGAGAGGGGGTTAAACCTCATATTCTCTAAGTCATTCTCTCTCCAAACCCTAGAGAAAGAAGGAGGAGCCAAGGAAGAAGAAGGGAGATTCCGCCATTGACGGAGCTCCGGAGCTCCGTTTCGCGAACCGTTTCCAGATCTGGAGAGTGCAGCCCGGTGCGGTCATTTCCCTCCGTCTAGAATCTCGGATCCATGGCGAAAAAGAACGCGCCTAGGGTAACGATTTCTTCTCCCGTTGTTTGGACTTGTCTTTTGTCCTCTCTTTCGTTTCTCTATGCTTGCATGAGGGATCCCTTTCACCAAATGGGTGAAGTGTAGGATTCCCTCAAGTTCTCCGGAACTCCGGGTCGATTGTGTCCGTCCCCGGCATATTGCATGTAGAAAATCCGGTAGTCGTGCGGATTTAGGCATTTTGTGTGAAGCCTATTCGTGGCCGTGAGCCCGAATCGGTGATGCTTGGATTGCGACGTTGCATTTAGGTTAAGCCTAGAATGCGTGCCGGAGAATGACTCCGTGAAATCATCTATAGTAGTGCGGGATTTAAGTGTAGGCGTCTTGTGAAGATCCTAACGAAAGCCTCATGCTTTGAGATTGGATGAAGGCAAACCTTCACCGCGAAATTGATGCGGAGCGTATTATACCTCCCCTTTTTGAGTATTTGTGAAGCCTAGATCCTTGTGAAGGGATTAGGTGCGTAGCTTATATTTGTGTAGCACTTGAAGGTGCTAAACCCTTATGGGCCGAGGCGAAGCCGTACCCGCGTCGTGCGACAGATCGCGACGATTAGAGCACGGGCAAAGCTAAACCGAACCCGTTTCCATGCAGATCGGTAAGAGGTCCCTACCTCATGTAGCCGTGTGATCATGGGAGAGGTCGTGGAAGGTGTTTTACCTAGACCGACCAAAAGCTCTTTTTCCCACATAAGGCGATGGCCCTTACGGTGGAGTGTTTGTTGGAATTGATGTTGTTAGCCTCACGCGGTTGTTTAGGAGGTTGCGGGGAACCTTCGGGTGAACCCAACCAACATCATATGCATACCTAGGTTCCCTCCTTTTTGATGCTCAACCTAGAAGATTGAATGTGCTTGAAACCTCACCTTGTGTAGTTGCACTTTCTTTATGTTAGTACTTGTGCTGGTATGGCTTGCTTGCAGGGTAGAATCTCCGCCACCCCGGGAAAGGGGTGGGGTCGTTATAATTTGGTCAGCTGTGCTGACCGTTACCTTGTTTGCCACCGCTTGGTGGAATGTTCTTATGCAGGTGCAGGTGAGCCTAGCGGGAAATAGCGGGCGGTGGCCCTTTTGCTGAGTTGGCCCTTGAAGGCCAGCCTCCTTTTTAGCTTTCTCATGTATTGCCGGCCTGCGTGCCGATGTATGTTTTGGAGTTTTTGGTACATTTGCTAAATGTAAGGCCTTAAGGCCATAACTCTCTTTCTTGGTTTCATTCCTATGATAGTGGACAATTCTAATGGAAATGTTAAATCTTTATGCTTCCGCTAGTGTTTAGTATACTCTGTTGTAGTTTCTTTCTGTTTATCACCTTTTAACTCCTAGCTAGTGTGGTTAGTATGGCGTGGGGTCCCGGCCGGACCTACTGTTATATTATTCGTGCTGGCAGGGTGTTACAATTTGGTATCGGACTTAAGGCGTCGATCCGTAGTTTAGCGAATTCGGGACGAATTCCTTTTAAGGGGTGGTGCGCACGGGTTGTGCATTCACCTAAAACGACAAAAACTAATAAGAATGTCCACTTAGGAATGAAAAGAAAACATACTTGTTTGCGGAACCTGAGCGTTCCATGATTGTTGTTTGATATGTTTTGGGTCACTAAATTGTGCTTTGCATGATTATAGGTGACTAGAAGTGCTGCGGGGCAGTCTCGACCCCGTAACACCGCTGAAAGTAGTGGGTCGGCTGAAGTGCCAGCGACCACTCCTTCTGCTGAAATGATCAAGTTAGTCGCAGAAGCGGTCTTCGCGATGATCAACGCTCAACCCCAAAGGCTGGTCCAGCCTACTACTCCTACTCCGGATGTGGCCCCTGAGGCTGTTGCTGCAGTGGAACCTGCGGTAGCGCCGAGGGTGGAACCTCAAGTTGCGCAAGTAGTTGCGGGGCGAGCGCGTGACCAGCAATTAAAGCATTTCCTGAGCTTTAATCCTCCTACCTTCTCGGGATCTGAGTCCCCAACGGAGGCAGAAGATTGGTTGTCAAGAGTTAGAAGAACTCTGAGGGCGACAGCGACGGACGAAGCCATGATGGTCACCTTAGCCACCTTCCTTCTTGATGGAGAGGCTGTGCTGTGGTGGGAAGAGCAGGAGCTGCATAAGTTCTGCGGTAGAGATATTACTGAAATCACAATGGCTGAGTTTTCAAAGTCGTTCCTCCAAAGGTTTATCCCCTCTGCCCAGCGCATTGCGTTACAAAACCAGTTCTTGAGGTTGACACAAGGTGATCGCTCCGTTGACGATTACTTGCATGAGTTTACCAGACTGAGTCGCTATGCGGGGTCCTTGGTGGAGGATGAGGAGACAAAGACAAATAAGTTCTATGAAGGGCTTCGGGACGAGTTGAAGCTGCTCCTTGCAGGCCCTATGACGTTCGGCTTCCAAGTGATGGTGCAAACTGCCAGATCTTTGGAGTTGGACATGAAGAGGGTACAAGCAAAGGGTGTTGTAAAGAAACCTGAGTTTCATGCGCCGGCCTCTCAGTCCAAGTCGGTTTTCAGAAGGAACAAAAGGAAGTTCAAACAGGCGGAACCAGCTCCTTCAAATGTTTCGGGAGCCACGACCGCGCGGACTCCTATTACGTGTTTCACCTGCGGGAAGGTGGGACACAAAGCTGCGGTGTGTCGAAGTGGTCCCCCGAAGACTGGTAATCGAGCGGTGGATTATGCTCGTACTGTGGAAAAGGGTAAAGCTGTGGAGTCTTCGGCTTCCCAGCACATTCCGACTCAGCCGAGAGTCTTTTCGCTTGGCCAACAAGAAGCTATACGACAAACTGATGTCGTCGCAGGTACGAATTAGAAGTTAGCTTTTACAGCTATATATATAATTCATACTGTGGTACGACTTTATGCTTTATTTGTGTGCAATTAGGTTTCGTCCTAATTTTCAACTATCCGGCGAGAGCTCTATTTGATACGGGTGCATCGCACTCTTTTCTGTCTGAGGACTTCGTGGTGCGAATCAGAGTGCCATCTACCTTCGTAGAGGATAGATTAGAAGTAGTGCTACCCAATGGATCTCGCATGTCTGCGGATAGGAAGAGCCGTGTGAAGGTGCGGATCGGAAGTCAGGATTTCGATTTGGAAGCATCGTTGTTGCCGTTAGCTGAATTCGATGTGATCTTCGGCATGGACTGGCTCTCGGAGCAGCGGGCATGCATAGATTGTAATACAAAGGAGATCACTCTGGGAAGGGACACCGAAGGAGAAACCATGTTCGCCGGTATGCGAGGAGCGAGCAAGACGCTGATGTCTGCTCTCCAAGTGGTTAAGGCGGTGAGAAAAGGCGCCGAGTTGTTCTTCACCTTGTTGGAGGCTTCAGAGCCAAAGCCCAGGTTATGTGATGTCCCAGTTGTAGCAGAGTACGCCGACGTGTTTCCTAACGAACTCCCTGGGGCTCCGCCTCAGCGAGAGATCAATTTCTGTATCGAGTTGGTGTCAGGTGCCAAACCTGTGGCCCGCTCACCGTACCGGATAGCGCCAAAGGAATTGGCAGAGATGAAGGTTCAATTGCAAGAGCTGCTAGAGCAAGGCTACGTACGTCCAAGTTCTTCGCCTTGGAGTGCACCGGTCCTCTTTGTGATAAAGAAGGACGGGAGCTTGCGTCTATGTATCGATTATCGAGAGCTAAATAAGTTGACTGAGAAGAACCGATATCCGATTCCAAGAATCGATGATCTCTTCGACCAGCTGGTTGGGTCGACGGTATACTCCAAACTGGACCTAAGGTCCGGCTATTACCAACTGCGGATTAGGGAATGTGACATTCCAAAGACAGCTTTCAGTACCCGCTTTGGGCACTATGAGTTCACGGTGATGCCGTTCGGTCTGTCTAATGCACCGTCGGTATTCATGGACTTAATGAATAGGACGTTCTGTGAGTATTTGGATCAATTCGCGATCGTCTTTATCGACGACATTTTGGTATACTCTCAATCAGAAGAGGAGCATGTAGGGCATCTGCACGCCGTTCTGAGCACCTTGAGGAAGAGTCAGCTATATGCCAAGTTCTCCAAGTGCGAGTTTTGGCTACCGTCAGTAGCATTCCTTGGTCACGTCGTTAGTGGAGATGGAATTGCGGTAGATCCGTCGAAGATAAAAGCGATCCGAGCGTGTCCTTTGTTGAAAAACGTAGCGGAAGTCCGAAGTTTCTTAGGACTTGCCGGCTATTATAGGCGCTTTGTGGAAAACTTCTCGAGGATCGCACTTCCTCTCAAAAAACTGACTAGGAAGGATCATAAGTTTGTTTGGTCGCCCGAGTGCGCACGAGCTTTTGAAGAACTGAAGAGCCGTCTGACCACGGCGCCCATTCTATGCTCGCCATGTGGTACGGAAGGCTACGAAATTTACAGCGACGCCTCAGGGAGTGGTTTGGGTTGTGTCCTAGTGCAGTTCGGTAAGGTAATTGCCTACGGCTCCCGTCAGTTGAAAGTTCATGAGAGGAATTTCCCGGTCCATGATTTGGAGCTAGCGGCCGTGGTATTTGCTCTTAAACTTTGGAGGCATTATTTGTATGGCGTGAAGATCGACATCTTTACCGACCACAAGAGCCTCAAGTACTTGCTAGATCAAAGGGAGTTAAATATGCGACAGAGGAGGTGGTTGGAGTTCCTTGGGGACTACACCTTCGACATCAAATATACTCCTGGAAAGGGAAATGTAGTTGCGGACGCGTTGAGTCGTCGGGCTCCCGCTCAAGCAAATTGGATTTTGATGCACGATGAGCGTCTAATCCGTGAGCTGGAAGAAATGGAAATCATTTGCGTTGATCGAAGAGCGTCTACTTCAGCATGCTTGAACTGGACGGAGGTTCAATACCACCTTGCCGACCGAGTTCGACAGGCATTGGAGCTGGATGAGAGCATGAAACGCTACACCGCGGAAACCGTTGTCGGGTCGAACGCTGATTTCTCTTTCGAAGATGGCCTTATGTGGAAGAATGGCAGATTGTGCGTCCTAAACGTTGGTACTCTACGGGAGGAATTGATGTACGAGGCTCATCATACCAAGTACTCTATCCACCCGGGGAGCACGAAAATGTACATGGACATGAAGAAACTTTTCTGGTGGCCGGGTATGAAGAAGGACATTGCCCTCTACATGGCCAAGTGCAACACTTGCGCGTTGGTGAAGGTGGAATGTCAACGTCCCGGTGGATTTTTGAAGTCCTTGCCGATTCCGGAATGGAAGTTTGACGACATTTCGATGGATTTCGTGCACGGATTGCCGAGATCGCAGCATGGAAACGACGCCATCTGGGTGATCGTGGACAGACTGACAAAAGTATCGCATTTTATTCCGAACCGGAAGGATGATTCTGTAGAAAAGCTAGCGAAGCTCTATGTCGATAGTATTGTGCGGCTGCACGGTGTCCCTCGTAGCATCGTCAGCGATCGTGACGGGCGTTTCACATCGAAAGATTGGAGGCTTATCCATGAACTGTTGGGCACAAAATTGAAGTTCAGCACGGCCTTCCACCCGCAAACGGATGGACAGACCGAGAGAACCAACAGGACTATGGAGGATATGCTCCGAATGTGCGCTCTAGATTTTGGAAAGAAGTGGGAAGATCATCTCTATATGATCGAATTCGCCTACAATAATAGCTACCAAGCCAGTATAAAGATGGCTCCTTTCGAGGCCCTCTATGGTAAGAAGTGTCGTACGCCGTTGTCTTGGGCAGAAACGGGCGATACTAAGCTATTAAAGCGAAAGGATGTTGAGGAAGCAACTTCGACGATCCGAACTATTCGGGAAAGGCTATTGATTGCCCAGGATAGGCAAGCAAAGTATTACAACGCCAAGCATAGGAACCTAGAGTTCGCCGTCGGTGACCGGGTTTACTTGAAGATCAAACCGTTCAAAGGGGTATCAAGGATCCGACGCTTGAAAAAGCTCAGTCCAAGGTACTTAGGACCGTTTGAGATTGTGGAACGTGTGGGTGATGCGGCCAATCGGCTTGCACTATCTGCAGAGCTGAGCGGTCTGCACGACGTGTTTCACATTTCAGTTCTGAGGAAGGCAGTGCAAGAGCCTACTCATATCGTTGCAGTCGGCAAAGTGTCGGTGGATAGTGGGTTGTCGACGAAAGTCAAACCCTTACGCATCGAGGATACCGAGGTAAAGCAGTTGCGGAACAAGTCCATTCGGATGGTAAAGGTCCGGTGGGATAATTGCGGCCGAGAGGAGCTAACTTGGGAGAGAGAGCAAGCGATGCTTGCGGAGTACCCCGAGCTATTTCCCTCAGGTAAATTTTCTTTAAAAACTGTAATTTCCTGCTATTACTGTTTTCGAAATTTCGGGATGAAATTCTTTTAAGGGGGGTGGAGTTGTAACACCCCAAAGATCGTGGTTCAGCGAGGTAGGCGAAATGGTAGTGTTGCGCTCGGGATAGGCTCAAGATTCCAGATCAGGTCAATGCGCACGACCATTGTCCTCTTCGCGCACGACCAGTGATCGTGCGCCAACGATCGTGCGCAACCCGCAAAGAATCGGAGTTCTGTCTCGGCTTATGCGCACGACCATTGTCCTCTTCGCGCATGACTAGTGATCGTGCGCCAGCGATCGTGCGTTAATTCAGAAGAGAATCGAGTTCTGTCTCGGACAGTGCGCACGACCATTTTCCTCTTCGCGCACGACCAGTGATCGTGCGCCAGCGATCGTGCGCCCTGTTTATTCTGTTCCGCGATTTTGAGCGGAGAAGAAGATCGGACCGTCCAAATCTTTTGGGATTTGATCCAACGGCTAGGTTTAGTTGCGGGAGACCTTTAGGGCTGATGAGAGGGGGTTAAACCTCATATTCTCTAAGTCATTCTCTCTCCAAACCCTAGAGAAAGAAGGAGGAGCCAAGGAAGAAGAAGGGAGATTCCGCCATTGACGGAGCTCCGGAGCTCCGTTTCGCGAACCGTTTCCAGATCTGGAGAGTGCAGCCCGGTGCGGTCATTTCCCTCCGTCTAGAATCTCGGATCCATGGCGAAAAAGAACGCGCCTAGGGTAACGATTTCTTCTCCCGTTGTTTGGACTTGTCTTTTGTCCTCTCCTTCGTTTCTCTATGCTTGCATGAGGGATCCCTTTCACCAAATGGGTGAAGTGTAGGATTCCCTCAAGTTCTCCGGAACTCCGGGTCGATTGTGTCCGTCCCCGGCATATTGCATGTAGAAAATCCGGTAGTCGTGCGGATTTAGGCATTTTGTGTGAAGCCTATTCGTGGCCGTGAGCCCGAATCGGTGATGCTTGGATTGCGACGTTGCATTTAGGTTAAGCCTAGAATGCGTGCCGGAGAATGACTCCGTGAAATCATCTATAGTAGTGCGGGATTTAAGTGTAGGCGTCTTGTGAAGATCCTAACGAAAGCCCCATGCTTTGAGATTGGATGAAGGCAAACCTTCACCGCGAAATTGATGCGGAGCGTATTATACCTCCCCTTTTTGAGTATTTGTGAAGCCTAGATCCTTGTGAAGGGATTAGGTGCGTAGCTTATATTTGTATAGCACTTGAAGGTGCTAAACCCTTACGGGCCGAGGCGAAGCCGTACCCGCGTCGTGCGACAGATCGCGACGATTAGAGCACGGGCAAAGCTAAACCGAACCCGTTTCCATGCAGATCGGTAAGAGGTCCCTACCTCATGTAGCCGTGTGATCATGGGAGAGGTCGTGGAAGGTGTTTTACCTAGACCGACCAAAAGCTCTTTTTCCCACATAAGGTGATGGCCCTTACGGTGGAGTGTTTGTTGGAATTGATGTTGTTAGCCTCACGCGGTTGTTTAGGAGGTTGCGGGGAACCTTTGGGTGAACCCAACCAACATCATGTGCATACCTAGGTTCCCTCCTTTTTGATGCTCAACCTAGAAGATTGAATGTGCTTGAAACCTCACCTTGTGTAGTTGCACTTTCTTTATGTTAGTACTTGTGCTGGTATGGCTTGCTTGCAGGGTAGAATCTCCGCCACCCCGGGAAAGGGGTGGGGTCGTTATAATTTGGTCAGCTGTGCTGACCGTTACCTTGTTTGCCACCGCTTGGTGGAATGTTCTTATGCAGGTGCAGGTGAGCCTAGCGGGAAATAGCGGGCGGTGGCCCTTTTGCTGAGTTGGCCCTTGAAGGCCAGCCTCCTTTTTAGCTTTCTCATGTATTGCCGGCCTGCGTGTCGATGTATGTTTTGGAGTTTTTGGTACATTTGCTAAATGTAAGGCCTTAAGGCCATAACTCTCTTTCTTGGTTTCATTCCTATGATAGTGGACAATTCTAATGGAAATGTTAAATCTTTATGCTTCCGCTAGTGTTTAGTATACTCTGTTGTAGTTTCTTTCTGTTTATCACCTTTTAACTCCTAGCTAGTGTGGTTAGTATGGCGTGGGGTCCCGGCCGGACCTACTGTTATATTATTCGTGCTGGCAGGGTGTTACACGATAGGCCTTGCTAAACTACCCCTTGGTCTATAAGTTTATATGGGCATTCCTATAAATCAATGGTTACTCTTCTATTATGTACTTATCTTTACTTACTGTTCTTTTCTTGCTCTTTACTATACTCTATTACTACTTCATTTATATATGTACACACCTGCGTGGAGTAGCTATTCCTGTAGCTAGGCCATGTCACCTGCCTTGATATATCCTATTGCCGTCCTCCGCTTCATCCTCCCAGACGGTGCCTAGGAGCTAGTGGGGGAGGGGCGGAGAACACAAGGCTTAGTCTTTTTGACTAATGGTCGGTGGACCATATCATTTTAGGGGATCGAGGAGACGCAGCAACACTAGAGGTCGGTGCAGATGGAGGCGGGTCAGTCTAGTACAGGAGAACCCGTTTCTGGATCAGTGAGTGATTAGTAGTATGCTTCTGCGAGGGAACTTGTAGTGAGGACATGATGTACAGGGCATGAGCCCTTTATTGTTGTAACCTTTATTATTTCAGTTATACCATGCGGACACTTATATATATAGCATGTGATTTGTGGACTTGAACTTCTATTTGTTCGTTTATACTGTTCTTCTTCTGTGATCGATATGGCCTGCAGGATTGACGTTTTGTAGTGGTGACCTTTCCGAGAGTTGGTGTCACCGCAAAGAGGCGGTTCTGGGCATAAGACCCAGTTTTGTAGCGAAAAAAGGGGTCTTACATCCAGAAGCTGCGACAAAAGAGTGTTCCATTGGTAAAGGTCCTGTGGTCTAACCATGGGAAGGAGGAATACACTTGGGAGCCTATGGACCTCATGCAACAACATTACCCAGGGTTATTTCCCCAAGGTGTGTCCTAAACTAGTTTATCAGACTTCATATTTCAACACCAGTAGCCCCAAACTCAAATTTCAGGGATGATTTTTTTTGTTTATTGGATTTGTAACATCCCAGTTTGCGCAAGGCCCCTCTTGAGTGTTTTATGTCATCGGAAGTTAACTCAGGCTTGGTAGAAGCCCTTGGACCCTGAGGTGGTTAGGGTTGAGTCACGGTCAACAAGGGTGGGTCTAGCACTCCCACTCTTAAAGATAAGAAATAAGGGAAAACTTGTAGAGGAGAGATAACGTCGGGCGGTAGTGATACCGCCAACGGTAGCCTTCAAAATCTACTAGACAGTGTCAAAATTGATTGGACAGACTAAAAATTGACAAGACAGTGTCAAAATCGACTGGACAGACTAAAAATTGATGGGACAAACTCAAAATCGATGGGACTGTCAAAATCAACTAGACAGTGTCAAAATCGACTAAATAGACTAAAAATCGACTTGACAATGTCAAAATTGACTGGACAGACTAAAAATTTACTGGACAGACTAAATATAACATCCCAGAACAACTAGACCCCTAAGATGCATTTTGGTCATGGCAAGGTCATGACATTGCTCTAAGAGACCAAAATGGCTCTAAGAGACCAAAATGGCCCTAAGAACCAAGGTGAATAGGTAAAAATCACCTTGTTTTGCAAATAACCACTTTTGGCCACCCACCTAGTGTTTGCCTAGTATACCTCTAAATGATAAGTTGACCTCACAGGTGCCTCCTAAACCCTTTAGGGAATCCCTTGGGTCACTAAGGCCCCTTAGGGCCAACTTAAGTGGTCAAATTGACCAAAACCCACCTTGGGGTGCTAATAGCCATTTCTGTTAATCTAACCCAGGGTTAGCTAAAAGGGTCCCAAAATGACAAGTTGACCACACCATGAAATCCCTAACCACCTTAGGGATTCCCTAGGATCATTAAGGTCCAATTGGGGTCACCTAAATTGGTCATTTTGACCAAAGTCAACTTTAGCTTGAAATAAGTCAACCATCCCTATTAAGGGTCAATTAGGATTCAAATGATCAAATTGATCAGACTTAAACTCTCGAAGCCACTAAGGGAGGTCATTATGTCATTATTGACCCATGAGGTTCAACAAAATTCATGATTTTGACTAAAGTCAACTTTGGGTCAAACTAACTCAAATTAGCCTATATATGTTCAATTGACCCAATATGGGCCCCACCATTGCCCAATCCATCATTGATGGTGCACAGAGACCCATGACCATCATGTGGGGACAGCCCACTCATTAGTTGATCGAGTCAACTAAAAAGTCAGCACTTGGTCAAATAGGCTTAAATTGGGCTCAAGTGAAATTAAACCCAATTCACATGGGCTAAAACCCTCAAAGTGAGCCCAAATTGAAGCCCACTAGCCTATTTACCTTCTCTAACCTCAAATTTTTGAAAATTTGGAACATGCAAGGCTAAAATTAGGATTTCCCCCAATTTGGGAATGAGACAAAATGATTTTGCATGCATGAAGCTCCACATGGCCAAATTAGTCACTCCCAAGGCCTCCTCTCACCTCCTTCAGTAATTCCCCTCTAAATGCATGTTGAAATTAGTCCAGGTGGTGACCAATTTCGAAACCCTCCATGTGGCCAAATCCCCCCTTAATGGCATCTCTTTAAAAACCCCCTCTCAGCTCCAATTAGACCTCATATCACCTTTAGAACTCTGAGAGAAGAAGAAGCCCCCACCTAAGGAGGAAAATCATGCTCTGGATAGGGAGATCGGGCAAGGCATGGATCTTGGATGGTCATCCATGACAACCTGAGGAACAAGGCTCAAGCTCAAATTAGGCATGGATTCCTTCTCCTCTCCCCTAGTGCTAGATCTTAGTTCTTTTCTTTTTGAATTTCGTTGAGAAATGAGGGAGATACACTAGTCCACTTTCAAGCTTTTAGCCCCAAAAATGGTGATGGCGGGGGAGCAACTCCGGCCATCCCCGGCCATGTGATCACCACCAATCGAAAGCCCCCACTAATGTGAAGCTTCCACATAGAGGGTTTGGCCGGAGATCAAGAGTGGTGGCTGGATTTTGGATCCAAAAATAGCCCAAAATTTTGTCAAATTTCGGGCTAATAGGGAAGATGAACAATACTTTGTTTTTTTATAAGTATTAAATAGTAATAATAATTTAGTATGCTCATTTTATTAATGTCACATTTACTATACATACTTGCATGTTGATTTTTAGCCCATTTAGATCCAAAATCAGAAGAAGTTGTAAATCCAAAATTTGTAGTTCTCTGTGTTAACTTTCATTTGCCACTGATTTTGCGACATTTGGAGTTTTGTAGCTCCCTGGGCACTCATTTTGGTGAAGGGTGTACAAAGTGAACCCTAGGCACTAAATTGACTTCCCCCATCATTTGGCTTATCCAAATGAGCTGATTTTTGGAACATGCATGGTATATTACAAAACACATCCCCTGCCCAAATTTGGGAATTTTTATGAAAAACTTTCCTAAATTATATAAATGCCCAAATGAAACCAAATGACACCAGAATTTTGGTGGGTGTCACTTTAGGGCATAGTTAGCTTCTGATAAAAATTTCAGAGCTTTTGGATATGTGCATGCATGGGAAAATCCATTTGCATGTCTAGGGTCCTTAAGGTAAATGTGCCTCGGTCACATTTAGGGTATTTTGCGAATTTTCCCAAATCCTTGGGAGAATTAACCTGAAATTTCTAACTTAGTTTTAATATACCTATGCACACCCTCTCCCCAAAAATGAGTGATATTTGGGGAACATTTTGTTGGAACATGCTTTCCGCATCTCTTGGTTTGACAATAACAAATCCTATTGAATTTGATCATACTTGTTTTGTGTTTATAGTATGCAGGATTCAGTGCTTTCAAATCTCCATGGAAATGTGTTTTTGTTATTACTACAACGTGCGTTAGAACTAACGCTGGCGCTAGTGTTCGTTCGACGAAATCAAAGCTCCGTTCGATGAACTAAAAGTTTCGTTCGACGAAATGAAATGGCGATCGACGAACTGCATGCTCTACCGCGGTGCTCAACAAAATGCATGCCTTACCGCGGAGCATTTGATCTACCGCTAGTGCTAGTGTTCGTTCGGCGAAATGAAAGCTGCGCTCGACGAAACGCTTATCACTGCGTTCGATGAATTTGCGATCGACGAAAGCGGAATCCCGTTCGACGAAAATTTGATCGACGAAATATAATCCCAGTTCGATGAAAATGCGCCCGACTAAAATAGATGTGCTCTACCGTGGAGTGCTAGCACTATCGCTGGCGCTAGCGAAAATGTCGTTCGACAAAATGTGTTCGACGAAGATGGCTTTCGACGAAATGTGTTCGACGAAGATGGCATTCGACGAAAAGTGTTCGACCAAAATAAATGTCGGTCGATGAAAATTGATGCCAGGAGTTGCTACCGCGGTGCGTTAGCACTACCGCTGGCGCTAGCATATATAGAAACATTTGTCGAGAAGGAAACAGTGGAGAAAAAGGAATGTCGACGGGACGCTATTTTGGCAAGTACTATTGCGGCGCGTTAAGTCTAACGCCCGGCGGTAGCTTTTGGAAACTTCCCGTCTGGAGTTGATTGAGGAGAAGATTTGGAAGATGATTGTGGCTGAAGGAAGGATATCTCGCTATCGCGGGCCATTAGCGTTACCGCGGCGCGCCAGTGTTTGGCGGTCAAATGTTGCGTAAACTACCACGATCTGTGTACTTCATTGCCTAATGTGAATATCGCGGGGCGATAGTACTACCACGGGCGGTAGTGGCTGATTCTATAAAAAGTCGCGCGCCTCCTTCGTTGTTGGTTGTTGTTACAGAAGGAATTGAAGCCAAATATTCAGAGCACTAGTGAGAGCCTTCTCCAAGCAGCCTGAAGAACTCCGTCAACATTCGTGAATGCAAAGAACTTGAAGACCAATACGATCACATCTACATCGACATCAAGTTCAACTTTTGAGGGAGTTTCTAGTTTGTGTTTTTATTTTCTAATTGTAACCTTTGTATCTTTTGTTCGGTAGAGGAATTCGCCGCACGGCGACTAGGGCCTTGCGGGGACTAGGGGGAATTCTCCACATGACGACTAGGTCTGGGTAGGACTTAGGGAGTAATTCGCCTCGTGTTGGCGACTAGGTCTAGGGAGTAGAACTAGGGGGTGCTCGAGGCCTTTCTGGGGATGGGAAGGCTAGAGCGGATTGAGTCCGTATCTGGTGAGAGATCGGCTAAAGTCAACCGGTTCGTGGGGATAGGAGTCGGTATAGAAAACAAAAGGGTTTTCATATTATTCGCTTCGATTTCTAGCGTCATTGAAATCAGATTTTGTAATCAAATTAATAAATGATAATCATGTCTTTTCTTGTTTAATAAAATTGATTTCATTTCTAATTTCATTATCTCTGTACTTTTGATTTAACTTACTTTGACCAAAATATCCAAAGATTTCTATAAAAGTTTAAAGTTTTTTAAAACCCTTATTCACCCCCCCCCCCCTCTAAGGGCGCCTACAGATCCAACAAGTGGTATCGGAGCTAGGTTATTCCAAATCGGCTTAACAATCGGGAATAATGGCGTCTCTTGATCATGATCTCGCTTCTACTAGTGGGGAAAATTTTAATATAAATGAAAAAATATTATCACCACCTTTATTTATGGGAAAAATTTTAAAGGGTGGAAAATTTTAATGAAAAATTTTCTTAAGGCCTTAGATGAAAAAGTTTGGAATATTACCATTGAAAAGCCACCTAGCGTACTAACTAGAAATGAAATTGTTTTAAATGCAAAATCTATTAATAGTATATTTTGTGCGTTAGACCAAAATATTTTCAAACTTATTTATACGTTACCTACCGCATATGACATTTGGAATTTTCTTGAAAGAACATATGATTCTCCTTCTACAGGTATGGAACAATCGCAAGAACCAGAGAGTATGCAAGCTTGCACAAGTCTTCAAGAATGCTCCTCTCATGATGAATCAATGGAGCACACATCAAATGGAAGAGAAGAAGAAGTACTGTCTTCAGAAGAGGAGTGCCTAAAAGATGTCAAAGAAACTATATGTTCAAATCGTGCCTCTCCCGAAAGCAATGTAAGGAAATCAAATTCTATTTTTTGTACCTCCATTTCTACATTGCAATTACTACAAACTACTAAACGTAAGATTAAGAAACTAAAAATGGCTAATGCAAAACTACGTTTAGAAAATAAAACCTTGAAAGCAAAT
This sequence comes from Dactylorhiza incarnata, assembly GCA_033032865.1. Lineage (NCBI taxonomy): Eukaryota > Viridiplantae > Streptophyta > Magnoliopsida > Asparagales > Orchidaceae > Dactylorhiza > Dactylorhiza incarnata. The sequence goes on from JAWHQI010000003.1 coordinate 20,554,701, forward strand.
GTGAATGTAGAATCCAAAAATGAAATGTTTGTATCTCCATCATGCTCTTCGTTTGAAAACTCTATATCATGTTTTGATTGTAATGATATTAAAGAAAAATACAAGGAACTTCAAAAGGAATTTATTTGTGTAAAAGAACGCAATGAAAAATTGTCTTTAGAAAATTCATCATTAAAAAATAATTGTGATATGTGCAAAAACTATAAAATTGAAATTAAAGAGATGGATAAAACTTTTGATGACTTTAGAAACGAATATAGCAATCATATTGAGTCTATCGTATCCACTCTCAAAAATAGCACAATGGCATATAATAAAGCTAGACATGAACTCAAAGCTAAAAATTATGAATTGGAAACTAAAGTTAACTTGCTTAAGGAAATTATAAAGAAAAATTCTCAACACATAAATCAACAATTTCAAGCAAATTCCAAAAGCAAGTTAAATGTGAATTTTCATAATATGTCTAAGCCTTACAAAGGAAATAAAAAATATCAAATGCTTGAAAATGAAATTCCAAATCATTATCATTTACAACATCATCTTTCTCCCAACATAAACTTAAAGATAAACAAGTTTCCTATAAATAAGGTTTTGCAAAATTATTATGGAAATTTGACAAATAAAAACAATATTAAATCAAGGTTTGAATGGCGGCCCAAAGTTAAAGATGAAACACAAACTCAAATCAAAAGGGCCCATTCAATCATATCTCCCCAAAAGCAAACATGATATATTTGGGTACCCAAAGAAACCGTCACACCCGGTCCTCTTTGGATACCTAAATCTCTCATTCATTAGTATCCAATCATTTGCATGAAGTAGAAATCAACTAAAAATGAAATATCATTATTCTACTTCATGATATGCCTAACATATTTTTTGTTTTTTTTTTGTTGACCATCATGATATAATCACTTTATATAACTTGTGATATGACTTTCACTTACTAAACCAAAATTCATAAATAAATCTCAAGTGATCTACTTATTCTTTTTATTTTTATCCTTCTAAATCCATTTCCTAAAAGTCTTATAAAATTTGAAAAACTAAATTTGTCATATGATATTATTAAGACTAAATGAAATAAGTGTCAAAATGGATCTAAAAGGTGTTTTTAGCGGTATTAGGCTAAATTTATAAAATGCGCAAGTTTTGCTTATCTATTATACTTGCGTAATTTGTTTGCCCCTATCATGCATAAAAGAACACTTAAAATAAGCCAAAAATTAGTTCAAAATGAAAAACATGAACCCAGATAGTACGCCGGTACTAACGCCAGCGCTAGAACTATCGCTACGCGGTAGTAACAGAAGTGTGTCTTGCTGTTTCTGAAACCTGTATTATTACAAAAATAAAATCAAATTATTCAATCTCCAGCTCCCATACTGCTGCTCTCCCCATCATCACCTCCACATCGTTTCCGACGAACCGATCAACGTGGGTGCTCCTCCTCAGGACTCTCCTCTCTTGTCGGTGATGGAGTTAGCTTGAGTGACACCATTATCTTCCGTACCATCTTCTCAACACTGGATATCTTCTTCGACATTCGTGTCACTTTTCTATTTATGTCTGCTCCCTGCTCCCTTATCTCGTGTAGTTCTCGCTGGGTCTCTCTCATTGACCCATCTCGTCGAATTGGAGGTTGTGGAGATGGAGCCCTTTCTTGTCGAGGAGGATGAATTGATAGGGTAGATAATCTGGCTGGTCGACAATCAAGATGATAAACCTCCCTATTGAGAGATCGACATTTCTTGTATACAAATTGTTGAATTATTCCTCCCAACGGAAGAGTATTCAATCGCTGTCGCCGTGGATCTTTCAATTTATATGTATGCAGATCATTGATAGTAGGAGATCTGCCATATCAAACTAAATTTTTTCTAAAATATGGTAAGTGACCATACTCAATTGCGATGTGATCATCCTTGTATCTCCCCCCTTTATCATGATCGTACGTCGTAGGATCTCTTGGATAATGTATGCGTCAGGAGTTAGTGTTATAACCGATGAAATCAAATCCTCCACACCTTCTTGACCATGCAACACTTCATTTATTCGAGTCCAGTTCCGAAGTGTTCGAAACCTCTCTATAATATCCAGGAGATTACTACTCCACTCAAGACAAAACTCCTCACATAAATCTTCATGAGTTATTACTACCTCATGACCCTGGACATAGGAACGTACTCCTCCTTGGAGATCAGTCCGAGCCGGATCCTCCAATCTCATGTAAAATTCCCTTACTAAAACTGAAGAAAAGTTATCATCTATGATCACTGAGAGAACACCCGCATCAGCCAAATATTTGTATATATACGCATGAACGGGTAATTCTACCCCCACCGTCATAGCCACTCTGATGGTAGCATCCTCAATACCGGGAAATATATTACCACCCTCTCGATTCTGATCTACATTTGATCGTCGAGCGCGACTACTGGAGGCAGCCATTCTCAAATCTGAACCAAAATAAAATTGAAGGAAAAACATCAAAAATCTGGACAAGAGGTCTACCGTGACGCGGTAGCTTCTACCACCGAGCGGTAGCTGACGAAACTACTGTTCGGCTTCCTCCTCCGATTTCACACAAATAATCCTCCAAATCATTCGAAAATGCTTGAAAATTCCAGATCTGAGATATCTCAACTAATCAAACATGAATACTCAAACAATAACCCATAGATCTACCAAAATGACTTGAAAAATTTGTCAAAAATCCTCCTATGACTACATTGCCATGAAATGTCTTCAAATCCGCTTGATCCTAGTTTGAATCACTAACATGAAGCATAAATTAAAGTAAAATAACAAAAGAAAATCCTTACCTCTTACTAACGCCGGCGGAAGCTGAAGGAAAATACGAGATCCAAAACCCTTGACCAAATGAAATCTGACCGGGTCAAACCCTTTTATTTCACGCGAGCTACTGCGGCGCGGTAACCCTAGCGCTGGCGTTAGTGAATCTCTTTCGTTTTTTATTTTTGTCTTTCATGTTTTCTTTTCTCTCCCGCTTTCTTTTTATTTACCTTTATGCATTTATTTATTTTCTATTATTTTCTTCACGAAAACCTCAAATAAAAAAAAACTAGAAAAGAAATCAAAATCCAACCAAAAACATGCTTTGCTTTTTCTATATATCAAAACCAACTAAAAATTTGAAAAAAAACCAATTAAAACAACAGAAATATGCTTTTTATTTGTTTTTTTTTTAAACTTAAAATTTATAAAAACTGATGTAATTTTCTATGATTCAAGGATGATATGGTGTATCTTGCCAAGTTTTGTATACAATGTTTCATTCTCGATTTCAAGTAGTGAATTCGGAGACCTTTGTCGTTAAGCAAAAATTCAAATGAATAATTGACAAAGATAACTCCACCAAGCACTACTCACCCTCCTGATAAGTCTTAATGAGCATTGTGAGGTTGAGCACCTTGGAGAGAATTGTAAAGTGCCTTGTTGCAAATATTTTTCCTTTTACACTACTTCTTCTTGTACACCGTATCACAAAAAAAAACTAAAGTTCAAAATAATAATTGTGATTCCCCAATCACTACTTTGCTCCCTGATAAGTCTTAATAAGCATTGTGTGTGCAGAGCACCTTGGTAGTTGTACTATTCTTCTATGTGCATTGAAAATTTTATATAGCTTTGTGGGTAGAAGTAACTCTAAAAGTGCTTCATCAATAATATTGTGTTTATTTAATTATACATGTCATGTGTTTTGATTAACTCATATGTATACTTTTATCAAAAACACTATTTTGTACACATCATTTTCACTTGTAAGCCTTCTACTCATGAGAATTGGAGTCTATTGCATATCTATATGTATTCTCTAAATTCTTAAGTAAATGCACTAGATAGCCTTGCATGATCAATACAATGTATAAGTGTACTTGGTTTCTCAATTTAGAACAATGGATTCTTCCATCTTGACTTGATATCTTGTATCATGCTTACATATTTTTTTCCACTACGCCATGAGAACTCTGTATTGCATACCTTTCAAAACTAAGTATATGGCTATGTTACAACTGAAATTATTTTGTGTACTTAAAATGCTACAACATCTATTTTGTTATGTCTAAAATTCTTAATCATCTACTATGCTTCACCATTCCTATATAGATGTTCACTTCAAAAAGTATTTCGTCATGCTTTCCACCTCTTTACTACTTGTACGCTCGATCATGCATACGTTGTCGCAACAAGTGATTTCTTTATGAAAAATTATTCACATTCCATCCTTTTTCTCTCCTATCTATTATATTTTTCCTAAGCGTTTCACTCTTTATCATGATCATTCCCTCTCTACACAGTTATTGCACACTTTTTGTTGGACTACCTCTCCACCCTCTTTTGATAATACCAAAAGGGGGAGAATAAATTTGAAAGAAATTAACATGTTTTGGGGAGTCAAGTTCATAGGAAGTTTTGTTGTAGGGGGAGCATTCACTTAGGGGGAGAATTCATTTAGGGGGAGCATTTGAACATGCCTATTTTTCATGCTATCAATGTTAGTTCTCTATTATAAACACAAATTCCTATCAATTGAATTATTTCTTTCTAAGTGGATTTGTTATTATCAAAAGGGGGAGTTTGTTGGAACATGCTTTCCGCATCTCTTGGTTTGACAATAACAAATCCTATTGTATTTGATCATACTTGTTTTGTGTTTATAGTATTCAGGATTCAGTGCTTTCAAATCTCCATGGAAATGTGTTTTTGTTGTTACTACAGCGTGCATTAAAACTAACACTGGCGTTAGTGTTCGTTCGACGAAATCAAAGCTCCGTTCGACGAACTGAAAGCTCCGTTCGACGAAATGAAATGGCGATTGACGAACTGCATGCTCTACCACGACGCTCGACGAAATGCCTGCCTTACTGTGGAGCGTTTGAACTACCGTTGGCGCTAGTGTTCGTTTGACGAAATGAAAGCTGCGCTCGACGAAATGCTTATCACTACGTTCGAATGAAGATATTTAGCACGTAAAAATCCCCTATGATGAAGTATATAAATCAGTGAAATAATGTGAGGTGCTAATAAAGGTTCCATGATAACTGATATTTAATGCTGATAAAGGTTGCCTCCTAGCTGATATTAATGTGCTATGCGGGGTTTCCTTATAGCTGAAATGGGGTGCTATTAGAGGTTTGTGTTGGCTGATATATGAACTGAAATGTGGGCTTCTCATGTGGCTGGAAGTGTGAACTGCCAAAATCTACTATAATGTGGTGTGCCAATAACTATTTTTGGTTTAATCCTTCATGGATTACATTGGGCTGCAAGTAGACATGGCTGGCATTTTTGTTTAAGCGGTGGCTGGCATTTTTTTTAAGCGGTGGCTTTGTTTATTCTGTCTCTAAACCTACTAGACCGATCGGCTGCTGTCAAATCTTCCTTCTCCCTCGACTGTGTCGCTCTAGGGCACGGCGCCGATCTCCTCCTCCGTTCTCCTTCTCTTCTCTTAATCTCATGGAAAAGCTGTAACTTTAGTGGCTGTTCAAGAAACGTGTGCAAGGGTTCGCGGCTTGCGGCTTTCGTCGAGTTGAAGCCATGTCGGATTGGGGTTTTTTTTTTGAGAAGCAGAACCTTCGTTTTTCTCTTAAAGCACTGTGAGCTCTCCTCCCTCCCTTTCTTAACAGCTGGTCTTTTGTTCTTGTTATTGCTGGCTGCTGCAGTTCTTATGGTTTGGGGGGAAGGGATTCCTGAAGTAGTTCTTAGTTCCTGTTGGTTTTATTTTGGCCGACTGTTATAAGTTCTTGTTTTAGCCTTGTTCACTGCATCAGGGAGAAAACTTTAGTTGTTGTTCTTCTTCTTGGGTTGTGGCCATCGGTTCTTTGAGTTTGGGCTTTTTATGCTATCAGGTTTGGGTTTTGTTTTGTTTTTATTTGACATGTTGGCGAAGGGGGATGGTTACCAAGTAATTCTGTTACTCCTTTTCTTTTCCTGTGACCTGTGACCGTCCAGTTATGGCTTGCTTTAGTTCATACCTGATTATGAAAATGTTTTCCAATAACTGCAATAGGAGGTTATTATGGGGAGACTTCTGCAGTTGAGTTGTTGCTGTTTAATTGAAATTCTGCAGTCCTTTGAGGGAGGGCTGTTTGGTTATCCTCTTACAGACCACTAAATGCTGTTTGTTTTTTTTGAGTGTGAGGGGCACTCCACTTAAAAGTTCAATGTGGATGTTGTATTTCTTTGATCAAATCCTGAAATGTTTAGGTCACCCCTGAGAGTCAACGTCAACACTCTAATTGTGATGCAACCCCGATAAAATATGTTCTTTAATAATATGAATTCTTTAACAGAAATCGTGAAGGATGGCATCCAACGGTAGAGGTGGCGGTGACTTGAGGCGTGACTTGGGAAAGGAAAAAGAAGCGGTGAGACCTATTTGTTTAATTTACGCATAGTTTTCAAATACTTTCAGCTATATGCACTTCTATTTTAAGAAAAGGAAACATATGTTCATTGTATGTGATGACATGAAGCATGCTAGTATATCACTGAAAATGATTCTCCCTAGAATGTATGGCCTTGTATAAGGCAAACAGGCGAATGATAAATTCTGAGGGGATATAAAACTAAATAACTATTTTATGTAAACGTGCCGACACGATGTTTTATTATGGGCGAATTGAAGTGCGTGCACACAAATGAAATGAATGAAATATCATAACCCTTCGGGGTGGGCCCCAATGAATGAAACATGATGAGTCATGTAAAGGAAAAAGGATTCAAATCGCCTCTAATATTACCTAAACGAACGAATCATATTAAGAAGGAACGCATATGTTACTTGTAGCTCTTAAAGTAACCCATGTTTCTAGTTTAAGCTTCTTTATGTCTTCCTATCATATATCATGCCAAGGAAAAGTATTATTGCTAGTGTACACGAAATACATGTTGACACATAAATGTTGTTATGAAAATGGACATGTTTACTTGTTTCAAATACTCTCACCTTGTTAAATATTTAGAAATGATTTTATGATGGAAATATGCATATTATTGTATATATTGCTCACATGTTTGCATGTATTGCAGGTTAAAGAAATAATGTTTCACTTAGTCTTTAGTAAAGACTAACGGTTTCCAATTCAAAAAAATTTAGGTAAAGGCAAATCTCATGCAGGGCAGAACTAGAAAATCATGCGTTGTATGCGCTGGAGTATATAAATAAAAGTTTCTGCCTCTCTTTTTGTTTATAAGACTGCACTTGTTAGAAAATAGTGAACCCTTATGTAATGTATTTGGAACTTGTCGCACTACTTTTGCATCAATTAAAAACTTGTAATAATTATATATGACTCTGATATTATTCAGTTGATAGCTTATGCATGTGCTTACTCATTGTGTTATGTTAAATGCTATGATGAATGCACGCTCAAAGCTTTATGAATTTATGTTATGATATTATTAATAATTGTAATGGACTACGGGCCGTTACATTTATACTCCTCCGATTTACTCAACTCCTCTTAAATTCAGTTCATTCTCTTTTTCCTTCACTATATAGTTGATAAAAAATTTATTAACACATTAGATAGAAAACTTGAAATATTTATTATCCAACTTATATTTATTTGCCAGTTAGATAGAAAATTTATATTTACTTCTATTGAAAATTTATAAAGTTAAATTTTGAATTATTCTTCAAAAATATATTTAATTATGATATTGATCGGGTCTTACAGCTGGGCTGGCGCTGATTACTAGGCCCAAGTGCTACTTGCACGCCCAACATTCAAGCAAATTGGATGGCTCTATCTGACGACAAAACCTGCCAATTTCGTTGTTAGGCTGGCTGGCAATCCAGTTATCTTAACAACCAAAGTTATTTTTATCTTTATTTATTATTATTATTTTTAAAATTAAAATGTTAGAATACTTGAGTATAATTTTCAACTTTTTAAAATATACGTATAAACAAGCTCCAGCTCTACCTCTTTTTTTATGGCGATTGATATTAGCACATCATAATTGGATATACGCAGCCCCTTGATATACGCGACCCTAAACTAATATTTGTACACCTATTTGATATTTGCAGCCCAATGCAAACAATAAATCTTCTCATTTAAATTTCTAAAATTTTGCACAACATGAAAGTACAGAAAAAAATATTCATGCAATTAGGACAGTGTCCTAAAACATGAAGAATAGCAAATCTTCTCCAATTTTAAGCTTGCTGAAAAATAGTGATTCATGACCTAACAATATGCATGATGACAGCCTATTCAGTGTTTTCTTTGGATTTTCTTGATCTGTGAAAGGATATAGGCTTTGGAAGATCTATACTCATAATGTTTCTATTCTTTAAAACAAGCAGATGATTGATCTTCTTCTATATAAGATTTATATACTCAAGGCTCCAGCAAATATAAAAATTTACCTTGAATTGATCTCTTAAGAGTATCCATTTCACCACGTTGATCATGGGTTTATCACGTGATCATGGAACCAATATTCCAAGCTGGAAATCAGTCAAAAAATAATTTTCAACTTCAAGAAATACCAAGCTATTGTTCTGTTTTTTTACATTGTTTGTATATGCTAGCTGCCATGCAAGCAAGAAAATTATGATCATCGTCAAAAGTGTTCTTGATCCTCGCAAGAATGCATTGTCATTTGTGTTCATAAGATTAAAATTATCATGGTCTTACTCCTACAAAATTATAAGCGGCAGTCCCTCTCTGCGACAATCTATCAAATACCTGACGTGCGAGGTCTTTAAATTAGAAAAGCATTAGTGATGTGTGTGAGTAGGAAAGGATTGTCGGGGAAATGGGATTTGATGAGTTTAACCAGTGGATTTAGCAGGAGAACGGTGGGTTTTGGGCAGCGTCTCAGAGACGCGTGAGATTTTGGGAGAAGTTTGTGTCCAGATTGTCAATTGCTCCAAGAAGGCTCCGACGCCTAGAGGTGCACTCCAGTGAGGTCGGTCGGCTCCGGCAAGGTGGGTTCCATCTGCCTTCTTCCGCGAGTTCGGGCGAGGAGGATGGGAAAGGAAGGGGGCTGTGATTAGAAAGGGGGAGGGCTTTCTACTTTTAATTTTAAGTTTTAATTTATGGTGTGTGAATAGCAGTTTCGGGTGTGCATATATTAATCGCCTTTTTTATTGTGCAAAGGAGTGAGCTTCTCAAAAAATGCACTACATGATACATGCTTTACGACGATGTTTTTTAAAGCGTCGCCATAAGTTTTTTATTTAGTGACATTTTTTTTCAAAAACGTAGTGAATACAAAAATTAAGCATTAGCCACGTTTTTATGAAAAACATCAACAGACATGATTAGCTTTTGTGACGATTATTTTTAAAACATCACAAAACCATATGATCATCTGCAAAGTTTGTCATTAAGTAGTTCAGAAGATCTTTTGTCGAAGGGGATATCAATGACATAGTTATCATTTATCAAATAATTGAACAACTGAATTTCCCTACAATCATGTCATGTATTTATTGAGAAAGAAATACATGAAGTACGACATGACATTATATTTACATGCATTTGGTCAGATATATACTACAATATTTTTTACTTTTAACAACATTTGATTTGACAACATGTATAAACTGTTGTCTAAACATAGAATAAGAAACAGTTTATAATCGTTGCAATCAAGTAGCATTTTATTTAGGCAACATTTTCAATTCGAGGCAACATTCAATAAATGTTCACTTATTCATTATTGGGAACAATTCCTAAATATTGTATTTATCGACGTACTTTAGCAACAATTGTAATATGCATGTTGCCTTTTATAATAGTATTTTGCAAATCTTAAAAAATGTTCCTTATGTGATTTTATTTTTTCACTAACTTATATTATGATAATTATAATATTATTGTGATATTTTTGTGGTAATTTTGAGATGACACAAAGAAGCAATGCATCGAACTACATGACGGCCTTGCAGTGGCATTTTAGGTAAACGAACTACATATTGACCTCAATTAGATTCATTTTCACTTCTCTTCCATTATCTCTTCCCGGTCTCTTCTTATGGATCTTTCAGTGAGAGTGGTACTAAAATGAGGAGCAGAGGTTGACGTGCCTGGAAGGAATCAAGAGATCAGAGCTCTCCCGATGGATCTTTCGGTGAGAGTGGTACTACAATGAGGAGAAATTTGGAGAGAAGGAAGCGAGCGGGAAATAGAACCTGATGGAGACGCGACGGGGAATAAAACGGGAAGAGCAAACGGAGGTCAGACCACTCCCGACGGAGCTTCTTGCGCAGAGAAGGGGTAGCTGATTCACAGGCACGACGAGGAAGAGACCGGGAAGAGAAAATGGAAGAGAAGGAAGTGAAATGCCGGAGGCTATCGTGGATGAGAGGGTTAGGGCAGATAAGCGGGAAATAGACTGTATAAGCGGGAAAAGGAAAGAATGGAGGGGCTTACAGTTTTCAGACTCCTCACAAAAACGGAGAAGTTAGCTGCTGCTTTCGGCGGGCCGCAGTCGAGGAAGACAGGAGGCTGGAGTGCGACAGTAGACTTGCAGGAGGTTGCAGGAGTTTCGTGAGGCTGATCAATGCTGGGAGCAGGCAATGTAAATATAATTATTAAGAATGCTGACAGGAAGATTGTAATGACTAAAAAATATCAAGAATGCCGAGAGGAGTTTTTTTAAGGGTAATTTGGGCATTCGAAAGTTTCACCATGAATGTTTTAGGGTTCCCTTATATAATAAAGATATAATCCATTACTTAAAAAGAACTATTTACCCTTACTTATCTATTACTTATACTGTATTATTTTTGAGTTGTGTTTCTTCCTTATTTTTCACGGGTTTTATTTCTCTGTTTTTTTGCATATGCTGCCCTCCCGAAACCCTTGCGAATGAAGGGTGTCGACCTTCACTTTAGGGTTCACGCTTTCTAGTAAGAGAATCTCTCCGATGACGGGAGGAACTGTAGGCCCTCTCCTCCTCGAAGCAAGGGTGGCGGCATCGGTGATAGTGGTATTACGATCTTTAGTGACAGTAGTAGCTCTAGTAATGGCCGAAAGGGTTAATGCGACGAGTTTTGTAAATCCGGGGGTGGAGAGCAGTTGGTTGAGGGGAGTCGGCCTTCATCTGCTCCAGGTGAATTGACCCTCTTTCCCAGCCTGTTCGTGATTCGCCATGAATGCCGCTTAAGGCCGGCAGTGAGCCTCCTAGCGGTGTGCGGCCTTTATGTCACCTTCGCTTGCCTCAGGTATCTTCAGGTAACCCTGCTTCTTCCCAATCTGATGTTGATGTTGAAATAACCCCTGAGCTGGGCTCTACTGTTAACATTGCTGGAGGTGATTCCACTACTTCTGTCCAAATTTATGCCTGTGATCTTGATGACTGCTCGTCACCTGTTCGACGAAATGCCAAGCCGAACCCAGCATGGGGAAATGCTTAGTTTAATGTGTGCTTAGGGGTAACTTTTAACGAAATGCCAAGCCGAACCAACAGTGGGCATCCTAGCATTGGGGTAACTTTTATTATTACAGGATGAATTTCATAAAGTTTGTTATTTACTTTTCCATACAGGCTAATTTCCTCTTTTTCTATATACATTCATGATAGTTTACCACACAGATTGATGCCGAATAGGTGCTACCAACAGTGGATATAATATTCTTGCTATGGATCTCATTGAATATACACCACTTTGCAGTTTTTTTTCACCTTTTATCCAGTCAAAATAGGTGATGTTACACAAGTCAAAGTGATTATGTTGGCGGCAGTCTAGCAACTTCCAAATTGTCTCCTGCCAAAGGGGTTCTCACAGCGTACCTGTTTTTTTGTGTGCATAAATTCTTACTTTTAATTTTTCTTTTCTTTTCAATTGATTCAAAGTTAGCCCCCTCTATTTAATCTTGATTTTGGGCTACTGATTTTTTTTATCAGTTAAGCATGGTGGTGGCGGTTTGGCACAGCGGTGGTGGTCGTGAATTCGGTGGTTATGAATGTGGTTTGTTGTTATGGTCGCACCAAAATAGATTTTCGAAGAAATATCTTGTGAGCTTTGGGCTGAGTGAAGAGATGCAAAGTCCTGTAAGTTTCTAGTAGTCAAAGTCATATTTTTTGTGGGAGTTTAACAACTCAATCATATAAGCATGTTCTATATATGCTTCCCTCTTAAATTTGTATGTGCTAGCACTTATGATAAATGTTGTTAGTTGCTTATGGTTATGTTCTATTTGTTAATATTTTACTAATCTTTTTGAGTTCTAAAGTTTATTTATGAAGACATAACATCTGAAAGACCCTTATCCATTGTACTATGGTATTGAATGACAACTAGTACGACTAATTCTTTGTGCATAACTTTTTATTGAATCCAATGTACTATTGCAGCTTTTCGTGCCTTCCAGGAATCACTGTTTGTGACATTGGAACAAACATTGGAAATGGTGGATATAAGAGCATGGGCAATGGTTTTTTTACAATTGGATCATGTCTGTATACCGAGGGATCAAATGTTAATGAGGTCTGTTGGGACTTCCACTCTGCATAGTTGTATATATTAATTACTTTTCTCTCATTTCCTATATTTCCAATATAACATGGAATTTGGTGATGTAGGTGAAGATGCGTTTGTAGAAAAATAAGGAGGGGAAGGGGGAAGAATATTCACCTTATCACATTAGCTCAACAACACTTCCAGCGTTTTTCCATTCATCGTTCCAAAGAAAAACAACACACAACATAATAAGGTTCAGCAACAGAAAAGACAAGGTTGAATAGGACAATCCACAAGCATTGGGAAAAACAAAAAAACATAAAGCTAAAAACAGAAACAACATTTCAGCTCTGCAGGTACGAGCTTTCCCCCTTTGTTATACATCGGTAGTCACCTTCCTTTTCCATGTCTTGCAGGTCAACGAGGCAGGATTTGTTGCAATTGGCTTCCAACAGCGTATGCTTATTTATTAAGCAATATCATTTTCCGGAAGAATCATGTCTCATTGTGGGGCACAAGAGTTCATGAAAGACTACTTGTATTTGTTGGACATGTGTGTCACATCCCTTTGTTTGAGAATAACAAATCTCATATTTTATTTGATCTTGTTTGTCGTGCGTTTATAGTGTGCAGGAACTATAAGTGCAATACTCTACAAGAAGAAAGCAGTTTGGAAGCAAAAAACTGAACTAAAGCACTACCGCCAACGCTAGGGGTTACCGCATAGCGCTAGCGCTACTGCCTGGCGCTAGCTCGAGTTCGTGCCACAACGCCACGCCGCTGACGGTTTCGTAACCGCCTCCACATGAACGATACCGCAGGCGTTAGGAGCTACCGCAGGCGCTAGCGACAAAGTCAATAAATTGATGGCTTCTCTCTCGTTTTGTTTAGAGCTTCCAGAGAGATTACTTGTGACAAAATTCCTGAGCTGTTACTCTGCCGAAAGTTCTTCTCTCACTCAAAGCCAAAGAAGATTTCTGGAGAAGGAAGCCTTCACGCTCCATCCGAAGAATGATCGATTCAACCTCGCTTATGCTACAACGATTCTTCATCCTCAACTTCAGAAATCTCATAGAGGGAGTTCTTGTTATTTACTTTATTTCATTATTGTAAATTTTGTAGTAAAATCGCTTTGTGTTGGCGACTAGGTCCTTGCGCGGCTTAGGGGGTAATTTGCCGCGTGAGTTGGCGACTAGGTCTAAGAGATTAGATCTAGGGGCTCTCTAGGTCATATCCGGGGAAGGATTGACTGAAGCCAACCTGTTTGTGGTGATACAAGTCGGTATAGAAAATGAAAAAATATTAACATTTGTACGCCTCCGATTTCTAGCGATATTGAAATCAAATTTATGTAAATACTTATTCATATAATACAATATGTCTCTATTTGTGTTTACTTGATTTCTCTTATTTGACGTAAATTTTATTATTGCAAATTACTTTTTGCTAAATTGTTATTTTGCTCTCTCTAACTTTAAAACAATATAGTAAATTGCTTAATATTACAAAGAATTTTTATTCTCTTATTCACCCCCCTCTAAGGGCACCTATCGATCCAACAAGTGGTATCAGAGCCAGATTATTCCAATACGGCTTCACAACCGGGAATAATGACGCTTCATGATCTCGCATCCACTAGAAAGGAAAGTTTTTATGAAAATGAAAAATCTTTATCTCCATCATTATCTATGGGTGAAAATTATAATTGGTGGAAAATTCTTATGAAAAAATTTATTAAATCTTTGGATGTTAAAGTTTGGAATATTACAATTAAAATGCCCCAAGTATTTTAAATAAAAATGAAATGTTTTTAAATGTCAAATCAATCAATAGTCTATATTGTGCACTAAATCAAAATATTTTTAAACTTATTTATACACTTCCTACTGCTTATGAATTTTGGAAATTTCTTGAGAATTCTTATAGTCTTCCTTCTACGGATGATGAACAAGAGCAATTCCTTATGGATCCAAGAGAAGAAACCGATGAGGACTTATGCTTGAAGGAAGATCTATCTAAGAAAGAAAAATGCAACGTCACAATATTGGACTCAAATGATGGCAACACATCAAGCAAAAGAGAAGACGAAAATTCAACTATGGAAGAGGAATGCGAAGAAGATGTCAAAGGAACCCTTGGTTCAAATCTTGCCTCATTCCATAGCAATGTAAGAAAATTAAAAATTTATATTTTTGTAACAAATTCTATTTCTACATCTCGTATGCTTAAAATTGCTAAACGTAAAATTTAAAAGTTGAAAATTGCTAATTCTAAATTACGTTTAGAAAATAAATCTTTAAAAACAAACGATAAAGTAGAATCAAATATTGATGTGTTAAATTCTCTTTCATGCTCTTTAGTTAAAATTCCCACTCCTTGTTTAGATTGCAATATATTAAAAGAAAAATTCAAGGATATTGAAAAAGGGCTCTTAGTTCTTAAAAGGCATAATGAAAAATTGATAATAGAAAATGTTGCTTTAACTTGCAAGTTAAGACAATTAAAATCTTTTGTTGAAAAAGTTCTAATTTCTAGTAATGACATTTATCATAAGATTTTGAATAATAAAGATAAATTAACTTGCAAAATTATTTCTAAAAAGGACCATTTTCACACATCAAATCAAAAGGAGTTTAGGTTCAAAAGGAATTATGATCCTCACAAAATTCTTAAGAGTCACTATTATAAGTCTAAATATATTTTCAATCATGACTCATATTTAAAAACTCTTTTTCATGAAAATCAAACTATAAAATATTTTTCTTCACATTATAAGAGTATGTATATAAGAAAGAGTGGAAATGAAAATCATCAAAATAAGAACCAATCATTTAACACATATTGTAACCCACTCTATCAACAATCACTTCTAAAGAAAGACAACCACACTTATAAACTTTCAAAGAATCCATATAATAAAATTCATTATGATTATCAACATCAATTTATTTTGAAAAATAATTTGAATAAACATTGTTTACCCAGAAATCAGCGATCACCTTGAGTTAGCTTTTTTGCAGGTGACCGAAGCAATCGACTTGCTCTCGCAGTCGTCGAACAATCTCTCCCGGCGACCCAGGTTTATCTCGCCAGGATTTTGAGCCCGGGTGGTCTCTCACCTCCCGGGCAGTCTTCCCCATAGGGAGGTCGCGCTCCGCGCGACCTCGCCTTGAGGTCGCCCCTTGGGCGACCTCGCCCTGAGGTCGCCCCCTGGGCGACCTCGCCTCGGGAGGTCGCTCCGCGCGACCTCGCCCTGAGGTCGCCCCCCTGGGCGACCTCGCCTCGGGAGGTCGCTCCGCGCGACCTCGCCCTGAGGTCGCCCCGTGAGCGACCTCGCCTCGGGAGGTCACTCCGCGCGACCTCGCCCTGAGGTCGCCCCCCTGGGCGACCTCGCCTCGGGAGGTCGCTCCGCGCAAGCTAGCCCTGAGGTCGCCCCCTGGGCGACCTCGCCTCGGGAGGTCGCTCCGCGCGACCTCGCCCTGAGGTCGCCCCCGGAGCGACCTCGCCTCGGGAGGTCGCTCCGCGCGACCTCGCCCTGAGGTCGCCCCCTAGGCGACCTCGCCTCGGGAGGTCGCTGATGCGCTATTTCGGCACTGCTTATTAGCAGGCACGAAATGCGATACGACGGCAGTGCACCAGTCGCTCAAGTAATACAAATGGGAAGTTATCCCCAAGTATCGATCTCTCAAGGACCGCAAGTTGGGTAGTACGATTTGCTCTAAACAGGAAATCAGTTAAAAGGAGTAATAAGTAACAACGGAAGGGGGGGGGGGGGTTGATTTGGTTTCCTACGCTATTGCAGAATGAAGAAAGATGCGGGTCAAACTCCGCTTCGCACGGCGAGATGGGTGCAACGGCCGCGATGCCGTGCTTCGGAAGGCGCGTGGACGGAAAGTCACTAAGGCGGTTGAGGGTCGCACACACCTCTTCTCAAAACATCACCACTAGCAATTGCTAGTGGCTTCACCCACAACAAATCACAGAAAATCACTGGGAACAAAGGGGCTATTCATGCCACCACAACATCAGTGCATATGAAGGAAAGCAAAACTCCTTAAGATTACCTTAACACGTGTTCATACAACACAAAAATGAAGTATAAGCATTCAAGGTTAGAGAGGACCACAAAGAAGAAGTCACGACTTGGGTTCACGGCCGGAATGAGAGGTTGTCGGGCTCTCTCCGGACTCGGCCCTCAGATGGTGAGCTTGGCTCGAAGGAGGCTGTCACCGCTCCTACGATCTTCAGCGCTTCCTTGGTCTCCTTGGCGAGGAATGCTTGAGCTAACGGTGGATGAAGCTTCCTAATGCTCCCGGATGGAAGGATGGAGGTGGAAATCACCGGAAATGGCCTTGATGGTGGAGGAGATGAAGGGGAAGCCTTCAGCCCTCAAGAGCAGCGGGAAGGAAGAGATTTCCCGCTCTCCGAATCGCTCTCGGTCGTCCTCTGTCGATCCTCCGTTGACTGCCTCGATTCCTGCTTTTTATAGGAAACAGGCTGAAAATTGGTCACGCACGGTCGAACGCACGATCGTGCGCAGACCGTGCGATATTAACGGATAAAATATGGCTTGTAGAATACGCTGCGCCGCCCTTGCGATTTGTTCACGCACGACCAACGCCGCCCGTGTGTTCAAACGCACGGGTAAAATCCGACGCTCTGAGATCACAAAGATACAGGTCGATCGTGCGTTTTACTCACGCACGGGCGAATTCGCCCGTGCGTTAAAACGCACGAGTAAACTCCGACGCTCCATTTTCTTCCCAGACACAAACGCACGACCGCACAGACCGTGCGTCAAGGAAACACACGACCGTGCGATATGCACAGAAATTACTTTTGGGGGAAAACGGGACGATCAGGTCACCTGCAAACAAGATATACTAGCTGGGAATACACGTCCAGCACAGAAATACATAAAAGGAGGGAAGGGGAGCACAATGTGCTTACCCCCAACAACGAGGAATGCAATTGCACACCAAAATGGGCTTAATAGTGCACCTAGCATGGACTAGTACAAATAAATGAAAACGTGCATAAAGTGTGGTGCAAACATTAGAATATCATCCCAAATGAGTCCAAATATATATATATATATATATATATATATATATATATGAGACTCATCACACCCCCAGACTTACTCGTTTGCACGTCTCGAGCAAACACTCGATCCTATGGTAGAAAAATGAACGTTAAGGAAGCAACTGTGCAGGCGAAACACGATGGGAAGTAAAGACTAACGAGCGTGAAAATAATGTAGAAAAGATTTTAAAACAAAGACTATATTTTAAGAACTTCTACAAGTGTAAAATACAAAATACCACTACTCTAAGGTGAATTATTGGTGAATCGTACAGTCACGCCCTAGGGAAAATAGCGTGAGCTGCTGAGGTGAGCGTTGTTCAAATTGGATCTCAAGAAAGAGTTCTCCAAGAAATCCATCAAGGTCGATGGTCATATGCTTGCCCTTTCACACCTTCTCCACTGCATGAGACGATCTCATCAAGAATCAGTAGGACTTTTAGGTTAGACTTGGGCTTGGGTTAAGGTACGATAATGAAGTAGAAGAACGTAGGCTAAACGCACTCAACCTCCGGAAAATAAACAAAACTCAACCTTAACATCTTCACCTTGAAGCACACTCCCCCAGACTTCATTTAAGCACTATGGTGTGCGCGTGACTACCACACTTGTGGTTCGATTCTTTTTAGAGATCTTTTACTCCTTTTTTAGATCCATAGAGACATAATTTAGGATCAATCAATTTTTTTTTTCAATCTCATCATCTTTTTTCTGCGCGCACACACCACATCACATAACCACATATTTGTTCTCCGCTTCGCACAATTATCATCAATATGTATAAGTTTCAAAGCTTGACTCTAGTGCGCTTTAGGTTATGATATGGGGCCTTGGTGAACGATTAGTGGAGTTTAACAAATAGAAAGGGTAAGGTTCAATGGGGCTAGCAAAGGATGACGTTAGGTTGGGAAATCAAAGCTCAACCGGACCAAATGATGGCCTACGTCATGCTCCCAACAAGATCATTCAACGCACTCGTTTTGAAAATAGCTTGGGGCAAGTTCTTAACCACCGAGCGAGGTCTCCTCTCCTTCCAACTCAAACAACACGAGGCTAACAACTCTTCTACACTCGACCAAGGGCTACCGCTAGATTCACCAAATTCACCGTTTGAGTCGAGTATTAAGTAATTACACAAATGAAGTAAATAAAACTATAACTTTGTAATTAAATCTATTCTACGTGAATTTTTAAGCTGCGTGAGCACTCTACTAGCAGCACCGCACGAGTCACATCCTGTTCAGCCACACAATCCTAAACCAACAATCAAACTTCTAAACATATACATCAAGCACTTACACGATAATTAGGCACGAGTAAAAATAAAACGCATGTGGTGTGTGTTATGCAGTGAGACAATAAATATAAATTTCCTAACACAACATTCTAGCATGCATGTGCGTGTGGCGTAAGCAAAGGCTCGCTCCCCCCCCCCCCCCCCCCAGACTTGAATTGAAACACAAGCAAATATAATCTTTCAAAGCAGATTAAGAGTTGGGCTAAGAGTACCTATGCTCCAAAGAGCATGCCAGAAGAGCGGTATAATCCTTCTTTAATGATCTCCTCCTCTTCATCCAATCAAGTTCACACCTGCATAGTTAAAAACAAAAGCAAAAGCAAACAAAACATAACAGAAATTAAATCAAGCAAACGGAACCGGGTGGTTCCCATGGGTTGTCTCCCAAGAAGCCCTTTTGTTTAACGTCATTAAAGGTGGACCAAATACCTGTATTAAGCAGTTTATAGAATTGTTCACGCAGAATTAAAAAGAGGAGATCATCCACGTCTACATAGTATTATTACACAACCATATGGAGAAATCAACTATACGTTGATTTAAAATAGTAACTGCAGATTGAAGAAAAATGTCCGAAGACACTGTAGTAGGGGTGGAAAATAAGTAAGATGCTCAGCCTCCAACCCCAAATCTCCTCCTTTTTCGCTCTCTTCTTCTCCTCCAGTATTATATCTTCAAAGAAAAAACCGCTTGCCCCCTTGTAACCAATCCTCAAGGGGAAGCACCAACGAAGATGAGGAAACAAGATGTTCCTTCACTGTATCTTCCTCATCCCGCCAGGCTTTCAGCTCCTCCATGCATAAGGTCTGATCAACCGGAGGAGGGGCATCTTGCATCCTTGTACATAAAGAAAGGGGGCCAGGAAATAAATTGGAAGAAAAACTAAAAGAAATCTCATCTGAGGGGACAATCCCGGTTTCATCCCCCATGGGGTGCGGCAATGATACACTAATGATATCATCGAAGATTTCGCTAGACTCCAAAGCGCACGCAATGGCCTCCTCTATAACTTGGACTTCCTCGCACTGGACCGAAGCGGTTGCTTCAGCACAATCAAGGCTGTCCTCCTCCATGAGAGTGGGCACCACATTGCGCAGGTCCGCAACATCCTGCAAAGTGACCTCAATAAAAACATCAGCAGCAGATGTAATTTCGTGCGTGGCGGGAGAGGACGTGCTTCGTAAGAGTTCGGGCTCACTCTCCACGCAAGGGCACAAATCCACCCAAAGTGGTACATGAACCGAAGAAGTATGGGGTGTCGCATCAGAAATCAAGTCATGAGGGTCACTGACGTACGTGTCGGTTCCATACCCTTCGAAAAGTGAAGGTGGAAGTGACACGTAATCAGAGGAAGAAGCTGTGCTCGCAGAATTTGAAGATGGGACGATTCGGATATCCGGCTCATCGTCATCCGTCAATTCGCGAAGATAAGCTGCACAGTCCTTCAAGGCGTGCTCTCTACTTTTGCAAAATAGGCACTGCTTTGCCGGCACAAAATGTAACATCCCGTTTCACGCTAGACCCATCCGAGACGTTTTGACTACCCGATTTTTGGCTTTCCAGTGCGTGCATGATTTTGGATTAATTGGGGGAAAGGATTAACAAATTGTTGATATATATTTCTGTGATTTCGTTCGACGAATGTCGAAGGAGAGCCTCGTTCGACGAACGTCGAAGGGCAGCTCCGTTCGACGAACGTCGAAGGGATAGAGGCGTTCGGCGAAGTAAAGGAGGTTGTGTTCGACGAAACATTGCTGCAGCCGCGATCGAAGAAGGCTGCCAGCGTTCGACAAAAGTTCGTCGAACGACGTTCGACGAACGATGTTCGACTAATTTGTCGAACGGGAACCGTTCGACTATGTTATAATAGGAGCCGTTCGGGAACCGTTCGACGAAAAGATCGTCGAACGGTGATCGACGGAAGTATTCCGTTCGACGAAAGTCGAAGGAGCGGCGTCCGACGAAAATCCCAACGTTCGACGAATTATGATTTAGCCGCAGATCGACGAAATATTACGTTCGACAGATCAGCTGTAAGCGCCGGTCGACGAAATAACTTGTAAGAGCGGTCTACGAAATATCTTGTGCAGCGCCGGTCGACGTAATATTAGGCAGCGCTCGACAAATATATTATTCCAGCCGATCGACGATCGATTAAAAATGATAGCGCTCGGCTAAAGCTTTGCTGCTCCCGTTCGACTAACGTCGAACGGGAAGCGTTCCACTAAATCCTTGCGCTCGACTAAGTTCGGGCAGCGTACGACGAAATGACTGTTTCCGTTCGACGAATCTGGGTATTTTCGTCTGCTGTTGCCGACAGAGCTTAAATGCTTATTCTTTATGTTATTTTAGGCTAACAGTGGAATCCTTGTCCAGTAAGAAGCCGACACCTAACTTTGGATTTCCAATGCTTATTAATGCAAACCCTCTTCTCTCTTAACACTAGGGCTGAACATTTCTCCCGAGGAAAAATCTTCTGCTTCATCTTCTTCTTCTTCCTCTTCTTCTTCTTCATCTTCTTCCTCTCCCATCAGGAATTGGATGGGGGAAAACTTTGGAGGAGCAAAAGCTTGGAGGCTTTTGGAGCTTGGCCGACCACCATCCCGGCTGCCATGAAGATGAGCTCTGTCCATGCCTAAAAATCAAGTGACTTCCGACCCCTCTCCCTTGGTGCTAGTATCTTATACCCCCTAGGCGAGATATCGAACTCAATTGAGTCGATTTGGGAGCGAAATGAAGTTCCGTAGGTTGAGGCCGCGTTAGGGTTTTTCGCCGTAGGGCGCCGATCGCCGCGAAAACGCCCTCGTTCAACTCCCCGCTTCAATACGAATGCAAGGATGTTGATCCCGTGAAATGTGGTGGCCTGATGAGGGAGCATGGGAGGAGAGAAGGTGGTTGCCCTAAATTTCATTTAGGATGAAATGAATAGTTCCCTGTAATTGGGATTTCATTATATATATATAGGTTCTATTGCTGCTGATTTGGATTTCAATTTTATTTATATATGTTAATTGGCTGCTTGAGAAATAAGTCCCTGTTGAATGGATCTCAATTATAAATACATATATATATTGGTTCATAAGCTTGCTTGAGAAATGAGAAAGTTCCCTGTTAATTGGATTTCAATTTTATATACATATGTATACCTTTAACTCTTGTTGGGGAAGAAGATGAACAATGGACGTTAGATTTGCCTTAAGACTCGTGCAGAAATTATATCTGCAGACCGATGCAGAAATCTGTTTTCTGCGCGCAGCTGTGTTCAAGTCCAGTTGTGGGCATGATACAGCAGGATTCAGCTTCCAGGCTCAACAGGGAAGTTGTAGCCCTCGGAAAGAGCTTTCCAACGATAGGTTATCCGTTTTCTGAAGTGACCTGTAGCTGCCTAAATGTCCAGTCGAGTGGACTGTCCAGAAAGCGGGAAATTGTTTAAGTGCGTGCTGTTTTTGCTGTCCAGGTTTCTGCAGTTGACTTTGGAGCAGATTTTAGGTAGGATCCACTTGGATCTGGGTTTAGGACTCAACATGAGTGTTGTAGCCCTTGGAGAGAGCTTTCCAAAATGGGGTGGCACATAATTTGGGGTGGAGTAGAACTCCCAGAATCTCAGTTTTGTAAATCAGCGTCGTTGTAGTTTGAATTGCGATAAACTTGGGATATCTTTTATAATACTTGTCCGACGCTCTTAATAGTGGTAGAAATCGAATTGATGATATTGTGCTGACCCTTGTTGAATTTCATGAGTTGTGGGAGGGTACTTGTTGTGATTTCGCCAACCGTAGTTCGTTCTCGCTTCGCTCTGAGAATAATAACTAGTAATGCCGACGTGGCTATTGTTTGGAGAAAAATCTATATTCTCCAATTTAATGAGGAAATGAGTGCCCAGATTTACGTGTCAATTGGGCGGAGCATGGGCGAATGGCGTGATGTATGGAATGAGGCATTGCGATGAATAATCGAATAAAGACTTTGACGACATGTTTATAATAATGCGCACATCGATCGATCACCCAGCGAAGAGTGTGGTTTGGTGAAAACCCCTCAAATGCGATAACATCTCATTGTGATAGAGTGAGCCGTAAATTGAGTGCGAGAGGTGAATGTCGATGACATGTGAGATATGCTTGGAACTCCCGAACGTTATCTTGGGGACTCTTGGCGCATGTTTGGAAGACGTGCTTCTATGAATGACCGCCTCGCTAGATTAACAACGGGATGATGCGTATTGGTAGTAAACTCTCAAGAATGTGAATAGTTCAACTAGGTTGAACTTGTGGTGAACGGAGCCTACGGGCAGAACGTGCTAATATGATGAGTGCTTGTGAGCACCGGTTGTGAATGGGCCTACGGGCAGGACGTGATAGTATGAATGTGCGGGTTTTCACACATGGTGGTGTAGTGATCCTCGGTAGAGGATAGTTGGTGGCGGGTCTACGGGCTCGCCGATCTTCACACCGACGGGAGCTGGGAGTCAGACTCGGACTGGAAGGGCTCGTCTTCTTGGTGCTCATTTCCCAAAGCCCCCTTCCACTCCTGAAGACTCTGCAGAAATGCGAGCAGTACGCAGGGCTCCGCTATGAGCAAAGAGCGTTGAGGCGTACAGAGGCCTAGGACTGGTAGTGTGCATACCTTCCTAGTAGTGGCGAGGCCCGTGCCACTGCCACCGTCTGGCCACGACGGGGGCACCTGAGTGGTTAGCTACCCTCGAAAAGTGGGAACTAAAGGTCTGTGTCGACATAGCAAATGCGCTTGGAGAAGCCACCATATCATAATCATTGCACCGCATTCATATCATAATCATTGCAACGCATTCATATCATAATCATTGCATTGCACAGCAATGGATACTCATCATATAAACTTGTATGGGCATCTTTATATGATGAGTTACCTTTATATGCAGACCCTTAACTTATAAGCTTGTATGGGCATCCTTATAAGTTAAGTTCAATTCAGCTCTTTAATACTCAGCTTATGTTTGTTGTGCTTACACTTGCTTGGTTAGTCACTAATACTATATATATAACTATGAACATGGTAGTTAGGAATATTGCAAGTACTTGGGTACTTATACAACCGACACATATGAACAACCCTTCCTGTCACCTGTTTTGTATACTATTGCTAATATTGCAGCTTTCTTTAAATTCTACCGCCCGGTGCCTTGGAGTCGCCGGGGGAGCGGATGTGAAGCCACTTAGTCTTTATGACTAACGGTTGCTACGTCCCTCTTTTTAGGAGTGCGCCCTGGAGCCGCAGCGCACGACGCAGGAGGAGCGCAGTCAGGTCAGGACGACAGGGCCGGAGACAGCGATACCCTCAGTACCGGCAGTGGCTGACGTGAGTAGTTGTTTTGAGATGTAGCCCCTTTGGGCATCTTTTGTGATACTCTGATATATTTTGCAGGAGCTCGTGGAGCCACATTTTTGTATAATTATGGACTCTACTTATGCGAATTTTATATATCTATATGTGGCTTCTTGTTTTAGTTTATTGATGGGTTGGCGCTGTTGAGTTGGTTTAGCCGGCGGGATAGGCGTCTTGTGGAGGTGGCTAGCCCGTGAGCTGGCGCTTCCGCAAGGCGGCTGTCCTGGGCATAAGACTCCCCTCGGCCGTGTTTTGTGTTCCGGGAGGGGGGGTCTTACAAATGGTATCAGCTTGCAACGATCCTGAGATAAAGAAGTCCATATCCTTATGGTGCCACCCCACTCAACTCTTCAGTTTGAGGACAAACTGAATCAGCGGAAGCGGTGGTGTGCCCATAGGGGATTCGCATTAAGTATGTCCGTTTTTTCCCTTTAAGTAGCCAACCTAACCCAAAAATCTACCTCATATGTAGATTTCGGTACGTTCGGAGCCAGTAGCTGGCACCCCAGTACCTCCAGGACCTACCTTGTTCCAGCAGTCGGAGTTGGGACAGACTTTAGCGGCAATCCTGGATGCCTCCAGGTCTCTTCTCGTCTTGGCTGCCGCGAGCTTAGCGGAAGCAGGACCCAGTGCCAGGAGCGAGAGGCCCACTAGGGGTGTGATGGAGTCAAGACGCAGCTTCGCGAGGAGGAAGAACATCATGGATACAGGAGGTGGTGGGCATTTTCGCCCTAACTTTCGTGTGGAGCAGCCTGCTCGACCGCTACCGTTGCCCCCACCGCGCCAGGATCAAGCGCCTCTGCCGCAAATAGGTGTCAGACTTTGCTATTATTGCCAACAACCTGGCCATATTCAGGCCAACTGCCCACAGCGGCGAGGAAACGCTCTGAATCGCCCCATGGCTCCTCCGGGAGCGCAGCAAGGTCGAGGACAAGAACGACAGGGCCAGGCTCCGAAGCGTCCAAGAGCGCCTCTCCGAGCGATTTGTTATCATTGCGACCAGTCGGGCCACATTCGGCGTTATTGTGCGCAGCGTCAAAGGGACGCTCAGAATCGCCCCATAGCTCAGGAGAGGGACCCGCAAGAGGCCATTGCAGGTACCCATGCATTTTAGTTACATCTTTTATGGCTATTATACCTTAGTAGGCTTAACTAGTCATTTGCATGGTCTAGCCTTAGTACGCACAATTTAAAATCCGTGGTACCGTGCTAGGTTGTATTAGGTCCGACCTTCACTTGTGATGTGAGTGCCACTTATTCAATTGTGTCAGAAGAGTTTGTAGATGATTGGGGCGGGATGTTACATTTCACTGGAGTCATGAGAAGGATGCTCCTTCGGGATGGCTCAGAGTTTAGCGTGAGTGTAAGTGCAAGGACTCACACTCCAAGGTCTCTACCTCGGATAATGGAGTAATGATGTCACCCCTACCCAAATATTAGGGAAATCGCGATGAGATTGGTGTCGGTCGCCAGTTATCAGCTTAGTAAAAGACCGCTAAGCATGTACGGTGTCAATAAGTCTTAGGAGATGGCCATACATGTACATGGATGCGAGGGGTTGTAGTAGAAAACCAAGTCATAGATGTGTGTCTTGAGGATTGTGTGCATTCATGGGGTGAATGTACCGTATTGGCGATGGAAGAAACTCAGCCCGGGAGGTATGGGGGCTGATCTTGTTTCTTCGTTTATTGGGACTAGTGGATGTCGACTTGGTTCGTCCTAGAGTTCAGAAACCTTCACAAATTGCTTCACTTAGCTGTGTTGCGGTGAGCCTGTCCCCAAATGAGTCATCAGAATGCTTCGACACTTAGAGTTGATGACTCTGAGGATTTACTTCATCTTGAGCGGTGCGACCTGTCATTGTCAATCTTAACCGTCGGGGATTTAGTTAGTAAAACAAGAGAAGAGAATATTTCAAAGACGATAACCTTATGGCAGGGAGTAGAAGAGATCTTGTATGTGCACGACTATAATGACGACGAACCGTTCCCATGAAGTTTGAAAGACTCGGGTGAGTATTTTCCATATAGGCTGGAGGATTACCCTTCCCTAAAGTTTGGTGGATATATGCCCGATGATATTGAGATCACCCCAAATTAGATTTATGAATTGGGTTGTATATTTATGGTAATAATGTGTGAGACTTAAATTTGGCGGAAATGTTCAAAGGGGGATTATTTGTTGTGATAAAAAAAAAATTTAGGAGGTTTTAGCTCGAAATAATCCCCTGATTCAATAATTTCTTATAAATGGTTACGCGAATACGATTACTTGGGGAATGAGCCTATGATAATGATAGTTGATGTAAGCCTACCGTTGAAGTCGCCCCTGCCGTGTAGAACTGTTAGATGCGCATTTCAGTTGAAAGAGATGTAGGCGATTATTATGATGAATGAAAATTTGGATGAGTATTCGAACATAGATTGAAGAAGCCATGAACGTAGTATCTACGGGAAAAAGAAAATCAGCCGAAGAGATATGGGGGCTTATCTCTTCGTTTATTGGGCTAGAGAGGTACCGTCTTGGAATTCTTTGAGGATTTTAAATCCTTGTAATTTTAACCTCGGAAGCTTGTGATCTCTGAATAATTAACTCGCCGTAAGCAAGATGGGCGGCAAACGCCATGTTTGGGATGATAGAAATTGATTTAGCGGAATAAGACAAGAGAGCAAGTTGAGGATAATAATTCTCCACATACATCTATATCGCGATATGATTATAGCTTGGAAGTTGATGGAAAGTTTACGCATGAATGGTGGTATGACGGTAAGTGCCCCTAAGTTGGAAATTTTTGGTGAACATTTCCTTTAACGACTGTGGTCGCCTGACCTTGGGAGAACAATACGCGTTGGGTGGCGGAGTCAACAAGACTAATACGACTCGGTTGTTGATCTGAAACTCTTGAAAGATTCTCATGAAATGGGCATGCCATAAATGATCGTTGGCAGAGATTGTAGGGCGTATGGAATTGATGTGAATTAGTCTGTTATGTTGGGAAGAATGTTAGCACGAATATGAGTACGCGTGCTCGTGTTGCCCCGTTAGGGCAATTTTGTAGAGGCTTGAATCGTAACCCAACTGCTGAATAAGGCTTATGTTTATGACCAAAGAGCCATTCAATGACTAGTCGGGCTCATGCGAGAAAGTTCGCCACTAATTTTGAATCTTGTGTAAGCCTAAGCAAGACCTAGGTGAGACAAAAAGGACACTAGACTCGTGTCTCGTGTTTTTTAGAAAGGAAGTAAGGTGATCATCACTTACGCAAGGTGTAGAGTCATAGAATCACCTTGCCTTGAGCCTACGATATTGATCCTCAACATCACCAGGACCAGTTGATAAGCCTCATCGGATGATTATGTGCTGTGTGGGAAGACGGGTACTGTATATGTATGATCCGTGGTGAGAGCGTTAGAGAAGTCGGTTCTAAGAGGCTGTTTGATTAAGGGATTGAGGTAATTTATTATGCTGCAAGTGTTTGGATGGCATAAAGACTTGGTGGTAGTCCTTAGGTTCCGATAGCCTGAGTGTCATCATTAGAACCTCATGGGTGTTGTTAAGTGAAAGCTTGGGTCCTCTTGTTAGTGTGGTAGTGCTTCTCAATGATCAATAGTTGGTTAGACGACTGCATGACAAATTTTGGGGGACGCCTTGAAATTTGTTGAGAAGGAGTTGTATTGATTGTTGATCATGGAAGAATCCCTTAGTTTTGCAAATCTGGATTTGGTGTGGCGCACGAGTGGTAACATCGTGCGTGTTAGGTTCTCTCCGACCTTGACAGATTTTAGACCAAGGTATAACGAAGCTAACTTATTAAGGCTGAGAGAACTTGGGGTTCCAGGTGTCATAGAGTATAACAAGTGTACACCTGAGGGAATTTGAGGTGAGGTAGGAAGGACGAGTTGTGGCCCTCACCTGAGACGAGTAAGATTCAGTGTGTGCTCGGAAGAACAATTTTCGTAATCCGATCTTCGGTCCCCATAAGCCCAACTTAAATTTCGGGGACGAAATTGTTTCTTCGTTTATTGGATTTGTAACATCCCGTTTCGCGCTAGACCCATCGGAGACGTTTTGACTACCCGATTTTGGGCTTTCCAGTGCGTGCACGGTTTTGGATTAATTGGGGGAAAGGATTAACAAATTGTTGATATATATATTTCTGTGATTTCGTTCGACGAACGTCGAAGGAGAGCCTCGTTCGACGAACGTCGAAGGGAAGCTCCGTTCGACGAACGTCGAAGGGATAGAGGCATTCGGCGAAGTAAAGGAGGTTGTGTTTGACGAAACATTGTTGCAGCCGCGATCGAAGAAGGCTGCCAGCGTTCGACGAAAGTTCATCGAACGGCGTTCGACGAACGACGTTCGACTAATTTGTCGAACGGGAACCGTTCGACTATGTTATAATAGGAGCCGTTCGGGAACCGTTCGACGAAAAGATCGTCGAACGGTGATCGACGGAAGTATTCCGTTCGACGAAAGTCGAAGGAGCGGCGTCCGACGAAAATCCCAACGTTCGACGAATTATGATTTAGCCGCAGATCGACGAAATATTACGTTCGACAGATCAGCTGTAAGCGCCGGTCGACGAAATAACTTGTAAGAGCGGTCTACGAAATATCTTGTACAGCGCCGGTCGACGTAATATTAGGCAGCGATCGACAAATATATTATTCCAGCCGATCGACGATCGATGAAAAATGATAGCGCTCGGCTAAAGCTTTGCTGCTCCCGTTCGACTAACGTCGAACGGGAAGCGTTCCACTAAATCCTTGCGCTCGACTAAGTTCGGGCAGCGTACGACGAAATGACTGTTTCCGTTCGACGAATCTGGGTATTTTCGTCTGCTGTTGCCGACAGAGCTTAAATGCTTATTTTTTATGTTATGTTAGGCTAACAGTGGAATCCTTGTCCAGTAAGAAGCCGACACCTAACTTTGGATTTCCAATGCTTATTAATGCAAACCCTCTTCTCTCTTAACACTAGGGCTGAGCATTTCTCCCGAGGAAAAATCTTCTGCTTCATCTTCTTCTTCTTCTTCCTCTTCTTCTTCATCTTCTTCCTCTCCCATCAGGAATTGGATGGGGGAAAACTTTGGAGGAGCAAAAGCTTGGAGGCTTTTGGAGCTTGGCCGACCACCATCCCGGCTGCCATGAAGATGAGCTCTGTCCATGCCTAAAAATCAGGTGACTTCCGACCCCTCTCCCTTGGTGCTAGTATCTTAGACCCCCTAGACGAGATATCGAACTCAATTGAGTCGATTTGGGAGCGAAATGAAGTTCCGTAGGTTGAGGCCGCGTTAGGATTTTTCACCGTAGGGCGCCGATCGCCGCGAAAACGCCCTCGTTCAACTCTCCGCTTCAATACGAATGCAAGGATGTTGATCCCGTGAAATGTGGTGGCCTGCTGAGGGAGCATGGGAGGAGAGAAGGTGGTTGCCCTAAATTTCATTTAGGATGAAATGAATAGTTCCCTGTAATTGGGATTTCATTATATATATATAGGTTCTATTGCTGCTGATTTGGATTTCAATTTTATTTATATATGTTAATTGGCTGCTTGAGAAATAAGTCCCTGTTGAATGGATCTCAATTATAAATACGTATATATATATATATATATATTGGTTCATAAGCTTGCTTGAGAAATGAGAAAGTTCCCTGTTAATTGGATTTCAATTTTATATACATATGTATACCTTTAGCTGTTGTTGGGGAAGAAGATGAACAGTGGACGTTAGATTTGCCTTAAGACTCGTGCAGAAATTATATCTGCAGACCGATGCAGAAATCTGTTTTCTGCGCGCAGCTGTGTTCAAGTCCAGTTGTGGTCATGATACAGCAGGATTCAGGTTCCAGGCTCAACATGGAAGTTGTAGCCCTCGGAAAGAGCTTTCCAACGATAGGTTATCCGTTTTCTGAAGTGACCTGTAGCTGCCTAAAAGTCCAGTCGAGTGGACTGTCCAGAAAGCGGGAAATTGTTTAAGTGCGTGCTGTTTTTGCGGTCCAGGTTTCTGCAGTTGACTTTGGAGCAGATTTTAGGTAGGATCCACTTGGATCTGGGTTTAGGACTCAACATCAGTGTTGTAGCCCTTGGAGAGAGCTTTCCAAAATGGGGTGGCACATAATTTGTGGTGGAGTAGAACTCCCAGAATCTCAGTTTTGTAAATCAGCGTCGTTGTAGTTTGAATTGCGATAAACTTGGGATATCTTTTATAATACTTGTCCGACGCTCTTAATAGTGGTAGAAATCGAATTGATGATATTGTGCTGACCCTTGTTGAATTTCATGAGTTGTGGGAGGGTACTTGTTGTGATTTCGCCAACCGTAGTTCGTTCTCGCTTCGCTCTGGGAATAATAACTAGGAATGCCGACGTGGCTATTGTTTGGAGAAAAATCTATATTCTCCAATTTAATGAGGAAATGAGTGCCCAGATTTACGTGTCAATTGGGCGGAGCATGGGCGAATGGCATGATGTATGGAATGAGGCATTGCGATGAATAATCGAATAAAGACTTTGACGACATGTTTATAATAATGCGCACATCGATCGATCACCCAGCGAAGAGTGTGGTTTGGTGAAAACCCCTCAAATGCGATAACATCTCATTGTGATAGAGTGAGCCGTAAATTGAGTGCGAGAGGTGAATGTCGATGACATGTGAGATATGCTTGGAACTCCCGAACGTTATCTTGGGGACTCTTGGCGCATGTTTGGAAGACGTGCTTCTATGAATGACCGCCTCGCTAGATTAGCAACGGGATGATGCGTATTGGTAGTAAACTCTCAAGAATGTGAATAGTTCAACTAGGTTGAACTTGTGGTGAACGGAGCCTACGGGCAGAACGTGCTAATATGATGAGTGCTTGTGAGCACCGGTTGTGAATGGGCCTACGGGCAGGACGTGATAGTATGAATGTGCGGGTTTTCACACATGGTGGTGTAGTGATCCTCGGTAGGGGATAGTTGGTGGCGGGTCTACGGGCTCGCCGATCGTCACACCGACGGGAGCTGGCAGTCAGACTCGGACTGGAAGGGCTCGTCTTCTTGGTGCTCATTTCCCAAAGCCCCCTTCCACTCCTGAAGACTCTGCAGAAATGCGAGCAGTACGCAGGGCTCCGCTATGAGCAAAGAGCGTTGAGGCGTACAAAGGCCTAGGACTGGTAGTGTGCATA
Source organism: Dactylorhiza incarnata (assembly GCA_033032865.1). Classification (NCBI taxonomy): domain Eukaryota; kingdom Viridiplantae; phylum Streptophyta; class Magnoliopsida; order Asparagales; family Orchidaceae; genus Dactylorhiza; species Dactylorhiza incarnata. The sequence goes on from JAWHQI010000003.1 coordinate 20,586,072, forward strand.
CCTTCCTAGTAGTGGCGAGGCCCGTGCCACTGCCACTGCCTGGCCACGACGGGGGGCGCCTGAGTGGTTAGCTACCCTCGAAAAGTGGGAACTAAAGGTCTGTGTCGACATAGCAAATGCGCTTGGAGAAGCCACCATATCATAATCATTGCACCGCATTCATATCATAATCATTGCACCGCATTCATATCATAATCATTGCATTGCACAGCAATGGATACTCATCATATAAACTTGTATGAGCATCTTTATATGATGAGTTACCTTTATATGCAGACCCTTAACTTATAAGCTTGTATGGGCATCCTTATAAGTTAAGTTCAATTCAGCTCTTTAATACGCAGCTTATGTTTGTTGTGCTTACACTTGCTTGGTTAGTCACTGATACTATATATATAACTATGAACATGGTAGTTAGGAATATTTCAAGTACTTGGGTACTTATACAACCGACACATATGAACAACCCTTCCTGTCACCTGTTTTGTATACTATTGCTAATATTGCAGCTTTCTTTAAATTCTACCGCCCGGTGCCTTGGAGTCGCCGGGGGAGCGGATGTGAAGCCACTTAGTCTTTATGACTAACGGTTACTACGTCCCTCTTTTTAGGAGTGCGCCCTGGAGCCGCAGCGCACGGCGCAGGAGGAGCGCAGTCAGGTCAGGACGACAGGGCCGGAGACAGCGATACCCTCAGTACCGACAGTGGCTGACGTGAGTAGTAGTTTTGAGATGTAGCCCCTTTGGGCATCTTTTGTGATACTCTGATATACTTTGCAGGAGCTCGTGGAGCTACCTTTTTGTATAATTATGGACTCTACTTATGCGAATTTTATATATCTATATGTGGCTTCTTGTTTTAGTTTATTGATGGGTTGGCGCTGTTGAGTTGGTTTAGCCGGCGGGATAGGCGTCTTGTGGAGGTGGCTTGCCCGTGAGCTGGCGCTTCCGCAAGACGGCTATCCTGGGCATAAGACTCCCCTCGGCCGTGTTTTGTGTTCTGGGAGGGGGGGGGGGGTCTTACACAAAAGGTGCGGCAGCCGTGTAAAGGTGCGATAACGAAGGTGCAGTAGAGTAGCCAAAAGACTTATGGGCTCCGTACGGTTTCTGAACAACACCATACTCCTTGGGACACCTATCACTAGCGTGGGATGTGTCCCAACACCAACGACATCGGATGTTGAAATGTGCCCACATGATATAGAAGAAGAAAATAACATACTGAAGAAAGACACAAAACCTTAAAACGAATTTCCAATTAAAAACAAATCAAACACGCTTGCAGTCCCCGACAACGGCGCCAAAAACTTGATGCGCTATTTCGGCACTGCTAATTAGCAGGCACGAAATGCGATACGACGGCAGTGCATCGGTCGCTCAAGTAATAAAAATGGGAAGTTATCCCCAAGTATCGATCTCTCAAGGACCGCAAGTTTGGTAGTACAATTTGCTCTAAACAGGAAATCAGTTAAAAGGAGTAATAAGTAACAACGGGGGGGGGGGGGGGGGGGGGGGTTGATTTGGTTTCCTACGCTATTGCAGAATGAAGAAAGATGCGGGTCAAAACTCCGCTTCGCACGGCGAGATGGGTGCAACGGCCGCGATGCCGTGCTTCGGAAGGCGCGTGGACGGGAAGTCACTAAGACGGTTGAGGGTCGCACACACCTCTTCTCAAAACATCACCACTAGCAATTGCTAGTGGCTTCACCCACAACCAATCACAGAAAATCACTAGGAACAAAGGGGCTATTTATGCCACCACAACATCAGTGCATATGAAGGAAAGCAAAACTCCTTAAGATTAGCTTAACACGTGTTCATACAACACAAAAATAAAGTATAAGCATTCAAGGTTAGAGAGGACCACAAAGAAGAAGTCACGGCTTGGGTTCACGGCCGGAATGAGAGGTTGTCGGGCTCTCTCCGGACTCGGCCCTCAGTTGGTGAGCTTGGCTCGAAGGAGGCTGCCACCGCTCCTACGATCTTCAGCGCTTCCTTGGTCTCCTTGGCGAGGAATGCTTGAGCTAATGGTGGATGAAGCTTCCTAATGCTCCCGGATGGAAGGATGGAGGTGGAAATCACCGAAAATGGCCTTGATGGTGGAGGAGATGAAGGGGAAGCCTTCAGCCCTCAAGAGCAGCGGGAAGGAAGAGATTTCCCGCTCTCCGAATCGCTCTCGGTCGTCCTCTGTCGATCCTCCATTGACTGCCTCGATTCCTGCTTTTTATAGGAAACAGGTTGAAAATTGGTCACGCACAGTCGAACGCACGATCGTGCGCAGACCGTGCGATATTAACGGATAAAATATGGCTTGTAGAATACGCTGCGCCGCCCGTGCGATTTGTTTACGCACAACCAACGCCGCCCGTGCGTTCAAACGCACGGGTAAAATCCGACGCTCTGAGATCACAAAGATACAGGTCGACCGTGCATTTTACTCACGCACGGGCGAATTCGCCCGTGCGTTAAAACGCACGAGTAAACTCCGACGCTCCATTTTCTTCCCAGACACAAACGCAGGACCGCACAGACCGTGCGTCAAGGAAATGCACGACCGTGCGATATGCACATAAATTACTTTTGGAGGAAAACGGGACGATCAGGTCACCTGCAAACAAGATATACTAGCTGGGAATACACGTCCAACACAGAAATACATAAAAGGAGGGAATGGGAGCACAATGTGCTTACCCCCAACAACGAGGAATGCAATTGCACACCAAAATGGGCTTAATAGTGCACCTAGCATGGACTAGTACAAATAAATGAAAATGTGCATAAAGTGTGGTGCAAACATTAGAATATCAGCCCAAATGAGTCCAAATATATATATATATGGGACTCATCAGTCGCTCCGCGCGACCTCGCCCTGAGGTCTCCCCTTGGGCGACCTCGCCTCGGGAGGTCTCGATCCCGGGCAGCCCGTTCCTTTCAGATCTGCCCGTTTGGGCAGGCCCCCTCGCCTATAAATAGAGGGGTAGGGGCATTAGTTTCGGGACCTTTGGAGAGTTTCCAGCCCTTGCCTTTAACATGAGCGGTCTCATTTCTGTGACCATCGTATCTCCTCACAGCAGCTGGAGCGGTCTCATTTCTGAGACCATCGTATCTCTTTTCAGCAGTTCGAGCGGTCTCATTTTTGAGACCATCGCTCCCTTTTCTTCTCCTCCCTATTTTCCCTTCACTCGTATCTCGAAGTAATCAACCATCTAACAGTTTTCTTCCTCCACCTGTTTTCAGCTTGAGCGAGTGTGGACCTGGAGCATTTTTGCCCGGACATAACACCAGACCTTCAGATCGGAATGGTTGATGAATAGCAACTGGGGTGAAGATATGAGATTTTGCCGAACATAACACCAAATCTTAAAACGGCCATAACTTTTGATCAGTGTGTCGGAATTCAAAAATTCAAAGCTCGCCGCGACCGGCTCGACCTGAACTATCCAAAAATCAAATGGGGCTCCCCGTTCGGGCATTTTTCAGCCCTCAAATTGCAAAAATTCTACCCCATTTAGAAGTTATTGCAGTTTTTCTCTTTTTTGGCAATTTTTGCAATTTCTATTTTTTAGTAGCAATGGAGATGACAAAGGTTCAAGATCATTCAAGTAGTGAACTTACTCTGGAAGCTCTTGAACTTCGCATAGAGCATCATCTAGAACATTTTTGCAAAGAGCTTGCTCAACAGCTGGAGCAGACTCGTCAGCAACTTAACAGAATTAATCAAGCTATAACAGCTATCATTCAGCAGCTTCCTCCTCAAGTCGCAACTCCTTCAACCCCTCCAGTTATAGATGAAGTAGAGGAGTCTTCTCCTTTTACAGATAGAATTCGTTGGGAACCTGCTCCTAATGGGTTTAAGGAACCCCGTCTACCAACCTTCTCAGGGGGAGAAGATCCAATCTCCCACCTTCAAGACTTTGAGTCAGCTGTCACATTAAGAACTATATCGGATAGCATCAGGTGCAAGCTCTTGTAATGACCTTTGGTAGTCAAGCTCTGGAATTGTTTTACAAGTTGCCGCCTCAATCAGTCACTTGCTTTATGGATCTCAGAAGAGAACTTCTCTTGAAATTTGCTACCTCAAGGAAGCGGAAGAGGCGCCCAACAACTCTTTTCCAAATCAAGCAAGGAGTTAATGAAACTATCGCTCACTTCATCGATAGATTCCAGAGAGAGAGATTCTTGAGGTTGTTAATGTCGATCAAGAGATGTATAAATGTGCCTTCATTCATGGACTTCAAGAAGGCCCTCTCAAATATAAAGTCAGCATAAAGGAGCCAAAGTCTTATGAGCATCTCATCGAAATAGCAAATCAGTTTATTGAAGGTGAAGCGATGAATCCTAACTATGTGTGTTCTCAAAACCATAAGATTCAGCAACATCAGAGAAATTTCTATCACAGTCACTCATCTTCAACACAGAAGTTGAGCAGTTTGAGTCTTATTCTCTTCCTCAGAATATATCATCTCCATACTTGGAAGTCTCTCTCATTCAGTCTTATGATCCTACAACACTTGAATATGAAAATCACCCAGAAGGATCTACTAAGTTGAATCTCTCCTTAGAAGAGGTCCTTACAAATATTTAAAATATGCCAGAGTATAGAAGACCTCGTCCTATAAAGTGTAAGGTTGAAAATCGCAATCAAGAGCTCTTCTGCGCATATCATTCAGATGTTGGTCATGATACAGAAGACTGTCGTGCTCTCCAGAAATTAATAGACCAACTGTTGAAGGCAGGAAAGTTACAAGACTATGTTTCTTGGTGATATGAAGATTGTTTTTTCCTCTAGCAGAGACCTTTACAAAGCAGAGAGTTTTTCCCTCAATAAAAGAAGTGCATAGAATAGAAATAGATAGAATATCACTTTATTCCCTGTTTTGTATGACTCCCATTTGTTTGGAGCTTTTTTCGTATCTTTTCTTTTTTAGTTTCACTTGTAATAAGTATGACAGTGATTGGGGTTCTATCAGCGGCTATCATCGCGAAGATCCTCTCAGCAGTCAGATACATCAAACGTCATATCCATATTCACTCTCGTATCCTTCATTGCAAACATTTATCCTTTTTATGTCTTATGCTTATTTCGTTACTCTACTTCCTGCTATTTACATCGATACCTATAAAAATTGCGTGGTTGCAAATGGTAGAAATACTATCTCTGATTTGGGTGAGGGTCGTAAAACCCACTGCGACCACATCTCGCTAGAAGCACTCGCAGATGTGTAGTGGTAGCCCAGCCTCTTTTCCTCTCTATCTATTTCTCTATAATGATTGTCATTGATTGCCATGACATCTCGTCGAGTTAATCAACTTGCGCGCTTTGCTTGAAAACAGATAATTACATCTGATAGCAGATTGGTTACGAAAAAATGCTAACAACTAATGTTAGGATTGACATGCGTTGGCAAGAAAAACATACTGACTTTAGTATGTACTACAACGACTACCAAATAATTATGCAATTATTTGTTGGCTACCAATTTTTTAGGTACCATGGACTTCACATATATATTTATATATCATGTCGGAATTTCTAGATTTCCGGACTTTGGGATTTCATGATTAATCTATTTATCATTTCTGGATTTCACAAAATCATACGCTGGTTTGGGCATCAACAAACATAACCTCAATAAAAATATTATATCAGCAAGTCAGAATCAGCCAGCTATATGGACTTCACACTCACTGTTCTGGAATATGTAAATATGATGATATCAGAATGTTAATTTTATCTCTCCACATGCATGAGTACTATCTCTTCTCTTCACACAGATATTATTTCATCAACATCAAAGCAAAGTGATTGTGAATAAACACTCATATACTCTATATAAATGAGATAATCTCTCTCACACACTTCAAGTATGAATAAAAAGACATGGTGCGGTGGTATACTTTAGATCTTCATTACTAGTTCTTATATCTTTTTGCAGATAAAAACAGGTGCTTGCGAGCTCTCTTCAGGTACTCGCATACTAAATTTTTTATATACCTGTTCTTATATCTTTTTGCAGATAGAAACAGGTGCTCGCATACTAAATTTTTATATACCTATTCTTATATCTTTTTGCAGATAGAAATAGGTGCTTGCGAGTTCTCTTCAGGTACTCGCATACTAAATTTTTCATATACCCGCTCTTATATTTTTTGCAGATAAAAACAGGTGCTTGCGAGTTCTCTTCAGGTACTCGCATACTAAAGTTTTCATATACTTGTTCTTATATCTTTTTACAGATAGAAACAGGTGCTTGCGAGTTCTCTTCAGGTACTCGCATACTAAATTTTTCATATACCTGTTATATCTTTTTGCAGATAAAAACAGGTGCTTGCGAGTTCTCTTCAGGTACTCGCATACTAAATTTTTCATATACCAGTTCTTATATCTTTTTGAAGATAGAAGCAAGTGATCGCGAGTCCTTATTCATAAATATGTACATGCTTGCGGGCGAGTTCCCTTCAGGCATTGACAAGTCCTCACAAGTATTTACATTTTTATATACGCATATTCTGTCATCACAAGAGAGGTGGATCTTGATTTGCATGGGTAAGTTCTATTTTTTCAAGCTTCTCAAAACTTGAAAAATTGCGGGGATTATGTTTACCCAGAAATCAACGATCACCTTGAGCTAGCTATTTTGCAGGTGACCGAAGCAATCGATTTGCTCTCGCAGTCGTCGAGCAATCTCTCCCAGCGACCCAGGTTTATCTCACCAGGATTTCTAGCCTGGTTGGTCTCTCACCTCCCGGGCAGTCTTCCCCTAGGGAGGTCGCGCTCCGCGCGACCTCGCCCTGAGGTCACCCCTTGGGCGACCTCGTCTCGGGAGGTCTCTCCGCGCGACCTCGCCCTAAGGTCGCCCCTTGGGCGACCTCGCCTCGGGAGGTCGCTCTGCGCGACCTCGCCCTGAGGTCGCCCCTTGGGCGACCTCGGATAGGTAGGTCGCTCCGCGCGACCTCACCCTGAGGTCGCCCCTTGGGCGACCTCGCCTCGGGAGGTCGCTCCGTGCGACCTCGCCCTGAGGTCGCCCCCCTGGGCGACCTCGCCTCGGGAGGTCGCTCCGCGCGACCTCGCCCTGAGATCGCCCCCTGGGCGACCTCGCCTCGGGAGGTCGCTCCGCGCGACCTCGCCTCAGGAGGTCGCTCCGCGCGACCTCGCCCTGAGGTCGCCCCCGGAGCGACCTCGCCTCGGGAGGTCGCTCCGCGCGACCTCGCCCTGAGGTCGCCCCCTGGGCGACCTCGCCTCGGGAGGTCGCTCCGTGCTACCTCGCCCTGAGGTCTCCCTTGGGCGACCTCACCTCGGGAGGTCTCGATCCCGGGCAGCCCGTTCCTTTTAGATCTGCCCGTTTGGGCAGGCCCCCTCGCCTATAAATAGAGGGGTAAGGGCATTAGTTTCAGGACCTTTGGAGAGTTTCCAGCCCTTGCCTTTAACATGAGCGGTCTCATTTCTGTGACCATCGTATCTCCTCCCAGCAGCTGGAGCAGTCTCATTTCTGAGACCATCATATCTCTTTTCAGCAGCTCGAGTGGTCTCATTTTTGAGACCATCGCTCCCTTTTCTTCTCCTCCATATTTCCCTTCACTCGAAGCTCGAAGTAATCAACCATCTAATAGTTTTCTTCCTCCACCTCTTTTCAGCTTGAGCGAGTGTGGACCTGGAGCATTTTTGGCCCGAACAAACATAAATCCCAAATGAATTATTTTTGAAACTATAATCATATAAAGATGTCACATAATCATTATATGGATTTGAGTGATAAACAACCAAGGTATGAATGGAGACCCATAAAGAAAAATGACACATCAATTTTAATTGAAAGAGCTCATTCATCCTTGTCTCCTCAAAAGCCAACACGATGTATTTGGGTACCCAAAGGAACCATCCCACTTGGTCCCCTTTGGATACCTAAATCTTTCATTCATTAGTATCCAATCATTTGCATGAAGTAGAAACAATTAAAAATAAAATATCATTTCTCTACTTCATGATACGCTTAATTTCTTTTTCTTTGTTGCTTTTTATTATTTATTTTTACTTAAACTAACATGCCTTGGTCACCTCATAAATATTTAAAATATGACTTTATCATTTAAAGTTTTATAACATATAAATCAAATTGAATAAATTGAATAAAAAGTCATATTGTCTAAAAGTGACCTATCTCTCATTTTTTTAGTTTTTATCCTTTTTAAATCCTCTACCAATAAATGTCTTGAATTTTCATTATAAAATGAATATTGAAATGATTATCAAGACTAATGAAATTATTTTAAAGAATGGATTTAAATAGCTTATTTAGGGGTCTTAGGCTAAAAATATTAAATGCACAACTTAATGTATATTTGTCTAATTTCTTTGTTGCATATGATAGCCCATATATTGAAAAATCATAATCGAGAAAAATCGGAATCAAATGATATAAAAAAACATGTGTTTTAAATCAAAAATTGTAACTCAAAATTGTAACTAAAAAACCATGAGTTGCTAACGCCAGGCGTTACCGTTATCGTCGGCGGTAGCTTATTTTCGTAAAGAAATCTGATTTCTCTAATTATTATTTTCTGAAAAATTATTTTACTATGTTAAGTATCGTTATCTTCTACTTTCAGATACATTGTATTAAAATCAAAAAGAAAATTTATAAAATAATTCAAAATAACAAAAACATTTTTTTTGTTTCGTCCTTTATATATATGCAGTATAATATTCACTTTACAAGCAGTCACTACATATTAAAAAGGATGAATATGAACTAAATAATCACCACCATGATCTATTAATATCATATGCTAAAATTCACTATAATCATATATCATAATTCATGATCTAACAAGAATTATCTTAAATCAACTAATTATATCAACCTTAAAAATTATGAAATATGTGATAGCTATTGGTATTATAGTTTCATATCTTGTTTTGTGTGTGATATGCATCTCTATTGTTTGCATGTATCTCATTATATTTAGATCTAAAAATTAACTTGATATCATCAAGATGAAATAGAATAGAATAATCATTTCATTCTAGGTCTAAAGAAAATTAATTTGATATCTTCTTATATTACATGCAACATTATCTCCATTAAATCATATATAATAACATTGCATTCAAACTTATCATCCTAGCATCACTGATTAGTTTATGCTTAAATTTATATGCTAGGTATAACATTTACAATGCTATTAAAATATTATGATAACCATGTGATTTGAAATTATAATAGAATACTAAAATTCCATCAAAACACATAGTTTATGGATTAATCATTAGAATATATATGAATATTGTATCATGACTCATATATTATCATGCAAAACCAAAGATCAATAAATTCTAAAATTGAATGCAATTTTATTATAAATTTTAAATCTGTATATATGCGATCTTTGTCTTTAATATGATTGCATGATCATCACTTTCTTGACTTACAAATCAAACACGCTCATTCAAAAGAAAATCACCAAATCATATTGCCATAAGTCTAGAAAGAATAGAATTCACATACATCATGATGATCTAACATATATTCTATGCAGAATTCTCTAAAATCATAATTCATGTTTTATCAAGAAATATCTCAAATCAATAATATCTATCACCTAGGAATTATGAATCTTATGATAAAAATATGAATAATGTTTTCTTTCCAAAACTCATCATACTAGCATTATCACTTATTGAACATTAGTAATTGTGCTAGTTATCTCATATCATCATCTCACAAAAGTAGAGAAACTATGCGACTTTATATTTTTCTATAATTCTTCACATTAAACAAAAACCATAGTTTATAAATTAACCCATAGTTTAAAAGCATAGGTTGTCCAAAGATTTTTCACCTATGACTTCATATCTCACAATAGCGGGGACGTAGGGTTTGTTGGAACAACCCTATTACTGATTTGGGCTAGGATCACTATCTGTTGACTAGGACTAAGTTGTCCCTCATTGTATAGTCTAAGGGTCAAGGTTTTAGGCTGTTAAGTTAGCTAGAACTTAAGTAAAAGTTAAGGTTCTGCGTTCGACGAAATGCATTCTGCGTTCGATGAACGTCTTGCTCTCATTCGACGAATTTGCCCAGTCTCAGCGGCCGACGAATTTGCTCAGTCTCAGCGGTCGATGAATTTGCTCAGTCTCAGCGGTCGACGAATTGGCTCAGTCTCAGCGGTCGACGAATTGGCTCAGTCTCAGCGGTCGATGAATTAGCTCAGTCTCAGCGGTCGACGAATTGGCCCAGTCTCAGTGGTCGACGAATTTGCCCAGTCTTAGCGGTCGACGAATTTGCCAAGTTTCAGCGGTCGACGAACTAAACATTCAGATCGACTAATTCAATTCTTCCAGCCAGATTTAGCAGTTTATACTTCAGTTCGATGAACTCCAACTTAAGTTCGACGAATTCTAGACTGTGTTCGACGAATCAGCAACAGAAGTTCAGTTCGATGAAATCAACATTCAGTTCGACGATTTCTTCATTCAGATCGACAAAAGTTTCTTTTCAGCTTGTTTATTTCAGACAGATCAGTTTTATTCTATTCTCCGAACTCAGATCATCAGCAACGGATCTATTCCTATCAGATAAGTCAGGATTTAATCCTTTCCTTTTATTATTCTCTTATTTCGAGAAAATAGCCGTTGACATATATTGGAAAAGGACACTTTCATGGAAAAGGAAAAGAAATAAAGTGTATCAGATTTGTAGTTCCAAGAATATCTCTTCTGAATATTTTATTCCTTACATTAAAAGATTTGAATTTCAAATCTGTCAGAGATTTCTTTAAGGAAAAAGAAAAAGAAGAAGTATGATAGTATTACAGCAGTACAACAAGAAGGAGGAAGAAGAAGTCAGAAAAGATATACAGAAAGAAAAATACAGAGTTCATCTTCCTCAAGCAGTAGCTCTCTCAATCTCTGAGAACATCAACATTATTCTCACAGTATTCTGCTGCAAGTTCAAAATCTTCAAGAGCAACAATAATCTGAGAAACCTTTGTCTCTTAGATTCATCAGCTATCAAGGAAGATCTACATTCAAGAGAAAGCTCCATCCTCTACTGTCAACTATTTTCTATCAGACAGGGGGAGCTTTACATCAATAAATCCACTAGTCTTCTCTAACATTATTGACAGAGAAGAACTTCATAACCCTCTTTATCTCATCTTGTACGGGGTTCTAACTCCCTTCAAAAGTTAACCCCTTGGTGGCAGGGCACCTGATCAAAAACCTATGATTGGTTTGAGCACCTGATCAAAAGTTCATTGGTGTTTGGACACCTGATCAAAAATCCATTGGTGATAGGGCACCTGATCAAAAACCTAGTGGAATCCTACCAAGGGTGGTAGAAGAGTAGATGTACCCAAGTTGATTGGGGAACTACTATAAATCCTTGTGTCCTATGTGTTCTTGTTTATTTTTCTGTACTGTGTTGTGCTTTGTTTTTATTTTGTTTTTATAACTCACTCTGTTATACACATATAAATATCACTATTTTAATTCTGCTATAAAGATAACTGAAAAACTTTTTAATACTCTATTCACCTCCCCCCCTCTAGAGTGACTTTAAGATCTAGCCTCACTTTCAATTGGTATCATAGGTTTCAACTGATATCAGAACTTTCAATTGGTATCAGAGGTTTCAACTGATATCAGAACTTTCAATTGGTATCAGTGGGAGGTTGATTGTTTACAGGCTAACACCTGAATCAAAAGATCAATTATATCTTAATTTCCTCTAGAGTTTTCTTTTTGCTAAAAACTCATGGCACAGAATAAAGAATACTCAAGCACAAGAGCTCTTATGTGCAATCTCAATAAGTTTGCATTATGGAAGGCAAGGATCAGATTATATATGAATTCTATTGAGGAGGATATCTTTAATGTTATTTTGACAGGACCTCCTACTTCTACAGCAACAACAAGTGCTGAAGCAACAACTAACAATAATGCTGTTTCACCTCCTGAGTGGACAGAAACTCAAAAGAAACAAAGAAGTGCAGATGCCAAAGCAATGAATATCTTGGCACAGACAATGTCTGATGACATTTTTCAAAAGGTTGTGGAATGCACCTCAGCCAGGGATATTTGGAATTCCCTCAACAACATGGTTGAAGGTTCTGCAGAAGAGTCAGAGTCTTCATCCAGCTCATCTGAAGATGAAAATGAATCAAATGACAAGGATCAATGCTTGATGGCTATTTATTACTCATGTAATGATTCAGATCATGCATCATCATCCAGCTCTAGTGATGATGAAGATGATGCAGATGAAAGAAGTTTCTGCATGATGGAAATCAATGCATCAACAAACAATTCTGAAGAATCAGAATCTGACACTGACTGTGATCAAGTAATATCTAACTTTGATTTCAATTCAAATGATTTTAAAAATGATTTTAAAACTCTTTGCTTAGATTTAATTAAATCTGAGAAGGAGATAATCTCTCTCAGAAATAGGTTGGTTGAAATGAATCAACTGGCTGAAGATAATACAAATCTTAAGAAAGAATTGGCTGCCTCCAGAGAGCATATTGTTCTCATTGAGAACAAACTATCTGAGACCAATAAATTTGAAGAATCCCTAAATGGGATAAGTATCAAACTGATGGACATCACAAGCACAGTGAATGCCAGACTCAATGGCAAACTGGGCTTGGGTGCATCATCAAGTGAACCACATCTTTTTAAGAAAAATATTTTATCTACTCCAGTAAAATTCATTTCTGCCAAGAGCAAAGAGGCAATAGAAGTAGATATCTCAAGCAAGGCTGTTAAGAATAAAGGAATTCAACAGAATTCGTCGAACGAAGATCGACGAAATCACTTCATTTCATCGAACGGAGATCGACGAACTCGGAAGACAGGCCTTCAGTATTGTTATTATTCGAACGACGCTCGACGAAAGCACTTCACTTCGTCGAACGACGATCGACGAATTCATCCAAATTCCTCGAACAGAAAAAATACTAAAAATCTAAATAATTCTTATTCTCAACAAACTAAAAATCCTTTTACTGAATGGATTATTCCTCCTAAGAGATATCATCCACAAGGTTATAAGGATCAGCCTAAGATGTCTTTCATTTCAGAATTTTGTGGAAAAACAAAAGGACCCAAGGTAGTCTGGGTCAAGAACAACTAGAATGTTTTCTGTTTTACAGGTACAGGGCTATCCAAAAATAAAAGAACAATGGTACTTGGATAGTGGGTGCTCAAAGCATATGACAGGAAACAAGGCCAACCTAAGCAACTACAAGGCAAGGCTTGGACCCAAAGTGATCTTTGGAGACTCCAACTGTGGACAAGCCAAAAGTTATGGACAAATCAAAGTTGGAGCAGTCACCTTCAAAAAGGTAGCTTATGTCAAGGGTCTGAAGCACAACCTCATCAACATAAGCCAGTTATGTGATGAAGGTTATCATGTAACTTTTATCCACTCCTTATGTCTTATTACCAATAATAAAAACATAAATGTATTATCTGGTATTAGACATGGAAACATTTATTTAATCAATTTTGACTCTGCCAATTCAGATATTTGCTTATTTAATTCTATAAGTAAAACAAATGAATTATGGCATAAAAGGCTTGGACACATTAACCTTAGAACTATATCTAAGCTTTCTAAGGACAATCTTGTTAGAGGACTGCCTTCTAGTTTATACAAGAAGGAAGGACTCTGCAGGGCTTGTCGATTAGGTAAGCAGACTAAGAGTAATTATAAATCTTTATCCAAGAGTGATTCACCTAGGATTTTGTACTTACTGCATTTGGATCTTTTTGGACCCACTGCAATACAAATTCTAGGAGGGAAGCATTACTCTCTAGTTATTGTAGATGACTTCTCAAGATTCACTTGGGTGTTCTTTCTTAGGAACAAGTCTGACACCTTCAGTGTTCTGACAGACTTTCTCAGGTCCATCAAGATTGAGTACTCTACTCTAGTTGCATTGATCAGAAGTGATCATGGCACTGGGTTTGAATCTCTTATGATGAGAGAATTCTGTGGAAAAGAAGGGATCAGGCAGCATTTCTCTGCTCCTAGAACTCCTCAACAAAATGGGGTAGCTGAAAGGAAAAATAGAACTCTTATTGAATCAGCAACTACATTGCTTGCTGATGCTCACTTGCCAATCTCTTTTTGGCCAGAGGCAGTGAACACAACAAATTATGTGTTGAACAGGAGTTTGATAAATTAACTTAAGAGTAAAACTCCCTATGAATTACTTAAGAATAAAAACCCTAAGGTTAACTATTTTAAGATTTTTGGATGTAAATGTTATGTGCATAACAATGATAAGAAATATCTAAGGAAATTTGAAGCAAAAGCCGCTGAAGGTATATTCCTTGGATACTCTCTTTCTAGTAAAGCATATAGAGTTTACAACAAATCTACTCTTAAGATAGAAGAGTCCATGCATGTATCTTTTGATGAGACTAACATGTTAAATGAGGAGAGAAATACCACCTCTACCAAAAATACTTTGCAGGTACCAACTCTATGTGAAGAAATCAATGGACTAAATCTACAGAATGAAGATTCTCTACTTCCATCATCTCAAATTATTGAAGACAGTGAAGAAGAGGATAATCCAGATCTTGCTGACAGTTTAAATCAAGTGACAGCTGAACAAATCCCTTAAGAGGAAACTATTGCTGAACCAACTCCAACTGTTGACCACATCACAGTTAAAGATCATCCAATATCTCAAATCATTGGAGATATTTCAGCAGGTGTTCAAACAAGGCATCAACTACACCAAAATCAGATGCACACTTGTTTCCTATCACAAGTTGAACCTCAAACCATAAAAGATGCAGAATAAGATCCAAACTGGATTCTTGCAATGCAAGATGAACTCAACCAATTTGAAAGAAATAAGGTTTGGGATTTGGTTCCAAGACCAAAAGTCCATCCAGTCATTGACACTAAATGGGTCTTCAGGAACAAGCTAGATGATCAAGGCATAATAATCAGAAATAAAGCAAGATTAGTAGCCCAAAGATATTCTCAGGAAGAAGGAATTGATTTTGATCAAACCTTTGCTCCTGTAGCTAGACTTGAAGCTATAAGGATTTTTCTTGCCTTTGCTGCATTCAAGAAGTTCAAGGTATATCAGATGGATGTGAAGAGTGCTTTTCTGAATGGAGACATCAAAGAATAAGTCTATGTGGAACAACCACTAGGTTTCATCTCTACAACTCACTCTTCTTGTGTATTTAAGCTTAATAAAGCTCTCTATGGTCTCAAGCAAGCTCCCAGAGCATGGTATGAGACCTTAGCTAATTTTCTTTTGGAGAACAAGTTCTGTAGGGGCTCTGTTGATAAAACCTTATTTTTCAGGATACATAAAAATCAAACATTACTAGTTCAAATATATGTAGATGATATTATTTTTGGCTCTAATGATTCAAATTTATGCAAAAGGTTTTCTAACCTAATGCAATCTAAATCTGAAATGAGTAGTATGGGTGAGTTATCTTACTTCCTTGGTCTTCAAGTAAAGCAAACTCCAAATGGCATATTCATATCACAATCCAAGTATGCTAAGGAATTAGTGAAAAGGTTTGGTATGTCTGATGCTTCCACTATGAAAACACCTATACCCTCCAATGTTGTTGTTGACAATGATGAATCAGGGAAACCTGTTGATCAGAAAGTATATAGAGCAATTGTTGGCTCACTACTTTACTTAGCAGCTAGTAGACCTGACATAATGTTTGCTACATGTATTTGTGCTAGGTTTCAAGTTAACCCCAAAGAATCTCACCTAATTTTACTAAAAAGAATTTTGAGAAATATAAAGGGTTGTCCAAATCTAGGACTCTGGTATCCAACTGCATCAGAATTTGAATTAACTGGATTCTCAGATTCTGATTATGCTGGATGCAGAGTAGACAGGAAAAGCACATCAGGAACTTGTCAGTTTCTTGATGATAGACTTGTGTCTTGGTTTTGTAAGAAACAAACATCTGTGTCTACATCAACAGCTGAAGCAGAATATATTGCTGCTAGCAGTTGCTGCTCACAAATATTGTGGATACAAAATCAACTTCTAGACTATGGTATCAACTTAAATAATTCAATTATATTTTGTGACAACACTAGTGCAATATCTATAGCACAAAATCCAGTACTCTATAATAGGACTAAACACATAGAAATTAGGCACTACTTTATCAGAGATAATGTGGTTAAAAATAAAATTTGCCTACAATTCATTTCTACTGATTTGCAAAGGGCGGATATTTTCACCAAACCCTTGGATGAAAAGAAATAAATCTTCTTTATAAATCAGCTAGGAATGATAGATGGAGATTCAATCAACTAAAATAATTAAATTTTCTACTTATCCCATCTTTTCATCGAACTGAGATGGACGAAATCTAGTCGTTCGTCGAACGGAGATCGACGAAGTCATCTAGATCTCTTTCCAACGCAGTTTTGATGAAGCCTATGTCTCTGATCTCTTTCCAAATAATCAAATTTTTTATTTCATTTTAACTGTATGCCTACAGAATTGCTTCTCTTTCCAGTTCCTTTGCACTTGATCTCTATTTTTTTTGCAGGAACAATGACAATATTTCTTCAAAATAATTGCATCCTTCCCTACCTCCTATTCAACTGTCCCTTCTTCTAGGGGCCTAGCTCCAGGTCTTCCTGAAACTAGGCATGGGGAGATGTTTTGAAGAAGCTCCTTTTGATAGGGGGAGATGTTTTGAAGAAACTACTTTTTGTTAGGGGGAGATGCTCTCCTTTTTTATAGGGGGAGATGCTTTTTGTAGAAGCTCAAGTTTCAAGGGGAGATGTTGTATGAAGAAGCAAAAATCATTCAGTTGATGAAGAAGCCCCTTTATGATAGGTTTCAGTTATTTGAAGAAGCTCACAGCAGTTTTTATTTCAGTTTGAAGATTCAGATATGACAAATACAGATGCAGATTCAGAAATAATTCAGATATGACAGATTCAGTTCAGATAAACAAATTCAGAAAGCTGAAGGCAAGGAATTCAGAATTCAGAAAGCAAGAATTTGAAAGGCAAATCACATTCAAGCCTACTTCAGAGAAAGTCAAAAGGTTTTGATTATTTGTTTTTTTTTATTTTTGTTTTCATTATAAAATTTCAAAACTCAGAGTATCATACTTTATATCCGCTGAAATGTTTACATTCTGACAGATATATATGCTCTGTTTTTTATTATTTGATTTTTGTCAAATAGTGTCACTATTTGGGCTAGGACTAAGTTGGAACAACCCTATTACTGATTATTTGATTTTTGTCAAATAGTGTCACTATTATTTGATTTTTGTCAAATAGTGTCAAATAGTGTCACTATATGCTCTGAAATGTTGGAACAACCCTATTACTGATTTGGGCTAGGATCACTATCTGTTGACTAGGACTAAGTTGACCCCCATTGTATAGTCTTAGGGTCAAGGTTTTAGGCTGTTAAGTTAGCTAAAACTTATGGAAAAGTTAAGGTTCTGCGTTCAATGAAATGCATTCTGCGTTCGACGAACGTCTTGCTCTCGTTCGACGAATTTGCCCAATCTAAGCGGTCGACGAATTTGCTCAGTCTCCGCGGTCGACGAATTTGCTTAGTCTCAGTGGTCGATGAATTTGCTCAGTCTCAGCGGTCGACGAATTGGCTCAGTCTCAGCGGTCGACGAATTGGCTCAGCCTCAGCGGTTGACGAATTTGCCCAGTCTCAGCGGTCGACGAATTTGCCAAGTTTCAGTGGTCGACGAACTAAACATTCAGATCGACTAATTCAATTCTTCCAGCCAGATTTAGCAATTTATTCTTCAGTTCGACGAACTCAAACTTGAGTTCGACGAATTCCAGACTCTGTTCAACAAATCAGCAACAGAAGTTCAGTTCGACGAAATCAACATTCAGTTCGACGATTTATTCATTCAGATCGACGAAAGTTTCTTTTCAGCTTGTTTATTTCAGACATATCAGTTTTATTCTATTCTCCGAACTCAGATCATCAACAACGGATCTTTTCCTATTAGATAAGTCAGGATTTAATCCTTTTCTTTTATTATTCTCTTATTTCGAGAAAATAGCCGTTGACATATATTGGAAAAGGACACTTTCATGGAAAAGGAAAAGAAATAAAGTGTATCAGATTTGCAGTTCCAAGAATATCTCTTCTGAATATTTTATTCCATAAATTAAAAGATTTGAATTTCAAATCTGTCAGAGATTTCTTTAAGGAAAAAGAAAAAGAAGAAGTATGATAGTATTACAGTAGTACAGCAAGAAGGAGGAAGAAGAAGTCGAAAAAAATATACAGAAAGAAAAATACAGAGTTCATCTTCCTCAAGCAGCAGCTCTCTCAATCTCTGAGAACATCAACATTATTCTCTCAGTATTCTGCTGCAAGTTTAAAATCTTCAAGAGCAATAATAATCTGAGAAACCTTTGTCTCCCAGATTCATCAGCTATCAAGGAGGATCTACATTCAAGAGAAAGCTCCATCCTCTATTGTCAACTATTTTCTATCAGACAGGGGGAGATTTACATCAACAAATCCACTAGTCTTCTCTAAGATTATTGACAGAGAAGAACTTCATAAACCTCTTTATCCCATCTTGTACAGGGTTCTAACTCCCTTCAAAAGTTAACCCCTTGGTGGCAGGGCACCTGATCAAAAACCTGTGGTTGGTTTGAGCACCTGATCAAAAGCTCATTGGTGTTTGGACACCTGATTAAAAATCCATTGGTGATAGGGCACCTGATCAAAAACCTAGTGGAATCCTACCAAGGGTGGTAGAAGAGTAGATGTACCCAGGTTGATTGGGGAACTATTATAAATCCTTGTGTCCTCTGTGTTCTTGTTTATTTTTTTGTACCGTGCTGTGCTTTGTTTTTATTTTGTTTTTATAACTCACTCTGATATACACATATAAATATCACTATTTTAATTCCACTATAAAGATAAGTGAAAAACTTTTTAATACTCTATTCACCCCCTAGAGTGACTTTAAGATCTAACCTCACTTTCAATTGGTATCAGAGGTTTCAACTGATATCAGAACTTTCAATTGGTATCAGAGGTTTTAACTAATATCAGAACATTCAGGGTTGTCTGCATTAGAGACCTAATCTCTAAGTCATGTCTTGTCCTTAACCGGGGAGGGTTCCAGTGGGGCCTTGCGAGGCACTCGGGGGAAAGAGTGCTAGGTTGAGCGTTCTCTAGTGTGTGCATATGAGATTAATACCCCAACCTACGACATATTTGCAGCTCCTCATGCCCATCCGTCACTTAGTGCGGGGCTAGGGTGTAGACATTTAGTCTGGGTAGTTTTTAATCTAAGAGCATACTTATATTACTTATTGCATGAACATTTTTCCTTATCACTTAAATCATGCATATTTTGGGTTGTTCGAAAATGTCCTCTTGTGTTTGCATAATTTATCTTTTTGTGCTTAAATAATTTTGTAAAACACAAGTATTTGAAAAAGCCAAAGTTTCATGCAAATTTGATCCACCTAGAGATTTCCAAAAATTCTGAAATTTCTGCATGAAACTACTATAAGGACACTTAATCAAGATCAAAAAGTGAAATTTTAAATTTCTCAAAAAATCACTTACTGTTTTCCGCGCTAGCATTAGCGCCGACGCTAGAGTGAGGTTCAAATTTTTTGTTTTTTAAAATTTCTAAAAATCTCTAAAAATATGTTAGTTTATATGTACTACTTAGTTTTTGTATGTCTAACTTTTGTTATTTTTGTTTTATTTATATTATGAAAAATCAACTACAAACTTCAAAATTCAAAAATACAAAAATATGTTTTGGTGTTTTTTCTGTTTTTCTTTCATTAAAAATTTTCAAAAAAAAAAGGTATGATCTTTATTGCTAATATCAAGCATGTATGAATTCTGTTATTTTGAATTATCTACAATGTTAAAAATTATTTCTTCATATTACTATGAACATTGTTTTGTTTATCATGCTTTGATATATCTATTTAAAGTTCATCAATTGTATTTAAAAATAGAGAGATACTTAGGTGCGTTCTCTCACCTAGTACTAGGTGGTCTGTGTGTGTGTGTGGGGGGGGGGGGGGGAATACAACCGTATGATCTTAGATCCGACGGTAAGGAAAATACTGACATTATTTATTATTCATAAATAAAGTAATATTTAGGGCTATCAATGGATGAGATGCGCTCCTCTCACCATGATCTAGGTGTGAGATACTCACCTACAAATTTTTCTTAAAAATATGTGTAGAACCAAGCTTAGCATGCTTCTAAGTATGAGTAAATGTATTGTGATTGATAATGATACTTTTACACTCACTTATGTTTGGTAATGTACATGTGTGTTTAAATCTAAAATGCTTGCTTGTGTATTGTAATTGTACAATGAATTAAAATTTGCATAAATTTATTATCTACACTACATTTGAATTGCAGTTAAAAATTAAGAAAAGTGGTTTAAAAAAAATTATGTTGGGTTTGCAAAACAAGTGTATTCGGAGAATGTTTTCTCACAAAAGTGAACAAAAAAATAGACAAATATAACTCCACCAAGCACTATTTGAACCTCCTGATAAGTCTTCATAAGCATTGTGAGGTTGAGCACCGTGGAAAGAATAGTAAAGTGTCTTGTGCAAACCTTGGTTAGTACACCACTTTTTCTAAAAATATTATGTGCATTAAAGTGTGTGAAAGTTAATATACTTGTGCTTTATTGTGCACTTTACTCTACATATGTCTTGTATTTTGTGATTTAGATCATTTGTTAACATTGCTCAAAATACACTTATGTGCACTTCATTATCTTTCATAACACTTCTTCTCATGAGTATTGGATTCTAATGCTTTATCTATACTACTCTTTATATAAGAAATGCACTAGATAATCTAGCACGATCTCTACAATATTTTGGTATCTCTTATACTTGAAATTAAGTAACATTGTAGTATATTCTCTTTTTAACATGTCATTTCATGCTTGGTAACTTTATGTAGAATTATGAGATTTCAAAAAGGTTAAAACATCTTTACATTTTGAACTTAAACTAAGATTTATACTTATGCTTTTCATGCTTACAAAAATATGTTTCTTATAATCTCCCACTTGCTTACAACTCTTATCTTTTTATTTGAAATCTCTTCAACACTATATTTAAACTTTTTATCATTTTTTTTCTGTATTACAAAAGCTCAATCATGATTTATCATTTATAAAAAATGTCTCCTTACTACCCTCACCCCACCTTCTTTTGATAATACTAAAAGAAGGAGATTATTTGAAGAAATCTATAAGAGAAATCTTGAAGATTAAGGGGAGACTAATTCTTGTAATTTAGGGGGAGTAAAACATAAATTACATTTATGTACGGGGAGCATTAAGATAGGGGGAGTATGCACATTCTTATGCTTATCAAATACTATAGTGCACTTTTATCTCGCTTATCATATTCTATAAACACCTTTGTTGATTTCTTGCTAAGAGGATTTGTTATTATCAAAAGGGGGAGATTGTTGGACATGTGTGTCACATCCCTTTGTTTGAGAATAACAAATCCCATATTGTATTTGATCTTGTTTGTCGTGTGTTTATAGTGTCCAGGAACTATAGGTGCAATAGTCCACAGGAAGAAAACAACTTGGAACAAAAAAACTGCACTAAAGCACTACCGCCAGCACTAGGGGTTACCGCATGGCGCTAGCGCTACCGCCTGGCGCTAGCTCGAGTTCGTGCCACAACGCCACAACGCCGACGGTTTCGTAACCGCCTCCACACGAATGATACCGCAAGCGTCAGGAGCTACCGCAGGCGCTAACGGCAAAGTCAATAAATTGATGGCTTCTCTCTCGTTTTGTTTAGAGCTTCCAGAGAGATTACTTGTGCCAAAATTCCTGAGTTGTTACTCTGCCAAAAGTTCATCTCCCACTCAAAGCCAAAGAAGATTTCTGGAGAAGAAAATCCCCCACGCTGCATCCGAAGAACGATCGCTTCAACCTCGCTTATGCTACAGTGATCCTTCATCCTCAACTTCAGAAATATCATAGAGGGAGTTCTTGTTATTTACTTTATTTCATTATTGTAATTTTTGTATTAAAATTGCCTTGTGTTGGCGACTAGGTCCTTGCGCGGCTTAGGGGTAATTCACCGCGTGAGTTGGCGACTAGGTCTAGGAGATTAGATCTAGGGGGCTCGAGGCCATATCCGGGGAAGGATTGGCTAGAGCGGCTTGAGGCCATATCCGGGGAAGGATTGGCTAAAGCCAATCGATTTGTGGGGATACAAGTCGGTATAGAAAAGGAAAAGATATTAACATTTTTACGTCTCTGATTTCTAGCGATATTGAAATCAAATTTATGTAAACACTTATTCATATAATACAATCATGTCTCTATTTGTGTTTACTTGATTTCTCTCATTTGGCGTAAATTTTATTATTGCAAATTACTTTTTGCTAAATTGTTATTTTGCTCTCTCTAACCTTAAAACAATATAGTAAATTGCTTAATATTACCAAAAGAATTTTTATTCCCTTATTCACCCTCCCTCTAAGGGCGCCTATCGATCCAACAGTATTCATATAATATATTCTTGAATACAATATTACTATGTTATATAAATTATTGTGTTGATAACATGTGTTAGATGGAACACGTCGTCGCACTACACTCAAGGGGTTGCGAGTTGCGAGGCAGTCCGGTTGAGCACGGGCTAAGCCCGTGCATCCGAGAGTAGTGAGCATGGGCTTCATGCGGGCGGAGTCTGCCTATATGCAGGCGAAGCCCGTTCGAGAGCATCGAGCACAGGAAGAGCCCATGCGGAGATGCTCATATTGGCTACTAAATTTTGTAAACAACATAGTGATTTTACAACCTTAAATCATATATTCCCGAGAATTGTTGTTTAGAAAGTTGCTAGAGTGCTGGAATGAGCATAAATACAGAAGATGGCTTTCAAAGATTTGAATTTAAGCTAAAACCCCTAATGCATTATCTCTACCTATCTGAGTTCCATACATGCATTTAACGTAACTTCGGAAATGTTCCACTTTTTTCTGATAATGCTTTTATACCGTCTTTGTTCCATGTGGCATTATACCAGTATTTTTTTAATCGACGACAAAAGATTATTATTCTTGACCAAGTGTTCTTCCATCTAAATTTGGGTACAGATTTTGTTTCTAAAGCTGTAGATATTGCGGCTATGAATGTGTTGTTTTATCGGTCTTTTAAGAATGTGCTGCTTTATTGTCATCCAGTCTAATATTAATTATGATTCTTCTATAGGTGTTCTGCTGATGTAGGGAAGCTCGCTACAACTCATCTGACATCACCTCCCAACAGGAAATCTCTTGCAACATGCCCAAGTTGGACCAAGTCAAATGCATCATGTAAACATTTTTGGTCGCGTGCACCAAATGTGTACCACAAATAGAATTTTGAGTTCTTTCAGTTTCATTTTGAGTTTGTTGTCAATATTGAATTGATTGATTTATGCCCAATTTTAATTCTTTCAGTTTCCACAAATAACAATGTAGTGAATGTTTTATATGTTATTTTGCAAGTTTATACTCTTTAATTCCAGTGATGATGTATTATGTGAGCGTTATAATTAAATTTTCATTCATTCTATTATAATTAGAGATATAATACTTGGAACAACAAGTTGCAAAAAATCTCTTAACATATCTTAATATCACTCTCAAAAAATATTTGAAATATTTATCAAAATTAATTTTATACAAAAATAAAATTTATATTTTTAATTAAGATTTTAGATGCACAATTATTTTTTTAAATTTAGATTATCATAAACTTCTATTTGTTTTAAGTTTTTTTAAATGCGAAAAGTTGCGACATTTTTTTTTTGAAAAACATTATTGTAGAGTTTTAACTGCGACATTTTGCAAAAAATATAGTGGTAGAGTTAATATTTTTCTCGATGTTTTTTATAAAGTGTCACGATAGATCAATTATCTATCATGACGTTTTTTCAAAAAATGTCACGATAGAGCAACTACCAATCATGATGCTTTTTTTGTGAAAGCGTCGCAAAGAGCTACGGCGACGGCTGCAATCACGACGATTTTGTGACGTTTTTATAAACGTCACAAAAACTATTGCGTCGTTTAAAAATCATCACTAAAGACATAAAAAAATGTCACTATATAATGGTTTTGTTGTAGTGATGATAGGAGCTGGAGCGCGAACTCGATGAGCTCGCTTTATTTAGCTCAAGCTCAAGCTATGCTACAACTCATCATGTTCATTTGGAGCTCGGGAATTTCAAGCTTATGAGCTCGGCATGTCCATCTTAAAATATAGGTTAAATATATATTTCGGTCCCCAAAGTTTTATCAACTATATGAAATCAGTCCCACAATTATTTACTTTATGATATCAGGCCCTAAAGTTTATAAATTTGTAAATTTTAGTCCCTAGAATGAAATATTCCATGCTAATATTAATTTACCTGTCATCTCACGCTGAGTAGGAGGGTATATGCAAGTCATTTGATGCTTGGAACACATTCCGGCTGGATCTTAAGGCGCCCTTAGATGGGGTGGTGAATAAGGGTTTTAAAAATCTTTATAATTTTAAATAAAACTTTTGATATTTTATAAGAAAAAGGTTGAATCAAAAGTAAAGTGCTTGAAATTTAAAACTAAATCAATTTTATTAAACAAATAATGACATGATTATCATTTATAAAATTGATTACAAAATCGGATTTCTATGACGCTACAAATCAATGTGAATATGAAAAACTCTTTTTGTTTTATATACCGACTTTTTTCCCTAAGAACCAGTTGACTTTAGCCGATCTATCCAAAAAATATGACATCAAGCCGCTCTAGTCTCTTTATCCCGAGAAAGGCCTTCAGCACCCCATAGATCTAAGCCCTAAACCTAGTTGCCAACAACCGCGACGAATTCACGAAACGATTACAAAGATAAATGTATTACAAAATATGAAAGACAATTTGAAAACTCCCTATGAAGAAATCTGGAGGAGACGACGAAGAACCACTGGGGATCGTTGAAGTCAAAGTGTGTGTTCTTCGCATTGAGTTAGTGTTGATTCAAACCTCCTTTGATTCCTTCTCTTGAAATTGAATGGGATATCCTTTGTGGTCTGGAAATACGGCCCTCATAAAGAATTCAGAGTGCTAGAATATGGCTCATTCAGTTGTAAAGTTGAATTGAACAAATGCCACCTATTTATAGGAGAGGAAGCTAACGTCGGCGTTAGGGCTAACACCATGCGTTAACTCAGTTTAGAATTATTTTGAAGGCTCAAATCCACATTCTAGGAAGAAGATATTGCATGTATGGAAACATCTCATTTAAGGCAACCCTAACGCTTGTGTTAAGGCTAACTGTAACACCCTTGTTTTCCCCATTATAAAAAGAAGAAATCTGGTAGCAAGAACTAACGTCGGGCGGTAGTGCTACCATTGGCGTTAGGTAGATATCGACTTGATGATGTGCATTGTCAACGTGAAGCTCATGTTGTTATCGAGAGGTCTCGACAACTGCCAAATTAACACCACGGGTTACGTACTACCGTTGGTAGTAGCTGTATTTACGGGATGGGCCCTATATCAATGAGATGAGCCCCGTATCGTCGAGATGAATTAAGCGGTGAGCAGATAAGCTCCACCATCTAAGCCACTACCGCGGGGCGGTAGGGCTACCGCCGGGCGGTAGCAGCCGGGATCAAATTTGTTAATTTAAATCACGGTCATCTATTGTCTTTGGTTTGCAGACCCTATGGATGAGGTTAGGCCCGAAATCAATAAGGGTTGTGAGGGGTTTTTGAGATGGATCATTCTCTTTCTCGCCCACTCTCTCTTCAAGCTAAGAAAAGGAGAAAGGAATAAGGAGGAAGGAGAAGGCTGAATAGAAATCAGCCTTTGGACTTGTGAGAGCTCTTGAAGGCTTATGTCATGGTTCGATCCGCGGAGAGGAAGGTGCTTCGAATGCTTCCATCCAGCTCAACTACAATACTATGACATCGAAATGAGCTTCAAGGGTAACGACTCTCCTTCTGAATATCTGAACATGCTACTCCTTTGATTGACATCATAGTAGGAAGACATTCACTAATTGGTGGAGAGGATTCTTCTGATGGGTCGATATGGAATATCCCGTATATAAATTACATATATAGTCAGGATCGTTGTACGGACATATGCATGTTGTGTGAAATCCACCCGGACAAGTTGGTCTTGATTGGTGATGCCATATTTTCGGGTTCTGGGTATTGTGGTGTACTGCAGGGAGTTCTAGAGGCAACATCCAGGAAATAGCTGAAAAAGGGGACAGAATCGTTGATCTATCTTTTATCGCCCAGTGGTAGTGCTACCGCTGGCGGTAGATCCTGGTCGAAACTAGTGAGCCACTTGTGGTGGGTGTGAAGCCTAGGTCCTAGGGACTGAGTGTGTAACACCAGAAAGCTATATGCCTGTAATTGTAGAGCATATCTCAAGGCAGATGTGTGTTCTGTCGATAGCGCCAGACGGTAGTACTACCACTAGCGGTAACTCCAGTGAGAAAATTATGAAGCGGAAGGGCCCGAAGTGCCTAGGTTCGTTGGCCTTGTGTGTCAATAGTGGGAACAAGGGGAAGTTTTACCCGCATTGGCAGAGTTGATCCCGACGATATGAGCACGGGCAAAGCTGAACCGAACCCGTCCTTTAGCTGGTTAGTGAAGAGGTCTCCCCTTGGTGCACTGAAATAAATTTGGGAAAGGAACCGTAAGGTATGATGACCTTAACGGTAAAGGTCATAACCATCTACGTTAAGCGGGGCTTAGGATGGTGGTGTAACTCAGGGAGTACACCGAAAGAGTGTCATGAGAGCACGAAACGTGTGGCCGTGAGTACCTACATTGATGTTGATTGCATATATATGTAGTGCTTAGACGCAATTTTGAGATATATGCTGTTAATGCTTGCTTGCAGGGAAGGAGTACCACCGCCCCGGGAATGAGGTGGGGTCGTTATAAGTCTTGGTCAGTTAAATCTGACCAGCTACTTGTTCGCCATGTTTTGGGGGAATGTGATTGTACAGGTGTCGGCGAGCCAAGCGGGACGTAGCGTGTTGGAGTCCCAGATGTTGTACTGTGCTGGCCCTCGAAGGCCCAAGTATAGTGTTTGCTAATTTTCATGTGTGTCCGATCTGCGTACCGATGTTAGTAAACCACTTGTTGTAATAAACATTACAAGTAAATGTATGTAGTTGTATTTTCATTCCTAGAGTATGACAGTGGACATGTATTCTGGATTGAATTTAATAAATATGCTTTTGTTGTATCACTTTGAGTATGCTGAGATGGTTTCTTTAAATTGTTTAAAAACTAATACGTGACTCTCTTCCTGTTCGTTTAATATGACGTGGGGTCCCGGCCGGACCTACTGTTATATTCTATATAATAATGAGGTTGTTAGGCCAAATCATTCCCAAAATGCATTTTCAATCATGACAGCTTCCCTCCAAACCATTTTCATACTGGTGAGATCGAGTGTCAATGTCGGCGTTGGCTCTAACATCTGACGTTAGACCTCATCCTTTCTCTTCAACACATTGAGCTAGTCCAGACCAACATATAACATCCTAGTGTCATCGTTGTTCAATTCTGCATACTAAAACACAATGGCAAACAAGATCAACTACAAGTAGGATTTGTTATTCTCAAACCAAAGGGATGCGAAAAAGCGTGTTCCAACAATTCCCACGTCCCTCTCTCTCCCCTCTCTCATGGCCTTCACATATCAACTATTGACTTAGATGAACGCATGACTGCCATCTTTTGATAACATCTATGGATTCAGGGAAAGAAGAATAATGAGAGATCAGAGACGTGTGTTCTAAGAACAAACTAATCGCACACATAGACTGACCGCAGGAAAGAGTTTTTGGATTCATTTTGATAAAAACTGAGGAAGACTTGTTTCATTCGGTTACAGGGAATGTTTTGTTATAGTTCTAGTTTTAATGTCGTACATATTGGGAGTTCAAACATTGTTTTAAACAGGAAATAAAAAGGGAGTCATAAAATAATGTTTTTAAACAGGGAAAGGTCCCGACGAACCTTTCCCTGCCTAATGCCATGAGCTTCGATGAGTTCTTCGCCATTCTTCCCTCTTCCCGTCGTCGAATGAAGCTTCACTGCCATATAGATGTAGCCTCCCATTAATGCAGGACAATCCTCCAACGCCCTTGACTTCGGTCAACCTGCAACAACTATTCCAACAAGCTCCCCTTCAAACACGGCAGCACATGCCGAGTTTGCTTTTGCACTTCAAAAATGTCTCAGTATTCAATGCCTTGGTAAATATGTTTGCCATCTGCTCTCTTGTGGGGCAGTATACCAACTCCACCACCTTCTACTGCACTTGCTCACGAAGAAAGTGATACTTTGTCTCAATGTGTTTGCTACGCCCATGCAACACGGGATTCTTTGCTAGCTGAATCGCGGACATGTTATCAACATACACCGTCAAAGGAACATCTTGTGGATGGTGCAACTCCTTCAAGAGATTTCTCAGCAAGATGGCCTGACACACACAGGCAGCTGCTGCAATGTATTCAGCTTCGCACGTAGACAAAGCAACCGTTGCCTGCTTCTTTGAACTCCATGAGAACACTGTTGTTACCAGGTGAAAAGCATACCCGTAAGTGATCTTCCGGTCGTTCACATCTCCTCCATAATCACTGTCGGAGTACCCGATTAGCTTTAACTCTTCAGCAGTAGAATACAACAAACCATGATCTCTCATGTCGTTAACATATCTCAAGATCCTCTTCGCTGCAATGAAGTGATCTTGCTTCGGCTCCTCCATTTATCTGCTGACCACTCCAATAGCATATATGATATCAGGTATAATGAAAGTCAAGTAGTGTAGACTTCCAACTAGACTCTTGAACATCGTAGAGTCAACCGCTTCATCCTTCGAGTCCTTCCTCAGTTTCACTCCCGGATCGGCAGGAGTGGAGATAGCCTTGCTATTCTCCATCCAGAACTTCTTCAATATCTCCTATGCAAACTTCTTCTGCGAGATGAAGATTCCATCCTTCTTCTATTGCACATCTATGCCCAAGAAGTAAGTGAGTTCGCCTAGATCAGTCATCTCGAACTCCTTCTTCATTGTCTTCTTGAACTCTTCAGTCAGAGGGTTATTTCTAGTGAATATCTTGTCGTCCACGTACAAACACACGACCATGATATCTCTGTTCTTCTCCACCTTCGTGTAGAGTGCATACTCATATGTGCTAATCATGTACCCGTTCTTCTGAAAGTATGCATCTATTCTTTCATTCCATACTTGAGGCGCTTGCTTCAACCCATACAACGCCTTCTTCAGCTTGTATACCTTCTTCTCTTAACCTTTCACTTCATATCCAGGCGACTGCTGGACATACACCTCTTCTTCCAAATAACCATTCAGAAATGTGGACTTGATGTCCATCTGATAGATCTTCCACTTATACTGAGATGCAAGTGCGATGATTAACCTGATGGTGTCAATCTGAGCTACTGGAGCAAAGACCTCGTCGTTGTCCACACATTGGACTTGTTTGTAGACTTTCACGACGAGTCTTGCCTTATGCTTCTCCACTTATCCTTCCTTGTTTGTCTTCACTCGATACACCCTTTTCACACCAATGGGCTTGTGACCTGCTGGCAGAGTGACCAACTCCCAAGTATCATTCTTCTTGATGGATGTCATCTCTTCATCCATTGCCTTTCTCCAGGTCTTCTCCTGAGCATCTTCTTCATAGGAATATGGATCTCAATCTGCTAAGAGACAATGTAAAGAAAAGTTAGCATGTGTCGGCTCCGTATCCTCGTAGATCTCCTCCAACCTCCTCATCCTAGGTTGAGGTCGGTCAAAACTTCTCCCGCTGGTGCTTGCTCCACTAGCACTACTCTTGTTGGTGCTTACTCCACTAGAGTAGGGGGTAGAGACTCCCCCCGAATCTCTGCTCGGTGGTGATGGTTGTTCATCTTCCCAATCCTCAGCTTCAGCTTCATGACCACCTTTATCATCATCATCATCATCAAAGAACATCCCTTTGACACTTCTTTCTTTCTCATCCCATCTCCAACAACTATCTTCTTCGAATAGAACATCTCTCGAGATGATCACCTTCATCGTCACTGGATTGTACAACTTGTAAGCCTTGTTCATCGGAGCATAGCCCACAAATATACACTTCTCACTCTTATCATCCAGCTTCTTCCCCTTCTGGCCAGGGATGTGAGCATATGCTACACATCCAAATATTCTCAAGTGCAGAACACTTGGCTTCCATCCACTCCATGCCTCATATGGAGTCTTGAACTTGACACTCTTCGTAGGACATCTGTTCAGCAAGTATACAACACATTGCACTTGTGAAATTTTCCGCAGATATAGGAGTGAGCAGGAATCGTACAACTTAAAGTTACAGCCAACAACTAGAAGCACATGAAACAAAGCAATCTTTATTGATAACAGCAGAAATCTGTATTACAGAGCGAGGTATACATGGCGAGACATGATTTCGCCAGTATACAAAACCAAAAAGGAACAATACAAAGCTGAAGAAAGATAACTGGCAGTCTAAACACAGAAGCCTCCTAACCGCGCGGCCTGGGTGTTCGCACGACTAGAAGATGAGACCGCGAATAGTCTGCCGGTGACTTGAACAACACCACTAAACCTCCGCGACCTCCGAACTCCACTGATTCTCCCGAACTCCAGCAACCCACACTGCAAGCCGCAAGACCGCCCGGACACTTTAGAACAAGAGGTAACCGCTGCTGTCTGCACAATTCGCAGAAGCTGCACAAGGAAAGTTCAATCAGCAAACCTGAGCGGTCACAAAAAAGAGACCGCAAGCTCTAGGCGCGAGTTCAGCTCACACTTGGTGCGATTGATTTTGCTGCTACAGTGACTCCTATTTATAGGCAGGGGACCAGATCCAGTCACCACCCTATGAGATAGAGTCACCGCCCTGATCGCGCGACCAAGATCGGTCAACCCGCGCGATCAGCAGAAGATCGCTCTGCGCTTTATGAGCTCGCTGACTTCAAGCCTGACCAGGAGATCGCCACTCCTCCAAGAAGCCACGCGATCATGACAACCCACACGGTCATGATGCCCACTACCAGTGTTCGCATAAATGAGACCTCCTCCAGAGACCGCGAACACAGCCAAGTCGACTAAGGATCGCCCGCCGAGTCGACCAACACCTGTGTCCGCATACACCAGTAGATCGCCAAAGGACCAGCTTATGTGAACACAAAAAGAGGAGACCGCGCGACTAAGAAAACCTTAGTCGGTGCGCACCACAAGAACCCAGACAGTCACTAGACCAGACTGCCCCTTCCAGAACAACAACCCTGTGCGAATAACAGCTTAACCCGCACAGTACATAAAACAGCTCGCCACGCGGTCTCACGAACCAGACCGCGCGGCCTCACCTCGGCAACCTTGGACAGAGAACACCGGTCAGACCAAATAACCTGCGGCTAGACCGAATAAGTCAGACCGTAGAGGAGACCGCGAAATCGCGCGGTTAAACCAGACCGTGCGACCACCTCCCAGACCGCCAACTTCACACTTCAACATTTTCAACAGTACTGCCTCAGCCCAGAATATCTTTGGCAACTTCTTACCCTTCACCATACTCCTTGCCATATTTAGAATCATTAGATTCTTTCTCTCCGCAACTCCGTTCTGTTGAGGCGAGTAAGCAACAGTCAACTGATGAGAAATTCCATATTCCTTGCAAAAAACATCAAATAGCTTTGAGGTGTACTCCCCACCTTTATCAGTTCTGAGCACCTTCAAAAACTGCCCACTTTCTTTCTCAGCCATCGCCTTAAACTCCTTAAACTTGTCAAGGGCCTCAGACTTCTCTTTCAAGAAGTATACCCAATACTTCCGACTGAAGTCGTCAGTGAAAGTGATGTAGTATTTGCTTCTGCCAACTGAGACAATATCAAACGGACCAGCAATGTCCAAGTGAACCAGTTCAAGTTGTCTCCTTGCTCTTTGAGACTTTCCACCTTCAAACGTCTGCCGCTTCTGCTTTCCCTTCGTATATGCTTCATAAATCTCCTGTGGTGGTAAGATCTTAGGCAGACCTTCCACCATCTTTGAAGGAGATAGATGCTTTAGACCACTGAAGCCTAAGTGACCCATTATGTGATGCAACAACCAAGCTTCTTCTTCATCAGTTGTTGCAAGACATGTTGTTTCCTCGACATCCATCTTCCACGTAAAGAGACGATGCATCGTCATCTTTACCTTCAATACTTCTCTTCCGCGTTGGTTCTGCATAACCAACGTTCCATCTTTCAGCTAGATAATTGGTTATTAGCACCTGTGTCCAAGTACCATACTTCATTTCTTCTTCCTTCATTTCCTCTATAAGTCAAGAACATCATTGGATCACCTCCAGTGTTGTTTGCTTCAGCATAATGGTTGGTTTCCTTTGTCCTCCTCGGATGTCTGCAATCATAACTCATGTGCCCAAATCGGTTACAGTTGTAACATTGAATTTGGGCCATACCACCATGGCCTCTTCCTCGGCCTCTTCCTCTTCCTCTTCCTTCTTGCCCTTTTGCTTGAGGTTGATCCACCTCCACCTCTCTCTGGAAGTTCTGATTTCTTCCTCATATACTACCTCTACCTCTGCCTTGGTAGCCTCGGCCTCGCTGGCCACCTCCTTTTCTAGAGCTCGCTCCAAAATTCAGTTGAGTCTCAAGTGTTTTTTCTAATCCACTTGACTCATCATATTGTAGCATGCAGTATTCATGAGCTTGCAGCGAACCTATGAGTTCATCGATAGACATCTGAGTGATATCCTTCGACTCTTCTATAACCACCACCACATAATTGAACTTCTTCGACATCGACCGCAAATGTTTCTCCATGAGACTCACATAATCAAATGTCTCTTCATTACGCTTCATTTCATTTGCAAGCGTCCGCAGACGAGTCACATAATCACCAACCTTCTCAGTGCTCTGCATCTTCAAAACTTCATACTCTGCCCGGAGAGATTGCACTTCACCTTCTTTGCCTTGTCAACTCCTTGCATGGAGCGTTGCAAGATTTCCCATGCTTCTTTAGAAGTTCTAGCTTTCGAGATCTTCTCAAAGTTTGCTTCGTCAACCCCTTGATAAAACAAGAACAAAGCTTTCTTGTCTGCCTTCCTTGCTTCTCTAAGTGTCTTCTTCTGGGCGTTAGTCAATGCCACCTCTTGTTCAGTAGTTTGCTTTGTATAGCAATTATTCACTATATCCCACAGCTCCTTTGAGGTGAGTAGCACTCTCATCTGAATGCTCCAGTTCCCATAGTTGGTCTTTGTCAACTTAGGAACTTGACCAGGCATAGCATTCACCATCTTCATCACGACAAGCTCTTCACCTATTCAACTCTTCGGAGTTTCTTCCAAGGTTCGTAACCTCAATTTGATACCACTGTTGGATGCGTACAAGTAGACACCAAAATATCACACAATTCCAAATGTATTGCTTAATCAAACTTATAATACAAAGTTATAACAACACTCGACACAACAATAAGAGAGAGATACAACACAAACACTGTTACAAGCACACTTCAAAAGCTCGCACACACACCAAGCTTGCCAACTTCAAAAGATCGCCAGTTCTTGGAGGTCGCGAGGTAGAGATTGCAAGTCGTGCGAGGTCGCCGGAGCTGCTGTCTGCTACTTCTTGGAGATCGCAAGGAGGTGTCTGCAAAATAGTCCGCAAAACGCAGTTCAAAGTAATCCCAGGAAGGAGTTAGACTATTTGAGACCGTTCTATTTTCTATTATTCCGCCAGTTCCTGTTTACCTGGGAGATCGATGCTGCTGATTTGCACAAGATTAAAATGTTGCGACAAATATATATGGGACCGCTCCGCTTGCTTTTCTATTCACGCATTTTTCTATTCCTTCCTGGCCGCAACTTCCAGACCGCTCTTTTCAAAGAGCTAGTGCTGCACTGCCGCTCCACTAATTATGCAAACTGAAACTGCCTATTTATAGGCTCTGCCATCCAAAGAGAGAGGGACATGCGGCAGACAGAGAAAATAACAATCCACGCCATTCTTCCTATTCACGTAAAAAATTGGTTGCCACCTTTACAATATATATATATAGATGTAGCCTCCCATTAATGCCGGACAATCCTCCAACGTCATTGAATTCGGTCAACCTGCAACAACTATTCCAACAAGCTTCCCCTCAAACACGACATCACATGCCGAGTTTGCTTTTGCACTTCAAAAATGTCTTAGTCTTCAATGCCTTGGTAAATATATCCGCCATCTGCTCTCCTGTGGGGGCAGTATACCAACTCCACCACCTTCTGCTACACTTGCTCACAAAGAAAGTGATACTTTGTCTCAATGTGTTTGCTACGCCCATGCAACACATGATTATTTGCTAGCTGAATTGCAGACATGTTTTTAACATACAACGTCATAGGAACATCTTGTGGATGGTGCAACTCCTTCAAGAGATTTCTCAGCCAGATGGCCTGACACACGCAGGCAGCTGATGTAATGTATTCAGCTTCGCAGGTAGACAAAGCAATCATTGCCTGCTTCTTTGAACTCCATGAGAACACAGTTGTTCCCAGGTGAAAAGCATACCCGAAAGTGCACTTCCGGTCGTTCACATCTCCTCTATAATCATTGTCGGAGTACCCGACCAACTTCAACTCTTCAGTAGTAGAATACAACAAACCATGATCTCTCATGCCGTTCACATATCTCAAGATCCTCTTCGCTGCAATGAAGTGATCTTGCTTCGGCTCCTCCATGTATCTGCTGACCACTCCAACAATATACATGATATCAGGTCTAGTGAAAGTCAGGTAGCGTAGACTTCCAACTAGACTCTTGAACATCTTAGAGTCAACCGCTTCATCCTTCGTGTCCTTCCTCAGTTTCACTCCCGGATCTGCATGAGTGGAGTTAGACTTGCTCCTGTTGGTGCTTACTCCACTAGAGTAGGGGGTAGAGACTCCCCCTTAATCTCTGCTCGGTGGTGATGGTTGTTCATATTCCCAATCCCCAGCTTCAGCTTCATGACCACCTTTATCATCATCATCATCATCATCATCATCAAAGAACATCCCTTTGACACTTCTTTCTTTCTCATCCCAGCTCCAACAATTATCTTCTTTGAATAGGACATCTCTCGAGATGATCGCCTTCATCGTCACTGGATTGTACAACTTGTAAGCATTGTTCATCAGAGCATAACCCACAAATATACACTTCTCGCTCTTATCATCCAGCTTCTTCCACTTCTGGTCAGGGATGTGAGCATATGCTACACATCCAAATATTCGCAAGTGTAGAACACTTGGCTTCCATCCACTCCATGCCTCATATGGATTCTTGAACTTGACAGTCTTCGTAGGACATCTGTTCAGCAAGTATACAACACATTGTACTGCCTCAGCCCAGAATGTTGGAACATGGTCTTCCGCATCTCCTAGGTTTGAGAATAACAAATCCTATGTGTATTTGATCTTGTGTGTTCAAGTGTGCAGGTTAACATAGTCCATATGACTCAAGGAGTACTCATGAGCTCTGCCCCCAAAATTGAGGCCAAAATTCGAAGAGGCTCACTAGCGCCGGCGGTAGCGATAGCGCCCGGCGCTAGCGTTGATCTGCGCGATTCCGGCATTGTTTTTAGAAGGAGCTAGCGCCCGGCGTTAGCTACTAGCGCTGGTGGTAGCATGGCGCACAAGAGGCATGGAACAATATGTTGCCGCGGATTGAAGATCCTGCCGCGCAAAACGTTTCCTAATTCCGGCTAGCGCCGGCGGTAGCGTAAAGGCTATGAATTGGATGCTTTGGCTCCGAATTCTTCATCCTCCTCCAATCCCAAACTCCAGAGCTTCGTGCCATAGCAGAGAGAGGAAGATTCAGAGCGATACTCCCACAATTCCATAAAGCCTTAAGGAGATCCGTGGAGAAGATTTCAACACGCGTCATCATTGTGACGAAAGGCTGCATCGACTACGATCATACTCTGCGGGCCTTCGTCCACTTCTCCAAGAGATCCACATAGAGGGAGTTTTTATATTATTGTCTTTTCATTTCATATCTTTTCTGTAAACGGTAGTGAAATCGCCTCGTGTTGGCGACTAGGTCTGGGGTAGGACTTAGGGCTGAAATTCGCCTCGTGTTGGCGACTAGATCTAGGCTAGGTCTAGGGGTGCTCGAGGCCTTTCTGGGGATAGATTGGCTAGGGCGGCTTGAGGCCGTATCTAGGGAGAGATCGGCTAAAGCCAACCGGTTCGTGGGGATATGAGTCGGTATAGAAAACGAAAAGAAATTTTTATTAATCGCCTCCGATTTCTAGCGTCATAGAAATCAAGTTTTGTAAAACATTATTTGATATTAATAAAGCATATCTCTTTATTATTGTTTTACTTGATGTCTCTTTATTAATCTTGCAATATTCCGAAGTTTTTCTAAATATAATCTAAAGTTTTTGAAAACCCTTATTCACCCCCCCTCTAAGGGCGCCGACCGATCCAACACAAAACATCTTTGGCAACTTCTTACCCTTCACCATACTCCATGCCATATTCAGAATCGTTAGATTCATTCTCTTCGCAACTCCGTTCTGTTGAGGCGAGTAAGCAGGAGTCATCTGATGAGCAATTTCATGCTCCTTGCAAAAAACCTCAAATAGCTTTGAGGTGTACTCCCCACCTCTATCAGTTCTGAGCACCTTCAGAAACTGCCCACTTTCATTCTCAGCCATCGCCTTGAACTCCTTGAACTTGTCAAGGGCCTCAGACTTCTCTTTCAAGAAGTATACCCAACACTTCCGACTGAAGTCGTTAGTGAAAGTGATGTAGTATTTTCTTCCGCTAACTGAGGCAATATCAAACGGACCAGCAATGTCCGAGTGAACCAGTTCAAGTTGTCTCCTTGCTCTTTGAGACTTTCCACCTTCAAACATCTTTCGCTTCTGCTTTCCCTTCATACAAGCTTCACAAATCTTCTGTGGTGGTAAGATCTTAAGCAGACCTTCCACCATCTTTGAATGAGATAGAAGCTTCAGACCACTGAAGCCTAAGTGACCCATTTTGTGATGCTACAACCAAGCTTCTTCTTCATCAATTGTTGCAAGACACTTTGTTGCCTCAACATCCATCTTCCACGTAAAGAGACGATGTGTCGTCATCTTTACCTTCACTACTTCTCTTTCGCGTTGGTTATGCATAACCAATGTTCCATCCTTCAGCTGGATACAACAGCCTTTCTCCACCAGTTGTCCAAGGCTTAAGATGTTACTTTTCAAACCAGGAACATAGAAGATATCTCCAATGTTCACCTTCTCACCATTCAAGGTGACCACTATCGCCCCTCTTCCTTCTACTGAAATCGTCAAAGCGTCACCAAAACTAACCTCACCGCCACATGGTTCGAGGTCAGTAAACAACTCCTTCTCACCACACATATGGTTACTGGCACCTGTGTCCAAGTACCATACTTCATTCCTTCCTCCTTCATTTCCTCTATAAGTCAAGAACATCATTGGATCACCAACAGTGTTGTTTGCTTCAGCATAATGGTTGGTTTCCACTGTCCTCCTCGGAAGTCTGCAATCATAACTCATGTGCCCAAAATCGTTTACAGTTATAACATTGAATTTGGGCCATACCACCACGGTCTCTTCTTCGACCTCTTCCTCTTCCTTCTTGCCCTTTTGCTTGAGGTTTCTCTACCTCTCTCTGGAAGTTCTGATTTCTTCCTCCTCTTCTTCCTCTACCTCTGCCTTGGTAGTGTCGACCTCGCTAGCCACCTCCTTTTCTAGAGCTCTCTCCAAAATTCAGTTGAGTTTGAAGTGTTTTTCTAATCCACTTGACTCTTCATCTTGTAGCATGCGGTATTCATGAGATTGCAGAGAACCTATGAGTTCATCGATAGACATCTGAGTGAGATCCTTTGACTCTTCTATCACCACCACCACATAGTTGAACTTCTTCGACATCGACCGTAGAAATTTCTCCATGAGACTCACACCATCAAGCATCTCTCCGCTACTCTTCATTTCATTTGCAAGCATCCGCAGACGAGTCACATAATCACCAACCTTCTCAGAGCTCTGCATCTTCAAAACTTCATACTCTACCCTGAGAGATTGCAACTTTACCTTCTTTTCCTTGTCAACTCCTTGCATGGAGCGTTGCAAGATTTCTCATGCTTCTTTAGAAGTTCTAGGTTCCGAGATCTTCTCAAAGGTCACTTCGTCAACCCCTTGATATAATAAGAACAAAGCTTTCTTGTCTGCCTTCCTTGCTTCTTTAAGTGTCGTCTTCTGGGCGTTAGTCAATGCCACCTCTTGTTCAGTAGTTTGCTCTGTATAACCATTATTCACTGTTGAAACCAGAGAACTGGTCTCGACGTTTGCAAGGGGGATGCACCTAACCCTTACTTGACCCGAGCTAGACCCTTGACCAGTCACTAAGAACCGAAGAACCTTGCCCTTGAATAATCACCTAAGTCCACGAAAGGACCCCTTAAGCTGCAGCGTGGAGGTCCCACCACATACCCGGAAGCTCACAAGGAACTTCCCCTACCAAGCCAATGCTGAGCCTGGGCACCTTGGAGGGCACTAAGGATCACCTCACCGTCCACCTTCAATGACAGGGGAGGGGAGGGGTAGTGCTTTCTCACACGCGAGGGAGGGGGGGGGGGGGGGGGTACCAACATCCCTTCCCAAGGTGCCCATGGGGGTCTATTTATAGACTTCCCAAAATTGGGCTGCGGATAGCCAAAATTCTGCTATCCGCATCTCAACTACGAACTTAAACGACCAGTACAGGGGGGAGGAGAGTGGAGATGAGACGTCCACTTCCCCCTTGCCTGAATAGCCCACCTCTCCCTTTGCATAGAGAGCAGACGAGTGGACCGAAGGTCCACTCGCCATTGGGACTAGGCGAGTGGACCCTTAGTCCATTCGCCCCTCTCCCCAAGGCCTGGGCGAGTGGACCGAAGTTTTACTCGCCCCTAGGCCTGGGCGAGTGGTCCTTTGGTCCACTCGCCCCCTAGGGCCGGGCGAGTGGACCTTTGGTCCACTCGCCCCTAGGCCCGACTCGTCCCCTAGGGCCGGGCGAGTGGACCGAAGGTCCACTCGCCCCTAAGCCTGGGAGAGTGGATTTTTGGTCCACTCGTCCCCTAGGCCTTGGCGGAATGCGGGGGAATGGGCCGGATCGCCTACCTCCCCCTCCTTTTACCTTGGGTAGCTTCAAACCTCTTCAACAGGTCGACTTGTTGTGCCATGACTACATTCACTATTGCGATCCCGCCTGCGTCGGGTCACACCAGCTCAGAAAATAAGAGGGTTGAACACAATCCCCGCTCTTTTCGAGCTTGCCTTAAGCTCGGAAAGAAAGTCCAACCCACCTATTTGACGAGTAAGTGGGGCCCTAGAGGAATCCACGAAAGGCCCCGCCAACGGGATGCTCCTGCCAAGTTCATCAGCTGAACCTAACTTGGGGAGGAACGCGAACCTTTCTCCACCTAACCACCCTCCTATGAGCCGAGCTCAACTGGAGGTGGAGGGAAATCCACACCTAACAGGGAGCCGAGCTCAAGTGGAAGTGGAGGAAACTCCACAACTAACAGGGAGCCGAGCTCACCTGGAGGTGGAGGAACTCAACACCTAACGGGGAGCTGAGCTCACCTGGAGGTGGAGGGAACTCCACACCTAACAGGGAGCCGAGCTCACCTCGAGGTGGAGGGAACTCCACACCTAACAGGGAGCCGAGCTCACCTGGAGGTGGAGGAACTCAACACATACCAGGGAGCCATGCTCACCTGGAGGTGGAGGAAACTCCACACCTAGCAGGGAGCCAAGCTCACCTAGAGGGGGAGGGAATTTGATAGTGCATTATTTATAGTTATTTTTATATAGTATTTTAGTTGTAATTAATTAGTTTTTTATATAATTTTAGTTAATATTTATCAAATTTACTTTATTTTGTGTTGTCAGGTAATCTGGGGCTGCTAATAACAAATTCAAGCCCACAGCCGTGTTCAGGGGAAATTCCAGAACAAATCTGCAAAAATCCTCAGTACACGCCCCAGGTCATGGTCGTGACCTGGGGGCGTGACCATGGTCATGGCCGTGCTCCGCTTTCAGCTCCCAGAAATCGCTGCCACGTTGGATTAAAGTTACACGCCCTAGGTCACGGGAGTGACCTGGTGGCGTGACCTTCAGGTCACGGGCGTGACTCGCCTGACATGCATTCAATACAAGCAGATTCCGCCGCCGAGCCGTTCCAGCTTACACGCCCTTGGTCACGGGCGTGACCAAGGGGCGTGACTCCTCCCGCAACTGCCAGATTAAGTCCAGATCGCATCGTTTCCCGCCATTTCCTGACTCAGTCAAGACACGCCCTAGGTCACGGGCGTGACCTAAGGGCGTGACCCGCCTATTGATGAAATTTGGCGGTTTTTCTCCCAACGTTCCCGGGCTTTCAAGACGCCGTATCCGTTCCTTACATGCCCTAGGTCACGGGCGTGACCTAGGGGCGTGACTCCCAGAACTTTTGCCTATAAATTCCAGCTGCTACCAATGTGAAGGGAATCCGATCCTAGCTTAGATTGGTTCATTTTTAGATTAGTTTTTCAGCATTTTCTTATGTATTTTCTTTTTGCATATTTACTTTATGTCTTGCAAATTTCAATTCATAGTTTAGATTTCCAATTACTTGCAATTGTACTTTTCTTTCCTTAGTTATAAAAATGTCTTTCTTTTCAATTATGTTTAGCTAAATTTATATCATTTGATCGGATGAATTCTTAAGATTTTCTTCTTTTGTAATCTCTCATTTTCGTAGCTTTAGTTTGAGAATTATTACGATCCACTTTTGATTTTTCTCGATTGATCTCATATTGCCGGTATATGAACATCAATTATTGATCCATTTTCTAGTGATTGAGAGATCCATGAATTTGTGTAGATCATTCATTAGTGAAAAGAGTTGCATGCATTCCTCGAGAGAGGGTGACACAAATCTTTCGGATTGGAGTCAAATCCAATTGTGGGGCTCACCGCATAAAGCAAGTTTAGGGGTTTCGACTGGCCGAGGGGTCTTAATCGATCAACCTAGGTTAGGTGGTA
Organism: Dactylorhiza incarnata; assembly: GCA_033032865.1. Taxonomy (NCBI): domain Eukaryota; kingdom Viridiplantae; phylum Streptophyta; class Magnoliopsida; order Asparagales; family Orchidaceae; genus Dactylorhiza; species Dactylorhiza incarnata. The sequence continues at coordinate 20,627,227 of JAWHQI010000003.1, forward strand.
GTTCTCTCGAGAGAGGCTCTACCATATTTTGGGAACCTCCACGGTCGAATTATTCTATCACTTTTGGTTATGAATTTAGATTTTACAATTTATTTAACTCAAGAAGGATTTCCGATCAAATGCTTTTTTCTTCCTTTTCTCTTTTATTATTCAAAAAATCTTCTTAAATCTAGATAAAATAATATTAATTTGCGTGAGTAGAAGTAATCAACAAACCCGTGGAATACGACACTTGATATTTATTTTTAAATATCCTATGCTATGAATGATAGGTGCTCTTGCCTATAGTTCGTAGAATTTGGAGAATATTATATATCGTAAATTTTACGTATCAAGTTTTTGGCGCCGTTGCCGGGGATTACTTTTTGTTGATATTTTGAAAGCGTAAATTGTATTACTTTTATCATTCTTTTTCTCCACCCCCCCCATTTCTCTTTTTTTTTTAAATTCCTTTCTATTAAGTGACGGTTGTATTTTTTTTAAATAAAAATATGATGTTATCGCAGTTGGCAGCAAAAGTTGCCGAGCTTCAAAATAAAGTTAATCTTTTGGAAGCCACACGAATGCGCCAAATTATTTGTCAATTTTGTGGGCATCATCATTCTAGTGAGGAATGCTATTTTTCATTTCAAAATTTTTCTCTTGAACATCAAATTAATTTTTCTAATGAAAATTATAATTTTTATAATGAAAATAATAATTTTTATGATGAAACTAATTTCTCTTTAAACTATGATGCGGGTGAATTTACTTCTTGCACTGATGTTGATTATTCATGGTGGCACGGTCACCCGGATAGTTTTCAGTGCGAAGAAGCAAATTCCTTCAATCATGATTTGCATTCCTCGCCTTTTCCGCAAAATTATTCTTCTTCTAATCTTGAGAATTTTCCGAATTTTATTTCTCCCAATTTAAATAATTATTCTCAAGATCAAGAAGAACAATTGTACCAAGAATTTCACAAAGTCATGGAGACACCGGGCGAATTGGAAAATGAAAATTTTTTTCTTCTCCTTCGCCCGCCCTTTCTTCTTTTTCTCATGAAATTATTATTCATGAAGAAATTGTGTCTCATAAATGTTCTCCACTTGGTATTAATTTTTTAAATAATAATTTTATTTTTGAAAATAAACAACCGGAACTTAATCATGAATTTTCACAAGAAACTCCTTGTGAAAAATTTTCTGACTCGCTAAATTTTGATTCTTTTGATTCTAACGATTTTCATGTAGAGGATGAGCCGTTGCAACCAAACGTCTTCACCGATCCATTTGCCGCTCATCTCCAACAATCCAAATTACCTAAGGTATGTATAGATAATTTGGATTCACAATTTCACGCTAACGGACAACGAAAGAATCAAGAGTATAGCGGAGGAGTCGCCGGGCACCAGATTTCGGCATATTCACCGTTGCGTGAATTAAGGGAGTTGCCTGTGCATTTTCAATTTAAATTTACTTGTAGCTAACCCTTAACCGTCCAGCTTAAAGATGGGAAAAAGAAAGCGCTCTTGGGAGGCACCCCTTGCTTATCCTTTTTGCAATTTTTCTTTTCTTTATCTACATTTTCTTTTCAAGTTTTTCCCTCTTCATCCTTGTTTATAAACATTGGGGACAATGTTTATTTTTAAGTGGGGGGGGGGGGGGGGGGGGGGGGGGGTGTTCTCTAATGTTTATTTTTATTCAAAAAAAAAAATAATTTAAAAAAATTAGAAAATCACTTTTAATACAAAAAAAATTCAAAAATATTTAAAAATCATAAAAAAATCTTCTTTTGTCTTCTTTTTCAATTTTGTTTTTAAATTAAAATTACAAAAAAATTAAAAAAATTAAAAATTTAATTTCTTGCGAAAGGGCCGTGTGGGTTTTCATCCCACAAAACCGCCTAGTACCTTGCGAGCCCGTCATTGGGTAGCCCTTGGGAAGTCCAAGAATATTAAAAAAAACATTTTGTTTTAATTAAAAAAAATCCAAAAATCTAATAATATAAATTTTGTATTATTAAATTTCTCCAAACTTCATTTGTGCAAAATTAATTTTAATTATGAGTTGTCTTTATAGGCTTCTTAAGGAGTTTTCTTTTTATGAATTTTTAAATCAAATATTTCTCTTCAAAATATGTTAGATTTACTTTTTTGATGAATTTGATTTAATGAATTTTTCATTATTTTGATTTGTTTAGAATATTTATTAGTTTTACTTTCTCTCTTTAAAATATAATAATTCAATTTTGTAGAAATTGTGTTAAATATCTATAGATTTTACTTATATTAACTTGAACTTATGGTCTCTTTTAGATTGCTCAAATTGTTTTCTATGCTCTTAAAATATATCTTTGGAATTTTTCTAGCCTTTAAACCCTAGCCCTTCCCCTACCGTTCTAATTAACCCTTTTTGTTTGGCATAAAGAAAATATTTGAAAAGATCATATGTCATGGAATGAGAGAATAAAATTCATCATTCCTAAACATATGCACCCAAATTAGTAAAAGATTATATGGCATGGAGTTGAGAGGATAAAATTCATCACTCCTAAACATATACATTTGGGATATAAAAAGAAGAACAAATTTAAAAAAAAAGTTGGAAATGAGAGGATAAAATTCATCATTTCCTATTTGCAAAGTAAATTCTTCAATGCCAAGTCTACCCCATATAGCCAAGTTTACTTGTTTATCCAAGATATTATTGAGAGAGCATAGTTAATATTTTGTAGTTTTCTAAAAGTTTCTCATGATTGTAAAGTTTCTATAATTTTAATCTTGGTTATTTTACTTAATTCAATGCAATTTTGTTTATGAAGATTTAGTTAGAGAATTTCAAAACTAAAATTTATTCTACTCATTTCAATTTATGAATTATTAATTATTTCTTATAAATCTTAATTTTAAGTTCTTAACCTATCTTGATAAGAGTTTACAAGATTTGGAGTTCATAATTAGAAGTAAATCTTTTTGGAAATGTCCTATAAATTCTTCTCATACTTATAAATTAGTTTTTGCTCTGGAATAACAAAAGCTTAAGTTTGGGGGTATTTGATAGTGCATTATTTATAGTTATTTTTATATAGTATTTTAGTAGTATTTAATTAGTTTTTTATATAATTTTAGTTAATATTTATCTAATTTACTTTATTTTGCGTTTTCAGGTAATCTGGGGCTGCTAATAACAAATTCAAGCCCACAGCCGTGTTCAGGGGAAATTCCAGAACAAATCTGCAAAAATCCTCAGTACACGCCCCAGGTCACGGGCGTGACCATGGTCACGGCCGTGCTCCGCTTTTAGCTCCCAGAAATCGCTGCCACGTCGGATTAAAGTTACACGCCCCAGGTCACGGGCGTGACCTGGGGGCGTGACCTTCAGGTCACAGGCATGACTCGCCTGACATGCATTCAATACAAGCAGATTCCGCCGCCGAGCCGTTCCAGCTTACATGCCCTTGGTAACGGGCGTGACCAAGGGGCGTGACTCCTCCCACAACTGCCAGATTAACTCCAGATCGCGCCGTTTCCCGCCGTTTCCTAACTCGGACAAGACACGCCCTAGGTCACGGGCGCGACCTGCCTATTGATGAAATTTGGCAGTTTTTCTCCCAACGTTCCCGGGCTTTCAAGACGCCGGTTCCGTACCTTACACGCCCTAGGTCACGGGCGTGACCTAGGGGCGTGACTCCCAGAACTTTTGCCTATAAATTCCAGCTGCTGCCAATGTGAAGGGAATCCGATCCTAGCTTAGATTGGGTCATTTTTAGATTAGTTTTTCAGCATTTTCCTATGTATTTTCTTTATGCAGATTTACTTTATGTCTTGCAAATTTCAATTCATAGTTTAGATTTCCAATTACTTGCAATTGTACTTTTCTTTCCTTAGTTATAAAAATGTCTTTCTTTTCAATTATGTTTAGCTAAATTTATAGCATTTGATCGGATGAATTCTTAAGCTTTTCTTATTTTGTAATCTCTCATTTTCGTAGCTTTAGTTTAAGAATTATTACAATCCACTTTTAATTTTTCTCGATTGATCTCATATTGCCGGTATATGAATATCAATTCTTGATCCATTTTCTAGTGATCGAGAGATCCATGAATTTGTGTAGATCATTCATTAGTGGAAAGAGTTGCATGCATTCCTCGAGAGAGGGTGACACAAATATTTCGGATTGGAGTCAAATCCAATAGTGGGGCTCACCGCATAAAGCAAGCTTAGGGGTTTCGACTGGCCGAGGGGTCTTAATCGATCAACCTAAGGTTAGGTGGTAGTTCTCTCGAGAGAGGCTCTACCATATTTTGGGAACCTCCACGATCGAATTATTCTATCGCTTTTGGTTATGAATTTAGATTTTATAATTTATTTAACTCAAGAAAGATTTCCGATCAAATGCTCTTTTCTTCCTTTTCTCTTTTATTATTAAAAAAATCTTCTTAAATCTAGATAAAATAATATTAATTTGCGTGAGTAGAAGTAATCAACAAACCCGTGGAATACGACACTTGATATTTATTTTTAAATATCCTATGCTATAAACGATAGGTGTTCTTGCCTATAGTTCGTAGAATTTGGAGAATATTATATAGTAAATTTTATGTATCAGAACTCCACACCTAACAGGGAGCCGAGCTCACCTGGAGGTGGAGGAACTCAACACCTAACAGGGAGCCGAGCTCACCTGCAGGTGGAGGAACTCAACACCTGCCAGGGAGCCAAGCTCACCTGAAGGTGGAGGAACTCAACACCTAACAGGGAGCCTTGCTCACCTGGAGTTGGAGGAACTCAACACCACCATGGAGCCAAGCACCTGGAGGTGGAGGAAACTCCGCACCTAGCGGGGAGCAAAGCACACTTGGAGGGGGAGGGAACTCCACACCTAACAGGGAGCCGAGCTCACCTGGAGGTGGAGGAACTCAACACCTACCAGGGAGCCAAGCTCACCTGGAGGTGGAGGAAACTCCACACCTAGCAGGGAGCCGAGCTCACCTGGAGGTGGAGGAACTCAACACCTACCAGGGAGCCAAGCTCACCTGGAGGTGGAGGAAACTCCACACCTAGCAGGGATCCAAGCTCACCTGGAGGGGGAGGGAACTCCACACCTAACAGGGAGCCCAGCTCACCTGGAGGTGGAGGAACTCAACACCTAATAGGGAGCCGAGCTCACCTAGAGGTGGAGGGAACTCCACACCTAACAGAGAACCGATCTCACCTGGAGGTGGAGAAAACTCAACACCTAACAGGGAGCCGAGCTCACCTGGAAGTGGAGGAACTCAACACCTAACAGGGACCCGAGCTCACCTAGAGGTGGAGGAACTCAACACCTACCAGGGAGCCAAGCTCACCTGGAGGTGAAGGAAACTCCACACCTAGTAGGGAGCCAAGCTCACCTGGAGGTGGAGGAAACTCAACACCTAACAGGGAGCCGAGCTCACCTGGAGGTGGAGGAAATCAACACCTGACAGGGAGCCGAGCTCACCTGGAGGTGGAGGAACTCAACACCTACTAGGGAGCCAAGCTCACCTGGAGGTGGAGGAACTCAACACCTACCAGGGAGCTAAGCTCACCTGGAGGTGGAGGAAACTCCACACCTAGCAGGGAGCCGAGCTCACCTGGAGGTGGAGGAACTCAACACCTACCAGGGAGCCAAGCTTACCTGGAGGTGGAGGAATTCAACCATCTTATCAAAGCAACTGGGGGCAGAGAACTAGTCCACGTCCTAGGTTCTTACCTTCACCTTGAGGCAGAGGAACCCAGCACATCCACAGACCGACTTCTCTTCTTGGAGTCTTACCAACCCAAACGAACCTACCCGACGAGCCTCCCAGCGACCGGCATCAACAAGCCCGGATGAGTGGTCTCCAGTCGAGGACTCGACCTAAAACGGATCTACCCGACGAGCCTCCCAGCGACTAGCATCAACAAGCCCGGGCGAGTGGTCTCCAGTCGAGGACTCGACCTAAAACGAATCTACCCGACGAGCCTCCCAGCGACCGACATCAACAAGCCCGGGCGAGTGGTCTCCAGTCGAGGACTCGACCCAAAACGAATCTACTTGACGAGCCTCCCAGTGACCGGTATCAACAAGCCCGAGCGAGTGGTCTCCAGTCGAGGACTCGACCTAAAACGAATCTACCTGACGAGCCTCCCAGCGACCGGCATCAACAAGCCCGGGCGAGTGGTCTCCAGTCGAGGACTCGACCCAAAACAAATCAACCCGATGAGCCCCCCAGCGACCGGCATCAACAAGCCCGGGCGAGTGGTCTCCAGTCGAGGACTCGACCTAAAATGAATCTACCCGACGAGCCTCCCAGCGACAGGCATCAACAATCCCAGGCGCGTGGTCTCCAGTCGAGGACTCGACCTAAAACGAATCTACCCGACGAGCCTCCCAGTGTCCGGCATCAACAAGCCCGGGCGAGTGGTCTCCAGTCGAGGACTCGACCTAAAACGAATCTACCCGACGTGCCTCCCAGCGACCAACATCAACAAGCCCGGGCGAGTGGTCTCCAGTCGAGGACTCGACCTAAAATGAATCTACCCGAAGACCCTCCTAGCGACCGGCATCAACAAGCCTGGGCGAGTGGTCTCCAGTCTAGGACTCGACCTAAAATGAATCTACCCGACGAGCCTCCCAGCGACCGACATCAACAATCCCGTGCGAGTGGTCTCCAGTCGAGGACTCGACCTAGATGCTATCTTTAACAACTTTCGATATATTATAAATAGGTTACATACTATTACAATGCGCTTCCCTGTGCTTAATCGACCACATGCACCTTGGCCGTCTCCTTCATCACTTCTGCCATCTCCTCAGCTTCCTCCTGGTCCTTCCAGGTGGAGTTGTCTCCTCTCTGTCAGGGTTCTTTCTCCTTCCCTTACCTCCAGAAACTCTGGGCATGTGGCTGTCGCGTGGCCCTCCTGCTGATGGAAGTTACAGTACGGTAATGCCATCATCCTTGCGTCCTTCCCAACGCGACCCCTCTTCTTATTTCCTCTTTTTCGGCCAATCATCATGGCCTACAGGGGTTGGGGTTGCAATGGCCTTGGGTCCGGCTGCCACCCTGCTGGGTGGAACCGTCCCTGTTCCTCCTGAAAGTTTCCTCTCCATTGGAAATGGCCTCTTCCTGGGGCTTGAGGGAGTCCTCCTGGTGGCTTCCAGGTTGGTCGAGCGACTGGTAGTTGAAACCCCCAAACTTGCTCCTGCCCAACGGGGGGTTCCTGGTCCCCCTGACTTCTCGCTTCCTCCTTCTTCTTCCCTCATTGCTCTTTCTTCTCCTCCTTCTCCTCTTTCTCACCCTTGGCCAACCTTGCCATGAACTCCTGGTTTGTGGCCTCACACTCAATTTCTCGAGCAGCGCGCTCCATCAGCTCTTCGAAAGACAGGGGTGGGTCCTGAGTCAAGCTCATCCTGAACAGCCCCTGCTGTAAGCCGAGGGTGAATGCCAGCTGCAGGGTATGCCCGAGCACCCAACGATAAGGAGGACTTCCTCCTAAAATTTATCCACGTAACTCCCCAACATCTCCCCTGGCCTTTGCCGAACCAAGAACAGGGTCTCCGCCCCCTTCCTCCTCTTCTTTGAAGTGGAGAACCTTAGCAAGAAACTTCGACGCAGGTCCTCGAAGCCGTAGATGGTTCCCACTGGGAGTTGGTGGAACCAGTCTCTCGCCTTCCCCCTGAACGTGACCGCGAAGAGTCTGCATTTGAAGGCATCCGACATTTGCCTGATCGAAGCCATGTCTTCGAACCACTGGAGATGTTGAACAAGGTAGTCCTTCCCTGCATAGTAAGACATGTCATGCTCACTGAACCCATCTGGAATGGGAGCTGAGATGATCAGCTCGCAGAAGGGACTTCCCCATCCTCCCTGGCGAGTCGAATGCGTTCTCTCTGCCTCCCTGCTGGGGTAGCCGGTCCCAGGAGAGCTGTTGAAGAGCACTCTTGCTTGAAGACCCGAGCCCCCCCTATGGTCAGCTCCTTCACTTGCCGATGTGCTTGCTCCGCCTCATCGGAGATTGCGAGGAGAGCATGGGCACAGGTGGTGTCGAGCGCTCACTGTGAGGGGGGAGTGCAACCCGCAAGAGCTCTAGGATCGACTTCCTGAACTCATCAAAATCACCCTTCTTCACGTACTCGCTGGTAGGGGGCGAGTCCCCCAGCTCATCGCTTCCAGCCATGAGACTGGCTCAGGGCTTTCCGAACTAGCTGCTTCCACGCTCACCACACCATAATGTTGAAACCAGAGAACTGGTCTCGACGTTCGCAAGGGGGATGCAGCTAACCCTTACTTGACCCGGGCTAGACCCATAACCAGTCACTAAGAACTGAAGAACCATGCCCTTGAATAATCACCTAAGTCCACGAAAGGACCCCTTAAGCTGCATCGTGGAGGTCCCACCACATACCTAGAAGCTCACAAGGAACTTCCCCTCCCAAGCCAATGCTGAGCCTGGGCACCTAGGAGGGAACTAAGGATCACCTCACCATCCACCTTCAATGAAAAGGGGAAGGGGAGGGGTCGTGCTTGCTCACACGCGAGGGAGGGGGGGGGGGGGGGGTACCAACATCCCTTCCCAAGGTGCCCATGGGGGTCTATTTATAGACTTCCCAAAATTGGGCTGCGGATAGCCAAAATTCTGTTATTCGCAGCTCAACTACGAACCTAAACGACCAGTACAGGGGGGAGGTGAGTGGAGATGAGACGTCCACTTCCCCCCTTGCATGAACAACCCACCTCTCCCTTTGCACAGAGAGCAGACGAGTGGACCGAAGGTCCACTCGCCCCTGGGACTGGGCGAGTGGACCCTTAGTCCGCTCGCCCCTCTCCCCTAGGCTTGGGCGAGTGGACCGAAGGTCCACTCGCCCCTAGGCCTGGGCGAGTGGACCTTTGGTCCACTCATCCCCTAGGCCTTGGCGGAATGCGGGGGAGTGGACCGGATCGCTGATGGCGCAAATCTTAGCACTCCGCTATAGGCGGTAGTAAGACTGCGGCACGACACGGCAGTGTACCGATCGTTCAAGTAATATAAAACGAGGAGTAAATCCCCGAGTATCGATCTCGGAAGGAACACAGTAAGGTGGAGTTGACTATTGAGGAGGACTTGAGATTGAAGTCCTTAAGAGCGGATGGATGCGGAAACGGGGGTTTTGGTTTGTGGAAAACAAAGAGAAAATGCTAAAACTACTCCTATGCAATGCCGCTATGCAAAGCTTCGCTCGGCGGGATGGAAGACTACGTAGGCCTTGAACGCGCTACTTCGTAAGGGCGGATGGACGAGTAGGCAAACGGATCGAACTATGCAGGCCTTGAGCACGCTGCTTCGTTAGACGGGATGGAATACACGGGCCGCTATGCCACGCTTCGGTAGGCGGATGGGCGAGTAGGCTAACGGAATGAGGGTCGCCGGCACCTCTTCGACAAGCACGCCACTAGCAATTGCTAGTGCGGCACACGAACGTGACGGCGGGATGGAGGATGGAATGGGGCGCTCCTCAAGTCACATAAACCACAAAAGTATTCCACATAGAAATGAAATATATATAAAAACAAGCAAGTTTAAGTGCAACTTCATCTTAATACATAGATCTAACTACATACACACATCAATAAGAAAAGAATAAGGCAAGAAATCGACCGAATCCGAAGTCTCGTTGTAGATTCACGGTTGGAATCGCCGGGTTGTCAATCCGCGTCCAAGCTCGGTCCGCAACTACGTCCGGGGTAGAGAAGGGTTGTCACACCTCTCAATGGACCCGTCTTCTTCGTGTCACGATCCGGTAGAGGTTGCAAACTTCCTCTTGCTTGATGGCAATGGCGGCTAGGTCTTCCTTTGGAGCTCTTGGATGAAGGAGGAGGCCGAGAGGAAACTCCGGCTCAAGATTGGCGTGAAGAACAAGCCCGGAGCACCTCTAGATGGTGGGCGACGATGGAGGGGAGAAACTGGGCGGAACTGCGCAAGAAACGGCGGAAAAATGCGGATCCCCGACCTAATTCGCGAGCAGCATTATTTATAGGCGCTGGAATTAAACAGTGCGCACGGTCATTGGCGCACGACCAGTGGTCGTGCGCACTAGAATTCGGTGATCGTGCGCTCTGCCTGGACGGAACCTGCAAGACGCGAAATTTATAAAATAAAATGTTCGCACGACCAGTGGCGCACGACCGGTGGTCGTGCGCACCATCGTCGGTGGTCGTGCGCAATAGATGAAACAGAACTCATAAAATTACTATTAAGTGCGCACGAATAGTGGCGCACGACCGGTGGTCGTGCGCACTAGAGTTGATGGTCGTGCGCACTACAGCAAACAGAACTCGGAAATTAAATGGTAAGTGCACACGAGCAGTGGCGCACGACCGGTGGTCGTGCGCACTGGCATTGATGGTCGTGCGCATTGCACCAAACAGAACTCATGAAAAAGGTGTTAAGTGCACACGATCAGTGGCGCACGACCAGTGGTCGTGCGCAATAGAACCGGCGATCGTGCGCAGTGTTCCTGTGCAGAATTGCACCGGAAACACTCGCACGACTCCTATTCCAGGCACAACCACAAATCTAGCCACTGAAAGTGGCACTTAACAGCGCATGAAAACTACTAAAGACAATAAGCATAAAATCACACCAAAGTGGGCCTAGAAGTGCACATAACATGGAATGTCAAATATGCATGAAAACATGCCTAAAGTGTAGTGCAAAGACTAGAAAATCGGCCCAAATGAGTCCGAAAATATGTATATAATTGGGACTCATCACACCCCCAGACTTACCTGTTTGCGCGTCCCGAGCAAACATATCCGGCGGAGTAGGAAAAGCATAGCTAACCAAAAAAATTGCAAACATGGAATAGAATGCGAAGTTTCCTACTAGTGTGCATAGAAGTTCATTAGAAGAAGTTTTTACACATGCTAGCTACTTTATAAAAGTGTAAATGCGTAAAAAGGAATTTATTTTTACTCAAAAATGGAATGTTGGTGAATCTCGTGGTCTCGCGTAGTACGAAAGTAAGCTAGACGCGCAGGTGAATGTTACCCAAGACCGGAACTCGGAATTATCTCCGTTGAAATCCATCAACGTCGAGAACCATATGCTTGCCCGGTCACACTCTCTCCACGGCGCTAGTGAACTCACAAGACGAATCGATAGGACTTTAGGTATACATGAGGCTTGGGTTACGGTTTGGAATGCAAAGATAAACGTGAAGGCTAATCGCAACCCAAATGAGCACACAAAAGTGCTAAATCATAGCAGCCCCAATAATACACGTGTAACACACCCCCAGACATGACTTTGAAACCGGGTGTGCACACGGCCTACAACAATCAATACCAAAATATGCTTCAATTAAAGCGCTAGGGATAAATATATATATATATATATATTTTCTTTTTCTTTTTCTTTTTCTTTTTCTTTTCTTTTTATCCCCAAATTAATTAGCACAATTCTCAGCACGAAGACATTTTTTTTTAAAACTTCCACATCAACACTGAAGTTACGCATCACCGCACCGCATTGAAAAATTACAATTCATAAATGCTCTTAGCTTAATTTTTGGTTGCGATAATAGGATTAGCTTTTAGGCCTTGGTGAAGTATGGTGGGGCTGAATCAAAAGATCGGGTAGGCACAAAATAGGCTAGCAACGGTTAGTGTATAGGAGTGGTAGAACAAAGCTCAAGCTTGCCAAATAGATGGCCTATGTCACGCTCAACTTGCAAGTCATTCGCACCCATGCTTCGAGAGTCGCTTGGGGCAAGTTCTTAACCCCCGAGAAAGGTAATCCTTCCTCCCGACTCGAGCAACACGAACCTCACATTCGCCTACACACAATACCACGCTACCGCAAGATTCAACCACATTCAAAATTTTGAGTAAAATAAATTAAAATCTGCGCAAATCTACAAATTATAAATTAGAAGCATAAACAAAAACTAATTCTACTCAAATCCCTATGCAAACACGAGTATTCAACTAGAGCACTACAAGAGTCAACATTCCACTCCATCTTGCAATTATTTTGGCTAATACAGCACTTCCTACATCACATCCAAGAATTGAATATACGGAAGCATACAAACAAGCGAGTGCGCGCTAAAGTGAGTGTAGTGGTGTACAGTGAAGATGAACAATACTAAATAACTGAAATTAAAATACTTCTAGTATGCAAATGAGATGTGCACGTGCAGTGGGTAACATATAACGGCTCTCCCCCAGACTTAATCTAAACAATACAACATAATGATATGACAGTGAAAATCAAAATCGAAAGCTAGGGAAGAAGTTACCCAATGCTCAGCAAGTGAGCATACCAGAAGGTGCGTGGAAATCTGAAGCAAACCCGCCATTCAGAATTTGCAATGAGTACCTGCAGGGGTGAGCTCCACAAAAACAAAAGAAAAAGACAAACTAAAATAAACTACAGCTAACTAAACATGATTAGAAGAAATAAAAATACAGGAAAAGTAAGATAACTACTGGGGTTACTGTCATCCCAGCACGACTTATTTGAAAACATAAAGGTCCTAGCTAATGGGCCTATGAAAAAGAAAATGCACAGGTAACTGCTCCATTATCCGTTTCGGTAGCTGGTACCGATACGGAGATAAGGCAGTCACCCCTCTACCTAAATAATAATACCTGCTCCTCACAGGTAGAGGGAAAAGAAAATAAGAAGAGGAGGAGGCCTGGTCCTCACTCATCTCACCAAAACTATCCTTGCCCAGCAAGGTATCGCCCACAGCAGGTCCGCAGGAGGAGAAGGCAACGAGTGGAGCTTCCTCTCCGGAGGGGGGATCAACCTCCTCACATGAGAGGATGCTCTCATCATTGACTTGAGCATCATGCTCCAAGTCCTCCTGATGTACCTGTGAAAACTCAACCTGCACAGGCTCAGATGAAGAAGGGGGGTCAGGACATAAAAGAGAAGAATGACATAAATAATCAAAAATCGGGGGAGTGGTCCCGGTCTCACTCCCATTAGGTTGAGGAAGTAAAATAATGTTTGCATTGTCATCAATGCTACAAGATTCGGCGGGATCAACGGTGGCCAAGCTTAGGATTTGGACTTCCTCCACCGGTGCTGAGGAAAACTCCTCTTCACCTAGAAGGTTGTCCTCCTCCATAGGAGTAGGCACAATACTAAGATCAACCGCCTCCTCTTGCGACACATCATCAACAATGTCGTCAGAGACGAGTGCAGTATGCACAACAGGGAGAGGAATAGTGCTCGGATAAAAGTCGAGCACCGATTCCTCACAAAGAATCGAATCCACTAGAGGTGGTGGATGCACTGGGAGAATGGGCTCAGCAATGTCGGTGCCCAGATCAGCCACACATCCGGTGACCGTATCCATGCCATACCCTTCAAGATGTGAAGGTGACAAAGACATATAACCGGATGTTGAAGGTGTGCCGCCAGAGTTAGGAGTTGGGACGATCCGGATATCCGGCTCGTCATCCTCGACCAATTGGCGAAGATACTCGGCACAGTCCTTCAAGACATGATCAGTGCTCTGACAAAACCGGCACTGCCTAGCAGGCTTCTTTGGCACAGCGGGTGCTGAAGCCGAAAAGAAGTATGACGGTAAAGGCTCAGCAGAGTAGCCATAAGACTTACGCGCACCATATGGAGTATCAGACGAAGTCGGTGCTCCATATGCTGGGCTATAAGAATTATGCCTACTACTCTCCGTAGGACATTCATCACTAGAGTGGGAGGTAGCTCCACACCAACGACAACTGAAATTAAGATGTGCCCACATAGTGTGAAGGTAAAACGATTCAAAATAAAGATGCTATTGTGCAAAATACTACACCTAACAATAATTACTAAAGCAACCTAATTAAAACAGGAAAAAGGAATAAAAAGAAATAAGACAAAGAAATGCAATTTACAAATGGAAGGGCTTCTCTCTCAGGTTCTCCCTCTCCAGAAAACTCACACGTCTGTGTTCCCCGGCAACGGCGCCAAAAACTTGATGGCGCAAATCTTAGCACTCCGCTATAGGCGGTAGTAAGACTGCGGCACGACACGGCAGTGTACCGATCGTTCAAGTAATATAAAACGAGGAGTAAATCCCCGAGTATCGATCTCGGAAGGAACACAGTAAGGTGGAGTTGACTATTGAGGAGGACTTGAGATTGAAGTCCTTAAGAGCGGATGGATGCGGAAACGGGGGTTTTGGTTTGTGGAAAACAAAGAGAAAATGCTATAACTACTCCTATGCAATGCCGCTATGCAAAGCTTCGCTCGGCGGGATGGAAGACTACGTAGGCCTTGAACGCGCTACTTCGTAAGGGCGGATGGACGAGTAGGCAAACGGATCGAACTATGCAGGCCTTGAGCGCGCTGCTTCGTTAGACGGGATGGAATACACGGGCCGCTATGCCACGCTTCGGTAGGCGGATGGGCGAGTAGGCTAACGGAATGAGGGTCGCCGGCACCTCTTCGACAAGCACGCCACTAGCAATTGCTAGTGCGGCACACGAACGTGACGGCGGGATGGAGGATGGAATGGGGCGCTCCTCAAGTCACATAAACCACAAAAGTATTCCACATAGAAATGAAATATATATAAAAACAAGCAAGTTTAAGTGCAACTTCATCTTAATACATAGATCTAACTACATACACACATCAATAAGAAAAGAATAAGGCAAGAAATCGACCGAATCCGAAGTCTCGTTGTAGATTCACGGTTGGAATCGCCGGGTTGTCAATCCGCGTCCAAGCTCGGTCCGCAACTACGTCCGGGGTAGAGAAGGGTTGTCACACCTCCCAATGGACCCGTCTTCTTCGTGTCACGATCCGGTAGAGGTTGCAAACTTCCTCTTGCTTGATGGCAATGGCGGCTAGGTCTTCCTTTGGAGCTCTTGGATGAAGGAGGAGGCCGAGAGGAAACTCCGGCTCAAGATTGGCGTGAAGAACAAGCCCGGAGCACCTCTAGATGGTGGGCGACGATGGAGGGGAGAAACTGGGCGGAACTGCGCAAGAAACGGCGGAAAAATGCGGATCCCCGACCTAATTCGCGAGCAGCATTATTTATAGGCGCTGGAATTAAACAGTGCGCACGGTCATTGGCGCACGACCAGTGGTCGTGCGCACTAGAATTCGGTGATCGTGCGCTCTGCATGGACGGAACCTGCAAGAAACGAAATTTATAAAATAAAATGTTCGCACGACCAGTGGCGCACGACCGGTGGTCGTGCGCACCATCGTCGGTGGTCGTGCGCAATAGATGAAACAGAACTCATAAAATTACTGTTAAGTGCGCACGAATAGTGGCGCACGACCGGTGGTCGTGCGCACTGGAGTTGATGGTCGTGCGCACTACAGCAAACAGAACTCGGAAATTAAATGGTAAGTGCGCACGAGCAGTGGCGCACGACCGGTGGTCGTGCGCACTGACATTGATGGTCGTGCGCACTGCACCAAACAGAACTCATGAAAAAGGTGTTAAGTGCACACGATCAGTGGCGCACGACCAGTGGTCGTGCGCATTAGAACCGGCGATCGTGCGCAGTGTTCCTGTGCAGAATTGCACCGGAAACACTCGCACGACTCCTATTCCAGGCACAACCACAAATCTAGCCACTGAAAGTGGCACTTAACAGCGCATGAAAACTACTAAAGACAATAAGCATAAAATCACACCAAAGTGGGCCTAGAAGTGCACATAACATGGAATGTCAAATATGCATGAAAACATGCCTAAAGTGTAGTGCAAAGACTACAAAATCGGCCCAAATGAGTCCGAAAATATGTATATAATTGGGACTCATCAATCGCCTACCGCCCCCTCCTTTTGCCTTGGGTGGCTTCGAACCTCTTCAACAGGTCGACTCGTCGTGCCATGACTACCTTCACTATTGCTATCCCGCCTGCGTCGGGTCACACCAGCTCGGAAAATATGAGGGTTGTACATTCACTATAACCCATAGCTCCTTTGAGGTGAGTAACACTCTCATCTGAAAGCTCTAGTTCCCATAATTGGTCTTTGTCAACTTAGGATCTTGGCCAGGCATAGCATTCACCATCTCCATCACGATGAGCACTTCACCTCTTCAACTCTTCGGAGTTTTTTTCAAGGTTCGTAACCTCGCTTTGATACCACTGTTGGAAGCGGACAAGTAGACACCAAGAATATCACACAATTCCAAATGTATTGCTTAATCCAACGTATAATACAAAGTTATAACAATACTGGACAAAACAATAAGAGAGAGATACAACACAAACACTGTTACAAGCACACTTCAAAATTTCGCACACACATCAAGCTTGCCAACTTCAAGAGATCGCCACTTCTTGGAGGTCGCGAGGTAGAGATCGCTAGCCGTGCGAGGTCGCCCGAGCTGCTATCTGCTACTTCTTGGAGATCGCAAGGAGCTGTTCGCAAAATAGTCCGCAAAAAGCAGTTCGAAGTAATCCCAGGAAGGAGTTCGACTATTTGAGACCGCTCTATTTTCTATTATTCCGCCAGTTCCTGTATACCCTGAAGATCGATGCTGCTGATTTGCACAAGATTAAAATGTTGCGGCAAATATATATGAGACTGCTCCGCTTGCTTTTCTATTCAAGCATTTTTCTATTTCTTCCTGGCCGCAACTTCCAGACCGCTCTTTTCAAAGAGCTACTGCTGCACTGCCGCTCCACTAATTATGCAAATCGAAATTGCCTATTTATAGGCTCTACCATCCAAAGAGAGAGGGACATGTGGCAGAGAGAGAAAAATAACACTCCACGCCATTCTTCCTATTCACGTAAAAAATTTGCTGCCACCTTTACTAAATATATATATATTATATAAATATATATCTATATAGATGTAGGCTTAAAGCTGTCATTTAAAATCGAAAATCGTAATCAAAATCGGAACCGAACCGGAACCGCAAAGAACCGGACCGAACGGTTTGCGAATTATTTGGGTTTCAGTTTTGTTGCGGGTCGCTCGGGTGCTCTGGTAGACCGGTTGAATTGAACCACCTTAGCTCGAAAGCGAACCGAGCGCGCAAACAGTCAATTAGAGATTCGTTGAGTACACTGAGACTTTTTAACGTGGAAAACCCGGAAAGGGTAAGAAACCACGCGGCCAGAGCTGTGCCGACCATACTTCACTATCTTTTGAGAGTTTACAGTTAGGTACTTAGAATTCGAGCGCGACAGGCCGCTGCTCATTACAATAATAGAGAGAGTTCCGAAGGTGACAGGTCACCTCTTGGAAAACTAAGTCTTTTTCCTTCTGAGAACTGTGGGGAACAAAAGTGAGAATGCTCCGGAGAACGAAAGTGAGAATGCTGAGTTGCCTTCTGGGATGAAGGAAATCTACAAGTCCACGAAGGAGATCTTCAAGCGCCGAAGGAGAATTCCGTGAAAATCTTCAAGGAGCTCTCCCGGGTGCAGAAGGCAAGCTCCCCTCAAATGAAGGCTCTGGGCTCCTTTTATAGCTTTGGCCGGGGGTAGCCCAGTAATTTCGCCGTTGTAACCACCGTAACCACCTGGCGGACGAATCACGTTTTCCAGTTCGGAACACACAGATCGCCATTTTTCGTAAATGTCTGTCTCGCCCCTCGGGCAGTTCGGGCAGCTTTGTTAGAGGCTAAAAAGGCGACAAGCCGTTCCTGCAATCTGATAAGTTAGAAAGACAAAAAGTGAGCGTGCCCGAAATGTGAAAGTGCCCTGAGCGCGCAACGAACGGAGAAGCAATCTGAGCGACTAGGGAGGCCTTCTGAGAATGCTCAGAAGCATTCCGAGCGCGCATGAGTGCGGAAGTGTTCTGAGCGCGCAACAAACATGGAAGCGTCCTGGTCGCGCTGTGAGGCTTTATGAGCGCGCAACGAGCGTGGGAGCGTTCTGAGCGAACGGAGAGGCGTTCTGAGCACGCAAAGAGCGTAGGAGCTCTGAGCACGCAACGAACACGAGAGCGTTTTGAGCGAACGGAGAGACGTTCTGAGCGCACAACGAGCACGAGAGCATTCTGAGCGTGCTACGAGCGCGAGAGCTCTGAGCGCGCAATGAACACGAGAGCGTTCTGAGTGAACGGAGAGGCATTCTAAGCGCGCAACGAGGGCGGGAGCTCTGAGCGCGCAATGAACACGAGAGCGTTCTGAGTGAACAGAGAGGCGTTCTGAGCGCGCAACGAACACGAGAGCATTCTGAGTGTGCTAGGAGGCGTTCTAGGCAGAATCCGGAACCCGAAGAGCGGGCGGCGAGTCAGAAGAGGGGAAATTTACCCTAACCTCGTTACGGGGGAGAGTGGCTCGGCCGCACCCTAAGGGGGGCGCAGCGCAGCCGCACCCGAGGGGGGTGCGACTTTGCTTAGCCGCACCCCAAGGGGGTGCGGCCGGGCCGCACCCAAAGGGGTGCGGCTTGGCGTGGCGGCACCCCACAGGGGTGCGGTCGGGCCGCACAACTTGGGGTTCGGCTTGGCCGCACCTCACATGGGGTGTAGCTTGGCCGCACCCCAAGGGGGTGCGGCCTGGCTGCACCCCTCATAGGGTGCGGTTTGTCCGTACCCCCCACTATGGAGGGTGCTGCTATTCGCACCCTAGTAGTGGGGTGCGGGCTAATCGCACCCCAGTAGTGGGGTTCGGTCATGACGACGCACAACATGTTTCGTGCGTGTTCTCGCACTGGCGGTTGGCGGTGAAAATGGTGGATTCAGTTTCTTCAACTCGAGCGATCATGCGTTGACCGTTGACCACACCTCTCTTTAGTGGAGTTTTCTCTAGACGTGCCCCAAGACCTTTATGGATGTATAACAAGTTTGAATTTTGGAACCGTGAACAACAATGGTCCGGGTGTGGTTCTTTCATTTTATTATCCGAACCGGAACTGGAACCACAATATATAAGTCTCAAGCGGTTACAAGATTTTTAGAACCGATCCGAACTAGACCGAAGTAGAACCGAACCGCAACCGGTTTATAATTATTAATAATAATATTATAATTTTGTAATTTTTTATAATATATCTATAATATCTATAATTACTATTATGGGTGAAACTGGTGCGGTTTGTACCCAAACCACATTCGCAACAAAGGGGGTCGATTTTGGACTGAACAAAATCGCACCATGATGCGCTAAATTCGGCACTGCTAATTAGCAGACACGAAATGCGATACGACGGCAGTGCACCGGCCGCTCAAGTAATAAAAATGGGAAGTTATCCCCAAGTATCGATCTCTCAAGGAATGCAGGATGTGGTGATAAGAAAATAGAGTGAGGCGATTGTTATGACGAGTGAAAGAAAGAAGAACAAGGGCGTTGTGATTGGTGACCTAGACTATTGCAGAAATAAGAGATGCGGGTCAAAACTCCGCTTCGCAAGGCGGGATGGATGCAACGGCCGCGATGTTGTGCTTCGGAAGGCGCGCGGATGGAAAGTAACTGTGACGATTGAGGGTCGCACACACCTGTTCGCAAAGTGGGGGTGAGTGCAGCGGCCGCGTTGCCGTGCTTCGGTATGTGGGTGAAATGGCTACAGTGCGGGGTTTTGATGAGGGTCGAAAGCACCTCTTCACTCTCACCTCTAGCTTTTGCTAGAGTGAGCTAGCTAGAACGTGTGTGTGGAAGTGGAGAGGAGTGGAGGCGGAGCGCATCACAACAAAGCATCAAATAAATAATGAAACAAGAAAAAGCTTCTATTCATAGACAAATAGAGATTAGTCAAGTTCATTACAACAATTAAAAGTACATTTCCAAAGAGAGAAAGAGGGTAGAGGAAACCACGAGATGAGAAGTCTCGCCGTAGATCTTGGTCGGAATGGGGGGTCATCAAGCCTCCTCCGAGCTCAGTCCTTGGTTGCTTCCGGAGTTCAGAGGTTGTCACTACCTCTAAACATCATCCGTCTTCTTCTCAGAGCTGGGTCTCTTCCACCTAGCTCAATGGAGATGCCACACCTTGAAATGCTTGCTGTAGATGGCGGGGAATGCTTGCCGGACCCTTGATGGAGCTTAGGATCGATGGATGAAGCTTTCCCAAGGAAGGGGATGGATGGATGGAGATTGGAGGAGGAAAACGGCGGAGGCTTGCGGAAGAATTCACGCCTAAACTGTGCTCTCCTGGTCCCCTTTTCTGATTGCCTCGATTCCTTCTTTTTATAGGAAACAGGCTGAAAATTAGTCACGCACGGTCGAACGCATGATCGTGCGCAGACCGTGCGATATTAACAGATAAAATATGGCTTGTAGAATACGCTGCGCCGCCCGTGTGATTTGTTCACGCACGACCAACGCCGCCCGTGCGTTCAAATGCACGGGTAAAATCCGATGCTCTGAGATCACAAAGATACAGGTCGACCGTGCGTTTTACTCATGCACATGCGGATTCGCCCGTGCGTTAAAACGCACGAGTAAACCCCGACGCTCCATTTTCTTCCCAGACACAAACGCACGACCGCGCAGACCGTGCGTCAAGGAAATGCACGACCGTGCGATATGCACAGAAATTACATTTGGCGGAAAACGGAACGATCAGGTCACCTGCAAACAAGATATACTAGCTGAGAATACACGTACAGCACAGGGATACATAAAAGAAGGGAAGGGGAGCACAATGTGCTTACCCCCAACAACGATGAATGCAATTGCACACCGAAATGGGCTTAATGGTGCACCTAGCATGTAATAGTATATGTAAATGAAAATGTGACTAAAATGTGGTGCAAACAATAGAATATCAGCCCAAATGAGTCCAAAAATATATATATATATATATATATATATATATATATATATATATATATATGGGACTCATCACACCCCCAGACTTACTCGTTTGTACGTCTCGGGCAAACACTCGATCCTATGGTAGAAAAATGAATGTTAAGGAAGCAACTGTGCATGCGAAACACGATGGGAAGTAAAGACTAACGAGCGTGAAAATAAAGTAGAAAAGATTTTAAAACAAAGAGTATATTTTAAGAACTTCTACAAGTGTAAAATACAAAATACCACTACTCTAAGGTGAACTATTGGTGAATCGTACAGTCACGCCCTAGGGGAAATAGCGTGAGCTGCTGAGGTGAGCGTTGTTCAAATTGGATCTCAAGAAAGAGCTCTCCAAGAAATCCATCAAGGTCGATGGTCATATGCTTGCCCTTTCACACCTTCTCCACTGCATGAGACGATCTCATCAAGAATCAGTAGGACTTTTAGGTTAGACTTGGGCTTGGGTTAAGGTACGGTAATGAAGTAGAAGAACGTAGGCTAAACGCACTCAACCTCCGGAAAATAAACAAAACTCAACCTTAACATCTTCACCTTGAAGCACACTCCCCCAGACTTCATTTAAGCACTATGGTGTGCGCGAGACTACCACACTTGTGGTTCAATTCTTTTTAGAGATCTTTTACTCCTTTTTTAGATCCATAGATACATAATTTAAGATAAATCAAATTTTTTTTTTCAATCTCATCATATTTTTTTCTGCGCGCACACACCACATCACACAACCACATATTTGTTCTCCGCTTCGCACAATCATCATCAATATGTATAAGTTTCAACTTGACTCTAGTGCGTTTTAGGTTAGGCTATGGGGCCTTGGTGAACGATTAGTGGAGTTTAACAAATAGGAAAGGTAAGGCTCAACGGGGCTAGCAAAGGATGACGTTAGGTTGGGAAATCAAAGCTCAACCGGACCAAATGATGGCCTACGTCATGCACCCAACAAGATCATTCAACGCACTCGTTTTGAAAATAGCTTGGGGCAAGTTCTTAACCACCGAGCGAGGTCTCCTCTCCTTCCAACTCAAACAACACGAGGCTAACAGCTCTTCTCTACTCGACCAAGGGCTACCGCTAGATTCACCAAATTCACCGTTTGAGTAGAGTATTAAGTAATTACACAAATGAAGTAAATAAAACTTTAACTTTGTAATTAAATCTATTCTACGTGAATTTTTAAGCTGCGTGAGCGCTCTACTAGTAGCACCGCATGGGTCACATCCTGTTCAGCCACACAATCCTAAACTAACAATCAAACTTCTAAACATATTCATCAAGCATTTACACGATAATTGCGCACGGGTAAAAATAAAACGCATGTGGTGTGCGTAATGCAATGAGACAATAAATATAAATTTCCTCACAACATTCTAGCATGCATGTGCGTGTGGCGTAAGCAAAGGCTCGCTCCCACCCAGACTTGAATTGAAACACAAGCAAATATAATCTTTCAAAGCAGATTAAGAGCTGGGCTAAGAGTACCTATGCTCCAAAGAGCATGCCAGAAGAGCGGTATAATCCTTCTTTAATGATCTCCTCCTCTTCATCCAATCGAGTTCACACCTACATAGTTAAAAACAAAAGCAAACAAAACATAATAGAAATTAAATCAAGCAAACGGAACCGGGTGGTTCCCATGGGTTGTCTCCCAAGAAGCCCTTTTGTTTAACGTCCTTAAAGGTGGACCAAATACCTGTATTAAAGCAGTTTAAAAAGTCTAGGAATGAGCAAAGGTCAATAAATCCTAATTATTATTACAAGCTCAAAACAAATCAGCTATAAGCTGATTTGAAGTAGTAACAGCTGATGAAAGAAAAAGTTCTGGGGACCTGGTAGTAGGGGTGGAAAATAAGTAAGATGCTCAGCCTCCAACCCCAAATCTCCTCCTTTTTCGCTCTCTTCTTCTCCTCCAGTATTATATCTTCAAAGAAAAAACGCTTGCTCCCTTGTAGCCAATCCTCAAGGGGAAGCACCAAAGATGATGAGGAAACACGATGTTCCATCACTGTACCTTCCTCATCCCGCCAGGCTTTCAGATCCTCCATGCATAAGGTCTGATCAACTGGAGGAGGGGCATCCTGCATCCTTGTACATAATGAAAGGGGGTCAGGAAATAAATTGGAAGAAAAACTAAAAGAAATCTCATCTGAGGGGACAATCCCGGCTTCATCCCCCATGGGGTGCGACAATGACACACTGATGATATTATCGAAGATTTCGCTAGACTCCAAAGCGCACGCAATGGCCTCCTCTATAACTTGGACTTCCTCGCACTGGACCGAAGTGGTTCCTTCAGCACAGTCAGGGTTGTCATCCTCCATGAGAGTGGGCACGACACTGCGCAGGTCTGCAACATCCTGCAGATTGACTTCAATGACAATATCAGAAATAGATGTAGCTTCGTGTGTAGTGGGAGAAGACGTGCTTCTTAAGAGTTCGGGCTCACTCTCCACACAAGGGCACAAATCCGCGCAAAGTGGTACATGAACCGAAGAAGTATGGGGTGTCGCATCAGAAACGAAGTCATGAGGGACACTGACGTACGTGTCTATTCCAAAGCCTTCAAAAGGTGAAGGTGGAAGTGACACGTAATCAGAGGAAGAAGCTGTGCTCGCAGAATTTGAAGATGGGACGATCCGGATATCCGGCTCATCGTCATCCGCCAATTTGCGAAGATAAGAAGCACACTCCTTCAAGGCGTGCTCTCTACTTTTGCAAAATAGGCACTGCTTTGCCGGCTTTGCCGGCACAAAAGGTGCGGCAGCCGTGTAAAGGTGCGATAACGAAGGTGCAGTAGAGTAGCCAAAAGACTTATGGGCTCCGTAGGGTTTCTGAACAACACCATACTCCTTGGGACACCTATCACTAGCGTGGGATGTGTCCCCACACCAACGACATCGGATATTCAAATGCGCCCACATGATATAGAAGAAGAAAATAGCATGAAAAGGGATAAATTAAAAAGAATAAAAGACTCACACGAAAATAATAGACTCACAAACAACATCTCATCACGCCTGCATTCCCCGGCAACGGCGCCAAAAACTTGATGCGCTAAATTCGGCACTGCTAATTAGCAGGCACGAAATGTGATACGACGGCAGTGCACCGGTCGCTCAAGTAATAAAAATGGGAAGTTATCCCCAAGTATCGATCTCTCAAGGAATGCAGGATGTGGTGATAAGTAAATAGAGTGAGGCGATTGTTATGACGAGTGAAAGAAAGTAAGTACAAGGGCGTTGTGATTGGTGACCTAGACTATTGCAGAAATAAGAGATGCGGGTCAAAACTCCGCTTCGCAAGCCGGGATGGATGCAACGGCCGCGATGCCGTGCTTCGGAAGGCGCGTGGATGGAAAGTAACTGTGACGATTGAGGGTCGCACACACCTCTTCGCAAAGTGGGGGTGAGTGCAGCGGCCGCGATGCCGTGCTTCGGTATGTGGGTGAAATGGCTACAGTGCGGGGTTTTGATGAGGGTCGAAAGCACCTCTTCACTCTCACCTCTAGCTTTTGCTAGAGTGAGCTAGCTAGAACGTGTGTGTGGAAGTGGAGTGGAGTGGAGGCGGAGCGCATCACAACAAAGCATCAAATAAATAATGAAACAAGAAAAAGCTTCTATTCATAGACAAATAGAGATTAGTCAAGTTCATTACAACAATTAAAAGTACATTTCCAAAGAGAGAAAGAGGGTAGAGGAAACTGTTGGGTCCAGCGTCTCCTCACTTGACCCGTAGCGCCCTTCCATTGATATAAAGATTAAGTTGCGCCTTCACCAACAGTCCGTGCTTTTGGTGTAGTTGGTTGCGCTGGGTCCTCTCAATTGGTATCAAAGCAGGTTGCGGGTTCAAGACCGGTGGGGGGGGGGGGGTGCTGATAATTCTTGAAATTCTCTCTACCTGTGTGGGTCCCGGTGGGTCAGGAGGCCGCAGCCATGTGTCAAGCCACCTCTGAGCCTGCGGGCCATGTGGAGCACCTCTGAATTGCGGGTCGTGCTGGACGCTGGGGTGGGGGGGATTATTGGGTCCAGCGTCTCCTCACTTGACCCGTAGCGCCCTTCCATTGATATACAGATTAAGTTGCGCCTTCACCAACAGTCCGGGCTTTTGGTGTAGTTGGTTGCGCTGGGTCCTCTCAGAAACCACGAGATGAGAAGTCTCGCCGTAGATCTTGGTCGGAATGCGGGGTCATCACGCCTCCTCCGAGCTCAGTCCTTGGTTGCTTCCGGAGTTCAGAGGTTGTCACTACCTCTAAACATCATCCGTCTTCTTCTCAGAGCTGGGTCTCTTCCACCCAGCTCAATGGAGATGCAACACCTTGAAATGCTTGCTGTAGATGGCGGGGAATGCTTGCCGGACCCTTGATGGAGCTTAGGATCGATGGATGAAGCTTTCCCAAGGAAGGGGATGGATGGATGGAGCTTGGAGGAGGAAAACGGTGGAGGCTTGCGGAAGAATTCGCGCCTAAACTGTGCTCTCCCGGTCCTCTTTTCTAATTGCCTCGATTCCTGCTTTTTATAAGAAACAGGCTGAAAATTGGTCACGCACGGTCGAACGTACGATCGTGCGCAGACCGTGTGATATTAACGGATGAAACATGGCTTGTAGAATACGCTGCGCTGCCCATGCGATTTGTTCACGAACGACCAACGCCGCCCGTGCGTTCAAACGCACGGGTAAAATCCGATGCTCTGAGATCACAAAGATTCAGGTCGACTGTGCGTTTTACTCACGCACGGGCGGATTCGCCCGTGTGTTAAAACGCACGAGTAAACCCCAACGCTCCATTTTCTTCCCAGACACAAACGCACGACCGCGCAGACCGTGCGTCAAGGAAACGCACGACCGTGCGATATGCACAGAAATTACATTTGGGGGAAAACGGAATGATCAGGTCACCTACAAACAAGATATACTAGCTGGGAATACACTTAAAGTACAGGGATACATAAAAGAAGGGAAGGGGAGCACTATGTGCTTACCCCCAACAACGATGAATGCAATTGCACACCGAAATGGGCTTAATGGTGCACCTATCATGGAATAGTATATGTAAATGAAAATGTGACTAAAATGTGGTGCAAACAATAGAATATCAGCCCATATGAGTCCAAAAATATATATATATATATATGGGACTCATCACACCCCCAGACTTACTCGTTTGCACATCTCGGGCAAACACTCGATCCTATGGTAGAAAAATGAACGTTAAGGAAGCAACTGTGCAGGCGAAACACGATGGGAAGTAAAGACTAACGAGCGTGAAAATAAAGTAGAAAAGATTTTAAAACAAAGAGTATATTTTAAGAACTTCTACAAGTGTAAAATACAAAATACCACTACTCTAAGGTGAACTATTGGTGAATCGTACAGTCACGCCCTAGGGGAAATAGCGTGAGCTGCTGAGGTGAGCGTTGTTCAAATTGGATCTCAAGAAAGAGCTCTCCAAGAAATCCATCAAGGTCGATGGTCATATGCTTGCCCTTTCACACCTTCTCCACTGCATGAGACGATCTCATCAAGAATCAGTAGGACTTTTAGTTTAGACTTGGGCTTGGGTTAAGGTACGGTAATGAAGTAGAAGAACGTAGGCTAAACGCACTCAACCTCCAGAAAATAAACAAAACTCAACCTTAACATCATCACCTTGAAGCACACTCCCCCAGACTTCATTGAAGCACTATGGTGTGCGCGAGACTACCACACTTGTGGTTCAATTCTTTTTAGAGATCTTTTACTCCTTTTTTAGATCCATAGATACATAATTTAGGATCAATCAAAATTTTTTTTTTCAATCTCATCATATTTTTTTCTGCGCGCACACACCACATCACACAACCACATATTTGTTCTCCGCTTCGCACAATCATCATCAATATGTATAAGTTTCAAAGCTTGACTCTAGTGCGTTTTAGGTTAGGCTATGGGGCCTTGGTGAACGATTAGTGGAGTTTAACAAATAGGAAAGGTAAGGCTCAACGGGGCTAGCAAAGGATGACGTTAGGTTGGGAAATCAAAGCTCAACCGGACCAAATGATGGCCTACGTCATGCACCCAACAAGATCATTCAACGCACTCATTTTGAAAATAGCTTGGGGCAAGTTCTTAACCACCGAGCGAGGTCTCCTCTCCTTCCAACTCAAACAACACGAGGCTAACAGCTCTTCTACACTCGACCAAGGGCTACCGCTAGATTCACCAAATTCACCGTTTGAGTAGAGTATTAAGTAATTACACAAATGAAGTAAATAAAACTATAACTTTGTAAATAAATCTATTCTACGTGAATTTTTAAGCTGCGTGAGCGCTGTACTAGTAGCACCGCACGGGTCACATCTTGTTCAGCCACACAATCCTACACTAACAATCAAACTTCTAAACATATTCATCAAGCATTTACACGATAATTGCGCACGGGTAAAAATAAAACGCATGTGGTGTGCGTTATGCAATGAGACAATAAATATAAATTTCCTCACAACATTCTAGCATGCATGTGCGTGTGGCGTAAGCAAAGGCTCGCTCCCCCCCAGACTTGAATTGAAGCACAAGCAAATATAATCTTTCAAAGCAGATTAAGAGCTGGGCTAATAGTACCTATGCTCCAAAGAGCATGCCAGAAGAGCGGTATAATCCTTCTTTAATGATCTCCTCCTCTTCATCCAATTGAGTTCACACCTACATAGTTAAAAACAAAAGCAAAAGCAAACAAAACATAATAGAAATTAAATCAAGCAAACAGAATCGGGTGGTTCCCATGGGTTGTCTCCCAAGAAGCTCTTTTGTTTAACGTCCTTAAAGGTGGACCAAATACCTGTATTAAAGCAGTTTAAAAAGTCTAGGAATGAGCAAAGGTCAATAAATCCTAATTATTATTACAAGCTCAAAACAAATCAGCTATAAGATGATTTGAAGTAGTAACAGCTGATGAAAGAAAAAGGTCCGGGGACCTGGTAGTAGGGGTGGAAAATAAGTAAGATGCTCAGCCTTCAACCCCAAATCTCCTCCTTTTTCGCTCTCTTCTTCTCCTCCAGTATTATATCTTCAAAGAAAAAACGCTTGCTCCCTTGTAACCAATCATCAAGGGGAAGCACCAAAGATGATGAGGAAACACGATGTTCCTTCACTGTACCTTCCTCATCCCGCCAGGCTTTCAGATCCTCCATGCATAAGGTCCGATCAACTGGAGGAGGGGCATCCTGCATCCTTGTACATAAAGAAAGGGGGTCAGGAAATAAATTGGAAGAAAAACTAAAAGAAATCTCATCTGAGGGGACAATCCCGGCTTCATCCCCCATGGGGTGCGACAATGACACACTGATGATATCATCGAAGATTTCGCTAGACACCAAAGCGCACGCAATGGCCTCCTCTATAACTTGGACTTCCTCGCACTGGACTGAAGCGGTTCCTTCAGCACAGTCAGGGCTGTCCTCCTCCATGAGAGTGGGCACGACACTGCGCAGGTCTGCCACATCCTGCAGATTGACTTCAATGACAATATCAGAAATAGATGTAGCTTCGTGTGTAGTGGGAGAAGACGTGCTTCTTAAGAGTTCGGGCTCACTCTCCACACAAGGGCACAAATCCGCGCAAAGTGGTACATGAACCGAAGAAGTATGGGGTGTCGCATCAGAAACGAAGTCATGAGGGACACTGACGTACGTGTCTATTCCAAAGCCTTCAAAAGGTGAAGGTGGAAGTGACACGTAATCAGAGGAAGAAGCTGTGCTCGCAGAATTTGAAGATGGGACGATCCGGATATCCGGCTCATCGTCATTCGCCAATTCGCGAAGATAAGCAGCACAGTCCTTCAAGGCGTGCTCTCTACTTTTGCAAAATAGGCACTGCTTTGCCGGCTTTGCCGGCAGAAAAGGTGCGGCAGCCGTGTAATGGTGCGATAACGAAGGTGCAGTAGAGTAGCCAAAAGACTTATGGGATCCGTACGGTTTCTGAACAACACCATACTCCTGGGACACCTATCACTAGCGTGGGATGTGTCCCCACACCAACGACATCGGATATTCAAATGCGCCCACATGATATAGAAGAAGAAAATAGCATGAAAAGGGATAAATTAAAAAGAATAAAAGACTCACACGAAAATAATAGACTCACAAACAACATCTCATCACGCCTGCATTCCCCGGCAACGGCGCCAAAAACTTGATGCGCTAAATTCGGCACTACTAATTAGCAGGCACGAAATGCGATACGACGGCAGTGCACCGGTCGCTCAAGTAATAAAAATGGGAAGTTATCCCCAAGTATCGATCTCTCAAGGAATGCAGGATGTGGTGATAAGAAAATAGAGTGTGGCGATTGTTATGACAAGTGAAAGAAAGTAAGTACAAGGGCGTTGTGATTGGTGACCTAGACTATTGCAGAAATAAGAGATGCGGGTCAAAACTCCGCTTCGCAAAGCGGGATGGATGCAACGGCCGCGATGCCGTGGTTCAGAAGGCGCGTGGATGGAAAGTAACTGTGACGATTGTGGGCCGCACACACCTCTTCGCAAAGTGGGGGTGAGTGCAGCGGCCGCGATGCCGTGCTTCGGTAAGTGGGTGAAATGGCTACAGTGCGGGGTTTTGATGAGGGTCGAAAGCACCTCTTCACTCTCACCTCTAGCTTTTGCTAGAGTGAACTAGCTCGAACGTGTGTGTGGAAGTGGAGTGGAGTGGAGGCGGAGCGCATCACAACAAAGCATCAAATAAATAATGAAACAAGAAAAAGCTTCTATTCATAGACAAATAGAGATTAGTCAAGTTCATTACAACAATTAAAAGTACATTTCCAAAGAGAGAAAGAGGGTAGAGGAAACCACGAGATGAGAAGTCTCGCCGTAGATCTTGGTCGGAATGGGGGGTCATCACGCCTCCTCCGAGCTCAATCCTTGGTTGCTTCCGGAGTTCAGAGGTTGTCACTACCTCTAAACATCATCCGTCTTCTTCTCAGAGCTGGGTCTCTTCCACCTAGCTCAATGGAGACGCCACACCTTGAAATGCTTGCTGTAGATGGCGGGGAATGCATGCCGGACCCTTGATGGAGCTTAGGATCGATGGATGAAGCTTTCCCAAGGAAGGGGATGGAAGGATGGAGCTTGGAGGAGGAAAACGACGGAGGCTTGCGGAAGAATTCGCGCCTAAACTGTGCTCTCCCGGTCCTCTTTTCTAATTGCCTCGATTCCTGCTTTTTATAGGAAACAGGCTGAAAATTGGTCACGCACGGTCGAACGTACGATCGTGCGGAGACCGTGTGATATTAACGGATGAAACATGGCTTGTAGAATACGCTGCGCCACCCGTGCGATTTGTTCACGCACGACCAACGCCGCCCGTGCGTTCAAACGCACGGGTAAAATCCGATGCTCTGAGATCACAAAGATTCAGGTCGACCATGCGTTTTACTCACGCACGGGCGGATTCGCCCGTGCGTTAAAACGCACGAGTAAACCCCAACGCTCCATTTTCTTCCCAGACACAAACGCACGACCGCGCAGACCGTGAGTCAAGGAAACGCACGACCGTGCGATATGCACAGAAATTACATTTGGGGGAAAACGGAACGATCAGGTCACCTGCAAACAAGATATACTAGCTGGGAATACACGTAAATCACAGGGATACATAAAATAAGGGAAGGGGAGCACAATGTGCTTACCCTCAACAACGATGAATGCAATTGCACACCGAAATGGGCTTAATGGTGCACCTAGCATGGAATAGTATATGTAAATGAAAACGTGACTAAAATGTGGTGCAAACAATAGAATATCAGCCCAAATGAGTCCAAAATATATATATATATATAAATGGGACTCATCACACCCCCAGACTTACTCGTTTGCACGTCTCGGGCAAACAATCGATCCTATGGTAGAAAAATGAACGTTAAGGAAGCAACTGTGCAGGCGAAACACGATGGGAAGTAAAGACTAACGAGCGCGAAAATAAAGTAGAAAAGATTTTAAAACAAAGAGTATATTTCAAGAACTTCTACAAGTGTAAAATACAAAATACCACTACTCTAAGGTGAACTATTGGTGAATCGTACAGTCACGCCCTAGGGAAAATAGCGTGAGCTGCTGAGGTGAGCGTTGTTCAAATTGGATCTCAAGAAAGAGCTCTCCAAGAAATCCATCAAGGTCGATGGTCATATGCTTGCCCTTTCACACCTTCTCCACTGCATGAGACGATCTCATCAAGAATCAGTAGGACTTTTAGGTTAGACTTGGGCTTGGGTTAAGGTACGATAATGAAGTAGAAGAACGTAGGCTAAACGCACTCAACCTCCGGAAAATAAACAAAACTCAACCTTAACATCTTCACCGTGAAGCACACTCCCCCAAACTTCATTTAAGCACTATGGTGTGCGCGGGACTACCACACTTGTGGTTCAATTCTTTTTAGAGATCTTTTACTCCTTTTTTAGATCCATAGATACATAATTTAGGATCAATCAAATTTTTTTTTTCAATCTCATCATCTTTTTTTCTGCGCGCACACACCACATCACACAACCACATATTTGTTCTCCGCTTCGCACAATCATCATCAATATGTATAAGTTTCAAAGCTTGACTCTAGTGCGTTTTAGGTTAGGCTATGGGGCCTTGGTGAACGATTAGTGGAGTTTAACAAATAGGAAAGGTAAGGCTCAACGGGGCTAGCAAAGGATGACGTTAGGTTGGGAAATCAAAGCTCAACCGGACCAAATGATGGCCTACGTCATGCACCCAACAAGATCATTCAACGCACTCGTTTTGAAAATAGCTTGGGGCAAGTTCTTAACCACCGAGCGAGGTCTCCTCTCCTTCCAACTCAAACAACACGAGGCTAACAACTCTTCTACACTCGACCAAGGGCTACCGCTAGATTCACCAAATTCACCGTTTGAGTAGAGTATTAAGTAATTACACAAATGAAGTAAATAAAACTATAACTTTGTAATTAAATCTATTCTACGTGAATTTTTAAGCTGCGTGAGCGCTCTACTAGTAGCACCGCACGGGTCACATCTTGTTCAGCCACACAATCCTAAACTAACAATCAAACTACTAAACATATTCATCAAGCATTTACACGATAATTGCGCACGGGTAAAAATAAAATGCATGTGGTGTGCGTTATGCAATGAGACAATAAATATAAATTTCCTAACAACATTCTAGCATGCATGTGCGTGTGGCGTAAGCAAAGGCTCGCTCCCCCCCAGACTTGAATTGAAACACAAGCAAATATAATCTTTCAAAGCAGATTAAGAGCTGGGCTAAGAGTACCTATGCTCCAAAGAGCATGCCAGAAGAGCGGTATAATCCTTCTTTAATGATCTCTTCCTCTTCATCCAATCGAGTTCACACCTACATAGTTAAAAACAAAAGCAAAAGCAAACAAAACATAATAGAAATTAAATCAAGCAAACGGAACCGGGTGGTTCCCATGGGTTGTCTCCCAAGAAGCCCTTTTGTTTAACGTCCTTAAAGGTGGACCAAATACCTGTATTAAAGCAGTTTAAAAAGTCTAGGAATGAGCAAAGGTCAATAAATCCTAATTATTATTACAAGCTCAAAACAAATCAGCTATAAGATTATTTGAAGTAGTAACAGCTGATGAAAGAAAAAGGTCCGGGGACCTGGTAGTAGGGGTGGAAAATAAGTAAGATGCTCAGCCTCCAACCCCAAATCTCCTCCTTTTTCGCTCTCTTCTTCTCCTCCAGTATTATATCTTCAAAGAAAAAACGCTTGCTCCCTTGTAACCAATCCTCAAGGGGAAGCACCAAAGATGATGAGGAAACACGATGTTCCATCACTGTACCTTCCTCATCCCGCCAGGCTTTCAGATCCTCCATGCATAAGGTCTGATCAACTGGAGGAGGGGCATCCTGCATCCTTGTACATAAAGAAAGGGGGTCAGGAAATAAATTGGAAGAAAAACTAAAAGAAATCTCATCTGAGGGGACAATCCCGGCTTCATCCCCCATGGGGTGCGACAATGACACACTGATGATATCATCGAAGATTTCGCTAGACTCCAAAGCGCACGCAATGGCCTCCTCTATAACTTGGACTTCCTTGCACTGGACCGAAGCGGTTCCTTCAGCACAGTCAGGGCTGTCCTCCTCCATGAGAGTGGGCACGACACTGCGCAGGTCTGCCACATCCTGCAGATTGACTTCAATGACAATATCAGAAATAGATGTAGCTTCGTGTGTAGTGGGAGAAGACGTGCTTCTTAAGAGTTCGGGCTCACTCTCCACACAAGGGCACAAATTCGCGCAAAGTGGTACATGAACCGAAGAAGTATGGGGTGTCGCATCAGAAACGAAGTCATGAGGGACACTGACGTACGTGTCTATTCCAAAGCCTTCAAAAGGTGAAGGTGGAAGTGACACGTAATCAGAGGAAGAAGCTGTGCTCGCAGAATTTGAAGATGGGACGATCCGGATATCCAGCTCATCGTCATCCGCCAATTCGCAAAGATAAGCAGCACAGTCCTTCAAGGCGTGCTCTCTACTTTTGCAAAATAGGCACTGCTTTGCCGGCTTTGCCGGCACAAAAGGTGCGGCCGCCGTGTAAATGTGCGATAACGAAGGTGCAGTAGAGTAGCCAAAAGACTTATGGGCTCCGTACGGTTTCTGAACAACACCATACTCCTTGGGACACCTATCACTAGCGTGGGATGTGTCCCCACACCAACGACATCGGATATTCAAATGCGCCCACATGATATAGAAGAAGAAAATAGCATGAAAAGGGATAAATTAAAAAGAATAAAAGACTCACACGAAAATAGTAGACTCACAAACAACATCTCATCACGCCTGCATTCCCCAGCAACGGTGCCAAAAACTTGATGCGCTAAATTCGGCACTGCTAATTAGCAGGCACGAAATGCGATACGACGGCAGTGCACCGGTCGCTCAAGTAATAAAAATGGGAAGTTATCCCCAAGTATCGATCTCTCAAGGAATGCAGGATGTGGTGACAAGAAAATAGAGTGAGGCGATTGTTATGACGAGTGAAAGAAAGTAAGTACAAGGGCGTTGTGATTGGTGACCTAGACTATTGCAGAAATAAGAGATGCGGGTCAAAACTCTGCTTCACAAGGCGGGATGGATGCAACGGCCACGATGCCGTGCTTCGGAAGGCGCGTGGATGGAAAGTAACTGTGACGATTGAGGGCCGCACACACCTCTTCGCAAAGTGGGGGTGAGTGCAGCGGCCGCGATGCCGTGCTTCAGTATGTGGGTGAAATGGCTACAGTGCCGGGTTTTGATGAGGGTCGAAAGCACCTCTTCACTCTCACCTCTAGCTTTTGCTAGAGTGAGCTAGCTAGAACGTGTGTGTGGAAGTGGAGTGGAGTGGAGGCGGAGCGCATCACAACAAAGCATCAAATAAATAATGAAACAAGAAAAAACTTCTATTCATAGACAAATAGAGATTAATCAAGTTCATTACAACAATTAAAAGTACATTTCCAAAGAGAGAAAGAGGGTAGAGGAAACCACGAGATGAGAAGTCTCGCCGTAGATCTTGGTCGGAATGGGGGGTCATCACGCCTCCTCCGAGCTCAGTCCTTGGTTGCTTCCGGAGTTCAGAGGTTGTCACTACCTCTAAACATCATTCGTCTTCTTCTCAGAGCTGGGTCTCTTCCACCTAGCTCAATGGAGATGCCACACCTTGAAATGCTTGCTGTAGATGGCGGGGAATGCTTGCCGGACCCTTGATGGAGCTTAGGATCGATGGATGAAGCTTTCCCAAGGAAGGGGATGGATGGATGGAGCTTGGAGGAGGACAACGGCGGAGGCTTGCGGAAGAATTCGCGCCTAAACTGTGCTCTCCCGGTCCTCTTTTCTAATTGCCTCGATTCCTGCTTTTTATAGGAAACATGCTGAAAATTGGTCATGCACGGTCGAACGTACGATCGTGCGCAGACCGTGTGATATTAACGAATGAAACATGGCTTGTAGAATACGCTGCGCCGCCCATGCGATTTGTTCACGCACGACCAACGCCGCCCGTGCGTTCAAACGCACGGGTAAAATCCGATGCTCTGAGATCACAAAGATACAGGTCGACCGTGC
The DNA here is from genome assembly GCA_033032865.1 of Dactylorhiza incarnata. Lineage (NCBI taxonomy): Eukaryota > Viridiplantae > Streptophyta > Magnoliopsida > Asparagales > Orchidaceae > Dactylorhiza > Dactylorhiza incarnata. The sequence continues at coordinate 20,662,018 of JAWHQI010000003.1, forward strand.
GTTTTACTCACGCACGGGCGGATTCGCCCGTGCGTTAAAACGCACGAGTAAACCCCAACGCTCCATTTTCTTCCTAGACACAAACGCACGACCGCGCAGACCATGCGTCAAGGAAACGCACGACCGTGCGATATGCACAGAAATTACATTTGGGGGAAAACGGAACGATCAGGTCACTTGCAAACAAGATATACTAGCTGGGAATACACGTCCAACATAGGGATACATAAAAGAAGGGAAGGGGAGCACAATGTGCTTACCCCCAACAACGAGGAATGCAACTGCACACCGAAATGGGCTTAATGGTGCACCTAGCATGGAATAGTATATGTAAATGAAAACGTGACTAAAATGTGGTGCAAAAACTAGAATATCAGCCCAAATGAGTCCAAATATATATATATATATATATATATATATATATATATATATTTATATATATATATGGGACTCATCACACCACACCAAATCCGTGTCGTGTGGTTTGACATTTGTGTGATTTGAAATTTGTTTTTGCGGTGTACTTTCGGTTTTCAAACAGTCATATAATGCAGTTTCAATTTTACTCACATATTTTTCTAAAATATTTTGTTTTAAAAATATAAAGAATATACAACTAATATTTAATAGTAATCATGAAAAACAAATCTAATTATAGCTGATAAATTAGTAAAATTGAATTAACTAATATATTCTTCAAACAAACTTTTAATTGTAAAATAAGATTTCAAGAGCAACAATTCAAAGTTCTTTACCCTATGTTGAGTCGTGATCTTCAGTAACATGAAAATTACATCAGCATTAAATGATCGTGATCTTTAAATTTTTAAAATCGGCACGGTCTGATGTTATTTTGTGGTTTCAATTTTTAACTTTCAGCCCGACTTACTATATACAAAAAGTACTCCCCCGTGGTGTAACACAAAATTCCTGCTCCCATGCCTCAGACTTCGAAGTCCCTCTTGCAAAAAAACCAAACGGGTATACTTTTCCCCTTCGGTTTTTTATTTTTGACCTCCCACATTCATTCCGCCAAGCTTGGTTTTGGTTCTAGTTGGAACCGATTGGAACCAGACCGAACCGTATAGAATCGGACCGAACCGTTAGTGGTCGGTTTGGTTTTGTTTCGTGTTGAACCGTAACCGAAACCGTTAACACGATGGTTCCAAAAATTATACTAGAACCGGAACCAGAACCAGAACCGGTCAAACCAAATACGGTTTTGATTCTAATTTGAAGAACTGTTACCTTTGCGGTTCGGTTCACGGTTTTTGTAGAACCGAAACCGAACCGGAACCGTGACAGCTCTAGATGTAGCCTCCCATTAATGCAAGACAATACTCCAACGCCATTGACTTCGGTCAACCTGCAACAACTATTCCAACAATGTGATATGCCTCTGTGATCCCTCTCCACCCCTTCTCTGTCGATTGGGGGTGCGGTTTGGCCGAACCCCCTTAGGGGGTGCGGTTTGGGCCACACCCCCCAAAGAGAGGTGCGGGTTTGGCCGCAACCCCTAAGGGGGGCGGCTTTTGCCGCACCCTCTGAGGGGGGTGTGGCCGGCTTTGGCCGCACCCCTCAAGGGGGGGGGGGGGGGGGGGGGGGGGGGGTTGTTCGGCTTTGGCTGCTCCGTGCAAAGATGGGGTGCGGCCTTAGCGACTATAGCCGCACTCCGCGAGGGGAGGTGCGTTCCTGACCGCATTGCGCTAGCTCGGCTCGACCGCGAGCCGGTCGAGATCGCTGCGGAAAATCTCCGGTTTGAGCGAACTCTTTTTGGGGAACCATATCTGGCCTATAGAACAATGATATAGACTTATATTTTTCTTTGCACTGCTTAAATGACATTTAGACAGGAAAATCAAAGAGGAAAATGGGTTGATCATAGAATAACAACATAATTCTGCTTAGTATGCTTAGTATTCAGAAATTTAAAGAAGATAAGTATAAACAACACAGTCTCCGAGCATCCAAGAAAATAACACTTACGAAGACCATAGGTTAATATTCATCAGAGAACATATTTGATTTCATTATATTAACTTCTCAAATCACTTAATCATGAGTCTAACACTTACGAAGACCAGGAAGAAGAACGAAGATAGCAGTCTCAAATATTTAACTATATAAAAGAAAATCAAACAAAGGAAAACAAAATCAGAAAAAACAGCAACAACTAAGGCTCTGTTTGAGGGGGGGGGGGGGGGGGGGGGGGGCTTATTTTCACCGGTCAAACGGTCACGACCGCATTAACCGGACCTTAATTAAGGTCCGGTTCATGCGGTCGTGACCACTTGAACGGTGAAAATAAGTCCCCCCAAATTGAGCCTAAGTCATAGCCATACAAATCATAGCCACACAAATCATAGCCATACAAATCGTGATTAACGCACGAGTCCAAACTGAATCCCAAATCGCATTCAACAAATAAACTTTCAAAGAAGAAAGTGGTACAAAGGAGTCGTACTTGCGTTGTGGCGGGGTGGAAGTGGTGCGATTTCAGGTACCACGCCACCTTCGTCTTCTTTATGTATTGACAGAGAAGCTCCTAACTCTCCTTGAATAATTTTTGGAATTTGGAAAGATTAGGAGTAAACTAAAGCCTTTTCTTGAAACTCCACTTTATTCAGGAGAACAGTTTTTTTACATCCATATCAAACAAACTAATTATGCAAAGAACAAAGTAAATGAGGCGACTAATTATGTAAAGAACGGAGTTAATTATCTACAAAAAAATATTCTCATGAAGCAATTTCCAAGAGTATGTTTGCCCAAGAAAGTGCAAGATAAAAAATCACCCTTAGAAGATTCGGCAATTTGGGTGGGATCAAAGAAGCTCATTACTTCACAAGATAGAGTGTACGGTGATATGATTTTTATTGGGAATCAAGCCATGCTCCTTCTTGAAGACAAGAGAGCCACAGTTAACAAAAATAAAGAAGACGAAGCACTCTACAACCTCGGAAATCATGTCGCGGTTAACACAAAAGAGGAAGACGAAGCATCCTGCTGAGAGAAGCAGGACCTGGACCTGATAACAACAAAATCTGCCAACTACTCCTATTAATGCATTAAATATTCGTACTGCTCATGTACTAGTATAAATAAGTATGACTTTGTATTCTTTTGACATGTCTGAACTACTGTTGTATCCTGCACTTTCCCTTTATGAATGAAATATGCAAATGTCCTACCACTCCCCATCTATTTTCTATATATTACATTCTTCTTTAGTGGTATCAAAGCCTCTTTTTCTTGATCCAGTATTCCATACTTGGTCAAGATCGATCTCATCTGCCTGTTCTTTTTCCCGCATCGATCGACTTTATGGCTTCATCATCTACTCACTCTGAACATTCCTATACCCAACCATCCGTTCCCTTGTTTAATGGCGAACTTTACGATTACTGGAGCATAAAAATGGAAATTCTCTTTGTTTCTCAAGGCCTCTGGGATGTAGTTCAAGCCGGCACCACTACACCACCTGAGGGAGATCCAACACCCGATAAGGATGCGTTGATGAAGGATGCTAAAGCTCTACTACTTATCCAATGGGTAGTCACCAACTCCATTTTCCTCGTATCATGGGCACGCGAAGTGCAAAAGAGGCCTGGAAATCCTACAAAACGAATTCAAAGGATCAAAAAACGTGATCTCCATCAAAGTTCAAACACTATGGCGCCAATTTGAAGCTCTAAAAATGAAAGATGATGAGACTATCCAAGATTTTTTTGCCCACACTACCAATATTGTTAATCAAATTAGACATCTGGCCACCACTATTGATGATTCCCAAGTGGTCCCCAAAGTTCTCAGATGTTTGACCAAATCCATTAGTCATGTTGTTGCAGCCATTGAGGAATCCAAGGACGTGGAGTCTCTATCTATCATTGAACTCATGGGCTCCCTTCAATCTCATGAGGATCGAATCAAATAAGATGAGTCTTCTCTCTCTCCCTCTATTGACACCCTACTTCAAAATAAACTTCTTATCTCCACCCAACCTGAGCCCTCCTCAGGCACCAACACAGCTATACCTCATCCTCATTCTCTCAACCCCTCTCCTCACAGCAACATTTCCTTCTCAAACACACCTCAAACTCATCCTCTTCCTCCTCATTACCCCCTTCCTCCCTACTACTCTCATCCATCACAATATCCTCCTCCTCAGCATTACCCCTCCTCCCCTCATCAATCACTTTTCTTTGCCCCTTCCAACCCAACCCACCATTCCAGTGCTCCCCCTCTACTCTATTCCCCACCATATATGCCACCACCTCCCAACACCCCTCGCCCCTCCCAACAATCAACACAGATCTCCTATATACTGCTCTCTGTGCCGCACTACCACTCATGAAAATAAGAATTGTCCTCACCGCTGCAAACGCTGTCGCAGGCCCACTCACATGGACAAAGACTGCTGGTCTAAATCCAGGGAAGAGGCACATTTCATTAGAGCTCGAGACCCCGAAGATGACTCATATGAAACCATGTTCTACACCAGTCACTCTTCTACATCCAAACTTACAGACAAGCGGTACATTGATTCTGGGTGCATTAGTCACATGACTCACAACCGTAAAGCCTTCCTGTTCCTGGACGACACTTTTAAATCTACGATATATCTGGGTGATGGTCAACCCAAACCCATTGAGGGTCGTGGAAGCATTGCCATTCACAGTGGGGATGGTCAAATTAAACAAATCAACGATGTTCATTTTGTTCCCAGCCTTGCTCAAAACTTACTAAGCGTCGGGCAGCTCACTCAGAAAGGCTACACTCTTTTTTTTGAAGGTAACATCTGCTCCATCACTCACAAACCCACAGGCAAACACATCCTCTCCACGACTATTTACACCAACAAAGTTTATCCCATCACTCTCCCCTCAGCCGCTCATACAGCCCTCATCAGTCACACTTCTCCTCATAACACTGCCAAGAGGTGGAACGAGCGCCATGGACATCTCAATTACTCATGCCTACAGCTTATGAGCAGGCATCAAATGGTTCAAGGCCTACCCAGACTCCAGCGTGAGAGGGCTTTCTGTGAAGGTTGCCAAGAAGGCAAATCCCACAAACTCCCTTTCCCAAAAAATCTACCTGGCGCAGCACAGAACCTCTACAGCTTCTCCATGTGAATCTTTGGGGACCTGCTTCCACTGTTACTCCTGAAGGTAAAAGATACTTCCTCCTTATTGTTGATGATCACTCCCGCTACATGTGGATTTTCTTTCTCACCAACAAATCCGATTGCTTCTCCACTTTTCAAAACTTCAAAATTTTAGTTGAAAACTAGTTAAATAAACAAATAAAGATCACCCGGAGTGATAGGGGAGGAGAATTCATGTCCAAGGATTTCCTTAATTACCGCATCACAAATGGCATTCACCATGAATTCTCCACCCACAGTACCACCCAACAGAATGGGGTCGTTGAACGACGAAATTGAACCATTCTTGAGATTGCTCGATCCATGATTCACAGCAAAAAACTGCCCAAACACTTCTGGGCTGAAGCTTGCTCCAGTGCCACATACATTCTAAATCGTTGCCCCACCAGAGCTCTTCAAAATGTCACACCTCATGAAGCCTTATTCAAACATAAACCATCGGTTGCTCACCTTCGTGTTATCGGTTGTATAGCCTACAGACACATTCCTGCAGAGAAATGTGAAAATTGGACAGCAAAACCCAAAAATGTATCCTGATTGGCTTCAGCCAAGAATCCAAGGGGTATCGCCTGTATCATCCTCCAACACAGCAGCTTCTAATTTCCAGAGACGTTACCTTCAATGAGTATGATCAATGGAGCTGGGCATCAGAATCTAGCCTCTCATCTCCAGTGGTGGCGGTTCCTCTGACATCTGTTCAATCTCGAGTCATCCATGCCACCACTGTAAATGATGACATTGCTAATGATCTTATTCCAAACTCTCCAGAATCCTCAGATTCTGAATCTGGCCCTGCTTCCTCATCGCCCCTCCAAAGATCAGATCCCTCACTGACATTTATGCCACCTGCAATCTGACCCTTAACTCTCCCGACAATTTTTCTGCCGCTAGCAAATTTCCAGAATGACGCAATGCAATGGATGAAGAAATATACATGATTGAAAAAACAAGACTTGGACCCTTGTCGATAGACCTCGCAACAAGGAAATCATAGGGCTTAAATGGGTATACAATTTAAAAACAGATGAAGATGGAAATCCCATTAAGCACAAGGCATGGCTTGTCGCCAAAGGGTATACTCAAATACCCGGCAGAGATTACGATGAAACCTATGCCTTTGTTGCTCGCATGGTTACCATACGCTATGTTCTTGCTCATGTGGCTCAGTTTCAATTGCCTGCCTACCAGCTAGATGTAAAATCGGCCTTCCTCAACGGAGAGATAGAAGAAGAAATATATGTGCAACAACCCCAAGGATATGAAACCAGCAACTCCTCCAAAGTGTACAAACTTTCCAAAGCCCTATACGGCTTAAAACAGGCTCCCAGAGCCTGGAATGCCAACATAGATTCCTACCTTTGCAACCAAGAGAAATTCGAGAGGAGTCCAAACGAAGCCTCCCTCTACATCAAACATCACGAAGGGAACATTCTAATTCTCTGCATATACGTAGATGATCTTATTGTAACCGGCAACAATCATGAAATGATCGAAGCATTTAAAAGCAACATGAAGAATAGATATGAAATGACAGATCTCGGGCAACTAAAATTCTCTTTGGGACTTCAGATTAAGCATAGACCTGGGCAAATCTTCATCTCCCAGGAACATTATGCCACTGAACTTCTTCAGAAATTTCGAATGGAACACTGCAACCCTTCTTCAACACCAATACCAACGGGAGAAAAGCTAGGAAAAAAGGAAGAAGAAGAAGACGTGGACCCAGAAATCTATCTAAGTCTCGTCGGATCCCTCATATACCTTACCAACACCAGGCTCGATATTGAATTCACCGTCGGTTTAATTTCCAAATTTGTTAGCAAACCGAAAACAAGCCATTTCCTGGTTGCCAAAAGGATTTTGCGCTACATCTAAGGAACAAAGGGGCACAACCTTCTGTATCAGAAAGAAGATGCCAACCAACTCCGTGGGTACAGCAACTTAGATTGGGGAGGTTCCACTGACGATCGAAGGAGCACTAGTGGATACCTCTTCTGCATCAGAACAAAACCAATCTCATGGTGTTCCAGAAAGAAGAAGACTGTTGCACTCTCCTCCACCGAGGCAGAGTACATGGCCCTAACCGCTGCCTCCTGCGAAGCTGCTAGGCTAAAAAGAATTAGTAAAGATTGGGGAGAAGAAACGCATGAGAAGAAAACCATTCCTATATCGTGTGACAACCAGTCCACCATTGCTCTCTCAAAAAACCCTGTATTTCACAACTGGAGCAAACATATCGAGCCCAAGTACCATTTTGTGTGTGAAATGGTGGAGCGCAAGGAAATCGAAGTTCAATTCTGCCCTACTCAGAACCAGCTCGCCGATATCCTCACTAAAACTCTCGGGAGGCTACGCTTTCTTGCACTCAAGGATGCCCTAAACATCAGAGCCGGGCATGACTTGAGGGATGGTATTGGGAATCAAGCCATGCTCCTTCCTGAAGACAAGAGAGCCACAGTTAACACAAATAAAGAAGACGAAGCACTCTACAACCTCGGGAATCATGTCGCGGTTAACACAAAAGAAGAAGACGAAGCATCCTGCCGAGAGAAGCAGGACCTGGGCCTGATAACAACAAAATCTGCCAACTACTCCTATTAATGCATTAAATATTCATACTGCTCATGTACTAGTATAAATAAGTAGGACTTTGTATTCTTTTGACATGTCTGAACTACTGTTGTATCCTGCACTTTCCCTTTATGAATGAAATATGCAAATGTCCTACCACTCCCCATCTATTTTCTATATATTACATTCTTCTTTAATTTTATCCATGCGATATTAAGTGGAAGAATTCTTGATCTTCTATTTAGTTGCATAGGCACAGTGCTTCAGCGAACTGAAAATGCATTAATGATATCATATTTGCTAAATACTGCAAGTGAAATCTATTAAGTGTACGACAGGAGATAGGGGGACATAAAGGACGTGGTTTTACTCACCCAGTGAAATCATTTAATGTTTTGTATATAAAATATTGAAATAGCATCACAATTCTTTGTCGCTCAGCTATGAAGCACCGATACTTCCTTGAGGGTCACGTACCCGTACCAGATACGTATCTGATACCAGTACGTACCTGATACACCCGGATACACCTGTTATTCTAGTCTGTAGCTACACTTGAACTTGGTAGATTGTTCTGCATATTGTAATAAGAGTATGTTTTTCTAAAGTAAACAAAACACTTTTGCGTGTCTTTTAGAAAAGAAAAATTGTGACCCTGAAATGCAACTAGCGATGTTTGTTTATTATAATAACAAAATGTGCTTCAGATTTAAGTATCTTTTTTCGTTTAAACTATAAAAAAATTGATTTACATTTTATTTTTTTTATTTTTTACTATATATTTAAAGATTAGATGTTTCAAATTGGTATTATTTCTACTTGTTCAACATGAATTTTTCTATGTTTAATATTTTGCTAATTGTCGCTAGACGAACCAGAAGTTGAAGATGTGTTAATCTTCAATAATGAGGAAGAAAATGACTGATAAACATCTTTAAATTTGAAATGGTTATAAATATTTTTTGTTTGAGAACTTCATATTATATTGCATTAACTATGAATTTGTACTTCAATTGGTGATTTTTGCAATTATTCTTGATGTTCTATTATTTTGAGGACTTTTAATTACATTGGTGAGATTATACATATATATTTATTATATTTAATATAACGTAACCCGCCGCACACGTATCCTCATTTTTTAAATTTTGTTGTACCACCGTACCGAATACATATCGTATCCGGTACTCGTACCCGTATCGGTGCTTCCTAGTCGCTCAGTAAATTGAACCATAGATGCAGTCAAACATCAATTCAACAAAAAATGTTGAGTGAGCTATGTCAAACATTGTTTAAAAAATATGGCCAAGTCATTTTAGGAATTTTATAGCCATAAACATAGCTAAGTCAAACATTGTTTAAAAAATATGCAAGTGTATCTCTAAGGAAAATACGAAGAGATTTGCAAGGCTTTCAAATGCGGAGAGTGCTAACATTCTTACGACCTATGATTCTCACGTGAAGCTAAAATCGACATAGGTAAGTAACAATTATTGTAGTTAGGTAGCAATTATTCTCACGCGAAGCTAAAATTGACATAGATAAGTAGCAATTGTTGGTTATATCTTGCCCCAATTCTGGTTGTGTACACTTTTTATTAAAACCATTTGATATAGGCAATGTGGATATCATATGGATAAATCGTTTAAGTTTTGGAGAGTAATTTAGTCCAAACAGAGTAATTTTGGTAAGAATGCCTCTTAGAAAGATGGAGTAAATTAGCCAAAATAGACAACCTTGATCGGCTCTGATGAAATTAGATTTTTAGGGTCTCCGTGAAGATGAAAATAAAGCATTTAGTTGAAATAAAAAAAAGAGGAAGATATCAAAGGACACCTTGATGTATCCAGAATTGTTGGTCGGCCCTGACGAAATGTCTTGATCTATCAAGGGGAGGTAACAGAAGTTGGCGGCCCTGATGAAATAAATAGAGAAGCATTAGAAAAATAGCCAACCTTGTGGACTCTTGCTCGACCTTGATTGCAAGAAGCAGTGGAAAAGATTGGGAAGTAAGAGAAGCCAATCTTGCGGACTCTTGCTCGGCCCTAATTGCAAGAAGAAGTGGAAAAGATTGGAAGAAGAAGTCGAAAAGGGCAAGAATCACGAAAAGGGCTAGAATCACGAAAAGGGCTAGAAGTGGAAAATATTGAAAAAGAATGGAGTTTTAAGAAGAACTTCAAAAATGGAACAATTCAAAAATTAAACATATTAAGAAGCAATCAAATGAAGGGTGATAGTTGGCTACCCTTGGATCCTTATGATTCAAATATAATCAAATCTACCTTAACATCCGCCGCAACTACAATTTTTGCATAAATCAACAAATATTCCCAAGATCCAAATTAAAAGCAATAACATTAATAAATAAAGCCTAAAAAATCTTTAATAGTGTTGCGGTCGACTCGAGGCTCCTTGAACCGGTTAGAGAATTGACTGTCTTAGCCTGGGAGCGGACGAGCGCGCAAACAGTCACAGGAACGAGACGGCTGGCAAGAGATCTTTTTATCGTGGAAAACCCTGGAAAGAGGTGAAAAACCACGCGGTCGGTTCGGTGCCGACCTAAATGCACTATCAGTTGTCTTCTTACAGGGCTTTGCGGAGAAGGTGAGGGTGACAAGCTGCACCTCGTTACAATATGGGAGAGAGAAAGAGAAAAGGATGCTCAGAGGGTGACAGGCCACCGCTCGCGAAGCTAAGTACTTTCTTCGGCCTTAGGGGGGAGCGCAATGTTCCGAAGCTTTGGCGGTCCTTCGCGTCTCCTGGGAATCTGGAGCTTAGTGTTCTGAGCGTACGAGTATCTTTATAGTCCACGTGGCGGGACCCGGAGCGTAGCTTCTCCTTGGTGGTGACGTCCACTGCACGATCCTGCGCGGAGGAAAACTTGAAGAAAGTGTGAGAGGTCCTTTGCACTTAGGAGGAAATGAGGCAGTGAGAGAGAGAGAGAGAGAGAGTGTGTCAGTTCGTGAGTTAGAAGAATAGAATGGAGAAAAGAAGAGGAGCCTGGGGTCTATTTATAGGCCCCAGGAGGGATGGTCCTGTAATTTTCCATGATAACCACCGGACGAACGAATAGGAAGGCTTCGTTTAGGGCACGCGGATTACCAATTATACGCAAATGAAGGGATCGCCCTCATGTGGTTATGGGTTCAACAGAAGGGAAAACGCTCCTCCCGCGAGGGGAGGAACGGTCGGCGAGACCGGCGGTTGGGAAGAGGGAGGCCGCCCCCGGCGGGGGTGGCGGCCGTTCCCCGGCGCAAGGGAGGCCGCCCACGGATGGGGCGGCGGCCATTATCGGGCGTCCGAGGGGGTCGCCCGTCCTCGGGACAAGGAAGGCCGCCCCCGGAGGGGGCAGCGGTCTTGATTGCGTGGCCGAGGGAGCCGCCCATTCGCGGCCCATGGGAGGCCGCCCCTGGCGGGGGCGGCGGCCGGGATCAGGCGGTCGAGGGGGCCGCCCTTCCTTGGCGCAATGGAGGTTGATCCCTGCGGGGGCGGCGGCCGGGATCGGGTGGCCGAGGGGGCCGCCCATCCTCGGTGCGAGGGAGGACGCCCCCGGCGGGGTCTGCGGCTCGTATCGGGCGGCTGAGGGGCCCGCCCGTCCTCGACGCGAGGGAGGCCGCCCCCGGCGGGGGCGGCGGCCAGGATCGGGCGGCCAATGGGGCCTCCCGTCCTCGGTGCACGGGAGGCCGCCCCCGGAGCGGAAGGCGACTGGGATCGGGCGGTCGAAGGGCCCGCCCATCCTCGGCACGAGAGAGGCCACCCCCGGTGGGGGCGGGGGCTAGCCGGTCGGCCATGGCGGGGAGCGTGCGCGGGAGCAGCGACGGTTGGCATGTCTCAAGCGACGGTTGGATCAGTGGTTGTGCGCAGAGATCGTGCACGGTGATCAGGTGCGTGGCAGTTTTTCTCTAACTCCCCACTAAGGGAGTGGGGGTTACCGAATTCTGGATATCCGCAGCCCAGAATTCCTATTTAATGAGGGGGACCTTATCATTTGCCCCCCAAAGTTCCCAGATTCCATAGCCGGAGCGAGAGAGGTGAGGGAACTTTTGTCCATAGGAGTTTGGGTGCTCATGGCGGAAACTGGTGATGTAACACAGAAGGAGGTGCGTGAAGGTGCTCGAAAAGAGGTACGCGAAGGAACCACGAGAAAAATGCGCGCGGGCGGGGCGCTCGCACGCACTACGCTTGCGCGCGTGGGTGGGGCGCGCACGCGCGCCCCGTTCTTGCGCGCGTGGGCGGTGCGTTCACGCGCCCTGGGCTCTCGCGCACAGGCAGTGCGCCCGCGTGCACCGCGCTTGCACGCACGGGCGGTGCGCCCGAGCCCATCGCGCTGGCATCCGCGAGAGGTGCGCCCGCGCGTGCGCGGACGGTGAGCTCGCGCACACCACGACCGCGTGCTGGGCGTGCGTGGGCGGTGTGCTTGCGCACACCGCGCCCATACACTAGGCACGCGCGGATGGTTTACCATGCCTGCGTGCTGGGCGTGGTTGCGTGCATCGATATTTCATATGGGTGTGCATGTCCTTTCTTTGTGTTTTAATACACGCTCTCCTTTCATTATCAGGCTACAAGACGTTGCCCGCAGGGGAGGCAAATACGGCTGCACTTGTCTTTGACCGTGGAGCATATCAGAGATTGGAGGAAACACTACGGGTTATCTTCCGACCTGGAGATAAAGCTTCCGTAGATTGAGGATTGTGCGCAGAATCCTCCGCGGGGCTGGATGACGCTATGTGAGTCGTCGCTGAGGTCGGGGTTTCTTCTGCCCCCCTGTGATGAAGTGATTGAGATCCTGAATTATTGCGGTGTGCCCGTGTCCCAGTTTACTCCTGCCAGGATGACGCGGATCATGGGCTTGATCGCCTTTTTCAGGGAGCATGGATCGAGATTTACCCTGGATCTTTTCAGGCAGTGGTGTGAAGTACCCTTTGATGGGGGTGGGCGGATTGAAGTTTTTAGTAATAAAGAATGGATTGAGTTTGAAAGCCGTGTGGACCGTCGTCATGGGAACACTTTATTTGGCTATGTACGGAATGCTTGGGGCTTGCCAGAGCTTTGGAGGTCACTCCCCGATCATTATCGCCGTTTGAAGGGTCGTGAGCGGGAATTTGTCCCGGTACTGGGATTCGTTGAGCCTCGTGCTTTGGCGAACCCTTTGTTTGCTATTTCTGTTTTTGTTGAGGAGAAACGTCTCCTGCTGTGTGGCCTTTCTACTGATGCTGAGAGCTCCACGACCGTCCTGTTGGATCGCGGTAGGAAGAGGAAACTGGTTTTTAGGACCGGCAGCTCCGACTTAACTCCTCGTCCTCCATCTCGACCAGAGAGGCGTACTGATGCCATAGCCCCCAGTAGCTCTAGAGTGGATGACATTCCTGCAGATTTGGAGGTTGAGGTTATTGGCTCCACTGCCCCGCAGGCTCGTGAGGATACTCTTGCTCCGCCGCCGGTCCGGGTGAGCCGAGTTTCTTCCTCTCTTGAAGCTATGAATGCGGCGGTAAGATTTACAGCTTTGTTTTTACTCCACGATCGATTCTTGAGAAATCTAAAATTTTCTTTCCTTTTGCAGATTTGAGTTCAGACTAATATTGCCCTTACGTGGAACGATTGTTACGTGGGTTTGAAGGATAGCTACCTTGTGCTTTAGGAGGAGCTTCGCAGAGTAAGAAATTTTGTCTTGGATCTGAAGGGTCGGTGAGATCGCGATATATCTCACTTCCGACAGATCGAGGCCGGATTGCAGGAGGAGCTGGAGCAAGCTCGAGCAGAGGTCCAAGCGGAGAAGACCTTAGTGGAGAAGACCGTTCTTCTTTGGGAAGAATCACAAGTGACGATGGTTTGCCAAGATGCTTTGCTGGTATCTCTGAGGGCCGAGGTGGAGCGCCTCTCTTTGGAGGAGCATTTGGCTGAAGTGAAGGCTATTGGAGTTGAGTAGTACAGAGACTCTATTGATTATATGCGGGATCGCTCTCTCCTTTCAGAGGAGATTCGTGAAGAAGTTTTGACCAAGGAGGTTGAACCTCAGCTTGAGGATGAGCGTGAAGTGGCCTTTACACGCGGGATGGTGAAGACCCTTCACTTGGTTGCTCGGGTTCGGGGCTGTGTCGTGGCTGGATTGGGCATTGGAGACCTCTCTGATGATGAGCATACTGCTTCTGATGCGAGCGATGAGGAGTAGCTTTACTTTATGCTTTGTGAGCTTTCTTCTCATTGTACTTGAGTTTATGTACTCGTATTTGCTTTTGATAGTTTTTTGACGTGCTCCTTGTCGATTGTAGACTCTTTAGCTTGATGTTGACATTAGTGTGGTGATTTTGTGCTGGCAGGCTGATTGTGCCATTTTTAACTTGATTTGGCTTCCTCTCTTACCTCCGAACGTTACCATTGCGAGTGGTTGTTATTTCACTATCGTGATAAAGTTACGGGGGCATGGTCTTGGAAACGGTGTGACCCACCGCAGGGGAGAAGGGCTGAACTTCGATCCGGGGTAGTGAGATTATGGTGGCGTGGCCCCGGAGAGAGGGTGAATGATAAATAATTCGAACCGCTGGCGAGCGCGAGGGGGGCAAGCCCTGGTGATGCTGTGACCTACTGCGGGGGAGAAGGGCGAACTTTCGATCTGGGGCAGTGAGGTCACGGGGGCATGGCCCCGAAGGGACGGTGAATGGCAAATGATTCGAACCGCTCACGAACGCGCGCGGGGGGGGGGGGGGGGGGGGGGGCAGGCCAAGACGATGCTGTGACCTACCGCGGGGGAGAAGGGTGAACCTTTGATCCGGCTTAGTGAGGTCACGGGGGCGTGGCCCCAGAGAGATGGTGAATGGCGAACGATTCGAACAGCTGGCGAGCGCGAGGGGGGCAGGCTGATAAGTAGTATTTTTATAACTTTTTAATAGAAAATCTTATAAATATTTAATAAGAATTTTCTATTTTATGTCAAATTTAGGTTATAAGTAGTTCTTTTTGTAATTTTGACTCTAACTTAGCTTAATTTCGATATTTGCAGATTTTTGGGACAAATCGGGAAAAATGGCATGTCACGCCCTCGGTCACGCCCGTGACCAAGGGCGTGTAACCTGAAGATCAGTCCAGAATCGATGCCGCACTGTTTGAACCAGTCCACACCTTGTCACGCCCCAGGTCACGCCCGTGACCCAAAGTCACGCCCGTGACCGAGGGCGTGTAATCTTAGAATCGTCCACGTGGAGCCGCCGTCGAGACGAGGAGATGCTGTCGAGAAGTCAACCTAAGTCACGCCCGTGACCCACATGTCACGCCCGTGACTTTCCAGCGTGATCCCTGCTCTGCCGCCACGCCGAATTCCAGCCCACGCCGCATTTAATGCACACGTCCAAAGTCACGCCCGTGACCATGTTACACGGGCGTGTAATGTCCAACTTTTCTGCCGCCGACACGCCAAGCCCACGCCGCTGCCAGATCCAATGTTACAGTGATTACACGCCCTTGGACACGCCCGTGACCGAGGGCATGTAACTTGAACATTTTGCCTATAAATTCAGAGGCTCTCCTTGAGTCCAGGGTTCAGAAATTTGGAGATGGGGAGGTGCTGTTAGAGCTGAGAGTGAGTTTTTCAAGTTAATATTCATGTTTCTTAAGGCTTTCATGTTCTCCTCCTTCCCTTTTCATGCAATGTTGTAATGTAACTTTCGTGTACTAGTTTTCTTAAGCTTGCAACTTTCATTTTCCTTAGCCTTGCACTCTTAATTTAAGGCTTGTAATAGTTCTTTGATTTTCAATAAAATTAGTTTTCTCTTTCATGTTCTTTTTCTCCTTAAGTAATTTCTTCCTTTTCATGCAAGGTTAAATTTTTCTCTCCTTAGTAATGTTCTCTTTTTTATGCAATGTCAATTTCTCTTTCTTTTCATGCAATGTTCAAGCTTTTCATTTAGTTTGAATTTAGTTTTAATTTTAGTTAAGTGAAAACAAACCACCTCAAATTTTCGTCGATAAAATAATAGTGATTTTCCTCGAAGTAGAAGTAATCAACGCGCCCCGTGGAATACGACCTTGATATTCCTAAATATCCTATACTATAGACGATAAGGTACACTTGCCTTTATCGGATATAGTTTTGGAGAAAATCTCAACCTTTCACTAAAATTCAAAACCCAAGAAATTTATATCAAGTTTTTGACGCCGTTGCCGGGGACTTTGCGTAGATATTTTGAAAAGAGGATAGCTATTAATTTTATCATGCTTCTTTCTATTTTATTTTGCTTTTTCTAACTTTCAAAAAGAAAAAAAAAATATTTTTAGTTTTTCTTCTTCCTTTCTTCTCTTTTTAGTGTATGACCCGAGGTAGCACTTCGATTCTTCCTTTTGATCCGGAGATCGAGCGAACCCTCTTGAGGCACCGCCGTTCTCGTGATCAGGGAAATCAAATAGAATCCGAAGAGTCGATCGGGGACACTAACGCAGCAAATATGGATCATAATCTTAATCCTCCTAATCTTAACGAGCCAAATCCTAATGAGGACGCGCAACGGACCATGTCCTATTATGCGCGGCCGAATTTGGAAGGCACACAATCGAGTATTGTTCGCCCCACGGTGGCGAACAATAATTTTGAGATCAAGTCCAGCATTATACAAATGGTGCAACAATCGGTGACCTTTGATGGTCAACCGGACGAGGATCCAAATTCACATATCTCTTACTTTCTTGAAATTTGCGACACTTTTAAGATCAATGGCGTCACCGATGACGCCATTCGATTACGTCTTTTTCCTTTTTCTTTGCGGTCTAAGGCCAAGCAGTGGCTGGGCTCCCTACCTAGGGGATCCATCACTACATGGGCCGAAATGGCGGAAAAATTTCTTAATAAATATTTCCCGCCTTCAAAGACCGCTAAATTGCGCACGGATATTGCATCGTTCATGCAAATCGACTCGGAGACTCTCTATGACACATGGGAGCGCTTCAAGGAGCTTTTGCGTCGATGCCCTCACCACGCACTTGCCACTTGGCAACAAGTGCAAATATTTTATAATGGCTTAAATCTCCAAACGAGGCAAATGATTGATGCGGCCGCCGGGGGGACATTAAATAATAAAACCCCGATCGCCGCTCAAGAGCTTTTTGAAGAGATGGCCACAAATGCGTATCAATGGAACATGCCCCGAGCGCGGCCTAATAAGCCGGCCGGAATTTTTGAAATAGACGCAAACGCAAATTTAGCTTTACAAGTTGAGCGCTTAACAAAGCAAGTGGCGGAGATGTCTGCTTCCTCCGCCACTCCTCCTTGGGCTAATAACGTTTTAATTGAAGAACATGTTGACTACATGGGAAATCCACCTCGGCCTTCCTATAACCCGAACACCGCTCCGTATAATAACACCTACAATGCGGGTTATAGGAATCATCCGAATTTCTCATGGAGCAACCAAGGAAATGCTCAGCGTCCTATGAATTTAAATCAACCTCCCCCTAATCAACTTCTTAACTTAACTCCGCCTCAAAATTTGATTTCTCAAAATTATAATCCACCCGGTTTTCCACCGCAACAGCAAAAACTCTCTCCGATTGAAGAGGTTTTTGCAAAATGTGTTGCTACAAATGAAACGAACATCCGGAACCTTACCAGATCGATCAAAAATTTAGAGAATCAAGTGGGCCAACTCGCAAAGATGATTTCTGAGCGTCAACAAGGAGCACTACCGGGGAACACCAAGCAAAATCCAAAGGAGAGCGCGCACGCGATTACACTCCAAAGCGGGAAGGAGGTGGTTCAAAAACAGGATGAACCCAAGGTAATTTCCTCTCCTCCTCCTCCTACTTTTAATTCATCTTCGAATTTGCCCGCTATGATAGCTCCGCACGCTTCTATTTTAAATCCGCGCGCTTCTACTTCTAATATTCCGTATCCATCGAAATTTAAAAATGAAAGCGCCGAAAAAAATTATAAAAAGTTTTTAGATGTTTTAAAACAAATCCATATTAATGTACCTTTCTGCGAGGCTATCTCACAAATGCCTAAATATGTGAAATATCTTAAGGAGTTGCTCTCCAATAAGAAAAAGTTAGAAGATATTTCGCATATTTCTTTAAACGCAGAATGCTCCGCGGTTGTACTCAACAAATTGCCGAAAAAAGCAAATGACCCGGGACGGTTTTCCATCCCATGTCTATTTGGCAATTCGTTGGTAAAACACGCCTTAGCGGATCTTGGAGCAAGCATCAACCTTATGCCATTTTCTTTGTTCAAAAAGCTAGGTCTAGGAAATCCAAGGCCCACTCGAATGAGTATCCAATTAGCGGATCGTTCTTTAAAATATCCGATAGGAATAGTGGAGGACGTGCTCGTCAAGGTTGACAAATTCATCTTCCCGGTGGATTTTGTCATTCTTGACATCGAAGAGGATGCCGAAGTACCCCTCATACTCGGCCGCCCCTTCCTTGCCACCTCCCGTGCTATTATCGACGTAAGTAACGGAAAGCTCCTGCTACGGGTTGGAGACGATGAAGTTACTTTCGGCATAAATTCCTCGATGCGGAACACGCTAGAAAATGACGATTCATGTTTTTACTTAGAAGAGTGTTGTGAGTTCGATTCATCCCTCGAGTTAGTTTCACCGGCGAGTAGTGATTCTGAGCCCGTAGAGCTCTTTTGTGATGAAGAAGAAGTTTCTCACCCCACACCACCCGAACCATTATTTTTAGAAAAATTAAAAATCAAGACTTCTTATGAAGAACCACCCGAATTAGAGTTGAAACAACTCCCCCCTCACCTTAAATACTTGTTTTTGGAAAAAGAGTCTAAGCTACCCGTCATCATTTCATTCGATCTTAGCAACTCAGAAATTTCTGAGTTGACTATAGTCCTAAGAAAGCACCGCCACGCAATTGCGTGGCAATTATCGGACATTAAGGGTATAAACCCATCTTTCTGCACTCATAAAATATTTCTCGAAGATAATTCCCGAAATTCAGTCCAGCCTCAACGACGGCTAAACCCTAACATGAAAGAAGTCGTTAAGGCCGAAGTTATAAAACTTCTGGACGCGGGAATCATCTACCCAATATCGGACAATACTTGGGTTAGCCCAGTACAAGTCGTGCCAAAGAAAGGTGGTGTTACGGTAGTTGCGAACGAAAATAACGAATTGATCCCAACCCGTACTGTTACGGGTTGGCGGATGTGCATCGCTATCGGAAATTAAATGATGCCACCCGTAAGGATCATTTCCCTCTACCATTTATCGACCAAATTTTAGAACGCCTTTCGGGTCACTCCTACTACTATTTTCTCGATGGTTTGTCGGGATACTTCCAAATTCCGATCTCGCCCGACGACCAAGAGAAAACCACTTTCACTTGTCCCTTTTGCACCTTCGCTTATCGAAGGATGCCATTCGGTCTTTGTAACGCGCCAGCTACATTCCAAAGATGTATGCTGGCAATTTTTGACGAGTTAGTGGAGGAGGTGATGGAAGTATTTATGGACGATTTTTCCGTGTACGGGAGTTCATTTGAAAATTGTTTAAAAAATCTTGAGCGTGTGTTGCAGCGATGTGAGGAAACAAATTTAGCGCTTAATTGGGAAAAATGCCATTTTATGGTCAAGGAAGGACTAGTCCTTGGCCATAAAATTTCGGGCAAGGGGATCGAGGTCGATAGGGCCAAGATTGAAGTAATTGAAAAACTCCCCCCTCCCACAAACGTAAAAGCTATTAGGAGTTTCCTAGGCCACGCGGGGGTTCTATCGGCGCTTTATACAAAATTTTTCAAAAATTACAAAGCCGCTAACCCATCTTCTCGAGAAAGATTCATCTTTTCTTTTTAGCGATGAATGTCATTTAGCTTTTCAACTTATCAAAGAAAAACTTATAAACTCCCCGATTCTAGTCGCGCCGGATTGGTCGCTCCCTTTTGAAATCATGTGCGACGCGAGTGACATTGCGGTTGGTGCCGTTTTAGGCCAACGGGTGAGTAAGTATTTCCACCCTATCTATTATGCGAGCAAAACTCTCACGTCGGCACAAGCAAATTACACCACGACCGAGAAGGAACTTCTAGCAATCGTTGTCGCCTTCGATAAGTTTAGGTCGTATATCACCCTCTCGAAAGTCATCGTCTTCATGGATCATTCCGCACTTAGATATCTTTTAAGCAAATCGGACGCCAAGCCTCATCTTTTGCGATGGATCCTCCTCTTGCAGGAGTTTGACTTAGAGATCCGGGACAAAAGGGGAGCCGAAAACTTGGCGGCCGATCATCTCTCCCGTTTAGAAAACCCCGCCTCGGACATATTAATAGAATCTAACATTAATGATAAATTTCCCGAAGAGCGCCTCCTTGCTCTCGAAAATATTAATTCATCGTCTACCCCCTGGTTTGCAGATCTGGCTAACTATTTAGTAGCCCGGGTCCTGCCAAATGAAGTCTCGAGTCAGCAAAAGAAGAAATTCTTTTCTGATTTAAAGAATTACTTTTGGGAGGACCCATTTTATTCCGTGTATGCGCAGACCAGGTAGTAAGACGATGCGTCTCGAGTGAAGAAGACCTTAAAATTGTACGTCATTGTCATGAGGGACCCATCGGAGGTCATTATCATTCAAACCGAACCGCGAGGAAGGCGCTGGAGGCGGGCTTTTATTGGCCCTCGCTTTTCAAAGATGCTCACACCCTTGTGAGTACTTGCGACAGCTGCCAGCGGTCGGGGAACATCTCTCGCCGGGATGAGATGCCCCAAAACATTTTCTTAGAATGCAAAATTTTCGATCTTTGGGGCATTGATTTCGTTGGTCCTCTCCCTCCTTCGTTTTCAAATAAGTATATTCTAGTAGCGGTCGACTATGTGTCGAGGTGGGCGAAAGCGCAAGCTCTCCTCACCAACGATGCGCGAGTCGTCGTTAACTTTTTAAAAAAAATTATTCTCTCGATTTGGCACTCCGCGCGCTATTGTGAGTGATCGGGGCACCCATTTTTGCAATACTCAATTCACAAAAATCTTAGCAAAATATGGTGTCACGCACAAATTATCCACTGCATATCACCCACAAACGAGCGGCCAAGTTGAAGTTGTTAATCGAGAATTAAAACGGATCTTAGAAAAAATGGTTTCTATTAATCGGAAAGATTGGGCAATAAAGCTCGATGACGCGCTATGGGCCTATCCAACGGCATACAAGACCGCTATCGGTTGTACACCGTATCGAATGGTTTATGGCAAGGCTTGCCACCTTCCGGTCGAATTAGAACACCGCGCATTTTGGGCGCTTAAATTTTTAAACCTCGATTCCACTCTAGCGGGAGAACAAAGAAAATTCCAAATGAACGAATTAGATGAGTGGCGAGCGAATGCGTATGAGAGCAATAAATTATATAAGGAGCAAACGAAGTTGTATCACGATAAGCATATAAAATTTCCAAAAACTTTTTCGCCGGGCGATCTCGTCCTCCTTTATAATTCCCGCCTTCGCCTCTTTCCGGGAAAACTAAAATCCCGATGGTCTGGACCCTTTATTGTTAAAGAGGTTTGGTCCT
Organism: Dactylorhiza incarnata; assembly: GCA_033032865.1. Classification (NCBI taxonomy): domain Eukaryota; kingdom Viridiplantae; phylum Streptophyta; class Magnoliopsida; order Asparagales; family Orchidaceae; genus Dactylorhiza; species Dactylorhiza incarnata. The sequence continues at coordinate 20,683,256 of JAWHQI010000003.1, forward strand.
ATGGGACAATTTTAATTTCCCACCTGGAAAAAGGTACCTTCAAAGTAAACGGCCACCGCCTTAAATTATATCTTCCGGGAGAGTTAACTAATGAAAAGAGTGATTCGATTGTATTTCAACCTATAATATGATCGGCAAGTGGGTCAAGCTACGCGACCTTAAACAAAGCGCTTTTGGGAGGCACCCCAAAGTTATCTTTTGTTATTTTCTCTTGTCTTTTCTTTTCTTCTTTAACAACTTTTGCAGGTAGTCGCGGATTCCCCACAAAAGCTTCAAAAAAAAAAAAAATTCAGGGAAGCCCTTTTTCCTTCTCTTCTTTCGTTTTTGCTTTTCTTTTTACCTTTTCTTACTTCATACTTATTTTTGAACATTGGGGACAATGTTTAACTTTAAGTATGGGAGTGTAAATAGCCCTTTGTAAATATTTGTAAATAGTTTTAAAAAGAAAATTTTCAAAAAAAAAAAACAACAAAAAGAAAATTTTAATTTTGTTTCTATGATTTCCTTTATTTAAGCACTTGTAAAATCCAAAAACTAAAAAAAAAAATTTAGAAAATCGAAAATTTAAATCTTGGAAAGGGACGTTTGCGATTTCATCCCATCACACCTCCTAGTACCTTGCGAACCCTTCACCGGGTAGCCCTTGGGAAGTCCAAGACTTGCAAAAATTGTTAAGTTTTAAAGTTAGTTTCCTTTCTTTGTAAATAGTTTTTAATGTCAAAAATTCAAAAAAAAAAAGATAATATCAAAAATTCAAAAAAAAAATCTTATATCCCTCCTTGTTGTTTTTGTGATTTCTTAGAAATCTAGCTGAGAATATTTATAAGCATGTTTAAGTTTTTAATTGGCTAAAATTTTGCTTATCATAGTTTGTTAATTTTAAATTTGAGGTAATCTTGATTTAAGAATCATCTTATGATTTTAAATTGATTAGAGAATTTTGTTAGCATGACTTCTCTTTTTATTTTTAAATGGCTTCATTTTGTAGTAAATTTCCTAAACCTTTTTAGATTTCAATTATATTTTCTTCTAACTTCTTAGATCTTAAGGAATTTTAATTTTACTAGAATTTGCTCTCAATATGATTTAAAGCTAGCTAGATTTTTTTCCCTACCCTACCCCCTTTGATGGCATAAAAAAAAATGTATTAAAAGATCATATGTCATGGGAATAAGAGGATAAAATTCATTATTCCCTAAAACATATGCACCCAAAATATTTGAAAAGATTATATGGCATGGAGTAAGAGGATAAAATTCATTACTCCTAAACCATATACATTTTGGGTTTTTATTAGAAGAGAAAAAAAAAGAGAAAGAAAAAAAAAGGAAATTTCATGATAAATTCCATTTCCTCCATTCAAAAATGTCTCTTCTTATGCCAAATTTTATGAAATCCCCCTTAGCCAATTATCATTGTTCTAGTTTTAGTTGGAAATTATGGAGAGAGCAATATTTAGTAATTTACTTTTCCTTAAGTTTCTTTTAAGGTAGAGTTCTTATAATTTTAATTTAATTTAGTTTTATAATTTCTACAATTTTGTCAAACTACTTAATTTTCTTGAGAAGTTCTTGCCTAAACATTTTTCCCTCTTTTCAAATCATCATCATAATTTAGGACTTAACTCCCCCTTGAATTTACTCTTAATTTAACTTTTGGTTAAATGAAATTTTAGTTTTAAATTAAAATTTTTTTAAGGATGTCTTATAAATTATGTCTCACACTTTTTCTCTGGAATAGCAAAACCTCAAGTATGGGGGTATTTGATAAGTAGTATTTTTATAACTTTTTAATAGAAAATCTTGTAAATATTTAATATGAATTTTCTATTTTATGTCAAATTTAGGTTATAAGTAGTTCTTTTTGTAATTTTGACTCTAACTTAGCTTAATTTCGATATTTGCAGATTTTTGGGACAAATCGGGAAAAATGGCATGTCACGCCCTCGGTCACGCCCGTGACCAAGGGCGTGTAACCTGAAGATCAGTCCAGAATCGATGCCGCACTGTTTGAACCAGTCCACACCTTGTCACGCCCCAGGTCACGCCCGTGACCCAAAGTCACGCCCGTGACCGGGGGCGTGTAATCTTAGAATCGTCCACGTGGAGCCGCCGTCGAGACGAGGAGATGTTGTCGAGAAGTCAACCTAAGTCACACCCGTGACCCACATGTCATGCCCGTGACTTTCCAGCGTGATCCCTGCTCTGCCGCCACGCCGAATTCCAGCCCACGCCGCATTTAATGCACACGTCCAAAGTCACGCCCGTGACCATGTTACACGGGCGTGTAATGTCCAACTTTTCTGCCGCCGACACGCCAAGCCCACGCCGCTGCCAAATCCAATGTTACAGTGATTACACGCCCTTGGACACGCCCGTGACCGAGGGCGTGTAACTTGAAAATTTTTCCTATAAATTCAGAGACTCTCCTTGAGTCCAGGGTTCAGAAATTTGGAGATGGGGAGGTGCTGTTAGAGCTGATAGTGAGTTTTTCAAGTTAATATTCATGTTTCTTAAGGCTTTCATGTTCTCCTCCTTCCCTTTTCATGCAATGTTGTAATGTAACTTTCGTGTACTAGTTTTCTTAAGCTTGCAACTTTCATTTTCCTTAGCCTTGCACTCTTAATTTAAGGCTTGTAATAGTTCTTTGATTTTCAATAAAATTAGTTTTCTCTTTCATGTTCTTTTTCTCCTTAAGTAATTTCTTCCTTTTCATGCAAGGTTAAATTTCTCTCTCCTTAGTAATGTTCTCTTTTTTATGCAATGTCAATTTCTCTTTCTTTTCATGCAATGTTCAAGCTTTTCATTTAGTTTGAATTTAGTTTTAATTTTAGTTAAGCGAAAACAAACCACCTCAAATTTTCGTCGATAAAATAATAGTGATTTTCCTCGAAGTAGAAGTAATCAACGCGCCCCGTGGAATACGACCTTGATATTCCTAAATATCCTATACTATAGACGATAAGGTACACTTGCCTTTATCGGATATAGTTTTTGAGAAAATCTCAACCTTTCACTAAAATTCAAAACCCAAGAAATTTATATCACAGGCCCTGGCGACGCTGTGACCTACCGTTGGGGAGAAGGGCGAACCTCCGATCCGGGGCAGTGAGGTCACGGGGGCGTGGCCCCGGAGAGACGGTGAATGGCTAACGATTCGAACCGCTGGAGAGCGCAAGGGGGGCATGCCCTGACGACGCTATGACCTACCGCGGGGGAGAAGGGCGAACCTTCGATCCGGGGCAGTGAGGTCACGGGGGCGTGACCCCGGAGAGACGGTGAATGGAGAACAATTTGAACCGCTGGTGAGCGCGAGGGGGGCAGGCCCTAGCGACGCTGTGACCTACCGCGGGGGAGAAGGGAAAACCTACGATCTGGGGCAGTGAGGTCACAGGGGCGTGGCCCCGGAGAGATGGTGTATGGCGAACGATTCGAACTGCTGGCAAGCACGAGGGGGGCAGGCCCTGAAAAAGCTGTGACCTACCGCGACGGAGAAGCGCGAACCTTCGATCCGGGGAAGTGAGGTCACGGGGGCATGGCCCCAGAGAGACGGTGAATGACAAATGGTTCGAACCGCTGGCGAGCGCGAGGGGGGAAGGCCCTGACGATGCTGTGACCTACCGCGGGGGAGAAGGGCAAACCTTCGATCCGAGGCAGTGAGGTCACTTTTCGTGTTGCTGAGTGACCTCTGTTGAAGAGGATTGCTCCCCAAGGTGTTCCTGAGGTAATAGGGTTAGAAATATATTGAGATATCAAACTATGTGCACATTTTTGGAATTGCGCGAATGCTCCTGGCACTGGCAGGATTACGAAAAGAGGAGTAGATCCCGCTAATGCCGTAATTTACGGCACGACTAGGGGTGATTGGCCCCTCAAGTGTTTCTGTGACAGCAAGTTTTGCAGGAAAATAAACCGTCTAGAATTAACAAAGAAGTTTTGCGCAAGTACATGCTTGCGACTTTTGGGAGTATTGATTACAGAAAGTAAAAATATTTAAGGAAATTAGACAAAAATGGAATATAACAGGACATTTTTGTCCGATTCCTAGTTTTTCCTCTTCGGAACCTTAGATTCCGGGCAGGTTGGTGCGACGATCAGCTCCTTGTCCTGGCTTCGTCTGCTGGAGGTAGCATGCACGCGCCGTCTACTGGTTTTCGCGAACAAATCCAACTCCGCTTGGGGTGACAAACATTATTGAGAGGTGCGGGATAGATGGGATAGCTCTGAATAACACCTGAATTGGCCGACCAAAGATCGCATTGTAAGGTGATTCTGACTCAACCACTACGAACTGTATATTGTGAGTTGAGCACTTTGGGAAATCCCCCAAAGTTATAGGGAGAATGATGGTGCCTTTGACTGGGAAAGGACTGCCATTGAAGCCGCAAATTGGCTCGGAAGCTGGTTGTAGCTTTTCTTGCGGGATCTTCATACTGAGGAGAGAAGACAGAAACATAACGTTGACTGAGCTGCCATTATCTACCAGTACCCGCTTGACACGGAAGCTGGGGTTGCCAATTTCTGCGCTGATAACCAACAGATCCTAATGTGGAATGAGTAGCCCCTTTAAGTCTTCATCTCCAAAGCTGATCGTCTCTGCTGGCTGAGCGATGGAATTGACTGTGGGAAACTGAACACTTGAGATAGTTTTGCACTACGCCCACTACCTGCCTGTCCGCCGGTGGGCCTTGCCTAGCAGGCGGCTGCTCTCTTCTCCCATTTGCCGGCTGATTTTGCGTTTGGGCTTGTAGGAACCTTCCAAGGATACCTTGCCGGACGAGGCGCTATATTTCATCTTTGAGCTTAATGCAATCCTCTATGGTGTGTCATTTAGCTCAGTGAAACTCGCATTACTTTGACTGATCTCCCTTTCCCTGGGGGAGGTCTCTAGGCCTATGTAATGTCGGGTTGTCCTGTATTGCGTAGAGCACGTTAGTGCGGGAGGTGTTGAGTGGTGCATATTCTTGGTAGGTTCTAGGGGGCCTGTTGCTGGGGCGATCTTGGTGACGCGCGCTCCCTTGGCGCTCCTCCTGCCATTTTGGTGTCGGCTCTTCCCTCTTCCTTTTTACCATTCCTTTGTACTACCGGCGGTGAGCTTCGATCGCTTAGTCTACTACAATTTGTGCCTCAACTCTATGCACTAGATCAGGATAGCTAGGACCATTTCCCTTATCAGGGCGGAGTAGAATCCGCTCGGCGGGAGTCCTCCAAGGAACACTCCTCAAAGGAGCTCGGGATGCACCCTGATGAGTCCAATTTATATACTATTTTTCGGACTCATCCGGGCTGCTTTTCTTGCTTCTGTACTTCAGTTTTTGTTCGTATTTGTTTATTTTGACATTGTTCATACGTGCGCTTTAAGTGCCTGTTGTAAATGTGCAATTGCACACTACGTCGCTGGGGGTAAGCACACTGTGCTCCCCATCGTGTTGTTTCTATTTTTTATGCTGGTGCTGGATGTGTATTCCCAGCTGGGCTGCTTTTCTCGCAGGTGGCTGATACATCCCCTTTTGCCCAGAAATCATGACTGTGTGCAACGCACGGTCGTGCGTTTTATTGACGCACGAATAGCTGTGGTCTTGCGCCTTCATCTGGGTAGAAAACGGGCAATCTGATTTTGATCGTGCATCTTTACGCACGGGCAGTTGCCCGTGCGTGAAGGAATCGCACGATCAGCCTATTTAGCCTTGTATTTAGCTTTTCTGAATTTTTCCCGTGCGTTTTGACGCACGGGCGGATTCGCTCGTGCGTGAGTAAATTGCACGGGCGCTCCAGGTCGTCTTCCTGCGCTGTTCTCTATTATTAATATTGCACGGTCTACGCACGGTCGTGCGTTCGACCTTGCGTGACCTATTTTCTGATCTTTTTCTATAAAAGCTGCAGCTTTCGACCTAAATAGGGAGAGACCGTACACGCCGTACAGCTGCGTCATTTTCGCCATCTCCACCGAGGGTTTCGTCCCTTTGGGCCTCCTCCATCATCCTCAAGCTCTAAGGAGAGGGATTCATACATCTTTTCGGCTTCAGCACATGCTGTGCCAAAGAAGCCCGCAAGGCAGTGCTTGTTTTGTTAGAGCACGGATCATGTCTTGAAGGATTGTGCTGCATTCCTTCACCAAATGGATGAGGATGACGAGCCGGATATCCGGATCATCCTGACTCCTACTTCTGGCAGCACACCTTCAACATCTGGTTATGTGCCCATTTCACCTTCAAGTTTTGAAGGGGATGATGTGGACACAGTCACCAGATGTGTGGCTGATCTAGACTCTGACATTTCAGAGCCCATCTCCCCTGTACATATATCACCATGCATAGATTCGATTCTTTGTGAGGAATCGGTGCTTGATTTTTTTTCAAGCCCAATTCCTCCCCCTATTGTGCATTCTATTACATTTATTTCTGATAACATTGTTGAAGATGCGTCGCAAGAGGAGGCGGGCGATCTTTGTGTTGTGCCTATTCCTATGGAGGAGGACAACCTTCTAGGTGAAGAGGATTTTTCCTCAGCACCGGTGGAGGAAGTTCAACTCCTAGGGAAGGTCACCATTGATCCCACCGAACCTTGCGGCATTGTCAACAATGCCGACATTATTTTACTTCCCCAATCAGATGGGAGTGAGACCGGGACCACTCCCCCGATTGATGTTCATTTAAGTTTTTCTTCTTTTTTATTTCCTAACCCCCCTTCTTCATCTGAGCCTGTGCAGGTTGAGTCTTCACAGGTACTTCAGGAGGACTCTGCTCAAGTCAATGATGAGTGCATCCTCTCATGTGAGGAGGTTGATCCCTCCTCCATAGAGGAAGCCTCATTCATTGCCTTCTCCTCCTGCCACCTCCATGAAGACGACACCTTGTTGGGCAAGGATAGTTTTGTTGAGTTGAGTGAGGATTCCTCCTCATCTTACATTTTATTCCCTCTACCTGTGACGAGCATGTATTATTTATATTCGGGTAGAGGCGTGACTGTTTTGTCGCCGTATCGGTACCCGCTACTGACACGCATATTAGAACATTTACCTGTTCATTTCCTTTTTCACACTCCCATTAGCTAGAACTGTTTTAAATTTGAATAAGTCGTGCTGGGATGACAATAACCCCAGTAGTTATCTTACTTTTTCTTGTCTTTTATTTTATCGCCTACTCTAACTAGTTAGTTAGATTTTATTTTAGCTTGCTTTTGCGGAGACAACCACTTGCAGGTATTTTCTATTTGTGAAGGCGGTGGTTGTAATTCTTCGTAGAGCTTCACTCCAGGCTTCCGACATGCTTACTTGCTGAGCATTGGGTACCCTCTTCCCCTAACTTTGTTTTAGAATATCTTAATGCATAGTTTAAGTCAAGGGGAGACCTTTTTGTGTACCCACTCACGTGCACATTTATTTAGCATGCTAGAAGTCTTTATTTAAATTATTTTTGTTCATTTTGTCCGCACGCAATGCACCCACTTGAGAGCGTACTTAACCTTTAGTGCGTCACGAGTATAACTCATTTCTTTTTGTAGTCTGGACAATGATTATGCTAGATTTTAAAATTATGTGGTGGAATAAAATGTTGACTCCGGTGTTTCTAATCAAATACTCATGTGAGTATAGGGATTCATGTAGATTAGATTTCTCTTTTATACTGTTAGCTTTATGCATTTCTGTTAGCATAAATATTGTTTACTCTACTCAAATGGTGAATCTGGTGTGAATCAAATGGTAGCATATGAATGTGTGTAAATGATTGTTAGATTCGTATTGCTCGAGTCAGGAGGAAAGATAATCTTTCTCGGTGGCTAAGAACTTGCCCCAAGCGATTCTCGAAGCATAGACATAGGATAGTTCTAGTGCGTGAGAATGACGCAGGCCATCATTTTGGCCCGATTGAGCTTTTGTGCCCATTCCTATTGCTCTATCCTCGTTAGCCCAGTTGTGCCTACCCGTTTCTTGATTCAGCTCCACTTTTATCTCACCAAAGCCTAAAAGCCAATCCTGGTCGCACACCCGAATTTAAGTTTTAGTTGTTTATTATTTTCATGATTGGGGTGTTGATGTGGTATTTTTGTTTTGTGAAAATGTGGCTGCGTTTTCTTGCCAAATTTTGCTGAAAATAAAGAAAAGAAAAGAAAAATGAAAAAAGAAGAATAGAGAAAAGAAAAAGAAAAAGAAAAGAAAAAGAAGATGAGCTTAATTGAAAATCTGTGTAAATTAATGAATGAGAGTAGGCGGTGCACACACCCATGTTGCAAAAATCTAAGCCTGGGGGTGTGGTGCACTTGCATTTGATGTTGGTGTGCGAGAAGTTGTTTTAAAAGCTCATTTGGGTTTAGTGTTTGAGCCGCCTTTTCTATCTTTGTTTATCTCACCTTAACCCAAGCCCCATTTTAAAACCTAAAGTCCTACCGACTCGCGTTATGAGCCAATCTAGTGTCGTGGAGAGAATGTGAACGAGTAAGCTTATGGTCTCCGACACCGATGGATTTCAGTGGAGTTTGTTTGGAACCCCAGCTTTGGCAATGCTTGTCTTAGCGATTATTCTACTTTCTCCATATGTGTGACCAGATGATTCACCGTGATTCCCATTTTGAGCAGAAGTAATATTTATTTACTCTTTTAGAAATTTATAAACTTTGTGTATAAATTAGAAATCTTCTCTCATATTTTTCTATGCACATGGGCATGCGACTTCGCATAGTATTTCACTTTGTAATTTTAAGTTAGCTATTTCATGTTCCTTCCTGCTTAGGATTTCTTTGCTCGGGATGTGCAAACAGGTAAGTCTGGGGGTGTGATAAGTCCAATTTATATATTGTTTTTCGGACTCATCCGGGCTGCTTTTCATGCTTCTGTACTTCAGTTTTTGTTCATATTTGTTTATTTTCACATTGTTCATACGCGTGCTTTAATTGCATGTTGTAAGTGTGCAATTGCACACTACATCGCTGGGGGTAAGCACACTGTGCTCCCCATCATGTTGTTTCTATTTTTTATGCTGGTGCTGGATGTGTATTCCCAGCTGGGCTGCTTTGCTCGCAGGTGGCTGATCCATCCCCTTTTGCCCAGAAATCATGAATGTGTGTAATGCACGGTAGTGCATTTTATTGACGCACGGATAGCTGCGGTCGTGCACGTTCATTTGGGTAGAAAATGGGCAATCTGATTTTGATCGTGCATCTTTACGCACGGGCAGTTGCCCGTGCGTGAAGGAATCACACGATCAGCCTGTTTAGCCTTGTATTTAGCTTTTCTGAATTTCCCCGTGCATTTTGGCGCACTGGCGGATTTGCCCGTGCGTTCGACCGTGCGTGACCTATTTTATGATCTTTTTCTATAAAAGCTGCAGCTTTCGACCTAAATCGGGGAGACCGTACACGCCGTACAGCTGTGCCATTTTTGCCATCTATACCGAGGGTTTCATCCCTTTGGCCCTCCTCCATCATCCTCAAGCTCTAAGGAGAGGGATTCAACCCTACATCCACCAAGATCCAAGGAGAAGGAAGCTAGGTCGGTATCAGATCGTGACACGAAGAAGATGGGCCATTGGAGGGTAGTGACAACCTTCTCTACCCCGAACGCAGTTGAGGACCGAGCTTGTACGCGGATTGACAACCCAGCAATTCCAACCGTGAATCTTCAACAAGACTTCGGATTCGGTCGATTTCTTGCTCTCCCTATCTTTGCATGGGTAGTTGTAGTTAGTAGATCTCTTGTATTTTGATGATGAGCACTATAAACCCTGTTATATAAGTTATTTCATGTCTATGTGAAATTATCTTTTGTTTATGTGTGTATGAGGTGCGCCCCATTCCATCCTCCATTCCACCGTCACGTTCATGTGCCGCACTAGCAATTTCTAGTGGCGTGCTTGTCGACAAGGTGCTTGCGACCCTCATTCCAATTGCCTACTCGTCCATCCGCCCTTGCGAAGCAGCGCGCTCAAGGCCTGCCTAGTCTCCATCCCGCCAAGTGAAGCATTGCATAACGGCATTGTATAGGAGTAGTTGTAGTTGTTTTCTTTTATTTTCCAAAAGCCAAATCACCCCGTTTCCGCATCGCATCCGACATAAAGGACTTCAATCTCAAGTCCTTCCTCAATAGTAAACTCCACCTTACTGTGTTCCTTCGAGATCGATACTTGGGGATTCACTCCCACATTTTATATTACTTGAACGATCGGTACACTGCCATTTCATGCCGCAGCCTTGCTACCGCCTATAGCGGTGTGCTAAGATTTGCGCATCACACCCAGGGATCTGCCGGGCCTTAGTGGTGAACCGACGAAAGAGTTCCTTAAGGGTCTCCCCTTCGTTTTGTCGGATTCCCGAGAGGTGGGAAGGGTCCTTTACTATCCGATGATTGCCGATAAACTGATCCAGGAACTGCTGCGTCAGCTCGGAGAAATTCCGGATGGTTCCATTTCGAATGGAATGGAACCAAGTTCTTGCCTGACCCTTCAAAGTGGTTGGTAATACCTTGCAGAGAAGTTGGACGGGGGCGTTATAAATCCAAAGGACGGTGGAGAAGTGATTTACATGCTCCAGGGGGTCCTCGGCCCCGTCGTAAGATTCCAAGCTCGGATGCTTCAATCCTCTGGGTATTGTGTATCTAAGAACCTCTCGAGCCAACGGGGACCCATTGTGAGTGGGGCGATATATGCAGGCTGCTTGGAGTCCAAACTGGCCATACTCTTCTGCTATCAGCTCTCTAAATTCATCTCGGGTTACCCTTCCGGGGAGATTTTCAGGAACCTCTGCCCTTTAGAGGTGGTGCTGTGGTGCGGCCAAACCTGGAGGGCAGGGTGCGCTGTGCTTGCTGCTGAGGACTCAGAGTTCTCCTCTTGGTTGTCTTCTGGAACTTGACACGGAGGTGGAGGAGGCACATTGACCGGCGTAGGGGGCTCCACGGGACCCCTGGTGGCTCCCATGTTCTTCAGAAGATTTAACATTTCTGCTTGCTGTTCCTCCATCTGGACCATTCATCCAGTTAATGCATTGGTGGGCGCGACCACTGTCTCCTCCAATCGTTGAACATTGATGAGGGAATGTGATGGGCCGGGATCGACTTGTCCTTGGCGGACCGAGCCTTGGGTGGTGCGAGTACTTCTTCTTGCCTGGGAGCGGACGAGCGTGCAAACAGTCACAGAAACGAGATGGCTGGCAAGAGATGTTTTTTATCGTGGAAAACCCCAAAAAGTGGTGAAAAACCACGCGGTCGGTTCGGTGCCGACCTAAATGCACTATCAGTTGTCTTCTTATAGGGCTTTGCAGAGAAGGCGAGGGTGACATGCCGCGCCTCATTACAATATGGGAGAAAGAAAGAGAAAAGGATGCTTAGAGGGTGACAGACCACCGCTCGTGAAGCTAAGTATTTTCTTCGGCGACAGTGGGGAGCGCCCTGTTCCGAAGCTTTGGCAGTCCTTTGCATCCCCTGGGAAGCTGGAGCTTAGTGTTCTGAGCATTCGAGTATCTTTACCGTCCACGTGGCGGGACCCAGAGTATAGCTTCTCCTTGGTGGTGACGTCCACTGCACGATCTTGCGCGGAGGAAAACTTGAAGAAAGTGTGAGAGGTCCTTTGCACTTAGGAGGAAAAGAGGCAGTGAGAGAGAGAGAGAGAGTGTGTCAGTTCATGAGTCAGAAGAATAGAATGGAGAAAAGAAGAGGAGCCTGAGGTCTATTTATAGGCCCCAAGAGGGATGGTCTGGTAATTTGCCATGACAACCACTGGACGGGCGAATAGGAAGGCTTCATTTTGGGCACACAAATTACTAATTTTACGCAAATGATGGGATCGCCCTCGGGTGGTTATGGGTTCAACGAAAGGGAAAATGCTCCTCCCACGAGGGGAGGAGCGGCTGACAAGGCGGCAGTTGGGAAGAGGGAGGCTTCCCCCGGCGGGGGTGGCGGCCAGTCCCCGACGCAAGGGAGGCCGCCCCCAGATGGGGCGGTGGTCGGGATCGGGCGGCCTAGGGGGCCGCCCGTCCTCGGCACAAGGGAGGTCGCCCCCTGAGGGGGCGGCGGTTGGGATTGGGCTGCCGAGGGGGGCGCCCGTCCGCGGCGCAAGGGAGGCGGCCCCTGGCGGGGGTGGCGGCCGGGATCGGGCGGCCGAGGGGGCCGCCCGTCCTCGGTGCAAGGGAGGCCTCTCCCGACGGGGGAGGCGTCCGGGATCGGGTGGCCGAGGGGGCCGTTCATCCTCGGCGCGAGGGAGGCCGACCCGGCGGAGGCGGCGGCCGGGATCGGGTGGCAGATGGGGCCGCCCATCCTCGGTGCGCGGGAGTCCTCCCCCGGAGGGGGAGGCGTCCGGGATTGGGCGGCCGAAGGGGCCGCCCGTCCTCAGTGCGAGGGAGGACACCCCCGGTGGGGGCGGCGGCCAGCCGGCCGGCCATGGCGGGGAGCGGGCGCGAGAGCAATGGCGGTTGGCATGTATCGAGCGGCGGTTGGATCGGTGGTTGTGCGTAGGGATCGTGCGCGGTGATTGGGTGCGTGACAGTTTTTCTCTACCTCCCCACTAAGGTAGTGGGGGTTACGGAATTCTGGCTATTCGCAGCCCGAAATTCCTATTTAATGAGGGGGACCCCATCAAATAGGTAATGAATTTCTATCAATCCACAATGTCTTAATGTGAGAGATATTTTGGCATGTGAAAAACACATTTAATAATGCTTGCTGTCAGTTTTAAGTGGAGTTTTGGTGTAGGTTGCAAAGACAACAACTTTAATCTCATTACTGAACTTTAATCTCATTACTGAACTTTAATCTCATTACCTAAACAAATCCACCACCAACTTTAATCAACTTCAACTGAAGCATTTGAAATAAAAATATAGGAATTGAAGGTGATGAAGGGCGCTTACCAACTTCTGTAGCTTGAAAGATGATGCAAGAGATGTAGGAGGTCACAAATGGAGTTTCTGCAAGTTGAAAGAGGAAGCAAGAGAGGTAGAAGTGCGATGATGGAGCTTCTTGCGTAGAGAGTAGGTCGTGGATGTAGTTGCTGTTGGAACATGGTCTTCCGCATCTCCTAGGTTTGAGAATAACAAATCCTATGTGTATTTGATCTTGTGTGTTCAAGTGTGCAGGTTAACATAGTCCATATGACTCAAGGAGTACTCATGATGACTGCCCCCAAAATTGAGGCCAAAATTCGAACAAGCTCACTATCGCCGGCGGTAGCGATAACGCCCGGCGATAGCGTTGATTAGCGCCATTTCGGAAGCAATTTAAGAAGGATGTTAGCGCCTGGCGGTAGCGGATAGCGTCGGCGGTAGCGTGACGCACATAAGGCATAGAGCAAGAGGTTGCCGCGGATGGGAGATTCTGCCGCGCAAAACGTTGCCTAATCCGGGCTAGCGCCGGCGGTAGCACTTGGGCTATATAAAGGACCCCTCACCTCTCGTTTGAGACAGACATCAGGGAGAGAGAGGCAGTGCTACAACTCCAGAGGCCATCTTGGCCGAAACTTGAAGTCCTAGCGAAGCTCTGCAAACTTCTGAAGGAGGATTACGTCACGCCGGATCCAAACGAAGTCCGCTTCTACAAACGCTGATTCTATAGCGGATCTTCGTCTCCACTTTCAAAAGTTCATCTTAAGGGAGTTTTTATTATTTTATTTCTCTTTGTTATTTGAAAATGGTAGTGAAATCGCCTCGTGTTGGCGACTAGGTCTGGGGTAGGACTTAGGGCTGAAATTCGCCTTGTGTTGGCGACAAGGTCTAGAGACTAGGTCTAGGGGGTGCTCGAGGCCACATCCGGGGAAGGGTTGGCTAGAGCGGCTTGAGGCCGAATCCGGGGAGGATAGGCTAGGGCCACCGGTTCGCGGGGATGCGAGTCGGGATAGAAAACAAAAAGAGTTTACTATTCGTCGCCACCGATTTCTAGCGTCATAGAAATCAAGTTTTGTAAAACATTATTTGATATTAATAAAGCATGTCTCTTAATTATTGTTTTACTTGATTTCTCATTGTATTAATCTTGCAATATTTCAAAGTTTTCTAAATATAATCTTAAGTTTTTGAAAACCCTTATTCACCCCCCTCTAAAGGCGCCGACCGATCCAACAAGTGGTATCAGAGGGGTTTTATTCCAATCGGCTTAACAACCGGGAATAATGGCGTCTCATGATCTCGCTTCCATTAGTGGGGGAAATTTTTGTGAAGAAGAAAAATCACCTACACCACCTTTATTTGAAGGGACAAATTATAAAGGTTGGAAAATCTTAATTGAAAAATGTATTAAAACTTTAGATATCGAAGTATGGAATTTAGCCATAGCTAGACCTGCAAATGAATCAAATAAAAAGGAACTTCAGTTAAATGCAAAAGCAAAACACTATTTATTTTGTGGTCTTTCAAATGAAATTTTCAAATTAATATATTGTTTTTCAAGTGCATATAAAGTATGGAAATTTCTTGAAGAAATATATGATTCTCCATCTACAGGTATGGAACAATCGCAAGAACCGGAGAATATACAAGCGTGCACAAATCTTCAAGAATGCCCCTCTCATGATGAATCAATGGAGCACACATCAAATGGAAGAGAAGAAGAAATCTTATTTTTGGAAAATGAGTGCCAAGAAGAAAACAAAGGAACAATATGTTCAAATTCTCCCTCATCCAAAAGCAATGTAAGGAAATCAAATTTCACCTTTTGTACTTCTATTTCTTCATTAAAATTGCTACAAATTACAAAGCGCAAAATTAAGAAATTAAAAAATGCAAATTGCAAATTGCGCTTAGAAAATAAAAATTTAAAAGCAAAAGTTAAAGTAGTATCAAAATCTGATTTATCTAGCTTTACTCATGTCACTTCAATTAAAAATACAAAACCTTATCTTGATTGTAATGATATTAAAGAAAAATTTAAGGAACTTGAAAAGAAATTATTTTTATAAAAGAACAAAATGAAAAATTATGTTTAGAAAATTCATCTTTAAAAATTAATTGTGCTAAATGTAAGGACTATGAAATTGAAATAAAAGAGATGGATGAAACATTTGATGAGTATAGGGATAAATATGAAAAACATATTGACTCAATTGTTACCACTCTTAAAAATAGCACAATAAATTATAATAAAGCTAGACATAATTTAAAAATCAAGAATGATGAACTAAAATCAAAAATCAACTTGCTTAAGGAAATCATTAAGAAAAATGCTCAAAACACTCATTCACAATCTCAAGGTATATCTAAAAGCAAGTTGAATATAATTTCTCAAAATGTTGATAAATCCAACAAAGGAAATAAAGAATATCAAATGCTTGAAAATAAAATTCCAAATCATTATCATTTACAAAATAACCACTCTCCCAACATAAATTTAAAAATAAACAAATTTCCTATAAAGAATGTTTTGCAAAATCATCATGGAAATTTGATAAATAAAAATAATATTAAACCAATGTTTGAATGGCGGCCAAAAGTTAAAGATGAAACACAAACTCAAATCAAAAGGGCCCATTCAATCACATCTCCCCAAAAGCAAACACGATGCATTTGGGTATCCAAAGGAACCGTCACACCTGGTCCTCTTTGGATACCTAAATCTCTTATTCATTAGTATCCCATCATTTGCATGAAGTAGAAACCTAATAAAAATGAAATATCATTATTCTACTTCATGATTTGCTTAAATTTCTTTTTGTTTATTCTCTTTTGTTTCTTCTTAAACTATCATGCTATGATCACTCTATTTATCTTGAAAAGTCATATCATCTTGTTTATTGATCTACTTATCCGTTTTACCTTTTAAATCCACTACCCTTAAATGTCTTGAACTATCATTATTAAATATTGAAACTATTATCAAGACTAATGAAATTATTTTAAATGGATTTAAATAATAAAGGGCTTAGGCAAACAAAAAATTAAAATGCACAATGTGTTGATTATTATCTATCTTGTGTGATGAATATGATAGCCCTTATATTTGAGAAAATTTACAATAACTCTTCAAACTAAGCAAAAAATAGCTTCTCACTTCTTTCATATTCACTATTCACCTCACAATCTTTCTTTAAAATATTCTGAAAAATGTTGAATATGACTTGTGCTACATGCTTCACCATCATAATTATATAATATCAAAAGATCTTTAAATTCAAACATTACAAAAGATCCACTTAGTTCTAACTTTTGATTGGTGATCATAATAAGTACATGAATGAATTAATGAAGTATGACTTGAATGTATCTCATTTGATTATAAACCATAGAATCAACTTTATATTAATAAATCAAATGAAATCATAAATTCATTCCATGTAAAAATATTAAATCACGTTCTTGAATACATGCAACATTATCTCAATTAATCTTGTGGTATGACAATTGCAATCAAACTCATTATTCTAGCATTATCAACTAATAGATATTATTCATGCTAGTTATCTCATATTACCATAATGAATTAATTATGAAGTAAAATAAAATAAAATTGAACAATAAAATAACTATGTGACTTTAAATTGTTTCCATTGGACTAAAATGCTTATGAATGTGCATGATATTCTTTTGCATGAACATTATTTTTTAAATCACTAAAATTATGCATATTTGTTCCTTCATGTCAAATCGTGCTTACATTTCCTATCATTCTTCAAACTACATTAGATTGATAAAAGTTTAGAAAAATTTGAATTCACATACATTATGATAATCTATCTTATAGCTCATGCAAGATCTCGTTTGTTACGACTTGAGATATGTGTCCTAGATCTTTCATGTTAAAACATGCTTACAAATGCAATTTTCTTCATGTTTAACCGTCAAAAACATTTCCAAAAATTCTACAAATTCAGCATGAAACTACTAATGGGACACCTAATCATGTTCAAGCATCAAAATTTTTAAAACCCTAAAAAATCACTTACTGTTTCCCGCGCTAGCGCTAGCGCCGGCGCTAGCGTCGAGGTTCGTTTTTCTATAATTTTAAAATTTTGAAAAATCCCTAAAAATATACTAATCTATATGTACTATTTAGTTTTGCACTTCGGATTTTATTTTATTTTTGAAAAATCAAATACAAAAATATAAAATCCAAATTACAAACAAAATGTGTTTTGTCTTTTTTTTGACATTTGTTTAAATTCTATTTCCTAAAGCAAAAATCAAATACAAAAATATAAAACAAAAAAAATTATCAAAAATTGTTAGTTTTTGAACTTAACTTTTTTACTTGTATCTTGCGAAAGGGTGATTGGGCTATCATCCCATCATATCACCTAGTACCGGGCGAACCTCTCACAAGGTAGTCCTCGGGAAGTCCAAGATCAATTTTTATGAGTTCAAACTTTAAATAAAAATTATTCTTCAAAAATATAAAAAAAAAATATTGTATGGACTTCATTGAAAATCAAGCATGATTTAATCTATTATTTAGAACTTCTATAATGTTGCAATTTATCTTTTCAAACTACTTTGAACATTGCTTTCATCATGCTTTGATACATCTATTAATATGTGCATCAATTATATTGTAAAAGTTGTGTAGAACTATGCGTAGCATGCCTCTAAGTATGAGTAAATGTTTTATGTTTGATAATGATCTTTATTCACTCACTTATTTTGGCATTGTCTACATTTGTGTTTAAATCTAAGAATGCTTGTGTATGTTTTGTATTAGTACAATGAATTAAAATTGCACAAGTATCTTACCTACACTCCTTTATTTGCACTTTTATAAATTAGGAAAAGTGGTTGTTTTTTTTAATTCTATTGGTTTGCAAAACAAGTGTATTCGGAGAACTTTGTACTAAACAAAAATCATAAAATAAATAACAAAGATAACTCCACCAAGCACTACTTGAACCTCCTGATAAGTCTTAATAAGCGTTGTGAGGTTGAGCACCTTGGATAGAATAGTAAAGTGTCTTGTGCAAACCATATCCTTCTCTTAAAATAAGAAAAACCACTTACTCTTAAGTACACCGGATCACTAGTCTCAGTATTGAAGAATAAAATTATGTGATCCCCCAAGCACTACTTTGCACCCTAATAAGTCTTAATGAGCATTGTGTGTGCAAAGCACCTTGGTTTTTGTACATTTTTGTTTGTGCATTGAAGTGTGTGGAAGTAAAATTATTTGTGTTTTATTGTGCTCTTTACTTTACATATCTCTTGTATTTTTGATTAAAACATTTGTTTACTCTATTCAAAATACACTTATGTGCACATCATTATCTTCCATTACACTTCTTCTCATGAGTATTGGATCCTAATGCTAATTTTATACTACTCTTTATTTATGAAATGCACTAGATAACCTAGCATGCTTTCTACAATGTTTGGTATGTTTTGAAATTGTGAAATAAAGTAACATTGTAGTAATCTCTTTTTGATAACGTTATTTCATGCTTGGTTACTTTATTGTCAAACTTAAAGATTTTCATTGAAACATGATTTACATAAACATCTTCTTTTTGAAATTAAACTCATGGATTATTCTTGATTACAATAAGATGTTTCATGTATTTCTACAAGTCTTCCGCATCATCACCATATAACTTTTACCTTGCACTTTCATGCTTATATCAAGTCTTAAATCTCAAATTTTTTTTAAAACAAGTGGTAGACTTGCTTGGTAGAATTTATATTGGTTGTTCTAACACGCATATCATCTTTATAGTAACAAACTCTGATTTATTTCAATATAAACATGTATGCTAAACGCTCTTCCAACAAGTGAAACATTGCTAAAAGGATGTTGTTTCTTTCTTCCAAAATGCTTCCACTCTTATCTCTAAAAAGTTAGTTTTGAAACTCAAAAACATCTCCTTTTTGAACTTAAACTCTTATTTAGTATTATGATGTTTTTTGTTTTGAAATCTTCCGCAATACTCAAACTCTGATTCATTCATTTCAATATAGCTATGTGAGTTTTATTTCAAAACAATTCAAATAAAAATATAAACCCATATGCTATGAATTTTCCCATTAGATTTAAATGCTTAATGTTTTCAATAATTATTATCCGTGACTTCTTATCTCACCATAGCGGGGGCGTAGGGTTGTAGACATTAGATAACCTTAACTCTAGTCATATCTTGTCCTTAACCGGGGAGGGATCCAGTGGGGCCTTGCGAGGCACTGGGGGGAAAGAGTGCTAGGTTGAGTTTTGTCTAGTGTTTGCATATGGGACTAACACCCCACCCTACGACATGTTTGTAGCTCCTCATGCCCATCCATCACTTAGTATGGGGCTAGGGTGTAGACATATTGTCTGGGTAGATTGGTTATTTGGAAATCCTTATTTTTATGCTTAAAACTTTTATATAAAGGGAAAATCATTACTTTTTCATGCTAAAAACTCTGATTTCCTTCTATGAAAATTTTTGTAATGCTTATAACTCTGCTCTATTTAAATGAAAAACAATTCTAAAACTCCTTATCATTTACTTAAAAAGCTCGATCATGCCTTCTCTTCTATTTACAAATTCTTTGCTGCTTTGTTTCCCTACCCACTTTTGCTAATAACAAAGGGGGAGAACTTATCATGATAAATATAACCTGCTATCATAAACCCAACATGACAAATTCAGATGATAACTTACATATTAGGGGAGCACTCACTTAGGGGGAGCATGTATTTAGGGGGAGCAATTTTAAATCTTAAAATCAATAATTATCCTAAGTCATCACTTTCACACACATACAAGTAGAGTTTCATCATGCTTATTTATTAATGCTTTGATTTATCATTAATGGATTTGTTATTATCAAAAGGGGGAGTTTGTTGGAACATGGTCTTCCGCATCTCCTAGGTTTGAGAATAACAAATCCTATGTGTATTTGATCTTGTGTGTTCAAATGTGCAGGTTAACATAGTCCATATGACTCAAGGAGTACTCATGATGACTGCCCCCAAAATTGAGGCCAAAATTCGAACAAGCTCACTATTGCCGGCGGTAGCGATAGCGCCCGGCGATAGCGTTGATTAGCGCCATTTCAGAAGCAATTTAAGAAGGATGTTAGCGCCTGGCAGTAGCGGATAGCGCCAGCGGTAGTGTGACGCACATAAGGCATAGAGCAAGAGGTTGCCGCGGATGGGAGATTCTGCCGCGCAAAACGTTGCCTAGTCCGGGCTAGCGCTGACGGTAGCGCTAGCACCGACGGTAGCGCTTGGGCTATATAAAGGACCCCTCAACTCTCGTTTGAGACAGACATCAGGGAGAGAGAGGCAGTGCTACAACTCCAGAGGCCATCTTGGCCGAAACTTGAAGTCCTAGCGAAGCTCTGCAAACTTCTGAAGGAGGATTACGTCACGCCGGATCCAAACGAAGCCCGCTTCTACAAACGCTGATTCTACAGCGGATCTTCGCCTCCACTTTAAGAAGTTGATCTTAAGGGAGTTTTTATTATTTTATTTCTCTTTGTTATTTGAAAACGGTAGTGAAATCGCCTCGTGTTGGCGACTAGGTCTGGGGTAGGACTTAGGGCTGAAATTCGCCTCGTGTTGGCGACTAGGTCTAGAGACTAGGTCTAGGGGGTGCTCGAGGCCACATTCAGGGAAGGGTTGGCTAGAGCGGCTTGAGGCCGAATCCGGGGAGGATAGACTAGGGCCACCGGTTCGCGGGGATGCGAGTCGGGATAGAAAACAAAAAGAGTATACTATTCATCGCCACCGATTTCTAGCGTCATAGAAATCAAGTTTTGTAAAACATTATTTGATATTAATAAAGCATGTCTCCTCATTATTGTTTTACTTGATTTCTCATTGTATTAATCTTGCAATATTTCAAAGTTTTCTAAATATAATCTTAAGTTTTTGAAAACCCTTATTCACCCCCCTCTAAGGGCGCCGACCGATCCAACAGTTCCTTGTGGAGAGGAGCTCACCGATTGAATTCTTGCAGAGAGGATGTCGCAGATTCAGAGAGGAACTGGAGTTCCTTGCAGCGATGAAGAGAAGGGAAAGAGGAAATCGAAGGGTAGGAAGCGCGATGAGAGGGTTAGGTCATGTCGTGGTTTGAGAAAATGGGAGTGATGATGAGGATATCATCGGGATAAAGGGGGATAAGCCGGAAATCACCGTATAAGAGGGAAACCAGAGGAAGCCTCATGATTTTTGAATTTTGGATTCGTCGTTAAATTTGTGGAGGAAGTGTGGAAGTAGGAGAGGGGCTTTACGAGTGGGAGGCGGAGCATATGGGGTTCACATGGATCTCTTTTGGGTGTCTTTATATAGTTTAGATAATAATTTATTTTCACTCATTTTTTATTCCTACTTATGCAAATAATCTTTTTAAGTATGATTTTGTAGTGTAATAATATAATTAAATTGAAATGCACGTAAAAATTACCTACACACCACTGAATTGACTTATTGCGATTTATGAACATTCATGCACTTATTACTTAGAGAAGTGTAGTCACAAAATAAAATTTAAATGTTTGTTCAACACGTGAATTAAAAGTCTTTGGTCACAAAATTGAATTTCAAATAATAAATGACAAGGAAAACTCGACCAAGCACTACATCTCCTCCTGATAAGTATTAATAAGCATTGTGAGGTTGAGCACCTCGGAAATTTTTTAAAGTGTATTGTGCAAAAAATTTACAAATACATCACATAGCTTTACTTCTCTTTAGTACACCGAATCACAGCAATAAAATTTTAATTAATGTTATGTGATCCACTAAGAACTAATTCGCTCCCTGATAAGTCTTATTGAACATTGCGTGTGTGAAGCACCTTGAAAGTTATACTATTATTTATTGTGCATTGAACCATGTGGAAGTAATTTTACTATGCATTTTTTATTATGTTGTGTTTATTTCATTACATTTCTCATGTGTCTTGATTATTGCACTTGTATACTTTATCAAAACACGATTTGTACACATCATTGTCTTATATAAATTTTCCACTTAGAAGAAATGGACACTAACACACAATTACACTATTCTCTATTGGGAAAAAACATCCTTTGGATTTATCTTACAAACTATGTAAAAGTGATTTCATCATCTAGGATTCATTACCCATATTTTATAAAGAGGGTAATATGGTCATTAAATGTCCTAGGATGTCTCACTCACATTAGAGTGTCAAAGAATTCTGCTTCGAATGGAAGTCGACGCAGCTTCGACTTCAAGTCGAAGTAACTTCAAATAGAAGTAAGAGCAACTCAGATTGGAAGTCGATGTATTATTTGAAGTCGACGCAAAGTCGAAAGGTATTCGACGCAGAAGACAGAGTCAGTCAAAGCAACATTTGAAGTCGACGCAACTTCAAATTATATTCAACATAGAAGGCAGAACTCAAAGTCTAGTTCTTCATCTCGACGGATATGTTGATAAAGAATCGATGCAACGTCAATATCAGAGTTCAATTCAGAGTTGAGGAAGATTTCAAAGCAGCTCCTATTAGAACTCAGAGGTGCGTCGATAAGAAGGTAAATGTATTCAATTGGTATCAGAGGGAGGTTGATCATAAAAAAAGTTAACACTTTGATCAAAAGACCCCTTCACTCACATTTTCATATTCTAAATATATTTTCACTAAATGAGTTCTAAGGACTGTGCATCCACAAGACCACCAATGTGTAATCTGAACAAGTTTACACTCTAGAAGGCCAGAATAAAACTATATATGAATTCTTTTGATGAAGATATTTTTGATGTCATTATGTCAGGACCTTCAACACCATTTGGGAAAGATGCAAGTAGGACTATCACACAGGAACTTGTCCTTAGATCTGGATGGACAGATGTTGAGAAGAAGGTGAAGGCATGTGATGCCAAGACCATGAACATTCTGGTGTCCACTATATCAGCTGACATCTTCCAAAAAGTGGCAGACTACATTTCAGCAAAAGAAATCTGGGAGTCTTTGTCCAGACTAGTTGAATGCAGCTCAGATGAAAGAAAGGATATGAAGTCCCTTCTCATATACCAATATGAGAACTTTCAAAAGAAAGCTGAAGAGAATGTGGCTGAGATGTAAGAAAGGTTCAACCTAATCATAAATGAGCTCAAGGGCCTAGGAAAAAAGATATCATTAACAGAGATTGAAAGTGCACAGTGTGCCTCTGAGAATCCTCTAGGGGGGGTGTGAATAGAGATTTAAATTTATTTCTATTCTATTTGTGCAAGTACAATAAAATCTAAGTATTATGCTTCACCAAGATAAGTCCCAGAATAAATAACCGCGGTTAGGTAATGAAAGAAAAATCAGTAAATGAAATCTAAGCTATGAGGGACATCGAAGAAAATTAACAATCCAAAAGACACATAATTTTTATATAGGTTCCCCAAAATGTGGGTACTCCCCTCTTCTACCACCTGGTAGGGATGCACCACCGTGCCTGAGTCTTTTGGTAAGGAGACTTTTAGAACCACTGATCTTTTGACAAGGAGATCATGAACCACCAGATCTTTTGGTAAGGATATCTTGAACCACCAGATATTTTGATAAGGAGATCTTGAACCACTAAATCCTTTGAAGAGGAATTAATAAAACTCTTTTACAGAAAGGAATTAGAAAGAGAGAGTAGGAAGAGAAGGGTTGTTGGAATTCTGTTTTCAGAATTCTTATGAAAGGCTGAATGAAGAACAACCTCTTGAGTCTTTTCACTAGATCTGCTCTTGATTAACTCCTGCTTATAATAGTGATGGATTGCAGGAGTTCTAGTTGTCAGATCCTTGTTCTTCTCTTTCTGTAGAACTCTGGCTGTTATATGATAGTGTTGAGAAGCAGCCTTCAGTTGTTTTGTCATTTTTGAAAGAGCAGTTCTTTCTTCTCTTCTCTGTATGTTCTGTTAGGGTTCCTGAGAGAGGAAGAAGAGAAAAACAATAGAACAATATGTCATTTGTTATGAATGCTCTCTTTGTTTCTGTCTTCTCTTATCTTTTATTCTCTCCATTCAATTTCAAATTTCTTTCCCTTTCTGGTATGCCTTGAAAAGGTAATCTTCTGATGTCATTCTCTTTCTTTCCTCTTTAATTCTCAGCCCATCCACCTACAAGGAATATAGCTCCAAGAAACCTTTTGTGTCCTTCTTTAATGCTCCTTTCTATTTCAGGCAATTATTGAGCCGCTGGGGAACGGTCTTGAAGGATGTGGGCCATGAAAGAAGGATCAGAGAGACAGTTGAAAAGATAAACTTTTACAGACTATATTCGACGTAGCGTCGAATTCATTTCTTCTCTTATCGACCTAACATTGAGTTCTTATAGAAGTAGCTTTAATTTCATCTCTGCTCTGATTGAACTCTGCTAGTCGTCATTACGTCGACATCTTTTCAACGTGTACGTCGAGTTGATCTGCCTGGCTCTGAACTTCATCTACTGCATCGAGATGAAGTCGACGTTACGTCGACTTTAGATGGCTCCGACAGATAACATCTTATGCGTCGAGTTGAAGTAGAGCTGCGTCGACTTCACTAGTTACTCCGACAAGTCCTTGAACTCTACGTCGACATTCATTCGACATAGCATCAACTTGGGTTACTTCGACAAAGGGGTTGAATCACATGGACTTCTAATCAAAGCAGCATCGATATGGACTTGATGTTGCATCGAATTCTATTCGACGCAAATATTAACTTAGCCCAATTTTGCTACACGTTATTTGTATAACGATGCTTGGGGTTGGAGGAATCAATTCATTTTTGCAAATCTAAAGCACATGACTCCTTTGGTGGAGGATTCTAAATTTTATTTGGAGGCACGAGTAGTAACCTCATGTGTATCTGGGTCACCGATCTTAAGGGGTTTAGATCAAAGGTGCAATGAAAGTTGGCTTATTAAAGTAAGGAAACACTTCTCCTTCCCCCTCTTCCTCCTTCTCTCCCTTAAATTTGGGTTACATTTCAGGAAAATTTCTTTTTCCCATTAGTGGCTGTTGGGCTTGTTGCTCCAGGAAATTTGTTATTTTGGAACTTCCTTGTTTGTTAGCAATTATTTTTCTCTTATTTTAGCAGTTGTTTATGCTAGTTGTTGGGGGTTAAACTTCAGAAATTTTGTTTATAACACCTTACTCATTCTCGGAAATCTCTTCCTTGATTTGTCTTACCAGTTAGTTGGTGATTTCCTGGGTTTCATGCTAGCAGCTATTTGATTTCTTTGGTTTGGTTGGCAGCTAGTATGTCCCTTGGGTTAGGATAGTAACTGCTTTGAAATTCTTGTTCTAGGCTAGCTGCTACTTGGTATGTTTCCTTGGTTACATGATTGGCAGTTAATTGATTTTCCTTCCATAGTCTCATATTTAACAACCATGTTGATTATGCTGGGAGTTATAGAGAATTTCCCTAGTTTCATGCTAAAATTAATTTCCTGATTTATGAAATTTTGGATTCTTATGCTAGGAAATTTCTGGAGTATATGCTAAAGTGTAGACCAATGACTTTTGTGATCTAAACTTAAACCCCCTAGCCTCATCTTAAATTTCGGGGATGAAATTGTTTCTTCATTTATTGGATTTGTAACTGATGCAGGACGCCGGGGCCCCGACCGCACCCCGTGGCATCACACCAGCTAGCGGACCACGGCCAAGCACGCCTGCCAGAAGGACTGCAGTCCAAGCACCCCAACCCGTCTCCGCGCCTGTTCTCAGCGCGGCGGGTTGTTGAGGCTGGGGCTCGATCCCCAGACCTCCTTGATAAGAACCACTCCTAACAGGCCTTATCACCAACTGAGCTGCAACTTAGTTGGTGATAAGGCCTGTTAGGAGTGGTTCTTATCAAGGAGGTCTGGGGATCGAGCCCCAGCCTCAACAACCCGCCGCGCTGAGAACAGGCGCGGAGACGGGTTGGGGTGCCTGGACTGCAGTCCTTCTGGCAGGAGTGCTTGGCCGTGGTCCACTAGCTGGCGTGATGCCACGGGGTGCGGTCGGGGCCCCGGCGTCCTGCATCAAAAAAGTGCACTTTTTTGGTGCAGGACGCCGGGGCCCCGCCCGTACCCCGTGGCATCACACCAGCTAGCGGACCATGGCCAAGCACGCCTGCCAGAAGGACTGCAGTCCAGACACCCCAACCCATCTCCGCGCCTGTTCTCAGCGCGGCGGGTTGTTGAGGCTGGGGCTCAATCCCCAGACCTCCTTGATAAGAACCTCTCCTAACAGGCCTTATCACCAACTAACTCTCTAGCGGGTTGGCTATCCGAACGTTAGCACGAAAGATAAATAAAATAATTGTGTTGCTGCGGTTCGTTATTCTTGCGGGATCGAGAGCGTTGTATCGAGTCGAGATTATTCTAGACGTCACCGCATAGGCTCGTAGGAACGTGCTACATCAAATTTGGTATCAAAGAAAACACCGCGACATTTTACTTGCTTCGAGAAATCACGCTAAAATTGTCCACCACAAAAACGATCTAAGAAAAGAGATCTCTTGAGTAGAATGTCGTTACCCCTCTCGGAATCGTAGATCCGAGACGTTGGATCCACTAGAAAATGATCGCTCTCCTTTGGACCACGGAAGGGGCTCCAAATGATGTAGGAACCTCGTCCATCTTCCTCGCTTTTGCACCGAAGAGATTCACCCAAAACCGTAGGCTCTTGCACTTGACGTCTTCTCCACCAAGAATGGGCGGCTAGAAGGAATTTCGTGGAGGAGGATTAACGTGGAGGAGGATTTGTATGAGGAGGGTGAAGAGGAAATAGAAAGAAAAGAGGGAGAGAGAGAGGGGGCCGAAACCTGGGAGAAGGGCCCAAGGGGGGCGACGACAATGTGAGAGGGAGAGGGAGAGGGAAGGAGGAAGATTAGGGTTAGGCAATTCTTTTTTCAGCAAATAATGATCTGAATTTTATTTAGAGTCTTAGCCTTATATAGGCCTTACAACACAAGCGCTAATAGCAGCCCCGAAATTAGTGCTAAATGCACACCAATAGTTCAAAATAATCAAATGCAAGCCATAATTAACTTAAAGTCATGAATTAGCAAACATAAAAATAATAATTAATTCTTGCGGCGTGGACGAAGATTGTAGCCGTGGCCGCCACGGCGCCGCATGTCTTTAGCCGGTGGCCGTCATCATCATCTTCCGTCGCAACTCCATGATCAACCAATGCGCCATGTCCGTCATCTTCGTCTTCAAGTTGGCCGTCATGGTGGCTGTCGCCATCAGTAACATCCCGATTCGCGTCGCTCTGTTCGTTCGAATGTGGAAGGCGGGATGTGCACAGTTGGCTTGTCACCTGGACAAAATATTGATAACTAGCCATTAAATATAAAGGTAAAAAGATAGATATGCTAAGATGTCCCTGGTTTATATGCTTGGTTCATTGGGCTAGTTCCTAATCATTTTAGTTGGCTAATCTTGCATATTTTATGAGCAGAGATCTGGATGGATAAAATATATACATATATATGTATGATTATTCTGTGAATTTCATTAGTGATCTGGATAGATAAAAAATATATATATATATATGTATGACTACTCTGTGCATTTCATTAGCAAGTTCCTGGATGGATATAATAGGTATGTTAATTCTGCATTATTAGAAATCTCCATTCGTTCGACGAATTTCTATTTCCCGTTCGCCGCTCGACAAAATTGCCGCCGCTCGTCGATCGCAGAAATTTAGCTGCGATCGACGAAATATTTCGGTCGAAGGATAGCTTCGTTCGACGAACGTCGAAGGGCAGTTTCGTTCAACGAAATTCGAAGGGGAGCAGCGTTAGACGAATTATCTAATTCCTGCGTTCGACTAAATTATAAGGGGCAGCGTTCGACGAAAATATTGCAGAGCTGCGATCGAAGAAGTTTGCCTGCCGAACGGCGTTCGATGAAATATCGTCGAACGACGTTCGACGATATATATTCTTTCAGTGGTAGACGAATTTACAGCCGATCAGCGGTCAACGAAATATATTTATTCAGCGGTCGACGAAATATCTTGTAAGCGTCGTTCGACGAAATTGAAGCGTTCGACAAATTTTGCTATTCTCGTTCGACGAATCTGGGCGTTTTTCTTCCCGTCACCCGATAAAGCCTGAATGCTTATATTTTAAGCTAGAAGTGGAATTAAAAGTCAATAGATGGCTGACAAAAGTCTTGGAACTTGGAGATTGCATTAAATGCTAGTTAATGTTCTCTCTCTCTCTCTTCATTCTCCATTAAGCCAACAGTGCAGAACGCATAAAGGGCTGATCTCCTAATCAGAGAACTATTCATCTTATTCCTCTCCTTCTTCTTTTTTCTCTCACTTCAGGGAATTAGTTGGGGGAATTTTTGAAGGATCAAAGCTTGGAGGAAAATTTAGAGCTCGGCCGACCACCACCATGCTTCCATCAAGATGAGCTCCAACCTTGGCCATAAAATCAAGTGACTTCCGTCCCCTCTCCCTTGGTGCTAGCGTCCTAGATCACAATAGGAGAGATGAGCTCAAGAGAGCTTCTCGTGTGAGCTTTAATAGAGTTTCCTTAGGAAGACCAAGCCGGTACCTCAAATTTAGGGCATCGTTCGCCGCGAGGTTTTAGGAATCATTTCTTCTCTTCAAGAAGAAGAGATGGGATTTGATTTGGTGCAAACCCATGGTCGTTGAGGGAGAGTGAGGGGAATGACATTTAGGGATTCAACCTAACCCCTGTTTGGGAAAGATGATGAATAGCCCTCTGTTTATTAGGGTTGTTAATTAAATATTTGTGTGATAAATGTGATGATAGCCCCTTGATGAGTAATTTATTTACTCATCTTTTAATATAAGTTTAATATATTTTTAATATGAAATTATATAGTTTTTATGCTTTTCTTATTAAAATTATTATCTTTTCAATTTTATAAACTAACATAAGCTTTTTTGTGTATTTCAGGTTTTTTTGGACGCATTGGATAAAAGCTTCAACTACACGCCCAAAGTCACAGGCGTGTAACCTGCGCGGTGTTCCAGACCAGTTTCCGCCACCACGAGTGCGTTCCGTGAAGAATTCGCCAAGTACACGCCTCAGGTCACGGGCGTGACCAAGGGCGTGACCCAATGTCACGGCCGCGACTCGCTGCAAGCATCCAGAATCAGCGTGCCACGTCAATTAAATTTACACGCCCCAGGTCACGGGCGTGACCAAAGGCGTGACTCAATATCACGGGCATGACTCATCCCGCGCCACTCCCCGCTTCTTCCCGCCGTAGATTCCCGCCAGCAGCACGTTTTGAAGGTTACACGCCCTAGGTCACGGGCGTGACCTAGGGCGTGACACGCCCGAATCGCCTGCATTAGTGAAAGCCAACGTCCTTTCCGCACCGAGAAGATCGCGCGCCTTACACGCCCTTGGTCACGGGCGTGACCAAGGGCGGGTAACATCAAAATTCTGCCTATTTAAAGGGAGCTTTTCCAGATGTTTGAGGACAAAGTTTTGGAGTTTAAGCTTATTTTTTGGCACTAGTTTAATCTTGTTTGTGCTTTTCTTCTTGCGCTTTTATTTCCCAAGCTTGTAACTCTCAATTTTCTAGTTGTAATTTCTTTTGCTAATTAATAAAATAGTACTTTTTCTCTTATTTTACTCTCAACTTTCATTATGCACTTCTTTCATTTTATTGTTTCCTCCATCTCTATGAGTAGCTAAATTCTATTAGTACTCGGCCGAGATGATCCAAGGGAAATATAATTCTTGATTTAAATTCTAGCTTCTCTTTCTCTTCCTTAGAATACTTTAGATTTATTCTTGAAGTTTTATTGGATTGAGATTATATTGTCGATATATAATTCTCATCTTTGTATTCGCAATCTAATAACCGAGAGGTTTTGATTTTGAATCGATCATTTCAAGAATAAAGAGAGTTGAATTCACTCCTCAAGCGAGGATGACATAATTCTTCCGGATTGGAGTCAAATCCAATAGAGGAGTTCACTACGATAAGGCAAGTTTTATATTTTGATTCTGGAATGAAAGTTCGTTTGATAACCTAAACTCAGTTGAGCGTATCCTCAAGAGAGGTGTGTTCATAAATCGGGAACCTCCACGGTCAAGTATTTTTTAAGAGATTTAGAAGCTGTTCTTTTTATATTTTATTTTCCCAAGGTGATTCAAGGTTGAGTACTATCCTTTAACTCATCAATTTAAATAAGCAATTTCTCTTTCTCGCAACCACCAACCACAAGTTTTATTCGATAAAATAATAGAGATTTTCCTAAGTAAGAGTACTCAACCGCCCCGAGTCTAATACGACCTTAGTTTTTATAACCTATACTTCATTCGATACGGTACACTTGCCGTTATTGTCTGCGGATATAGTTTTGCGCATCATGTTTTTGGCGCCGTTGCCGGGGACTACGGTTGATATTTTGAAAAACGAAATATCTATTAATTTTATCTTTTCTTTTCTTATCTTTAAGGTGCAACTAAATTCCTGGAAAGGACGCTTTGGGATTGAATTCCCATCATAGCCTCTAGTACCTTGCAAACCCTTCACCGGGTAGATCTTGGGAAGTCCGGGACTAATTTTAATTCACCTAAATAAATAAATAAAAAAATTTCATAAAAAAAATATTTATATACAAAAAATTATTATACAAATAATATAATAAAAATATTTATCTAAAAATTGTTTGATTTTCTTTATCTTTTTCACATATTTTCCTCTTTTCTTTTTGGTTTATGACCCGAGGAAACTCTTCAAATAATCTTGAATTTTGCTTTGATCCGGAAATCGAGCGAACCCTACGGCGACGCCTCCGATTTAGTGATCTACCTATAATTCGAGAAGAGTCAATCAAAGAAACTAACGAGGGAGTAATGGAAGATCCCGACCATAATGAGGCATCGCTACGGACCATGTCCTATTATGCGAGGCCAAAATTGGGAGGGAAAACAATCTAGTATTATTCGCCCGGCGGTGGCGAATAATAATTTTGAAATTAAAACTAGTATCATTCACATGGTACAACACACCGTCGTTTTCGATGGCTTACAAGATGAAGACCCCAATTTACATTTATTAAATTTTTTGGAAATTTGCGATACGTTTAAAATTAATGGCGTCACCGATGACGCCATTCGTTTGCATTTATTTCCATTTTCTTTGCGGACTAAGGCCAAACAATGGTTGGGATCTCTTCCTAGAGGTTCCATCACTACGTGGGCCGAAATGATGGAAAAATTTTTAACTAAATATTTTCCTCCGACAAAGTCCGCTAAATTACGTACGGACATTCTCTCGTTTACGCAAATAGACTCGGAGTCTCTCTATGACACATGGGAGCGCTTCAAGGAATTATTGCGGAGATGTCCTCACCACGCCCTTCCTTTATGACAACAAGTTCAAACATTCTACAATGGTTTGAATCTCCAAACGAGGCAAATGATTGATGCAGCAGCTGAGGGAACTCAAAATAACAAAACCACAGAGGCCGCTCAAGAGCTTTTTGAGGAGATGGCCATGAATGCTTATCAGTGGAATGCGCCACGGTCGCGTCCTAACAAACTGACCGGACTCTTTGAAGTCGAGGCCACCCCGAATTTAGCACATCAAGTGGAATGACTTACTAAGCAAATGGCGGAGATGTTTGCTTCCTCCGCCATTAACAGGGCTAATAATAATAATAATAATAATTATAATTATAATAATAATAATTATAATCAAGAACAAGTAGATTATATGGGGAACTCCTACCGTCCTCCTTATAACCCAAATAACAATCTTCCTAATAGTTATCATCCGGGTTTAAGAAGCCACCCAAATTTTTCATGAAGCAACCCCAATAATGCTCAATGCCCCCCACAAGCGAATCCTCCCGGATTCGCTCCACCACAACCACCAAAGGCCCCTTCACTTGAAGAGGACTTCACCAAATACGCCGCCTCTACTGATTCCAACATCCGGAACCTTTCCGGATCTATTAAAAGTCTAGAAAATCAGATTGGACAACTCACCAAGATGTTCTCGGAACGCCAGCAGGGAGCTCTACCGGGCAATTCTGAGCCCAATCCACGGGAGAACGCCAACGCTATAACCCTCCGCAGCGGAAAGGAGGTAAACAATTCAAATTTGGCCGAGCCTGAGGTAAATATTTCAACTCCAACTCCGCATTTAAATTCTTCTGATTTAGCTCCGCGCATTATTCAAACGCCTTCTATTTCGTATCCTTCTAAATTACAAAATGAGCGCAACGAGGAGCAGTATAAAATTTCCTTAAATATTTTAAAACAAATACAAATCAACGTACCATTTTGTGAGGCACTCTCTCAAATGCCTAAATACGCGAAATACTCAAGGATTTATTATCAAATAAAAAGAAATTTGAAGATATTTCGCGTGTTTCTCTTAACGCAAAATGTTCGGCGATAGTTCTAAAAAATTTGCCGGAAAAATTAAATGATCCGGGACGGTTTTCCATCCCGTGTTTGTTCGGGAATTTATTAATTAAAAATGCATTGGCCGATCTAGGGGCGAGCATAAATCTTATGCCGTTCTCCTTATTTAAGAAGCTTGGTTTGGGCACCCCTGGCCCAACCAATATAAGCATCCAACTAGCGGATCGGTCCGTAAAGTATCCAATCGAGATCATTGAGGATGTGCTAGTGAAGGTTGACAAGTTTATCTTTCCGGTAGACTTTGTCATCCTCGATATCGAAGAGGACGCCGAAGTACCACTCATACTCGGTCGGCCCTTCCTAGCCACCGCTCGGGATATAATTGACGTAAGTAATGGAAACCTTCTCCTACGAGTTGCGGATGAAGAAGTTACTTTTAGCATGGATCAAACTATTAGAAATACGCTTCCTAACGACGAATCTTGTTTCACCTTAGAGTCAATTTTTGAAAAAGAATTGTTATCCTTTGCTGAAATAACTTCTCATAATTTTGAAAATCCAGAATTTGAAACTACTTCTTATCTTAAGGAAATAACTCAGCCGCTCAATTCTGAACAAATAAAAGAGAATAATTTTAAAATTAAATCATCCTATAAAGAGCGACCGAGTTTACAATCAAAACAACTCCCGGATCATGTAAACTATATTTTCGAAGGAGAAAAATCAAAATTGCCCATGCTTAATGATTCAGAAATATCCGAATTAATAAAAATTTTAAAAAATCATCGCCATGCATTTGCATGGCAAAATTTTGATACTAAGGTGAGTAACTCCTCATTTTAATTAGTCAAGCTACGTGACGGTAAATAAAGCGCTCTTGGGAGGCAACCCAATGTTAACCTCTTTATTTTTCTCTTTCTTTTCTTGTTTGCTTTTCTAATTTAACTCTGCAGGTGTTTGACCGGCAACCCGACTACCATCCAGGGAAGTCCTCTTTACACTTTAGTAATTTATCTTGATTGTCATTTTTTTAGTTTTATCTTTCATACTTAGTTTTAAACATTGGGGACAATGCTTAATTTTAAGTATGGGGGTGTAGCATAGCTTTCTTTGTAGTTTTACTTGAAAACAAAAAAACCAAATTTTTTTTAAAAAAATTGAAATTAAGCTTCTTGGAAAGGACGCTTTGGGCTTGAATTCCCATCATAGCCTCTAGTACCTTGCGAGCCCTTCACCGGGTTGACCTTGGGAAGTCTAAGAACTAAGAAAAATATATTAGGAAATGTTCTTTTTATGCATCAAAACGCCCACTTGCTAAGTTGTAAGTTCTAAGTAGACTATTTTTCATATGGACTAAAAATAATTTTATGCTAGAATAGTTTTTGAAACTTTTGAGTAAAATTGCTGACTCATGTAGTGCTCCTAGTCATATGCATGTCTTTGAGTAGTGTTGGTGTAAAATTAAATTCTTGGCATAGATCTAAAATTATGTTTTATTAATTTGCGCAGTAATAATTTTTTTCACTTTTAAATCGAATCCGGTCTTATCTAAAAGTAGTTTAGGTGAGTGTGTAGAAGATTGTTAGAAAGCTATTACTCGATTTAAACAGAATGGTGTCCTTTCTCGATGTCTAGAACTTGCCCCAAGCTATCTTCGAAACATGTGCACTTTAGACAAATTAACCTTACGGAAATGATTTAGGCCTTTCTTTGGATAGTTTGAGCCTTTGCACCCAACCTCGATTTACTACCATTGTTCACACAAATTTGAGCCTTACACCTTTATTTGAACCACCCTCATCATTTCGGCACCAAAGCTAATAAGCCCAAAACCCAAATGAACACTTGAAATTTTGAGCTAAAATTGAAAGAAAAAAAATTGGGTACGATTCAATGAAGAAAAAAAAAAGAAAAGAAAAGAATAAAAAAAAATATGGGTATCAATTCAAAAGAAATGCAATAATCTCATATTGATATGCGGCCTAGGTATGCACATGCATACTTGGAATGATCCCAATTATGAAGATTTGTGATTTAAATAAAAGAGAATGAGAGTGTTTCCCCTTAAAATATGAGTGTGGGGGGTAAAGCTTCATTATTTTGTGGTAGTCATCATTTTCTTTTAGCTCAAAACTTTTGGTTTAAGTGGAATGCGCCTTCATGTTTATCATTGTTTTCCTCACCCTTAAACCTAAGACTTAAAATATACCCTATTTAAGTCCTAAAGATCCATAGAGTTGATTTAGTATGAAGTGCAGTGGAGAAGGTCCAAACGGGCAAGCCTATGACCGTCGACATTGATGGATTTCTTTGGAGGCCACCCCGAGCGTCAATGTCTAGTAATTTAAATCTCAGCAATCAAGCTATTTTCTCCCCCTTCATAACTTTTTGATTGACCGTCGGCTCGTTTTTAAAGTGATGATAAAGAATTATAACGCATTTTTGAAGTATTTCATAAATTAGTATTTATGCTAAGAACATCTTTTTACTAAAATATCTACGCATGCCAGCATAATACTTCGCATTTTACTCTCTAGTTTTCATAATTCTGTCTTGCATTAATTTTTCTTACCCTTATGAAGAATGGTTTGCTCAGGACGAGCAACGAGCAAGTATGGGGGTGTTTGATGAGTAATTTATTTACTCATCTTTTAATATAAGTTTAATATATTTTTAATATGAAATTATATAGTTTTTATGCTTTTCTTATTAAAATTATTATCTATTCAATTTTATAAACTAACTTAAGTTTTTTTTTTGTGTGTATTTCAGGTTTTTTTGGACGCATTGGACAAAAGCTTCAAGTACACGCCCAAAGTCATGGGCGTGACCATGGGCGTGTAACATGCGCGGTGTTCCAGACCTGTTTCCGCCACCACGGGTTCGTTCCGTGAAGAATTCGCCAAGTACACGCCCCAGGTCACGGGCGTGACCAAGGGCGTGACCCAATGTCACGGCCGCGACTCGCCGCAAGCATCCAAAATCAGCCTGCCACGTCAATTAAATTTACGCGCCCCAGGTCACGGGCGTGACCAGAGGCGTGACTCAATGTCACGAGCGTGACCAAGGGCCTGCATTAATGACAGCCGGCGTCCTTTCCGCACCGAGAAGATCGCGCGCCTTACACTCCCTTGGTCACGGGCGTGACCAAGGGCGTGTAACATCAAAATTCTGCCTATTTAAAGGGAGCTTTTCCATATGTTTGAGGACGATGTTTTGGAGTTTAAGCTTATTTTCTGGCACAAGTTTTAATCTTGTATGTCCTTTTCTTCTTGCGCTTTTATTTCCCAAGCTTGTAACTCTCAATTTTCTAGTTGTAATTTCTTTTGCTAATTAATAAAATAGTACTTTTTCTCTTATTTTAATCTCAACTTTCAATATGCACTTCTTTCATTTCATTGTTTCCACCATCTCTATGAGTAGCTAAATTCTATTAGTACTCGGCCGAGATGATCCAAGGGAAATATAATTCTTGATTTAAATTCTAGCTTCTCTTTTTCTTCCTTAGAATACTTTAGATTTATTCTTGAACTTTTATTGGATTGAGATTATATTGTCGATATATAATTCTCATCTTTGTTTTCGCAATCTAATAACCGAGAGGTTTTGATTTCGAATCGATCATTTCAAGAATAAAGAGAGTTGAATGCACTCCTCAAGCGAGGATGACATAATTCTTAAGGATTGGAGTCAAATCCAATAGAGGGGTTCACTACAATAAGGCGAGTTTTAGATTTTGATTCTAGAACAAAAGTTCGTTTGATCAACTAAACTCAGTTGAGCGTATCCTCGAGAGAGGTGTGTTCATAAATCGGGAACCTCCACGGTCAAGTATTTTCTTAAGA
Organism: Dactylorhiza incarnata; assembly: GCA_033032865.1. Taxonomy (NCBI): domain Eukaryota; kingdom Viridiplantae; phylum Streptophyta; class Magnoliopsida; order Asparagales; family Orchidaceae; genus Dactylorhiza; species Dactylorhiza incarnata. The sequence continues at coordinate 20,719,278 of JAWHQI010000003.1, forward strand.
GATTTAGAAGTTGTTCTTTTTATATTTTATTTTCCCAAGGTGATTCAAGGTTGAGTACTATCCTTTAACTCATCAATTTAAATAAGCAATTTCTCTTTCTCGCAACCACCAACCACAAGTTTTATTCGATAAAATAATAGAGATTTTCCGAAGTAAGAGTACTCAACCGCCCCGATCTAATACGACCTTGATTTTTATAACCTATACTACATTCGATACGGTACACTTGCCATTATCGTTTGCGGATATAGTTTTGCGCATCAAGTTTTTGGCGCCGTTGCCGGGGACTACGGTTGATATTTTGAAAAACGAAATATCTATTAATTTTATCTTTTCTTTTCTTATCTTTAAGGTGCAACTAAATTCCTAGAAAAGACGCTTTGGGATTGAATTCCCATCATAGCCTCTAGTACCTTGCAAACCCTTCACCGGGTAGATCTTGGGAAGTCCGGGACAAATTTTAATTCACCTAAATAAATAAATAAAAATAATTTTCATAAAAAAAAATATTTATAGAAAAAAATTATTATAAAAATAATATAAAAAAAATATTTATCTAATAATTATTTGATTTTCTTTATCTTTTTCACATCTTTTCCTCTTTTCTTTTTGGTTTATGACCCGAGGAAACTCTTCAAATAATCTTGAATTTTGCTTTGATCCGGAAATCGAGCGAACCCTACGGCGACGCCTCCGATTTAGTGATCTACCTATAATTCGAGAAGAGTCAATCGGAGAAACTAACGAGAGAGTAATGAAAGATCCCGACCATAATGAGGCACCGCTACGGACCATGTCCTATTATGCGAGGCCAAAATTGGGAGGGAACACAATCTAGTATTATTCGTCCGGCGGTGGCGTATAATAATTTTGAAATTAAAACTAGTATCATTCAGTGGTACAGCAAACCGTCATTTTCGATGGCTTACCAGATTAAGACCCCAATTTATTTTTATTAAATTTTTTGGAAATTTGCGATACGTTTAAAATTAATGGCGTCACCGATGACGCCATTCGTTTGCATTTATTTCCATTTTCTTTGCGGACTAAGGGCAAGCAATGGTTGGGATCTCTTCCTAGAGGTTCCATCACTACTTGGGCCGAAATGATAGAGAATTTTTTAACTAAATATTTTCCTCCGACAAAGTCCGCTAAATTACGCACAGACATTCTCTTGTTTACGCAAATAGACTCGGAGTCTCTCTATGACACATGGGAGCGCTTCAAGGAATTATTGCGGAGATGTCCTCACCACACCCTTCCTTTATGACAACAAGTTCAAACATTCTACAATGGTTTGAATCTCCAAACGAGGCAAATGATTGATGCAGCAGCTGGGGGAACTCTAAATAACAAAACCCCAGATGCCGCTCAAGAGCTTTTTTAGGAGATGACCATGAATGCTTATCAGTGGAATGCGCCACGGTCGCATCCTAACAAACCGACCGGACTCTTTGAAGTCGAGGCTACCCCGAATTTAGCACATCAAGTGGAATGGCTTACTAAGCAAATGGCGGAGATGTCTGCTTCCTCCGCCATTAACGGGGCTAATTATTATAATAATAATAATAATAATAATTATAATAATAATAATTATAATCAAGAACAAGTAGATTACATGGGGAACTCCTACCGTCCTCCTTATAACCCAAATAACAATCTTCCTAAAAGTTATCATCCGGGTTTAAGAAGCCACCCAAATTTTTCATGAAGCAACCCCAATAATGCTCAACGCCCCCCACAAGCGAATCCTCCCGGATTCGCTCCACCACAACCACCAAAGGCCCCTTCACATGAAGAGGTCTTCACCAAATATGCCGCCTCTACTGATTCCAACATCCGGAACCTTTCCGGATCTATTAAAGTCTAGAAAATCAGATTGGACAACTCGCCAAGATGTTCTCCGAACGCCAGCAGGGAGCTCTACCGGGCAATACTGAGCCCAATCCACGGAAGAGCGCCAACACTATAACCCTCCGCAGCGGAAAGGAGGTAAAAAATTCAAATTTGGCCGAGCCTGAGGTAAACGTTTCAACTCCAACTCCGCATTTAAATTTTTCTGATTTAGCTCCGCGCATTATTCAAACGCCTTCTATTCCGTATCCTTCTAAATTACAAAATGAGCGCAACGAGGAGCAGTATAAAATTTCCTTAAATATTTTAAAACAAATACAAATCAACATACCATTTTGCGAGACACTCTCTAAAATGCCTAAATATGCAAAGTATCTCAAGAATTTATTATCAAATAAAAAGAAACGTGAAGATATTTCGCGTGTTTCTCTTAACGCAGAATGTTCGGCGATAGTTCTAAATAAATTGCCGGAAAAATTAAATGATCCGGGACGGTTTTCCATCCCGTGTTTGTTCGGGAATTTATTAATTAAAAACGCATTGGTCGATCTAGGGGCGAGCATAAATCTTATGCCGTTCTCCTTATTTAAGAAGCTTGGTTTGGGCACCCCTGGCCCAACCAATATAAGCATCCAACTAGCGGATCGGTCCGTAAAGTATCGAATCGGGATCATTGAGGATGTGCTAGTGAAGGTTGACAAGTTTATTTTTCCGGTAGACTTTGTCATCCTCGATATCGAAGAGGACGCCAAAGTACCACTCATACTCGGTCGGCCCTTCCTAGCCACCGCTCGGGCTATAATTGACGTAAGTAATGGAAACCTTCTCCTACGAGTTGGGGATGAAGAAGTTACTTTTATCATGGATCAAACTATTAGAAATACGCTTCCTAACGACGAATCTTGTTTCACCTTAGAGTCAATTTTTGAAAAAGAATTGTCATCCTTTGCTGAAATAACTTCTCATATTTTTGAAAATCCGGAATTTGAAACTACTTCTTATCTTAAGGAAATAACTCAGTCGCTCAATTCTGAACAAATAAAAGAGAATAATTTTAAAATTAAATCTTCCTATAAAGAGCGACCGAGTTTACAATCAAAACAACTCCCGGATCATGTAAACTATATTTTCGAAGGAGAAAAATCAAAATTGCCCATGCTTAACGATTCAGAAATATCCGAATTAATAAAATTTTTAAAAAATCATCGCCATGCATTTGCATGGCAAAATTTTGATACTAAGGTGAGTAACTCCTCATTTTAATTAGTCAAGCTACGTGACGGTAAATAAAGCGCTCTTGGGAGGCAACCCAATGTTAACCTCTTTATTTTTCTCTTTCTTTTCTTGTTTGTTTTTCTAATTTAACTCTGCAGGTGTTTGACCGGCAACCCCGACTACCATCCAGGGAAGCCCTCTTTACACTTTAGTAATTTATCTTGATTGTCATTTTTTTAGTTTTATCTTTCATACTTAGTTTTAAACATTGGGGACAATGTTTAATTTTAAGTATGGGCGTGTAGCATAGCTTTCTTTGTAGTTTTACTTGAAAACAAAAAAACCAAAAAAAAAAAATTGAAATTAAGCTTCTTGGAAAGGACGCTTTGGGCTTGAATTCCAATCATAGCCTCTAGTACCTTGCGAGCCCTTCACCGGGTTGAAGTTGGGAAGTCCAAGAACTAAGAAAAATCTATTAGGAAATGTTCTTTTTATTCATCAAAACGCCCATTTGCTAAGTTGTAAGTTCTAAGTAGACTGTTTTTCATATGGACTAAAAATAATTTTGTGCTAGAATAGTTTTTGAAACTTTTGAGTAAAATTGTTGACTCATGTAGTGCTCCTAGTCATATGCATGTCTTTGAGTAGTGTTGGTGTAAAATTAAATTCGTGGCATAGATCTAAAATTATGTTTTATTAATTTGCGTAGTAATAATTTATTTCACTTTTAAATCGAATCCGGTCTTATCTAAAAGTAGTTTAGGTGAGTGTGTAGAAGATTGTTAGAAAGCTATTACTTGATTTAAACAGAAGGGTGTCCTTTCTCAATGTCTAGAACTTACCCCAAGCTATCTTCGAAACATGTGCACTTTAGACAAATTAACCTTACGGAAATGATTTAGACCTTTCTTTGGAGAGTTTGAGCCTTTGCACCCAACCTTGATTTACTACCATTGTTCACACAAATTTGAGCCTTACACCTTTATTTGAACCACCCTCATCATTTCGGCACCAAAGCTAAAAAGCCCAAAACCCAAATGAACACTTGAAATTTTGAGCTAAAATTGAAAAAAAAAATTGGGTACGATTCTATGAAGAAAAAAAGATACAGAGAAAAAAAGAAGAAAAAAAAAATATGGGTATCAATTCAAAAGAAATTCAATAATCTCATATTGATATGCGGCCTAGGTATGCACATGCATACTTGGAATGATCCCAATTATGAAGATTTGTGATTTAAATAAAAGAGAATGAGAGTGTTTCCCCTTAAAATATGAGTGTGTGTGTGTGTGGGGGGGGGGGGGGGGGGGGGGGTAAAGCTTCATTATTTTGTGGTAGTCATCATTTTATTTTAGCTCAAAACTTTTTGTTTAAGTGGAATGCGCCTTCATGTTTATCATTGTTTACCTCACCCTTGAACCCAAGCCTTAAAATATACCCTATTTAAGTCCTAAAGATCCATAGAGTTGATTTAGTAATAAGTGCAGTGGAGAAGGTGCAAACGGGCAAGCCTATGGCCGTCGACATTAATGGATTTCTTTGGAGGCCACCCCGAGCGTCTACGTCTAGTAATTTAAATCTCAGCAATCACGCTATTTTCTCTCTCTTCATAACTTTTTGATTGACCGTCGACTCGTTTTTAAAGTGATGATAAATAATTATAACGCATTTTGGAAGTATTTCATAAATTAGTATTTATGCTAAGAACATCTTTTTACTAAAATATCTACGCATGCCAGCATAATACTTCACATTTTACTCTCTAGTTTTCATAATTCTGTCTTGCATTAATTTTTCTTACCCTTATGAAGAATGGTTTGCTTGGGACGAGCAACGAGCAAGTATGGGGGTGTTTGATGAGTAATTTATTTACTCATCTTTTAATATAAGTTTAATATATTTTTATAAACTAACTTAAGCTTTTTTTGTGTATTTCAGGTTTTTTTGGACGCATTGGACAAAAGCTTCAAGTACACGCCCAAAGTCACGGGCGTGACCATGGGCGTGTAACCTGCGCGGTGTTCCAGACCTGTTTCCGCCACGACGGGTGCGTTCCGTGAAGTATTCGCCAAGTACACGCCCCAGGTCACGGGCGTGACCGAGGGTGTGACCCAATGTCACGGCCGCGACTCGCCGCAAGCATCCAGAATCAGCCTGCCACGTCAATTAAATTTACGCGCCCCAGGTCACGGTCGTGACCAGAGGTGTGAGTCAATGTCACAGGCGTGACTCATCCCGCGCCACTCCCCGCTTCTTCCCGTCGAAGATTCCCGCCAGCAGCACGTTTTGAAGGTTACACGCCCTAGGTCACGGGCGTGACCTAGGGCGTGACGCGCCCGAATTGCCTGCATTAATGACAGCCGGCTTCCTTTCCGCACCGAGAAGATCACGCGCCTTACACGCCCTTGGTCACGGGGGCGTGACCAAGGACGTGTAACATCAAATTCTGCCTATTTAAATGGAGCTTTTCCAGATGTTTGAGTATGAAGTTTTGGAGTTCAAGCTTATTTTCTGGCACTAGTTTTAATCTTGTATGTCCTTTTCTTCTTGCGCTTTTATTTCCCAAGCTTGTAACTCTCAATTTTCTAGTTGTAATTTCTTTTGCTAATTAATAAAATAGTAATTTTTCTCTTATTTTACTCTCAACTTTCATTATGCACTTCTTTCATTTCATGGTTTCCTCTATCTCTATGAGTATCTAAATTCTATTAGTACTCGACCGAGATGATCCAAGGGAAATATAATTCTTGATTTAAATTCTAGCTTCTCTTTCTCTTCCTTAGAATACTTTAGATTTATTCTTGAACTTTTATTGGATTGTGATTATATTGTGGATATATAATTTTCATCTTTGTTTTCACAATCTAATAACGAGAGGTTTTGATTTCGAATCGATCATTTCAAGAATAAAGAGAGTTGAATGCACTCCTCAAGTGAGGATGACATAATTCTTCCGGATTGGAGTCAAATCCAATAGAGAGGTTCACTACGATAAGGCGAGTTTTAGATTTTTATTCTAGAACGGAAGTTCGTTTGATCAACTAAACTCAGTTGAGCGTATCCTCGAGAGAGGTGTGTTCATAAATCGGGAACCTCCACGGTCAAGTATTTTCTTAAGAGATTTAGAAGTTGTTCTTTTTATATTTTATTTTCCCAAGGTGATTCAAGGTTGAGTACTATCCTTTAACTCATCAATTTAAATAAGCTATTTCTCTTTCTCGCAACCAACCAACCATAAGTTTTATTCGATAAAATAATAGAGATTTTTCGAAGTAAGAGTACTCAACCGCCCCGAGTCTAATACGACCTTGGTTTTTATAACCTATACTACATTCGATACGGTACACTTTCCGTTATCGTTTGCGGATATAGTTTTGCGCATCACCCCCCTTGCTAAAGAAGTCTTCAATTTAAAATTTTGCACTTGGTTATTAAGGAAATCTGTGCGCAGCTGGGGTCAAGGCAATTTTTTGGCTTGATCCCACTAGATTTAGACTTTGGGGTCAACATGAAAGTTGTAGCCCTCGGAAAGAGCTTTCCAACGATAGGTTACCCGTTTTCTAAAGTGACATGTAGCTCCCTAAAGGTCCAGTCGAGTGGACTGTCTAGAAAGCTGGAATGAGTTAAGTGCATGCTGTTTTGCTGTCCAGATTTCTACAGTTGGCTTCAGAGCAGATTTTCGGTTGGACCCTCTTGGATCTGGGTATAGAACTCAACATGAAAGTTGTATCCCTCGGAAAGAGCTTTCCGACGATAGGTTACCCATTTTCTGAAGTGACCTGTAGCTCCCTAAAGGTCCAGTCGAGTGGACTGTCCAGAAAGCTGGAATAAGTTAAGTGCATGCTGTTTTGCTGTCCAGATTTCTATAGTTGGCTTCAGAGCAGATTATCGGTAGGACCCTCTTGGATCTGGGTTTAGAAATCAACATGAATGTTGTAACCCTTGAGGTTATCTTTTCAAAATGGTGTGGCACATAAATATGGGTGGTCTGTAGCTCCCAAAAAACCTGTTTTAGTAAACATCGCTGGTTTTGGTACAAATTTTGATGTTTTACTGATTTTCTCGTAAAATACTCATCGAAAGCTTACGAAAGTTGGTAGAGATGAACTTGATGATATTGTGATCACTTCTGGTTAGCTTCAGAATTTTTGGATACAAATTTACGGTAATATGGCGAGTCTCTTCTTATAAATTTATGGTGTCGTAAATAGCTTTGGTAAACATAAATGAGGCTTAAATTGGTTGAAATTATTCAAGGTGATGATTATGTGATGTCATATAAATTTCATAAGATTTGGTTTGAAATAAGCCTTGATTAAATGTCCTGTTATAAATTATTTTGAAGAATGAATCATGGTGATGTGTATTTGAATAAGATCTTGGAGGGTATGTTTATATATAGTTACAATCATATCACTTGATAATCTATTGGATGATGTAGATTGGTGATAACCTCTCCATAAGGTTGATAGCTTTAATCGTGTTGAAACACGTTGTGATTTGTACTTAAGACGATTGAATATTGGTGATATGTTGGGGCTTACATATTTAGAAGTGTGAGTATGACACCGTACACACAAGTAATTCTACAGGATCTAGTGAGGTAATTTCCATGTTATACGCACGCTACTGCATAGAGTCGTGACAACTCTGTAAGAGTAGCATCGATGGCTTGGCGTGGTTTATAAGATATTGATATATCTTGTGGTGAAACGTTAAGGACCCGGTTGTTGGGGGCCTTGGATGCTAGTTAGCATCAGTTGACTTGTATGATGTAAAAAGGAGAAGACTCCTTTGGTGAGTCCCTGGTGTACGTATATACACGGATTGTATAGAAGGAATTAGATTAGAAGTCCTGGTGTACGTAGATATACAGATTGTATAGAAGGACTTGGATTAGAAGTCCTGGTGTACGTAGATACACGGATTGTATAGAAGGACTTGGATTAGAAGTCCTGGTGTATGTTGATACACATATACAAATGGACCCCGCTGGGGAGGATTACTTGTGGCGGGTCTACGGGCTTGCTGGTCGTGACACCGACAGAAGCCGGCAGTTAGACTCTAGAACGGTTGGGTTGGACTCTTGGTGCTCACCTAACCAAGTCCCCTTCTGTGTCCTTGAAGGCTCCGCTGTGTCTTAGCGTCGAGAAGTACACAGGGTCTCCGCTGTGTGTTCTTAGCATCGAGGAGTACAGAGGCTTAGGATTGGTAGTGTTCATACCCTCCCAGTAGTGGAGGAGCTCGTTCCACTGTCTCCCTCTGGCCACGATGGGAGATGCCTGAGCGGTTAGCTACCCCTCAAAAAGCGAGAACTAAAGGTCTATGTCGACATAAAAAAATGCATGGGTGAGTTCATCATATCATAATCATTGCATTGCATTCATCATTCATAATCATAGCATTGCACCGCATCGGGTCCATCATATAAATTAGAATGGGCTCTTTTATATGATGGGTCTTAAATTGGAAACCTTAACTTATAAGTTTGTATGGGCATTCATATAAGTTAAGGTACGATATAAACTGCTTACTTCTGTGTTATTTCATTACTTGCTTATACTCAACCTTTGTCATATTACTTGTTAGTTGTGCTTCTTATACCTGATGTTAGTGCTTGCTTTTACATGCTCTTTACTTATGAACATGCTCATGAAGATTTTGCAAGTACTCGGGTACTTATACAACCGACGTATATGAATAACCATTCCTATCACCTGCTTGGTCTATTATTGCTTATATTGCAGCCTTTCTTCCTTTCCTTCCGCCCGGTGCCTTGGAGTCACCGGGGGAGCGGATGCAAAGCCACTTAGTCTTTATGACTAATGGTTGTTGCACCCCTCTTTTTAGGGGCACACTTAGTTGGAGTAGCAGCGTTCAACACAGGAGGCCAGCCAGGTCAGGTGTGCAGGGTTGGTGACCATGATACCTTGGCTACCGTCAGTAGCAGAGGCGAGTGAGTGTTTTGAGATGTAGCCCTTGGGGCATTTAGCATGATACTCTGATGATTTGCAGGAGCTTGTGTAGCTTTCTGTCCTTCTTGTACTTACTGTTTGGACTTTCTTACTTATTGTGAATCTATGGATTTTAATGCTTTCTTTAATTGATGGGTTGGCGCTGTTTGTTGGTTTGGCCAGTAGGATAGGCATCTTGTGGGGGAGTCTAGCTCGTGTGCTGGCGCTTCTGCAAGGCAGCTGTCCTGGGCATAAGACTCCCCTAGGCCGTGTCTTGTGTTCCGGGAGGGGGGTCTTACAATAGTTTACTCAAAAGTGAGTATCACTACTTCTCTCTGAGGAATAGAGATAGATCTTCATATACTCTCCTGTATTTTCTTTCCACATATTTAAAATTTGCTGGAGTAGCTTTTTCTGGATTCCTCTGTATCTTCCCATGGCCATTGAAGAGCTTTTCTAGATCCATTTCTGTGTTAGGATGAACATCCTTGAGTGTAAAGCCCAGCCCAAAAACTTTAGTTGTCATCAGATTTATAATTTCTAGATTCAGGTCAGCTAATTCAGGGCCCTTCTCTAATATGGATTCAACAGGTAGTACTTGTGATTCACTAATAGTAGCTTGTTCCTTTCCAGAAGTTGAAGCTATTGTGAACATAACCTTCTTTATCTTGATCTCCTCTTCAGGTGACTTATTCCCTTTCTTTCTCTTCTGTGTGAATTGTACTGCATCTTTGGGATTGCAACCAATACCACCTCTGTGGAGTTGTCCCGCTCCTTCTAGAATTTTAGCTTGAGGGTTCTTTGTAAGGTACTTTGTATGATCAAACCAGGTTGATTTAATGGGAATTGCCTTGGCCAATTCCTCCTATTCAACTACCTCTTTTCCTCTTTTTAGAGTGTCAATAAATTTGTTTTTTTTTCCTTGAAGCTCCGTTTGAGCTGTCTCATATTCATACATTTCTCTTTCACCAATATCTTCTAACACTCTATCAAGTTCTGGATTAGAGTATGTCTTAACTGTGTTTTCTGGAACTTCAACCTTTTCATACTTCTTGTAATAAGATTTATCCTTTCTGTAATCTTTTCTCTATTCCTGTGTGTATATTTCCCCGATGGGTATTCTTCCCCTTCCCCTTCCCCTTCTTCCACTTCATTTGCCTTGATAAGGAGGTCTTCCTCTGTAGATAGGTGTTGGAAGGATAGGTTCAGTTATTTGTCTTAGGACAGGTGATGGAGAAGGAGGCTGAGTTGGTGTTGATAGCTGATCTGTGACAAGATAATTTGAGGCAAGTTCAATTGAATCACATTCATGATCAGGCACCTTTGTAGAAGCAGGTGTTGTGGTAGAGTCACCAAAGGACACCCTGAATTGAAGGCGATCAGGAATGGATATCTCAGTTTTAGCAGTGTATCCCTGAGTGTGCATGACATGGATTTGATCATCTGAACATACATGACTCTCCCCCTGTATTGAAGACCCCCCCTGCATTGAGGGCAGGATTCTTGGTGAGGATGACTCCCCCTGGATGGCTGCATCTGTCTGTAACTTAGATGAAACAACAGGTTCTCCTTCAGAGATGAGGGAGAGAGGGATTGCTGTCGTATAGACAAAATCTTGAGGGATCTAATGTTGATGAGTTTGTTGTCTGCTGGTACTGCTCTCCCCCTGCTTTATATTATAGAAGAAGGATATAAAGCCATCAGCAGACACAGCTGCCGATCTCACTTCCTTGTCAAAGACCTCTAGGTCAGAGGTAAGGTCTTGCAATCGTTTATGTTGACGATATAGTTTTCGATAACAATCCGTTGAGAAGTCTAGATAGAGCGAGCCAAACTTGGATAAGACTGTTTTAAGAGCTAGGTTGACTACCTCCACTATATCTTCATAACTGGATGGAGAGGCCATTGAAACACTATGCGTACCTACACTGAAATAAGGAAAATAGACGAAGAGAGGGAAGAAGGAAGAGAGCAGGAAGGAGAGAATTCGAATAGCACAATTGAACTAAACGCAAAAGTTGCTTTGAGTAGATGAATCATCACAACTTAGGGTTTTATTTGAAGCAACATCGAGAGAGGAGCAGAATTCAGCATGCCAAAATATGTCAAAGCGTGCGATCTTTAAAATCGACGAAGCGTTGAGTTGATGTTGACGTGGATTCGAGATATAGTCTTTAATCATGATGTAGATGTAAACTTTGATAAGTATTCAATGTTACATCGAGTGGTATTCGAAGGATCCTCCCCATAGAGTTCTAGAAGCTGACGTCAAGTAGAAGTCGACGGTACGTCGATTCGAATTCAACGCAGCTTTGATTAAACTTGTATAATTTTATTCAAGATTTTTGGTATTTTTCCAAGCAATAATTTTCTACAGAAAATAGATCTTTATAATAATAGGGGACCTACAAAGCTCCATCAAGCATCCCCAAGGAATTGATGAAGAACTTGTGCTTACTTCCAACAAGAGGCATAGTGAAGATGTCAGCCCTTTGATTGTCAGTAGATATGTATTGAAGGTTGATCTTACCCTTTACTATTGAAAGGGAGTTTAGTTCTTAAGTTAAAAGTTTCTGGGTTATTTAAAAATAGTGATATATATAAGTGTATACAAACTAACACAAATTCACAGATATCAGCACATCACAGGAAATAGACAAGCATCACAGATGACACAAAGAAATATAGTAGTTCCCCAATCAACCTGGGTACATCTACTCTTCTACCACACTTGGTAAGAATCCACTACAGGTTGATGATAAGGTGCCCTGCCACCAAGTGGTTTTTGATCAGGTGTCCACACACCAAGGGAGCTTTTGATCAGGTGCTCTAACCCAACTACAGGTTTTTGATAAGGTGCCCTGCCACCAATGGCTTTAACTTTTGAAGGGAGTTATAACCCTTTATACAGGTAAAAGGAAAATGTAAAATATATATTGTTCTTCTCTTGGCTTGAGAAGACTCTAGAGATCCAGATGGTGTTATTGAGATTGGATCTTTGAAGATGATGTTGACGAGCTCCCCCTGTCTGATTGAGATTGATGACAACTTGTGTAGGCTTCTTCTCTTGATTGTAATAACTCCTTTTCTTCTTATGCAGTTTGATCCTGAGCAAATGATATTGTTTGGTGTCTCAGGATGAAGATGATCTGCAAAGAGGAGTTAGCAAAAAGAAGATAAATAATATATTAGATCTGCTTCTTCTTTTTTGCTTCTCTATTTTTCTCTTCCTGGTTCTTCCTATTCTCTTCTACTTTGTTATATGTTTATGTTCTGTCTTTTTTTCTTCTCTGCTCTTCTATTTGTATATATGATCTAGAGTTGTTTGAATTCTTGCCCGACAAGATAGGAAGGAGATAATGTCTCTTTCATTTCCTAGATTCCCCGAGAAGATAAATTGCCGTCTTTTGCTTATCTGCAACGGCTATAGCATTTAATGCTGCAACGACTATAATGTTAATTTATAAAGGCAGCAATATATAGCAATATATAAATAGAAATGATTAAAATATTGCTTTAATCAGATATAAGAATATTAGTCGAACTGAGAATATCAAATTATAAAGCTGGTAGAAATTCGTCGAGCTCAGCTTCAAGTTCGTCGATCTGATCATTTAATTCATCGTTCTGAGCTTCTACTGAATATTCGTCAAACACAGACTTGAGATCATCGAACACAACTTTTCGTCGAGCTGGATTTCGTCGATCGCTGAGACGGGGTCTGCTCGTCGACCGCTAAGACAATCTGTTCGTCGACCGCTGAACCGCTGAGAGGGGATCGTCGACCGCTGAGATAGCTGGATTTCATCGAGCGCAGAATAAACATCTTTTGTCGACCGCAGAGCGCCGTTCGTCGAACGCAGATATCCGTTCGTCGAATGCAGAGAACATATATAATTTTTATCTTTCCCTTATTTTCTCAATCTATTAATTATATATATTTTCAGCCTTCTATCTTAATGGGATTTGATCTAAGTTATAAGATGTGTTATGATAGAAACTTAGACATTAAAGATGGATCCTAACTAAAATCAAAACTAAGGTTCCAACAATCTCCCCCTATTTGAGTTGGGATCCTAAGCCAAATTAAGACTAGGTTCTAACAATCTCCCCCTATTTGGTTTAGGATACCTAAGCATAAAAAAAGATATTGAATAACTTAAGGCATTAGGGTCAGAGATTATAGAAGAATATTTAACCATAAATTATGTTATTTCTTCTTCTTTTAAAATACATTTAAGCAATATTGATTTCCTAGATTTTGATTTAAATGGGATTTTAATGATATGAATTGCTACAACTGTTATTGGGTTCTAAGGAATTTTTAAAATCAAAAAAACATTGCCTGATACCTTCCTTCTCTAGAATCCCCTTAATCAGAAGAGACTCACACTCAGTGCTCTGATCATTTCTGATTTATGCAATCTGAGTAGAATGCTCAACATGATTTTGGAGAAAATCTGTAAGAATGTGAAGTTATCTGACTTTGTTTTTAAGATAGAAAAATTTAAATGAACCTTATAATTGCTGTTTAATTATAAAAGTTTTAAAATAGATAAAAACAAATGCTTTATAATTAGATATATTGGCTTTTTTATCTCATTAAAATATAAATTTGAAAAATTATTTTGATTTTGCTGAACAAAAAATATTTCTTTTTCTTTAGTCTTAATTGACTTATTTTTCAAAGAAATAATTTGTTCTTCTGAGTTTTTCAAATTTTTTTTAAGTTTATTATTTTCAGGAATTAAAATATTTATTTTTATTAAATCTTTTATAATTTTCTTCTTAGATTTTATTATATCTGTATATAGAATTTTAAAATCTGATTTGTAATTTTCAGAGGTAGAGATAGGATTTGAAGTTACCTCATTTACCTTTTCTGCATCTGAGATGTGGTTTGAGCCATATATGGCCAACATGCAGAAAGCTCTAGCTTTTTGTTCTTCTTCTTCTTCTTCACTTGATCTTGAAAATGGTTCCGCATCATAAATACAGTTAGTGGAAGAAGTGGAAGAAGATTCATTTACCATCCTTGAGAGGGAGTTCCAGATGCCCCTTGCTGAAGTGCAATCAGCAACTCTTTGAAGAATGTCTTTTGACATTGATTGAGCCAATATGTCCAAGGCCTTTGCATCAGCACTTTTCAGCTTTTCTTGAGCATCTATTGAAGAAATTGAAGATGGAGGTCCTGGCAAAATAGATTTGTAAATGTCTTCATCTATGATATTCATATATAATATAATTCTAACTTGCCATAAACAAAATCTATCCAAATTACAGATTGGTGGACTAGTGATTAAAAAATCTTCTTGTGCCATTAGATTTTAGAAAAACCCTTTAAAAAAAATTTAAGAACTAATTGATCTTTATGATTCAGGTGTTAGCCTGTATAAATAATCAACTACCCTCTGATACCAATTGAAAGTGCAATTGAATATCAGTTGAAGGTGATTAATATAATCAACCTTGATTTGATACCAATTGAAAGGGAGTTTAGTTCTTAAGTTAAAAGTTTCTGGGTAATTTAAAAATACTGATATATATAAGTGTATACAAACTAACACAAATTCACAGATATCAGCACATCACAGGAAATAGACAAGCATCACAGATGACACAAAGAAATATAGTAGTTCCCCAATCAACCGGGTACATCTACTCTTCTACCACACTTGGTAGGAATCCACTACAGGTTGTTGATCAGGTGCCCTGCAACCAAGGGGTTTTTGATCAGGTGTCCACACACCAAGGGAGCTTTTGATCAGGTGCTCTAACCCAACTACAGGTTTTTGATAAGGTGCCCTACCACCAATGGCTTTAACTTTTGAAGGGAGTTATAACCCTTTATACATGTAAAAGGAAAATGTAAAATATATATTGTTCTTCTCTTGGCTTGAGAAGACTCTAGAGATCCAGATGGTGTTGTTGAGATTGGATCTTTGAAGATGATGTTGAAGAGCTCCTCCTGTCTGATTGAGATTGATGATAGCTTGTGGAGGCTTCTTCTCTTGATTGTAATAACTCCTTTTCTTCTTATGCAGTTTGATCCTGAGCAAATGATATTGTTTGGTGTCTCAGGATGAAGATGATCTGCAAAGAGGAGTTAGCAAAAAGAAGATAAATAATATATTAGATCTGCTTCTTCTTTTTGCTTCTCTGTTTTTCTCTTCCTGGTTCTTCCTATTCTCTTCTACTTTGTTATATGTTTGTGTTCTATCTTTTTTTCTTCTCTGCTCTTCTCTTTGTATATATGATCTGGAGCTGTTTGAATTCTTGCCCGACAAGAGAGGAAGGAGATAATTTCTCTTTCATTTCCTAGATTCCTCGAGAAGATAAATTGTCGTCTTTTGCTTATCTACAACGGCTATAACATTTAATGCTGCAACGACTATAATGTTAATTTATCAAGGCAGCAATATATAGCAATATATAAATAGAAATGATTAAAATATTGGTTTAATCAGATATAAGAATATTAGTCGAACTGAGAATATCAAATTATAAAGCTGGTAGAAATTCATCGAGCTCAGCTTCAAGTTCGTCAATCTGATCATTTAATTCTTCGTTCTGAGCTTCTGCTGAATATTCATCGAACGCAGACTTGAGATCGTTGAACGCAACTTTTCGTCGAGCTGGATTTCATCGACCGCTGAGACGGGGTCTGTTTGTCGACCGCTGAGACAATCTGTTCGTCGACCGCTGAATCGCTGAGACGGGATCGTCGACCGCTGAGATAGCTGAATTTCGTCAAGCGTAGAATGAACATATTTCGTCGACCGCAGAGCGCCGTTCGTCGAACGTAGATAGCCGTTCGTCGAATGCAGAGAACATATATAATTTTTATCTTTCTCTTATTTTCTCAGCCTATTAATTATATATATTTTCAGCCTTCTATCTTAATGGGATTTGATCTAAGTTATAAGATGTGTTATGACAGAAACTTAGATATTAAAGATGGATCCTAACTCAAATCAAAACTAAGGTTCCAACATCTACATTGTCTCTAAGAAAGTGGTGCCTTATCTCTATGTGCTTAGTTCTACTGTGGAGAACAGGATTGGACGCAATTGAAATTGCACTAGAGCTGTCACAATAGATTGTGGAATTGCCAAGAGAAAAGTTATAATCTAGCAACTGATTTTGCATCCACAAAATTTGTGAACAGCAGCTTCCTGCAGCTATTTACTCAGCTTCAGTTGTAGAAGTGGAGACTGTGGTTTGCTTCTTGCTAAACCATGATATTAGTCTACAACCCAGAAGATGACATGTTCCTAAAGTGCTTTTTCTATCAAGCCTGCATCCAGCATAGTTTGCATCTGAATATCCAACCAATTCAAATCCAGATTCAGCTGGATACCATAAGCCAAGATCAGGAGTACCCTTCAGATATCTGAGGATACTTTTGACAGAACTCTTATGGGATTCCTTTGGGTCGACCTAAAATCTTGCAAAGATACATGTAGCAAATATTATGTCAGGTCTGTTAGCTGTTAGGTAGAGAAAAGAGCCAATGGATGCTCTATAAGTCTTCTGATCAAATGACTTACCTTGTTCATCTCTATCTAGAACATCATTAGTAGACATGGGGGTTTTCATAACAGATGCATTTTCCATCCCAAACCTCTTAATGAGTTTTTTGGTATATTTGGATTGAGATATGAAAATGCTATCTGGACTCTGTTTAACTTGGAGTCTAAGGAAATAGGATAACTCCCCCATGCCACTCATTTCAAATCTTGACTGCATTAGGTAAGCAAACCTTTTGCATAAAGATTGATCTGTGGACCCAAATATAATATCATCCACATATATTTGTACAAGAAGTAGTTGATTCCTTGTCTTGACTCCTGCTGTCAAGTTTCCTATCACTTGAGTTGAAGGATGGTCTTTTTGGGTCATCCTGGATCTAGTTGAGTGATTTAGAATCTGCTCTTCTTCCGGGGCTATCACTTGCTCAGTGACAGTTGGAATTTCAACATCATGTACTGGAATAGTATCTGTAGCTGGTACCCCTGGTGCTACAGTTTCCTCTTCATCTGCTATAGAGTCCTCACCAGAGACAATGTCAATTTCTTGTTGTTCCTTTTCTTGACATACTGATGGATGATCTACTATGCTCATTGTAACGCCCCTGCTTTTTGTTAATTATTTTGTGTAGCCGCTGTGACGTAATTTTGGCGTAAGGGCGTCACGTCAGCTCGTCAGGTGTATTTTTGGGCCTTAGCTTAGTTAAAGTATGTAATTTAGATCGAGCGTGCAAAATTTTGCGACGTTTCGAGTTAAAGGGATTATTTTGGGTAGTTATCAAGATTTTAGCTTCAGGAAGCTTTATCCGGAGTTTGGCTCATCGAAATTGAATTCTGACTTCACCGTTGGATTCGCAGCGCCGTTTTTCTATTAGGGGGCGAGTTTCGTGAAAATCCGACGTGTTTTAGTTGCCCTCGTTGTTTAAATATAATGTATGATTTATTTATTAATTAATCAAGAAATTAGGGTTTTATATAAATACCTAAAATTTCAAAGAAACCCTATTCCTCTTCTTCTCCATCGAGCCGACCAGTCCTCGTGTGATAGCGAGAGTGGCGTGTCGAGATCTTCTTCCGGCCGGCGATTCGAGAGCCGTAGTGGATGGAATCGTGTTCGGAGAGTAGAATCGGAGAGCTCTCGGTTAGATCTTCCTTCTAGTGGTAAGAGTTTCCTATTTCTTGGGATTTTTGGAGTCAAGGTTGTGACCTAACTCCTCTTTTTGGCCTGAAAAGTTTCAGGTGGTTGTGCTTGAGTGAGTTCTTAGCCGATCCATAGCTTTTGGAGCGGAGAACTCCGAGTTTGCAAGGTTTAAGGAAAGTGGCAATTTCTTTCTCCTTCTCTTTCGTTGTTGAAGTGTCGTTTCTTGCTTGAGCTGTTATTGCATTGCTTAACTCTTGACCTTGGGGTGTTTCTTGGTTAATTTTGACTTTTGAACTCTCTTATGATCTCACCCTAAATGTCTAAATTTTTCCCTAGAAAAGAATCTGTCTGCAGCCTAGAACTGTCTGCCTTTTCTCGAGAAAAGCCCTTTGATTTCTCGAGAAGTCCTCATTGTCTCTTGAGAAATCCTTGCAGAAAGCCCTTTGATTTCTCGAGAAGTCCTCATTGTCTCTCGAGAAATCCTTGCAGAAAGCCCTTTGAGTTCTCGAGAAGTCCTCATCTCTCGAGAAATCCTTGTAGAAAGCCCTTTGAGTTCTCGAGAAGTCCTCATTGTCTCTCGAGAAATCCTTGCAGAAAGCCCTTTGAGTTCTCGAGAAGTCCTCATTGTCTCTCGAGAAATCCATGCAGAAAGCCCTTTGATTTCTCGAGAAGTCCTCATTGTCTCTCGAGAAATCCCTGCAGAAAAGTTCCTTTGCTTCTCGAGATATCCCTGAAGTCATTCTTCCCGTTTTCTCGAGAACTTCCCTCTGTTTCTCGAGAAATACCTTCCATTCCTCGAGAAATGTCTTCTCCTTCCCAAGAAATGCCTGTCCATTTCTAAGTCTTTGAGTTTTGTCTATGATCTCTTCTCTCTCTTGGAATTTTGTATATTCTAAAGTGTACATGGGTATTGTCAATGCATGTTTTGTGCCTTTGATCATGATTACTTCCTGCCTAAACTCTTGTACCTGCTGCGATTAAGCATATTTCTGGGTTTCCCTTATGAATCGTCTTGAGCGGTGTTTACTTCATTTGTGACCCTATCCTTAGGGTCTCCTGGTGATTGTTTTCTCGGGCTTCGTCCTGTGCCATAATTAAAGAAATTAATTAAAATGAACCATTGACTTTAGCCTTGCGCGGTGGGCCGTGTTTGGGGGGCAGTGGGGGTTTGTTGTAGCCTTGCACGGTGGACATTTTAGAGGTGAACCGAGGGCTTGGCCTGTGGTCCCGAGGGCCGTGTTTGGGTGGTTGGGGATAGAGAAACCCCCACCCATTTTAGACTTTGGGTGGCAAAGGATAAAGAGCCGCCACCCGCTTAACCTGAGCTGATCAGTCTCTTTAAATAGAATTTACAATATAAGTGAACCATGCTTGTTCCTCTTTATGATATTTTGTGCACTCGGTGCTTTGCTTAGTTCTTTGCTTTGGAGTTCTCCTTTTCTATAAGTTTGTCCTGGGTTGGTACCCCTTATGCCTTATTTACTTTACTTCTTGTCTCTCTGCTTCTTGTAAATCCCTTGCTGAGGCGTTCTTTGTTTTATTGAATGTCTCAGGTTCTGAGCCATAAAAACTATTGGTATCCCGGAGTCTTCGGGAGTTTTAGTTTCTGTTTTACCCCGCTGCTGCGAGGTATTCGTTATTAGTTTTCTTCTTATGTTCAGACACGCTAGTTTAGAGCCAATGGGTTAGTGTCAGGTTGTTGATGCCCGTTGTGCCTCTTTTTGATACTTTATAGTTTACTTGCCAGCTAATGCCACTGCTTTTAGATCTGATGTATCTTGCTCTCTAGGAATGATTTATGTCTAGGTGCATCATAGTTATAAAATGATTTTTCTTTCATCCTCATCGCATTCTTTTAACTGAAATCCTTAGTTTTAAAGTCACCTAAAGGTATTTTCTATTCTTATGCTACGCCTAGATATGTATATATCGTTTACTTTATGTCCTGTCATCACGTGCATATAGGACCTTCAGTGAACAAAATCATGTATTTTTCCGCTGCAAATTTCATATATTTTCTCGGTGGACTAGTTGATCCACGAACTAAGAGACACAGTTCTTACTCCAAACCCTAATAAATGATTTCAAATGACGAATTATCATGTAAGCATGTTTGATTTACATAAGTAATAGGTTCCCGCCTGAGCATTTGCAGTTGTCTCCTGTATGATGTGGCATCATGATGCGTATTTTCTCTTACTCTGATATTCCTAAATTCGGAGAAAATGCGGGTTGTGACAGTTGGTATCAGAGGGAGGTTTGTTCGACAAGTTGGTCGAGTGACTAATTCTGATATAGTATAGTTGTTTGGTTTCATTGCATACACACACTGATGTGTCATCAGTACGTCTTGGCTGAAGCATGAACACTACACTCATAGCATGATAAGAAGTATATGGGGAAAATTATGTAGTATGGGATGCATAATATGTGTTTGTATATGCATCCACCATAGGTGGCAACATGTGACGATTATGTAGTATGAGATGCATAACCATCATCACATGGATGCCCATTAACACATTTTTCCTTTTCGTTACACGCAATATTATGTAGTATGTGATGCATAATATTTCATGTGTACGCCGCTCATAACATGTATTAAGGCTTTTATTAGAATGCATAACACAACTTACATTACATAGCATTGCATAAGCACATGTGCGAAGATAAAGACCTATATGATGAGACACGTACACCCATAATTTCAAACGAACACAAGAAAATTCATGCATTCATGACCCTTGCACATGAGTCAAGAGGGATGATG
Source organism: Dactylorhiza incarnata (assembly GCA_033032865.1). Taxonomy (NCBI): domain Eukaryota; kingdom Viridiplantae; phylum Streptophyta; class Magnoliopsida; order Asparagales; family Orchidaceae; genus Dactylorhiza; species Dactylorhiza incarnata. Next base: position 20,739,741 of record JAWHQI010000003.1, read on the forward strand.
TAGTATCATCCCCAAATTTAGCATAACATCATGAAAATCCAAGAGTAAGGTGGTAGCAATAGCAAGTATCTGTACATGTATATTCTGAACCAAGCAAAGTAGTCTTAGTGTAAGGTTATATTTTGATTGTAGGTTTATGCGTTTTAGCAGAAATGGTGCGTAAGCGAGTCGCGACTAGGTCGACACCTCAGTCGGAGGGTGAGTCATCCGTAGAGCAGAATGAAGCGTTGATTGAGAGCATGCGCCAGAGCAATGAGGCTCTGACAAGACAAATGGTTGCAATGCAGTCGCAAGTTGAGGCATTATTGTCTGCCGGGGCAAGGCAGCAAACCATGGTGCAGGCCCCCGTAATAGAGCAGACCTTACCTACCCCTCCTACTCCCCTGGTACCCCCAGTAGCGATACCGCCAGAAATGAACTTCATTTTGCACTTTCAGAGGTTGGGACCTCCATCGTATGACAGACGAGCTAACTTCGTGGCCTTGGACGATTGGCTTATAAACATGGAGGAGATGTTCTCGTATTCAGGGATTGCCGAAGACCAAAGGGTGATGATTGACACGTACCAACTAAAGGGCCTCGCAAAGAGCTGGTGGCTGAGGGAGATGGAAGACCTTATTGGAAGATGTACGTGGGAAACCTTCAAAGGGATACTGATAAGGAAGTTCCTGCCGTCGGTAGATCAGGACCGGTTGATGAATGACTTCCTGTATCTGAAGCAGAGGCAGCTCTCGGTAAGTGAGTACGAAATTGAGTTTTGCAAGATGAGTAGGTTTGCCCCAGCCCTGGTAGCCTCGGAAGAAGGTAGGGTGAAGAGATTTCTGGTTGGTCTCCGCAGTGACATCCAGCAACTGGCCAGTGCGTACAGGTCAGAGATGTACGCTGAGGTAGTAGAGGCATCACTGAATGCTGAGGCAATTGATAATGCCAAGAATCGAGGATCAATATTGAGGAAGGGAAATAGAAAGGCTGGAGGAGAAGGGAATTTTGGTGCACCTGGCTCAGTCTTGAAGAAAGGAGGTGGTGAGGTCTGCAGTTTCTGTGGATGCTCTGGCCATCCGTTTGAAAAGTGTTTCAAGAGGAAAGGAGTTTAAAAGCAGCAACGAGTGCTGACAATTCAGGGTACTCCGAAGGGAGAGGTGCTCTGCCCGTTGTGCAAGCAGAAGGGGCATGATGCACCTCCCCGAGTTGGACCAAGGAGAAAGTCTGCTTCCAATGCAGACAGAAAGGGCACATGAAGTTTCAATGCCCGCGAGTTCAACCCCTGTTGCAGCCAGTTCCGCTTCGAGCCTTGCCGCCGCCGCAGCATTAGGATAAAGGAAGAGAAAAGCTGAACGTGTTAACCCAGGAGCAAGCGCAGTCATCGACCCAAGTGATAGCAGGTTAGACCTTAAGCCAGCTATTAAGTCTTGATTCCTTTTAGTTTCGCTGTATTAGACTAGTTTCTTTTTCGCGCTTATAGGGAGATTTAAGGTAAAGAATCGTTGGGCGCATAATCTTTTCGATTCGGGTGCTACCCATTCATTCGTGGCAAGGGCTTTCGTCGAGCATCACCGTTTGACCCCTGAGCTGGGCAACAGTTCGTTCCTCGTTAAGTTCCCTTCTGGTGATTTAGTATCCTCGATCCAGTGCATCCGAAATTTCCCCATTCTCTTAGGAGATTTCTTGGTTGTTGGTGATCTCAAGGTGTTGGACCTAGAAGACTTGGACGTGATTTTGGGTATGGACTGGTTGTCCAGTTATGATGCCGTCATCCGATGCAAGGAAAAGCGTCTGGACTTTGTGATGGACAACGATCATCCCATGAGCATTTTTGGATCTCCATGCCAGAGATCCCCGATAATTTCTGCGGTATATGTTCGGAAACTGTTAAATTCTGGTTGCTTGGCTTACCTTGTTTCGGTGTTTGAAACAATTAGTGGTTCGTCGTGTATCGAGGGTGTTCCGGTTGTGCGAGAGTTTCCTGATGTCTTCCCTATCAGTCTTCCTGGTCTTCCGCCTGATAGAGATGTGGAGTTCATTATTGATCTTGAGCCTGATACTCATCCTATCGCTAAGGCACCGTACCGTATGGCCCCGCGTGAGCTAGAAGAGTTGCGGACTCAGTTAGATGAGCTGTTGCAAGATGGATTCATTAGACCAAGTTCTTCGCCCTGGGGTGATCCAGTGTTGTTTGTGAAAAAGAAATATGGTTCTATGAGGTTGTGCATAGACTATAGGGAGTTGAATTGGGTAACCATCAAGAACAGATATCCGTTGCTGCGAATCGATGATCTGTTTGATCAGTTACATGGTAGTTCAGTATTTTCAAAGATTGATCTTCGACCAGGTTACCATCAATTGAGGATCCGTGAGTCGGACGTCCCTCGAATTGCCTTTTGTTCCTATTATGGTCATTTTGAATTCCTGGTAATGTCATTTGGCTTGACAAATGCACCCTCTGTGTTTATGGACATGATGAACCATGTGTTCAAAGACTTTCTAGATCATTTTGTAGTGGTATTCATCGATGATGTATTTGTGTATTCTAGAAGTACTGAGGAGCATGCTATGCATTTGCGCTTAGTATTGTCTACCCTAAGAGAGCACAAGTTGTAGGCGAAGCTGAGTAAGTGTGAGTTCTGGCTTTCTCAGGTGTCCTTTCTAGGTCATGTAGTGAACAAGGACGGAATTACTGTAGATCCAACTAAGATTTCTGCTGTGTTAGATTGGAAGACGCCTTCAATGCTTATGGAGATAAGGAGTTTCTTAGGGTTGGTAGGGTACTACAGGAGATTTGTTCAAGGATTCTCGGTGATGTCGGCACCTTTAACTAAGCTTACCCAGAAGAATACCACTTTTATCTGGAGCGATAAGTGCGAAGAAGCCTTTTATGAATTAAAGAGGCGTTTATGCAATGCTCCTGTGTTGGCCTTACCGATAGAAGGAGTAGAGTATACTGTTTATGTTGACGCATCTCACATTGGACTATGGTGTGTTTTGATGCAAGAAGGAAAGGTGATTGCCTATGGGTCTAGACAACTGAAAGTTCATAAAAAGAATTACCCTACGCATGACTTAGAATTTGCTGCATTAATTTATGCCCTAAAGCTCTGGAGACATCTGTTATATGGAGTGTCATGCAAGATTTTCACAGATCATAAGAGTTTGAAGTATGTCTTCACCCAGAAGGAGTTGAATTTGCGCCAGCGTAGATGGTTGGAGTTTTTTGCGGATTATGAAGTTGACATCCTTTATCATCCGGGTAAGGCTAATGTGGTGGCCGATGCCCTGAGTAGAAAGACCACGCATGTCTTCAATCTCTCCGTGCACTCCTTGGTGGAGGAGTTTATGCTGATGGATATCTCAGTCGGTAGTAGTACCGCACCTTCGAGTCTTGAAGCTGAAGAGCCTTCTTGGATTTCCCTTAAGAGACTGCACCAAAAAGAAGATCCTGACTTGCAGCATCTCCGGATTAGGACCGAGAAAGGAGAATTACCAGACTTTTCAATCGATGATAAAGATACCCTGATGTATCGAGGTAGATATTGCATTCCTGCATCGGAAGATATTTGAGCAAAGATTTGTAGTGAAGCGCATGACTCAAGTGTTTCCTATCATCTTGGTTCCAAAAAATGTACAAAGACCTGAAGAAGATCGTCTGGTGGTCAGGTATGAAGTACGATATAGCTAACTATGTTTTAGAATGTTTTACTTGCCCGCGCGTAAGGCAGATCATAAGAGGCCTGGAGGTAAACTGAACCCTTTGGATATTCCATGCTGGAAGTGGGAGAGTATTTCAATGGACTTCATTACTGGTTTATCGAGATCCCTCAGAGGACACGATTTGGTACGGGTCATAGTTGACAGATTGACAAAGTGTGCTCACTTTGTGCCTTTTAAGATCGACTACTCTATGGAGAAAATAACAGAACTTTATTTAAATGAAGTCATAAGATTGCATGGTGTGCCCGTGAGCATTGTGTCGGATCGGGATTCCAGATATATGTCTCGCTTCTGGAGGAGTTTGTAGGGAGCTTTGGGTACTGACCTTAGATACTCTACCGCTTACCACCCTCAGACCAATGGTCAGACGGAGAGAGTGAATCAAATTTTGGAAGATATGATCAGGTGCTATATTTTGGATCATGGAGGAGCTTGGGATAAGCGTCTTGGGTTGATGGAATTTGCCTTCAATAACAGTTATCAGGAAAGCCTGCAGATGGCCCCCTTTGTGTATCAGGAATGGCTTTTTGGGCCGAGGTTGGGGAGAGTCCGTTGTGAGGCCCAGAGGCTTTGGAAGAAATGAATGTTGCCGTGACTCATATCCGCGAGAATCTTCGTATTGCCTAGGAGCGGTATGAGAAGTATGCCAATCGGAGAAGGGTGGACCTGGAATTCGCCGTTGGGGACATGGTGTTCTTGAAAGTTTCTCCGATGCCGAGCATTAAGAGATTTGGGAGGAACCATAAGTTGGACCCCCGATATGTGGGACCGTTCTAGGTTGTGGAGCGCATTGGAGCGTCAGCTTATAGGCTAGACTTGCCTGCTGCATTCCCTGATGTTCATGATGTATTTCACGTGAGCCAATTGAGGAAGTGTTTCTGTAGTGACCGGCTTATTCTCGATTCGGTGCCGAAAATGTAGCCCAACCTTTCCTATGTTGAAGAGCCTATCCGAATCTTGGAGACTCAGGAGCATGTGTTGCGGAAGAAGATGATCCCGATGGTTAAAGTTCTTTGGAAGAATCAGGGCATCGAGAGCGCAACTTGGGAGCTGGAGTCTGCCATGAGAAAGACCTATCCTAGCCTCTCTCTTAGAGCCCAGGTAAATATTCGGTCAAATAATCTTTGAGTTTGTTTCTGTATCTCTCGTGATCGTTGGATTTCAAGTTTCGGGACAAAACTTCTTTTTAGGGGGAGTGACTGTAACGCCCCTGATTTTCGTTAATTATTTTGCGTAGCCGCTGTGACGTAATTTTGGCGTAAGGGTGTTACGTCAGCTCGTCAGGTGTAGTTTTGGGCCTTAGCGTAGTTAAAGTATGTAATTTAGATCGAGCATGCAAAATTTCACGACGTTTCGAGTTAAAGGGATTATTTTGGGTAGTTATCAAGAGTTTAGCTTCGCGAAGCTTTATCCCAAGTTTGGCTCGTCAGATTGAATTCTGACTTCGCCGTTGGATTCGTAGCACCGTTTTTCTGTTAGGGAGCGAGTTTTGTGAAAATCCGAGGTATTTTAGTTGCCCTCGTAGTTTAAATAGAATGCATGATTTATTTATTAATTAATCAAGAAATTAGGGTTTTATATAAATACCTAAAATTTCAAAGAAACCCTATTCCTCTTCTTCTCTATCGAGCCGACCAGTCCTCGTGCGATAGAGAGAGTGACGTGTCGAGATATTCTTCCGGCCAGCGATTCGAGAGCCGTAGTGGACGGAATCATGTTCAGAGAGTAGAATCGGAGAGCTCTCGACGAGATCTTCGTTCTAGTGGTAAGAGTTTCCTGTTTCTTGGGATTTTGGGAGTCAAGGTTGTGACCTAACTCCTCTTTTTGGCCCGAAAAGTTTCAGGTTGTTGTGCTTGAGTGAGTTCTTAGCCGATCCATAGCTTTTGGAGCGGAGAACTTCGAGTTTGCTAGGTTTAAGGCAAGTGGCAATTTCTTTCTCCTTCTCTTTCATTGTTGAAGTGTTGTTTCTTGCTTGAGTTCTTATTGCATTGCTTAACTCTTGACCTTGTGGTGTTTCTTGGTTAATTTTGACTTTTGAACTCTCTTGTGATCTCACCCTAAATGTCTAAATTTTTCCCTAGAAAAGAATCTGTCTGCCTTTTCTCGAGAAAAGCCCTTTGATTTCTCGAGAAGTCCTCATTGTCTCTCGAGAAATCCTTGCAGAAATCCCTTTGAGTTCTCGAGAAGTCCTCATTGTCTCTCGAGAAAACCTTGCAGAAAGCCCTTTGAGTTCTCGAGAAGTCCTCATTGTCTCTCGAGAAATCCTTGTAGAAAGCCCTTTGAGTTCTCGAGAAGTCCTCATTGTCTCTCGAGAAATCCTTGCAGAAAGCCCTTTGAGTTCTCGAGAAGTCCTCGTTGTCTCTCGAGAAATCCTTGTAGAAAGCCCTTTGATTTCTCGATAAGTCCTCATTGTCTCTCGAGAAATCCCTGCAGAAAAGTTCCTTTGCTTCTCGAGATATCCCTGAAGTCATTCTTCCAGTTTTCTCGAGAACTTCCCTCTGTTTCTCGAGAAATACCTTCTGTTAGTTTATAAAGGATGTAGTCTAAATCACTTAGAGGGGGGGGGGGGGGGTGAATAGGTTTTTTGATTTTTACTTAGATGAGTCTATCTGTTTTCACGTTTAGAGAAAGCAAATGATCAAACACACAGAAAGCACACAAGCATCTATAGTGGTTCCCCAAGATAGTGTGTCTATGGTTAGTTCACTTTCCCCCTTCACCCATCTAATAGTGTGTTAGATAGGGCCAACTCCTCCAATCTCATCTCCAAGAGCTTACAAAACAGATCCCTCAGGATCTCTCAGGTTTTCCCAAACCCTACCTCAGGCTAAACAACCCTACCTCAGATCAGCCACTGATCCTACAACTCAGACCCCTTCTATGTCCTACCTCAGAGGAATCCTCCTCCTACAGCTCAGGAAATAAAGCCCTACAACTAAGATCAACAGATCCTACAAACTCAGGCCTTCAGCCCTACAACTCAGGCTATAAAGCCCTACCACTCAGAACCCAAAGGTTCCTACAATCTCAGACCAAATGGTCCTACAAGCTCAGGCAAGTTGCCCTATAGAAAAGTGAGTTTAAATCTTACTACAGCAGACAGCAGTTGAAGGAAGTCTCTTGTAGTTCTTGCACAGATTGTGCTTCCTTGTAGCTGGAGATGTTGATGGCAGCTACTATTTGATCTTCCTCTTCAGATGAAGGAAGGATGATCACCTTGCTCCTTCTTGTAAATAAGCTAACTTTCTCTCTCAGTTTCTTCTTCCTTGTTCAGTGAGCAGGATGAGAGAAATGAGAGCTTCTGCCGTCAATGGAACAGTTGATTTCTTTTGGTACACGACAGATAGATTCATAAGTGCCCTAATTTCTTCTTTTATACTTCTCTGATCTTCAACGGCTCTTAGATGACCTTTTAACAAGTATGGGAGAGACTGGTGGACCCCACACTATCTTTCTGCAGCTGGCGCCACGGGCAGAACTCGCAATCTGCGTTCGACGAACTCGCCAAACTGGGTTCGACGAACTTGCTCCACTCTATGATCGACGAACTTGCCCAAACCTGTGTTCGACGAACTGTGTTCTGCGTTCGACGAACATGCCAAGTATCAGCTGTTTCTTCTATCTCGTCTCAGTGGTCGATGAACCGTGTTCTGCGTTCGACGAACATGCCAAGTATTAGCTATTTCATCTAACTCGTCTCAGCGCTCTATCTACAGCACAGCTTTCTCAGATGCCTTCTCAATGGTTCCTTGTCTTGTCTCAGCGGTTCAACTGAGACTGAGAGCTTGTCTCAGTGATTTTGTCAGTAAACAAATTGAACAACCCGTGCACCTTGTTAAGTCTTAACCCTGCATGCTTATAAGATAGAAATAGGGTTTATCAAATACAACTTGTACTTAGTATTGAGTGTGAGGCTTCTTCAAATCAAGAGAACATTGAGGGTCAATTTCCCAACAATCTCCCCTATTTGAAGAAGGCAGAACATTCCCAATGCTAAGGTACATACCCAAATAAAAACATATCATGAACATGTAGAAGGCAGAATTCATGATAACATTGCTTAAGATAACATTTTTTTAAGCATACTTCGATACCTCATGACAGATTATGTAAAGCTTTGACTAGCTAATAGGTTATCTCCCCCTTTCTAACTCAGATTATATTAAGCTTATTCATAATAACTACCTTTGATAATTTTATTAGAGGGCTAACTCTGATTTAGTCATAGCATTGGCCATCTCCCCCTTTCTGGTTTCTTCAATTATTTTTCCCTTAGGAATTGGGAGGGAACCACTACAACATTTGCCCACTCCCCCTCAAACTGAGCAGGAACTTGCTCCCCCTCAATTTGAAAAGTATTAAATTTAATAGCTGATCTTGTTCATTTTGAACAACCCATTTTAGCTCCCCTCTCACTTGGAGCATATCTATTGATCTTATGATTTAAGGGAACCTGAAGCTCAGCTGATCCAGATATTTCTGATTCAGATGATCATTCTACTATATACTATCCTACATTCAACATTCTTAGGGAGATTGTCTACCCTATCATATGGCCTATGCCTATTGTAAATTTGATCAGTTCAGATGTCAGTATATCATAATAGTACATGTTGTCAGTACAGTTTATCATAACAGATAATGAAGGTCATATTACCACAGAGATTAATCAACACATCAGTGTGATTTGATAATCATGACAATGCAACACAAATTAATTTAACCAATAATACCTTGGTACAATTTAGCTAAATCTCAGTTTGCACAAAACAGATATAGTAGTAATTTAAAACTCAGTTTTGCACAAAAAATTCAGACAAACTACAGTTAACTCTTTGCCCAGCCATTCATAGGAAATTTATACATTCATTCAAAATTTCCTTTTTTTAGAGGAGGAACATTCAGGAAAATCAGCAGTTGCTTCTTTTCCCTTGGCTGAGACAAGTTGATTTTCTGCAGCATCCATACTTTCAGCAACAATTTCCTCTTGGACTGTAGGCTCCTTGTTTTTAGCAGGTACAGCAATGTCTTCAGTCAGATTTGTAGATGTGTCCTTTTGAGCATTGGTTGCTTCAATCTCAGCTATCTTCCTCTTGTTCTCTTGCCTTCTAAAATACATGAATGGGTTTGGGATGTATTTAGATGGCATTCTTCATGGGTTATTTTTCCTTACAAGGTTTTCTTTGAATACCTTATCTCTTTTTGTGTTCCTTTTAAGATGCTTTATTCATTCCTCAGATGGATATAACTTATCAATATCTTTGCATATTTGACCATGGCTTAGCCAGGCATTTAGGATTATCTCCTTGGAATCATCACTCCAGTATTCAAAGTCAGGGTCTCAACTGTTTTCATCCCTTTGTTTGGCCATGAATTCCTCAGTGAGCAACACATGCTCTCTTTCCCTTTTCTTTTTTAATCTCTGATTTTGTGCTATGGCCTCTTGATGAGGGAAATCCTAGTCTTCTGCCCTATTAACATCTAGTATGGGAAGATTCAGAGCAATCCTTGTGCCTTGTAGGACTCTCAGTGTGAGGTCAGAATTGATGAATGCATTTGTATCCTCCCCCTTTTTGGCTTCTTCATAAATCTTGTGATGGAGGACTTGCTTAGCTGTTGAGATTGTGCCAGAGAGAGTTTGGAAGACATTCTCAAGATCAGCTTGAAGCACATCTTTTAACTTGCCAACTTCTTCATTTAGATGGGAGGAGGTGGCTCTTGTATCAAGGGATTGGGACATGGTTGCAAGTTCTGTTCTCAGCTCTTCCTTGTAGCTGTCAGCTGCTTTATTTAACTGCATTGCAGTAGAATAGACATACTCTTAGAGATAATTTGCTGACTTCTCTATGACTTTATCTATTTTACTGACATAGTTCTTGACATATCTTATGTCCTATTCAGACAGCTGGAGTTGTTTGTCCATAGATCTTAAAATTGTATTCTAAGAAATAACAGATTTTTCAGCCAGATCAAACCATGTTGTCATCTGCTTATTGAGAATTGCAGTGGTCTCCTTTATTTCCTTGACTTCAGACATGACTTCAGACATGACTTCAGCCTTCACATTTATGATGGACTGATCAACATAATCCCTGACTGAAGTGGCTGATTGATCTATATGGGATTTCAAGGAGGAGAGGTGGGACTGTAGTAGCAGATTGATGGCATTGAGAAGAGCCTCATTGGGTGAGGTGGAAGTAGAGGTTTGCTGAATAGGTGACACTGGGGCTAGTGGTCTTGGTGAGCTTGGAGTATTGAGGATATTGATGACTAATTGGACTGGAGGTTCATGCAGGGCTGCAACTGGGGCATCCACCAGCTCATCACCTGCTTCCATGGCATCAATATGATCAGGATAGAGCTGATCATCATCTATCCCATCTTTAGAATCATCATCTTGATGATCATCTAGATCGTCTTCATCATCAAGAACTTGCTTCTCCCCCTCAGAGAGTGCATCCTTGTCAGATGAATCCAGAAAGGCTGAGACATATATTTGAAGTTAGATTCAACTACCTAGGTATTCTAATGATAAGAGGGTTAGATTTACCTATAACTTCATCTTTCTCTGAAGGTGGCTCTTTTTGCTCTTCCCCTTCAGATAGGTCAACTTGTATGGATGAGTCCATGAAGTCAAGAGCATGGTCTTTTAGTGCTAATGACCCTTGTGGTTCCTCCCCCTCAGATGGAGCACCAGATGAACCTTGTGTAGGGATGGACCAAAGGGCTGGTTCATTATCATGATTAAGTCTAATTCTTTCTTCAAGGTTGAAGATGAGTCTGTCAAGCTGACCTTACATATCTTGGGCTGATGGCCTGATGTCTTCATCAGCATCATTGATGGTTGTTAGGTCAGTAGGGGATGGTTCTTGTTGATGCTCCCCCTCAGTTAGGTCATTCATTTGTCCTTGGGGAGCTAAGGTCCACATTAGTGAAATGTCAGAATAGACAACTAAATTGATTTGCTATGAGTTATTGATTAAATGTGTAGGATGAAGGTTTAGAGAGTAGTTACTTGGAGGTTTGTTTGTGACTAGCTCCTATGGATGGAGAATGTCATCCTGTGGAGCATTCTTGGCAGGAGAATGTGATCTAGAGTCAGCAACAACATCATCATTCTTATCTGAGGGGTCAGACTCAGAACTTGATAGTATCACCCTTGATTTCTTAGAGGGTTTGGTAGTTAATTTCTCTTTTCCTTTAGACTCAGTGGTTTGACTCATTGAAAGGACCCTTGTGAATCTGTCCAAGGTCTTGATATCCATCCTCTTGAGGTAATGAAGGCTTGATCCTTTGGAATTATTGAACTTGTCGGGGTGTGATTGCAGTAGATATAAGGAGAGAATCCTTCCCATGTTGGGTGCCTGAAGGCATTCCTTTATTCTTTGAAAGATTACAACTCCCCAGGAGGTTTTCTTTTTTCAGAATAATCCTAGTCATGAGGTCAAACATGTATTGGGAGATAGTATCATGTGAGCCAGATTTGCAGAGGATGGCTTTTCCCACAATGTCTGATAATAACTTCCCCTTCTAATTGAAGAACTTCCTTTTTAATGATCCAACCTTGGCATCATTATATTCAGTCCATTTCAATGCCCTCTTCTTATCCTTCTCAGATATTTCTTCTTCCTCACTTGTGCTGCAGGATGGAAGATGAAGGGCTTTCTCTATCTTTGTTGGGGTTACTTTTACCCTTACTTCATTTATCTTGGATTTGATAAAGGACTTGGAGGAGGATAATCTGGCATTATTGAACCATTCAAAAACATCAGTTCTGAAAATGGGGCTTGGTTCAGAGAGAAGGTACTCCAGTCCTTGATCTTCAAAGAGTTGAAATACTCCCTTGATATCTTCAGAAGCATGAGCAAAACCATTCCTTACTATTTCATAACCCTCAAGAAGATCTTTCGAGCTTTTTGGATCCATTACTATAGGAGATGAAAGCGCTGGGATGGTAGAGAAGGTGTTTCGTCTCGGCAGCTGGAAGAGAAGGGTCGTGTGCCTTTCACTAAGCAAGTGTCCTATTTATATGGCTTTAGACTTAGGTGAAATTAAACCTAGTAAATTAGATTTAATTGCTCTTATGATTAAGAGAGGGATGGGTCAACTAGGGTTGCAATTAGACAACTTATGATAAATCCAACCCGTCTCAGTGGAACCACTGGGACGGTAACCTATCCGATGGGACAGAATGCACTCATCCGCTGGGACAGTTTTAGCCGTCTCAGCGGCTCAGCTGAAACAGACTGATGTGTTTAAGCTGATCTTACAACTTAACCATCATTCAGATATGATTGATTAAAGGGCCTAAGCATATCACTAATAGGGTTAATGTTTCAATACTTTAAATTACAACAAGTTAAGCATTGTATTACACATGATTGAAAGATTTAAGTATTGTACCCTATTCAACATTTAACATTCCTAGTTCAAGTTTGAGAGCATTAAAATTGGCCTCATCCAAAGATAACCTTGGGTCCATTCTTCACAGGCTTATAGTCCTTCAGAAGACTCCTTGTTCCTGTCATGTGCCATGAGCACCCACTATCCAAGTACCAAATCTGGTTTAGGCTGGTACTTGAACTAACCTGCAAGAGGAAGTTTAGTTATCCTTAGGAGCCCAAGTAGCTTTGGGTCCTAGGTGCTTGTTAGCATGATAAAATGACCTTACACTAGCTGCACCATTTGCAGGAAGGCTCATCTTTGCATATGGCACATTAGGGTTGTGCCAACAATCTATGGCAAAGTGTCCCACTTTTCCACAACACCAACATTCATGAATGTTGTATCTCCTCTTCTGAACATTTCTTGAGGGATGTGCAACACAGTCCACATGTTCAGGAGGAGAAACAACAACTTTTCTCATGTATCTTTCAGCAAGGATTTGGCTGAATGTCAATCTGTGTACAGTCTTGGTGGTCTTTGTATTAATGGCATCAGCTTGCTTTGGCTTTCAGGGAATGCAAGTTTTGATGGAATTAGACACTGAGCACTTAAACAAGTCCACTGATTTTTCAGCAGTCATGTTCTTGGCTGAATTAACCTTAGAAGCACTTGCTTTCTTATTCATTTATAAAGGGGCTGATGTACCAAATACAAATGGTCTAGGTTGGGCCATTTGAATTTCCTCATGGGGAGCCTTCAAGGTACTCAATCCCATTCCCTTTCTTCCACTATGGGAAGGAGTATTTTCCTTCCTTTAGCAACTCCCATTCTTCCAGTGAGCATAAATGCTTTCATGGTCATACCTGTTGGAAGGAAGTAACACCTTTTGAAAGGTGGTTTGAGGCTTAGCCTTCCCCTTGCTCTTCTCTCCACTCCCTTCTCCTACTTCCATTTTATTGAATCCTAGTCCTCTCCTATTGGTTTGAGAGGAGAAGGTGTCAATAATAGGAAGCACAGATTTGGGCTTGGAGAATTGAGCCACCAGACTCTTCTCCTTCACAAGCTTCTCCTCAAGGTCCTTGATGACCTTGTTCTTTAGGGAAATAGTGCTTAATTTCACAATTGTTAACCCCTGTTCATGGCTAATCTGTCTACTCATCTGAGCCACCAGGGTGGTAGGTTCAGTGTAGTCATTCTTAGTCATCTTAAGGGAAACAATTTCCTGGGCTTGCCTCTTGGCAAGCTTCTTGCCCTTCTTCAGAGCTGCCAAAAGAGCACCATACTTGTCAATCAATTGATTGACATCTTCCTCAGTTTCTGAACTACTTCCACCAATTGATGAAGGTGCTTCAGATTCTGGACATGCATCATGATCAGAAAGAGAAATGGAGGAAATTAATACCTGATCTTTGTCAGAACTATTCTGACTGTCTTCCTCATCAGTGAAGGCCATAAGACCTATCTGAACATTGTCTTCATCATCCTCTTGTATGTCACTATCTAAGTGTGGTAGAGGGGCCCTGATTCCAACCTTTACAGCTGGATAGTCTTCATCTTCTTCTGCTGCAAATAGCCCAATGTAGGCTTCTTCTTTATTTTCAGAATCTGATGTTGAGGAATCAGATTCACTCCAGCTTCTTTCTTTCTTTGCTAGGAGGGATTTTTCACCCTTCCTATATTTTTGGTGATGATGCTTCTTATCACCATTCTCCTTTCTTTTGGCTGGACAGTCAGCTATGAAATGTCCAGGTTTGCTGCAGCTATATCAAATAATGTTATTAGAAACCTGTTTACTAAGTTTGGAATCATACGTGTCACCCTTTGGGTGATGTCTTTCAGATTTCATGCTTTCCTTCTTGTAGTGTGATGATGAGGAGGGCATGTTCTTCCATTGCTTCCTCTTCATCATTTTCTTGAACTGCCTTGAAAAGGCAGCAAACTCTTCATCAGAGGAAGAGCTTCCTAAGGTGATGACTTCAGGTCCAGCACTTCTCCTTGGAGGAGACACCATCCTACCCTTGCTTCTCTTGGAGCTGTCAGCTTTGAGAGCTACAGATTTCTCCCTTGCTTGAGCCCTTGAAGAGGTGTCCTCTTCCTTCCTTGTAGATATCTGCATCTCATAGGAGAGAAGCTTGACAAACAGAGTGTGAGTTGGAGTCTCACCAAGCTTTGCCACTTCCCTGATGGCACAGATTTTTGTGTCCCAGTCCCTTGTTAGAGACCTAAGGAACTTATCTTTCAGCTCATAGTTGGTGAATGCCCTCTCATAGGTTCTCAGCTCATTGACTATTCTGAAGAACCTCTCATAGCACATGGATATGCTTTCCTGGGCTAGCTGCCCGAAGGCTTCATATTCTTGGTTAAGGAGTGATTTTCTATCATCCCTTACTTCAGTCGTCCCTTCCATATATACTACCAATGTATCACACATTTCCTTGGTAGAAGTGCAGTGTACCATATTTTGAAATGTAGAATCATCAATAGCATTAACTATGATGTTCTGGGTCCTTTTGTCCATGGTGAACAACTCAAGTTCATCCTTGGTCAAATCTTTGAATAATTTGGCCACTCTTCTTGTTGGATCTATAGTGGAAGCAGTTTGAAAAGTGAAAGGTCCTTCTTCAACTGTAATGAAGATCCTTGGATCAGATGCTTCCATAAATAGTCCGATCCTTTGCTTCCATATGCCAAAATTTGGCAACTTCATAGATCTCATTTCCTTCTGCAATCCAGAGGAAGCCATTGGATTGTGATGTGACTATACCTTTATGGGATCTGGTCAGACAGTTATGTCCTTCTTGACCAACCTCCCTCTGATACCACTTGTTAGTTTATAAAAGATGTAGTCTAAATCACCTAGAGGGGGGGGGGGGGTGAATAGGTCTTTTGATTTTTACTTAAATGAGTCTATCTATTTTCTGGTTTAGAGCAAGCAAATGATCAAACACACAGAAAGCACACAAGCAACTATTGTGGTTCCCCAAGACAGTGTGTCTATGGGTAGTCCACTTTCCCCCTTCACCCTTCTAACAGTGTGTTAGATAGGGCCAACTCCTCCAATCTCAGCTCCAAGAGCTTACAACACAGATCCCTCGGGATCTCTCAGGTTTTTCCAAACCCTACCTCAGGCTAAACAGCCCTACCTCAGATCAGCCACTGATCCTACAACTCAGACCCCTTCCAGGTCCTACCTCAGAGGAATCCTCCTTCTATAGCTCAGGCAATAAAGCCCTACAACTCAGATCAATAGATCCTACAAACTTAGGCATTCAGCCCTACAACTCAGGCTATAAAGCCCTACCACTCAGAACCCAAAGGTTCCTACAATCTCAGACCAAATCGTCCTACAAGCTCAGGCAAGTTGCCCTATAGAAAAATGAGTTCAAATCTTACTACAACAGACAACAGTTGAAGGAAGTCTCCTGCAGTTCCTGCACAGATTGTGCTTCCTTGTAGCTGGAGATGTTGATGGCAGCTACTATCTGATCTTCCTCTTCAGATGAAGGAAGGAAGATCACCTTGCTCCTTCTTGTAAAGGAGCTAACTTTCTCTCTCAGTTTCTTCTTCCTTGTTCAGTGAGAAGGATGAGAGAAATGAGAGCTTCTGCCATCAATAGAACAGTTGATTTCTTTTGGCACATGACAGACAGATTCATAAGTGCCCTAATTTCTTCTTTTATACTTCTATGATCTTCAACGATCTTAGCTGACCTTCTGACAAGTATGGGAGAGACTAGTGGACCCCACACTATTTTTCTGCAGCTGGCACCATGGGCAGCTCACAATCTGCATTCGATGAACTCGCCAAACTGGGTTCGATAAACTTGCTCCACTATGTGTTCGACGAACTTGCCCAAACCTATGTTCGATGAACTGTGTTCTGCGTTCGACGAACACGCCAAGTATCAACTGTTTCTTTTATCTGTCTCAGCGGTTGACAAACCATGTTCTGTGTTTGACGAACACGCCAAGTATCAGCTGTTTCTTCTATCTCATCTCAGCGGTCGATGAATAATGTTCTGCGTTCGACAAACACGCCAGGCCTCAGCGTATCTTTGCTGCTTCTCAGTGGCAGCTGTCCTCGTCTCAGTGGTTGCTACTTTCCCATCTCAGCGGATCCGCAGAGACAGACTATCGTCTCAGCGTATTCTTCTATCTGTAGCACAGCTTGCTCAGATGCCTTCTCAGCAGCTCCTTGTCTTGTCTCAGCGGTTCAGCTGAGACTGAGAGCTTGTCTCTGCGGTTTTGTCAGTAAACAAACTGAACAACCCATGCACCTTGTTAAGTCTTAACCCTGCATGCTTATAAGATAGAAATAGGGTTTATCAAATACCACTTGTACTTAGTATTGAGTGTGAGGCTTCTTCAAATCAAGGGAACATTAAGGGTCAATTTCCCAACACCTTCAATTCCTCGAGAAATGTCTTCTTCTTCCCGAGAAATGCCTGTCCATTTCTAAGTCTTTGAGTTATGTCTCTGATCTCTTCTCTCTCTTGGAATTTTGTATCTTCTAAAGTGTACATGGGTATTGTCAATGCATGTTTTGTGCCTTTGATCATGATTATTTCCTGCCTAAACTCTTGTACCTGATGCGGTTAAGCATATTTCTTGGTTTCCCTTATGAATCGTCTTGAGTTGTGTTTACTTCATTTGTGACCCTATCCTTAGGGTTTCCTGGTGATTATTTTCTCGGGATTCGTCCCGTGCCATAATTAAAGAAATTAATTCAAATGAACCATTGCCTTTAGCCTTGCACGGTGGGCCGTGTTTGGGGGGGCAGTGGGGATTTGTTGTAGCCTTGCACGGTGGACATTTTAGAGGTGAATCGAGGGCTTGGCCTGTGGTCCCGAGGGCCGTGTTTGGGTGCTTAGGGATAGAGAAACCCCCACCCGTTTTATGCTTTGGGTGGCAGAGGATAAAGGACCGCCACCCGCTTAACCTGAGCTGATCAGTCTCTTTAAATAGAATTTACAAGATAAATGAACTAGGCTTGTTCCTCTTTATGATATTTGGTGCACTCAGTGCTTTGCTTAGTTCTTTTCTTTGGAGTTCTCCTTTTCTGTAAGTTTGGCCTGGGTTGGTACCCCTTATGCCTTATTTACTTTACTTCTTGTCTCTCTGCCTCTTATAAATCCCTTGCTGAGGCGTTATTTGTTTTATTGAATGTCTCAGGTTCTGAGCCATAGCGGCTATTGGTAGCCCAGAGTCTTCGAGAGTTTTAGTTGTTGTTTTACCCCGCTGCTGTGAGGTAGTCGTTATTAGTTTTCTTCTTGTGTTCAGACATGCTAGCTTGGAGCCAATGGGTTAGTGTCAGGTTGTTGACGCCCGTAGTGCCTCTTTTTGATACTTTATAGTTTACTTGCCATCTAATGCCACTGCTTTTAGATCTGATGTATCTTGCTCTCTGAGAATGATTTATGTCTAGGTGCATCATAGTTATAAAAGGATTTTTCTTTCATCCTCATCGCATTCTTTTAACTGAAATCCTTAGTTTTAAAGTCACCTAAAGGTATTTTCTATACTTATGCTACGCCTAGATATGTACATATCATTTACTTTATGTCTTACATCACGTGCATATAGGACCTTAAGTGAACAAAATAAAGTATTTTTCCGCTGCAAATTTCATATATTTTCTCGGTGGACTAGTTGATCCACGAACTGAGAGACACAGTTCTTACTCCAAGCCCTAATAAATGATTTTAAATCATGAATTATCATGTAATCATGTTTTATTTAAATAAGTAATAGGTTCCCGCCTGAGCATCTGCAGTTGTCTCCTGTATGACGTGGCATCATGACGCGTATTTTCTCTTACTCTGATATTGCTAAATTTAGAGAAAATGCGGGTTGTGACACTCATCCTTTCAACCTGCTCTGCAAGCTGATCTTCTTCATGTAGAATAGGACTGGTGGAAGTTTCCTTCCCCTTGTATACCATGTTAGTTTCATCAAAAACTACATGCATTGACTCCTCAATTTTGAGAGAGCTTTTATTGAAGCACCTATATGCCTTGCTTGATGAAGAATATCCTAAGAATATTCCATCATCAGCCTTCTGGTCAAATTTGGGAAGATGGTTTTTCCCATTGTTCAGGATAAAGCAATAACACCCAAAGATTCTAAAGTAGGTGACTATGGTGCCTTTCCCTTCAATAGCTCATAAGGAGTCTTCAATTTAGTCTTGTGGATGAGACTTCTATTCAGAACATAATTTGCAGTATTTACTGCCTCAGCTCAGAAAGACTTTAGCAAGTTAGATTCAACTAACAATGTTCTTCCTGATTCAATTAGGGTTCTATTTTTCCTTGCAGCCACCTCATTTTGTTGGGGGTCCTAGGAGCTGAAAAGCTTTGTCTGACGCCTTCATCCTCACAGAATCTACATATTAACTGATTCTCAAACTCAGTGCCATAATCACTTCTGATCACAGTAACTTATGTATTGAGTTCAGATTGAATCTGTTTAATGAATCTTGAGAGGATCTTGAAGGTGTCTGACTTAGCTTTTAGAAAGAACACCCAGTTGAACCTAGAGAAGTCATCAACAATCACTAAGGTGTAGGACTTTCCTGCTAAGCTTTGAGTGGAGATGGGAACAAATAGGTCCATGTGCAATAGGAAAAGGATTCTTGGAGAATCATTCTTACCAATTGGTTTGAATGAGGATTTGATCTGCTTCCCTAGTTGGTAGGCTCTACAGGGGTGGTATTTATTGAATTTACCATTTGGTAAACCCCTGACTAGATTCAGTTTGGAAAGTTTGGCTATGGTCTTAAAGTTAAGGTGACTAAACCTCCCATGCCACAACTCACTATTTTCTAATTGCGAGTTAAACAAGCAGATCTCAGACTTTGTGTACTTAAAGTCTACAACATATACTTTACCCTTTCCGAGACCAGTCAAAACTGTTTGATCAGTCTTAGGGCTAACTATATGACACAAGGACTTAGTTAATACAACTTTGTATTCACCATCACACAACTGACTAATACTGATCAAATTATGTTGAAGTCCTTCAACATAAGCTACTTTAGCAAAGGAGATTTCTCTAATCCTGAACAAACCATATCCTTTGGTTTGACCAGAGTGGGAGTTCCCAAAAATTACCTTGGGCCCTTCCTTGGCCTTGAACTTTCCTAGCAGATCTCTTGATCCAGTCATATGCATGGAGCATCTACTGCCCAGATACCACTGCTGGTTTGTGGTTGAACAGCCTTCCCTCTGCACATGTAAATTAAACATTAATAAAGACCCTCTCATGTTGGGGTCTCTTCCATCCATCATCATATGTAGATATGGAAGAATGAGATGGTCTTCCATTACTCTCCCTTGGGTGAAGAAGTGCTGTATTATTATGCCAACAATATTTGGTAGTATGTCCTTGTTTGGAGCAACAAAGACATCTTGAGATAGATAAAGAGGATTTTGATGTTTGATGATTTTGTGCAGGAAATATGTGTCGAGAAGAAATCGACGTAGTTTTAGAGTTGCGTCGAGTGCAATTCGATGTATCTACATAGTCCTGTTGATAATCATTCGAAGTAAGATATTGATTACGTCGGGTGTAGTTCGACGCTCCCACATAGTTGCTTCGAGATGATGCCGACACATATGCTGTATTCCGTCGAGATACATTCGATGTATTCCTAAAATTGCGTCGAGTTCTATTCGACGTATAATTCACATCGTTCAGTGTTTGTGAATTTGAACTTACAATTTCCTTAAGCAAGCTAATTTCTGACCTTAATTTATAATTTTTGATCATTAAGTCTTGTCTAGCTTTATTATAGGCATTTGTGCTATTTTTAAGAGTATAAATGACAGAGTCAATGTGTGCTTGGTAATCATTTATATATTCCTCAAAAGTTTCATCCATCTCTTCTATTTCAATTTTATAATTTCTACATGTAGCACACTCATTCTTCAAATCTAAATTTTCAAAGGGTTGTGTGCCTAGAATTCCTGGTTCATCACTAGTGTCTACCCTATTAAATGTGGTGAGTTTATTAGGGTTATCTTTCTCCTGTTCTTTACATGATTCTGATGAATTATTTGGTCTAGACCAAGAGGATGTTACTGGTCTATCACAAGCAAGTTTGCTAGTGAGTGATTGTGAATCTTGATTAAGATGATTAAATATCTTGGTGAGATTTTGTGAAATCTCTTTGATCTTTTGGCTCCTTCTATTGAGGGAGTCTTCAAAGGCTTTTGCCTTTGAGAGTTCTTTCCTTAGATCTGACTTTTCATTATCTAAAACATATATTTCTTTCTCAAGCAGTTCAGATCTCAGATCATTGTTAACTAAGGATGATGGATCTTTATTAAGAGCTTTTATTTCAGATTTGATTGTTTCAAGTTCCTTTTATTTGTTGATAAAATCTTTGCAAAATTTCTGAAAGCATTCTTTGAAATCTGTTGAGGAGAAGTCAAAGTATTCAAAGATGCTTACCTCAGTATTATCAGTGGAATTTTCAAAGGCCATCAGGCAGGCATCTCCTGGTCCACCTTCTTCTTCATCATCAGATGAGAGAGAGCTTGATTCAGAGTCTGAGTCACTCCAGGTCTCAGTGGAGGAGGACTCTGCTTTTGTAGTCTTTAATGCAAGAGTCCTCTCTTTAGGAGTTGGAGTCCTCTCTTGGTCTTCTGACTCAGCTCTGCTTTTCAGTAGAAGTTCATAGGATTTGAGCTTTCACAAGAGAGCATTTGTTGATATCTCTCTGAGGCATCTAGAATCTCTGATGGCTCAGATTCTAGAGTCCCATGTGCTGGGAAAGCACATAAGGAGCTTGTCATTAATTCCTGTCAGAGAAATTTCTTTGTCAAACCCTCTCAGCTCATTTATGATGAGGCTGAATCTGTCATACATTTCTGTAATGCTTTCATTAGCCTTTTTCATAAAATTCTCATATTGAGATTTGAGAAGAGCCTTCTTGTCTTTCCTCTCATCAGAACTTCCTTCAACTAATCAGGAGAGAGATTCCCAGATTTCTTTTGCAGAGTTGCAGTCAGCAACTTTCTGAAATATGTCATCACACATAGTTGAGACCAGTATGTTCATGGCCTTGGCATCACATGCCTTGACCTTCTTCTCATCATCAGTCCATTCTGCTCTGGGAACTGAAGTTTGTATGACTTTTCCACTGGTGTCCTTTCTTAATGGAGCTAGAGGACCTGTAAGGATCACATTGAAAATTTCTTCATCAATAGAATTCATATATAGTTTTATTCTGGCCTTCCAGAGTGTAAACTTTTTCAGATTACACACTGGAGGTCTTGTTGAGGCATAATCCTTAAAACTCATTTTTCTTTATGATATATATTTGTATACAAGAAATAAGAGTAGGAGGCCTTTTGATCAAGGTGTTAACCTTTTATTGATCAACCTCCCTCTGATACTAATTGAAAGTTCACAGTGTGCCTCAGAGAATCCTCTAGAGGGGGGGGGGGGGGGGTGAATAGAGATTTAATTTTATTTCTATTCTATTTGTGCAAGTACAATAAAATCTAAGTATTATGCTTCACCAAGATAAGTCCCAAAATAAATAACTACAGTTAAGTAATGAAAGAAAAAGCAGTAAATAAAATCTAAGCTATGAGGGACATCACAGAAAATTGACAATCCAGAAGACAAAATTTTTATAGAGGTTCCCCAAAATGTAGGTACTCCCCTCTTCTACCACCTGGTAGGGATGCACCACTGCGCCTGAGTCTTTTGGTAAGGAGACTCTTAGAACCAATGATCTTTTGACAAGGAGATCATGAACCACCAG
The DNA here is from genome assembly GCA_033032865.1 of Dactylorhiza incarnata. Taxonomy (NCBI): domain Eukaryota; kingdom Viridiplantae; phylum Streptophyta; class Magnoliopsida; order Asparagales; family Orchidaceae; genus Dactylorhiza; species Dactylorhiza incarnata. Next base: position 20,761,602 of record JAWHQI010000003.1, read on the forward strand.
ATCTTTTGGTAAGGAGATCTTGAACCACCAGATCTCTTGATAAGGAGATCGTGAACCACTGAATCCTTTGAATAGGGATTAATAAAACTCTTTTAAAGAAAAGAATTAGAAAGAGAGAGTAAGAAGAGAAGGGTTGTTGGAATTCTGTTTTCAGAATTCTTTTGAAAGGCAGAATGAAGAACAACCTCTTGAGTCTTTTCACAGGATCTGCTCTTGATTAACTCCTGCTTATAATAGTGATGGATTGCTGGAGTTCTAGTTGTCAGATCCTTGTTCTTCTCTTCCTGTAGAACTCTGGCTGTTATATGATAGTGTTGAGAAGCAACCTTCAGTTGTTTGGTCGTTTTTGAAAGAGGAGTTCTTTCTTCTCTTCTTTGTATGTTCTGTTAGGGTTCCCGAGAGAGGAAGAAGAGAAAAACAATAGAACAGTATGTCGTTTGTTATGAATGCTCTCTTTGTTTCTGTCTTCTTCTGATGACATTCTCTTTCTTTCCTCTTTAATTCTCGGCCCGTCCACCTACAAGGAATATAGTTCCAAGAAACCTTTTGTGTACTTCTTTAATGCTCCTTTCTATTTCAGACAATTATTGAGCCGTTGGGGAACGGTCTTGAAGGATGTGGGCCATGAAAGAAGGATCAGAGAGACAACTAAAAAGATAAACTTTTACAGACTGTATTCGACGTAGCGTCGAATTTATTTCTTCTCTTATCGACCTAACATCGAGTTCTTGTAGAAGTATCTTCGATTTCATCTCTGATCTGATTGAACTCTGCTAGTCATCGTTACGTCGACATATTGTCAATGTGTACGATGAGTTGATCTGCTTGGCTCTGAACTTCATCTACTGCGTCGAGATGAAGTCGACATTGCGTCGACTTTAGATGGCTTCGACAGATAATATCTTATACGTCGAGTTGAAGTAGAGCTGCGTCGACTTCACTAGTTACTCCGACAAGTCCTTGAACTCTACATTGACATTCACTCGACGTAATGCTAACTTGGGTTACTTCGATAGAGGGGTTGAATCATATGGACTTCTAATCAGAGCAGCATCGTTATGGACTTGATATTGCATCGAATTCTATTCGATGCAAATATTAACTTAGCCCAATTTTGCATCCCTTGATATGGTCCTGATACCCTATGTTGAGTATGACATCTTAAGACATCTAATGACCAGATTATCCTTACTATACAATGGGTAATTTACTCCTAGAGGATAAAAAAACTTTTAGTTGATTTGTTATGTTAAATCAAGGGTTTTTCCCAACAGAGATCAATGAAAAACTCCTCTTGTGCTTCCCAAGCACTTGGGATTCAAGGATCTGGGCTATTAGAGAGTCCATACGACACAAGTGTTGGAGCATGCGTTTCGCACTCTTCCGGTTTGATAATAACAAAGTCCCGTTTGTATTTGATTCTATTTTTATTAATGGTGTGCAGGTAACAGGTATGAGATGTTCACAATTCTGCTGGAGCTCAATTTAAGTGTATGAAATTTCCACTGTCGAAATTTTCCGACAGCTGATGTCGCCCAGGCGACAGCAGAGAAGTTACAACAACTTCCCCCACAGCAACACGACGAGCGGCAGTTTTGTGCTGTCGAAAATCCGACATCGATGTCGCCCAGGCGACAGCTCGGAGGTTACAGCAACTGCCCGCACGACAGCACTACGAGCGGCAGTTTTGCGCTGTCAGAAATCCGACATCGATGTCGCCCAGGCGACAGCTCGGAGGTTACAACAACTGCACGCACGACGGCACTACGAGCGACAGTTTAGCGCTGTCGGAAATTCCGACAGCTGATGTCGCCCAGGCGACATCGAATTTCTATATATTGGCTCCTTTTGTTCGTGCATTCCAAGCATTAATAATTTCAAGTCCCTTCCTGAGTGCATACGAACCAGAGAGCTCCAGAACCTCATCAACTCCCATTTGTTCTTAGAAGGTTTGAGATTGAAGACGAGATCGGCGCGCTTCTTCATCAACGATCATCTCGAGGCTTCAACCTTCCTTTCAGAGATCTGAATATCTAGGGAGTTGTTCTTTTCATATTGTATTTTCATTTATATACATTTCATTTTGTATTAGTAGGGAAATCGTCTCCTTGTGCGTGACGTCTAAGTCCTTGCGTGGCTTAGGGGAAAATCGCTTCCTTGTGTGGAGCGTCCAAGTCCTTGCGTGGCTTGGTGGGAAATCGTGGCCTTGTGTGCTACGTCTAGATCTTGGGAAGATCTAGAGGATATGCTTGGGCTTGGTGTAGAGAGAGACAAGTGATAGCCTTCCGATCCTTGGGAGAAGGATTGGTAAACACAAATTGTAAAAGGGTTATTATCATATTTGTGCCTTGATCTTAAGCATTGTTAAGATCATATTATTTGTATGTGATTTTCATAATTATAAAGTTACGACTTTTTCTTTAATTGTAAAGATGGTTGTTTAATCTTTAACATAGAAATTTGTGTTTGAATTTATTCTAAAAATTACATTAGTTTGAAATTTTTATAAGTAACTTTTAGAAAAGTAAAAGTTGTTTTAAAATTCTTAAGTAAAAATCATATTTTCTACAAGGCCCTTATTCACCCCCCCCCCCCCCCTCTAAGGGCGCCTCAAGATCCAACAGGTGGTATCAGAGCCAGGTTACTCCAAAATGGTTTTACCACCGGGAGTAATGGTGCACAACGATCACGCGTTCGTTGAGGGGCAAGGAATTAGTAGGCCGCCACTTTTTACGGGCACGGACTATAACTATTGGAAAACCCGAATGCGGTGTTTTCTAATAGCTCTCGACATGGAAGTTTGGAATATGGTCGAGACGAGTTATTCTTCCCCAACAATTGTTGTAGGAGACGTAACTATGGTCAAACCCAAAGACAAGTGGGATGACAATGATAAATTTAGATGTACAAAAAATGCAAAAGCCATGAATGCTTTATTTTGCGCACTAGATCGCACTGAATTTAATAGAGTTTGTGCTTGTGATACTGCATATGAAATTTGGAACCTTTTAGAAATCACTCATGAAGGTACTTCGCAGGTAAAGGATTCAAAGCTATTTCAACTGGAGTCAGAATTCAAAAGATTCAAAATGGAGGTGGATGAAGAAATTGATACAATGTACACACGATTTACTAAAATCGTGAACGATTCAAAGGTGTTGGGTAAGGTTTTCTCCAATGGAGATTTAGTGAGGAAAATCTTAAGATCACTTCCCCCGAAGTTCAATCCTAAAGTGACTGCAATTTCTAAGTCACATGATCTTAAGACCTTACAATTGGAGAGTCTCATTGGGAATCTAAAAACCCATGAAGTGGAGTTGAAGATTCAAAGCCAAGAGTACAATTTGGAGCCCAAAAAGAAAAGCTTGGCGTTGAAATCTAAAAAGGAAGTTGAAACTAAATCTGAAGAAAGTGAGGAAGATGAGGAAGGACTGTTTGTGAGGAACTTTAAGAAGTTTATGAGAAATCCGGAGAGAAGAAATTCATTTAAATTTTTTTTCAAAAAGAATGATTTTGCCTACCAAAAAGGCAAAGGAAAAATGGAGAATGAAGAGGAGCGTCCGCTACCGGAGTGCTACCATTGTAAGAAGATTGGTCATATCAGAAGCAAGTGCCCAAAGTACCTGAAAGAGCAAAAAGCAAAGAGGCACGATAAAAGCTACAAGAAAAAAGTGTTAAAGGCAGAGACTTGGGATGATTCTTCGTCTGGTGAAGAAAGTGATTCCTCAACACAGGAGGAAGAGGAGGCAAATGTCTGCTTGATGGGGAAAGAAAATGCGCCATCTAACGACGATTGCAGTGTCCAAAGCGACACTGAGGTAACTCCTCCATCTTATGATGATTTATATTCTGAATTTATGAAAACTTGCAAATTTTTGGATAAAAGTCTAAAGGAAATCGATTTCTTAAAATGTGAAAACAAAGTTCTTTTGAAAGCAAATAAAAAGTTATCAAATGATTTGAAATCTATTGGGAATGAGAAGGAAATTTGTCAAGATTGTGATCATTCTTCGACAAGGATAAAAGAACTTGAAAACACTATTTCTAAGTCCGATCAAAAAATTGATCAACTTCTAAAAGAGAAAAAGGACTTAGAAAAAGTTGTTAAAACCTCTCATTGTCAATTAGAGAATTATAAGAAAAGTGTTGCAAATAGATGTGGCATGATAGTAAAAGAAAATTCAATTTTAAAGTCCAAAGTAAATGAGTTGAACATGGCAATTGGAAAATTTGGTGTTGGAAAAAAATCTCTGGATATGCTTTTAGCCAACTAATGCCATGGGACAGCAAAATTTGGGCTAGGATACGTTTCTGGAAGCTCTGGAAGCTGTCGTAAATTTCCGACAGCTGCTGTTGGAACCAGCGACAGCTCCAGGTTCAGAAAACCTATTTTTCAAAATGAAAATATTTCTAAGTCCACACATAAAGATGTTTCCACCAGCAAGGGTCCAGAGAAACCATTGAAAAATGGTTCCTCACCATTCATTGTATGTGCCAAATGTCATCGATTTGGTCACATCTCGGGCTCATGTTGGAAGAAAGGAAAAGTTAATGTTAAATAAATCTGGGTACCTAAGGCGTCCACCTATACCATGGGATCGACCACTTGGGTAACCAGATCTTTACTCTCATCATCTTTTTAGGTGTGCGTGCAGGCTAGGAACAAGGAAGACGTGTGGTATTTGGACTCTGGATGTTCAAAACACATGACGGGCGATAAATCAAAGTTCCTTAGCCTGGAGATGAAGAAAGGTGGAACAGTGACATTTGGAGATAATGACAAGGGTAAAGTCAAAGGCATTGGAGTAGTAGGTAACGAAGAATTTAAAATTTCAAATGTTTTATATGTTAAAGGTTTGAAACATAATTTAATTTCTATTAGTCAACTATGTGATAAAAATCTAAATGTTCTATTTGACTCTAGCTCAAACCTTTGCAAAATTATTGATTCTAAAACAAACGAAATCGTACTTACTGCGCCAAGAATAAACAATGTCTATACAATCACTTTTCATGATTTATCTCATTCTACACTTAAATGTTTTATTTCAAAGAATGATGAACTTGAATTATGGCATAGGAGACTAGGACATTCTAGTGCCAAACGCATAGTAAAGCTTTCTAAAAACAAAATTATAAAAGGTTTGCCAAATTTGAATGGAAAGCTTTCTTCATTATGTTCACCATGCCAAAAAGGAAAGTTTACAAAATCATCTTTTAAAAGCAAAAATGTTATTTCTACTACTAGACCTTTATATTTATTACATATGGACTTGTTTGGTCCAATTTCTACACAAAGTCTAGGAGGTAGAAAATATACGTTTGTTATTATTGATGATTACTCTAGATTTTGTTGGACATTGTTTTTAAATTCAAAATCTGATGCTTTTGATGAATTTGTAAAAATAATTTCACGCATTCAAAATGAACTTGATTTAGAAGTAAAATGCATTAGATCAGATAATGGAGGAGAATTTGATAATGAAAAATTTATTTCATATTGTAATGAATTTGGGATAAAACACGAATTTTCCGCTCCTCGCACACCACAGCAAAATGGTGTAGTGGAGAGGAAAAATAGAACACTTCAAGAATTAGGACGTACTATGCTTTGTGAATTTAAATTGCCAAAATATTTTGGGCCGAAGCGGTCAGTACTGCATGCTATATTATTAATCGTGTCGTGATTCGTCCTACATTACAATTAACTCCTTATGAAATTTATTTTCAAAGAAAACCAAATGTATCTTACTTTAAATTTTTGGTTGTAAATGCTTTATTTTGAATACAAAAGATAACTTAGGCAAATTTGATGAAAAATGTGATGAAGGAATTTTCATTGGTTATTCTTCAAATAGCAAGGCCTATAGAGTTTATAATAAACGTACTAAAGTGGTTGAAGAATCTATTCATGTAAAATTTGATGAAAACATTTCTTGTGTAGAAAATACTAAAGTTGCAGGTAATGAGAAAAATGAAGAAGATGTGGAACAAAATCTGAAGAAAAATGATGATGATAATGGTGAAGAAAAAGTAGAGAAAGAAGATGAAAAAGATGGTGAAGAAGAAGAAGAACAAGGATATGTACCTCCAACCGAGCTAAGGTTCTCAAAAGATCATCTGCAAGAACTTGTTATTGGAGAACCATTAAATGGGGGACGTACACGTTCTAGTTTACATGAAAGTTTTTCAAATTTATGTTTTGTCTCAAATATAGAACCAAAAGATGTTGCCACCGCTTTAAATGATGAATCTTGGTTTCTAGCTATGAATGAAGAACTTAACCAATTTGAAAGAAATAAAGTTTGGATTCTTGTAGATAGACCTAGTGATCATACTGTAGTAGGAGTCAAATGGATTTTCAAAAACAAATTAGATAGTGACTCTAGGGTCACTAGAAACAAAGCTAGGCTTGTAGCGAAAGGATATAATCAAATTGAAGGGGTAGATTTTGATGAAACATTTGCACTCGTAGCACGATTGGAAGCAGTTAGAATTTTTGTTGCATTTGCTAGTCATAAAAGGTTTAAATTATTGCAAATGGATATTAAAACTGCATTTTAAATGGGTTGATTAAAGAAGAAGTTTATGTTGAACAACCCCCAGGATTTATAAATGGAAAATTTCCTAATCGCGTATATAGATTGCTAAAAGTTTTGTATGGTTTAAAACAAGCACCACGAGCATGGTATGATAGATTGACTATATATTTATTACAAAATGGTTTTAAAATGCGTGGTGTTGATTGTACACTCTTCATTAAGCAAGTAAATGATGATTTAATTGTTTTACAAATTTATGTTGATGATATTATATTTGGAGCCACTAATGAAGAGTTGTGTAATTATGTTGTAAAAATGATGAAAAGTGAATTTGAGATGAGTATGGTAGGAGAATTAAAATATTTCTTAGGATTTCAAATTGTTCAAAAACATGATGGAGTTTTTATTAACCAATCAAAATATATTCATGATGTTTTAAAACGATTTGGATTTGAAAATCTCAAACAAGCAAATACTCCTATGAGTGTATCTTTAAAATTAGGAAAAGATGAAAATGGAATATCAATAGATCAAACTTTATATAGAGGCATGATAGCTTCACTTTTATATTTAACTGCTTCTAGACCGGATATTATGTTTTCAGTTTGTTTATGTGCTAGATTTCAAGCCGATCCCAAAGAATCACATTTAAAAGCGGTAAAAAGAATTTTTAGATATTTAATTGGCACATCTAAACTTGGTTTATGGTATCCTCATAGCGATGATTTTACTTTTTTTTGGCTACTCTGATTCTGATTATGCCGGTTGTTCACTAGATAGGAAAAGAACTAGTGGCACTTGTCACTTTTTAGGCCCTTCACTCATTTCATGGTCGAGTAGGAAACAGAATTTTGTTGCCCTCTCAACCACCGAGGCCGAATACATCGCACTTGGTAGTTGTTGTGCACAAGCTCTTTGGATGAAATAAACTTTAGAAGACTTTAATATTAAACAACAAACTATTGAATTATGGTGTGATAATAAAAGTGCAATTGATTTAACATACAACCCGGTCCATCATTCAAGGTCTAAGCATATTGATGTGAGACATCATTTTATTAGAGATCATATTAAAAATAACCACATAAAAATTTCATTTATAGGCACGAACATTCAACTAGCGGATATATTCACTAAACCGTTACCGGATTCCCGTTTTCTATGCTTAGGTTAGAATTGGGAATCCTAGACATTTCACAATGATTATATCACTACTTATGACCTATAAAATTAAAAATATATATATCACAAAACCTATACATTTTAAAAAGAAAGACTAAATTTTAAATCAAACCATAGAATTTGAATTACTTACAGAAAAATTCACACATAATTAATATTACATAAAATTGTTTCACAAAAAATAGTAGAAATCAACATAGGATCAAGTTCAGATAACAAAAAATGAAATCTGGGCAAATTCACTGTCGCCCAGGCGACAGTGGATGTCGGAAAATTCCGACATCATTCAGAAGCAGCACCCTGATGATAACTACTCAGAATCCTCATAACCAGCCCCGCTGCTCTCTGGACAGTCTTCTGGAGGTCCTCGTCTTACGGCCTTACCATGTCGAGTCCGCCTCACCGATTGGCATGGCGGTTCTTCATCTAGAATTTGCCATTCGGCCGCTTCTTCCGGAGTAGGCTTTAACTTCAAACCTTTCACCAAAATTTCATAAACTTCTGCATTCTACTACGATCTTTCTTCACTTCCTTCTTGTGATCCTCTAATGAATCACGAAGATCATATATAGACTCTCGTAGTGATCCTGCCCTAGGCATTGTAGGCTCTCTAATCTCAATTCCAGGATGAGGCTTTTTCTGAGTCTTCTTCACTCTCATAGTTCCCGTATAGTATATCTCAGGAAAACAATCATCAAAGTACGAATCTTGAACTATCCATTCATACTTCTTATATAGTATACGTTGAATTATTGCCCCCATTGGCAAAGTATGAATCTTCACCCATTTTGGATGTTTTAATCTAAAAGCATACCGAATCTGGGAAAGGATGAAGTCCGCTACATCAAAAGGTTCCTCCTCCATAATAAAGTATGTAATCAGCGTCAACTGAGCTGTGATACTCCTTGTATCTCCACTTTTTAACATAACTGAGTTCCTTAATATATCTTGGACTAAATATGCATCCAGAGTGAGTGAAGAAACTTCAGTGATTAGGGTCTTTTGACTTCCATGTAAACTCATGTTTACAAGAGTCCAATCTCTATCCTTTCTATAGCTCTCCACTATATCTGGCATATGTTCACTCATAAGAAGACCGAATTCCTCTCTAAGATCAACATGTGTTATTTCCACTTGTTGACCTTGGATTCTAGATCTCACTCCCCCATCTAATTCAGTGTAACTCGGGTCTTCCAAATGATTATAAAATTCTCGAATCAAAAAGGATGAGAACGTATCTGGTGTGATTACTGAAATTATACCTGCATTCGCAAGACGATCATAGATATGATCGTGCTTCGGAGAGTCAAATTCCACATATTTTGATACCCCAATTATTGCTTTCTCAATCCCAGGGTAAACTTGATACGAACTATGCGCATCTTCAGACGTACTCCTTCGTGCCTTAGAACTGGAAGCCATTCTGCAAACATAACATAACAAAAATGAATTAAATATGTTCTGTGCACTGGAACGATGTCGCCCAGGCGACATTGACTGTCCGAAAATTCCGACAGTACTCTAGTGAACTTTTCTTTAAATTTTTCAACTACACTTCCAGATCTACTCAAAATCAAGCTATATTTCTGTTAAATTTTTTTTCTTTCTAGAACACAACTACATCTTCTCACATATCCTTACTATTCATCTTCTTCAACCTTCTACAAAAGAAAAATCTTCCATTTTTTGAAATTAAACCATGTAGAACACTTAAACCCCAAAAATACAACACTTAAACCCCAAAAATCACAAAATCCAAACAAGATCCACCAAGATCCACTTGATTTACACTAGATCTACACCTTTTCTACACAAAACTTCAAAGATCTACACCATTCATCAAAGGTAAAATGAAAAACACATTTTTCATCTTCTCTCCTATCCAAAATCACAAATCTCTAAAAGTTTTGAGTCAAAAACTTCAAAATAAAAAAACCCCATACCTTAAATCTAGGGTTGTCGCCGAACTCCGACAGCTTCCTCTCGCCCTTCAGTCCAGAAAATGATGCACAATAGGGTTTGACTCGGTTTTAAGCTGTATTTATATTTTTAGCTGTCGCCAGGCGACAGTGACTGTCGGAAATTTCCGACAGCTCCCGATTTGCTTAATCTTCAGTTTTTGGTCCCTTTGATGTTTTCCAATAGGTATATGTCTTTATTAATGCTACAACTCATGAATTGATGCCAAACCATGTGCTTTTTATTCTTTAAAAAAATGGCTATTACATGATTATATGATTTCATTTCCAATCTATCATCGTATTGACACTCCTACTTAGTTGTTTAGACTATTGGAAATTGTTTTCGCATGCCTCTAAGTATGAGAAATTGTTTATATATAATAATGAACTATCATGTTCACTTCTTTTGATCCATACATATGTCTTTCTATTTAATATATACATGAATCATATTTGCTTTAACATAATACAATAACACTTCATAAATACAACTTTCAACCTTGATTTGTTAGCACAACAAAATATACACCATATTTTGCGATTCAAGTGAATTCGGAGATCCTTGCTCAATTAAAAAATTATCTATATCTCGATATTAAGATATCACAAAATATGTGATAAAAAAAAGTTTAAATTAAAGACAAGGATACTCCACCAAGCACTACTTACCCTCCTGATAAGTCTTAATAAGCATTGTGAGGTTAAGCACCTTGGAAAGAATTGTAAAGTGTCTTGTGCAAAAGAAAAATGGTATTCTATTCTTCTTATGCTATCTCTTCAAGGTCAAAGTTGTCTTTATATGCTTATATTATGTTCTCTATTCCAATGATCATGTACATTAAATAACTTCGTATGTTTGATTTAAGTATCACTTGTACACATCATTATGTTATATAAACATTCATCTCATGAGAATTGGACCGAAAATATTCCAAATTTCTATACACAATTGTGTCTTTCTATGATACTTTAAAATGACCTTAATCATGTTTAAGATATTTTATTTTATTATTCATATGGCTATACCGTCTATTCATGAGTTTATTCAATACTATGACATATTACTATTACTTCAAGAACTTCAATCATTTTCCCAACAAGTGCTTCCGCTTACTCTTATTTTCTCCATCCTTTCTCTTCCCTTAAGATCTACTCATTCATTACCTTTTGCTAATACCAAAAGGGGGAGAATTATAAGTATATTCAAGAAATCAAAGAACTATTACACCTAAATAATCAACCTAAACAATACATCATTTCAATTTACCATAACATTTAGGGGGAGCATTCATTTAGGGGGAGCTTTCATCTAGGGGGAGATTACTCTTAAGAGGAATATATCATGTTATTTTTGTGCACACACCATATGTTAAAATCAACAACCTAAATAGACATGATTTCTTTTTATTCGGATTTGTTATTATCAAAAGAGGGAGATTGTTAGAGCATGCGTTTCACACTCTTTCGGTTTGATAATAACAAAGTCCCGTTTGTATTTGATTCTATTTTTATTAATGGTGTGCAGGTAACAGGTATGAGATGTTCATAATTCTGCTGGAGCTCAATTTGAGTGTATGAAATTTTCATTGTCGGAATTTCCGACAGCTGATGTCGCTCAGGCGACAGCAGAGAAGTTACAACAACTTCCCCCACAGCAACACGACGAGCGGAGGTTTTGCGCTGTCGGAAATCCGACATCGATGTCGCCCAGACGACAGCTCGGAGGTTACAGCAACTGCCCGCACGACAGCACTACGAGTGGCAGTTTTGCGCTGTCGGAAATCCGACATCGATGTTGCCCAGGCAACAGCTCGGAGGTTACAGCAACTGCACGCACGACGGCACTACGAGCGGCAGTTTAGCGCTGTTAGAAATTCCGACAGCTGATGTCGCCCAGGCGATAGCGAATTTCTATATATTGGCTCCTTTTGTTCGTGCATTCCAAGCATTGATAATTTCAAGTCCCTTCCTGAGTGCATACGAACCAGAGAGCTCTAGAACCTCATCAACTCCCATTTGTGCTTAGAAGGTTTGAGATTGAAGATGAGATCGGGCGCGCTTCTTCATCAACGATCATCTCGAGGCTTCAACCTTCCTTTCATAGATCTGAATTTTTAGGGAGTTGTTCTTTTCATATTGTATTTTCATTTATATACATTTCATTTTGTATTGGTAGGGAAATCGTCTCCTTGTGCGTGACGTCTAAGTCCTTGCGTGGCTTAGGGGAAAATCGCTTCCTTGTGTGGAGCGTCCAAGTCCTTGCGTGGCTTGGTGGGAAATCATTGCCTTGTGTGCTACGTCTAGATCTTGGGAAGATCTAGAGGATAGGCTTGGGCTTGGTCTAGAGAGAGACAAGTGATAGCCTTCCGATCCGTGGGAGAAGGATTGGTAAACACAAATTGTAAAAGGGTTATTATCATATTTGTGCCTTGATCTTAAGCATTGTTAAGATCATATTATTTGTATGTGATTTTCATAATTATAAAGTTATGACTTTTTCTTTAATTGCAAATATGGTTGTTTAATCTTTAACTTAGAAATTTGTGTTTGAATTTATTCTAAAAATTACATTAGTTTGAAATTTTTATAAGTAGCTTTTAGAAAAGTAAAAGTTGTTTTAAAATTCTTAAGTAAAAATCATATTTTCTAAAAGGCCCTTATTCACCCCCCCCTCTAAGGGCGCCTCAAGATCCAACAACATGGAGATCTCTATAGATGCTTTCTTGGCAAGCTCAAATCCTATGAGCTACTTATGAAGAGTAGAGCCGATACTGAAGCCAAGGAGAATGTTTCAACTCCCAAAGAAAGGACAATAGCTTTGAAGGCAGCTGAAGGAGAGCCTTCCACTTCTGAAGAAGAGATGTTCAATCTCTTAGCCAGAAGGTTTAGAAAATGGGTCAAGACTGAAGACTCAAGAAGGAAGGAAAGGAGTTCCAACAAAACCAAAGTTTGATAAGAATCCAAAGCAAGAGATAATCTTCTTTGCATAAAGAAAACCAGGACACATTGCCCCTCGAATGTCCTGAAGAGCAAAAGGACAGAAGCAGCAGCAAAAAGGAGCACAAGAAGAAGTCTTTCAGGAAGAAGGACAAGAAGAAGGTAAAAGGTTTCATAGCTGAAACCTGGAGTGACTCAGAATCTGAGTCAAGCTCCTCTTCATCTGTCAGTAATGAAGAATGTGCTGCTGAAAAAGCCTGTCTAATCTTGAGAAATCAAATATATAAAAAGGAAATAGAAATAAGTGATTTAACAATTGAGAATCCAACTCTAAAAGAAGAGCTTACAAAGGAAAAAGCCTTTGAAGACTCACTCAATGGAAGGAGTCAAAAGCTCAAGGATATTACACATAAATCTCTCTAAGAGACCTAGATATCTTGGTCTAGGAGCAGAATCATCCACTATCATAACTAGTTCTAGCAAACCAACCTGGAAAAATCCTGTAATTTTTGTTAGACCTAGTGATTATCAAATAAATGAAGACAAGTCAGCTATATAGAACAAACTAATCATCCTAATAGAATCACTATATTTAATAGAGTGAACTCTAATAATGAGAAGAAAACCCTAGGCAAGAACAACTCAGACATAATCATGAAACAAAATAAAAAAGGTAAAACCAAAAGTAGAATCATTAGATATTCTACAGACTTAATATATCAAGACACATTTTATGCCAACTTCCAGTATCAAGGTAATAAATCTAGTCCAGATAAACTTATCTTCTGCGATCCAAAAGGATATAATGAAAGACCACTTTATTCTTTCATATCACCCTATAATGGTAAGAGCAAAGGGACCAAGGTAACCTGGGTACCCTCTATTGTTTGAATTACATGTGGAGGAAAACTAAGGGTTCCTTCCTCAGAGATAATGTAGAGAAAGGGAGAACTAAATCTTCAATGTGGAACTACAAAGAATCAAAAGTGGGTGATCTCTTCTCTATGCCCCTATGATGATTTCTAATTTACACATATTATCTTATAAATTGTATCTCCTAATAAAAAAACTATTGCTATGAAAAACAAAAAAATTCCTTGAAAAAAATACAATTCAGAGCTGCGTCGAATAAAATTTGGCGCACCATTGATTTCTACTAGACGCTAGCTTCTAGAGCTATCTGAGGTAGTTAATTTGAATAACAATCGACGTAGCATCAAATTCATATCCACGTAGGCACCGACTTAAGAGTAGCTGCAAGAATTCGAAGTCACTTCGATTAAAACTCGACGAAACATCGAAATGCTATGCGCGTGCAGTTTACCTTCTAGAAGCTACATCGAGTTATTTTTGGTGCGCTGCATCTAATTCCACTTGACGTTGCTTCAAATAGAACCCTAAGCTATGACAAATCGTCTTCTTTTAAGCAACTCAGACGTTAGATCATCTCATGCTTTCGAATTCTCTCTATCTTGCTCTCCTGCTTTCTTGCGTTCTTGTTCTTATTTTTTCTCTCTCTTTCTTATCTTGTTTCTGCATGTACTGCCATAAAAATTAATGGCTTCTCCCGAAGTAAAATCAGGATTTGATGTTGATATTGACTCATTCAATGCAGCGACAGAGAACTTCAAAGGAATATTGAACTTGTTTAAACCGTAGGACTCACAAAATTAATTTCAACCAGAGGAAAGATACTTGATGTTGAATTAACCGAGCTGAAAGACAATATCCATATTGGAGAGGATTGATCTCTCCAAGGGAGAATCTCTAGAAATGACATTCACATCACTGAGGAGATGTTGAGTCTTATCTTTGTTCTACCAGAAGGTGATGATTCATCTAAACTGACAGCGACAGAAACACAACAAGCACTACAGATTATGAATTTCAACAAAGAAAAGGCAATCAACCTAAAGAAGAATGACTTTTAAGAAGAATACAGATTCTTTGTAGACATAGTAGGAGAAGTTCTACTATGTAAAATTTCTGCACATGATGCAATTCCTAAACAACAACTGCAAATTATGGGAGTGTTGGTTCACAACAAAAGAATTCACAGGGGGGGGGGGGTGCCTCCTGAAACTGATTGGTCACAAGTATGTCCACAAAGAAAATGTATACATGAGGATCTTGAGTCAAGTACTATATACCACTACCCAGTGGTGTGTAGATCCAAAGGAGTGCCCATTCCTCCTGGAAAGAGAATAAATATAGGGATCTTCTACAAGTGGACCCGAAAAATACTGAAGCCTGGTCAAGTGCCACAATCTCCTCCTCCATCTCCAGCTCCTCTAGACAATGAAGCAGTCATAACAAATACCATAGCTGAACATCTAACCCAAGAACTGGAGACAGTCATACCAGCTATAATAGTAGAACATCCCGCACAGATCTCCTCTCTACAGCAACCAAAATCTACCACAATCCCAAAATACAATCTCACAGTCCTCATTTCTGCTCCTCTAGATCATCCTCAATCAACAAATCCTTCTATCAACATATCAACACCTACAGTTGATACACCCTCTACCTCCTATTACATACCTTTGTTTGATATTGATCAAGTAATTTCTAAAGCAGTGGGGCTGGCCACTTGGTCTTTTGCTGACCTACTATAAACTCAAATAAGGAAATTTCACAAAAACTACACTCAAATGGAAATTGAAATGAAGGAAATAGAAGTATCTCTCCAGTCTATAAAGCACTGGTAATTTCCTCCAATGTTACAAAGGTTTTCTTAACCTCACTGGCCAGTAAGGTTCAGAAGGGGAAGAATGTTGAAGAAAAGGAGGAAGTGCCTGTTCAGAACCAGGAAATGACTGCTCAAGAGGAGGAGATTGCTGCAGATCTGGAGCGACCGACACAAATCTAGGGGGAAAGTCCTGCATCAATCCAGGTGGAGCTCCTTGCAACTAATGAGCAGATCATAGAAGATGTCACCAAAATTGCTCAAAACGCTGTCCAAATAGCTGAAGATGCAACATTACTTCAGCGGGAGCTTCACAAAGAGGATGACAAGATTGCTGAAGAGGAGGATGAGCCACTTGTATTTCCACCAAGAAAAGTGACACCACAGGTCTTCTCCAGAAAAAGAAAAACCTCTCCAAAAGATTAGTGAAAATTAGGTAATCATAAAATGAACAATTACGGTTATAAGTTCGCAGTGCACATATTTGAGATACATCTATGATAGAAAATGATCTATTACAATTGGAAGTTTCTCATATCATTTTACTCTATGTATTTATGAAATGATGTCAAAGTATACTTGTATGTTCTCTGCTTTACTTTTCAATATGATTGAAATCACTTAAATTTTTAATAAAATTTGTTAATTCTGAATCGATTGTTCGAAAAACCATCCTTTGGATTTATCTTACAAATTATGTAAAAGTGATTTCATTATCTAGGATTCATTACCCATGTTGTATAGAGAGGGTAATATGGTCATTAGATGTCCTAGGATGTCTCACTCATATTACAGTGTCAAAGACCAGTCAAAAGGAGTGCAAAATACAATTGAGTTAATTTTGCATCTAATAAAAGTCTAAGCAGCTTCAAATAGAAGTAAGAGCAACTTAGAAGGGAAGTCGATGTATTATTTGAAGTCGACGCAATGTCGAAAGGTATTCAACGTAGAAGATAGAGTCAGTCAAAGCAACATTTGAAGTTGACGCAACTTTGAATTATATTTGACGCAGAAGACAGAACTCAAAGTCTAGGTCTTCGCGACGGATACGTCGATAAGGAATCGACACAATGTCGATATCAAAGTTCAATTCAGAGCTGAGGAAGATTTCAAAGCAGCTCCTATTAGAACTCAGAGGTGCGTCAATAAGAAGTCAAATGTATTCAATGCAACGTAGAATACAGTCACAGATTTAGAATTCTTCCTGGATTCTATTCTAATGTTCATTCAGACCATATATAAGGAAAATATTTGAATTCTGAAGGGTCGTTTATAGTCAAGAATAGAAAGAAGAATTCTAGAGATACACAGAAGATATATTGGGAAGTTATTCAAAAAGATGTTTGACGGGTTGTCAACAGAAATAGAAAGAGCATAATACTACCACATGGATATTCCTATTAGGGAAATAACATAAGAGGAAAGTAATCTATCTTTATTTGATAGAAGAATAGTATAGGGAAAGAGATAGAGAATACAGACACAAGAAGAGATACACTGATATTCTAACCATCTCTCTCGACTGCTCTATGTATCTTTTCATACAGCACACAGATAACATATCTCTGCACAAGTAATAAAGCTTCTTCTTCCCCTCTCTCTAATAGCAAGAAGCAATCAAATACTGTTGGGTATTGTGCCTTCAATGACTCTAGATTTTAAGAAGGAACACAAGTATAGATGAGCTAAGTTGTTTTTGATATTGTGTTTAAGTTCATGTTATGACAGATACATCAAAGCTATATCACTAGTATATAGATGATACAAGTAATGAAAATTAACTAAGTAAAATATCGTCTTAAGACAGCAGAAGAATCGTGGATAAAAGTATCATATCGTCGAAATAGTTTTGACGATATCATCTTGATGAAGACACATCGTCTTGAATCCTGAAGAAAGCTTATCGTAGATAAAGCTAAAACATATCTATGATATCATCTTGAATAAGAAGTTCAACCTTAAAGGCTAAAAGATATAACTCCTTGATTCATAAAGAATGGTTCACATAGACACACATCGGATTGAAGACCTCATGTCGTCTAGAAGATCAAGACGATATCATCTTGAACAAAGACAGTCAGCTTGAAGTCAAGTCTAAGTCTTATTCAAAGCAACATCTCGACGATGTCATCTAGAAGAATTAAGACCGTTAAGATATCAAGTAGAGTCATGAAGAAGGAAGAATGTCGACAATATCATCGTAAAGTATATATGTCGTGTACACTGATCAAGTCGATATCATCTTAAAGGAGGAATATCGTCTTGACAAGTTGCAGAGCAGCATTTAATGCGTAGACATTCTTGGAAATGAATATTCAGGAAATGTGCACGCCGCCTATCTTGCGCATAAAACAAGGAGTAATAAATGATATATTCTCTACAGAATATAGCCGTTACACAGTATTTAAGAAAGGAATTTATTATTTCTATATTCTGCTAGTTCCAAGAAAGGCCAGTAATTATGATAAAGAACTGCCAATTCTGCAAAACGTTTTGAAACGGGAAATTGATTATGGAATAATCAATAAGGGGTTTTATGCAAAATTATAGAGCATATAAATGAAGATAATTTTTATCTACAAACGATCTGGCGTAGTATTCTCACGAAGTTTCATTCTCACATATATTTCTTGAAGAGAGAAAGAAAAGAATAAACAAAGAGAAGAAGTTTTCATTACTGTTGTGATGTGAAGATCTACAGAAGATTCTAAAGAAAGGTTCATTGATCCATAAGATCTTTGGGCTTATTGTTACAAGAAGATGAAAATCTGTGATTCAAGCTCTCATTCTAAAATCTTCTCTTCTATAATAACATCTCTATATTACTTTGTAGGGTTCTTGTGAACCTAAGTTCTGGTAGGATCTAGTGATAGATCTGAGTTATTAGGGTTCTTGGTGAACCTGAGTTTTGGTAGGATCTTGTTGAAGATCTGAGGTTGTAAGACTTGTAAAGTCTGAGCCTTGTAGGGTTCTGTGTGAACCTGAGTTGTAAGATCTGATTATAGTGAAAAGATCTAAGTTGGCGAAGTTGCTTAGTCTAGCACACTGCTAGATAGGTGGGAGGGATAGTGGACTACCTCTAGACACATTGTCTAGTTGGGAACCACTATAAATCATTGTGTGTTTTCTGTGATGCTTGTGTGATGTGATAAATAAATTATTAAATAGTAAAGAAATCTGAAAAACACCTAATCACCCCCTCTAGGTGTAGTTTATAGACAACCCATAATCTTTCAATTGGTATCAGAGGTAGGTTGAGTTCAAAGGCTTAACAGCTTAGAACAAGATCTACAAATCTAGTGGGTTTTGATAAACAAATGGCTGGTGAGCATCATAAGGAAATGAGCTCAATGAAGCTGTCTATCTGCACCAAGGAGAACTTCCCCATCTAGAAGCAAAGAATTAGGTTATACATGGAAGCCTCAGACCCTAGAGTCTATCTGCCAGTAGAAGAAGGACTATATATTACCATGAACATTCCTATGGATCCAACAGTTGTTCCCATACCTAAGAAATTATCTGATTTCACCAAGGATGAAGTTGCCTTGGTCACTATGGACAAAAGGGCTAAGAACATCATTGTGAATGCAATTGATGATTTAACATTTCAAAATATAATTCATTGCAAAATAGTTAAGGAGATGTGGGACTCCTTAGTCGTCTACATGGAAGGAACTAGGGAAGTCAGGGATGATAGGAAGTCCCTCCTGAATCAGGAGTATGAATCCTCTAGGCAGGATAAGAAGGATGACATAGCTACTTGCTATGAGAAGTTCTTCAAGATTGTAAATGGACTCATAAATTATAGAAGAGAGTTCACCAACTATGAACTGAATGATAAGTTCCTAAGATCCATGAACAAAGAATGAGACATAAAGTTGTGTGCAATAAGAGAAGTTGGCAATCTGGGAGCAATGGAGCCTAGACATCTGTATGACAAGCTCTTATCATATGAGCTGCAGCTAAATACCAGAAAGGATGAGGAAGAAAGCTCCAAGGTTTACACCAGAGAAAAGGCAATGGCCTTTAAAGCTAAAGCTTCCAGAAAGCACAAGACAGTGGAGAATATCAATGCTTCAGAGGATGAGACCTCAAGCAACTCCACCTCAGAACTCTCTGATGAAGATCTCTCACTGTTCACCAGGCAGTTTAAGAAACTGTTGAGAAACAGAAAAACAGGGAACATAAGATATGAAGCTTCACCCTCTAGCTCCAGGAGTGAAGATAAGCCCAGAAGAAAACACAGATCAGACAGGTATGATTACAAAACTAGTAAACACAATTCTTCTAACATTATTTATTATAGATGCAATAATCCTGGACATGTCATTGCTGAATGTCCATACAAAGGAGAAGAGAAGAATGAAGAAAGAAAGCACTCAAAGAACAGGAAGTCAGAGAAGAGATTTGTGGCAAGGAAAGTGAAGACAATCAGTGATAGTGACACTAATTGCTCCTCATCAGAATCAGATAGCCATATAGTAGCCATGGCTCTCATAGATGAAGAATGTTCTGATGAAACTCAACATAAATAGGTAATTCCTTAAGAATCTCCTACCCAGATTCAAATGCCAGCTCCTCTTCAGCAGAAGAAGAAGTTGACACAAACTACATAGAGAAATTTGGTGCATTGCATGATGCCCTTAAGAAAGAAAAAGCTCTCTGTAAGGCACAAGATGCAGAGATCATCTCCTTGAGTGGGAAGAGAGATGAACTACTTGAGAAAATAGCTGCGCTAACTCAAGAGAAAGACAAATTATCTATCCCTCCACTGAGCACCTGCACTATGACTGAAGTCATCAAGCGCAAGAATTTTAGAATTAAAGAGTTGGAGGATATGGTTTTAAAAGAAAAGAAAATTGTGGCTAGTTATTCCAAGACATAAATAGTTCTTCCCTTGATTGATAGCTTTTCACAAACAAATAAGCAAGGTTTGGGCTACACTATAGGTGAAAACCATGGGAAATCTATCCAAGGAAAGGCTATCTTTAGAAAAGTTATCATTTCCATAAATTCATATGATCACAGTAGCATCTATTGATGCAAAGAAAGCCAGAAATTAGACAGCATTAGTAAGCTGCCTTCTACCTAGTTAAGCAAGAGACAAACTCTCCTTGGGAAGAGTGCACTATCTGCACCCCAAAACAATCCTACAGTAAAAGCCTGCAGTAGTTGACATGTTGAAGAAAGCCCTTCTGCCTCCAAGAAGGGAAGGTTAGCTGTTGAACAACAGCCTAATCCAGTCATACCAAACACCACAAGAAAATCTAGATACAACAGATTTGAATGCTGGTGTTGTGGAAAAGTAGGGCATTTTATCTTAGACTGTTGGTTCAACCCAACTGTTAAGAATCATTCTCACATGACAACAAAAAGGCAGTCTGCAAATTCATCATCTAACAAGCACCTAGGACCCAAGATAGACTGGGTTCCTAAGGAAGTATAGTTGTTTTGCAGGTATGTCCAAAAACCACCAAGACTCCTGTGTGGTACTTGGATAGTGGATGTTCCAGGCATATGACTAGAACAAGAATCCTATTGAAGGAGTTTGCACCTATAGAAGATGGACCCAAAGTTAAATTTGGAGGATCTGATAGAGGTGTAGTCAAGGGCTATGATAAGATCAAAAATGACAGTATCACTATCAGAAGAGTAGCTTATGGGGAAGGGTTACAACATAACCTTATAAGCATAAGTCAGCTATGTGACTTGGGATATGCTGTTTCTTTCCACAAGGATAAGTGCCCGATTAAGGATTGTGAGAATGAATCCATTCTAACAGGCAGTAGGAGTGGAAATATTTACTGTCGAAATTTCATTTGCATTAGGAAAAATGAGCCTGTATGTCTTTTAGCAAAAGATGGAGTGTCTGTTTGTGTAAAGTGGCGTAAGAGATTAGCCAACATTAACTAAGAGTCTCACAAGAAATTAATGACAGAGAACTTGGTAAGAGATGCTCCTAAGCTGGATTGCTTAGAAAAGAGTCCTTGTCATGCATGTCAAATGGGTAAGAAAACAAGAACTTAATTTAGAAGCATACAAGACAAAAAATCCTCTAGGTGTTTATACCTACTACACATGGACTTATTTGGTCCTATGACAGTGCATATCTGATAAGTAATAAAATATATGTATTTTAGTACGATTATTAGTATAATTATAATTAATATTGTAAATTTTCTATGTAAATTAATGAATAAATTGCTTGTTCTATTATTTTCCTTACTAACTTAGTTTTTTTTTTGTTTTTGCAGATTTTGGAAATTTTTGTCAAGTCACGCCCCAAGTCACGCCCGTGACAACATGTCATGCCCGTGACCCTAGGGCGTGTAAGCTGCGTTCGACGAACGTCGAACAGCATTCGACGAAAGTTCTCCAAGCTGCGTTCGACGAACTCCTTCTGCCCCTTCGTTCGACGAACGTTGAACTGCGCTCGACGAAAGTTCAACAAGCTGCGTTCGACGAAAGCGCCATCCCCAGCGTTCGACGAATCCCCAAAGTCAGCCCCAAAGTCCCGCCTATGCTGCTGATAGACTGCCGCCCACTGTCACGCCCATGACACTACAGGTCACGCCCGTGTGCAGCCAAGTTTGACCGCATACCTTCCAGAAGAAGGCGGATGCGACCCCTATAGCACGCGCAAATGTCACGCCCTAAGTCACGACCGTGACATCCAAGTCACACCCGTGACATCCAATTCACGCCCGTGACCTAGGGCGTGTAAAAATAAAATTTTGCCTATAAATAGAGGGGCTCGACTGAAGCATATTTCATCCAAATTCTGAGTGCTTGTTATTGTTTTTGAGTTCTTTTGAGTGATTGTGAGTTTTCTTTATGCAATTAAGTTATGTTCATTTGTAATTTTCGCCTTTTAGAAATAAAATGTTGTTTTCTCATTTGGATCATCTTCCTTTTCATTTATGTTAGTGTGTGTGTGTGTATGAGAATAGTTTTATTGCTTTCATAACTTAGTTTATTGCTTTCATAATTTAGGTTTATTGCTTTCATAAAAGTAGTTTATCGCTTTCTTTTAACGCTTTATTTATCGCTTTCTTTTAAACGCTTTCTTTCGATTCAGTCTTTTATTACAAGTAGAGTGCGCGAGTTTATGAGATAGTATTATTCTTTTTTTGTAACTTAGCTTTATTTCAGTCTTTATATAACTGCTATATACCACCCCCATCTTGAATAAGAGGCTAATTTACTTTAGCACTTATTTAAATCGGTTGGGACGGATATTATTTCTGCACCTTTATAAGTCTTTTCATTTCTATACCACCCCCCCCATCTTGAATAAGAGGCTAAGAACTTTTTAGCGCTTGTTTAAGGCGGTTGGGACGGATACTATTACTGTTTTTATATAAGTCTTTTTATTTCCTTTTTATCCGCTTATATCCGCTTTAATTATTAAACATGTATTTTCCAACTGATAATGCCGTCTCCATTCCGATGAGTGGCTAATTTCCTTTAGCGCACGATGTCGAAGAGCATTGGGACATACAAATAGTTTTTCTAAAAATAAAACATCTCTTTCTAAAATAATTAACGCTTAAGGTTTACCCGAGAATAACGTTGAGTGAAGCCACATAATCAATGTGTGGTTTTCATTTCCGTCTCTGTACACTAGTTAGCCGAGAGGCTCGTGCGTATGGACTGATCGCTCACGGGTAAAGAGAAGTGCGCTCTACCCTCGAGAGAGGATGAGGTAAGTCTCCCGAATTGGAAGTAAAAACCCAATAGCGGGGTTCACAACATAAGACGAGTATTAAGAAGATTCGATGGTCGAAAATTCATAATCTCAGGTGGGCGTACCCTCGAGAGAGGAGCGTTCATAATTATGGAACCTCCACTGCCAAGCCCTTTTAATATTTTGAAAAGTCATCACTTTTACATCTAAAAAAGACTATTTTCGTCTCAAGGTAATTCGACATCGGGCGTTATTATCATCATCGTTGAGAACTCTAGTTATACGCTTATTATTATCTTATTTTTTTAAACCCAACTAAAAACTTATTGCGATAAAATAATAGTTCGTTCCTCAAAGTAGGTTAATCAATACGATCCGCGGAAATATACGACCTCGATATTTTCTAAAACAAAATATTTTGTATTACTCACGATAAGGTATACTTGCCTTTATTATATGGTTAGTTCAGATTAAAAAAATTATACAAAAACTTTTCAACCCAAATTAGTGCAAAACTCTCCTTTTCTATTTTAAAAATAAATAGAATTCGGCGTTGTAGCCGAGGCGTAATCATCAATATTTCAAAAGCAGAAAAAGACTGTTACTTCTATCTTTCGATTGGATAACGGTTAATTTCTCAAAGTAGGAGTACTTGCGAGACTCTTTGGAAACACCCGTCGAAATCTAATCTCATCAAATGAAGGTTAACCAAAACAAAGAAACAAGAAGTAATCCCGAATTAAATCATCAAGTTTTTGGCGCCGTTGCCGGGGACCAATTAGTGTTGTTATTTGAAAAAGGAATTACTATTACTTTTATCATATATATTAAAAATATATAAAAATATATATATATATATATATATCTACAAAAAAATAAAACATAAAAAAAAAATTTCTTACAAAAAACCAAAAAAATATATCATTTTTATTATTAGTATATGACCCGAGGAAACTCCTCGGACGATTCGAATATTTCTTTTGACCCCGAAATCGAATCGCACTCTTCACGAGCGCCTCCGACTTCGTGATCAAAACCTACTCGAATTTCCCGAAGAGTCAGTCAGAGATACTTACACTGAACCTATGGCTGATCAAATTCCAGATGTGGCCCCACCACGGACCATGACATATTATGCCAGGCCAAATCTGGAAGATACCGGATCGAGCATAACGCGCCCAATAGTGGCTAATAATAACTTTGAAATAAAATCTAGCATCATTCAAATGGTACAACAATCAGTCCAATTTGACGGTTTGCCAGATGAGGATCCAAACTTACATCTTTCTAACTTTTTAGAAATATGCGATACATTTAAAATTAATGGCGTCACTGACGACGCCATTCGCTTACGCTTATTTCCATTTTCGCTGCGGACGAAGGCAAAAGCGTGGTTAACTTCTCTTCCCAGAGGATCAATAACCACGTGGGCCCAATTGACGGAACACTTTTTAACTAAATATTTCCCCCCGTCAAAAACCGCTAAGTTACCTACGGATATCGCCTCTTTTATTCAATACGATTCTGAGTCTCTCTATGAGACATGGGAGCGTTTTAAAGAGTTCCTGCGTAGATGTCCTTATCATGCACTGCCGTCCTGGCTATAGGTCCAGACGTTTTATAATGGCCTAAATTTTTCCACGCGACAGATGATCGATGCAGCCGCCGGGGGAACGTTAAACAACAAAACCCCGACGGCCGCCCAAGCTCTGTTCGAGGAAATGGCCATGAACGCCTATCAATGGAATGCGCCTAGATCACGCCCTACTAAACCAACTGGGATATATGAAGTGGATGCCACTTCTCACTTAGCCTCTCAAGTCGAAAGGTTAAGTAAGCAAGTAACGGAGATGACTGCTTCCTCCTCCACTCCCGCTTGGGCTCCTAATAATAATAATAATAATATTTTTGTCGAAGAAACTGTAGATTACCTAGGCAACCTAGTGAGGCCCCCCTTCAACCCTAATAATAATCCGTATAGTAAATATTATAATCCGGGTTGGAGGAACCACCCAAATATTTCCTGGAGCAATCCTAATAATGCTCAGAGGCCCCCAAATGTGAATCCGCAAGGATTTCCAAACGGATTTCAGCCTCCACCTCCAAAACCTTCACCGCTAGAGGATATTTTTGCTAAATAAGTTGCGTCCACCGAGTCAAATATCAGGAATATTACCGGATCAATTAAGAACTTGGAAAATTAGGTGGGACAGCTGGCAAAGATGGTCTCCGAGCAGCCATATGGAGCTCTGCCAGGGAACACGGAGCCAAACCCCCGAGAAAATGCCAACGCCATAAACCTTCGCAGCGGCAAGGAGGTAACCTCCCCAAAAAGGGTTGAGCCCAAGGTACATGTTTCGACACCGACCCCTCCACCCCCTCTCTCGATAGATAATACAACGAGTATTCTGACTGTGCCAAACATTTTTAGCCCGTCCCTTCCTTATCCCTCAAAAATAAACAACGAGCGGAAGGACGAGCATTATAAAAATTTTCTACAAATTTTAAAACAAATCCATATAAATGTTCCTTTCTGCGAGGCACTCTCCCAAATGCTGAAATACGCAAAATATCTTAAGGAGTTGCTTTCTAATAAAAAGTGACTCGAAGATGTTTCGCATGTTTCCCTTAACGCGGAATGCTCGGCTGTCCTCCTTAACAAATTGCCACCAAAACTGAATGACCCGGGACGATTCTCCATCCCGTGCCTCTTCGGCAATATGTTAATAAAGTACGCTTTAGCGGACTTGGGAGCTAGCATCAACTTGATGCCTTTCTCCCTTTTCAAAAAACTTGATTTGGGCATCCCAAGCCCGACAAAGATGAGCAGCCAACTCGCGGATCGCTCGGTAAAGTACCCAATAGGGGTAGTGGAGGATGTTCTGGTCAAGGTCGACAAGTTTATCTTCCCGGTAGACTTTGTCATCCCGGACATAGAGGAGGACGCTGAGGTGCCTATCATTCTCGGTCGCCCATTCCTCGCAACCTCCCGCGCGTTAATCGATGTTAGTAACGGTCGCCTCCTCCTTCAGGTTGGAGACGATGAAGTTACTTTGCACATCAACCCCTCCATGCGGAACTCACTATCGAATGATGATTCCTACTTTAATTTGGAATCTGCGTTTGAGGATGAGTGTTCTTCTCTTTTGGAATTATTATCTTTTATGATAAACGATTCGGATTTGGCAAATCAACCTCCTTTGGATGAATTGCCGCCAGATTCGCCCTTCGAGCCTTTCGATTCGAAAGAGTTAAAAATCTCCACATCTTATGAAGAACCCCCGGTCTTGGAGCTTAAGCAACTCCCCGACCATTTAAAATATGATTTTTTAGCCGCGAACTTAAAACTACCAGTTATAATATCATCCACTTTGACGGATTCAGAAACATCTGAATTGATTGAGGTTTTGTCTAAACATCGCCGTGCAATTGCATGGCAAATTTCTGATATCAGGGGAATTAACCCCTCATTCTGCTCCCACAAAACATTTCTCGAAGAAAACCCCCGCAAAACTATTCAGCCTCATCGGCGACTTAACCCGAATATAAGGGAAGTCGTTAAGACTGAAATTATTAAACTCCTCGACGCGGGGATTATCTATCCTATATCCGACAGTACGTGGGTAAGTCCCGTACAAGTCATCCCTAAAAAAGGCGGTATAACGGTCGTGACAAACACGAATAACGAATTAATCCCAACTTGTACTGTTACGGGTTGGAGGGTGTGCATCGATTACAGAAAATTAAATGATGCCACCAGAAAAGACCACTTCCCATTACCGTTTATTGATCAAATGCTAGAGCGTCTCTCTGGTCATCCTTTCTATTGCTTTCTTGATGGTCTCTCGGGATTTTTCTAAATCCCTATTTCCCCCGAGGACCAAGAAAAAACCACTTTTACTTGCCCTTTCGACACCTTCGCATATCGAAGGATGCCATTTGGACCCTGCAACACGCCAGCTACATTCCAACGATGTATGCTGGCAATATTTCACGAGCTAGTAGAAGATATAATGGAAGTCTTCATGGATGACTTCTCCTTCTTTGGAAGCTCTTTTGCAAATTGTCTAAAAAATTTAGATAGAGTCCTCCAGCAGTGCGAAGAGACAAACTTAGTCTTGAACTGGGAGAAATGCAATTTTATGGTCCGAGAGGGTTTAGTCCTCGGCCATAAAATTTCTTCCAAGGGGATGGAGGTCGATAGGGCCAAAGTCGCTATAATTGAACAACTCCCTATTCCTTCGAACATAAAATCCATTAGAAGTTTTCTAGGCCACGCAGGTTTTTATCGGCAGTTTATTCAAGATTTTTCAAAAATAACCAAACCGCTAACTCACCTCCTGGAAAAGGATTCCCCATTTATTTTTAACACGGCCTGCGTAGAGGCATTTAATTTTATCAAAAATCAACTTATCAATACTCCAATTCTGGTGGCGCCAGATTGGTCCATTCCGTTCGAGATTATGTGCGATGCGAGCGGTATCGCGGTAGGAGCCGTCTTAGGCCAACGTGTAAATAAATATTTTCATCCAATATATTATGCTTCTCACACATTCAATGCCACACGGGCTAACTATACAACGACGGAAAAGGAACTTCTTGCCGTCGTCTTTGCTTTTGATAAATTCAGGCCTTACGTAACACTTTCACACGTGATCGTTTTCACTAATCACTCCGCCCTAAAATATCTTTTGGCCAAAGTTGATGCCAAGCCCCGCTTGCTTCGATGGATCCTCCTTTTACAGGAATTTGACTTAGAGATCCGAGATAAGAAGGGGGCTGAAAATTTAGCAGCCGACCACCTCTCACATTTAGAACAACCCTTCGCAGAAGCGCTCGTCGAACCCGAAATAGACGATCGATTTCCTGAAGAGCGCCTTTTAATTTTAAATAACATAAAAACTTCTTGCACTCCTTGGTTCGCAGATTATACGAACTATCTAGTCGCACGGGTCCTTCCAACAGAATTTTTGACTCAGCAAAAGAAGAAATTCTTTTCTGATTTGAAAAACTACTTTTGGGAGGACCCCTTTCTCTTTCGAGTATGTGCAGACCAAGTGGTGCGAATATGTGTTTTAAGCAAGGAGGGTGCGCAAATTTTGCGACACTGCCACGAGGGGCCGGCTGGAGGGCATTATCAAGCCAATCGGACCGCGCGGAAAGCGTTAGAGTCGGGCTTTTATTGGCCCACTCTCTTTAAGGATGCTCACACTTTTGTGAGTAAATGTGATAGCTGCCAGCGGTCGGGTAACATCTCTCGTCATGACGAGATGCCCCAAAACCTTTTTCTCGAGTGCGAAATCTTCGATCTGTAGGGCATCAACTTTGTAGGCCCCCTACCTTCTTCTTTTAATAATCGTTATATTTTAGTGGCGGTTGACTACGTATCTAAGTGGGCGGAAGCGCAAGCTCTGCCCACCAATGATGCGCGAGTCGTCGTCCATTTTCTAAAAAAATTATTTTCTTGCTTTGGCACGCCCCGGGCAATAGTAAGTGATAGGGGTACGCACTTCTACAACGCCCAGTTTTCAAAAATATTATCTAAATACTGCGTCACGCATAAGCTCGCCACCTCCTATCACCCCCAAACAAGCGGCCAAGTAGAGGTAGTAAATCGCGAGATTAAACGCATTTTGGAGAAAACCGTTTCTTTAAATAGGAAAGATTGGTCCGTCAAACTCGACGACGCGTTGTGGGCATATCGTACGACATACAAGACCACTATCGGTTGTACGCCCTATCGATTAGTCTACGACAAAGCGTGCCATTTACCTGTAGAGTTAGAGCACCGTGCTTTTTGGGCCTTAAAATTTTTAAATCTCGATTCGAACTTAGCCTCCGAGAATAGGAAATTCCAACTAAATGAACTCGATGAATGGCGTGCGAACGCTTATGAGAGTAATAAATTTTATAAGGTGCGTTCTAAGTTCTACCATGATCGTAAATTACAATTTGCCAAAACATTTGCTTCGGGTGATCTTGTTCTTCTTTATAATTCATGCCTTCGTCTTTTTCCGGGTAAGTTAAAATCCCGATGGTTTGGCTGTATGGGACCGTTCTAATCTCTCAACCCGAACGAGGCGAATTTAAAGTAAACGGGCATCGTTTAAAACTTTATCTTGCGGGTGATCCAGTGGACGAAAATTCCGAATACTTAACCCTCAACTTATAATCTCACCACGCCAAATGCGTCAAGCTACGCGACGGTAAACAAAGCGCTTGTGGGAGGCACCCCATATTTATCTAATATTTTATTATGTTTTGTTCTTTTACATGTTTTTTGCAGGGTTTCGTTTGGCCCCGTCAGCTTTAGTTCAGGGAAGCTTTTTGCTCTCTATATTTTTTTCTTTGTACATACTGCATCTTTTATTGTTTCTCTTCTTCATACTTACATTACAATATTGGGGACAATGTTAGCTTTTATGTATGGGGGTGTTTTACCGTTTTCATTTAAACAAACAAATTTTTTTTTTCAAAAAAAAAATGTTTTATTTCACCTTGCCTAGTTTTGTAAATATAAGCTTGAAAAAAAAAGTTCAAAAAATTAAACTGTCATAATACAAAAAAATCAAAAAAATGTTTAAAACCACAAAAAAAATGTATTCTTTTTTGTTTACTTTGTCATAATACAAAAAAAAATTTAAAAATCCAAAAAAAAGTTTTTAGCAAAACCCCAAAACTTTTCCAAAAAAAATATATATATAACTATATAGTAGTTGAAAAAAAAGAAAAACAAACAAAAATACAAAAAAATAATAAACCATACTTTACATTTATATTCTTAAAGCATTTAGTTTCGAGAGTATATGTTTGTGGATTTTCATAATCGCTAGTTTTACTATTTGTTTGTTTATCTAAGATCGATAGATTTAAACGTTCGGGGTTAAGTTTTAAAGAATATCTTGTGTTTTTAATTTAAATAGAGGCTTTGTTATCAAGCACTACTTCAACTAGCTAAAATAGAGACATGTGTATTATGTTGGCAAAACAACTTTAGACTGCAATTATCCCTACTTTATCTCTTCAGGAATCTAGGAATATTCAAATTACTAAGGTTGCTCTCAAATTTTTATTATTATTCTAGAATATCTCTTGAAAACCCCTTGTATACACCAATTTAGCATGGCAAAAAAAAAGATCTTATGTCAATGGGAATAAAAAATTATTCCGTAAACATAGGCACCCAATATTTGTTAAAAGAGATCCTATGTCAATGGGAATTAAAAATTCCGTACACACAGGCATTGAGTTTATTAAAAAGGTCAATTTTCCCTCGTAAATCAATGATGGGAGTCAAAGGAAACTATATATGAGGGATGAGAGGATAAAATTCATCACCCCTAATTCATGTGCTCTTCTTTTTGCCAAGGCTTTTTACCCCTTTTCCCTAGCCCAATTATTGTTTCTAGTTTTAATTCAAAAAATCATTTGAGAGCATAATTAGTAATTTATA
The DNA here is from genome assembly GCA_033032865.1 of Dactylorhiza incarnata. Taxonomy (NCBI): domain Eukaryota; kingdom Viridiplantae; phylum Streptophyta; class Magnoliopsida; order Asparagales; family Orchidaceae; genus Dactylorhiza; species Dactylorhiza incarnata. The sequence goes on from JAWHQI010000003.1 coordinate 20,792,053, forward strand.
TTTTTCCTTCATGTTTCTTTAAACAAAGGTTATTATAATTTCGATCTAATCTTGTTTACTAATGATTGCAATTTTGTTTGCTATTTGGTTAATTAAAAAGTCTTTTGGCTAGGACATTTCTTTCTACTTAAATCATTTGAATAATTTAGGACTTAACTCTTATTACTCCGAATTTTTATTTTTCAGTCTCTTATGATTAAAATAAAACGATAGCTAAAAATTAGAACTTATGTTAATCCCGTATAGATCTCTCTTACTTTTGCTCTAGAATAGCAAAAGCTTAAGTATAGGGGTATTTGATAAGTAATAAAATATATGTATTTTAGTACGATTTTTAGAATAATTATAATTAATATTGTAAATTTTCTATGTAAATTAATGAATAAATTGCTTGTTTTATTATTTTCCTTACTAACTTTGTTTTATTTTTGTTTTTGCAGATTTTGGCAATTTTTGTCAAGTCACGCCCCGAGTCATGCCCGTGACAACATGTCACACCCGTGACCCAAGGGCGTGTAAGCTGCATTCGACGAACGTCGAACAGCGTTCGACGAAAGTTCTCCAAGCTGCGTTCGACGAACTCCCTCTGCCCTTCGTTTGACGAACGTCGAACTGCGTTCGACGAAAGTTCAACAAGCTGCGTTTGACGAAAGCGCCATCCCCAGCGTTCGACGAATCCCCAAAGTCAGCCCCAAAGTCACGCCCATGCTGCTAATAGACTGCCGCCCACTGTCACGCCCGTGACACTGCAGGTCACGCCCGTGTGCAGCTAAGTTTGACCACAGACCTTCCAGAAGACGGCGGATGCGACCCCTATAGCACGCGCAAATGTCACGCCCTAAGTCACGACCGTGACATCCAAGTCACGCCCGTGACCTAGGGCGTGTAAAAATAAAATTTTGCCTATAAATAGAGGGGCTCGGCTGAAGCATATTTCATCCAAATTCTGAGTGCTTGTTAGTGTTTTTGAGTTCTTTTGAGTGATTGTGAGTTTTCTTTATGCAATTAAGTTATGTTCGTTTGTAATTTTTTCCTTTTAGAAATAAAATGTTGTTTTCTCATTTGGATCATCTTCCTTTTCATTTATGTTAGTGTGTGTGTGTGTGTATGAGAATAGTTTTATTGCTTTCATAACTTAGTTTATTGCATTCATAATTTAGGTTTATTGCTTTCATAAAAGTAGTTTATCGCTTTCTTTTAACGCTTTATTTATCGCTTTCTTTTAAACGCTTTCTTTCGATTCAGTCTTTTATTACAAGTAGAGTGCGTGAGTTTATGAGATAGTATTTTTCTTTTCTTGTAACTTAGCTTTATTTCAGTCTTTATATAACTGCTATATACCACCCCCATCTTGAATTAGAGGCTAATTTACTTTAGCACTTATTTAAGTCGGTTGGGACGGATATTATTTCTGCACCTTTATAAGTCTTTTCATTTCTATACCACCCCCATCTTGAATAAGAGGCTAAGAACTTTTTAGCGCTTGCTTAAGGCGGTTGGGACGGATACTATTACTGTTTTTATATAAGTCTTTTTATTTCCTTTTTATCCGCTTATATCCGCTTTAATTATTAAACATGTATTTTCCAACTAATAATGCCGTCTCCATTCCGATGAGTGGCTAATTTCCTTTAGCGCACGATGTCGAAGAGCATTGGGACATAAAAATAGTTTTTCTAAAAATAAAACATCTCTTTCTAAAATAATTAACGCTTAAGGTTTACCCGAGAATAACGTTGAGTGAAGCCACATAATCGATGTGTGGTTTTCATTTCCGTCTCCGTACACTAGTTAGCCGAGAGGCTCGTGCGTACGAACTGATCGCTCACGGGTAAAGAGAAGTGCGCTCTACCCTCGAGAGAGGATGAGGTAAGTCTCCCAAATTGGAAGTAAAAACCCAATAGCGGGTTTCACAACATAAGGCGAGTATTAAGAAGATTCGATGGTCGAAAATTCATAATCTCAGGTGGGCGTACCCTCGAGAGAGGAGCATTCATAATTATGGAACCTTCGCGGCCAAGCCGTTTTAATATTTTGAAAAGTCATCACTTTTACTTCTAAAAAAGACTATTTTTGTCTCAAGGTAATTCGACATCGTGCGTTATTATTATCATCGTTTAGAACTCTTGTTATACGCTTATTATTATCATTTTCTTTTAAAATAATAGTTCGTTCCTCAAAGTAGGTTAATCAACACGATCCGCGGAAATATGCGACCTCGATATTTTCTAAAACAAAATATCCTGTATTACTCACGATAAGGTATGCTTGCCTTTATTATATGGTTAGTTCAGATTAAAAAACTATACAAAAAATTTTCAACCCAAATTAGTGCAAAACTCTCCTTTTCTAGTTTAAAAATCAATAGAATTCGGCGTTGTAGCCGAGGCATAATCGTCAATATTTCGAAAGCAGAAAAAGACCGTTACTTCTATCTTTCGATAGGATAACGGTTAATTTCTCAAAGTAGGAGTACTTGCGAGACTCTTTGGAAACACCCGTTGAAATCTAATCTCATCAAATAAAGGTTAACCAAAACAAAGAAATAAGAAGCAATCCCGAATTAAATCATCAATAGCCTAGGAAGAATGGCTTATACAATGGTTATTGTTGCTGATCACTCTAGATTTGCATGTGTGTTCATTTTGAAACACAAGTCTGATACCCTAAGTACATTCAAGAATTTTGTAAACAAATTCAGAACGAAGTAAACAACTATATGGTCAAAATCAGAAGTGATCATGGAACTGAATTTCAGTCTGGGTCAATGACCAAATTCTGTGAAGAAGAAGGTATCCTACAAGAGTTTTCTTCTCTCAGAACTCCCCAACAAAATGGGGTGGCTGAGAGGAAAAATAGAACACTTATTGAAACTGGAAGGACCATGCTAAGTGACTCCTCACTCCCAGAATACCTATGGGATGAGGCAGTCAACATTGCACGTCATGTGCAAAATAGAGCACTCATCAATAAGAACCATAATAAGACTCCTTATGAGCTAATTAAGGGTAAGAAGCCAACACTAGCTCACTTCAAAATCTTTAGGAGTAAATACAATGTGCTGAAAAACAATAAGCATTATATTACCAAATTCTCTGAAAAAAGCTATGAAGGTGTCTTTGCAGGATATAACAAGCATAGCAAGGCCTACAGAGTCTTCAATAAGAATGCTCTTACAATTAAGGAATTTGTTCATATTAATTTTGATGAGAGCAGCATGCTGCATAATCCGTCTTCTAGTTCATCCAAAGGAGGAATTGAAGAAAGATTAGAGAACCTCAAAATCAGAGAAGAAGAACTAGTTGAGAAGAATCAGACCTCTACAATTGACTCTATTCCAGAATCAGTAGAAGAGTTTATTGAAGAGACAAATCCCCTAAATGAGAACCATGAACTAGGAGCTGAAGAAGTTATTAAAACAAGAGGACCAACAAGAGTGATGCCTAAATCTATGAGGAATCTAAGAAGTCATCCATCAAATAAAATCATTGGTGAGCTCACTAATGGAGTTAGAACAAGGAGAAGTGCTCTAAATGAAAACTTGCACCTCAATTTTCTATCACAACTAGAGACCAAGAAATTTGAGGAGGCCAACCAAGACCAATTCTGGGTTGTCCATGCAAGAAGAGCTAAAGAAGAGCTAAATCAATTCAAAAGGTGCAAGGTATGGAAACTTGTCCCAAGGCCACAAGGGCATAATATCATTGGGACAAAGTGGGCTTACAGAAATAAGATTGATGAAGCTGGTTTGATTGTAAAGAACAAGGCAAGGCTGGTAGCTCAAGGATACAGACAGGAGGAAGGCATAGACTTTGATCATACATTTGCACCTGTTGCTAGACTGGAGGCCATCAGACTCTTTCTAGCCTATTCTTTATACAGGGGTTCAAAGTCTATCAAATGGATGTCAAATCAGCATTCCTAAATGGAAATTTAAAGGAGGAAGTCTATGTAGCTCAAGCACTAAGTTTTATCTATCCAACCTTTCCTGGTCATGTGTATTCCTCAAGAAAGCCTTGTATGGTCTGAAGCAAGCATTAGGGGATTGGTATGAGACACTGTCTACCTTTCTCCTTGAAAATAAGTTCTCAAGAGGGAAAATAGATAAGACTCTTTTCTTGAGAGAGTTGAAGGGCCAGATCCTTTTGGTCCAAATATATGTTGATGACATTATATTTGGATAGACAGATTGGAGTCTTTGCAAAAAGTTTGCTAAACTTATGCAAAGTAAATTTGAAATGAGCAGTATGGGAGAGCTTAAGTATTTCTTTGGTCTCCAATTAAAGAAATCTGAGGAAGGAATCTTCATTTCTCAGACCAAATTTACCTTGGATATCATAAAGAAATTTGGTATAGAGAACTCTACCGCTATGAGAACTACTGTGGGTTCAACTGTGTCTCTAGACAAGGATGAAAAGGTGAAATCCTATAATGAGTCCATGTATAGAAGCATAATTGGCTCATTGCACTACCTCACTGATAGTAGGCCAGACATCATGTTTGCTACATGTGTCTGTGCAAGATATCAAGTGAACCCCAATGAATCTCATTACTCAGCTGTGAAAAGAATCATGAGATATCTGAAGGGTGCTCCAAATATGGGGCTCAGGTATCCTAAGTCAGATGATTTTGAGCTGTGTGGGTATTCTGATGTAGACTTTGCTGGGTGCAAAGAGGACAGAAAAAGCACTTCAGGAACTTGTCAGTTCCTGGGAAAAAGGCTAGTATCCTGGAGTAGTAAGAAGCAAAACAACAATGCTATCTCAACAGCTGAATCAGAATACATTTCACCTGGTAGTTGTTGTGCAAAACTCATGTGGATTCAACACCAATTAGAGGATTACAATTCACATCAAGAGAACACCTCTCTTTTGTGATTCCTCAAGTGCCATTTCCATTGCCAAAAATCCAGTGACACATTGTAGAACAAAGCATATTGAAATTAGATATCATTTCACTAGGGAGCGTGTTGAAAAGGAGGACATCTGTCTTGAGTATGTCAATACTGAGAGGCAGATTGCTAACATTTTCACTAATCCCCTTAATGAGTCTAAGTTCAATCAATTCAAAATTGAATTGGGCATGTTAAGTTCTTAAAATTGGGCATGTTGAATCTATGATATCCTCCTTTAATAAGTGTGAAATGTTCTGATACTGGGCTGGATCTCACACAAGGTCCACCCTAAAAAGTTATGACAATCTTAGTTTTTGAAGACAGGAACACCAGGAAGCATAACTTAAAGTTTTCTAGAGAAAAACAACATCACAAAGAATATCGTCATAATAGATAACGACGACATTGATGAAGTCTCGACGACAACATCCATTTCTCGACGACAAGAGCAAAGACATCTCGATGACATACTCGACGACAAAGTTCAATCCACACTGACAAAATGCCATCACAAGACCCGACACTGTCATTATTACGCCATAATTACGGATTCTCAACACGATACATGAGGATTTGAATAGGTACGCGCCTCTTTGTCTTCCCGATGCATTACTCTATATATTAGACATTGTGTAAGCATAGAAATTATGCGCACACGAAACCCTAGAATCCTTCCTTCATCTTCTTTCTTCCGATAACTCTTTGCTAATGGAATGGCGCCGAAGAAGAACGATTAGAAAATCCCTTCCGGAGGAGAATTCTGAAAGGTGGCTTTGAGAAGACTAAAGAGGACCTGGATATGGTCATAACCCTACTATACACATCTGAGTTAGAATACATCCTCACAGAGCCAACCCGTATCTACCATTCCACCGTCTCAGCATTCTTTGAAAATGCCAAATTTCACAAATTAGAAAGGGAAATTCGCACCATTGTGGCACGACAACACATTCAAATGACTACTGAAAGTATATCCAAAATTCAACAACTCACTGCCTTTGAAAAGGATGAGATAGAAGAAGACGTCACAGATGCAGATGTCTACGAAGGATTGAAATGGTGCTCTTTTGAAACCAAACCCTATGGCAGCTTGCAGAAAGTGTAGAAGAATAGGCAAGGCAAACTACTGACAAACATCATTGGAAAGGTACTGCTTTGTAAGACAGGCTCGCATGATCGAGTATCAAAAGAAATGTTTGAGATAAGGGTCAGAGTAACCTTAAACAAAAGGACTGATTGAGGAAAGTTAATGTTCGACATGATTATAGAAAACATCAATTCTTTAAAATTTGAAAGAATTCTATCTTTATATCTCTCGAATACCATCCCTCATCTCCTTAAAATTTCATAATAAATCCCTCTCCACTATCTTAAAAGGATAGATCTCAAGACAGTGAGCAGGTGGGAGAAGAGGTTCACAAAGATTGATGCAGGTGAACCTTCTACTCAAGGCTCAAAGACCCCTGCCACAGTACCTCAAGTTCCTCAAAAACCCCTGACTTCTGTTGAGGGGGAGCCTGTGAGAGAAGAAACCCCTAGAATGGATAGTTCTCCTACACCTCAAGAGGAAGTGGATCCTACTCAGCTGGAGATGCCTAAAAGAGAACCAAGTAGTCATGCAGATGTTGAAGAACATGTTCAATCTGACAGGTCCCTAAATGATTTTCTCAATAATGACATACATACATTCTCAGAAGGAGAAGAACATGAGCACCACTCAGAAACCCTTGCACCAATGGAGGTGGAGCATACATGTCATTCAATAATGCTGTCTTCACCTCCAATAATAGAAGCTGACCCACATCCTCTACCTAGCACAAATCCCACAGTTACATTACCTGATTTCATGTCCCACATGGAAGGCCTATTGAACAGACAAAGAGATCAATTTGAAGCCTATGTAAATCAGGCTGTCACAGGCTGCAGAAATGATCTCTCTACCAGGATAGATGCCCTCTAAGAAGATATCAATCACATAATCCATCAAAACTCCAATGTATATCAGACTGCTGCAAATGCTATGGCAAGTTCTGGGACTGAAATAGCCAATATAAATCAAGCTACCCATCTAATTGGACAACATTTAAACATTTTGCTTGATAGATTGTCAGCAGTCCATCATCCAGAACTAAGATGCGACTTTTAATGATTTTGAAGATGCCATCAACATCATCCTTCAAAGAATATCCTCCTCTGCTCAAGTAACTCAGGATCTTGTGGACAATGTAGGTGAAACATTGTTGCACTAGTTTCAAGTAACCCAAGATCATCTGTTAAATTATTTCAATTAAGCTGTCAGGGCATCTCAGGGAACTCTCATGGATGCCATTGGCAATCTGAATGACGACTTGGCCAGACATCTTCAAGCTTTTCAGGCATCCATCTCTAAAGAAATATTTTCAGAAGCCAGAAAGGGGGAGATAATGTCAAGACACCATGCCATTTGGCTAGCAAATGAAGTCAGGTTCTCCATGGAGCTTGAACCTATTCACTATGGGATTGCCTATCAACATCCAATTCCTGAATGCAATCTCCCTGCAGAACCTCCTCAAAGTGCAATGCCTAAATCCCCTGAAGAACAACATCAAGAGCCTGAGAGTTATCAAGAGTATTTTGTTGATGAGCCTGCAAGTGGAAGTATGTTAAAAAACTTGAGGTCCAGAGATGAAGTGTAAAAAATTGCAGAACACATTTCACAAAACCTTTCACAAATGTAGCACAACAGTGACAATGAGAAGAACGAATAGTACTATGGCATTGACTATCTCTTTACAATGCGAGGTATACATGTAAAGACATGATTCATAAGAATCACCGAGGAGAGAAGCACAAAACACAAGTGTAAAACAAGCTGCAGAGACCTGACACTTGAGACCGCCAGACCGCGTGAACAAACAATCTGGACAGAAGCCGCTAAGACCACAAGGACAGAGTACAGACCGCACCTGCCAAACCGCAACCACCGACCGCCAACTCGCTACTTTATTCCTTTGCTGAAAACAAACAGTTCGCACTTCTTGATCGCCCAGAACGCACGGTCTTGATCAAAGAAGAACCCACAAACTCTGAATGAAGAACTGCAACCTGTGACAGACCGTAACTCAAGACTGCCTGGCCACTTAAGACCGCCTGATCAACTGAGTCCGCTGTACAAACCATGAACACCTAAACACAGTCCTCCCAGACAGGTTTATTCAAAGCTGGAAGAAGGAGACAAGCTGACCGTGAGCTGCAAGCTGCTAACCTGCGAACACAGAAACCGGTCAGACAATAATCTCAGACCGCACGACCTCAAATTGAGACCGGCACAATCAAGCCAACTTTGAGTTCTTACAGTTCTCGTTATTAATGACGGGCCCTGCACCCCTATTTATAGGTGGGTAGATGGATGTCATCACCGTACAATTGGGATACAATAACCTCCCATCAAATCGCGAGCGGTCTCACAAAGTAGACCGTCCGAGCTCTGCATAGCTCACAGCTCCTTTATTAAACCTTGCTGTTACAACCAAACCGCCCGATCACAGTGGTCTTAATAAGCAGACCGCCCGGTCTTATTGCAAAGCAAAAGAACATCTTCAAAAACCAGACCGACTAGATTAGTCGTCAGACCGCCCGATCACTCCAAGAAGGCAGACCAAGAACATCTGGCCGACTTAGGACAAGTCGCCAGACCAACCCATGCAAGTCGCCCAGAGAGAAGAGGCGATCTCCCAGATTAGACCGCTCAGAACAATCTGCCTGAGACACAACCGGCCAGAAAACCAGCGCAGACCGCGCGGTCTCCAATCTTCAGACCGCCCAGCACTAAACCATTTCCACTTCAAATATTTAACACTCCCCCTTGAAGTGGGAAGTGGAAGTCAGCCCAAGCAAACTCCGTAACCGACCAAAAGGTCCCTTCGCCAGCGGCTTAGTAAAAATGTCAGCAACGTTGTCCTTCCTCTGCACATGCTCCACAATCAGAGATCCCTCCAACACCTTCTCACGAATGTAATGGTGATGAATCTCTATGTGCTTCGTACGCGCGTGACAAACTAGATTGTTCACCAGTTTGAGAGCACTCTCGTTGTCACCACGTAGCAGAGTAGGACCTCCCACCTCCCTATGAATGTTCTCCACAAGCCTCCTAAGCCAGATGGCTTCCTGAGCGGCCAAAGCCGAAGTTTTGTACTCCGCTTCCGTGGTAAAGACAGACACAGAATCCTGCTTCTTGCTGCACCATGATATAGCTGTAGAGCACATCATAAAGACGTATCCAGACGTCGATCTCTGATCATCCGAATCTCCTCCATAATCTGCGTCCATGTACCCGTGCAAGCAAAAGCCCGAATCTCTCCCGTAGAAGAGACCCAAATCCGAGGTGGATTTGACAAACTTCAATATACTCCTAGCCACCACAAGATGAGGCTTCCGAGGTTCTGCTATATACCGACTCACCCTGCCAACTGCATAAGCAATATCTGGCCTCGTGATCATCAAGTATATCAAGCTTCTGACCAAAGCCCGGAACACCAAAGGGTCGGTAAGAACCTTCCCTTCATCTCGACGAAGATGAACTCCAACCTCTAGCGAAGTAGAGCTGCTCTTCCCTCCTTCCATGCCGAATCTCTTCACGATTTGATCCGCATAGCCCTTTTGGGAAACGAGCATACCGCTCTCCTTCCTCTCCACTTCGAGCCCAAGGAAATGGTGGAGTTCGCCTAAATCCTTTATCTCAAATCTGATAGCTAGCTCAGCACGTAGCCTAGCTACCTCCATCGCAGAATTCCCTGTGATGATCATATCGTCAACATATAGCAGCACCAAGACTTGAAGCTTCCCCGTCTTCTTTACGAATAAGCTTGAATAAAAATCAGAAGCAAAATATCCGCAGAACTGGAGGTATTCTGCTATCTTCCCGTACCACGCCCGAGGCGCTTGCTTCAAGCCGTAAAGAGCCTTCTTGAGCTTGCAAACATATCTTGGGTGCTCTTCGGATACATACCCAAGTGGATGATCCATGAAGATATCCTTGTCAATCTCGCCATATAAGAAAGCATTCTTCACGTCGATTTGCCAAATCTTCCACCCTTGGCAAGCTGCCAAAGCGATCACAACCCGGACCGAAGTCATCTTGGCAACGGGGCTAAATGTTTCTTCATAATCCTCCCCATACTTTTGAGAGAAACCTCGAGCTATAAGGCGAGCCTTGTACCGCTCAATACTTCCATCAGCCTTCTTCTTCAGCTTGAAAACCCACTTACAAGTCACCGGAGTAACCCCCTCAACCTTAGGCACCAAGTCCCAAGTCTTATTCTTCCTGAGGGCAGCCATCTCTTCATCCATGGCTCCTTCCCACTCCTTGACTCCAACGAAATTTTCATAACAAGATGGCTCTCTCTCATCCAGGGGACCTGCGAAGAAACATGAGACAAAGCTCACCAAGTTTCCACCCGTATACCGATCAGGTGGAATAATGGTCCTCTTGGACCTCCTCAGAGCTTGACTCTGAACCACCTCTTCCACTACAACTTCTGGACTAGCTCTCCTCTCAGGTAGACATGGAGCCTCACTCCCCTATTTCCAGAACCCGAACCACCTGATCCCGATCTAGAAATACTTGGAGCACCTGGAGAAATAAGAAACTCCACCAGAGCTTCCCTTGCAGCTTCCACTGTTCCACCTTCTACCCTACTTCCTTGTAACTCAACAGAAGAGTTACCTTGGTATGATGTCAGCTCGTCGAATACCATATCCCTTGAGACCACATATCTATGTGTCTTAGGATCCATGCATCTTCACCCTTTCTTCCGGTCATCATAACCGACGAAGACTAGCTTCCTTACCTTAACATCTAGCTTCGTTCGAAGGGCATCTGAAACATGCACATAACAGGTAGAACCGAACACTCGAAAGTGTTCCACGCTTGTCTTCTCCTTAAACATCAACTCATGAGGGGTCTTCAAGTTGATGGGGCTGAGAGGCATCCGGTTGATAACAGAAGCTGCACAAGACATACCCTCTGCCCAAAAGGACTTTGGGATTTTCTTGGCATGAAGCCAACATTTGTAGGTCTCCGTCAGGTGACGGATCTTCCGCTCTGTAACTCCATTTTGTTGTGGAGTGCGAGCACAAGAAAGCTCCTTTTGGATGCCATGCTTCATGCAAAAGTTACAGAACTCCTTGGAGGTAAACTCCCCTCCATTATCTGTTCTGAACTTCTTCAACCGCAGGTTTAGTCGACCTTCCACCAGATCCTTGAACTCCACAAACTTCTCGAACTCCTATGACTTCTCCTTCAGAAAATACACCCAAGCATATCTGGTGAAGTCATCAACCAAGATTAGCATATACCTGCTACCTCCAAGAATGGCAGTGTTGGTAGGTCCAAACACATCACCATGGGTGCACTCCAATGGTCCTTTACATTTTCTTTGTGATTTGTCAAATGGAAAGCGTTAAGCTTTACCAAACTGACAACCTACAGACGTGACCATCCCCAAAAGATGACAAGCTAGGCAGACCTTTCACCAGTCCTCTTCCTGCCATAGCTTTCAACTTATTCATTCCAACATGCCCAACCCTTTCGTGCCAGATAGCAGCGCTATCGTTAGCCCTCATCTTATCAACATAAGAACTTGTTGAAAGAACAAACAAGTCTTTCACCCGTCTCCCAACATGAGTGGCCTCAGCTTTCACCGCTGAAACATTTCAGAGAAATTCACTTCTGTTGGACCAAACAGAACGTGATAGCCATCATCTACCACATTGGTTACCGAGAAGAGGTTTTTCTTCATCCCCGGAACATGATAGACACTCTTCAACATAAGAGTACCTCTATCATCGTTCAATGAAACTACACCCTCCTTCTCAACTGCATGAATAGTATCGTCAGCCGTAATGATAGCATCATTACCTGTATATGTCTGCAACGAGGAGAACTTCGACTCATCCCCAGTGAGGTGATGACCTCACCTAGAGTCCACAATCCAATCATATCTTGATAGTTGATGGAAGTCATGGCCCGAACACACGTGGCCATCATGAAAGCTCCTCCACCACCCCAACTACCTTCAACATTGGAACCAGCCTCCTCCTTCCCTGCAGCATGTCCCGGATGAAGATTGACCTTGCAGTCCCTCTTGAAATGACCAAGCTTATTGCACCTGCAACATCTAGGTCCTTCCTGCTTCTTCCCATCACGCTTAGGAGCATAGCTCCTCTCTTGCTGATATGAAATAGACAGACCTTCATCTCCAGATGACTTCTTCTTCTTCTTATCCCATCTCTTCTTCTTGCCAGAGAAGAGAACCTCGCCTTCTCCCCTAGAGACCGACATCCCAGCCATTTGCTTTGCCAAACTTTCCTGCGAAGCAAGTAAGTTCTCCAGCTCCAGCAATGAAGGCTGATTGGCCCAGCCTTGAACAGAAGTAACAAAGGCAACATACTCCCTCCAAAAGCCGCGGATTATGCGCCTCTTCAGCTTAGCTTCTGAGATAGGCTCATCCGGGTCCAAAGCTGATATCTCTACGCAGAGGTTCTTCATCTTCAAGAAGAACGTTGAAATGGACAAATCTCCCTGAGTTGCTTTCGCCAACTCACTTTCCAAGAACTGTAGCCTCGCTACATTGTTCTTATTAAACAAGCCATCCAAGGCTGTCCAAATTTCAGCAGCTGATCCACATCCAATGATGTGATCAAATAACTCTGATAGCCCGCTTAAGAGTGAACTCCGCCTTAGCATTCGTTCTTCTCCAAGCCTTCACGAGATTAGCATTCCCATCAGCAGGAATAAAAACTTGTCTTGCTTCTCCTCCTACTACCTCCCACAAATCCTCGCCAAGAAGATAGCTCTCCATGCAATACTTCCACTTCTTGAAGTTAGTCTGTGTAAGGAGCTCAATATCGAGACCTCTAGTATATCCTCCTTCCATTGCTATCCCACTGATTGCTAACCACTTGAGAAACCCGAGAGAAGTATCAGCACTTTCAGCTTCACAACCTCAACAACCTCCCTCTGATACCATGTTAAAAAACTCGAGGTCTGGAGATGAAGTGTAAAAAATTGCAGAACACACTTCACAAAACCTTTCACAAGTGTAGCACAACAGTGACAATGAGAAGAACGAATAGTACTATGACATTGACTATCTCTTTACAATGCGAGGAATACATGGAGAGACATGATTCATAAGAATCACGGAGGAGAGAAGCACAAAACACAAGTGTAAAATTAGCTGTAGCGACCTGACACTTGAGACTGCCAGACCGCGCAAACAGATAAGCTGGACAGAAGCCGCTGAGACCGCGCGAACAGAGTACAGACTGCACCTTCCAGACTGCAACTGCAGACCACCAACTCGTAGCTTTATTCCTCTGCTGAAAACAAATAGTTCGCACTTCTTGATCGCCCAGACCGCACAGTCTTGATCAAAGAAGGACCCGCAAAATCTGAATGAAGAACTGCAACCTGCGATAGACCGTAAATCAAGACCGCCTGGCCACTTAAGACCGCCTGATCAACTAAGTCCGCTGCACAGACCGCGAACACCTAAACACAGTCCGCCCAGACTGGATTATTCAAAGCTGGAAGAAGGAGACAAGTTGACCGCGAGATGCAAGCCGCTAACCTGCGAACACAGAAACCGGTCAGACAATAATTTCAGACCGCACGACCTCAAAGTGAGTCCGGCACAATCAAGCCAACTTTGAGTTCTTATAGTTCTCGTTATTAATGACGGGCCCTACACCCCTATTTATAGGCAGGTAGACGGATATCGTCACCACACAACCGGGATACAATAACCACCCATCAGATCGCAAGCGGTCTCGCAAAGCAGACCACCCGAGCACGGCATAGATCATAACTCCTTTATTAAACCTTGCGGTTATAACCAAACTGCCCGGTCATTGTGGTCTTGACAAGCAGACCCCCCCCCCCCCCCATCTTATTGCAAAGCAAAAGAACTTCTTCAGAAACCAGACAGACTAGAATAGTCGTCAGACCGCCCAGTCACTATAAGAAGGCAGACCAAGAACATTTGGCCGACTTAGGACAAGTTGCCAGACCAACCCGCGCAAGTCGCCCAGACAGAAGAGGCGATCTCCCAGATCAGACTGCTCAGAATAATCCGCCTGAGACACAACCGGCCAGAAAACCAGCGCAGACCGTGCGGTATCTGCGGTCTCCAGTCTTCAGACCTCCTAGCACTAAACCACTTGCACTTCAAAAATTTAACAAAGTAGGCACATCAGGAAAAGCAAAAGGCACTTTATTGACCCTGCAGATCAAGATGCTAAAAGGAGGAGAATGAAAAGAGATAAAAAGAAATCCAAACTTTGAAGAATGAAGCCCTTGCTCTAGAGATATCATTCTAAACACCTGGAACCTATTTCTACAAGGAAAGCTTGATAGGGGCACCTTCTGCAGCTCAGAAGAATGACAAAAATATGAAATGTGTGAAGCTGGTAGAAGGGATTATTGGAACAAGATCAAAAGGGGAGATACATCAGTGTCTGCACATGCACCTCTCAGATATCACCCCAAGCCCTATAACTACTTTGAAAGACAAAAGCAGAAACATAATGAAGCTAAGCAGTCAAAGAAAGCAGGACCTTCTGGAAAATCGCAAAGATGTTCAAAAGGATTGAAAAGTAGAAGGATTCTAGAAATCAATTGCACACTTCTATGCTTTACATTTTTGTATCTGACATATAAATTGTTAATGTGTAGGACTGTCATTAATTAATATATGCAGTGATCAAATGCCTAACTTATTGTTAATCACTATATTTGTTAGTAAGGCCTATCTATACTTATAAGTTCCGGCTTCTTCAAATAGGGGGAGATTGTTGGGTATTGTGCCTTCAATGACTCTAGTTTTGAAGAAGGAACACACGTATAGATAAGCTAAGTTGTTTTTGATATTGTGTTTAAGTTCATGTTATGATAGAAACATCAAAGCCATATCACTAGTATATAGATGATACAAGTAATGAAAAATTAACTAAGTAACATATCGTCTCAAGACAACAGAAGCATCGTGGAGAAAAGTATCATATCGTCGAAATAGTTTCGCGATATCATCTTGATGAAGACACATTGTCTTGAATCTTGAAGAAAGCTTATCGCGGATAAAGCTAAAACATCTCTATGATAGCATCTTGAATAAGAAGTTCAACCTTAAAGGCTAAAAGATATAACTCCTTGATTCATAAAGAATGGTTCACATAGACACACATCGTCTTGAGGACTTCATGTCGTCTAGAAGATCAAGACGATATCGTCTTGAATAAAGACAGTCAACTTGAAGAACAAGTCTAAGTCTTATTCAAAGAATCATCTCGTCGATGTCGTCTAGAAGAAGTAAGACCATTGAGATATCAAGTAGAGTCGCGAAGAAGAAAGAATGTCAATGATATCATCGTAAAGTATATCTGTCGTGTACACTGATCAAGACGACATCGTCTTGAAGGAGGAACATCGTCTTGACAAGTTGCAGAGCAGCATTTAATGCGCAGACATTATTGGAAATGAATATTAAGGAAATGTGCACGCCAATCTTGTGCACAAACCAAGGAGTAATAAATGACATATTCTCTACAGAATATAGCTGTTGCACAGTATTTAAGAAAGGAATTTATTATTTCTATATTCTGCTAGTTCTAAGAAAGGCCAGTTATTATGATAAAGAACTGCCAATTCTGCAAAATGTTTTGAAACAGGAAATTGATTATGGAATAATTAATAAGGGGTCTTATGCGAAATTGCAGAGCATATAAAAGAAGATAATTTTTATCTACAAACGATCTGGCTTATTATTCTCATGAAGTTTCATTGTCACGTATATTTACTGAAGAGAGAAAGAAAAGAATCAACAAAGAGAAGAAGTATTCATTGCTGATGTGCTGTGAAGATCTACAGAAGATTCTAAAGAAAGGTTTATTGATCCATAAGATCTTTGGGCTTATTGTTACAAGAAGAAGAAGATCTATGATTCAAGCTCTCATTCTGAAATCTTCTCTTCTACAACAACATATCTGTGTTACTTTGTAAGGTTCGTGTGAACCTGAGTTCTGGTAGGATCTAGTGATAGATCTGAGTTGGTAGGGTTCTTGGTGAACTTGAGTTTTGGTAGGATCTTGTTGAAGATCTGAGATTGCAAGACTTGTAAAGTCTAAGCCTTGTAGGGTTCTGTGTGAATCTGAGTTGTAAGATCTGATTATAGTGGAAAGATCTAAGTTGGAGAAGTTGCCTAGTCTAACAACTGCTAAATAGGTGGGTGGGATAATGGACTACCTCTAGACACATTGTCTAGTTGGGAACCACTATAAATCACTGTGTGTTTTCTGTGATGCTTGTGTGTTGTGATAGATAAATTATTAAATAGCAAAGAAATCTGAAAACACCTAATCACCCCCCTCTAGGTGTAGTTTATAGACAACCCATAATCTTTCAAATACACAGAGATCATCTTCAAGATCAAAAACAAGGATTCATCTTCTGGACAAAGATCTACATAAACACTACAGTGCCTGAATCCTCAGTGACTGCTGCCTGAGGATTCAATAAGAAGAATCATCTTCCTTTCTTCTTCTCTACTCTTTCATTTCATTTATGCAAACTGAGTAAAGAGTCCTTAGAATCCCTCTTCAAAGGATTCAGTGGTTCAAGATCTCCTTATCAAAAGATCTAGATTGGTTCTATGAGTCTCCTTAACAAAAGACTCGATCCTTGGTTCTTATAGTCTCCTTATCAAAAGACTCAGTGGTTCTAAGAGTCTACTTATCTAAAGACTCAGGCACTGTGATAGTGTATTCCTACCAAGGGGGTAGAAGAGTGGATGTACCCAGTTTTGGGGGAACCACTATAGATTTTATCTCATCTGTGCTCTGATTTTCTGTGATGTCCATTTACTTAATTTCTTTACTCTGTGCTTATTTTATTCTGGATTGGATAGTTTAATGCATAATTATTAGAATTATTTTATTGTTTTGTGCATAATAAATAGAAAAAGTTTAAATCTGTATTCACCCCCCTCTAGAGAATATTCAGAGGACTCACTGTGCACTTTGATTCTATACAAACATTAAGTAAATTAACTAGCTAGCTAAGTATGATCGCTACCATATTTTCTAATACTTGAATTGCATTATCGATTGTTATCTTTTCTTGATATTTTCAACATGCTTGATATCTCTTAATAAGTAAATGAATTTCTTATACATCTCAAAAAAATCAATGGAAAGACATCTCTTGTGTTATAACTCAAATATATATCAGTAATTTCAACAAATCATCTCATTTTCCAAGCTCATAACTCTTTATGTTTTGTGGTCTTATGGTTTAGATGATAATTTATATATATCATTTCCACTATAATGCAATCTTACATTGTTATATCCCTCACTTCGTAATTCAAGATAATCTGTAAAATTCAACTTTTTTTTTAAAGGGGGGAGATTCCACTTCTTCATGTCTATCTTCTATATGCTTTATGCATTATTCTCATGATTTTTTCCACTGTGTTTAATCTTACACTCGATCATGATTATCTTTGACAAAATAGTCTCTTATTTCATAAATAGATTGGGAAACTAAAATTCATGACTACACTCACCTCAACCCTCTTTTTAATATACTAAAAGACAGAGAATTAATTGAGAAATCTAAAGCTTTAAGGGGAGTAAAATTTAACACTAATATGTGTAAAGGAAGCATCTATGTAGGGGGAGCTTTCATAGCTGTATATTTAAAATTGTCCCTGTTTTATTTGTTATAAAATTTGCTATGGTGGTTGATGGATTCTTCTTTGCTGATTTTGGAGAAAGAAAGTTCCTAGAATCTGGTAATTTGCCCACAGTGTCGACTCCATGAGACCACGGGTGATGACTCCTAGGTAATTGATGATTAATTTCGGGGCTTTTGAAAGCTTTTGGAAATCAATCCAAACTAATATTCGATGAAGGCAAGTACACCTTATCACTATAGTATAAGATATTTTTAGAGAATATCAAGGTCGTATTTTTCCATGGATCGTGTTGATTATTTTTATTTGTAAGGAATGAGCTATTATTTTATCAGAAAAAGATGTTGATTTGGTTTTTAATTATTAGAGAGCGATAGTGATAATATAATTGGGGTTTGAAAACGCTGATAAGGATAGCCCCTGATGTCGGATTACCTTGAGACAAAAATATTATTTTTTTGTAAAAATTCTGATTTTTTAATTAATTAAAACAACTTGGCCGTGGAGGTTCCATAAGTATGAACGCACCTCTCTTGAGGAATACGCCCACCTGAGATTAAGAACATTCGACCGAACTCTCATTCTTTAATCGAAGCCAAATCCATATATGTGTGATGTGATTCCATATATGTGTGGACCTATAGTATCATGGTTTTTTGTTGTAGAATATTTTGTAACTTACACGACAAATTTGCCACGCGCTCTTGCTTTTTCCCTCCACATGGATGAAAGCCTAAGCCTGCTTTGCTTAAAGAATTATTTTTCTTGCTTAAATTGGGAATGTGATCTAATATTTTATTAGTGTGTTTTGATTTCTCCGTTAGGTTTTGCATGCTTGTTCATATAATGTCGTGGGCAATAACATTCTCTTCCCTACATCACACCTAGGTTTGTTGAATAATCGTAAACTCATGTGACGTACCATACACTAGTTGATATTTAATTCATAGAATTGTGTGATTGCTTTTATGTCATTCTAGAGTTGTTATTTAGGTTCATCACATGATTTTGCACATGTATGTTTTGGGAATCACACACATCTGCCTCTTATAGACTAGTCCTACATAAATTTAGGGTATGAGTGTCCGGATAGAAGAAAGCACATTGTAGGATAGAGCGCTTACCCAATTGTTCTAAAAGCTCGAACTTATAGAAATGCTGCTACTTTTTCCCTTAAGGAACTAGCAAAGTACCATGGTTCAAGTGAAGGAACGCTGAAACCAACAATCCCCGCCATCATCCAGCACGACCCGCTAGCTAAGAGGTGCATCCCACATGGCTCAAAGGTGGCACTCCACATGGCTCAGAGGTAGGGTTGCCACATGGCTACATCCGCCTGACCCGCCGGGCCCACACAGGTAGAGAGCAATTTCTGGTTTTATTAGCACCTCCCAGTCTCAAACCCGTGACCTCCTATGATACCACTTGTAGGATAGACTGCTTACCCCTACTGTTCCAAAAGCTCAAACTTGTGGAAAGAGCGCTACTTTTTTCCTTTAAGGAAGTAGCAAAGCACCACGGTTCAAGTGAAGGAACATTGGACCCACAACATATAATCCCCATAAACTATAATACATGTTCAAGCAAATAATTTTATAATGTATTAAACTTGAATAATGTCAAAACATTTGATTCAAAGAGATATTTCCAAATCATCTTTGACCATCTTTAAGACTATTAAAGCACCTAAAGTAGCATTAACATCTTAATACAATTATGCCTGTTCAAAATGGAACATGTAAAAAAATAACTTTCACTGACCTAGTCGTATGTTTTGTCCACCCAAAATTGCCAATAAGCTTTAGTTTTCTTTGTGATTGGAAATATAGGGTTCTTGCAAAACATACCTGGATATCATATTTGATAAGGTTCCCCTAAAATCCAAGGAAGTCAGACTGGCGTTCGTAACCTATGACCCTGATCGGCTTATCAAAATGGTATGGCTGTACAGGATCCCGCCTCATCCAGAAGACCAACACGCAAGCCTGGCAGGCCAGAACTCTCGCGCACGCATCCTTTTAGGCTACGAAAGCACGCAGGAGTGCACACTCCCACCCTTGCACACGCCCTTGTGCAAGCACCCTTGCGCACATGTGCATGTCGTGCGCACAGGACACACACATTCTTGTGTGCGATCCCATAGTGCATGCCTGAGGGGCATGCACGTGACTGCATGTAGTGCCTCATCCCCATCATTTGTGCGCTCCTCGCTTCCGCTGCCACCATCATCGCCATCACCACAGTGGTCATTGTCATCATCGCCACCACTGTGGCTGCCACTACCGTCGTCGTCATCATCGACTCCGTCATTGCCGCCACCATTGTAGTCACTAACGGACCTGCCCGAACTACCCAAACTGCTCGGGGAGGGGGGAGGGGGCATGGCCAACATATCATGAAAATTGGTGATCCGGGTGACATGCGTTCCTATTTGCACGTCCAAGTGCAAGAGGGCATAATTACCAATCTGCCCCTATAATCTATAAAAGGTCCCCAGGTCTTCATTTGAAGGGAGAGAAAGAAGTAGAAGACAGAGCTCTGAGATTTTTTGGCAAAGTCTTGGCTCACCGCCCATCCTCCTGCTCAGCGTTCAATCCACTTGCGATGGTTCTACTCTGGAGACTGCTCCCGCAAGCGGTTTTGAAGACTTATTCTTTTACTCAAGTTACTTGTAAAAGAAGTGGTGGCCTATCACCTTCCTATGAACTCTAACTCATGTAACCAACTACAACTAGTAGATGTTGTCCAAACTAGACCAAGCCCGGTGGTTTTTTACCCTTTTGGGTTTTTCCATATAAAACGTCTCAATGTTCTGTTATTGGTTCTCTTTTTAACTGTTTGTGCACTTGACTCACTCTCAAGCTAAGACGGTCTATTTCCTCTAGTCATGGAAGTGCTAAGCAACCTGTAATAGTTTGACACCATATATGGGAAATGTGTTCCCAATACTCTGATAAACATCTGAAGACCATACTGACTCCATGGAGTACTCCCAACTGACAACAATGGAAAGAAGAAGTACTCTCTTAGCCTGCATCGCAGTTCCTGAGGAACGTGTTGATCTACCCCCCGCTAACTCACTAGCCAGTAATGTGCCACTTCTCGAGGAAGCCGTAGTTGCACCAACAATGTCTGTGGAAGAGCGTGTGCACCTGATTGAGGAGCGCGAGGATAAGGTACTCACCCAACTAAGGAATTTAGGGTTCCCTCATGTCCCCCAATCCTATCATCATGCTAGGAGGCTGTTCGCCACTGATCTCATGCCACATCTTGCCCAAAGGTGTTAGAGCATGCATTCCACATCTCTTGGTCTTAGAATAAAAAATCTCATTATATATTTGATCAAGCTATTTTGTATTTATAATGTGCAAGAAATACATGTACAATACCATACCGAAATGTGTACAATCAAATGCAATGCAAAGATATACATGACTCCCTAAAGTTTTTCCTATCGTGGGGCGGTAGCACCTACCCTACAAAGGAAGTGAAAACACAATAGGCACGTAAATCAAATTCCAAGTCATCACCACCACCATCATATACACCACCAATCTAATTTAAAAAGGAAATTGAATACACACATACTTCAATCTAATACATTGCCACACAATAATCATTATTTTAATTCATAATACAAGAATAAAAGTATAAAATATTAAAAGATAAAAAAACAACATTCAACAAAGATATGAATGGAAACTCGTGGTTAAAAATTCCACACCAATTTCACCTATATGGGGTTATTCATCCTTGGTTCATAATAAAATGTCTCACTATATGTTGGTGCCCAAAGGAACCATCACACTTAGATTTTTGTAGCTACCAAAAACACCACTCATTAATCATCAATTAAAGTGCATGAAGTAGGATCAAATCAAAATGAAAGATACACTAAACCTCCACTTCATGATGCGCTAAATCATAATTGAGAACATAAAAATGCACTAAAAATATAAATGACCCCAATAAAAACATATTCATATCACAAGAACTAAAAGTATCTAAAACTGAAGAAAAGTCATTAAAAATAGATATTTGTATGCTACCGACGGTATTATTACCTAACACATGATGATTACTCACGAAAAACGTCTTCCTAGCAATATACAATTATAACTTGTTCTCTAAAGAAATACTAAAACTCAAGACTAATTTTATTGGCTGTCCTCTTCATATTCTCTCCTTGAGTTGTGAAGTGATGTACATGGTGAGTCATCCTGAAGATTCTCCCACTCTGCCTCCTATGCTGAAGTAGGAATGAAGTTGTGATGCTGCATGAAAATTTTCATCATCTTCTTTAATCCGTTTACTTCATTTTGAGTCTCTTTTATCTCCACTCCTTTCTCAAGAACCATGTTATTTATTTCTTTCCAAGTCTCACGAATAGATCCCCCGTGCCTAAAAGGAAGTTATGAAGAATATGGCACAGGATGAGAAGGTGCGGTAGGGATATCCTCAACCATATAATAAGCCGGATGACAATCAATTGGATACAACTATTGGTTGTTGGGAGGATATTTCTTACGAATAATTCATTGAATAATCCCACCCAAAGTCAGGGTATACAATCTTTGATGTCGGGGCTCCTATAGATTAAACGTATAATGAAGAATAGACAAAACCAAATTAGGGACATCAAATTTCATACCTTCCAAGATATGATATGTAACCATACCCAGTTGAGTCGTTGATAAATTCTCAAAAAGAAGTTATTTTAATCCATATATATTAATCCTTTATCTATTATATTCGATAAAATATAGGGTACAATATGTTAAATGTGAGTAATTTTATATTTTGTATAAGATTGGGTATTATAGTCAATTCTTTATGTATTATTGTAGAAAATTTGAAGAATTCAATTTGAATAATGGGAGCTAAGTTTATTTGAAGTCAAGAAGAATATGTTGCAACAACAAATTATACCCTTGTTGTAACAATCAACTCTCTGTATGGAGCGATTAAAGAAGACAAAATGTTGCAATAAGAAATTATACCTATGTTGCAACAATCAGCTCTCAGTTTGGATTGCATTTACAGAAAATTATACCTATGTTACAATACAGTATTAAAAAATTGTTGCAACAAAGTGTTTGTTGTCTGAATGAATTTAAAATCAAAGAGACAACATTTCATTTAAATTGAGGAGTTATTTGGAATGACGAGAGGATCATTTTAAGAGGAGTTGGGGGCAATTTCAAATGTGAAGGGTGATACGTAAATTTAGGATATAATTTTCTCCAAATTCTAAGAACTATAGGAAATAACACCTATTTTGAAAATGGTGGGAAATGGTGCGATCTAAACTTATTCTGGCAGTTATGGGAGGGGTCACGCCCCCTGGTCATGCTCGTGACCAGGGCGTGTAAGCTGGAAATGGTGCAATTTGGAAAGTTCTTGCATTGAAGGCTGGTCAGGCGAGTCATGCCCGTGACTTGAAGGTCAAGCCCCTGTCACGCCCATGATCGGGGCGTATAATATTAATCTGACGTGGCATAGGTCTTCCAGGAGTTAAAGGCGGGACATGGCTGTGACACTGGTCATGCCTCCAGGTCTCACCCATGACCTGGGCGTGTACTAAGGATTTTGCATATTTGTTCAATTAATTCCTCTGAACACGGCTTTGGGCTCAAATTTGCTATTAGCAACCCCAGATTACCTGAAAACACGAAACAAAGTAAATTAAACATAAATTAAACTAAAACTATATAAAAAAATTAATTACTACTAAAAAATTATATTAAAATAACTATAAATAATGCACTATCAAATACACCAATATTTAATCTTTCGCTATTCCAGGGCAAAAACTAATTCATAAATATTAAAGGAATCTATAGGGCATTTCCAAAAAGAATCTCCTAATCATGCACTCTAAATATTATATGATCAAAATTAAAACAAGTTAAAAATAAAATTTTGGCTCATAAGAAAGAACTAATAATTCATAAATTGAATTGAGTAAAATAAATATTTGTTTCAAAATTCTCTAACTAAATTTTTAGAATCAAAATTGCATTGAATTAAGCAAAATAATCTAAGATTAAAATTGAAGCAATTTTAAACTTCATAAGAAACTATTTAGAAAACTTCAAAATACCATCTAAGCTCTCTCATATCAATCTTTGATTAGCAATTAATATTGGATAAAATAGGGTAAAAAATTGCATAGAAGAAATTTCTTTATTTGGGAAATGATGAATTTTATCCTCTCATTTCCATCTTTTATTAAGTTTTCTTTTTTTTTTAATATCCCAAATGTATATGTTTAGGAGAGATGAAGTTTATCCTCTTCACTCAATGCCATATAATCTTCTACAAATTTGGGAGCATATGTTTAGGAATGATGAATTTTATCCTCTCATTCCATAACATATGATCTTTTAAATTTTTAAATGCCAAACAAAAAAGGTAAAATAAAAGGTAGGGGAAGGGCTAGAGTTTAAAGACTATAAAGTTCAAAAGAATAATATTATGAGAGCATATAAAATAATTTTTAGCAATCTAAAGCATCCATGAGCAAAAATTAATATAAGTAAAATCTAAAGATATTAAGCACAATTTTTACAAAATTGAATTATGATATTTTAAAGAGAGAAAATAAAACTAAGAAATATTCCAAACAATCCAAGATAATGAAAAATTCTTTAAAAAAAATTAAATATAACAAATTTTGAAGAGACATAAAATAAAAAAATACATGAAAAGAAGACTCCTTAAAAGCCTTTAAAGAAAACTCATAATTAAAATTAATTTAGTCTAAATGAAATTTGGGGAAATTTAATATTACAAAATATATTTTATTAGAATCTTTTTTAAATATTTTTTATAAGTTTATTTAAAAAATTTATTGGATTTTTAAATAAAAATAAAAATAATCCTATGACGGGCTTGCAAGGTACTAGGCGGTTTCGTGGGATGAAAGCCCAACACGACCCTTTCACAAGAAATTAGATTTTTAAGATTAAAGTTTTATAATTTTGTTAGTGTTTTAATTTCAATAGAAAGAAAAATAAGTTACAAAGACATACAAATTTAAAAGAAAAGAAACAATTTTTTTGTATTTTGTAAAGTTTTTATAACAAAATGGAAAATAAAGAAAATAAAAACAAACAATTTTTTTATGATTTAAAAAAAAATACTACTTTTTTGGATTTTAATAAAAACAAAACATAAGAGAACACACCCCCATACTAAAAAATAAACATTGTCCGCAATATATATAAACTAAGTTTGAATTGAATAAAACTTGAAAGGAAAATGCGTAAAAAGAAAAATGCAAGAAAAGTAAAGATAAGCAAGAGGTGCTTCCCATGAGCACTTTGTTTAACGTCTTTGAGGTATACGTTATCGGTTAGATAAAAGAAAATTTACATTGAAAATGCATATGCAACTCCCTTAATTCACATTGAGGTGAAAATGTTGAAAACCGTTGCCCGACGACTCCTCCGTTATACTCTTGACTCTTTTGTTGGCGGTTGGCATGAAATTGTGAATCCAAATTCCTTATACATACCTGAGGTAATTTGGATTGCTGGAGAAGAGCGGCAAATGGATCGGTGAAGATGTTGGGTTGCAACGACTCATCCTCTACATGAAAATCTTTAGGTTCAAAAGAATAAAAAAGAAGCGTATCAAAAAAATTATCACAAGGAGGAGTGTCTTGTGAAAATTCATGACTAAGCATCGGTTGGTCATTTTCAAAAACAAAATTGTTATCCAAAATTCATTGGAAATACTAATTGGTCTAAATTCATGGGCTACAAAATTGTCATAAATTTTGATTCCAAAATATTTGTGTTGGATTTGAAAATTCATGAAAAAGAGAAATAGATTCGGGCGGAGTAGGAGAAGAAACATGTTCCTCTTCTATTTCATCCGGTGCACCCATTATTTTAATAAATTCTTGGCATAAAATATTATCTTCTTCTTGGGAATAGCTATTCAAAATTTGAATATAAAGAACCGTAGAATCACCAAGAGAAGAAGAGTTTTGCGGGTAAAAAATGGAGGAATACAAATTTTGATTAAATGAATTTTCTTCATCGCACCAAGAATTCTTCAGCAACGACGCCAAAATTTGAAACGTAAAATTTAGGATATATTTTTCTCCAAATTCTTTGAACTATAGGCAAGAGCACCTATCGTTCATTGTATATGATATTTAAAAATAAATATCATGTGTCGTATTCTACGGGTCTGCTGATTACTTCTACTCATACAAATTAATATTATTGTATCTAAATAAAAAGGTTTGTTTTGTAAAGAAGAATGATAAAAGATAAAGAAGAACAATATTTGATCTAGAATCCTTCTTAAGTGAAATAACTCGATAATCTAAATTTCATAAGAAATTGAAAATAAAAAATTGACTGTGGAGGTTCCCAAATCATGATAGCACCTCTCTCGAGGAATACTATCGACTAACCTGAGGTTGATCGATTAAGAAGCCTCATCCAGTCAAAACCCTAAGCTTGCATTACGAGGTGAACCCCACTATTGGATTTTGTTGGAACATGGTCTTCCATATCTCATAGGATTGAGAATAACAAATCCTATGTGTATTTGATCTTGTGTGTTTAAGTGTGCAAGAAACAATGTCACATGTCACAAGGATATCATAAGAAGGTTGCCCCAAGTTTGAAGACAAAATTCCAGCATGCCCACTAGCACCAGAGTTAGCCATTAGCGCAGGCACTATCGCTGATTAGAGCAATTTTGGGAGGCATTTTTAGAAGGCGCTAGCGCAGGCGCTAGCAGCCAGCACATGTGCTATCTCGACAAACATGATGAATGTCGGGATGGTTTCCTTGGAATGAAGATGCGCATACGAAGAATATTTCCTAATTCAGGATAGCGTCGACGGTAGCGCTAGCGCAGGCGCTAGCTCGCTCTCTTGTAAAAGGAGCCCTCTTCTCTCATTTTGAACACACATCCAAGAGAGATTTCTAGTGCCAAAATTCAAGAGCCCTATTCTGTCGAGAAGTGATCTCCCACCCAAAAGTTCCGTGAGCTTTTGAAGGAGGATTTCTTCACATTGCATCCGACCGATGATCACTTCAACCACGTTTATTCTACAACGGTCTTTCGTATCAAACTTCAGAAGTTCTTCAAGAGGGAGTTTTAATATTGGTGTTGATATTTTCATCTCTTTTTATTATAATCGTTTAGTAAATTCGCCTCGTGTTGGCGACTAGGTATGGGTAGGACTTAGGGAGGAATTCGCCTTATGTTGGATACTAGATCTAGGTTGGGTTTAGGGGGTGTTCGAGGCCATATCTGGGGAAGGATTGACTAGAGCGGCTTGAGGCCATATCCGGGGAAGGATAGGCTAAAGCCACCGATTCGTGGGGATACGAGTTGCGATAGAAAATGAAAAAGTCTTTTTACTATTCACCTTTGATTTCTAGCGTTACAAGAAATCATGTTTTGTAATCTTATATTTCATATTAATAAAATCATGTCTCTATTTTATTTTACTTAATTTGTTTTGGTTTTGCACTATTTCGATCTCTCATTATTTCAAGTATTTCAAAATATAACATAAGTTTTTTAAACCCTTATTCACCCCCCCCCCCTCTAAGGGCGCCTACATATCCAATAGATTTGACTCCAATCTGGAAGATTTATATTGTCCTCTCTCGAGAAGTGCATGCAACTTCTTTCACCCTTGAGCAATCTTCTCGTATTCACGAATTTCTCGATCAAATAAAATATGAATCATTGATTGAAAAGCATATGTCGACAATATGAAATCAATACAATAAAAATCAAAGGTAAATCGTAATTTCTGAAATAAAGGCTATGAAAAAGAGATTACGAATTGAAATTACATAAGAGCTCATCCGATCAAATGTTGTAAAATTAGCTAAACATGATTTAAAAAGAAGAACAATTTTTATTTCCATGAAAGAAAAGTACAATAGCAATAAAAGTAAAGCTAAACTAGGAATTAAATGAATAAGACATAAAGTAAGTTACACTAAGGAAATGCAGAAAAAATATACTAGAAATCATCCAAACTAAGCAAGGATTGGATGCATGGACTTCATGGCAGCAACATAAATTTATAGGAAAATGTTCTGAAACTCATGCCCCTAGGTCACGCCTATGACCAAGGGCGTGTAAGGTGCGTAACTGCTATCTTGAAAGCCAGAGAACGTTGGGGAGAAAACTGCCAAAAACTATTGTTTGATGGGTCACGCCCTAGGTCACGCCCATGACCTAGGGTGTGTCTTGACCGAGTCTGGAAATGGCATGATCTGGAGTTATTCTGGTAGTTATGGGAGGGGTCATGCCCCCTGGTCACACCGTGACTAGGTCGTGTAAGCTGGAAATAGTGCGATCTGGAAACTGCTTGCATTGAAGGCTTGTTAGGCGAGTTATGCTCATGACGTAAAGGTCGCCCCTTGTCACACCCATGATAGGGGTGTGTAATATTAATCTAATGTGGCATAGGTTTCCGGGAGCTGAAGACGTGACATGACCGTGACACTAGTCACGCCCCCAGGTCACGCCCGTGGCCTGAGCGTGTACTGAGGATTTTTGCAGATTTGTTCCATTAATTCCCCTGAACATGGTTATGGGCTCAAATTTGATATTAGCAGCCCCAAATTACCTGAAAACATGAAACAAAGTAAATTAGACATAAATTAAACAAAAACTATATAAAAATAAATAAATTACTACTAAAATATTATATAAAAATAACTATAAATGATGTACTATCAAAGGGAGCGAGAGAATAGTGAGGAGGAAGGAGATTATGTTCAACATCAGATTTCAACGGGGAAGAAGCAGAAGACAATAAATCCTTCCAAAGATCATTCAGTTTGCTTAGTTTTTAATATTATGTGAACTTTATCACGAAGTATGTCATGCGAATGATGTTTTTTTGTGAAATTTTTGTTATGAGTAACTAATTTCCTTTCAGATTTTAAATGTTGTGAACTATGTTAGTCATGTTATGAGATCTTAGCAATTGAATGAAATGATTTTGTTTCCTATCTTAAATTCTATTCTCTTTGTTAGTAGTGAAGTAAGAGATTACTCACTGTTCTATATTTTTACTGTAAATCAAAATGCGAGAGCTGTGATTTGTAAGTGTAGGAGAGTTGAATTTGAATGCATATGTAGGCGAATTGACTAACATTGTATTTGTGAAGTTAAAACTTAAATCTTTACTGCGCACGCTTAATTGTATAGAATTAGAGATAATCTACAAGTTAAATATGCATAACACAATAATGGAATCGAGAGACGATAATTGCAGTTTGTGTGCTTTCACAAGATAGAGAGTGAAATCTTTTATTCTCAATATTAAATAAAATTTCATTCTAATATAGGGATCAATATATAAAATCTAAACTTCTCTTAATCATTTGATTGTTTAAACCTTGTTTTTAATTCCTTTCATAGAAAATTAGTTTTCTTCTCAACAAAATCTATTGTGTTGCTTGACTTGGAAGAAAAGTTTATTACTAGTATTCACAAACTTAAAATAAGTATTTGTTTCTGAGGGATCGACACTTTATATTTTTACACTATATTACTTGAATTGACACATGCACTTGCATATATACAATTCCATCTTATCAAGTTTTTGGCGCCGTTGCCGTGGTCAATTTCTTGTTTAAGGTTTTATCTTCTGATATTAGTAACTCTAAGTAAAATGAGTTCATGTTTTTATTTATCGTTTTTGCTATTTCTTTCATTTTAGTTTGAATTGTTTGTTTTATCATTAATGAGTGCGTCATTTTATGTCCGAATATCGAAGTACTGGATTATTACCTTTAAATTCAGAAATTGAATGCACTTGTAGACAAAACATAAGAGCTTTAGAACATCAAATATTATTCATCCTGAGATGGATAATAACGAACCTCTTAATATAAATAATAATGAGGGTCAAATAAATCCTAATTACCAAGTTGATCAAAATGGTCAACAAGCTGTACCATGAATGACATGTTATGATTACCCTTAAGAGGTGGTTTGCAATTCAGTATAGCTTAACCTAGTATTGCTGCTAATAAATTTAAAATAGACTCCACAACTATGCGATTAGTACAACATAATAAGTTTGGGGGTTTCAACCATGAAGATGCAAATTCACACTTTAAGACCATTTTAGAAATTTGCGACATGTTTAAGGTTAATGGGGCTACTAATGAAGCTATTCAATTAAGGTTATTTACATTTTCTTTAGAGGGGAAAGCAAAAGATTGGCTAAATTCACTACCACAAGTATCCATCACTACATGGGATCAACTGGTAGAGAAATTTTTAACCAAATATTTTCCGCCCTCTAAGACGGCTAGGTTAATTAGGAACATAACTACTTTAGGTCAAAATCATGAGAAAGCTCTGTATTATGCTTAAAAGGATTTTAAAGAGTTATTAAGGAATGTCCACATCATAGCTTATCCCAACACCAACAAGTGTCTACATTTTACGATGGGTTACAAACAACTACTATGATTTTAGTTGATGGAGCTGCTGGGGGTTCATTAATGAAAAAAATATCTCAAAGATGCTTACACCATGCTAAAATACCTTACATATAATAATTGTCAATTACAATTTAACATTCTTAGCTGCTCAAATGACATCACAATTTAACATGATTAACAAAAGGTTAGATTCTTTATCTACACCAACACCTAATGCATCACTCACAGTAGAGCAACTAAATCAAATCATGGAGGAATCTAATTATATTAGTGGTCAACAGTGACAAGCAACAAATGCCTTTACAAACTACTACCATCCCGATTTGCGTAACCATCCAAATTTTTCATGGAGAAATAATTCGGGCATGAATCCACATTAGAATCATCCTCCAGATATCCAAGGAAATTCTAGAAAATTATCTGACGAATTCATATTAGAAATTTTCCAAAAAAGTGATGCTTGAATGGCTGATCTTGAATCTTCTATTCAATCTTTAGAAACCATAATGGGTCAACTAGCTAATGCATTAAGTTTAAGGCAGTTGGTTCATTGGCACCTGATACTACACCTAATCCTACAAGAGATAAGCAATCCAATCAATGTAAATTGATCACTTTAAGGAGTGAAGTAGAAATCTCGAGTGGGGATGATTTGTCAAAGAAAGTGAGAGCGGAGAAAGAGTGTGAAAAGCAAAGAAAACAAATGAAACTAAAGTAGAAAATTTGTTAGAAAGGAAGGATTCTGAGGTAGTGGAGGTAAAGCAACAAAATAACAATAAGAAAGAAAATATATATCCACCACACCATTTCCATCTAGGCTAATGAAAACAAAACTCGATAAACAATTTCAAAAGTTTATGGATATTTATAAAAAGTTAACCATAAACATTCCATTCGCAGAAGCACAAGTGTAGATGTCTTTGTATTTTGATTTTGTTTTGTATTTTTCTAGTTTATTTTTGAATATTTCAAATGAGAAACAAAAAGAGATTTGTGCTTAAACACAGAAGTTATCACTACAACAAACTGTACTTATAGTAAGGACCTAATTCGTTACAATAAGTGCCAAAATTCGTTACAAAAACTCTTTAGTAACGAAAAAAACTTTAAGTAACGGTCCTCCTCTAAAGCTCGACGCTAAAGGTTATTGTAACGAATGTATGCATTTCGTTACAAATAAAGTAATTGTAACAAATGATACTTTCTCACCAAAAAGAGATTCTTCCTCACAATAAATTGGTCACAATAAATATTATTTCGTTATGAATGTTATTTTTTCCTCACAAAAAATAGTTATGATTAAAACTATTTCGTTACAAATGTTTTTTTTCCTCACTAAAAATAAAATAACTTCGTTACAATAAAGTATAATAAATATTATTTCGTTACAATAGATTAAACAATAGTAACGAAAAAATCATTACATTTGTTTTCCATTCTTCTTACTACAGCCAATTCATAATTTAGATGGGTACGCATGATTTTATTATAAATATGAAATATTATTTAAAGTATAATATAGTTTTATATTATGTAATAATATTTTATACTCATTGATATATAATTTGTAATTAAAATATTTAAAAATAGAAATCATTATAGGTTTAAAGAACTAATATACTTTTCATATATTAAATTTGAATCAAGTACGGGAAGGGAAAAAATATGCCAAATTAATAAAAAAAATGCATTACAAATATTAAATTTGGTATACTTGCAGTAGCTAAATAGAGTACAAGTGTCATCTCATCTATAACAAAACAATATTACATAACAACAATAAGATCAAGATGTTTTACAAAACACATCAACTTCTACACTTTCTGACTAATGCATCTTCTTCCATCACTTTTCGGTCCAAGCTCCAACTCCCTAGAAATAAAAGAGAGCAATTATTAAAGGGGGCAACAACACTTTAAAGGGGCAAAAAGATAATATAAAGAGGATTCATGGGTGTGATGTGAAAATGTGTAAGCTTTACAAGACATAAAGGTTTAAAACTAAAACTTAGATGAAATTTAATACAAAAATAGTTCATTTGATCATTACAATACATAAACATTGAATAAAGTAGCTGAATAAGTAGTTGAAGAGCCCTAAACATGCAAGTTCATTTGAGTAATACAATGATAGCAGCAATTGCAACAGACTACCTGAAGCAAATCAAGTGATTAATTCCTATACTACATGAAGCAAAACATTATTCAGTAAATAATACTGAATATAGCACAAAACCGGAGTAATTAACCAACAAAAGTGCCAATAGTGAATGCTAGTAATTATCATTGTTCTCTCCTGAGCTATATTACCCCATGAAGGTCTGATGAAATAGTAGTTACTCCTTTTCCGTTACTCACTCAATCTTCTGCCAGTTCACAACACAACACACTCACTGGACAAAAAATAACACGCACTTCACAACACAGCACACAACGCAGCTGCACACACATTACTCACAGTTGCACACACAATACAAATGCACACACAACACTCAGCACAACTGCACACACAACACTTACACCGAAGAGTTTGCTGCACCTGCAGCAAACTACAGTTTGCTGCAGCTGCAGCGAACCCGTTGCTGCAGTTTGCTGCAGCTGCAGTGAACCCGCTGCAGCAAACCCGCTGCAGTTTGCTGCAGCTGCAGCGAACCCGCAGCTACAGCGAACTCGCTGCTGTAGTTTGCTGCAGCTGCAGCGGGTTACTGCAGTTTGCTACAGCTGTAGCGGGTTACTGCAGTTTGCTGCAGCTGCAGCGAACCCGCTGCTGCAGTTTGCTGCAACTGCAGCGAACCCGCTACTGCAGTTTGCAGCAGCTGCAGCAAACCCGCTGCTGCAGCTGCAGTAAACCCACTGCTGCAGTTTGCTAAATCCGGAGCAAACTCGTTGCAGTTTGCAAACTCGCTGCATATTTATTTCTAAAAAAAGACTTGGATTGAAACTATAAGGAAAGACATGATAGGGGGTTTGCCCCTAAATGGACAAATATTTCTACATAACCCAATACAAATAACTTGAAAGAAAACAGAAAATAAAAGCTCTAAGACATGATTTATACAAAAATTGACATTAGAATTCTTTCATATATCATGCACATTCAGAACAAACTATTTGATATTCAGTATTTAGATAAGATTAAAACTAATATGTTAGAAACATTGAAGGAATTGGTGATGTCTTGTGCAATACCTCCTTGTAGAGTGTTGATACCACCTCCCTTAGATCATCTGTGCAATACCTAATTATAGAGTGTTGATACCGGCGCTCTTAAGTAATCCTGCACCCAAGGTAGACTGCATTTAGTGAAATTGAGAAATCAAGATGAACATAAAGAAGAATGTGGAAGGATTTCATAATACCTTGTGAGACTATTGGATGGGGGGTCATGTGATGAAACTTTCAACTCTACCATTGAAGGAATTGATGATTTCATCCTGCACCCAACATAGACCACACCGAGTGAAAATGAGTTAACAAAAAAAGAGGCATTTGATGTTGACCTACGCCAAAGGTGAAGGAGGAGAATGACAGAGCAGCTGCTGGCGGTTAGAGTTCCAAGATCTGCATATGGATAGAAGTAAAACAAAGTTAGCATCTCAATCTTGTATTATACTTATCTGCCACATATGGCAGCCCACTTGGCCCTCTTATAAAAAGGCCCATAGTTGTAATAGCAAGAAGTCTTTTGTAAAACCACCTGTAACACTTTTGCAAGCTAATAATACCAGATCTACGTTTGCTGTAATAACATTACTTCCTCCTCAGTTGTATTATCTCTTTGATTAGCTTCATTTGGTATCAGAGCACGGTGATAACCTTAACATCATTGGAGGATGGCTTCTTCTAGCACCTTCTCTCTTTCTCAAACATCGATTCCGGTGTTTAATGGTGACAAATATGATTTATGGAGCATTCATATGCGTGTTGTGTTCAATTCTCTTGGCCTATGGGAAATAGTTACTATAGGCCCTGCTCCTCTTTTTACAGGTAAATCACCTGAAACCCCATCAACAGGTATATATTCAGCAGAGGAGAAACAAAAGGATGCAAGAGCTATGTGTATGATATTCCAAGGAGTTTCAGAAAATATATTCCCACGTATTATGAGTGCTCAAACAGCCAAGGCTGCATGGGATACCTTGCGTGCGACATATAAGGGAGATGAGAAGGTCACAGAGTTAAAACTGCAAAACGCATGGAGAGATTTTGAAACATTAATGATGAAACCAGGTGAAATAGTTGAGTCCTTGTTAGTGAGAACTTTACACATAATGAATCAAATAAGGAGTAATGGAGATACAATCGAAGACAGGAAGATAGTCCCCAAACTGCTTCGTTGTCTCCCTCCAAGTTTTTACCCAATTGTCACTGCAATTGAGGAATTGAAAGATTTGAAAACCTTATCTCTCACTGCTCTCATGGGGTCATTGACGACACATAAACAAAGATTATTACTGAGCTTTCAGCCATTAGAGAAGGCTTTACAACTCAACTTCATGTATCGAAGCCCAATATTCGTACAAACAAGAAAGCTAGGCAACAACCAAAGAACATTGCAGTTAATAAACAAAAACAAAATTGGAATACTGAAAACTGGAAAGGCTCAAGCAGTGTTCAGAAACCTGGAAATACAGGAGAGTTATTTTGCATCATTTGCAAGAAAACTAACCATAATTCCAAGGATTGTTTTTGGAGATGCAAAAACTGCCATATACCTAATCACTCAGCTCAAAAGTGCTGGCATAAAGGGACTGAAGAAGTGAAATTAGTTACTGAACCACAAGAACAACAAGCAGAGCGGATGTTCTTCACTTCAGCCTCACCTGAAAACAGTAAACCTGAAATATGGTATGTTGATAGTGGATGCTCATCCCACATGACTAATGAGAGAGCCAATTTCAATCAGCTAGATGAAAACTATAAATCTAAGGTTGCTTTAGGAAATGGCAGCAAAGTAATGATTGAAGGTAAAGGCACAATATCAGTTCAAACCCAAGATGGAACTGTTAAGCTAATACCAGATGTATTATTTGTGCCCACTTTGATACATAACTTATTAAGTGTGGGACAATTAATTACAAAAGAATATAAAATGCTTTTTGATACAACTGGTGCTCACATAAGTATGGTTGCCTCTGATGCCCATATTGCCTCAGCAAAGTTTACTAATAATTATTTGTTTACTCTTCATATGGCTCAACTGAATCAAAGTGCCCTCTCATGCCACCAGCAGAGTTGCACCTCTCTTCTTAGCCTTTGGCGTCATAGGCTTGGTCATCTTCATTGGCAAGCAATACAAAAATTACAAAACAAGGCTCTAGTATCTGGTCTACCATCCTTTTCTGGACAACAATCACATAAGTCCATTTCCCAAAGTTTCTACATTCAGAGCTACTATGCCTCTTCAAATTATTCATGGTGATCTATGGGGACCTTCCTCTACTGCCTCCTTTGGGGATACTGCTGTGTATATTCTGAATAGGGTAACCACAAAGGCTCTTCCTACAAGTACTCCTTATACCCTGTTGAAGCAGAAAAAACCATGTTTATAAAATTTAAGAGTATTTGGATGTGTTGCCTACTATCTAACTCCCACTGAACATACTGCTATGTGAACAAATCCAATTAGACTGCATTTTTACTGGAACGTTCTAACCTAATTTGGTGTCTAATTAGATTTGTTCACAAATTAACACCAAATCACATAGCTTTGTTGTTAATTAGATTTGTTCACATAACATATTAAATCACATAGCTTTGTTGTCAAATTAGATTTGTCAATATAGCTTTATTCAATTTTTTGATGGGTGAACAAATCTATAGAAAAGATGTTGTATAACAAATCTTCCTAAATTATTAAAAGTATGGTAAGTCACAAATTATTAAACGTAAATCTTGAATCAACCTGAAAATGCAGTGCTAAATGCTGGAAAGAAAATGACATAAATTAACCTGAAAAATAATAACCAAATCTAGATGAGAATACGTCCTAAATTCTGGGAAGAAAATGAAAAAAAACATTGGGAGGAAGGCCTAACAGCTGGGAAGAAGAACCATTACAACTACATGTTGAGAATAAGCCATTACAACTTTGGGAGGAAGAAAAAAATGGCTCTGGATCTGGGTACCTGAAGATCAGGCGAAGACGTATATCTGGTAGATTTTTCTCCTCCGTCGAGTTGAGGTTTAGGAAGAAGAGTGGAGGCCTTTTCTGTCGCTAGGGTTGAGGAAGCTGGAATTTCCCCTGTGTCGAACCCTTAACCAGAGAACATTCAAGATTTAAGGCAGGATGTAGGAAGAAGACTGTAGGTCTTACCATAGGCGAGTCCTCGATTAGCAGCAGGAACGATGGATGGAGGAATAACGCAAGGAGATGAGGAGTCATGCCGATTCGCAGGAGGAAGAAGCGAGCAGCGATCAAGGATGGGACGAGTCGAGGGTTTCGAGAATATGCTTCAGGATCAAGGACGGGATGGGGTTGGGTTAATTAGAGAATATATGTTTATGGAGGGAAATTTCCCTCCAAATAATTCATGCTCATAGTTTTAAGATAAATATTTAAGTACGTATGCGCATCAAATTTGGGAGGTGCGGTATCGTAGGATTTCGTGATCAATGGTAGAGATGCATCTCCCGCAAAAACATCTAAAATACTTCTTTTATACTGCTTTATCCACCGTGGGATATCGCAATCCGACGGTCGAATCTGCTCGCGCACCTCCGGGAGGTGCGCATATGTACCAAAATATTTGCGTAATTTTAAATGGGGTCATTTATGTAAGTTTATTACATAATTAGATATGTTGACTCAACATTCTATATGTGACTATTTTTTGCTCGATCTCGAGAGATGGCTCGCCCGCCATCATGATCAAAAATATCTGAGCTGAAGCTCGAGTAGTAATCGAGCTCCAGCTCAACGAACTCGAGCTCGACTCAAAATCGAGATTGAGCTCATTGAACTCGAGCTCGACTCAAAATCGAGATTGTGCATATGTGTGTGTGTGTGTGTGCATGTTGCATGGGGTCTGTGTCTGTGTCTGTGCGTAATCTATATTTGCTTGTGCTTGTGTGTGTCTGTATCTGTATGTATGTGTGTGTGTATGTTTACGTGTATCTGCATGTGTCTGTGTCTGTGTGTGTCTTTGTTTGTGTGTTTGTGTGTTTGTGTGTGTGTGTACACAAATGTCTGTGTGTCTGTCTTTGGTGTTTGTGTATGTGATTGTCGTGGCGTAATTGTGTGTGTGTGTGTGTGTGTGTGTCTGTGTGTCTGTGTGTCTGTGTGTCTGTGTGTCTGTGTGTCTGTGTGTCTGTGTGTCTGTGACTGTGACTATCTGTGTCTGTGTCTGTGTATGTGTATTTGAATGTCTGTGTACGTATATGTGTCAGTGCATGTGTCTGTGTTAGTGTCCATGTGTTTGTGTCTGTATGTGTCTATGTCTATGTACGTATGTATGTGTGTCGGTCCATGTGTCTATGTATGTGTCCATGTATCTATACAAGTCTGTGTCTGTGTCCATGTGTTTGTGTCTATGTATCTATGTCTGTATGTACACGTGCTTGTCTGTGTCTGTGTATTTGGGTTGTGTGTGAGTGTTTGTCTGTCTATGCATGTTTTTCTGTGCTTGTGTGTGTCTGTGTTTGCGTATCTATGTGTGTTACACCCCAGTCTGTGTCTGTGTTTGTGTGTTTGTGCGTGTTTGTGTCTTTGTTTGCGTGTCTATGCGTGTTTGTTTTTGTGTTTGGCTATGTCTGTGTCTATGTCAGTCTGTATCTATGTATGTGACTGTGTTTGTGTTTGTGCGTCTGTGTTTGTATATGTGTGTGTGTGTGTGTGTGTGCGTGTTTGTGTCCGGTGAGAAAATTAAATTAATATTCAATTATTTTTTATTCAGTTGATCGAGCTTCTGAGAGCGGATGAAATTGAGCGGGGTACGTAATTCTTACTTTTAAAAAATACATAAACGGATAAACCTTATTTAAAAATACATAAATCTTATTTAAAGCTCATGTGCACTGTCGGGCAATGTCGAGGCTGGGGTATTGTCGAGCGGGGAACATGAGCCTCATGTGCACTGTCAGTTGATCGAGCTCCTGAGAGCGGACAAAATTGAGCGGGGGTAATTCTTATTTTAAAAAAAACATAAATCTTATGTAAAAAGTAAATTTTTATTGAACAACGCGTTGTATTTATGAATTGATTTGACATGTATTTATGAATTTCATTACACATTTATTTTCATTAAATTAAAGCGCGTGTCATCCATCAATCAAAAAGGCAATTGTTAATCGCACCCCAGTTTTGGCTATCCGCAACTCATGATTTATATGAATTATTATGCGTTTTTTTGGATATACGCCTTGTACAAGCATTTTTAGGAAAAGTGTTCAACAGGAAAGTTGTAGATATCGTCGAGATCTACAACTTTAGTGTTGCACATTTTTCCTAAAAATGCATGCACAATGCGTATTTCCAAAAAATCGTTATATATATATAGTTACACCCATGTTTCAATTTGGGCGGCAATACGTCTTGTGCGTGCATTTTTAGCAAAAGTGTTCAACAAAAAAGTTGTAGATCTCGACGATATCTACAACTTTTGTGTTGAACACTTTTCCTAAAAATGCTTGTACAAGGCTTATTTCTAAAAAAACACGTAATAATTCATATAAAAGGGTTGCGGATAGCCAAAACTGGGGTGCGGTTAACAATTGCCTATATATATGACATATATTTTCATTAAAACGATAGCTCCCGAGCAAAAAATGTGTGCGCTGACAAATTTATTTATTCTCCAGAGCAAAAAAGATAGAACTAGCTAATGCAATGCGCGCGACGAAAAAAATGTGCGATCCTTATTTTTATTCAAAAATTATATTAATATATATGTTTTAAATTTTTTGATTTGTTTTATGCACATGCAATTTTATGGAGGGAAATTTCCCTCCATATAATTCATTAATGTGAGCCCCGTGCGACACAGGCAACACGCGCGGGGTTCAAGCACAGACACATGCACACATATGCGACACATGCGCACACACAACTGCACACATAATAAGGACACATGCACTCAACGCAGCTGCACATATATTTGTGTGCGCGCGAGAGTGCATTTGCGTGCGTGCAAGAGTGCATTTGTGTTCGCGCGAGAGTGCATTTGCGTGCGCGCGAGAGTGCATTTGCGTGCACGCGGGTTCGTGCGTGATTTTATTTTAATTCCAAAATTATATTAAAAAATTAATGTTATATTAGTTAATTGCATTCATTTTTACATTTAATATTTTTTTAATTTTTAGTTTTGTTTTGTTCAAAATTTTATGGAGGGAAATTTTCATCAGTATATTTCATTCATTCATGTGAGAGAGAGATAGAGCTGCATGGGAGAGAGGCAGAAAAACTTTTATAAAAAGTTAAAGATTTATAAAAAACCCCGTATGCGCAAAAATACATGTCGCAATAGTACCACATATCTGCGACAGCCGCGCACGAATGTTTGCGAGCTGTAGGAGTACTGTCGTCGCGTTAGAGCACTATCGAGGCGGGGTACTGTCGCGCGCATACAAATTTTTTTTTTCAAAAAAAAAAAATAATTCACAACTTTGATAATAAAATTGTACAAAAATTGAAAATAAAATATGATATATTTTTTGTAACAAAACTTTAATAATAAAATATTACTATTAGTAAGGACAATGTCTTTGTCACAAAAAACTTTCATGATGTGGTTACAATTGATACTTATTGTGAGAAAAGTTTTCTATTTGTAACGTAACATTAGTGTTGTTACAAATACTTATAGTTATAGTAACAAATTAATTATTATTGTAACAAAATTTAAAATATTCGTTACAAAAAAGTTCTTTTTTGTAACAACAAAAAAACTTTGTTACTAAAGATAACTATTAGTAACAAACTGTGTTTCAGTTACATTCCAGTCCTTACAACAGGTGCAGTTTGTTGTAGTGTATTTTCATGTCAATAAATAAAAAAACATTCCATGACAGCAAAATAAAAAAGATGCAAAGAAAATTAAGAAAACAAAAAGATACTATGCCATAGCTAGCGGTAGTAGTTATCACTGGGCGATAATAAATAGAGATTTGTATTTTTGCATAAACATATGTTTTTGGAAATATTTTGTTTTCAATTTTTATGTATTATGTGTCACTATAATGGGAACCTAATGCAAGAAAGAAAACATGAAAATAATGAAAAAGTTGTGGATTTAAGAAATATAGCTTATGAAATCTAAAACACCCAACTCCAATCTAAGTAGATTGAATCGTGCATGGAGGATTGTTTTCATGAATATGTCCGCAAGTTGTGATTCATTACCTATGAAGCTAACTTTTACATTTTCTTTCTTGATGTGATCTCTAATAAAGTGGTGCCTAACATTAATGTGTTTGGACCTAGAGTGGTGAACCATATTATTAGTTAGGTCAATTGCACTTTTGTTGCCACATCTTAATTCTACATTCTTTAATTTAATCCCAAAGTCCTCTAGTGTTTGGGTCATCCGAAAAGCTTATGTTCAATATCTACTTAGCGTGATATACTTGACCACAAAATTAGTGAAGGCCCTAAGAAATGATATGTTCAACTAGTGCTCTGACGATCTAATAAACATCCTGCATAATTAAAATCAAAATAGTCATGCAAAATAAATGAATCATTGTGAGGATTCCATAATCCTAAGTTAGACGTGCCTACTAAATATATAAAAATTCGTTTAACAACTTTTAAATGGGATTCTTTAGAATCGGGTTTAAAGTGAGCACATAACCATACGACGAACATTATATAGGGTCTAGACACACTTAAGTATAATAAGGATCCAATCACACCTATATATAAAGTTTGATCATTTGAGATTCCGACTTCATCTTTTCCTAACTTAAGTGATGCACTCATTGGTATATTTGCTTGTTTTAGGTTTTCAAATCTAAATCTTTTAAGTATGTCATGAACATATTTACTTTAACAAATGAAATTTTCATCATGACGTTGAGTAATTTGGAATCCAAGAACATAAGTGTGTTCTCCTACCAAGTTCATTTCAAATTCATTTTGAATTACTATAATTACTTTATTACATAACTCTTCATTAGTGGCTCCAAAATAATGTCATATACATAAATTTGTAAGATTATATAATCATCATTAATTTATATGCTTAATGATGAGTGTGATGTCCGCACTATTGGAACATGGTCTTCCACATCTCCTAGGTTTGAGAATAACAAATCCTATGTGTATTTGATCTTGTGTATTTAAGTTTGCAGGAAACAATATCATATGACTTAAGGATAACATAAGAAGGTTGCACCCAAGTTTGATGCCAAAACTCCAACATAGCCACTAGCGCCGGCGGTAGTGGATAACACTGGCCATACCTTGATGCACAAGAGGAATGTTGGAGCTTTCCTTGAAATGAAAGATTCGCACATGCAGAATATTGCCTAATCTGAGATAGCGCCGACGATAATGGATATCGCAGGAGGTAGCTTGTTGCACAAGAAGAATGATAGAGCTTGCCTTGAAATGAAATATTTGCACATGTAGAATATTGCCTAATCCGAGATAGCATCGGGAGTAGTGGATAGCACAGGCGGTAGCTCGATCTGCAAGAGGAATCTCAACCAGCTTTCCTTGGAATGAAGATTCTCATACGCAGAATAAATCCTAATTCAACCTAGCGCCGACGGTAGAGATAGCGCAGACGGTAGCTCCAACACAATAAAAATGACCCCTTGGCTCCATCTTCATTATCCTCTCACAACCCTAAAATCTAGAGCTTCGTGCCACATCATATAGAGGAATTCAGAGAGATACTCCCACAAATCCATGAAGGCTTAAGGAGATTAGTGGAGAAGATTTCAACACGCTTTTCATCATCATGACGAAAGACCGCATCGAATACGATCATACTATGTGGGTCTTCATCTACTTCTTTAAGAGATCCACATATGGAGTTTTTCATATTATTATTATTGCTTACATCTCTTGACTCTGGTAATCGTGTAGTGAATTTGCCTCGTGTTGGCGACTAAGTCTAGGTAGGACTTAAAGAGGAATTCGTCTTGTGTTGATGACTAGATCTAGTGTAGGTCTATGGGGTGCTCGAGGCCATATTCGGGGGAGGATTGGCTAGAGAGGCTTGAGGTCGTATCCGAGGGAGGATAGGCTAAAGCCATCGGTTCGTGGGGATACAAGTCGGGATAGAAAACAAAAAGGGATTTTAGTTCTTCTCCTTCGATTTCTAGCTTAATAGAAATTTAGTTTTGTAATCAATTTAATCAATAGTAATCATATCTATTTTTGTGTAATGAAATTGGTTTGTTCTTCATTTTTTTAAATTGTTTATTTCTTTCTCTTTCATTATAAAACAATTTACATCTTTATTCAAATTCACTATTTCCATCTACTAAGTTTTCAAGTCATTTAAAA
This sequence comes from Dactylorhiza incarnata, assembly GCA_033032865.1. NCBI lineage: Eukaryota > Viridiplantae > Streptophyta > Magnoliopsida > Asparagales > Orchidaceae > Dactylorhiza > Dactylorhiza incarnata. The sequence continues at coordinate 20,834,586 of JAWHQI010000003.1, forward strand.
TATAATAAAAAGTTTTAAAACCGTTATTCACCCCCCTCTAAGGGCGCCTACCGATCCAACAAGTGGTATCAAAGCTATGTTATTCCAAATCGACTTAATAACTGGGAATAATGGCATCTCTTGATATCGCTTCTATTAGTGGGGAAATTCTTATGAAGAAGGAAAATCACCAGCACCACCTTTATTTGAAGGGAGAAATTATAGAGGGTGGAAAATTTTAATGGAAAAGTTTATTAAAACTTTAGAAATTGAAGCATGGAATATAGCAATAGTTAGACCAGCGGATGAAACAAATAAAAAAGAATGTCACCTAAATGCAAAGGCTTTGAATAATATTTTTTGTGCTTTCTCTCAAGATATTTTCAAATTGATATATTGTTTTTGTAGTGTACATAAAGTTTGGAATTTTCTTGATGAGATATATAATCTTCCGTGTGCAGGTATGGATGGTACACAAGAGGAGAAGGACATACAAGCATCCACCATTATTCAAGGAGATCTCTCTTGTAGCAAAACCATGGAAATCATGAAAATTTATTTAGACGAAGAGAGCAATTCATCAAGAGAAAATGAAGATGAAAATTCATCTATGAAGGAGGAAGGCTTAGAAGACGACAAAGGAACTTCATTTTCACATCTTGCCTCTTCGAAAAGTGCTGTAAGAAAGTCTAATTCTTCTTCTTGTGTGATAACTTCTATCTCTACTTTCCATATACTAAAATGGCTAAACGTAAAAACAAGAAATTTAAAATTGCTAATAAAAAATTACGTTTAGAAAATAAAAGGTTAAAAGCTAATGTTAATTCAGAATTTAATTGTGATGTGGCTTCTCCATCTTGCTCTCTAATTGAAATCTCAAAGCCTTGTTTTAATTGTAATGATATTAATGAAAAATTCAAGGATCTTGAAAAATGACTTTTAATTTCAAAAGAGCATAATGAAAAATTGTTAAATGAAAATAATATTTTATCTAATAAACTAGAATCATTAAAACTATTTGTGCAATATTTTACAAGTAATAAACAATCTTTTATTTCTAGTTTATCATCAATCATGTGTAAAACTTCTACTAGTATTTTAAAATTTATTAAACATGCACCTAGTAGAATGTTTAATCATAGAAGCATAATAAATTCTAACCCTCATTATGTATTTCCCAAATTAAATTCAAATGTGCAAAAATTTCCTATGAAAAATAATTTCAAAAGTCATTATTATTTTATGCCTAAGTTTAATGAATATGGAAATTTGATGCATAATTATAACCCTAAAACAAAGTATGAGTGGAGACCCAAAATTAAAGATGAAACATTAACTCCACTTGAAAGGGTCCTTTCGTTCTCATCTCCCTAAAAGTCATCTCGCTATATTTGGGTACCCAAAGGAACCGTTACACTTGGTTCCCTTTGGATACCTAAATCTCTTATTAATTAGGTATCATCAAATGCATGAAGTAGAATCTTTTCAAAATGAAATATATAAATTTCCACTTCATGATATGCTTTAATGTCTTTTCATTTTTCTTTTTGGTTTTCTTATTTTTTTAAGCTATTATGTCATGGTCTTCTTATATATTATTGGAAATACGATTTTATCTCTTAAAAGTTTAATGAGTTTATAAATCAAATTGATCAAAATTCAAAGTCATATTTTATTTTGGTGTCCTATCTATCTTTCTTAAATTCATTGCCTATAAATATCTTATATTATCCATATAAATCTAATTCTAAATTTGTTATGAGATATTTATCTAGATTAATGAAATCATGAACTTCAATTTTTCTCTTTCGAGTATATAAATTTTAAATATTAAGTATGGGTGGCAACCAATAATACTTAAATATCTTGAGAAAGGGAGATTTGGGATGTCACCCCATCACATCTCCTAGTACCTATGCGAACCCTTCATAGGGTAGACCTCGGGAAGTCCAAGATCAACTCTAAATTGCTATGTCCCACTAAAGTCTAGCAAAGATCAAATTAATTATAGACTCTTGCGTACTCTTGCAATAATCAAAAAAGAAAACTATCATTATCTTATAGTTTCAGAAAATTATATATATTCAAAATTCGTAATTAAAAAGAAAATCACAAAATACACATTGAAAGAATTAATTTTCATAACTCAACAAAATGAATATTGAAGTCACACACGCCACCATGATCTAGTGATATCCTATGCTAAAATTCTCTAATATAAAAAAATATCTTAAATCAACTACTTTTGTCAAACATAGGAATTATGATTTATATGTTGGCTATGGGTATTATAACTTCATACCATGGTTGGTGTATTTTGTGTGAAATGTGGATCACTATTTTTTGCGTGTATATTACTATATCTGGACCTTAGAATCACCTTGATATAATAACATGAAATCAAATCATCACGTAATTCTAGGTCTGCAAATTGAATCACTATCAATTTAAGAAACTTGCATTATTCATATGGCAATAATATTAACTGTTGGGAACAGTGTCGAACAGTGTTCCTAATTTGAAGAAGTGCTCAGCTCAATGATAAGTGCAGGTTGTATTTAATATCATATCTAGTTCATGCTTGCAAAGATAAGATAATATATCTAGTACTTCAATAACCTGCCTAAGTTTAATATCATCGAAAAAGGCTGGACATATCATCGACAAGTATAGGCACATCGTTGAAATGATGGGCAAAGCAAAGAAGAATGATTGTGTCTGATGTCGTCGAAAAGGATCAAGCGTATCGTTGACAACAACAGGCATATTGTCAACAACATGCAGAGCAAGGCAAAATGGTGATATCGTTGTGACATCTACACGATGATATCAGAAAGTCGAGATGAAGAAGAAGACTCAAAGATGTCGACGATATCGTTGACAAGAAGCCTTGACGTCAATAAGGCCAAGGACGAACATATGTCGTCGAGAAGAAGCCTTATCATCAAAAAGGCTAAGTGAGACTGATGGCGATTGACATCGTCATAAAGAAGGTGTGACGTCAAGAAGACTGAAGAAGGACATTTGAAGACAAGCAATTGCTGAAGTATAGTCTGTCGACATGAGATCAATTATGTCGTCGACATGATAAGGTGATCTCAGCGATATCGTGTAGACAAGGAGTTCTCGCCGATATCAGTTTGATGACTTCGAGTTGTCTTAAGCTTGAATGGAGAAGTGATGTCCAGTATCATCGAGATATCATTATCTGATGAAGAATTGAAGAAGAGAGCAGTTCAAGGCATTGACAAGGCCCTGTCATCGAGATATTATCCATGTCGTCGTAACAATGGAAATATCGTCGAGATAGATTCAAAAGTAGCAAGACACGCTGTCAACATTTAATGCCACCGCCCGATTGTCCAATCAGCGCGTGCTCTTGAAGGATGGGCATCTGTTAGTAAAGGACATCATATGTGACCGTTATGCGACAAATCCATCCTATAAAAGGGAACAGTGATGCCCTAGAAAAGTAGAGAGAAAAATGAACAAAAAAGTATCCCACCTAGCAACACAACAGTACAAGCAGTGGTGAAGAAGAAGAAAGAGGAAAAGAACGAAACGATCATTCTCTGTTCTTCAAGTTACAGTCAAGCCACAACGACTGATAAGTTTCTCTCAAGAAAGGTTGCCAGTCAACATCCGGCAGAGCAAGAAGCTTGAAGAAGATTTGCACTGTCAAGGTTCACATCAAAAGCATCTTCTTCAAGTAAAGAAGCCGATCTCCATCAGGCAGAAGAAACATTTTTCTTTACTGAAATCTCTTGTAAGGCTTGCGGGCCTAGAACTTGTAAGATCTGTTTTCAGATCTGAGTGTCAAGCTTGAGGGCTTGAGATCACTGAGGATTGAGGGCTAAGGCAGAGGACTTGTGGGTCCAAATGTGTCGAGCTTGAGGGCATGGGTGCAGTGAAGGGGCTTGCGGTCCTAGGCTGCAGGCAAGACTTGTGGGTCTGTGCTGTGTAGGGCTTGAGGGCCTGAGTGTCGAGCTTGCGGGCTCTGGTGCAGTGAAGGGGTTTGCGGGCCTAGGCTGCAGGCAAGACTTTTGGGTCTATGCTGTGTATGGATTGAGGGCCTGGGTGTCCAGCTTGCGGGCTCGGGTGCAGTGAAGGTGCATGCGGGCCTAGGCGTCAGGGACTTGCGGGTTCAAGTTGTAAGGCTTGCAGGCCGGATACATTGGCAGATTTTGCCGAGCCTAGCACACTGCTAGGTAGGCGCAGAGGGAAAGAGGACTACTCAAGACACCCTGTCTTGAAGAACCTCTATAAGTCTTTGTGTGTTTTCTGTGCAGTGCTTTTTAAATCTATTAACCAGAAAACAAGAACACCAAAAGGGGAATAAAACAATTTGAAAGACCTATTCACCCCCTCTATGTGATAAGTAGACACCCAATAACTAACAAGTGGTATCAGATGAAGGTTGTTCTAAGAAAAGCTTAACAGCTTGAACAGATCTTCCCGTAGGTTTCCATTCATCATAGCTATGGAATCAAGAATAGCTACTTGTTCTAGGGAGAAGTTTGACCTTTGGAAAGTAAGAGCTAGAATATTCATGGAGGCAGTGGACCCTAGAATGTTTCAAATTGTTCAAGAAGGGCCATATGTCCCCAAGATAGTGCCCAAGAAAATGACTGTAGATGAGATCATCCTAGTCAGCTTGGACAAGGAAGCCAAATATATTATAGCTGATGCAGTTGACTTCTCAACATTTCAGAAACGGGTTCACTGCTTAATAGCAAAACTCTCTAACAGTCCTTATGGAAGGATTAAAAGAAGGAAGAGCAGAATCAGTACTGCCTTCTAAGAATCAGAAAGAAAAAAGAAGCAAGGTAGCTGAGAAGAAAGTCAGAGCATTGAGTGACAGTGAATCAAGCTGTTCAGACTCAGAAGAGAATGCTAATTTTGGACTGATTGCCTTATTTGAGTCAAAGGAGGAACTCAAGATGATGTCTCTCCTGAACAGGTATGCATAAGGGCTCCTTTATCTACCTTAGACTCAGAATCTGAGACAAGCTAATCAGTAAATAATGACATGTCCAAGCCATATGATGTCCTTCTAGAAGTTCTCAAAAGGGTCAAGATGTCCTACAAGGAGCAAGCTGAAAAGATCTCGATCCTTCATGCCAGAAATTCTGATCTCCCTGAAAAGGCTGAAAAGCCAACTCTACAGAATGCAGAGTTTTGCCAACTCAAAAAGGACTTCAAGGCAAGCTCCAACCTTGATCTAATAAACAAATTTTGGAAAACTCTGAAGGCACTGATAGACAGTAGGGAGCAGTGATGTTCTCTAACCAAAGAGATTGTGCTTCTAAAGAAGGATAGAGATCAACCCAGTACCCTAAAATCTAAGAATAATAATGTTAGAAGGGTGGAGGATAAATCCTTCATTGCAAGAAAGCCTGTGGCAAGCTCCTTCAAACCCTAGAACATGCCTAAAACCCCAAGGTTACCTCATGAAGAGATGATCACAAGAAGGCAGGAAGTTACTGGGTCTAGAAAAGAGAAGAAATCACTAAAGAAGACTGACTCCAGACAAAGAGCCATGGATGGTGATGGTCAACATCACACTCACAATCAGTACAGATCAGTCTCCTTCAAATATCCTTTTGTTCACAGACAAAGGACTCATGCTCACACAGTCAGCCGGAAAGGAAGATACAATAGGTTTGAATGTTGGTGCTGTGGAAACACTGGGCACTTTGCAATAGATTGTTGGTACAATCCAACTGCCCCAAGGGTAACATATGCTAAGCCTGCTAGTAATCTTATTTATCATCACTGTGCATATTCTGGAGCAGTTAGATCCATTATGCCTTTTAAAGCTAACAAAATCTTAGGACCCAAGGCTACTTGGGTACCTAAGGGCCTATAATATCATGTTGCAGGTAGTCCAAGTGCCCATCAGAAGCAAATCTGGGCCTTGGACAAGATGGTTGTTCTGGCCCATAGGCAGAACAACAAAGTCAGCCTACTAACAAACTTAGTGCAGGTCATCCTACTAAAAGGGGACTAAAGCTGTCATAGGCTGATAATTTTGGAATCTATATCAGAGATACAAAATGTTGTTACGATGACACAATAGATGTTACGACGACGAGGGATCAAGTTGGATGGATGCGCATCCAAGAATCATTTCGACAATAATAAGCAGTATCGTCAAAATAAAAATGAGCTATTTATCACGACATTGGATCGGTCCATCGGAGCCGTTTGATCATTTTTCATCAACGCACTCGAAGGTCGTGCCCATTCACCTACTTGCACTATAAATAGAGTGAATGCTCGAGAATAAAAAATTACGCTATCATTTTCCCCAAACTACTCTGTCGACAAACCACTGCTTCATCTCCGACGTGGTGCCTTCTCTCACGCTCTAGATCAATGGCTCCCAAGAAAGAAGAAGTAATTTCAGGTTGCGAACTCCAATGTGGAGGGTTCAACTCGTGATCGTACGAAGTGAGGTCAGTGACAGGGCTTCTAGAATCCACCATTCTAGAATATTTGTTGTGTGAACCCTCAGTTATTCTTCACCGAGAACTGACAGAGTTCTTCACTGAAGCTCGACTCAACCATTCAGAAACTCAGATAAAATCCATAGTAGCCGGGAAGAAGGTCAAATTATTAGTCAATAACCTAAGAAAGGCACTCCATCTGCCAAGAATTAAAGGGGGAGAGGAAGAAGAGCTGACAATGGAGGATATCTCGGCCAGCTACTCCTGGTGCGGCTATACCGGGAAGACCTACGGGTCAATTAAGAGGAATGATTTTAATCAAAAAGGAAAATTGCTAGCAGATATCATGGGAAAGGTACTGTTATGCAAACCTGGGTCGCATGACTGAATCTCCAAGGAAATGTTTGTCGTCATGGCCCGAATAATTCTGACCAAGAAGACTGACTGGAGCGGTTTTCTCTTCCAAAGAATGAAGAGCACCCTGACAACCCCCTCCTATGGAAGAATACTATCCCTCTTCCTTGTAAACACCTTGGATGAAGTACTGCATAAAAGAATGGGAGTCCCCCTGCACTACTCCAAGAGACTAGATGCAAAGATGCTCGATCGATGGGATAGGTCTATCCCTAAACCATCATCTGATGTCCCACCTGCTCCAAAGAAACAAAAGAAAAAAGTAGTCCCAATAGATCCCTCCGAAAAAGAAGATTCATCAAGCAGTTCTGATGACAAACACTCACCCCCACACAATCCTGCTCCATCTGAAGGTGATACATCTACTCAAGGAAATGCTCCTGTATCAATTCCTGAACCTGCTCCCAAAGAGGTTGTTGAAGAAGAAAGAGACCCTAACTTGGGGAGTGATCCTGTTGAGGGGGAGTCCCAATTCCGGGGCTCAGCCCAAGATGATGAAATGATCCATGGGGAGCTCCTAGCTGGAGGCTCAGCCCCAGAGGATGCTCAAGTTGAGGGGGAGACCCAACTAGGGTACTCTGCCCCAGAAGATCAAGGGAATGTGCCCTCTACTCTAGAAGATCAAGGGAATGTGCCCTCTATTCCAGAAGATCAAGGGATTATGCCCTCTACCCCAGAAGATCGAGGCAATGTGCCTGAGCCCATGGAAGATCTCACTCCTTCAGACGACAGAGAATTAATCATAGCTAGTAAGATTGTGCTCACATATCCAAGTGAGACACTGCTAGAGGTTTCCAAGGGGAAGGCTAAAGTTACAGTCCACATAATTGATGAATCCTCTGAAGACAGCTCTAAAGAAGTTCAACAAGGAAAAGAAGGTGAAGAAGAACAACCTGCTGAGCCATCTTCGGCTCAGTCATGTTCTCTCTTTCACATGATTTCAACCCTTCTAACTGCTCAGCAGAAACAGCTGGAAACTTTTGTTGTAAAGATAGTGGATGATCTAAGAAAGAAGTTGAAGGCTGAAATAAAGGGAGTTAAGAGGGACATTCTTCATCTCAACACCCAGTGTACCCACTTCTACACCCTGGCAGCTCCAACAATAGAAATGATGGGTGAGGAAGTCAACAAAGTGGGACATCAAACCCACAAGATCCTGACTAATCAAGTAACATTCTTAGAAAATGTGCACAATGCGTTTAAACAGATAGAAACAGGTGCTACCAATAACAGGAATCAAATCTTGAATTGGGTCAACGAGAATGCTCATACATTAAATACCTATCTACTCGAAGTAAGGAGCAATCTGGATGTGACTGAACAACATATACAAGAATAGCTGACTCTGGCCAGATAAGGTCTTGAGGAATGGGTAATTAAACAAGTCCTAAAGGGGGGAATGAGATAATAAATGCCGGATCCCATCAAGCGACGTGGTTAGCAAATCAAGTAAATCAGACAATGCAAAAACCTCCATCAGTATATGAGGTTGCCAACCCTTCTGAAAGCACTGACTCAGCAGAGTACGACTTAGAATTCGCAGAATCAGCATCCTCCAAGAAGAGAAAGCGAATTCAAAGTAACAAGTATTGGCAGAAGAGACTGAGGGAAGTTGAGCTGGATCCACAATCAGGAAGGTGGAGTCCAGTCTCAAGAGAAATCATAACAGAATCATGGATACAGTTTGGATACCCTCAGGAGAACTATCAAAGGGTATATCAGTCAGTTCAATGGGAAAAGCATCTGGAACAGCTGGAAAGGAGGAAGAATCACAAACGAGCATTCCTATAGGGTCCTCCTCCCTCTCCTAAGAAGATTCCAATGCCCATCAACTATTATCAGAGGCAAAGGAAGAAAGATAAAGGGGCAAGCAGCAGCAGACACTGAGGAGCACTAAATTAAAATCTTAATTAGAATGGGGCAAATGAATGCCAACTTTCATTCAAGAACATTTAATCTATTTATGTGTTTGTTGCTTAATGTGATGTTATTATCTGAAATGTTAAATCTTTATATGCGTGGAATTTATCATTGAGGTAAGTTAGGACTTCTTCAAATAGGGGGAGATTGTTGGGAACAGTGCCCAGCAATATTCCTGATTTGAAGAAGTGCTCAGCTCAATGATAAGTGCAGGTTGTATTTAATGTCATATCTAGTTCATGCTTGCAGAGATAAAACAATATATCCAGTACTTCAATAACCTGCCTAAGTATAATATCGTCGAAAAAGGCTGGACATATCGTCGACAAGTATAGGCACATCGTTGTAATGATGGGCAAGGCAAAGAAGAATGATTGTGTCTAATGTCATCGAAAATGATCAAGCGTATCGTCGACAACAACAGGCATATCGTCAACAACAAGCAGAGCAAGGAAAAATGGTGATATCATTGTGACATCTACATGATGATATTAGAAAGTTGAGATGAAGAAGAAGACTCAAAGATGTCGATGATATCGTTGACAAGAAGCCTTGACATCGATAAGGCCAAGGAAGAACATATGTTGTCGAGAAGAAGCCTTATCATCGGAAAGGCTAAGTGAGACTGATGGCGATTGAGACTATCGTAAAGAAGGCGTGATGTCGAGAAGACTGGAGAAGGATATTTGAAGACAAGCAATTGCTGAAGTATAGTCTGTCGACATGATATCAATTATGTCGTCGACATGATAAGGTGATCTTAGCGATATCGTGCAGACAAGGAGTTCCCACCGATATCAGTCTGATGACTTTGAGTCGTCTTAAGCTCGAATGGAGAAGTGATGTCCAGTATCTTTGAGATATCACTATCTGATGAAGAATTGAAGAAAAGAGCATTTCAAGGCATCGACAAGGCCCTGTCATCTAGATATAATCCATGTCATCATAACAATGGAAATATCATCGAGATATATTCAAAAGTAGCGAGATGCGCTGTCAGCATTTAATGACGCCGCCTAATTGTCCAATCAGCGCATGCTCTTGAGGGATGGGCCTCTGTCAGTAAAGGACATCATATGTGACTGTTATGCGGCACATCCGTCCTATAAAAGGGAACAGTGATGCCCTAGAAAAGTAGAGAGAAAAATGATCGAAAAAGTATCCCACCTAGCAACACAACCGTACAAGCGGCGGTGAAGAAGTAGAAAGAAGAAAAGAACGAAATGATCATTCTCTGTTCTTCAAGTTGCAGTCAAGCCACATCGACTGATAAGTTTCTCTCAATAAAGGTAGCCAGTCAGCATCCGGCAGAGCAAGAAGCTTGAAGAAGATTTGCACTGTCAAGGCATATTATTCAAGTAAAGAAGCTGATCTCCATCAGGCAGAAGAAGCAATTTTCTTTACTGAAATCTCTTGTAAGGCTTGCGGGCCTAGAACTTGTAAGATCTGTTTTCAGATTTGAGTGTCAATCTTGAGGGCTTGAAATCTGCGAGGCTTGAGGGCTAGGGAAGAGGACTTGCCGGTCTAAACGTGTTGAGCTTGAGGGCTCGGATGCAGTGAGGGGCTTGCAGGCGTAGGCTGCAGGAAAGACTTGTGGGTCTGTGCTGTGTAGGGATTGAGCACCTGAGTTTTGAGCTTACGGGCTCGGGTGCATTGAAGGGGCTTGCGGGCCTAGGATGCAGGCAAGACTTGCGGGTCTGTGCTATGTATGGCTTGAGGGCCTGAGTGTCAATCTTGTGGGCTCGGGTGTAGTGAAGGGGCTTGCGGTCCTAGGCTGCAGGGTCTTGCGGGTCCGAGTTATAAGGCTTGCGGGCCGGAGACATTAGCGGAGTTTGCTGAGCCTAGCACACTGCTATGTAGGCGCAGAGGGAAAGAGGACTACTCAAGATACCATGTCTAGAGGAACCTCTATAATTCTTTGTGTTTTTTCTGTGCTGTGCTTTTTAAATCTATTAACCAGGAAACAAGAACACCAAAAGGGGAATAAAACAATTTGAAAGACCTATTCACCCCCCTCTAGGTGATAAGTCGACACCCAATAACTAACATTAACTCATCATACTAACATTGTATCCTAATGAATATTATTAGTTATCATTCTAATCACATGCACAGTTAGTTATCATATGTTTGTCAAGATATTAAAATAGAAAATTTGGAACTTAGAATTCATGATAACTATGAGGTCTTGTATTATCATTCTAAAATTCAAACAAACTCATAGTTTATAAATCAGTCTTAAACCTAATTGCTTTGTATACCCATGATTATATACCAATATTGTATTTCTCACAATAGCGGGGGCATATGATTGGATGCATTAGGGACCTAACCTCTAAGTCATGTATTGTCCTTAACCGGGGAGGGTTCTAGTAGGATCTTGCGAGGCATTGGGTGGAAAGAGTGCTAAGTTGAGAGTTATCTAGTGTATGCATATTGGAGTAACACCCTAACCTACGACATGTGTGCAACTCTTCATGCCCATCCATCACTTAGTACAGGGCTAGAGTGTAGACATATAGTCTGGGTATTTTTATCTAGGGCATGCCTATTCTATTCTTTGCATAACCATCATTTCATACTATAATCATTTAAATCATGCTTATTTGGCTTATTCGAACATGATATCTTGTGTTTACATTTCCTATCATTTTCAGTTTACATTATTTTGATAAACACAAGCCTAAGAAAAATCAAAATATAGATATAAGAAAGTATATCTCATGCAATGTTTATTTAGTCAAGTCATATAAGAAATCACTAACGTTTCATGCAATTTACACTATCTAAAACTTCTTTAAAAATTCTGGAATTTCTGCATGAAACTTCTCTTTGGACACCTAATCAAGATCAAAAGACAATTTTCAAAATCTCAAAATTTAACTCACTGGTTGCAGTGCTAGCGCTAGCGCCGGAGCTAGCTCGACTCTCCAATTTTCTGAGTTCTTAAATTTTTGAAAAATCTCTAAAAATATGTTCTTTTATATGTACTACCTATTTTTATCTTTATGCCACTGTGTGATTTTTTAAAAATGAAATACAAATTTCCAAAATGCAAAAATGCAAATAATGTCTTTATTTATTTTCTTGTTTTACTAATTTCAAAATTTTGAAAAGAAATTTATTACAAAATTTATGAAATTTGTTTTTCTTCAAAAAAAACAAAATATAAATGTTCAAAATACAAAAATACAAAAATTTGTTTTGCTTATTTTTATTTGTTTCTGCAAGGATTTATTAAAATAACAAGATTTCTATGCTTCATTACTTTGGCAAAAATGACAAAGCATGTTCTTTTAGATTTGGCTAAAAATGTTTAATTTAAAATCTCAAGTTTTCTAAATATTATTTTAGTTTGTTGTGCTTAGATTTTAATCTTGTTATGTGCAATGAAAAAGTCTATGGTGAATTGTGTAGGATTGCTTTTCTATGCCTCTATGTATGAGTAATGTGTTATGTTAGATAATGATCTCTTTACACTCACGCTTTTAGTAGACTACAAGTGCCTATAATTCTTAACCCTACATGATTGTGTAGTATAGTAGCTTGCAATATTAAGATGTCTATCTCTATTACCTACACATTATTCAAAATTTTGTTGCACATATAGAAGTGAAATTTCAAAATTATAAGTGTTTGCAAAAAAACAAGTGAATTCAGAGAATTTGTCTTTCTCAAAAAATCAAAAATAAAATGACAAAGATAACTCCACCAAACACTACTTGAACCTCTTGATAAGTCTTCATAAGCATTGCGAGGTTGAGCACCTTGGAAAGAATTGTAAAGTGTCTTGTGCAAACTACTTTGATACACTTCTATTTTGTACACCGGATCACAAAAAGCTCTTATTGAAAATAAAATATGTGATCCCACAAGCACTACTTCGCTCCCTGATAAGTCTTAATGAGCATTGTGTGGGCGAAGCACCTTGGTAGTTGTACTTTTTATTGTGCTTTGTATCAAATCTAGAATTGATGTGTAGAAGTAGTTAAAAAGATCACATGCTTAATAATGTTTCTACTTCACTATATAGGTCAAGTGTTTTGGATTATATCACTTGTATACTTCTATCAAAACACTTTTTATACACATCATTATCTCTGATAAAGCATCTACTCATGAGAATTGGACTCTAATGCTTCCTTACATAAATTCTCTAGAAAGCTTTAGTAAAAGCACTAGATTGCAATGCATGATCTCTACAATGTTTTCATAACTTGAAATGCAAATTAATAACATTGTAGTTACTATCTTATAGAATATGTGCAATCATGGTTGCCTTTGTAGTTTTTGAAAAATAGAACTCCGTGCTTATTGTCATGAAAACATTATTGAAAACATTACTTGCTTACAAAAAATATTTCTTAAAAATATTATCTTAAACTTGGATGTTTATTTAAGATTGGTTTTATCCAAATAACATCACTTTTATTGCATAACATCTCTTATTTCTATTATGATCTTTGAGCTTCCAAAAAGATGTTTTCTTTGGATAAACAATTTTATAGCCTTTCCGCTTGTGATAAAACTCTAAATTATCTCTAAACAATTTTCCTTGCACTTTCATGCTTTTTTAAAGTCTTTTCTTTTGGAGTGAATCATCACTTGAATCTCAAAATTCATTTTCTTCAACAAGTGGAAGACTAGCTTGGTAAAGTTTACATTGGTTGTTTTAACATGCATATTATTTTTATGCTAAAAATTCAGATTTTTTAAAAAAAAATTATGCTAAAAACTCCTTATCATTACATTTGTTATAAAAGCTTGATTATGCCTTAACTTTTTAATCAAAAAGCCTCTTTCTATGGCTCTTGCTTCCTTACCCACTTTTGCTAATAACAAAAGGGGGAGAAATAACATGATAAATAATAAATGCTATCAAATGGGTAAGTAGCTAAACTTCATTTTGAACTTGGTCATGATGAACTTTGGAATGAAATTAATTAAGTTTTGAATTATTCTAAATTAGCAAGCTCTCCTTTTAATTAACTTCGATTTACTTTGCTTTGATTTCATATGATTGGAATATGTCTTTCAATCTAAGATCCGTATTCTAGTTCATCGAGAGATCCATGCATTCGAGGAGATCACTCAAAGATAATAGGAGTTGCATGCACTCCTCAAGAGAGGAGAACATAAATCTTTTGGATTTGAGTCAAATCCAATAGTGGGGTTCACCGCTTTAAGTAAGTTTAGGGGTTTCAACTGGCCGAGGGGTCATAATTGACCAACCTAAGATTAGTTGGTAGGATTCCTCGAGAGAGGTGCTATCATGTTTTGGGAACCTCCATAGTCAAAGTTATATTATTAAGAGCTTTGTGAATTTATCTTTTATAAATTTCAATTTTATTCCAAAGGGATTCTAGATCAAGTGCTAATCTCTTAATCATCGAATTTCATCTTAGTTGAATCGCTTATAGTCATTTTCCGAAACAAAAATCCACTTTTTGAACGATAAAATAATAGCTCTTCTTTGTGAATAGAAGTATTCAACAACCAGGAAAGAATACGACCCTTGATTTCTTAAATCCGGTACTATAAAATGATAGTTACACTTATTTTATCAGATTATATTAGGATCACATCTTAAATTTTACGCATCATGATTGTAGCCATCAAGTTTTTGGCACCATTGTCGGGGACTATTGTTGATATTTTGAAAGCTTAGTTCTATTAATTTTATCATTTTCTCTTTTCTCTTTTCTTTTCATCTTAAAAAATTTATAAAGGTGTAATTAAATTCTTAGAAAGAGAGATTTGGGTTATCGTCCCATTTTATCTCCTAGTACCGCTGCGAACTCTTCACCGGATAGTCCTCGGGAAATCTAGGACTAATTAAATCTTAAAAAATATAATATCTTATATATATATTTATAAAAAAACATTTCTACTTTCTCTTCAATTTCTATCTTTTACTTTTTGGTGTATGACCCGAGGATATCCGTCAGATCATCTTGAATTAGATCCAAAAATCGAGCAAACCATTCGGCGATGCTTACGATTCTTAGGAACCAATTCTCAAGATTAGATTGAGGAATCTGTAGGTGACACTTCTTTTCCTCCTTCATTTTCTTCTTCTACTTCTTCTTCTTCTTCTTCCTCCTCTTCTTCTTCTAATATGGGTGATCTAAATCCGGATGCGGCCGCGCAACAGACTATGTCCTATTATGCTCGCCCTAATTTTGAAGATACCCACTCTAGTATTGTTTGTCCTATTATTGCGATCAATAATTTTGAATTGCAGCCAATCATCTTATAAATGGTACAAAAATATAAACAATTTGATGGGCTACAAGACGAGGATACCAACGCGCATATTTTTAGTTTTCTAGAAATATGCGATACCTTTAAAATAAATAGGGTTTCTGATGACGCAATAAGGCTTCGACTCTTTTCTTTCACTATACGCACTAAGGCCAAGCAGTGGCTGAATTCTCTTCCAATAGGATCCATCACTACATGGGCCCAAATGACGGAACAATATCTAATGAAATATTTTCTGCCTGCTAAATCATCTCCATTGCATAAGGATATTACCTCTTACTCCCAAATTGAATTTGAAACTCTTTATGATACTTGAGAGCATTTTAAGGAATTCTTGCGCTGATGCCCCAATCATGCAATACCCAATTGGTTGAAAATTCAAACTTTTTATAATGACATCAATCTCCAAACACGACAAATGATTGATGCCGCTTGTGGTACTTTAAACAGCAAAACACCCGTGGTCACACAAGAGCTTATAGAAGGAATGGCTATGAATACATACCAATGGAGTACACCCTGGTCTCGCCCAAAAAAATTGACCGGGAAGTATGAAATTGATTCAATTTCTAATGTCTTTACATGTTCAGATTCTAAACGAAAAATAGAAGAGGTTATTGCTTCCTCTTCTACACATACTTGGAAGCTACTCCAATTAAGGTGGAACAAGTGGATTACAATACTATTTATAATCTGGGATGGACACACACACACACACACACTTGTTGGATCGGTAGGTGCCCTTAGAGGGGGGGGGGGGGGGGTGAATAAGGGTTTTAAAAACTTATATTATATTTTGTAATACTTGCTTATGATAAGAAATCAAAATTGTGATTTTGTTTAAAGATCTAAATTGTTTTATAATAAAGGAGAGGATAATAAACAATTTAGAGAAATGAAGATCAAATCAATTTTATTACACAAAGAGAGACATGATTATTATTAATAAAATTGATTACAAAATTTTGATTTCAATGACGCTAGAAATCAAAGCGAAATATGAAAGACTCTTTTTGTTTTCTATACCGACTCGTATCCCCACAAACCGATTGGCTTTAGCCGATCCTTCCCCGGATACGGCCTCAAGCCGCTCTAGCCAACCTTTCCTCGGATATGGCCTCGAGCACCCCCTAGACCTACACCCGAGACCTAGTCGCGAACACGAGGCGAATTTCTGCCCTAAGTCCTACACAAACCTAGTCGCCAACACGAGGCGAATTTACTACACGATTTAAAAGAAAAGATGTGAAATAAAAAGACAATAATATAAAACTCCCTCTATGTGGATCTCTTGGAGAAGTAGACGAAGACGCAGAGTATGATCGTAGTCGATGTGGTCTTTCGTCACTATGATGACGCGTGTTGAAATTTTCTCCACGGATCTCCTTTAGTCTTTATGGATTTGTGGGAGTATCTCTCTGAACCTTCCTCTCTATGCTGTGGCACGAAGCTCTGGAATTTTGGATCTGAAGAGGATGAGGAAGACGGAGCCAAGAGAGCCTTTTTATAGACTTAGCGCTAGCGCCTGCGCTAGTGCTACCGCCGGTGCTATCCCATTTTAGGACATATTCTGCCCGGCAGAATCTTTAATCCGAGGAAACATTTCTCCCTTGCCTTCTGGGCTCCGCGCTACCGCCTGCGTTATCGAATACCGCCAGGCGCTATCTCCATCTATATGTGCTCCCAGAATTGCGCTTAAGCATTCTTTTCATCGATCGAATTTTCGTCGAACGCAGTGATGAGCATTTCGTCGAGCGCAGCTAACAGTTCGTCGAGCAAAATTTTGTTGAACTCAATTCGTCGATCAGGCTTCAACATTTGTTGAACTCAATTTCGTCGACTGAAGTTTGTCGAGCGGGCTTCAACATTCGTCGATCAGAAATTCGTCGAACGCAAGATCGTCGAACGCAAGATCAATTTTGTCGAACCCAGTATTCATTCTCAGCGGTTCCTTAGCGCTAGCGCCAGGCGCTAGGTTCTATCGCCGGCGCTAGTGGGAGTGTTTGATTTGATGGCTCAAACTTGGGGGCAACCTTATTATGTAATCCTTGAGTCATGTGGACTTTGTTATCCTGCACACTTAAACACACGAGATCAAATATACATAGGTTTTGTTATTCTCAAACCTAGGAGATGCAGAAGACCATGTTCCAACAACACTCACCCACACACAAACACACACACACAAACACACACAGATATATATATATATATATATATATATATATATATATATATATATATATATATATCACCCCAACTCGGATTAATCAAGGGAACGCGATGCAATCAACTTTTTGTGGATTAATCAAGGGAACGTGGTGCATACCCCAAATGCAAATCCACTCAGATTTTCTCGACCGCAAGCACCAAATCCTCCTTCTAACAAGGAGGTGTTTTCCAAATATGCTGGTAACAATGATTCAATCATCCACAATCTCATTGGATCCGTCCGCAACTTGGAAAACTAAATTGGGCAAATCACAAAAATGCTCTCTGATCGCCAACAAGGAGTATTACTGGGCAATACGGAGCCCAACCCCAAGGAGTAAGCAAAAGAAATTACATTATGGAGCGGGAAGGATGATAATTTTATACAATCTTTTTCTATAATTAAATAAAACTTATCAATGCGACAAGTATGATAGTACCCAATTTGGATCTCCCTTTTGAAATTATGTGTGACGCAAACAGTTTTGTCGTGGTAGCAGTTTTAGGACAACGCCTAAATAAAAAATTTCATCCTATATATTACACAAGCAAAACTCTCACCACCATACAGAAAAATTACACCACCACCGAGAGAAACTCTTAGCAATTATTTTTGCATTTGATAAATTCCATTCCTATTTTACTTTATCGAAAGTAATTGTTTTTACTGATCACTCAGCTTTACATTATTTGCTAACTAAAATTGATGCCAAGCCTAGGTTGATCAGGTGGATCTTGCTCCAAGAAGTTGATTTTGGAGATCCGGGACAAAAAGGAAGAGGAAAATCTAGCAACGGATCACCTCTCTCGGTTGGAGAATCCCAATTCCGAAGCACTTTTGGAGGAGAAAATTGATGATACATTTCCCGAAGAATGTCTCCTCTCCCTTTATAAGGTAATCACTCTCTCTACTCATTGGTTCACCAATTTCGCCAATTATCTCGTCGGAAGGGTTCTCCCAAAGGATTTTTTATTAAGAAAAGAAGAAATTCTTTTCTAATTTGAAGATTTTTTTTGGGAGGGTCCTTTCCTCTTTTGAGTTTGTGTGGACCAAGTGGTGAGGAGATGCGTCTCTCATGAGAAAGGCGCACACATATTAAAACATTGCCACAAGGGACCCGCCAGTGGGCATTACAAAGCAAATCGGACTGCACAAAAGGTTCTTGAAGCAGGTTTCTATTGGACGAGCATCTTTAAGGATGCTCATTTTCATGTAACTCGTTGTGATCAATGTCAACGCTCAGGTAATATTTCTCGCAGGGACAAAATGCCCCTTAATTCTTTATTGAATGTGAAATCATTGATTAATGGGGAATTGACTTTGTCTGCCCGCTACCTCCCTCCTTTGGAAATCGTTAAATTTTGGTAGCGGTAGACTAGGTGTCTCGTTGGGTGGAAGCTAAGTACAATCCCTTCCCACCAATGATGCACGGGTCGTTACTCAATTCTTAAAATATTTTTTACGCATTTTTCAACACCGAGGGCAATCGTTAGTGCTAGGTGTATGCATTTTTGTAACACTCGATTTTCAAAAATTCTCTCTAAATGCAGTGTTACACACAAGTTATCTACCCCCTATGATGCTCAAACAAATTGCCAAGTAGAGGTAGTCAATAGGTAATTAAAGAGAATTTTAGAAAAAACTATTTCTACCAACCGGAAAGACTGGTCAAATAAGTTAGATTATGCGTAATGGGCCTATCAGAAGGAATACAAGACCGCTATTGGTTATTACACCGTATCAATTAATCTATGGCAAAGCATGTCATCTACAGATTGAACTTGAGCACCGTGCCATTTGGGCACTTTGGCTTCTTAAACTTGATTCTAGGTTAGCGGTCGAGCATCGTAAACTCCAAATTAGCGAGCTTGATGAATGGCGCTTCAACACATATGAAAGTAATAAATTATATAAAGAGCTCACTAAATTATATCATGATAAGGAATTTAAGCACACAAAATTATTTCAACCAGGAGACCAAGTTCTCCTATGTAATTCACATTTATTACTTTTTTCGGGCAAAACCTAAGTCCCGTTGGTCTGGACCCTTTGTCGTCAAGGAGGTTTGGCCTTACGGAAGTGTGCTTATTTTGCACCTGGAAAAAGGTACTTTCAAAGTGAATGAGCACCAATTGAAATTATATTTTTCCGGCGATGATATTAATGACCATAGGGAGAAATATCTTCTTCCTAATCCCTAATCTTGCACGCCACTATGGTCGAGCTCACCGATCGCAACCAAAGCACTCTTGGGAGGCACCTTATGTTTTTCTTAATTTCAAAGTTATTTTTCTTTTAGTATTTCTTTCTAAAATATATTAAAAACTTGTTCAAAAAAATATCAAAAAATATATACTTGTGTTTACATTTCCAAGAGCTATAAAATACATAAAAAAATAAACCAAAACAAAGAAAAGGAATTTTTTATTCATGTTTTTCTTATTATTACTATGTTTTCTACTAAGGTTTTGCGGGTTTAGAGGCGATTTGTGGGATGACGGTCGTGCGCATGAACACTGCATATTTCATTTCACCATCCAAGTCGGTATTTTTGCTTTTTCATTTTCTACAATGTTATATTATTATATATTTAAAAAAACTACAAAAAACAAATAAATTTTAAAAAAAAATTTAGTGTTACGCGACCTTGTTCACGCCCGTGACCGAGGGCGTGACAAGCCTGGAATCATTTTTCCATCCCTATTTATCGGCGAGCCAATACTGTACGTCTTCTGTCAAAGTCATGGGCGTGATCTTCACGGAACAACCTTTCCTCTCGATACAGTATTACCAGATACATGATGGGCAGTCACGCCAGTGATAGTATGTCACACTTGTGGCATTTGCATGTCACACTCGTTTCTTGTCAGAATGTCGTCATTGCGCCATATGCCTTGTCCAAGATTGTCGGCTACTATCATGCATGTGACAGTCAGATTCACGCTCGTGCTTAGATGCTATATGGCTGTGACCTCATACAAACCATCGGTTTTGGCGTTAATAAAAAAATATAAAAAATAGTACACGCCCCAGGGTCATGTGCATGACCCTAGACCGTGACTTCCCGCTTTAGCTTTTTGACTGAGTCTGCCTCGGATTCCCTTAGGGAATTCATTTTTAAACTTACACGCCCTCGGTCATGGGCATGACCGAGGGCGTGACATGCTAAAATATGCGCTTTGATCGGTCCCAGCTAGGAAACCAACCCTGCACATTTATCTGGTTTTTTGTTACACGCCCCTGATCATGGGAGTGACCGAGGTCATGACCACCTGAAAATTTTCTATTCAAGGCCAGGTTCCTCCTCTATTTTTCTCCTCACCCTTTCCTGTCTTCTCCTTCACTTTTCTTTTCCAGCACCTGAGTTCTAGTTCTTTCTCATCCACATGGCCCCCCGTCACAACCACCCTGTTGGCAAGTCTTCCTCTGTACTCCCCGTGGACTCTCTGGCTGCAGAAGCCATGTTTCTTTTTCCTCTTCTACACACTAGGCTAGGAGTGATCGCCTCTGTTCCAAGGAATTTGGCATTTTCCAGGTCATCGACTAGAACATGCTAACTACTTTCAGGCTGGTGTGGTGCGCTGCGGGACTTCATCTCTACTTCAAGTTAGAATTCTTTGTTTTCCATTTTGGAGCCCGCTTACTTTGAGCACACGGTGGAATTCTTCTTCTCTTTCGATTTTTACTGTGTCGAGCCGGACAATGTCATCGAGTTCCGAATAGGCGGTCTAATGTACTGCCTCTCTTTTCATCAGTTTAGCACTATCATGGGTTTCTGCGATGTGGCTTTCACTTTTTCTGGGGCCTACTCCGCACTCTTACTTGATTTCCCCCAAGGTTACAATCTCCAACAGTTCTGGGAGGAAATAAATGACGACCCCAACCCCTACTCGCCTAAGAAGTCAAAGGGAAGTCACCTCCTCTCCCCCGCCTTACGTTATCTTCACTACCTCCTCTCTTTCACTCTCTCTGCTCATGGCGAAAGCCACGGAGTGGTGAACCAAATGGACTTACTATAATTATATAGTATGTACGAATGGATCCCACTATACCTTGGCCCGATGCTTGCTTTGTTTTTCTGGCATCAGGCCAAAAATATAAGGCTTAGTGCACTTCATGGTGGCCCATTCGTTACATACTTCACCAAACATATGGGGGTTTAGGATACTCTATCTCATATTACACTAGTCCAAGAGCCCATCATCATCATATCACACTTTAAAACCATCGACCCCTTGGCTTGATTCGTCGGCATGAACAGGAGTTTGAGGCAGTTCTTCCTGCGGTTATTTTCAACCCGATATACATCGATCTTGACGTAGATGACGGTGACATTCACCCCTCTCCATACATTCCTCAGCCGCAATAAGATTTTCCTTCAGCGCCCGGTCCTTCTATTTATTTCGATCAGCATTTTGGGCAGCTTTGCACTCGACTGGACCAGATCCAGAATAAGCAGTTGGCTATGCGCGCCCACATTGACAATCGTTTTTGCACTCTCAAGCAGCGCCATGCTTCCTCCTTGGAGCATTTGAAGAGGGAATTTGCTGACTTGCGCGTATATTATCAGCGAGATGATGATAGCGATGAGGCCTAGAGTTTTCTCTTGTTGTTCCTTGTATCTTGTATTTGTTTTTTCGCTTTCTAAAATTAAAAAAAAAAGTTTTGCTTTCACATTCTGTCTTCTTCAGGTTGGCTTGGTGATGATTTGTCCTTCTCTAAAGGGAAGATTTCTATCTTTTACTCGCACTTTTATTTTATAAACATTGAGGACAATGTTTATTTTTAAGTATGGGGCGTGTTCTCTTATATTAAATCAATAGCAAGTCAATCAAAAATATCAAACTTTGAACAAAAAAATGTTTTTATTTTTAGTCTTTCTTTATCTTATTTTCTTTTCTCAGCAAATGAAAATACAAAGAATTAGAAATTAAAAAAAATATTTTTTTTGAGAAAGGGTCGTGTTGGGCTTTCATCCAACAAAACCACCTAGTACCTTGAGTTCCAGTCATTGGGTATTCCTTGGGAAGTCCAAGATTTAAATAAAAATTATGTTTTTAAATAAAATCAATCAAAAATAAAAAAAATGAAAAAACTTATTAAAAAATTTATTTCAAGAAAATAAAATAGTTTATAATCTATTTTCTAATATAAATCTTGTAATATTAAATTCCTCCCAACTTTATTTTTGATTGCGCTTAACTAATTTTAAAATTATGAGTTTTATTTAAAGACTTTCAAAAAGTATTCTTTTTATGTATTTTTATTTTATATGTCTCTTCATAATTTGTTAGATTTAACATTTAGATGAATATTATATAATGAATTTTTCATTATTTTGATTTGTTTAGAATATTTCTTAGTTTTACCTTCTTTCTTTAAAATATAATGAATTAATTTTGTAGTAATTGTGCTAAAAATCTGTAGATTTTCCTTATATTAAATTTAGCTCATAGATTCTTAAGATTTCTCAAAATATTTTCTATGTTATCAAGATATTTATCTTGAAATTTTATAGCCTTTAATCTTAGCCCTTCCTCTACTTTTTATTTAACTTTTTTGATTGGCTATAATAAAGGTATAAAAGATCAAGTCATTGAATAAGAGGATAAAATTCATCATTCCTAAACATTTGAACTCATAAATTATAAAAGATTATATGTCATGGAGATGAGAGGATAAAATTCATCACTCCTAAACATATACAATTTGGGAAGCTTACAAAAGAAGAAATATCTTAAAAAGATTATATGTTATGGAATTGAAAGGATAAAATTCATCATTTCCTAAACATATACAAATATTTTCTTCAATGCTAATTTTAACCCCTCTTTAGCCAATATCATTTCATAATCAATATATTGATGAGAGAGTTTAGTAAATATTTTGGGATTTTCTAAGAAGATTTTGATGATATTAAAAGTTTTTATAATTTTAATCTTAGATTATTTTGCTTAATTCAATATAATTTTATTTATGAAATTTTAATTAGAGAATTTTTGAAACTAATATTTATTCTACGCATATCAACTTATGAATCATGACTTATTTCTTATGAATCTAAATTTTATTTCAAATCTTATTTTTGATATAAGTCATGTATTATTTAAAATGCGTAATTATGAGCAAATGTTTTTGAAATCTCCTATGAATTTTCCTCATATTAATGAATTAGTTTTGCTCTGGAATAGAAAAAGCTTAAGTGTGAGGGTATTTAATTGTACATTATTTATCTTTATTTTAATATAGTATTTATGTATTAAATAAATAGTTATTTTTATATTTTGTAATAACAATGTTTTAAAATCGACTTATTTTCATTTTTAGAGATTTCTGGGCTGCCAATAGCAAATTGGAGCTAATAGCCTTGATCAGGAGAAATTTGAAGCATTTCTGCCAAAAATACAATTTACACGCCCTAGGTCACGCCCTTGACCTATGGGCGTGACTCCTATGACAACAATGTTTGTTCCAGCAATGACAAAATTGCTTCCAACACAATTTCAGCTTACACCCTAGGTCACGGTCATGACTAGAGGGCGTGTCTTAGGTGTCACCGCCAAGATGCTACCCGCGGATCAGAACTCCTAGCCATCTCATATAAAATTACATGCCCTCGGTCACGCCCATCACCAGAGTGCGTCACTAAGTGTCATGACCATGTCTTCCTTCGTGATCCAGAAATTGCCGCCAACTTACTTTAAGATTACACGGCCTCGATCATGCCCATGACTAGAGGGCATGATGCATGATTTATTATGGAAACGACAGCCAATTACTCCAGCTCGCACCCATTCCAGATCCAGCTAGACACACCTTTGGACACAGGTGTGTTCGAGGGCATGTAACTCCGAGTTAAGTTAGATTTTGGTAGTTTTTCTCCCAACAATCCCGACATTTTATGAAGGTAGTTATTCTCAGACACACCCTTAGACATGGGCATGACTCCATAATTTTTAGCTATAAAAGACAACAACATCCAAAAGCGGAGGAGTTTGATTTAGAGTTTATTTTCAGCATTGCTTTACTGTTTTCATGTTTTAGCTAGTTCATATTTCAAGTTATAAGTTTACTTTTTGATCTTACACTATTTGTAGTTTATTTTTATTTCTTTGAATCATGTCTTCTCCTACCTTTACATATATTCCCATCATCATGGTGAGTAGCTAAACATCATTTAGCTCTTTGTCATGATGAATTTTTGAAGGAAATAAAATAGGTTTTAAATTATTCTAAATTAGCAGAATATGCTTTTAATTAATTTTGATTTATCTTTGATTTACTTTGTTTTGATTTCATATGACCGAAATATGTCTTTCAATCTAAGATCTATATTCTAGTTGATCGAGAGATCCGTGCATACGAGGAGATCGCTCAAGGATAACAGTATTTGCATGCACTCCTTGAGAGAGGACGACATAAATCTTTCGGATTAGTGTCAAATCCAATAGCGGGGTTCTCCGCTTTAAGCAAGCTTAGGGGTTTAGACTGGCCGCGGGGTCTTAATCGATCAAACTAAGGTTAGTTTATAGCATTCCTCGAGAAAGGTGCTATCATGTTTTGGGAACCTCCATGGTTGAAGTTATATTATTAAGACCTTTATGAATTTACTTTTATAAATTTCTATTTTATTCCAAAGGGATTCTAGATCAAGTATTAATTTCTTAATCGTCAAATTTCTTCTTTGTTGAATCGCTCATAATCATTTTCCGAAACAAAATCCACTTTTTGAATGATAAAATAATAACACTTCTTTGTGAGTAGAAGTACTCAACAACACAGAAAGAATACAACCCTTGATTTCTTAAATCCTATACTATAAAATGATAGGTACACTTGCCTTATCAGATTATATTTTGATCACATCTTAAATTTTATGTATCACAATTTTATCCATCATCTTTAGCAATATATTCACCCAAAGTGGTAGATTTATAAAATGCTTGAACACTACCATTTCTCATCATTTGTAGAGAATTTCTGACTGCGTGTCACATATTATGCCCAAAGGTGTTGCGTGTTGACGTGTATAAATTCTTGTTAGTGCGATATTTAATGTTTTAAAGCACATTATATCATCATTGCTAAATATATTTTATTGTTTTATTTTTCAGTCACCTTTACAGTTCACAACAACCTTGCGACCATTTTTAAGAAGTGAAAGACTAATGTCATGTTTTCCATTCAAATGGCGGACATTGACCTAGCCCTGAGATTTGACAAACCTGAGGTGTTGAATGTGACTAGCTCCCGAGTATAGAAGGACCATCATGCAGTATGGCATAAGTCCAATAAGAATTGTTTGTTGACCATGAAGAGATCCATTCCTGAGCATCTGCTTAGTGGACTGCCAGAGACTGCTGGCGCATTGGATTTTATTATGGATGTGGGCATAAATATAAGGTATCCTCCAATGTTAAGATTGGGATACTCATGCAGGATCTTTTCACTATGAGATATATTGGTGGTGGAGGTGTTTGTGATTATATTTCGAAGATAGTTTATTATCAGACAAAGATGCAAGAGCTGGATATCATTCTTCTTGAAACGTGCATAGTGCATCTGACACTTAATACTCTGCCACCTGAGTTCTACATCCTGAAGACTACATATAATTCTCAAGATGAGACCTGGAAACTTAATGACCTCATCACTCGATGCGTTGCTGAAGAAGAGAAGATGAAAAGTGAGAAGACTCATACTTCACTGCATATTTTGAGACCTTCATTCAAGAAGAAGAGGATGAAATTCAAGGCTCCTATCAAAATTGAGGATGGTAAGACGAGTGGAACAAAGGATTCTACTAGTTCCATAAAGAAGCCTCCAACTAGTTTCTTCTGTAAGAAGAAAGGACACGTGAAGTCTGAATGCCTGAAAATCAAAGCATAGACGGAGAAGCATGGGTTCAAACCTAAAGGTAATCCTCTTGCACTCGTCATATATGAATCTAACTTAATTGAAGCCTCATCTAGTTCCTGGTGGATTGATAGTGGAGCAACTAATCATGTTGCTTACACACTATAAGGATTCAACAACAAGAGGAGTCCAAGTAAGAATGAGTGTAAACTCGCCATTGGCAACAACATTGAAGTGGAAGACGAGTTCATTAGGGATGTTTGCTTAATTTTAGATATTGATTTTAAGTTTTTGTTAAAAGACACATTTTATATTCTTGCATTTTGAAGATACTTAATTTCTATTTCTGTATTAGACATGCATAATTATGGTTTCAATATTTCTGGTGGCTTCATTTTGTTGTTTTATAAATCATAAGTTGTAGGCCATTGCTTTTTGTCTAATGGTTTATATAGGACATGTCTTACTCCCAATGACATTTATGCGTCTTCATTTAATATAGAAAATGTAGTTTCAAAAAGATCCTTAATTAAGGTAATGTCTTCCATATTGTGGCATAAAAGACTTGGCCACATCTCTAGGGATAGAGTAGAGAGCTTGATTAGGAAAAAAATTCCCCTTGCTCTTGACTTTAGTGACTTGGAGACATGTGGTGACAGTTGTAGGGGTAAAATGACCAAGATAAAGAAAAAGGGTGCTACACATAGTCTAGACTTGTCGGAAATTATTCATACGGATATTAGTGGACCTTATTTATCTATGCTCTACAAGAACGCCTACTTCATTACTTTCATTGATGATTTCTCCCACTATGGTTATTTGTTCTTGATTAAGGAAAAGTCGGAGTCTCTTGATAAATTCAAGATTTTCAAGATTGAAGTCGAGAAACAATTAGGGAAAATTATCAAGATTGTTAGGTCTGATATAGGAGGCAAGTATTTTGGCAAACACGATGCCTCCGGGAAACATAAATGTTATTTTGCCAATTACTTAGAGAGTTGTTGCATTATTGCCCATTACTCCACATCAGGTAGCCCTGAACAAAATGGTGTGGACAAAAGGTATAATCGCACCCTTAAGGATATGAGGAGGAGCATGATGAGTAGGACAAGTCTTCCTATATTTCTTTGGGTGAAGATCTTAAAACTGCAGTATACATACTTAATAGAGTTTCATCTAAATTTGTGCCTAAGACACCATTTAAGTTATGGACTGGTAGAAGACCTAGCCTGAATCACTTATGTGCTTGGGATTGTCCTATTGAAGTTTGTTTGTATAATCCATCAGAAAGTAAGTTTGCTGTCAGGTCTTTTCGTTGCTACATCATAGGCTACCCAGATCATTCAAAGGCTTTTAAGTTCTAATGCCCTTCTAGAGGTGCCAGAATTGTTGAGTCTCAAACAACCAAGTTCTTAGAGTTAGATGTTGCCGAGCATCCTGGTTTCGCTCACACCGCTGAAGAAGTCGATGAAATTTGACCAATTAATTACACTATACTTATTATTGAAAGACTAGAGGTACCTGAACCTATGGTAGAGCTTGTAGAGGAAGTGGAGCCAGATTTATAGCCACCTCCCAAATAATTACCTCAGCAGATCGATGTTTTTTAGACACATCCTAGAAGATCCAATAAGGAGAGGAGGTCTTCAATTTCTACTGACTATGAAGTTTATTTGGGTGAGAGCGATTTTGACATTGGTCGCGTGGTTGACGCAGTGATGATTATTGAAGCTATTTTTGGACCTCAATCTAATTTGTGGTGGGATGCAACGAGAGATAAAATTGATTCTATGGGGCATAATAAAGTTTTGAGATTAGTTGAGTTACCAATCATCTACAAACTCATTGGTTCTAAATAGGTATTTAAGACAAAGAAAGACTCTAAGGGAATGGTTGAGTGGTTAAAGGCCAGAATGGTTACAAAGGGATTCACTCAAAAAGAGGGGATTGATTACCACAAAACTTTCTCTCATGTTTCATCTAAAGACTCGTTTAGAGTAATTATGGCACTTTTAGCTCATTATGATTTAGAGCTACACCAGATGGACGTTAAAATCGCATTCTTGAATGGAGACCTGGATGAAGAAGTCTATATGGTGCAGCCTGAAGGATTCAAGTCTAGTCATTCTGAACAACTCGTATGCAAGCTCAATTGTTGGGAATCTTGCCCACATGATTCCTGATTTGAAGAAGTCACCAAGTCAAGAAAACTTCACTTTGTATTTGATGGTTTCTCTAGCTTATAAATCTCAGGAAGTTAGTAGAACAAGCTTCGTCGAACGCAGAACATAGTTCGTCGACCACTGAGACGAGATAGAAGAAATAACTGATAGTTGGCATGTTCGTCGAACTCAGAAGGTAGTTCGTCGAACGCAGACAGAAAGGAAGAATCAGCTGATACTTGGGCAAGTTCGTCGACCGCAGAGTTTGGCGAGTTTGTCGAACGCAGAATGGAGATCGTCGAACTCAGAAGGAAGATCGACGACCGCTGAAATTTGGCGTGTTCGTCGAATGCAGAAGCAAGATCGTCGAACTCAGAAGGAAGATCAATGACCGCTGAGATTTGGCGTGTTCGTCGAACGCAGAAGCAAGATCGTCGAACTCAGGAGGAAGATCGTCGACCGCTGAGACTCGGCAAGATCGTCGAACGCAGAGAATACGCAGTATCATCGACTTCATCAAAGTGGTCTTGTCGTTGAGAAGAATAGATATCTTCGTAAAGAAGCCTTATCGTCGAAAAGACAAAAGAGAAGATCAGTGTCGAAGAGTTCGTCGACAAAGGGATATCGTCGAGAAGAACAGACATCGTCGTAAAGAAGGCATGTCGACTGAAGAAAGTCAAGCTGAAGACCAGCAGCTGCTGAAGCGTCGACATAACATCACTCATGTCATCGAGAGAACAACATGACTACGATGACAGAAAGAAGATCTCAATGACACAGCCAGAGAAAGCTTATCGTCGTATATGCAGAATCGCCAGGATATCTTGTGTCGTCGAGATAACACCATCAGTGGCAGAAGTAAGAAGACTTGAAGGTCTACCAAAGTTCAAGACATCGACAAAGTCTCATCGTCGAGATATTGTCCATATCGTCGAGATATTGTCGGTATCATCTTGAAGGTGGAAATATCATCGAGACAGAATTCAAACGGTGCAGACATGCTGTCAGCATTTAATACCGCTGCCCAATTGTCCAATCAGCGTGTATTCTAAAGATATGGGCATCTGACATTAAAAGATACGACTTATGACCGTTATGCGACTCTTCTGTCCTATAAACGGGGAACAATGATGCCCTAGAAAAAGGGTCTTCAAAAGAAAGAGAAAAAGTACGAAAGTATCCCGCCGCTACACTTCAATTGAACAGTATTCTAGGGAGTAGAGGATTGCGGGCCTAGGCTATTCGGACTTGCGGGTCCATGTTGTAGGGCTTGAGAGCCTGAGTGTCGAGTTTGCGGGCTCGGGGGAAGTAGGGGCTTGCGGGCCTAGGATGTTGGGACTTGCGGGTCCGAGTTGTAAGGCTTGAGGGCCTAAAAATTTGGCGGAGTTTGCCGAGCCTAGCACACTGCTGGGTAGGCGCAGAGGAACAGAGGACTATTCAAGACACCCGGTCTTGAGGAACCTCTATAGATCGTTGTGTGTTTTCTGCGCTGTGCTTTCTACTTTTAGATATACTAACCAGAAATCAAGAACACCTAAAAGGGGATAATATAATTTGAAATACCTATTCACCCCCCTTCTAGGTGATAAAGTAGACACCCCATAAACAACAAGTGGTATCAGAGGGAGGTTGTTCAAAGAAAAGTTTAACAGCTTGAACAGATCTACCATTGGGTGTCCAAGTATCATAGCTATGGAGTCAAGGATAGCTGTTTGTTCCAGAGAGAACTTTGCCCTTTGGAAAGTTAGAACAAGAATCTTTAGGGAGGCTATGGATCCCAGGATGTTTCAAGTTACTCAAGAAGGGCCATATGCCCCCAAGTCCATATGCAAGATAATGATTGAGGATAAGATCATCCTAGTTAACTTGGACAAGAAAGCCAGAGACATTATAGCTGATGCAGTTGATACCCATATACTCTAGAAATTGATCCACTGTACAGTAGTTAAGGAGATGTGGAACCTGTTGGAACATGGTCTTCCGCATCTCCTAGGTTTGAGAATAACAAATCCTATGTGTATTTGATCTTGTGTGTTTAAGTGTGCAGGAAATCAAAGTCCACTTGACTCAAGGATGGTTGCCCCCAATTTTGAGCCAGCAATTCCAAGACTCCCACTAGCGCCGGCGGTAGCACTTAGCGCCTGGCGCTAGCGATGATAGCTCAATTCCGGGAGAACATATGGAAGGAGATAGTGCCTGGCGGTAGCCGATAGCGCAGGCGGTAGCGACGCACACAGAAGGCAAGGGAGAATTGTTTCCTCGGATTGAAGATTCTGCCGCGCAAAACATGTCCTAATTTGGGATAGCGCCAGCGGTAGCGCTAGCGCAGGCGCTAGCATTAAGGCTATAAAAAGGACTCCTCTCCTCTCGTTTCACACACACATCAGAGAGATATCAGAGAGAGGTAGAGTGCCAGAATTCCAGAGGCTATCTTGGCCGAAAGTTGAAGTCCTACCAAAGTTCTGCAAACTTCTGAAGGAGAATCTGATCACGCCGGATCCAAATGAAGTTCGCCTCTACAATGCTTATTCTATAGCGGATCTTTGCCTCCAACTTCAGAAGGGAGTTTTTATTTAATTTCATTTCATATTTTTCTTGTAAACGGTTAGTGAAATCACCTCGTGTTGGCGACTAGGTCTGGATAGGACTTAGGGGGAAACTCGCCTCGTGTTGGCGACTAGATCTAGGCTAGGTCTAGGGGGTGCTCTAGGCCACATCCGGGGAAGGGTTGGCTAGAGCGTCTTGAGGCCGAATCCGGGGAGGATAGGCCCACCGGTTCGTGGGGAAGCGAGTCGGGATAGAAAACAAAAAGGAGTCTTTTTCTATTTGCTTTGATTTCTAGCTTCGATAAGAGATCAAGTTTTGTAATCATGCTTCTCAAGTTAATAAAATCATGTCTTTACTTTTACTTCACTTGATATGTCTTAATCTTCTTTAGTTTAATAATCAAAGCTTTTTTTAAAATATTCAAAAGATATCAAAAGTTTTTAAAACCCTTATTCACCCCCCCCCCTCTAAGGGTGCCTACCGATCCAACAAGTGGTATCAGAGCGAGGTTTTATTCCAATCGGCTTAACAACCGGGAATAATGGCGTCTCATGATCTCGCTTCAACTAGTGGGGGAAATTTTTATGAAGAAGGAAAACCTCTAGCACCACCTTTATTTGAAGGAAGAAATTATAAAGGATGGAAAATATTAATGAAAAATTTTCTTAAAGGTTTAGATGAAAATATTTGGAATATCACTATTGAAAAACCACCTAGCGTATTAAATAGAAACGAAATGGTTTTAAATGCAAAATCTATGAATAGTCTATTTTGTGCGTTAGATCAAAATATTTCCAAACTTATTTATATTTATCCTACTGCATACGAGATATGGAATTTTCTTGACATAACTTATGATTCTCCATCTACAGGTGTGGAACAAATGCAAGAAGTGGAGAACATACAAGATTGCACAAATGGTCAAGAAAGCTCCTCACATGATGAATCAATGGAGTGCTCATTAAGTGGAAAAGAAGAAATCCTACCTTTGGAAGAGGAATGCCAAATAGATGAAGATAACAAAGAAAATCTATGCTCTAATCTCATTGCATCTACAAGCGCTATAAGGAATTCTAAATCTCTTATTGTTTGCAATTCTATTTCTACATTACAATTACTACAAACTACTAAACGTAAGATTAAGAAACTAAAAATTGCTAATGAGAAATTACGTTTAGAAAATAAAAGGTTAAAAGCTAGTGTTAATATAGAATCTAGCTGTGATGTGGTTTCTTCATCATGCTCTTTCATTGAAAATATAAATCCATGTTTTGATTGCAATACTCTTAAAGAAAAACTCAAGGTATATGAAGAAGAGCATCTTAAAGAACCAAATGAAAAACTATCTTTAGAAAATTCATCCTTAAAAACTAATTGTGTTTTGTGCAAAAACTATAAAATTGAAAGTAAAGAGATAGATGAAACATTTGAAGAATTTAGAAATAATTATCAAAATCATATTGAGTCTATTGTATCCACTCTTAAAAATTGCACAATAGCCTATAATAAAGCAAGACATAATTTTAAAGTTAAGAATGATGAATTAAAATAAAAAATCAACTTGCTTATGAAAATTGTAAATACAAATTCACAATGTCAAACTATATCTAAAAACAAGTTGAAAATGAATATGAACATCTTAACTAAGTTTAATAATGGGAGTAAGGAACATAAAGTATTTGCAAATCAAAATCAAAATCACCATTATTTACAAAATCGTGTTTCTCCCAACTTAAAAATAAAACTACACAAATTTCCTATGAACAACACTTTTAATAATCATTACAATCATAATCATCAATATAAAGATAATCTCAATGGAAATTTGTTGAATAAGAATAACATTAAACCAAGGTTTGAATGGAGGCCTAAAATTAAAAATGAAACATTCACTTCACATGAAAGGACTCATTCATCTTTGTCTTCACAAAAATCATCACGATGCATTTGGGTACCCAAAGGAACCATCACACATGGTCAACTTTGGATACCTAAATCTCTTATCTACTAATATCATCCAAATGCATGAAGTAGAATATTTTCAAAATGAAATATACAAATTTCTACTTCATGATATGCCTTAATGTGTTTTTCTTTTTCTTTTTGTTTTCTTATTTTTAAGCTATCATGTTATAGTCATCTTATATCTTGTAGGAAATATGATCTTATAAATCAAATTGATCAAAATTCAAAATCATATTTTATTTTGATGACCTATCTTTTATTCTTATATTCATTGCTTCTAAATATCTTATATTATCCATATGAATCAAACTCTAAATTTGCTATAAGATATTTCAAATTAAATCCGGTTATTAGGCTATTAAGATTCTTAGCCTTCACCAACAAGTGGTTTAGTGAAATAACTTGATCTAAAAGAAATTTCAAGATCTAAATAAAAGCTCAACTTTCAATATGGTTGTCATTGTTCACAACAAAAAATTATATTGTGTTCACTCCTTGATGTCAAACATGATCTAAACCATCACTATTGTTCACCTATCAAAAATCACATATATATATTCAAAATTCTTAATTAAAGGAAAATCACTAAAATGTATTGAAAGAATTTATCTTCATAATGAATATTGAATTCACAAACACCACTATGATCTATTGATGTCCTTTGCTAAAATTCTCTAACATCATAAGTCATATCAAAAGTCTTCTAAAAATAATTATTTCTATCACATTTATGTGAATTATAATTGATATATTAACTGATGACAATTGATATTATAATGGTTGGTGTATATTGTGATTTATTTCTAGTTTAGACCTTTGAATCATCTTGATATCAAATCAAATAGAATCGTCTCTCCATTCTAGGTCAATAAGTTGAAACACTATCAAACCTTGGTATAACATTAATCTTAAACTTATCATTCTGACATTGCCACCTAAAGAATATTCGTGTCTATGTTAGGCTTTATATGTTTACCAAGATATACAGGCTGGGTATTCTCATCTAGGGCTTATCCAAGATTTTCTTGTGCATGAACATTATTTTTAATCACTAAAATCATGCATATTTGATTTGTTCATTCGTGTCTTATCGTGCTTACATTTCCTATCATTGTCAAACTACATTAGATTGATAAATACAAGCCTTAGAAAAATTAAAATGGAGATATAATAATTTATATCTCATGCAAAGTTTATTTGATAAAGTCATATACAAAATCGCTAATGTTTCATGAAATTTGCACTATCTAAATATTTCCTAAAAATCTGAAATTTCAGCATGAAACTACTGTTTGGACACTTAATCAAGATCAACAAACAAAAATTTCAGAATCATCAAAAATCGTGTACTGTTTCCCGCGCTAGCGCTAACGCCGGCGCTTGTGCACCTATGTGTTTTTCTGTATTTTTAAAATTTTGAAAAATCCCTAAAAATATATTAATCTATGTGTACTAATCATTTCTGCTTTTTTGCTTTTATTACATTTTTGAAAAATCAAATACAAAAATACAAAAGCCAAATTACAAAAAAAATTATATGTTTTGCCTTTGTGTTTTTGTCATTTGTTTAAATTCTATTTCTATAAGCAAAAATCAAATACAAAAATATAAAACAAAAAAAATATCAAAAATTGTTATTTTTGAACTTAACTTTTTACTTGTATCTTGCGAAAGGGTGATTTGGGCTATCATCCCATCATATCACCTAGTACCGGCAAACCTCTCACAAGGTAGTCCTCGGGAAGTCCAAGATCAATTTTATAAGTTCAAACTTTAAATAAAAATTATTCTTCAAAAATATCAAAAATATTGTATGGACTTCATTGAAAATCAAGCATGATTTAATCTATTATTTAGAACTTCTATAATGTTGCAATTTAACTTTTCAAACTACTTTGAACATTGCTTTCATCATGCTTTGATATATCTATTAATATGTGCATCAATTATTATGAAAAAGTTGTATAGAACTAAGCTTAGCATGCCTCTAAGTATGAGTAAATATTTTATGTTTGATAATGATCGCTATTCACTCACTTATTTTGGCATTGTCTACATATGTGTTTAATCTAAAAATGCTTGTGTATGTTTTGTAATAGTACAATGAATTAAAATTGCACAAGTATCTTACCTACACAACCTTTATTTGCACTTTTAAAAGTTAAGAAAAGTGGTTATCTTTTTCATAAATTATATTGGTTTGCAAAACAAGAGTATTCAGAGAACTTTGTACAAAACAACAATCATAAAATAAATTGACAAAGATAACTCCACCAAACACTACTTGAACCTCCTGATAAGTCTTAATAAGTGTTGTGAGGTTGAGCACCTTAGAAAGAATAGTAAAGTATCTTGTGCAAACCATAGCTTTCTTTCAAAATAAAAACCACTTATTCTTAAGTACACCAGATCACAATAAAAAAAAATCAATATTGAAGAATAAAATTATGTGATCCCCCAAGCACTACTTTGCACCCTGATAAGTCTTAATGAGCATTGTGTGTGCAAAGCACCTTGGTAGTTGTACATTTTTTGTGTGCATTGAAGTGAGTGGAAGTAAAATTATTTGTGTTTTATTGTGCTCTTTACTTTATATATTACTTGTATTTTTGATTAAAACATTTGTTTACTCTATTCAAAATACACTTTTGTGCACATCATTATCTTCCATAACACATATTCTCATGAGTATTGGATCCTAATGCAAATTCTATACTACTCTTTATTTATGAAATGCACTAGATAACCTAGCATGCAATCTACAATGTTTGGTATGATTTGAAATTATGAATTAAAATAACATTGTAGTAATCTTTTTTTATAACATTATTTCATGCTTGGTTACATTATTGAAGATTTTAAATTGAACAATGATTTACAAAAACATCTTCTTTATGAAATTTAACTCAGATATCTTTTTATGGATCATCATTACAATAAGATGTTTCTTGTATTTTTATAAGTCTTCTGCATCATCACCATATATTTCTACCTTGCACTTTCATGCTTATTTAAAGTCTTTCATTTTGTATGCATCATCACTTGAATCTTCAAATTCCTTTCTTGCAACAAGTGATAGACTTGCTTGGTAAACTTTATATTGGTTGCTTTTAACATGGTTTTTTTTTAAACTCTGATTTATTTCAATGAAAATATTATTACGCTAAAAATTCTGATTTATGAATGGATTTCAAAATAGCCATGTGAGTGTTTTCATAAATTCAAATAAAAATATAAATCCATAGGCTATGTCATTAGATTTAAAAAACTTAAATGTTTCCAATAATTATTTATCCATGACTTCATTTCTCACCATAGCGGGGGTGTAGGGTTGTAGACATTAGATAACCTTTATCTCTAGTCATGTCTTGTCCTTAACCGGGGAGGGTTCCAGTGGGGCCTTGCGAGGCATTGGGGGGAAAGAGTGCTAGGTTGAGTTTTGTCTAGTGTTTGCATATGGGACTAACACCCCAACCTACGGCTTGTTTGCAACTCCTCATGCCCATCCGTCACTTAGTACGGGGCTAGGGTGTAGACATATTGTCTGGGTAGTTTAGTTACTTGGAAATCATTACATTTTGTTTATGCTACTAAATCTGATTTATGAAAATGTTGTAATATTGAAACTCTGATCAATTTAAATGACAAGTATTCTAAAACTCCTTATCATTTCCATCTCTACAAGCTCGATCATGCTTTTATCTTCTTCGCAACTTTTTAGTGATGTCTCCTTACCCGCTTTTGCTAATAACAAAAGGGGGAGAACTAACATGATAAATATTAATCTACTATCAAACTATAATGCTTAATTAAGATGATAGCTTACATATTAGGAGAGCATTCACTTAGGGGGAGCATGTATTTAGGGGGAGCAATTCTAAATGCTAAAATCAATAATTATCCTAAGTCATCACTCTCACACACACACAAATATAGTTTCATCATGCTTATTTATTAATGCTCTGATTTATCATTAATGGATTTGTTATTATCAAAAGCGGGAGTTTGTTGGAACATGGTCTTCCGCATCTCCTAGGTTTAAGAATAACAAATCCTATGTGTATTTGATCTTGTGTGTTTAAGTGTGCAGGAAATCAAAGTCCACTTGACTCAAGGATGGTTGCCCCCCAATTTTGAGCCAGTAATTCCAAAACTCCCACTAGCGCCTGCGGTAGCAC
Source organism: Dactylorhiza incarnata (assembly GCA_033032865.1). NCBI lineage: Eukaryota > Viridiplantae > Streptophyta > Magnoliopsida > Asparagales > Orchidaceae > Dactylorhiza > Dactylorhiza incarnata. The sequence continues at coordinate 20,871,532 of JAWHQI010000003.1, forward strand.
TTAGCGCCTGGCGCTAGCGATGATAGCGCAATTCCGGGAGCACATATGTAAGGAGATAGCGCCTGGCGGTAGCCGATAGCGCAGGCGGGTAGCGACGCATACAGAAGGCAAGGGAGAATTTTTTCCTCGAATTGAAGATTCTGCCGCGCAAAACATGTCCTAATTTGGGATAGCGCCAGCGGTAGCGCTAGCGCAGGCGCTAGCTCTAAGGCTATAAAAAGGACTCCTCTCCTGTCGTTTCACACACACATCAGAGAGATATCAGAGAGAGGTAGAGTGCCAGAATTCCAGAGGCTATCTTGGATGAAAGTTGAAGTCCTACCAAAGTTCTGCAAACTTTTGAAGGAGAATCTGATCACGCCGGATCCAAATGAAGTCCGCCTCTACAACATTTATTCTACAGCGGATCTTTGCCTCCGACTTCAGAAAGGAGTTTTTATTTATTTTCATTTCATATTTTTTTGGTAAACGGTTAGTGAAATCGCCTCGTATTGGCGACTAGGTCTGGATAGGACTTAGGGGGAAACTCGCCTTGTGTTGGCGACTAGATCTAGGCTAGGTCTAGGTGGTGCTCGAGGCCACATCCAGGGAAGGGTTGGCTAGAGCGGCTTGAGGCCGAATCCGGGGAGGATAGGCTAGGGCCACCGGTTCGTGGAGAAGCGAGTCGGGATAGAAAACAAAAAGGAGTCTTTTTCTATTAGCTTTGATTTTTAGCTTCGATAAGAGATCAAGTTTTGTAATCATGCTTCTCAAGTTAATAAAATCATGTCTTTACTTCTACTTCACTTGATATGTCTTGATCTTCTTTAGTTTAATAATCAAAGCTTTTTTGTAAATATTCAAAAGATATTAAAAGTTTTTAAAACCCTTATTCACCTCCCCTCTAAGGGCGCCTAATGATCCAACAGAACCCTCTAACAATCCTCGTGGAAGGATCCTCAGAAGTTAGAAGTACTGAAACTGAGGGGAAGATCAAAACCCTGGGTGATAGTGACTCAAGCAATTCAGATACAGAGAGGGAAGCTCTGTTTGGACTAACTGTCCTATCTGAATCTGAGGAAGAAATTCAGGATGAGTTAACACCAGAACAGGTAAGCACAAGGGCTCCCTTATCTAATATTGATTCAGAATCTGAAGTAAGTCTCACAGAAAACTATGAGGATCTTCTAGAAGAACTCAAAAGGAGCAAGGAGCTCTGCAAGAAGCAAGCTGATGAGATCTCAACTCTTCAAGCAAGAAACTCCGATCTCTTGGAAAAGGGTGACAGACTGACTATGGAGAACCCATATTTCTGCCAACTCAAAAGAGATTTTTATGCTAGCTCAAACATGGATCTAATAACCAAGTTTGGGAAAACCATGAAAGCTCTGGTTGACAGCAGAGAACTATGCTGCTCTCTAACCAAAGAAATTGTTCTTCTAAAGAAGGATAGGGATCTGGCAGGACTGCCGAGATCCAGAGTTAATCAGGTTAGTGGCATAAAGAACAAATCTCACACAAAAGGAAGGACAGGAGCCAAATCCTCTAAACTAGAGACGTCTCCTCCACTAGTTAATGGCGGCAGTTTCACTCAAGGAAGGAAGCAATGGTACCTCAGAGAAAATAGACCAGACCCAATCTGTGAGACAAATGCTAACCTGAGGAAGGTCACTTCACCCTTCAATAAGGGCATGAGGGGACCGTTTCCTAGGTATCATTTGGATGGAACTTCCACAGGGGAGAGAAAGAAGTTACATACCATGTCAAAAGTATATCATGAAAGAAGGATCACAAGGGAACATGAGCTCAGTAGGTCCAGCAGTATGATGGAACCCTCGCAAAGGACTGTCTTCATGAAAAGAATTGTGAACAGGAAGAGTCATATCTCTAACCAATATAATTCTATCTCCTACAGGTACTCTTCCAACTGTCCACAGAAGAATCATACATCTACCAACTGCAAAAGGACAAGATACAACAAGTTTGATTGCTGGTGCTGTGGCAAAATAGACCACTTTGCAATTGATTGTTGGTACAATCCAACTGCTCCAAGGGTAACGTATGCTAAACCTTCAAATCGCCTTGCTCATTATTACTGCGCTTATCCTAAAGTATTTAAATCCAGTATGCCTTTTAAAGATAACAATGTGTTAGGACCCAAAACTACTTGGGTTCCTAAGGGTCTGTAATCTCAATTTATAGATAGTCCAAGTGCCCATAAATCTGGGCCTTGGACAAGGTAGCTGTTCTAGCCCATAGGTTGGAATAGCAAAATTAGCTCACTAACCATCTTAATGCAGGTTTGATACCAAAGGTTTACAACTTCCTTCATAGGTGGGCTTAGACGGCGCTGGGGTTCAATAGATCCCTTCCAAGATTCCTCCAAGAGGATCTTATGCATGCATAAAGACGGACTTATCCCCCGGATATCTGCTATGGTCCATCCTATTGCCGACTTGTATTGTTTTAATAGTTTAATAAGCCTTTGTATTTGTACCGATTCTAATTTGGAGTTTACGATTACCGATAAGTTGTCATTCTCACCTAGATATGCATAAGTAAGATGTTCGGGAAGAGGTTTAAAATCTAACGACGGTGGCTCAACAATGGAAGGCTTTACTAAGATGTATTTCTCGGGCATCTCTAATGGTTCCGTCTTACGAAACCAATCAGTTTGCTTCTCAAATGCTTGTAAGCATTCTTGTACTTCTTCCTCCTCCTCAAATAAATCCTCCTCAGTCAATATATAAGTCAATAGAACCTCTTGTTCATCAGATAATAGGCGAGTAGACACATAGTCACATATGGACACATGATTGACCACCTCCATGTTGTCCTCCTCTCGATGGGGAAATTTCATCGCCTTAAGTAAACTAAACGTTACTTGCTCGTCATTCACTCTCATTGTCCACTCTCCCTTCTGCACCTCTATCAACGTCCTACCCGTGGCTAGGAACGGTCTCCCTACAATAATAGGAAACTCTTTATCCTCCTCCATATATAAGACCACAAAGTCCGCTGGAAAAATAAACTTATCCACCTTCACTAACACATCCTCCAATATCCCTTTGGGAAACGCTAGGGTCCTATCGACCAATTGCAAGGTTATGGAAGTCCTAGACATTTCTCCCAAATCTAGCTTTCAAAATATTGATAACGACATTAAGTTAATGCTCGCTCTTAGATCGCATAGGACCTTACCCACAAACATATATCCTATGGAACATGGTATCGTAAAGCTCCCCGGATCTTTCAACTTGGGTGGGAGTTTTTTTTTGAAGAATGGCGTTGCACTCCTGAGTGAGTGTTACTATCTCATTTGTTCCAAATATTCTCTTTTTAGATAGGATCACGTTCATGAATTTTACGTAGCTTGGCATTTTCTCCAAAGCTTCAACGAAAGGGATATTGATTTGCAATTTCTTAAATATTTCCACAAACTTTTGGAATTGATGGTCAAGTTTGCTCTTCTTTAACCGATGAGGAAATGGTGGTGGTGGATAGATTATCGCACTGCTTTTCTTCTTTGTATTTTCAATGGATGTCCCACGTTCCTTCTCTCCTAACACCTCCACTCCTTCGTTAGCATTGTCATCTTGTTTCAACTCCTCACTAGGCACATTAGGACTAACCTCCTCCAACCCATTTTCTTCGCCATTCATCCTACTTTGTTCCTTCACTGGCTCACCCACTAACTCCTTACCATTCCTTAAAGTGACTGCCTTACAATGTTGATTATCTCCCTTCATATTTGGGATGGTATCTGTTGGGAGTGTTCCTTGGGGTCTAAGGTTCAATGCACTCGCAATTTGTCCTAGTTGTGTTTCAATTACTCGTAAGGAACCCTCTAAACTAGTGATGCGGGCGTCACTTTTTTGGATTGATTCCACAATCAACTCATCAAAATATTTTCAAGAAGATCCTTGTTGGTTGTAGTTATTTTTAGGAGGTGGATGTGGGTGTGGATTTGAATTAAATCCGGGTGGTTGTGCCAAACCGGTATTATTCTTCCACGAGAAGTTAGGGTGATTGCATACTTCTGGATTGTAATAGTTTGATAATATATTATTATTATGATTATGATTATTATACCTCGGTTGTCCCCTTGTGTAGTTAACCTCCTCGTTATGACCAAGAAGTTGCTCTACCGTAAGAGATGGGTTCATAAGAGTTGAAGGGTTAACTATACTGTTAACCTGTGGGTGCGTTTAGTCTTCACTTAGGGTCAAGGCATCTAGCCTCTTGTTCATCGAGTTGAACTACACCGTCATTTGTGCGGCGAACGAGTTCAACTGATCTACTTGGTAAAAACCACCTACCGAAGAAAAAGGGGCATGTCGGTCAAAAGACTGAAAATTATTTGAAGATAAATCTTCAAGGATAGTATATGCATCCTCAGGATACTTGTTCATGAGGGATCCTCCTGCAGCTCCATCTACTTGGATCATCGTAAAAGTCTGGAGGCCATTATAAAAAGTCCACACTTGTTGATGCATCGCTAAACCGTGATGAGGACATTTTTGTAGGAGTTCCTTGAACCTCTCCCAGGATGATTCCTCATGAACATACACTAAGCAAGATAACAAAATGACAATTGACAAAAAATAAACAAAATAATCAAGCAGGACATCAAAAATAAAAGTAGCAATAATAAACAAAAGAAACAAAATTGAGCTCTAATTACTAAAGCTTCACTAATATTGCAAGAAAGAAACGCTAAATTATTCGCACCTCCCTAGCAACAACGACAAAAACATGATATGCCCAAAATAGGTATATGTATTACACGCAAGTGCACGTTTCGGATCAAGTAATAATGAATGAGTAAAGTTTGTTTTCACGGAGAGGAGGTGAATTTAGTCCTCGCAAATACCAAATTTGTGCTTTATTTAAATCCAAGTCAAATAAAATGGTGGTTTGTAAAACATTAAAATTAGGAATAGCAAAAAAAACTACTAATTAAAAAAAACTATGGATCGTAGAGAAAATTACTTGGTTATCAGTTACAAGAGATAATCTTGTACTATGATTTCCTAAGCCTAGTGTGATGAATTTAAAAAGGTGACTTTATGAAATGTGTGGTGAAACGTCTTCCAGTGATTTTAAGGTAGAAGATCCATACCTCTTGATATCGGAAATCCCTATCCTTTATTTCCCCCTAGGGAGAGACAAGTACCGCATAAAGAACGAAAACCAATGTTGTTAATAACAAGGGGAAATCTTATTCTCCATTCAAATACTATATCGGATCAATAACGCACTTACGCAAGTCCTCTCTCGAATTAAGGAGCGTAGTAAAAAGATGAAACCTTGGCCAAAAATTACAAAATAAAGATTATTGATTCAATAAAGACATCCACCAACCATTCATAAGGAAAATTCAAGATTTCATCATCACAAAAGGCAAAGTATTCTCACAATACAAGATTAAAAATGATTAGTTCATGGCGGCGGAGAGGACACGCAAAACGGTTTGAGAAATCTTACATAACATGATAAATTACCAACTAAATGAAGAAGGATTCTTTCATCGGACTCGCACCTTCGATCATCCCAGAAAATCTCCTCCTCCTCTAGCCGCCTCCTTGAAGATGAAGGATGGAATAAAATTGTAGAATGAATTGATTCGAAAACCTAAAATGACCCCCCTTTGAAAAATGATTTTTTTTCTCTCCAATCTCCCTTTAACTTCAGAATATTCTCCCCATAAAAACGTGCATCCCTTGCCCAAAAGACGCCTCCTTCCAAATCCGCAAATGACGCCATATTTGTATTTTGAAATCTGAAATTCGTCCAGGCAGGGTTGCAATCTTTTCAGGATCCTGCAACTTTTTTCCCAGAACAACATATTTGAACAAAATCCTTCTTCCAAGTCATTCCTTTTGCCTTTTCTTGCAACAATACCTAGGGAAAAGAGACCAATTTAGTTATAAATAAAATTAATATGAATTTACTCACATTTTAACTTCAATTAAACTTATTTTCACCAAAAACATTGAGCAAACAGTCCAAAAAAGGGCTATATAACTTCTTTTTAGAAGTTATCACATGCCTACGGTATATGCCTTTAGGAGTCCATTGATGTACTTGATTAGTGGAGACTATATTCATAGCTCCTTTAATATAAGTTTTCCTTTGTCATTTTATTTCACACTTCAAATTTTATATATGCATCAATTTTGCAAATGAATATTGTTTGAATTCAAACATAAGTTTTATATTCATCTATGGTATCATTCAGCTCTAATACTTACACCTTACACCTATCTGCGAGACATCACAATTCATAACTAAGTCTTGAAACTAGTGCCAGTTTTAAGCATAAGGCTAGGGCATTCATTTAATTCATAAGTCCTTAATCGTATGTCTCATTGACACATTAATAAAATCTTAAGATATTCAACTAATAGAGACATACACACTCTTTTGAGTATTAAGAATTTCTCAAAGCATGGTTTAATGTATTCAGTAGATAAATTTATTGACCACTGAGTTAAATAACAATTAGTGATCACATTTCAGTGTGTTGTTTTTTACTCTTTATGACCACACTGTGTCGTTGTCCATTGAATCTGTAAGCTTTTGTGACCATTGAAGGTCCCATGTCGCATAATGATGCGGTTGCCGCCATGATTCATAGTGAAGGTTTTAGTTGGACTAGATTGACGTGAAGAGAGAACTCATGATGTGTGCTTCACTATGGTCCCCTTAATTTAAGTGGAGAGATTTGATCAATGATTGACATAAATTATGATTGATATAGTCCAAGTGGGAGAATGTATGTTTTTCCTAATTATGTATGGACTAATTCAATCGGGTCATCTCAAGTAAGCATATGCATTAGTTCAAGTTCATTTTGAACTCCTGCGAGGGTGCGTAAATTTAGTATGCGCAAATTGTCGAAACCCTTAATAGGCGTGCAAGACAATTTCAGACTTTAGTTGCTAAAGTTTGGTCTCACTCTTGGCAAGACGAATCCATTTTCTTGTATCAATTTAAGTTTTGGGATGAGATGGATATTAATTTGTCTTGAAGGGTATTTTAGTAATCCACCCCTGAAGTGCCTAATGATGCTTCCTTTTAAAGATCAATTCAGAACACTGCAAGAAAACATGCCTTTAGTGATGAAAATTTTGTGATGATTTTATTTGGTCACTAATGATATACTATTTGTGACGAATTATATATTTCATCAGTAAATAATTAATTTGTGACCATATTTAATTTTTAGTCACTAAAAATATTAAAAATAGTGATCAAATAAAATTTCATCACAAAATACTACTTATTTAATTTCATCACAAAATACTACTTATTATATTAAATATTTAGTGGCAAAATACTACTTATTAAATTTCATATAATATGCCGACATGAATATGCATGAAAACTCCTAATTTTATCATATCCTTGATTATTCCTGGTCCAGGACAACCTGGGAATGATATAGATGTATATTTACAACCTTTGATTGATGAGTTAAAAATATTATGGGAATTTGTTGTTTGCACTTATGTTGCATATAATAAGTGCAACTTTAACATTCTTGTTGTTGTGTTATGGACGATAAATGATTTTCTAGCTTATGCTAACCAGTCAGGTTGGAGCACAAAAGGTAAGCTTGCTTGTTCGTGCTGTAATAAAGACACATAGTATTGTCGATTGAAGAATGGGTCTAAGATGTGTTACATGGGAATCAAATATTTTTTGGAACCAAATCATAGACGGTGAAAAGATAAGAAGTCTTTTGATGGAACAATAGAAATTCGACCAGCACCAAAAGTTCTATCCAGAGATGAAATTTTAGAACACCTAATAGAATGTAATGATGTGATTTTTGGAAAGATTCAAAAGAAAAGAATGTGGGATGAAACTTCTCTTCTGTATAATTGGAAGAAGTTAAGTATTTTTTTCTAATTACCATATTGGAGTACACTTGAGATGCGACATTGTCTAGATTACATGCATATTTTAAAAAATATTACTGATATACTAGACACTATGTTGAATATTGATGGGAAAACAAAAGATGATTTGAAATCTAGACTTGACCTTAAAGAAATGGGGTTGAGATCAGAATTACATTCGATAGAAAACAATGGTAATTATGTCATTCCACAAGCATGTTATGCATTGACATTGGCTGAACGAAGGGCAATATGCAATTTCTTAGAGAATCTAAAAGCTCCAGATGGGTATTCTTTAAAAATAAAGAGATGTGTAAATGCTAAAGAGGGTAAAGTGTATTGAATGAAAGCTCATGATTGTCATATTTTCATATTGGATCAGCTTTCTCCTGCTTTATGTGGCATTGTTCGCAAATAGGTTTATGACCCAATAGTTGAATTAAGTATATTTTGTAAAGAGTTGAGCTCTAAGACACTAAATGCAGAGGTGTTGGATAAGCTTGAGAAAAATATTGCTATCACACTTTGCAAGCTTGAGAGAATATTTCCTCCTTTATTTTTCACAATCATGATGCATCTAACAATTCTTCTTGCACAAGAGCAAGAATTGTCGAGCCTATACATTATCGATGGATGTACCTAATTGAAAGGTACTTTTATTAGTTGTTTTTGTTTTTATTTACATTATCATATTATGTTTATTTAAATAATCAAATTCAACAGATATTTACATACACTCAAATTCTTTATGAGAAACAAAGCAAGCACAAAAGGCTCGATGGCGAAAGGATACCTAGTACACAAAAGTTTGATATTTTGTCCGGGATATTTAAATAAAGTTGACACAAAGTTTAACCGCCCAAATAGAAATGATGAAGGAAATGCCATGCAAGATTCAAGTTTGTCCATATTTCAAAAACAGGGAGATCATTGGGTAAAGGGATAGAAAAAAATCTCACATATGATGATTGGCATCAAGCTCAACTATACATACTAAGAAATTGCCCATAAGTAGAACCATTTTTAATGTGAGCTTCACATTTTTTACTTCAAGCAATTATATTATTTATTTATCTCTGTTAATGAAGTCATAAAATTTTTTTATTAATAGGCAACATCATCAAGAGCTCCAACAAGTAGATTCTAAAAATATTGGAAGAAGACACGAGAAATTTGTTGTTAAATAGTTTGAGTCGATCGTAAGTATCTACTTTTCCATCCGTATTGTCTATTTGTATTATGTTTAGTATGTGGGAATTGTGATTGCATTTCGTTTTCAACAGATATCCAAGTCATATTATGAGGGAGACTCAAGAACTGGCAAAGAATTTTTGCAGTTAGCCCGCGGTCCAAAAAGTTGGGAGATATATTATCCAGGCTATATTATTAATGGATATAGGTTTCATACTTTCAAATGAAAAATCAGACGCAAAACTCAAAATAGTGGGGTTATTGTTAAGGGGGATGATCAATCAGGTGGCAGAGAATATTATGGAGTTCTAAAAGGTATTATTCAGTTTGAGTGTGGTGTTGGGAAAAAAATGTATTATTTAAATGTGAATGGTGAGATACATATAGTGAAGGCCGAGGCAACAAAAAGGAAAATAATGGAGTTATTTCTGTTAATATAAAACATAATTTGAGAAGCAATGAACCTTATGTCTTCTCTTGCCAAGCTGAACAAGTGTATTACGTGCCTGATAACAAAAGTAAAGATTGGCGAGTTGTCATAATGATAGTATCGCGCCACTTTTATGTTGTCCCATCCAAAAATTTTGAAGAGCACACTGAGGATGAAATTATGCTGTATGATATAAACGTTGGGATAAGATCTGTGTTTGATATTGTTATAGATAATGATAACCCTGAATTTACATTATGAAGAATTGATGTTGAGGCTATAACTATTGAGAAAGGAGATAATTCTAATCAAAAAAGAATTATGAATGATAAAGATGAAGATGAAAATGAAAATATTGAAGACTTTGAAGATGTAGGTGATACAGAAAATGAAAACTTTATTGCATATACTTTCTTCTATTTTGTAATGTGAGAAACTATGAACATTATTTCTTAATTCTAACATAGATTTTAGTTTTTTCTTTGAATAGTTTTGAAAACCATATTTTTCTGATTCTATTTAGTTGTATCTAAAAAACTAACTTTTTTTCTAGGTATTTTAGATCAAAGATATGACAAGTATAAATATTGGTGTTAAGACTAAAGATTATGATAGGCAAAGACGTGCAGTTGATTGGAAAACCAAGTCAACCACTTTACATCCACGGTCCATTGCATACCACATTCTTTCCAATGATAAATCCTTTACTAAACTGGAAATTAAAACATCCCACAAGCATCACACAAAACAATCATAGGTCGTATGCGTGCAATCTAAATAACAAAGGCCAACACAAACACCAAGATTATTATATTTGGATCAAGCTTTGACAAATGATGATCAACATACACATGCTGAGAGTGGGGTTGAGCGCGTTTCTTCTTACGAGCCAAAGCCAACCCAAACACCAAGATCTTTACATTTAGATCGAGTTTTGACAAATGATTATCAAGATACATATATTGAGAGTGGGGTTGAGCTATATATATAATATATATATATATATATATATATCGAGCTAAAAAAATGAAATATAAGCGAGAGGTACCATTATAATGATACTCAAGATTTGTTGGATTTATAGGGACATGATCAGCTTCAGCCTCAATAGAAAAACACTCAACAAATTTTTAATGACAGGTTCAAATATAACACGAAAAAGGACACGTGGTGCAACCATGGTTCATTAAATTTGAACAGATATCACTGACAAAATAATTAATATCATCTATGTAAGTATGCAATTTTTTTCTTTCAATTTAGAAAATCTTTCTATTTTAACTCAAATACTATTGTTGGTTTATATTATTTTTAGGTTGAATTCAATCTCCCAGTTGATTCCCATGTATGTGGTGATCTTATATCTTCACTTAGTCGACATTATAATATTTGGCACTTTTATTTGCATGCAAATTATTAGGTAAAATGGAATATTGATGGGCAAAGACATGCAAATTTCCCTAAATACATCGATCATGAGCAATTGAATTAGCTAATTAATTACTGGGGGAGTGTGTGATTCAAAGTAAGAAATACATTCTTTAATCTAAATTTATGTAACTAGATATGGTATATCATGTTCTATTTATTTGTGATCTTATAAATGTTATACATTATACACATACATTGTTTTCCTTATATATTCATTGATATAGAGGATAAGTAAGATAAACAAGCAAAATAGGAGTCAACAAAAAAAATCTCATATGGGCACAAAGTGTATAGAGAAAACAATATAGGTAATGGTAAGTATTTTTTTGTGACATTTATAACGTTGATTACATATAACTGTATTTTTTATACTTATAATTTAATGTCTTATTATTTTCTAAATGTAGAGGGTAGCTCCACAAGAAGTGGATGAATTACCCGTTTACTTAAGATTGTGGGAGAAAACTCACAAAAGATAAACATTATATGTGGCAAGATGAAACAACAGAGGAAATATATTAAAAACTATTGGAACTTCATAAGGCCCAAATAAGAGAAAATGGTGAAGATAAACTGACACCCGATGATGTTGTAAAATCAGGTACTCAACAGAGGGCATGTACAACCCTCTTGTTTTTGCTTACATTTCTGGGTCTTACTGCCCAAAACCACAGCCTTGCGGTGGCATCTTCACTCGGGAAGGTCCCCACCATAAGATGTTGATCCTGCTGGCTATTCATACATCCAGGCCAACCACACATCATAGTATAATATAGAAAACAAGTCCACATGATCACATTATAAATAAGAGATATGTCCAAATGAGATGCATAAATAGAAAGGGTACTGAAATAAGAGTGCCAAAATGAAAAGGGGCTTAAGCCCCAGTACATTTACTCCTCACTACATTTCCTCATACTAAAACATCATATTCACTGGTTAGGAAAAGGATGGAAGACTGCATTTTCAAGATGGTATCTCACTAGTGCTCTCCCTGCAGCTGCTGAAAGTCCAACTCTAGGCCTGGCCTCCATATCATGTTCCTCCCTCCGGTTGCGGGTCTGCTCCTCGTGGTGCTCTTGTTTATTATGCCACATCTGGCCGTTAGTCTATAAGACTAAGCAGATTCCTCATCCCCTCCACCCACGACTCCTAGGCACCTAGCGGGAAGGATGAAAAGGAAGGTAAAAGGGGTAATAAAGATAAGCAGGTGATAGTGGCCCTATCTAGAACAAGTATAGACAGAGAAGAGTATATTCCAGCAATTCTACTATACAGTCTATACATAATAGAGCAATAGACAAGAAAAAGCTCTAATAGTTGCAATAGAGCACAACAATCAAACAATAGCATTTGCAGCAGTATAAGTAAGTAAAGAGTGTATATAAAAGAAGCAACTATGAAAGTAACCCAATCTTATAAGAATGCTCATACAAACTTATAAGATAGGGGATCTGACACAAAGTTAAACTCATTATATAAAATATCCCATACTAATTTATACGATGAGGTTTTGCTTATGTAATGATGCTATGTTGTGCAATACAATGATGCAAGTCACCCACACGACTCTGTACATGCAAAACTTTTTGTTAGTTCCCTCTATTCGAGTCTGTCAACTAAGGTATCCCATTGAGGCAAATAGGGGCAGTGGATTAGGCATGTCCACCTATAGGCTTCTATCAACATCTCCCGACCTAGACCTTATGTATGCCCCTAAGAACACAAAGGGTATTCGCGTACTATTTAGTAAGTAACCACCTCTTAATTTGTGTTTCTCTGAGCCTCCAGCTCGTCGGACTATCCAGTCCTCCTTAGATAACAACGAGCCTACCGCTTGCAGGACAAACTAGTCCTCGTACCAATCTATCCCACATTTGGGATGAGGATTATTTACTAAGTTCTCCTACTTATCTACTCATGTTTATCATTTAGTTGTACTTAAATATTTAGGGTGAACTTTGAACTTCCCAGGGGCTACCCGGTGAAAAGCTCGCAGCGGTAATAAGAGGTATGATGGGGTGACACCCCAAACCTCCCTTTATCAAGATATTTAATCTTATAGGTGACTACCCATTCTTTTTTACCCACTTCCTCTCTGGTTACACCAGCTTCATAAGATGGTTTACAATTATCGGAACATGGAAGCGACGATGTCCAATTGAACATCGATCCTTGCCCCTTCCTTAATGGCTAACTGAATATTCATGTCATCACTTAATTTCTATCTAAAGGTTCCATAATCTGATATTAATCAGGACCTATAGTTGTTGGCGAATCTCCCTTCATGACCCTTAACATAGCGTATCAAAATCCCGTATTGATAATTTTACTAATCGCACCCCAACCCTTACTTCTAGTATATGCCACTAATGGCTAGTCATTCCATCAATCTATGCCTATACAATGATCAGGAAGTTGATAACTATATGTGTGATGATCAGATGGGGTCTAAATCAAACAATTCAGTTTTACTATTCGCAAACCAAATTGTGCTCAAGTGTGATAACATGACTTAAAAGGAAGACTACATGATCCTCTAACTAATGTGCCCAATCTAGTTCCAGAAGTTGTAAAGATGTCAAAATTCAGATTTCCAATTTTTCATTTAATAAAATCATATATGGTCTATTAAATAATTTCTTATAAATTTGGGAATCGCTAATTTGAACATGATGTACCATTTATCATGGGCCAATAAATCTAAGAAAAATTTCAGAAACTAGTTATGATCCAATATGAAGTTCAGCAGAATTTCATAATTTTTGTCCCTAATATAATTCCAGAAAATCAATTAAATGTCCCAGGTTTCTAATTACAATTTGTGAAAGATCTACTTAAACTATTCATCATAATGCTGTAAATAAAGTTCCTGATGTTCAAATCAACCAAAGATGGATTCCAACAAAATTTGGCATTTTTCTAGTAACAATAATGAATAAACCATAATTGTCACCTAAATTCACAATATGAAAGAACTACAGTAAATCTTCAGAAAATAAATATAATAAAATTCTCAGAGTATTATCATAATCTCATAAGCTCACTCACCAAGTTCTATAATTTTTCTAGTTCCATAACTCATCATTATCAATTAATCAATGCAAACACTAAGATTTCACTTTGTGTAATAAGTATGATAATTACTCAGTAATTAAATCTAATAAAATTTCCATAGGTCAATAATGAGCCAACAAGCTGAACTACTCAATTCAAATATTTTTCAGTTCCATTAATTCAATATTATAAATTATTCAATGAAAATAATAAGATTTCACTTTGTGAAGTAAGTAAGATAATTTCTCATTAATTAAATCTAATAAAATTTCCATAGTTCAATAATGAGCCCACAAGCTTAACTACTCAATTCCATAATTTTCCAGTTCAACTAATTCAACATTATCAATTAATCAATGAAAACACTAAGATTTCACTTTGTGAAGTAAGTATGATAATTTCTCAGTAATTAAATCTAATAAAATTTCCAGAGGTCAAAAATGAGCCCATAAGATTAACTACTCAATTCCATAATTTTCCATTTCCATTAATTCAATATTAGCCATTAATCAATTAAAACATCAAAGTTCCACTTTGTGAAGGAAGTATCATAAATTTTCATCACTAAATCTGATAAAAATTTCCAAGGAAGACAAATGGCCTCATAATTATTCAATTTCATGCAACCCTAGATAAATTAACTTACTTAAAGATGAGATAAAGTGAATTGGGGTAATTTAAATTATCAATAAATAATGGACTATAATATTTTTAAAAATTCCAACAAAAATCTACAGAGTGTAATCTCACACTTCTAAGTGAATCCCAGAGTTTTATAACTTTTCAGAATGTTTTGACCCTAAAATACTCATTTAAGGTCAATGTGACAATCACATAAGACCTAATTTCCTAGGGAAATCAACCCCAAGGTTCATGATTTTCCCTGAGATGTAATGTCTCATAATATCGAGTGCTTGTTTTAAATTTCATAAGAATTGAACAAGGAATTACCCATCACTTCCCAAATCATTATAGTGTATACACCATTTGACTTTTCCATTGTACCTAGGTTTTTGTATGAGCATTTCCCTCACATGTACGAGTACAAATGGCCTCAAATTTTAACTAGTGACTACTTATGTCTAATTTATGCCAACCAAAATTTGGGTGAATTGGGTTGATTTAACCATGTAGATCTAGACCTACATTTTGTGCTATATGCAAACCAAAAATTTCCCCATTGCATGCATGTGGAATTCCTTCACATGCATAAAACCAATTGGTCCAAAAAATTTTACCAGAGTCTTATAGTGTCCTACACTACTATATATCCAAATTTGGGGTCGCTTGGTGTTGTCTAGCCATGTATACTACAAACATATGATTTAGCAAATTATTGTAAAAACTTTGGGAAGATTTTCCCCAAAAATTATCATTATTGGGCAGAGGGTGTAGTTAGGCATAACATGCCTATGGTTAAAATTTCATCCCTTTTTACTCAATGGTTTGAGAGATATTCACAAAATACTCTTTGAAATTACAAGGTAATATTTCCCATAGATTATGCTTGCATGATGAAAATGCTCAGATGCATAAGTCCAAATGGTACAAAAATTTTACCATGGACTTTATTTGACTTAATTAATCTTCCATAGAAGATTTGATGTATTTGGAGTTCATATAACTCAAAAATCAACACATGCATGAATAATTAAATGTTTTCTGAAACTATGGAAAAATATTCTCCAAAATTCCAATTTTTGGGTTGGAGGTGTATTTGGTTATAATACATATATGGTTTAAATTTCATTCACGAGCATGGAGTATTTTCAGACAAATTTATAAAATACACATGCATGTACAAATAATACACCCTGCACCAAAACTGGTGCCCAAGGAGTTGCGATGGGCCAAATCATATGAAATTAGTTCTAATGTGGAGTTAAGACCTAGGGCTACAGTTTTGGTATAGACCATTTAATCTGGTTCATCCTCTAAAGTGGCCAAAATAGTGTTAGAAATTACTGTAAATAGTGTGACAATTAATTAAAATCCCATGTCTAATATCATATGGTCTGCGGCTAACAGATTTCCCAGATCGGTCGGCTCTCCTTTATCTTCCCCGATTGACCAACGATCCCAATTTTGCCGTCCTGGAGAATTTCTTGAGCCCGATTATGGCTGACCCCGGCGATTTCTGGCGAAACCCTCCTGCCATCACCTTCATTCGACATTTGGCCATCGACTGGTGGTGACCGTTTGGCCTGAGGTGGCCGGAGAAGGGCTCCGACACCTTTCATTTTTCTCGGGCAGGAAAATTAATACAAAGATGGTGATCCACCAATTCTCCATCGATTTTAATAAGGAAGAGAGGGAGAAGCTAGCACAAGTGGAGAGGAGAAGGAACTGGCCTGTGATTGGGCTTGGGAACGGATGGCTCTCTTTGGTGCCATTTTCGATTTCTTTGGTGATTCCCGTGCTAAAACTCTGGCCACAACACTCAAAATCTTCAATCAACCTGGGGCTTCTCTTCCTCTAGGAATTCTGAAGGTGATGAGAGGGATGAATGAGGCTGGGGGTAGCTAAATCCAAGGGTGCCATTAATGGCCTCTTTCGGCCACCGCCCATTTCCCTCAATTGTAGCCACCTGGGCTACATCCTCCTGGGAAATGCTACAGAATCTCTGAGGCAGGTCAGAGCCAGGCATTGGGAGGGGAATTGGGTGCCAATTGGCACTCAACCCATGCCTCCCCTTTTGTCTCTTCACCAAAATGGGGAAAAACCAATTTTGCCCCCTTGCATGTCCATTCATCCTCAAATACAAGGGCATGTAGGGTCATATGTCATTGGGTTGCATGGTGGGCATCCTATTGAGGCCTTAGCCCATGGGGATTTGGTTTAATTAATCCAAATGCCAATTTAGAACAATTTTGACCTATGTTGACTTTCTTGGTTGACTTGGTCAACTAGGGGTGGGTGTTGGGAATATTGCCCTCAATGTTCCCTTGATTTGAAGAAGCATCACACTCAATGTTAAGTATATATTGTATTTGATAAACCCTATTCTACATCATGTATATGCATGGTTAGGTTGTTCCAAACTTTGGATTAAGTTATGTGGTTTTACTAATAAAACCGCAGAGAAGGCTTCATTGTCTCAGCTGAACCGCGGAGATGAGGCCAGGAGCCGTTGAGAAGGGGATTGGCTTAGCTGAGCTACATTTAGACAGAATCCACTAAGAAGACTATCTATCTCAGTGGATCCGCTGAGACGAAGATAGATTCAGCCGCTGAGACCTAAGACTGTCTCAACCCAACCGCTTAGACAAATTCATATTTGAATAATACACAGGCGGGATCTGCTTTTGGCACAAAAAGCTGTAAAGTAAGATAAAGTATTCTATTACCCTCCATGATGTGTCAGGGGCCTTCTAAGAGTCGTTGCAGATGGATAAGAGTATAAAGAAACAAGTTAGGGCATTGTAGAAAGTGTGCTGAAAAGTGGAGAAAGATTTTCACAGTTCCATTGACGGATTCCACAAGTGCTCTCCTTCCTGCTTCTTGAACTTGCAAGAAAATACAAGGAGAGAAGATAGCTCTTCCTGATTCAATCAAGGAGAGCAAGTTGATCTTTCTTTGTCTTCTGAAGAGAAGGGTCAGATAGGAGCAAGGTCTGAAGTTATTGCATTTCAGCCCTACTTCAAGTCAGCACCAGAAGAACATCCACAACAGAAGATACAAGCTGAAGGATACATCTAACTGTCATATGTTGTAAGCATAACTTATTACCTTTATAAGAACACTTGTGTTCTGAGTCTGTAGGGCATTTTGCCTGAGGGGTAGGGCTGGTAAGCCTGTCAAGTGAGGTTGTTGAGCCTGAGTGATTGTAGGGCTGTTGAGCCCGAGAAGTAGAGCTGAAAGCTTGAGTGTAGGATCTCTATGCAGATCTGAGGTAGGGCTTCTTTATAGGCATGAGGTAGGAAATTAGGGAGATTTTAGAGCTGTAGGAGTGGGAGCACTTTGAGTTGGTAGGGTTGTTTAGCCTGAGGTAGGGTTTGGAGCAAACCTGAAAGATCCTGAGGGATTTGTTCTATAAGCTCTTGGAGTTGAGTTTGGAGGAGGTTGCCTTGACTAAGACACTGTTAGAAAGGTGTAGAGGGAAAGTGGATTACCCATAGACAAACTGTCTTGGGGAACCACTATAGATAGCTGTGTGCTTTCTGTGCTGTGCTTTTGTTTTTAAATTATGTCTAACAACTGCTAGATACAACAAAAAGGAAAATCAAAGAGACCTATTCACCCCCCCCCCCCCCCCTCTAGGTGAATTAGAATACTACCCTATAATTTATCATGTGGTATCAGAGGTAGGTTGGTCAAAAAGGACTTAATAGTCTGACCAGATCCTACAAAGGAGTAGTCAAATAAGAATCCAATGGCTACCACTGGAAGTCATAAGGAGACGGGGTCAATGAAATTGCCCATATGCAAAAAGGAGACTTTTGGCATATGGAAGTAAAGGGTTAGATTGTTCATGGAAGCTTCAGACTACTACCCTATATATTACTGTCAAGGAGGGTCCCTTTGTCTTCACAAAACCCTCCACTATTGATCCTACAAGACAAGTAGCCAAGTCATATGCTGAAATGACAAAGGATGAAATTGCACTTACTACAATGGATAAGAGAGCACAGAATATAATAGTAAATGCAATTGATGATTCCACCTTCCAAAACTTGGTGCATTGTGAGACTGCCAATGATATGTGGGACACACTCATTGTGACATGGAAGGTACTGAAGAAGTGAGGGATGATAGGAAATCCCTCCTTAATCAAGAGTATGATGCCTTCAGGCAACAAAGCCTGGAATACATAGTTGACTGCTTTGAGAGGTTCTTCAGAATATTGAATGAGCTGAGGACCTATGAAAGGGTCTTCACTCATTATGAGCTGACTGATAAATTCCTGAGATCATTAACTAGAGATTGGGATACAAAGATTTGTGCCATCAGAGAAGTGGCCAAGCGGGGTGAGACTCCTTCTCATTCACTATTTGGAAAGTTGCTTTCTTATGAGATGCAACTATCTGCAAGGAAGGAGGAGGACACATCCTCCAGGACTCATGCAAGGGAGAGGGTTGTGGCTCGCAAAGCTGAGAGCTCCAAGAAGAGCAAGGCAAGGATGTCTTCTCCACCAAGAAGGGCTACTGGCTCAAAAAATTCTGAGCCAGCATATCAGACAGGAGCTCATCTGATGAGGAGTTTGCTGCCTTCTCATGGCATTTCAAGAAGTTGATGAGGAGGAAGCGGCGGAAAAACAAATCTTCCTCCTCCTCACATCCCAAGAAGGATCATAACAGATCTGAAAGGCAGCACCATAAGGGTGACAGGTATGATTCTAAACATGTTAAATATATTTCAAATAATGTTATATTTTATTGCTGCAGTAAGCGTGGACATGTCATAGCTGAATGTCCATTCAAGAGAAAGGAGAAAGGTGATAAGAAGGATCATCACCATAAGGGAAGGAAGGTTGAAAAATCCTTCCTAGCAAAGAAGGAGAAAAGCTGGAGTGAATCTGAGTCATCATCCTCAGATTCAGAAGAAGAAGAAGAGAAAGCCTACATTGGGTTGTTTGCAGCTAAAGAGGATGAGGACTATCGTACTGCTAAGGTTGGGATCAGGACCCCTCTGTCACACTTAGAAAGTGACAGTGAGGAGGATGAAGATGAAGATAAATGCTATGAATTTATGGCCATGTCTGATGATGAAGAAAGTCAGGATAATCATAATAAGGTATCAATTCCTCTCACCCCCTCTTCTGATTATGAATCTGTGCCAGAATCTGAAGCATGCTCATCTAATGATGAGAGTGGCTCATATTCTAAAGTGGATGTAAATCAATTGATTGACAAATATGATGCTCTATTTGAAGCTCTGAAAAGGAGCAAGAAGCAAGCCAAGAGGCAAGCTTGGGAAATTTCCTCCCTTCAGCAGGCTATGCATGATTGCACTGAGTCATCTACCCTAGTGGCTCAAATGGGTACAAAAATAAGCCAACTGAAGGGAATTATAATAGTCTAATTGAGCACCATCAACCAAAAGAACAAGGTCATCAAGGACCTTGAGGAGAAGCTTCTCAAAGAGAAGAGTCTAGTGGCTCAATTCTCCAAACCCAAATCTTTACTACCCATCATTAACACCTTCTCCTCCCAAACCAATAGTAGAGGACTAGGTTTCAATAATGAGGCAATGTGTGATGGGAATGGAGGAAAGGGCAAAGCTAAGGCTAAGCCTCATAACACCTTTCAAAAGGTGTTGCTTCCCTCCAACAGGTATGACCATGATAGCATGTATGGTCACTGGAAGAATGGAAGTTCCTATAGGAAGGAAAATTCTCCTAACTATAGTAGAAGAAAGGGAATGGGGATGAGTTCTTTGAAATCTCCCCATGAAGAAATTCAAATGGCCCATTCTGGATCATTTGTCTTTGGTACTACATCCCCTTCATTCAAGAATAAGGAAGTAGGCTCTTCCAAATCCCTCCTAACAAAACACTTGGCTACTGTCAAGCCTATAGTCAAGTCTAATAGCTCAGTGTATGAGGCCATCAAGTCTTGCTTAGCTACCAAGCCAAGGCAAGCTGATAACATTCAGATTAAGACTGCTAAGACTGACCATAAATAGTCATTCAGCCAGATTATTGCTGGCAGGAATAGGAAGAATGTTGTTGTCTTCTCTCCTGAACTTAAGCATATTAATGCTCCTTCCACCTCCCAGAATGTTCAGAAGAGAAGGTACACCATTCATAAATGTTGGTGTTGTGGTAAAGTGGGACACTTTTCCATAGATTGTTGGCACAATTCCAATGTGCCTAATGCAAAGAAGAGTTGTCCTGCAAGGGCTGCAGCAGGTGTGAGTAAGTATGGTTATGCTGACAAAGGCCTAGGACCCAAAATCAATTGGGCTCCTAAGGGAAAGTGAATTGTTTTTGCAGGATAGTTCAAGTAACAGCCTAGGGAAAATATGGTACTTGGACAGAGGGTGCTCAAGACACATGACAGGTACCAAAAGTCTTCTCCAGGAGTACACAACTATGAAGAATGGACCTAAAGTCATCTTTGGAGGGTCTGAAAAAGGAATCACCAGAGGATATGGTATGATCTCGAATGGCATAGTCTCTATCACTAAGGTGGCTTATGTTGAAGGGCTGCAAAACAACCTTGTAAGCATAAGTCAACTATATGACTTGGGTTATGTCATTGAATTCTACAATGATAAGTGCTTGATCAAAAAGTCAAATGACTTAGAGATCATTCTCTTAGGCACTAGGAGTGGGAATGTTTATTATTTAGATTTTATATGCAATACTTCTTTATCTCATGTGTGTCTTGTGGCTAATGAAAGTGAGTCTCTTTGTGTTCATTGTCACAAGAGACTTGCCCACATTAACTACAAGACAATGTATAGACTATTTTCTAAATAGCTTGTTAGGAATAGTCCAAATTTAAAATGTATTAAAAGTGGTCCCTGTTATGCATGCCAAATGCGCAAGCAAACTAGGGCCACCTTTAAAAGTATTGGTTCCAAAGACACTGAAAGATGTCTTTATCTGTTGCATATGGATTTATTTGATCCTTTGCCAATTCAGAGCCTAAGTGGAAAGTTTTATACTTTAATGATTATTGATGATCACTCAAAATGTCCATGGGTATTCTTCTTGCTGAAGAAATTTGATACCTTGGAGGTCTTCATAAACCATGTTAAGGCAATCTAGAATGAACTACAATGTACTGTTGTCAGAACTAGAACAAACCATGGTACAGAATTTCAATCTGGGGTCATGACAAAGTTTTGTCAAGAATTTAGTATCACCCAAGAGTTATCCTCCCGAAGGACTCCACATCAAAATGGTGTAGCTAAGAGGAGGAATAGGATGTTGATAGAAGCTGGGAGAACATTGCTTATTGACTCCTCACTCCCCAAATATTTCTGGGTTGAGGCAATCAATACTGCTTGCTATGTTCTCAATAGAGCTTCTATCAATAAGGCCCTTGGTATAACCCCCTATGAAATTCTGAAAGGAAAACAACCAACCATTTTATATTTAAGAATCTTTGATTGCAAATGCTATATTTTGAAAAATGGGAAATCCCAACTAACAAAGTTTGTTGAAAAATGCAATGTTGGGGTTCTTGTTGGATATAACTCACATAACAGGGCCTATAGAGTAGAAGAGTCTATGCATGTTGTATTTGATGAGACCACCTTGCTTTATAAGGTATGTTAGAGTTCTCCTGGTTTGACAGGTAATGAACAGAAGATGCAAGATATGTCTATCCAAGATGTTGGGGAAATGATTTATCTTAACCCCTAGAATTGAGTAGAATATAAATTCTAAGTATGAAAAATTAGGCTAAGTAAATATGCGTCGAATAGTATTCGACGCAACGTCGAAATATAGTCGACGTCTCTCTCAAAATGAGTCGAAGTAACTCTAAGAAGAATTCGACGTAATCTTAGTCGACGTACCTCTGACTTCTAGTCGACGCATTTAATAAAGTCGACGCACCTTGCTTATTCTCCTCTCGACGTTCAGCCAGGATGAAGTCGACGTTCACGTCGAATAATAATCGACGCACGTCGATATCTATAAGAAATTCAAAAACACGCTAGATCTCTTTCTTTCTTTCTGTAGATCTGATTTTTATGGAATGATATTATTCTTTTATAGCCGTTCTGAATCAGCCTTCCTTCTATTTGATTCTTGGCTAATTTGATTAAGATTATTATGGATATTATTTGAAATCAGAATGAATTCCTTTCCTCCTACAGAAATATTGATTATGGAAACTCTAAATCTCTTTCTAATTCTCTGTCTACTAATTGATTATTCTCCTTTAGCAATATCTTTTAAGCAGAGCTATAAATAAGAAGGAGGTCGACAAAGAAAAATAACCAGTGATCCACCATATACATTTGAAAAAGAGGAAGAGCTCCCAAGTGAAGAGTGAGAAAGCTGAGAAAAGGGATAGTGTGCTACAACAAAGAAAAAGCCTTCATCTTCTCCTCCTTCTGAAGCCATTCTACTGCAAATTCTGAAAGCTCTCACAAAAGAGAGAAAAGCTTACAATCTCCTTCTCACTATAGAAGAGAGATTACATTCACTATTCTTGTGCTTCCAATCTTTTTAATAGGAAGAAGATTCTTTCTTGTTTAAATTACTTCTTCTACTTCTTCTTCTTATCTTCATTTCATTTTCAAACAGTGTAAAAGAGTTTTTAGAATCTCTCTTCAAAAAATTCAGTTGTACTGGTTCTAAGAGTCTCCTTGTCAAAAGACTCAGGCTAGTTCTAAGAGTCTCCTTATCAAAAGACTCAGTACAAGATAGTGAATTCCTACCAAGGGGGTAGAAGAGTGGACTACCCAAAGTTTGGGGAACCACTATATTTCCTTGTGTTGTGTAGTGATTTTCTTCTTGCTATTTTTCTTCTTTACTTGCTTAATTCTTGTTGGTTTGTGGGAAGCTTGAATCCGTGATTATTACACACATATATATATAATTGCACAAAGTATTTTTAAATCTCTATTCACCCCCCTCTAGAGAATTCTAGTGAGGTTATCTGTGCACTCAATTGGTATCAGAGGGAGGTTGATCTAAAAAGGTTAACTCCTTGATCAAAAAGATCCTACCTCTTATATATATATATATATATATATATATATATATATTTCTAAAAACTAGTTTTCACATGGCACAAATCAAAGATTATGCTTCCACCAGACCACCAATGTGCAATCTTGAAAAGTTTGCAATTTGGAAAACAAGAATTAGGATCTATATGAATTCTATTGATGAAGAATTATTTAATATTATTTTGACAGGTCCTCCCAAGCCTTATAGAAGAGACTCAAGTGGTGAAGTGACTCACTTGTCCCAAAGGCTGAGTGGACAGTTGAAGAGAAGAAGGCAGGAACATGTGATGCACAAGCTGTGAACATTCTTGTCTCAACCCTCTCAGATGAAATCTTTCAAAAGGTTGTTGACTGTAAATCAGCCAAAGAAATCTGGGAGGCTCTTACAAAGATAGTAGAAGGAAGTGCTGATGAAAGGAAAGATAGAAAGGCTCTATTGATCTCCCAATATGAGAACTTTCAAAAGAAGCATGAAGAAAGCATATCTGAGATGTATGGCAGATTCAGTCTGATTATCAATCAATTAAGGAGCCTGGATAGAGAGGTCTCTCTCACAGAGATCGATGACAAACTGTTAATTAGTCTCCCAAGTTCATGGGACTCAAGAATATGGGCAATAAGAGATACAAGAGGACAAAAGGAAATCTCAACAAATGCCCTCTTAGGAAAACTCAAATCCTATGAGCAACTGCTGAAAACCAGAGAAGAGAAGGAAAGAAGAGGAAGCACTCCAACCTCCTCAAAAGATAGAAACATTGCTTTGAAAGCAACAGAGGAGGAGACCCCTGTCACTGAAGATGAATTATTCAGACTCCTGGCCAGAAGATTCAGGAAATGGGTCAGGACAGATGGGTCTAGAAGGAGAGAATCAAAAGCAAGGTATGATAAAACTCCTACTAAAGAAATCATTTGTTACTCCTGCAGGAAAACTGGACACATTGCACCAGAATGTCCAGAAAATACTGAGAAGAAGAAAGATCTGAAAAAGAAAGATCTAAATAAAAAGGGGAAGAAGAAAGAAAGAGGATTCATTACAGAAGCTTGGAGTGAAACAGATTCTGAGGACAGCACCTCATCCAAAAGTGACAATGAAGAGTCTAAGCAAGAAGACCTATGCTTAATGGCTTTTGAAAGCTCAAAGGAAGAACATGGTGCTAAATCATGGAGTGAGACAGAATCAAAAGGAAGCATCTCCTCTGAAGATGATAAAGAAAATAGCCTTATTCTCATAGAGGAATCTGAGGATAAGGATGAGGTAAGCATCTTTGTTGACATAGATTTTCTGTGTGATGATTTCAAAAATGATTTTAAAGGATTATGTTTAGATCAACTAAAAGCTAAACAGGAAATTAAGAATCTAAAAGAACAAATTAATGCCATTAAAAACATAGAAATATAGAGGATACTTGTTCTAAAAATCATGAGTTAAGGGTTAACATCAGAGAAAAAGAAATAGAGAGGGATAAAATAGAAAACTAGCTTCTTAAGAATAAGGTATCCCAAGAAAAAGCTTTTAAAGAATCAATAAAAATGAGAAGCCAAACACTTAAAGAAATCACAGAAAAACAAACAAGAAGACATAAAAATCTTGGGCTAGGAGCTGATCCCTCAGCTAGTCTAATTCCATCCAACAAACCTGCTTGGATGAGCCCTATTAAATTTACTAAACCCATCAAATCAACAAACCAAGAAGAAGACTCACAAAATAAGGGAGAAGACTTCAAGGAAATAAACCAATTTGATGAAACATCATACTATTCAGCTGATGACTCTCAAACTTCTTCTGAGAAGGCAACTAGGCCAAGAGAAACAACTCATAAAGAAATAAAATCAGAAAAAGGGAAAAATAAAATTTGTGAAAACACAATTGAGTCGACTTCATATCGACGCATGAATGATAGTGCATCGAATTCTACTCGACGCAATCTCTCAGATGCTTCGACCCCAACTCTACGCTTGAATAAAAGTACGTCGACTTCAAATCGACGCAACTTCTTCCATGCGACGATTTTAGATCAACACAATCTGGAGAAAGCGCCGAATATAAATCGACGCAACTATCAACATACGTCGAATAGATATCGACGCATACAAACTCAGAGTAACAAAAAGACAGAACACTTCCATCCTCCAAAAACCTTCCATCTTAACCCTCATTCAGGACCCATTCATCCTGATCATAATTTTTATCCTAATCAACACCATTATCCCTCTCTATACTTAAAATCCCATAATCTAAAGATAGTCAGATGTTATATCTGCAATAAAACTGGCCACATTGCCAAACAATGTTGGTACAATCAATCTAATTGATTATAAAAATTAGTCCAAGACTGTCTTAGAAAACATTAGGAGCAGGAAGAAATAATCTCTCAAGGGAAAACCCAAAATTTTTCAGGAAAATGAAAGTCACGTCGATTTTATAATCAACGCACCGTCGATAATATTAATAATAACTTAAATCGACGCATGCGTCGACTCCAATCGACGTATACGTCGGTATGAAACCCTAACATCTTACCTCAGACTGTATCAACGCTTACGTCGAATTCCACTCAACGTAACGTCGACTTCATGAAAAAGAGCGGCAATACTAAAATATTTTCGGTCACATCCACTGTAGTACCGAATATGCCTCGAATTGTGTCTCATTTCGACATTTCACCTGACTTAAATAGACTCTTCAGTTAGAAATCCTCTCGCACTCTGCATCTTTCATCCCTCTTACCTCTCAGTCCAGCCATTTCTTCCTCTTTCTCACTGACCTACAATGGCTCCCAAGATAAACTCTGGGTTCGACATTGACCTCGAATCCTTCCAAGCCGCCGTAGAAAATTATAAGAGCATCATAGCTCTCTTCACTGAAGCTGGTCTGGATAAGCTCATCTCCACAAGATGCAAGCTCCTGGAGACAGAACTCACAGAGCTGATGACTCATGTTCAGATATCTCAACAAGGAGAAATCAAAGGAACAATCCATGAGACACCTGTCTCAATTTCTGCAGAACACATTAAGACAACCTTTGATCTATGATCAGGTACAGTCCAATATTATCTTTGTTCAAAAAGGGAAAGCAAATCATTTTCTAAAGAATAACTAAAATAATTGCCCTATCAGGTGATGAACCTGTGGAACTTACCCCTGATGAAATAAAGAATCTGTTAATCACCATGAAGTTTTCCAAAGATAGACCAATCCACCTGAAGAAAATAGACCTCTCTGATGAGTATAGACTGTTGGCAGACATAGTAGGGAAAATATTACTATGTAAGATCTCTGCCCATGATGCAGTGCCCAAGCAGCAACTGAACATCATGGGGGCCCTTGTGCTGAAGAAGAAGGTAGACTGGGCAAGCTGCCTGCTCAAAATGATAGGCTTTAAATATTCTCACAAAGAGAATGCCTACATGAGAATTATGAGTCAAGTCCTCTTCCACTCCTTCCCTGACCTATGCAGGTCAAAAGGAATTCCCATCCCTCCAGGCAAAAGGATGTCCATTGCTCTCTTCTCAAAATGGAGCAGGCAAATTCCCAAGCCTGGTGCCATTCCTGAAAGGACTCCATCTCCTCCTATCTCTCCTGCTCATCTATCTCCTCCTCCTCCTCCTCATACAGATATCTCTTATGTACCACCATCATCCACACCTTCACAAATACCAACTCATTCTCCTGCTCAATGATACAGTCCCCTCTCCAGCTTCATCACATTCACCCCCTCCATTATCTCCTCCTCCACCACCACATTTTGAACCATCTCCATCCACTGAAAACCTCATCACTCAGTGCATCCAATCCACAGCCCAAAGATTCCAAGCAATGCTGGATGGGCACTGCTCCAAGATTCATTCCTCCATCTTATACATGCAGACCCAAATAGATGGGGTCAGTGCCTCTATGCAAAGCCTGGAGACCTCTATCTCTTCCTTTAAGATCACCAGATCTTTCTTAACCTCCTTGGCTAAGAAGGTCAAGAAGGGGGAGAGGTTAGATGAAGAGTAGCTCTCCAGTCATAAATCTCTCTCTCACAAGTCTCTTCCTACTTCAAAAAATGATAGTCTTGCACAGCTCAAGACCATTGGGAATGAAGTTGTACCTGAGCTACATAGTGAAGAGCACCTAACAGAGGTACTCAATATAGCAAGAGAAGCTACTCAACAAGTGATTCTATTACAAGGGGAGGCATGTTGGGCAGAAAATGATGTTGAAAAGGAAACTGAGGCTAAAGGAGAGAAAGAAAATGAAGCTGATACTGTGATGGCTGAAGTAGGAGCTCAGGATCCAGATGTAGTTAAAACTGGAGCTGGAGATGAAAGAGAAACTGAAGAAGAAGTAAAAGGCTCAAAGGAAGCTCCATCCCAGGGGGAGCAAACTACTTTGACTCAGGGGGAGCAAATTGCTGAGACTCAGGGGGAGCTGAGGAAATCACCTGCTACTGAGAAGGAGCAACCCACAAAAGTATTCACTAGGAAAAGAAAAACTCCTCCTACCCCTGAACAAGGATGATATACTCTATTTGAACAATTGTCTATGCTTAAATGCTGATTAGTCAACTGAACATGAAATTTGTTTATATAATTTCTTATTTTATCTTCTTCTGATTATTTAACATATTTCTAACCTATATAAATGTCTTGCTGAGTTGATTAAATACTGATACAATTTCCCTCTAAATAGGGTTAAGACAAATAGGGGGAGATTGTTGGGGAAATGAGTTATCTTAACCCCTAGAATTAAGTAGAATATAAATTCTAAGTATGAAAAATTAGGCTAAGTAAATATGCGTCGAATAGTATTCGACGCAACGTCGAAATATAGTCGGCGTCTCTCTCAGAATGAGTCGAAGTAACTCTAAGAAGAATTCGACGTAATCTTAGTCGACATACCTCTTACTTCTAGTCGACGCATTTAATAAAGTCGACGCACCTTCCTTATTCTCCTCTCGACGTTCAGCCAGGATGAAGTCGACGTTCACGTCGAATAATAATCGACGCACGTCGATATCTATAAGAAATTCAAAAACACGCTAGATCTCTTTCCTTCTTTCTGTAGATCTGATTTTTATGGAATGATATTATTCTTTTATAGCCGTTCTGAATCAGCCTTTCCTTCTATTTGATTCTTGGCTAATTTGATTAAGAATATTATGGATATTATTTGAAATCAGAATGAATTCCTTTCCTTCTACAGAAATATTGATTATGGAAACTCTAAATCTCTTTCTAATTCTCTGTCTGCTAATTGATTATTCTCCTTTAGCAATATCTTTTAAGCAGAGCTATAAATAAGAAGGAGGTCGATAGAGAACAATAACCAGTGATCCACCATATACATTTGAAAAAGAGGAAGAGCTCCCAAGTGAAGAGTGAGAAAGCTGAGAAAAGAGATAGTGTGATGCAGCAAAGAAAAAGCCTTCATCTTCTCCTCCTTCTGAAGCCATTCTGCTGCAAATTCTGAAAGCTCTCACAAAAGAGAGAAAAGCTTACAATCTCCTTCTCACTATAGGAGAGAGATTACATTCACTATTCTTGTGCTTCCAATCTTCTTGCTAGGAAGAAGATTCTTTCTTGTTTAAATTACTTCTTTTACTTCTTCTTCTTATCTTCATTTCATTTTCAAACAGTGTAAAAGAGTTTTTAGAATCTCTCTTCAAAAAATTCAATTGTACTGGTTCTAAGAGTCTCCTTGTCAAAAGACTCAGGCTGGTTCTAAGAGTCTCCTTATCAAACGACTCAGTGCAAGATAGTGAATTCCTACCAATGGGGTAGAAGAGTGGACTACCCAAAGTTTGGGGAACCACTATATTTCCTTGTGTTGTGCTGTGATTTTCTTCTTGCTATTTTTCTTCTTTACTTGCTTAATTCTTGTTGGTTTGTGGGAAGCTTGAATCTGTGATTATTACACACATATATATATAATTGCACAAAGTATTTTTAAATCTCTATTCACCCCCCCCCCCCCTCTAGAGAATTCTAGTGAGGTTATCTGTGCACTTTCACAAGACATGCTGAGCACAAGCAAGATCTGTTCAGATGCTACTGTTCCTAAAGCTGAAGATCACCAAGCTGCTGAAGATCCTGCTACTCCAGAAGAAGAGCTGCAGATTGTGGACAGATTACCTGCAGCAAACAGGCATCTAAGTGATCATCCAAGGAACCAGATAATAGGAGATGAGAGCCAAGAGGTGATCACCAGAAGCAGGGCTCATAATAAAGCTCTATTCTTGAGCTTTCTGTCACAGATGGAGCCCAAGAAGTTTGAAGAAGCAAATCTAGATACATTCTAGATTCAAGCCATGCAAGAAGATCTTCTACAATTCAAAAGGTACAAGGTATGGAAGTTGGTGCCAAAGCCTCAAGGACACAACATCATAGGCACCAAATGGATCTACAGAAACAAGCTTGATGATAATGGCACCATCATCAAGAATAAGGCTTGACTGGTGTCCAAGGGATACATGCAAGAATAAGGTGTTGACTTTGATCAAACCTTTGCCCCAATTGCAAGGTTAGAAGCAATAAGGCAATTTCTTTGCCTATGCTACCCACAAGGTGTTCAAAGTATACCTGATGGATGTCAAGTCAGCTTTTCTGAATGGTAATCTAAAGAAAGAGGTATATGTGGAGCAGCCCTCAGGTTTTGTTCATCTAACCCTTTCCTCTCATGTCTATTTACTTAGAAAAGCATTATATGGTCTAAAGCAAGCCCCTACGGCTTAGTATGAGACCTTGTCTAGCTTTATCATCAAGAACAAGTTCTTGTGAGGAAAGATAGATAGTACATTATTTCTTAAGGAAATAAAGGGCAAATGTCTCCTAGTCTAAATTTATGTTGATGACATTATTTTCGGGTCGACTGATGACAACCTTTGCAAAATGTTTGCCAA
This sequence comes from Dactylorhiza incarnata, assembly GCA_033032865.1. Classification (NCBI taxonomy): domain Eukaryota; kingdom Viridiplantae; phylum Streptophyta; class Magnoliopsida; order Asparagales; family Orchidaceae; genus Dactylorhiza; species Dactylorhiza incarnata. Next base: position 20,902,044 of record JAWHQI010000003.1, read on the forward strand.
CCTTATGCAGGGGGAGTTTGAGATGAGAAGTATGGGAGATCTCAAGTACTTTTAGGCCTCCAAGTGAACAGTCTGATGAGGGGTTATTCATCTCTTAGACCAAGTACACTAGGGAGCTTATCAAGAAATTTGGGATGGAATCAACTTCCACCATGAAAACTCCCATGGGGTCCAACATTTCCCTGGACAAGGATGTGAAGGGTAAGCCCTTTGATGAATCCATGTACAGTTGCATTATTGGATCCATGTTGTATCTAACTGCAAGTAGAACAGACATTATGTATGCTACATGTGTTTGTGCTAGGTACCAAGCATGCCTTAAGGAATCTCACTACTCAACTGCAAAGAGGATTTTGAGATACCTTAAAGGCAACAAACATCTTGGCCTTTGGTACGCTAAGAACAATGATTTTGAACTGACTGGCTTTTTAGATGCAGATTTTGCAGGATGCAAGGAATATAGGAAAATCACAAGTGGAACTTGTCAATTCTTAGGAAGGAGCCTGATCTCTTGGAGCAGCAAGAAGCAGACCAGTGTGGCTATATCCACTCCTGAGTCTGAATATATAGCTGTAGGGAGCTAGTGTGCTCAACTATTACGGATATAACATCAACTAGAGGATTACAACCTCAAGGTAAGTCACTCTCCATTATATTGTGACTCATGCAGTGCTGTCTCTATAGCTAAGAATCCTGTCTCACATAGCAAGACTGAGCATATAGAGATAAGATATCATTTTATTAGAGAGCATGTAGAGAGTAAAGATATATGCCTTGAATTTGTCCTCACTGACAAACAAGTAGCTGATATCTTTACAAAGCCATTGGATGAGGGTAAATTTAATGCTTTCAAAATTGAGCTTGGTATGTTAAGTCTAGAATAGATTTCATCATGTCAAATTATCTATCATGCCTATTACTTTATTCCTTAGATTTTCTAAAACATGTAAACATGTATCACAAGCTTTGCTAGGATAGATTGTTATCTCGAATACTTAGTAGCATGATTAGGACTAAAAATAATCCTCCTTATATGGTTCACTGATAGGAAGTGAGATCAGCTGAAACAGCTGAGAAAGGTTCAGCTAAACCACTGAGACAGCTGAGAAAGTCTCAGCTGATCCGCTGAGATGACTAAAACTGTCTCAGCAGTTGACAACAACTTGTACTAGCGGGTTGTCACTCCATCTCAGCGGTTCCACTGGGATGGGATGGTTCAATTAAATTTTACGCTGATTAACATGTCAGCAATATAAAATCAATTAAAATGATAAGTCAAATCAACATCTATCATTAGGGAAAACCTAATCCTAAACCAAATCTATATAAATAGAGTAAAGTTGATTAATTAATTTACAAACTCTTACACCCTAGCCGGCGAGAAGAACCATCTTCGCTTCCGACTCAACGACTTGTCCTTCTGAAGAAATGGCGCCAAAGATGGCATAGGATCTCTAAGAAGGTTATGAGATCATTAGAAATGGATTCCAGCATTTCCCAGTTGAGATTCAAGAAGTGATTCTACTTCTGAATGATCAAGGTCTAGAATATCTCCTATCAGAGCCAATTGTAATTCTCAGAACTAAAGTTCTAGAATTATTCAACAATGCAAGGCTCTCATCTTCCCATTTCTCTTTAAAATCCAAGATAGGAAGTTTGAAGATAAAGATATCTCCAAGGAAGATGGAGAAAGCCCTTCAATTGCCATCTTGCAGTCATGAGGAAGAAGATGAAGTGTCTGATAAAGACAAGGAAAAGGCCCTTAAATGGTGTGAATATAGTGATGCCAAAACTGGCTCACTGAAGAGGAAGTTTTTCAATCAAAAGGGAAAGTTACTATCTGATATAGTAGGCAAGACAGTGTTGTGCAAACCAGGATCACATGATACTATTTCTAAGCACATGTTTGAACTAATGACAAGAGTTGTCTTGAAGAAAAAGACCTCCTAGGTCGTTGTTCTATTTCAAATGATCAAAGGATGTCTGCAGGCCCCCAACCTAAGCATAATTCTTTCATTATATCTTCTGAACACATATCCTGAGGACTTTGATAAATCAAAAGGATCAAACCTTCATTATCTGAAAAGGATGGACATTAAGACCTTGGACAGGTTCTCAAGGGTGCTACCAATGAGCCAACCCTCTGAGCCAAAAGAAAAGAAGAAGGTTTTAGTCAAAGGACTAAAGAAGACCAGAATGATTTGTTCTGATTCTGAGTCAAATGATCCTAAACATGTCCCTATTGAGGAAAAATCAGAAGGAAATGAAGGAGATCACATTCCATGTGATGCTCCTAATCCCCATGTAGCTGATAAAAGTGTACAAAATGTGCCATCATCATCAGAAGATCATGAGGATGAACAAGGGGATACTAACACTACTAGAAAAATAATTTTTAGCCACACTTTTTTTTGCCACGGTTCAAAAATCGTGGCTAATATTTAAGTATTAGCCACGACCCCTAATTCGTGGCTAATAAGAAAGTATTAGCCATGGATGCCTAACTCGTGGCAAAAAAATATTAACCACGGTTTATGAATTCGTGGCTAAAAACACTATTAGCCACGGTTTCCTAATTCATGGCTAATATATTTGCCATAATTCTTAATTTGTGACTAATACAAAAGTATTCACTACGGTTTTTTGCCGTGTCAAAAAATTAGTATGAAATAATTAACTAAAATTTAGTTTTTTTTATACATAACATATGAGTAAATATACAAATATTTTAATTTAATTATTAACATAGTTTTTTATTCATAACAATCGAATGGTGGCCATGCCGGAGACCTGCCGTACTACCCCCTGGGGGTTCATCGGCGATCGGCAACCTTGCTGGTGGGCTCAGGGCAGGACGCCGAGGGTGGCCTCCAACACGCATCATCTTTTATTTTATTTTTTTTGTATTCTGTTAAGTTTTTTCTGAGAAATAAATATATTAGTTAAAAAAGTTTAAAACAATCATATACTAAATACATAAATAATTAGATAATATATAAATATTTAGAGCATTCGGGGGTGGGAGAAGGCGAAACCCATCGATTACACTCATGTAGGATCGGAGATCTGTGCCATTTGACTAGTGTGTGTATATATATCGTCAATTATGATGTGATTCAAAATCCTGTTTTACAAAGGCTATTGCTGCCTAACCCGCATTACCCAACATTTTTCTCTCCCACACAAAATTTTCCCTCCCATCCCGTGCACTAGCGTCTTCTTCCAGCCGATCGTAAGAGATCTCTTGTTTTTGCAGCTGCTCTCTACATTCTGGCTTCCTCCTTTGGCAGCGGCGACGCGACGACATGGGTTTCCATTAAAAATTGCGCTTCCTCCTTTCCATTCCACCATTCAGGATGTTAAGGTGCTCATGATGGAGACTTAGACAATGAAAGAAAACAGGGAAGGAAATTTTTAGATGAAAATATTCTCAGCTTCTTATTATATTTTCAAGCATACATCATGATATATATAGGGAAAGGAGTCTCATAACTAACTCTTACATTAAAACAGAAAATGCCTAATCTTCATTCTTTATTCTTTAGGTATGTTACTGCTTTAATGTTCTTCAATGTGGCAGTTTCAGCTTGGTCTTCAATGCTTCAGTTTTAGCTTCTGGAAACGCCTTCTGATGGATTGTATCAATGCTCTTCAATACTCCCCCTTGATACTGAACATCAGAAATCTTTAGCTTGCTCCTTAACTTCATGAATCTTGCAGCTGGTAAAGGTTTGGTTAGGATGTCTGCCAACTGCTCGATGGTTGGACAGAAGCAGATTTAGATCTCTCCCTTCTCTACTAACTCCTTTAAGAAATGATATTTAAGCTCAATGTGCTTTGTGCGGTTGTGAAACACAGGATTTTTAGTAATGTTGATGGCAGAGAGATTGTACCACTAGATCTTGGTGGAATGAACTCCTGGTTTTGGAAACTTCAAATCCTATAGCAGCTTTGAGAGCCATACACCTTCACATGCTGCATTATATGCTGCTACGTACTCGGCTTCAGCCATAGATAGAACGACCACCTTCTGTTTTCATGAGGCCCAGGAGATTGGTTTATCCCTTAAGAAAAAGACATATCCTCCCGTGCTCTTCCTATCTTCTACTGCACCTCCCCAATCATTGTCAGTGTATCCAGTGAGAATGCATTCTTCTTCCTTCTCTGCTTCATATATCAGTCCCCTCTTAATAGTCCACTTCAAGTACCATAATATCCTCTTTGCTGCTTGCCAATGCTTAGAGGATGGTTTACTCATGAACCAGGAAACAATGCTGACGGCATTTTTGATGTATGGTCAAGAATTTGTTAGATAGATCAGTGATCCAACAAGGCTGCGATAATGTAACACCCTGCCAGTACGAAAAGTATAACAGCAGGTCCGGCCGGGACCCCACGCCATACAAACCACACTAGCTAGGAGTTAAAAGGGTGATAACCAGAAAAGTAATAACAAAACGAGAGTACAAAAACGTAAGCGGAAGCATTAATTAAACCATTCAAATAGACATGTCCACTATCATAGGAATGAGTCCAGAAGTAAGAGTTACGGCCTTAGGGCCTTACATCAAATCAATGTACAAAACTCCAAAAAGCATACATCGGCACGCAGGCCGGCAATACATGAGAAAACAGGAAAAAGGCTGGCCTTCAAGGGCCAACTCAGCAAAAGGACTAACGCCCGCTATTTCCCGCTAGGCTCACCTACACCTGCATAAGAACATTCCACCAAGCGGTGGCAAACAGAGTAACGGTCAGCACAGCTGACCAAATTATAACGACCCCACCCCTTTCCCGGGGTGGCGGAGCTTCTACCCTGCAATGCAAGCTACACTAGCCAGTGCTAATATAAAGAAGGTGCAACTACACAAGGTGAGGTTTCAAGCACAATCAATCTTCTAGGTTGAGCATCAAAAGAAGGGAACCTAGGTATGCACATGATGTTGGTTGGGTTCACCCGAAGGTCGCTCCACCCTAAGGGTCACAACCTTAGGTGGGAAACAAGAGCTTTTGGTCGGTCTAGGTATGACACCTTCCACGACCTCTCCCATGATCACACGGCTTTCATGAGGAAGAGACCTCTCGCCGATCTGCATGGAAACGGGTTCGGTTTAGCTTTGCCCGTGCTCTAATCGTCGCGATCTATCGCACGACGCGGGTACGGCTTCACCTCGGCCCGTAAGGGTTTAGCACTTTCAAGTGCTACACTAATTATACGCTACGCACCTAACCCCTTTACAAGGATCTAGGCTTCACGAATTCTCAACAAGGGAGGTACATACGCTCCGCATCAATATCGTGGTGAAGGTTTGCCTTCATCCAAAACTCAAAGCATGGGGCTTTCGTAGGGATCTTCACGAGACGCCTACACTTAACTCCCGCAATACTATAGGTGAGTTCACGGAGTCATTCTCCGGCACGCATTCTAGGCCTAACCTAAATGCAACGTCGCAAATCAAGCATCGCCGATTCGGGCTCACGGCCACGAATAGGCTTCACACAAAATGCCTAAATCCGCACGACTACCGGATTTTCTACATGCAATATGCCGGGGACGGACACAATCTACCCGGAGTCCCGAAGGACTTGAGGAAATCCTACACTTCACCCATTTGGTGAAAGAGATACCTCATGCAAGCAAAGAAAGAGGAATGAATGGACAAATACAAGTCCAAAGTTTGGGAGGAAGAATCGTTACCCTAGACGTGTTCTTCTTCGCCATGGATCCGAGATTCTACGCGGAGGGAAAGAACCGCACCGGGCTGCACTCTCCGGATCTGGAAACGGCTCGCGAAACGGAGCTCCGGAGCTCCGTCAATGGCGAAATCTCCTCTTCTTCTTCCTTGCCCCCTTCTTCTTCCTCTAGCCTAGGAGAGAGAAACACTATGAAATAATGAGGGTTTAATCCCTCTCCAAAGCCCTAAGACCCCCCAGCATTAAATCCCAGCCGTTGGATCGAATTCCAAGAAATTTGATCGGTCGGATCCTCTTCTCCGCTCAAAATCGCGGAACAGAATAAACAGGGCGCACGATCACAGGCGCACGGTCAGTGGTCGTGCGCGACGAGGGCAAAGGTCGTGCGCACTATCCGGGACAGAACTCTGAATTCTTGCGAATAAGCGCACGATCACTGGCGCACGATCACTGGTCGTGCGCGAAGAGGGAAATGGTCGTGCGCACTGTCCGAGACAGAACTCGATTCTCTTCTGAATTAACGCACGATCGCTGGCGCACGATCACTGGTCGTGCGCGATGAGGCCACTGATCGTGCGCTAAGAGAAGACAGGGAAAATTCTAGCCTGCTTCACGTGCCGCACTACCACTCCGCCTACTTCGCGGAACTACCAGATTTGGGGTGTTACAACTCCACCCTCCTTAAAAGAATTTCGTCCCGAAATCCAGGAAACAGTAATAGCATAAATTACAGTTATACTTTACCTGAGGGAAAAAGCTCGGGATACTCCGCAAGCATCGTTTGCTCTCTCTCCCAAGAGAGCTCCTCTCGGCCGCAGTTATCCCACCGGACTTTTACCATCCGAATGGACTTGTTCCGCAGCTGCTTTACTTCGGTATCTTCGATGCGTAAAGGCTTGACTTTCGTCGACAACCCACTATCAACCGGAACTTTGCCGACCGCAACGATATGAGTAGGCTCTTGCACTGCCTTCCTCAACACTGAAATGTGGAACACGTCGTGCAGACCGCTCAGCTCTGTAGATAGTGCAAGCCGATAAGCCGCATCACCAACACGCTCCACGATCTCGAACGGTCCTAAGTACCTCGGACTGAGCTTTTTCAAGCGTCGAATCCTTGATACCCCTTTGAACGGTTTGATCTTCAAGTAAACCCGGTCACCGACGGCAAACTCTAAGTTCCTATGCTTGGCGTTGAAATACTTTGCTTGCCTATCCTGGGCAACCAATAGCCTTTCGCGTATAGACCGGATCGTCGAAGTTGCTTCTTCAACATCCTTTCGCTTCAATAGCTTAGTATCGCCCGTTTCCGCCCAAGACAACGGCGTACGACACTTCTTACCATAGAGGGCCTCGAAAGGAGCCATCTTTATGCTGGCTTGGTAGCTATTATTGTAGGCGAATTCGATCATAAAGAGGTGATCCTCCCACCTCTTTCCAAAGTCTAGAGCGCACATTCGGAGCATATCCTCCATAGTCCTGTTGGTTCTCTCGGTCTGTCCATCCGTTTGCGGGTGGAAGGTCGTGCTGAACTTCAATTTTGTGCCCAACAGTTCATGGATAAGCCTCCAATCTTTCGATGTGAAACGCCCGTCACGATCGCTGACGATGCTATGAGGGACACCGTGCAGTCTCACGATACTATCCACATAGAGCTTTGCTAGCTTCTCTACGGAATCATCCTTCCGGTTCGGAATGAAGTGTGATACCTTTGTCAAACGGTCCACGATCACCCATATGGCGTCGTTTCCATGTTGCGATCTCGGCAATCCGTGCACGAAATCCATCGAAATATCATCAAACTTCCACTCCGGAATCGGCAAGGACTTCAGAAACCCACCGGGACGTTGACATTCCGCTTTCACCAACGCGCAAGTATGACACTTGGCCACGTAAAGGGCAATGTCTTTCTTCATGCCCGGCCACCAGAACAGTTTCTTCATATCCATAAACATTTTAGTGCTCCCCGGGTGGATCGAGTACTTGGTATGATGAGCCTCGTACATCAACTCCGCCCGTAGAGTACCAACGTTTGGGATGCATAACCTTTCCTGCTTCCACATAAGGTCGTCTTCGAAGGAGAAATCAGCGTTTAACCCTTCAACGGTTTCCGCTTTGTATCGTTTCAAGCTCTCGTCCAACTCCAATGCTTGTCGAACTCGGTCGGCAAGGTCGTAGTGAACTTCCGTCCAGTTCAAGCATGCTGAAGTAGACGTTCTCCTATCAATGCATATGATCTCCATTTCTTCTAGCTCACGGATTAGACGCTCATCGTGCATCAAAATCCAATTTGCTTGTGCGGGAGCCCGACGACTCAACGCGTCCGCGACTATGTTTCCTTTACCGGGAGTATATTTGATATCGAAGGTGTAGTCCCCAAGGAACTCCATCCACCTCCTTTGGCGCATGTTCAACTCCCTTTGATCTAGCAAGTACTTGAGGCTCTTATGGTCGGTAAAGATATCGATCTTCACGCCATATAGATAGTGCCTCCAAAGTTTGAGGGCAAAAACCACGGCCGCTAGCTCCAAATCATGGACCGGGTAATTCCTCTCGTGAACCTTCAGTTGCCGGGAGCCGTAGGCAATTACCTTCCCGAACTGCACTAGGACACAACCCAAACCACTTCCTGAGGCGTCGCTATATATTTCGTAGCCTTCCGTACCTTGTGGCGAGCATAGAATGGGCGTCGTGGTCAGACGGCTCTTTAGCTCTTCAAAAGCTCATGCGCACTCGGGCGACCAAACGAACTTATGATCCTTCCTAGTCAGTTTTGTGAGAGGAAGTGCGATCCTCGAGAAGTTTTCCACAAAGCGCCTATAATAGCCGGCAAGTCCTAAGAAACTTCGGACTTCCGCTACGTTTTTCAACAAAGGCCACGCTTGGATCGCTTCTAACTTCGACGGATCAACTGCAATTCCTTCGCCACTAACAACATGACCAAGGAATGCCACTGACGGTAGCCAAAACTCGCACTTGGAGAACTTGGCATATAGCTGACTCCTCCTCAAGGTGCTCAGGACCGCGTGCAGATGCCCTACATGCTCCTCTTCCGACTGAGAGTATACCAAAATGTCATCGATGAAGACGATCACAAATTGATCTAAATACTCTTGGAATGTCCTATTCATCAAGTCCATGAATACCGATGGTGCGTTGGATAGACCGAACGGCATTACCGTGAACTCGTAGTGTCCAAAGCGGGTACTGAACGCTGTCTTTGGAATGTCACATTCCCTTATTCGCAGTTGATAGTAGCCGGACCTTAGGTCTAGCTTGGAGTAAACCGTCGACCCCATCAGTTGGTCGAATAGATCATCGATTCTAGGAATCGGATATCGGTTTTTCTCGGTCAACTTGTTTAGCTCTCTATAATCAATACATAGACGCAAGCTCCCATCCTTCTTTTTCACAAAGAGGACCGGTGCACTCCAAGGCGAGGAACTTGGACGTACGTAGCCTTGCTCTAGCAGCTCTTGCAATTGGACCTTCAACTCTGCCAATTCCTTTGGCGCTATTCGGTAAGGTGAGCGGGCCACAGGTTTGGCACCTGGCACCAACTCGATACAGAAATCAATCTCCCGATGAGGCGGAGCCCCAGGGAGTTCGTTAGGAAACACGTCGGCGTATTCCGCTACAACTAGGACATCACACAACCTGGGCTTTGGCTCCGAAGCCTCCAACAAGGTGAAGAACAACTCGGCGCCTTTTCTCACCGCCTTAACCACTTAGAGAGCAGACATCAGCATCTTGCTCGCTCCTCGCATACCGGCGAATGTGGTTTCATCGTCGGTGTTCGTTCCCAGAGTGATCTCCTTTGCATTGCAATCTATGCATGCTCGCTGCTCCGAGAGCCAGTCCATGCCGAAGATCACATCGAATTCAGCTAACGGTAGTAACGACGCTTCCAAGTCAAAATCTTGGCTTCCGATCCGCACCTTCACACGGCTCTTCCTATCCGCACTCATTCGAGATCCATTGGGTAGCACTACTTCCAATCTATCCTCTACAAAGGTAGACGACACTCCGATTCGCACCACGAAGTCCTCGGACAGAAAAGAGTGCGATGCACCCGTATCGAATAGAGCTCTCGCCGGGTAGTTGAAAATTAGGACGAAACCTAATTGTACACAAATAACACATATAGTCGTACAACAGTAAGAATCATATACATAGTTGTAAAAGCTAACTTCTAATTCGTACCTGTGACGACATCGGTTTGTCGTATAGCTTCTTGTTGGCCAAGCGAATAGACTCTCGGCTGAGTCGGAATGTGTTGGGAGGCCGAAGACTATGCCGCTTTGCCCTTTTCCGCAGCCCGAGCATAATCCACCGCTCGATTTGCCGCCTTTGTGGGACCACTTCGACACACCGCAGCTTTGTGTCCCACCTTCCCGCAGGTGAAACACGTAATAGGAGTCCTCGCGGTCGTGGCTCCCGAAACATTCGAAGAAGCTGGTTCCGCCTGTTTGAACTTCCGCTTGCTCCTTCTGAAGTCCGGCTTGGACTGAGAGGCCGGCGCATGAAACTCGGGTTTCTTTACAACACTCTTTGCTTGTACCCTCTTCATGTCCAACTCCAAAGATCTGGCGGTTTGCACCATCACTTGGAAGCCAAACATCATAGGGCCTGCAAGGAGCAGCATCAACTCGTCCCGAAGCCCTTCATAGAATTTATTCGTCTTCGTCTCCTCATCCTCCACCAATGACCCCGCATAGCGACTCAGTCTGGTAAACTCATGTAAGTAATCGTCAACGGAGCGATCACCTTGGGTTAACCTCAGGAACTGATTTTGTAACGCAATGCGTTGGGCAGAGGGGATAAACCGCTGGAGGAACGACTTTGAAAACTCAGCCATTGTTATTTCAGTAATGTCTCTATCGCCGAACTTGTGCAGTTCCTGCTCTTCCCACCACAGCACAGCCTCTCCGTCAAGAAGGAAAGTGGCTAAGGTGACCATCATGGCTTCGTCCGTCGCCGTCGCCCTCAGAGTTCTTCTAACTCTTGACAACCAGTCTTCTGCCACCGTTGGGGACTCAGATCCCGAGAAGGTAGGAGGATTAAAGCTCAAGAAGTGCTTTAATTGTTGGTCACGCACTCGCCCCGCAACTACTTGCGCAACTTGACGCTCCACCCTCGGTGCTAACGCCGGTTCCACTGCAGCTACTGGCACAGGGGCATCAACCCTCGGTGCTACCGCAGGTTCCACTGCAGGTTCAATTACCGGGGCCGCATCTGTAGTAGGCGTAGCAGGCTGTGCAAGCCTTTGCGGTTGAGCATTGATCATCGCGAAGACTGCTTCTGCGACCATTCTGATCATCTCAGCCGAAGGAGTGGTTGCTGGCACCTCAGCCGACCCACTACTTTCAGCGGTGTTATGGGGTTGAGACCGCCCTGCAGCACTTCTAGTCACCTATAATCATGCAAGGCACAATTTAGTGACCCTAAACATATCAAACATCAATCATGGAACGCTCAGGTTCCGCAAACAAGTATGTTTTTTCATTCCTAAGTGGACATTCTTATTAGTTTTTGTCGTTTTAGGTGAATGCACAGCCCGTGCGCACCACCCCTTAAAAGGAATTCGTCCCGAATTTGCTAAACTACGGATCGACGCCTTAAGTCCGATACCAAATTGTAACACCCTGCCAGTACGAAAAGTATAACAGCAGGTCCGGCCGGGACCCCACGCCATACAAACCACACTAGCTAGGAGTTAAAAGGGTGATAACCAGAAAAGTAATAACAAAACGAGAGTACAAAAACGTAAGCGGAAGCATTAATTAAACCATTCAAATAGACATGTCCACTATCATAGGAATGAGTCCAGAAGTAAGAGTTACGGCCTTAGGGCCTTACATCAAATCAATGTACAAAACTCCAAAAAGCATACATCGGCACGCAGGCCGGCAATACATGAGAAAACAGGAAAAAGGCTGGCCTTCAAGGGCCAACTCAGCAAAAGGACTAACGCCCGCTATTTCCCGCTAGGCTTACCTGCACCTGCATAAGAACATTCCACCAAGCGGTGGCAAACAGAGTAACGGTCAGCACAGCTGACCAAATTATAACGACCCCACCCCTTTCCCGGGGTGGCGGAGCTTCTACCCTGCAATGCAAGCTACACTAGCCAGTGCTAATATAAAGAAGGTGCAACTACACAAGGTGAGGTTTCAAGCACAATCAATCTTCTAGGTTGAGCATCAAAAGAAGGGAACCTAGGTATGCACATGATGTTGGTTGGGTTCACCCGAAGGTTCCCCACAACCACCTAAGCAATCGCATGAGGCTAAACACAATATCAAATTCACAACACTCCACCCTAAGGGTCACAGCCTTAGGTGGGAAACAAGAGCTTTTGGTCGGTCTAGGTATGACACCTTCCACGACCTCTCCCATGATCGCACGGCTTTCATGAGGAAGAGACCTCTCGCCGATCTGCATGGAAACGGGTTCGGTTTAGCTTTGCCCGTGCTCTAATCGTCGCGATCTATCGCACAACGCGGGTACGGCTTCACCTCGGCCCGTAAGGGTTTAGCACTTTCAAGTGCTACACTAATTATACGCTACGCACCTAACCCCTTTACAAGGATCTAGGCTTCACGAATTCTCAACAAGGGAGGTACATACGCTCCGCATCAATATCGTGGTGAAGGTTTGCCTTCATCCAAAACTCAAAGCATGGGGCTTTCGTAGGGATCTTCACGAGACGCCTACACTTAACTCCCGCAATACTATAGGTGAGTTCACGGAGTCATTCTCCGGCACGCATTCTAGGCCTAACCTAAATGCAACGTCGCAAATCAATCATCGCCGATTCGGGCTCACGGCCACGAATAGGCTTCACACAAAATGCCTAAATCCGCACGACTACCGGATTTTCTACATGCAATATGCCGGGGACGGACACAATCTACCCGGAGTCCCGAAGGACTAGAGGAAATCCTACACTTCACCCATTTGGTGAAAGAGATACCTCATGCAAGCAAAGAAAGAGGAATGAATGGACAAATACAAGTCCAAAGTTCGGGAGGAAGAATCGTTACCCTAGACGTGTTCTTCTTCGCCATGGATCCGAGATTCTACGCGGAGGGAAAGAACCGAACCGGGCTGCACTCTCCGGATCTGGAAACGGCTCGCGAAACGGAGCTCCGGAGCTCCGTCAATAGCGAAATCTCCTCTTCTTCTTCCTTGCCCCCTTCTTCTTCCTCTAGCCTAGGAGAGAGAAACACTATGAAATAATGAGGGTTTAATCCCTCTCCAAAGCCCTAAGACCCCCCAGCATTAAATCCCAGCCGTTGGATCGAATTCCAAGAAATTTGATCGGTCGGATCCTCTTCTCCGCTCAAAATCGCGGAACAGAATAAACAGGGCGCACGATCACAGGCGCACGGTCAGTGGTCGTGCGCGACGAGGGAAAAGGTCGTGCGCACTATCCGGGACAGAACTCTGAATTCTTGCGAATAAGCGCACGATCGCTGGCGCACGATCACTGGTCGTGCGCGAAGAGGGAAATGGTCGTGCGAACTGTCCGAGACAGAACTCGATTCTCTTCTGAATTAACGCATGATCGCTGGCGCACGATCACTGGTCGTGCGCGATGAGGCCACTGATCGTGCGCTAAGAGCAGACAGGGAAAATTCTAGCCTGCTTCACGTGCCGCACTACCACTCCGCCTACTTCGCGGAACTACCAGATTTGGGGTGTTACAGATAATTAGTTTTTGACACCTGATTTTGCTCATCAGAATGTCGTAGCTTGTTTCCAGTAATCATGGGAGTTGTAGTAGGATTACAATCTTTCATCTGAAATTTTTCTAAGAGTCTTTCAACATAATTTTCCTGGCTGATAGAAATTCGACCTGGAATTTGATGGATTTGGAGGCCAAGGAAGAACTTCATGAGTCCTAGATCACTCATCTCATATTCATTCATCATAATGTTTTTAAAATCAGTGACAATCTCATCTTTAGTGCCAATAAAAATTAGATCATCAACATAGAGGCTCATGAGGATATAATGGATGTTGGAATACTCTTTGATATATAAAGAAGGTTCACTAAGGCTTTTAGTAAACTTATTTTTGATGAGATAACTATCAATTTTTGAGTTCCAATCTCTTGGAGCTTGTTTTAAACCATACAAGTCTTTATGTAGTTTGTAAACCTTGTGCCTTTCATTTGGTTTTTCAAAACCTTCAGGTTGTTGAACAAAGACTTCTTCTACTAAGCCTCCATTTAAAAATGCCGACTTGACATCTAGCTGGTGGACAAGGAGATGTTTTTGAGCAGTTATGGCAAGGAGTGTTCTAATTATTTCCATTCTAGCCACAGGTGCAAATGTTTTAGTAAAATCAATACCAGCTTTTTGTACATACCCTTTTGCAACGAGGCGAGCTTTGTGTTAATGAATATCTCCTTGTTCATTGAGCTTTGTCTTGAAAACCCACTTGAGTCCAACAATCTGTTTATTTGCTGGTCTTTCAACCAGCTCCCATGTTTGATTTTTTTTAATCATATGTATTTCCTCGTGCATTGCTTCAATCCATGCGGGAATGGTTGAGGCTTGATAATAACTTTCTGGTTCCTGGTAGTAGAGAGCAAATTCATTACTACTATAAATTTCTGCAAGAGATTTGTACCTTCTTGGAGATGATGAGTCCAGATCCATGTCTTCTTCAATGGGAGAAACAACCAAGGATTCATCCTCTGTCATGGATGACTGAAACTCAGTGAGATCAGTAACCGGCAAGGATGAGCAAGGCTTCTGATCCAACTGTGCCTTCCACTCCCAGGTCCTGTTTTCATCAACTAAAACATCTCTAGATATTAGTAGTTTGTTAGATATTGGATCAAGAAGTCGGTAAGCCTTTGAATCTGAGCTATATCCAACTAGAATTGTTTGTTGTGCCTTCTCATCAAGCTTCTTTCTTTCTTCTTTTGGAATATGTTTGTATGCAAGGCTCCCAAACACTTTTAGATGATCTACCCGTGGCTTGCGCTTATACCAAACTTTATATGGAGTCTGGTTATTCAAACTTTGGGTAGGTGATCTATTTAATATGTAAACAGCAGTGTGGACTACTTCAGCCCAAAAGGATTTTGGCATTTGGTGATGTCTCAACATTGAGCGGGCCATCTCAACGATAGTTCGATTGCGTCGCTCCACCACACCATTTTGCTCAGGTGTGTAACTGGCCGTCATTCCTTTGCCTTCAATTTTTAGTTCTTTCCCATCTCCCAACATGATAGTTGAATGGAAAGTTTCATCAAGCTCTGAGAAAGATGCCTTGGATTGGGCCGTATGATTTGAACACCCGCTATCTATTAGCCAGATGTGCTCCTTGTCATCTTCAATATGCATGTTGGTAAGGAAGACCAGCTCCTTAACTTCTGTTGCTTTTGCATCTTCTTTGACTTTGCCCTCTTCCTTATTCTTGAACCATCCCTGTCAAAATGTGTTGCCCTTTTGCACCTTTTGCACTTAAAGTAGCAATCCTCAGTTTGGTGATTACTCTTTTTGCATAAAGTACAAAAATTACTTTGTCTTTCTTGATGAAAAAGGGGATTTTGCTGAGAGTCTTGGTGTTGCTTATATTCACTTCTTCTACCTCTCCCTCCCACCTCTAGAAATGTTGAAGGAGGGTGATCGATGTGATGATGGAGAGGATTTGTTGATGTGGGCCTTAGAAAAGAAGGCTTGCTCAAGAGATGTGTCATGTCTCTTGAATCTGTCTTCAAAAGACTGCAATGAGCCCAAAAGCTCAGGCAAGGATAGGGTTTGAAGGTCTTTGGACTCTTCAATTGCGGTTACAATCGGATCGAATTTGGTTGGTAAACTTCGAAGTAGTTTAGAGATAATTTTTCTATCCTCAATGGCATCACCAAGACTTTTGATTTGATTTACAATGTTCATGGCTCGGGAGATGAATTCTTGGATTGTCTCTGGCTCTTTCATGAACAAAGTATCAAAAAGGCGCCATTGGTGTTGTAATTTGACAGCAATTACCTTAGTAGATCCTCGAAATTCTGTGTTCAAGATCTCCCAAGCAGCCTTTGATGTAGCTGCTCCCATGATGCGCGGGTAAAGTTGTTTGCTGACACCTTGATGGATATACAAGAGTGCCTTAGCATCGTTCTTGCTATCTTCTGCCGCCTGTTTGGTGCGTGTAGCGGTAGCATCTGTCGTTTCTTTGGAGGAGGCTGGAGTAGTTTCTCCGACACCTTTTTCAACAACGTCCCATAATCCTTGAGAAAGGAACAGGAGACGCATATGTGTGCGCCAGGAATCAAAGTGGTCACCTTCAAAGAGAGGGACCCCTGATTGGGAGTATGAGAATAGCTGATTGGAAGCCGCCATATGATGTAAATGATTGCCAAACACTCTCAAATGTGGAGAAAAATCAAAAAATTGATGGCGTGTAAGCTTTTGCAAGCTCTGATACCACTATTAAGGTGCTCACTATGGAGGCTCAGACAAAGAAAGAAAACGGGGAAGGAAATTTTTGGATGAAAATATTCTCAGCTTCTTATTATATTTTCAAGCATACATCATGATATATATATAGGGAAAGGAGTCTTATAACTGACTCTTACATTAAAACAGAAAATGCCTAATCTACATTCTTTATTCTTCCGGTACGTTACTGCTTTAATGTTCTTCAATGTAGCAGTTTCAGCTTGGTCTTCAATGCTTTAGTTTCAGCTTCTGGAAATTCCTTCTGATGGATTGTATTAATGCTCTTCAATACAGGAATCCCCACTGCCTCTAGAGTTCGCAGGCATCACCCTCTCACTTTTCCCTACATTCCTTCTATCCTTCCGTTGTTCGCTGGTTATTCTTCTCAAAACTCGATTAGAAATGTTCTTAGGTTCCGGCGAGGTTTTTCATCTCCGACCAAGTTATGCTTCTCTGGTCAGGCTCAGCATCTCCAGCCAGGCACTGCATCTTCGTCCAGGCTCTGCATATCCGGCCAAGCTCTACATCTCCATCTACATATGAGCATCTTTCAGAGTGATATCCAAAAAAACAAATATGTACTCTAACTCATGGGAAAAAAATTCCAATTACTTGAAACTAAATGAATAAACTCTTCGGATGGAGCTCATGAACACCTCTTTATATCCAAAAAAGTAACCCCTCTTCATATCCAAAAAAGTAACACCTCTTTATATCCAAAAAAGTAACATCTATTTACTAAGGGATCAAAGAAATATGCAGATGTTATCATGCATGCGGAAAGAATGTTGAAGTCTGAAAATTAATGGAACACAACTCAGGCTCTGTTTGGGAGGGCGGCGGCAGCTGGAGAAGGAAAAAAGGTCAGGACTGGAGTGGGAGGGTTGCGGCTGGGAACGATGCCTTTTCTTTATTCCGCAGAGGGAGGGAGGGAGCAAATGTCGGCGTGTGTGCCTCTGAGGCGTTTGTTTTCTTGCCTTGCGGTGGCTGTTGCTCCCGCACCAGCATCCCGTTGCCCAACCGAAGAAAGCCTCAAGCTCAACATGTGATAGAAAACATTAGATATTCAAGAGAAACCATCAGTATCCACTCCTTTATTACCAACCCTCAAATGAAACTACAATTGATGGTCTGATATCTCTAGAAAATTTTACTCGGGCATAAAATTAATTGTGATAATAATTACTAGATTTGAATTCCAATGCAGTAACTATGATAGATGTTATTATAATTGTGATAATAATTATTAGATTTAAATTTTGTATGCAGTAACATGTGGTATATCTTCTCTCAGTTACATGTTCCCAAAGGTTAACTATGATGGTCTGATAGGAAGATGGTCTAAAAAGACCCAATTTGATTGTGATTATCATAATTACGATGATAATTATTAGATTTCAACTTCTACGGAGTAACATGTGGCATATATTTTCTCAGGTACATCTTCCCAAAGATTAGTCAAGGGAGATCCTAGTACATGTTCAAGAGTGGGTGCATGGTTCTCATATTTTGCATAACCAATGAAACTGAGAAATTGTTAGATATGACTTAGTTGGGTTGAATCATTCCTGCAACGTCCAGTGCAACAATTCCAAGCTTATTTTAATGATGTGTAATTTATATTTTCTTTGTTGGGTGAGTTGTATGATTCTATTTTACTAGATTGATCTTTTTTCCATGAAAAGACATTTTGTTTTAATTTTATTCATTTGTCGAGTTGATGTATTCTTCAATCTAGCCTGAACATGTAGAGACTTACACTAGAGTTTTAGCGGCGGCGAGATGATGTTGGTGGTCGTTTTTGTGGAGGTTTCCTTCACTCCTACTTGGCGCTTCGTTGTCCTACTCAAGGTCTGTGCAATGTTTGTGAAGAAAAGCTCCACCTTCTACATTTTAATGTTGTTTTTACATATTATTATTAATGAAATAAATCTAACAGCTATTGTATTTTGCATTCTTATACAGTACCCATTTAAGAAGGGGAGCCTTGGCGCACCGATTGAGATGTTGCAGTCATGTCGTGTGACCTTGAGGTCACGGGTTCGAGTCCTGGAAGCAACCTCTTGCAAAAATGCATGGTAAGGACTTTTTTTACAGTACCCATCCAATATGTTCTTTGATTGGAACATATGGGAAAAAATCCAAATGCAAAAATATCCATACCATTTATTTTTGAACAAAGATGTTTTATTCTAAACATTATATGTGTTATTTCATTTCTTCAATCCATGTACAAAACTTAATGGTCCAATGTTTGCTATTTATTTGTAATTCACTTAATATTTTCTGCATTCCTTCACAACCTACACCCATGCTCCATCTATGAAAATATGCATATCAAATAAACATCGTCACTTTATGCAAACTTTTCTATGCATAATGATATGAAGTGCTGAATGGAAATAAAAACTCATAATAGGGCACCATAACAAATTGGTTCCAGGTCTTCCATTTACCAAGAAAATCTGAAGTAATATATAGGTACATGATTATATATTTGGATAAGCATTGCCGCCCTGGTTGCTGCTGGTGGAAGGAGATTACCTGACCCAGAGCAATTTGTCTTTCTACATTTACTTCATAACTAATAGTTTTGTTTGTATTATTTTTTACTTATGTTAGGAACCTTATTACAATTTTCTGTTGCACTCATTCATTTAAGTTAACATATGTCTCCTATAGGTCATAGCATTTAAATTTTTTTATTGTCAAAATCAAATTCGGCATGCTTTTTAATGTTGTCATCCCAAATGAAAGGAATAGCATGTTTTTTGTTGGTTTACATATTTTTGAAGAGTCTGAGTGGATTTATATATACACAGGTGCCAAGAAGCTATGCACAGAGAGAATGGATCAAATGGAATAAAATAGAGGACGAGTCCATTTTATCTAAGCTTATTGCTTTCTGTTGTTTGGATCTGCTTTATTGTTCTTTATTTAAGTATGATAATTTTATAATTGTGTAAAATTTGATATAATTTGGTTCAAGTAATTGAATGGTGTCATTGCCATTGCATTTGGGGTTTTTTTTTAATAAATTATAGTAGTATTTCAGTGGGTACAGTTCAATTCTATTTTTGAAAATACAAATGAGAAAAGAACTCATTGTGGTTAATGCTTAGTAGTTTTTTTATAAGATGAAGTGTGGTGGTTGGCTCAATGAAGAGAGTGGAAAATGTGCCAAGCATTCGCCATGGTTTTAAACTGTGGTAAATGTGTTTTTTAATAAATCTTTCAAGCATTTTCCATGGTTTCAAACCGTGGTAAATTTTTTTTTAAAATCTGCCAAGTATTAGCCACGGTAAAATACCGTGGCTAATAATGGACTTTTAGCCATGGCAGAGGCACCGTGGCAAATAACTGCTGAAATCAAGACCTTTAGCCACGGTTTAAAACCGTGGCTAAAAGTCGTAGCAAAAAACTATTTTCCACTGAATGAGTGTGGCAAATACTTTTTGCCACGCTCGTATAGCCCACGCCCATTTGTCGTGGGCAGGCCGTGGCTAAAAGTCTTTTTCCACGGTTTTGGACTTTTAGCCACGACAATTTGCCCTGGCTAAAAGACCTTTTTCCGGTAGTGTGTTGATGAACTACAAGGTAAGGCTGATTTAATCATATCAAATCTAGAGAAAAGATTTAAACTAATCCATCATGAACCAGCAGATTACTGGGGGGATGATATTGAAGATGATAATGCCTCATCTGAGGGGGTGCAGCAGAAGAAAGTTTCTGATAAAGAAGATAGGGATGCTCCTAATGAGGGGGAGCAAATAGGCTCAGCTAACAAAGGAAGTAAGGAGGCTGTAGAAGATGATGCTGCCAAGAAGGATGATGCAGTTGAGGGGGAGCATGACAAGCATGCAATTGAGCCATTAATAGTGGTACCTAAAGTCCATCCCTCCACATCAGCAGTATCACATGAACAACTCCTAAGTTCAATCAATTCATTTATTGAAGGTCATATGACTTCAATTAAGGATTATATTGATAGTTTTGTCTTGACAATAAAGAAAGAACTCATAATTGAAATACAAGAAATTAAGGAAGAAACTTCCTTCCTTAAAAAGCAGATGACAAAGTGGTTTGACCTAGCAGAAAAATCTATTGTATCTCAGAATACAATTTTAAGATGAATAGACAAACATCTGCAGCTATCTTAGCAAGACATGTCATATGTCAAGAATTATGTTAGCAAGACCGATGAGGTCATAAAGAAGACCTCCAATTACATTGAAGACTATGTATGGAACATAGCTACATCAATGATTGGAGAGGCAGAAAAGATGAAGGCTGAGCTCAATCAGACTTAGAAAATGCCTTCCAAACCCTCTAAGGATCTGTTGTTGTTGCCTCCCAAAGCTCAGAAGCTAAAGTTGTTGAAGAATCTAGAAAGGGCGAGGTGGCCAATGTTGAAACCCACTCTGAGCTAGATCTCCAAGTTCTACAGGGAACAGGAATAGCTCTAAATCTTCCTCTGCTGGACAACTTCAGAAAAGATTATTTTGATTTTGAAGGTCAAGCTAAGATAGCACAAAATGCTCAGCTTGCAAAAAGGAGGAAAAGAGAAGGTGTGCTGCTAGCTGAAGAATTCATGGCTAAGCAAAGAAAAGAGCAGGGCAATGACCCTGATTATGAGTATTGGAGTGAGGACTCCAAAAGCATTATTATGACTGCTTGGCTGAACTATGGCCAAATCTGCAAGGACATTGATAGGATATACCCAACTGAAGAATGGATAAGGCATCTGAAAAGAAATTCAAAGAGGGAAAGGGACTTCAAAGTAAATCTTGTAAGGAAGCACAATCCAAAGAGGATGCCTTCAAGATATATTCTAAAGACATATCTGTAATTCAAGAGGCAAGAGAATAAGAAGAAGCTAGCTGAGATAAAAGCTGCTGCTGAAGAAATGGAGGCTGCTGCTGAAGGAAAGGAGGCTGCTGTTGATGATGCTGAATGATCAACTTCAGCAAAGAAGAGAAAAACTTAAATTTATGTATTTAGTTTTTATTAAATCAAAATGTAAACTGAACAATGTATCAACATTTTGCCATAAATGAAAGTGATTCTGAATGGTTGATATATTATCCTATGTTATAGGCCATCATTAGTTATGCTTAATATAGTTCCATATTAATGCTTTACATATTCTATGGTGCCTATATGTGTTGAACAATATTATTGCTATGTTATGTTGTCATGACCATCTTATAACTTGTCATGATATTTTCCATAATGCCCATTTTCTGTTAACAAATACTTGTTATGTTTTCATGAATGTTATTTCATACTGTGTCATGATAGTTTTTTTTGTGGTTATGTATCTTAGCATTGGTGTATGGTCTGCCTTCTTCAAATAGGGTGAGATTGTTGGAAATATTGCCATCAATGTTCCCTTGATTTGAAGAGGCATCACAAACAATGTTAAGTACATATAATATTTGATAAACCCTATTCTACATCATGTATATGCAGGGTTAGGTTGTTCCAAACTTTGGAATAAGTTCCGTGGTTTTACTGATAAAACAGATGAGAAGACTTGACTTTTTCAGCTGAACCGTTGAGACGAGGCCAAGAGCCAATGAGAAGGGGACTGGTTCAGCTGATCTGCATTTATGCAGAATCTGCTGAGAAGACAATCTGTCTCAGCAGATCCACTAAGACGAAGACAAATTCAGCTGCTGAGACTGAAGGCTGTCTCAGCCCAACCGCTGAGGCAGATTCATATATGAATAATACACTAGCGGGATCTGCTTTTGGCGCAAACAGCTATAAAGCAAGATAAAGTATTCTATTACCCTCCATGTTGTGTCAGGGGCCTTCTTAGTGCCATTGTAGATGGATAAGAGTATAAAGGAACAAGTTGGGGCATTGTAGAAAGTGTGTTGAAAAGTGGAGAAAGATTTTCACTATTCCATTGATGGCTTCCACAAGTGCTCTCCTTCCTGCTTCCTGAACCTGCAAGAAAATACAAGGAGAGAAGATAGCTCTTGTTAGTTTATAAGGTTTGTAGTCTAAATCACCTAGAGGGGGTGAATAGGTTTCTTTTAATTTCTTTTAATTTCTTTTAATTAGTGTATCTGTTTTCTGGTTTAGAGCAAGGATCAATCACACAGAAAGCACACAAGTATGTATAGAGGTTCCTCAAGACAGGGTGTCTTGAGTAGTCCTCTTTCACCCTTCACCTTTCTAACAATGTGTTAGACAATGCCAACTCCTCCAATCTCGGCTCAAAGAGCTTACAACTCAGATCCCTCAGGATCTCTATGGTTTTTCCAAACCCTACCCAGGCTAAACAGCCCTACCTCAGATCAGCTCCTGATCCTACAGCTCAGACCTCAGCAGGTCCTGCAACTTAGGCTAAACATCCCTACAACTCAGGCTCAGCAGCCCTACCTCAGATCAGCTCCTGATCCTACAGCTCAGACCCCTTCAAGGTCCTACAACTCAAAGGAATCCTCCTCCTACAGCTCAGGCCTTCAACCCTACAATTCTGGCTGTTAAGCCCTACAACTCAGAACCCTCAGGTTCCTACAACTCAGACCAATGGTCCTACAACATTGGTTGTTAAGCCCTATAGAAAGATGAGTGTAAAACTTACTACAGATGACAGCAAGTCCCCTGTAGTTCCTGCACAGCTTGTGCTTCCTGTAGCTGGTGATGTTGATGGCAGCTACTAACTGATCTTCTTCTTCAGATGAAGGTTGGAAGATCTCCTTGCTCCTTCTTGCAAAGGAGCTAACTTTTTCTCTCTTCTTCTTCTTGGTTGTTCAGAGAGCAGCAGGAGAGAAAACAAGAGCTTCTGCCGTCAATGGAATAGTGAATCTGTCGGCTACTTTCAAATGATTTTCTAATTCAAATGATATTACATTAAATGTTCAAGCTTAGATGTTTAGTACAGACATTTCAAATAGTTCAACTTATGATTATACATTAAATAATTTAAAGAGCATCTCAAGGCAGGGTCTTCTTAGATGGTCCCTGGGAAGAGCTTTCTTCATCTTCAGACTTTCTCTTCCTAGCTTCAGCAGCAGCCTTGATCTTCTCCTTTACTTTGAAGTACAGAAATGGCTTGGGAAGATATCTTGTGGGAATACTTATAGGAGTTTCCCTTCTTACCATGTTTTCCTTGAGAATCCTTTCCCTTAGAGATTCCCTCTCAATGTGCTTGATCCATTCAGCAGTTGAATAGACATGGTCAATGTCCTTGAGTTGATTGTCATAGCTGACCCAGGTGTTGACAACAATTGTGTCCAACTCCAGATTGTCATCCTTATGGAGTGGATCCTCTAATCTTTCCATCCTCTTTTGGTCCATATACTCTTCAGCAGTCTGAATGCCCTCTGCCCTTCTCCTCTTTGTTTCCTTTTCATCTTGAATTAGATATGATTGACCTTGGAAGTCAAAATCTTCAGATCTGCTTGGATTCAAGATAGGAAGATTTAAGGCAATCCTTGTTCCTTATAATACTTTTAAGCTTGAGGTCCAATGATTATCATTAACCTTTTTAACCATAGTTAGGATATCTTCTTGAATTGCATTGGAAGCTTTGTTGACCACTTCCACCACTTGCTTGCTGGTTGCTGTCTGATTGGAGAGTATCAGCCGGTGGGCATTCTCCATGTTGTTATATAGCTTTATGTGAGCTCCTTTCAGCTTAGCATTTAGCTTGGCAACCTTCTCCTCCCCCTCTTTGCCTTTTTCCAATATCTTTTTCTCTATTTCAGAGTGTTGATCTATTGTGGATTGGGAGAGAGTTTGAAAAGTGCTGTCCACATCATCCAAAATTCTTTCCTTGGCCTTGTCAATGTGGGACATGACATGGCTGCTAGATGTATTAGCCACTTGTGCCATCCTGACAACAGCTTTCTCCCAGATATTTTCATTCTTGTAAAGCTGGTTCTTTACATATGTAATGTCCTTTGAGGAGACTCCTTGATGATCTGCAATTTGCTTCAGAACAGTGTGCTGGGCAGCAACAGTGCCTTTGGCCATCTCAAACCACCTGGTCATTTGCTAGAGGATATGAGCAGAAGCAGTAGAGACATCATGGATCTGGGTATTCAGCCCAGTCCTTACTGCAGCCACCCTTGACTCCATCCTTTGCTCACTTGCTTGAATTTCCTGAGATAATGTTGTTCTTGTAGCATATAACTCCTCCATTATCTGAGCACTAGCATCTTGAACTTTTTCTGCAACTAGCTCTTTCACAGACAACATCTGACCCTCAATGATGGATTGTATTCAGTTCAGCAGGTCAGATGTGTCCAGCACAGCTGCAGGCCTTTCCTAGGCAACTTCTTTCTCCACTACCTCCTCAGCTTCATAGCTGGCCTTCTCCATTGCAGGTTCAGATCTTGGCAGCTCTTCAACATTTGGGTTGTGCTCCCCCTCACTAGCACCCCCATAATTATCTCCAAGGGGAGGGCTATGCTCCCCCTCACTCAGAGCATCCATATTTGGGGAATTCTGTCTAGGAGAACCTGAAAAATGATTGATGGGTTTGTTAGACACCTAGACTAGACTATTGTTAGAGGGGAGAAGCCTAACTGAGAACCGAATTTACCATGGATAGGTGAGTTCAGTAGTTCATCTTCAGCTCGAGGAACAGCTGGATCAGTATCAATCTGAGTTGGCTCAGAAGTAGAATCAACTCTTCCCTGGGGTTCATCATCCCCACATGTCCTGGGAACATCTTCTCCTCCCACATCTTCTATGTGATCTTGAGGATCATTATTCTTCTTGGAGAACTCAGCACCTCCTACCTCACTCTTCTTTACTTTCTTCTTCTTATCCTTCATCTCAGCCACCAAGGAAGGTTGGCTCATGGGTAGGACCCTTGTTGACCTGTCCAATGTCTTTATATCCAGTCTCTTCAAGTAGTGGATATTGATACCCTTGAAGGAGGAGAATTGGTCTGGATATGCATTCAGCAGGAAGAGTGATAAGATTCTTCCTAAGTTTGGAGCCTGCAGACATTGCTTAATCCTTTGGTGCAGGACAGTTCCCCAGCATGTCCTTTTCTTCATGATGATCCTTGCAACCAGCTCAAACATCGGTTGTGAGATTGTGTCATGTGATCCTGGCTTGCACAGAAGGGCCTTTCCCACTATATCACACAACAACTTCCCCTTTTGGTTGAAGAATTTCTTCTTCAAAGATGAAGTCTGGGAATCACTATAATCACACCATCTTAAGGCTTGCTCCTTGTCTGATGCAGATATCTCCTCTTCTTCCACTGTAGGTAGGTGCAGTACCTTTTCCAATCTCTTAGGGGACAGTTTCACCCTTATCTTTCCAATCTTAGATGATAAGCCATCCTTAGTAGATGACTGCTTGGCATTTGCATAGAACTCTAGCACTTCATGCTTGAATATCTAAGAGGGTCCAGATAGCAAGAAGTCTAGACCGGCTTCAGAAATGAGGGAGATGACACCTAGAATCTCTGGCGAGGCATGGAGAAAGCCATCCCTCACCAACTCATAGCCTTCAAGCAACTCCTTCACAATCTTGGGCGCCATTTGCTCGAAGAGAAGAACCCTGGGATGGAAGGGTAGAAGTTTTGTCTCGACGCCTGGAGTAGTGCAAGAGAATGTGAAGAGTCATCTAGCACGGTCTGCTATTTATACACTAGGTCTTATTGTTAACCTAATCGACTCAGCGGAACAGCTGAGAAGATTTACCTAAAATTTCATCCTAGGGCAGAGTTCGTCGAACTCAAACTAGAGTTCGTCGAGCCTTAACTAGGTTTATCTAAAACTTTAACATAAGACTGAGTTCGTCGAACTCAAGGCTGAGTTCGTCAAACTCAGGACAGAGTTCGTCCAGCCCAGATTTTTCTTAGCTGTTAAAATGCAATCTGAAGCATAGCTTAGGCAGATTGTACTGGTTAATCTTATCATCCCACTTTAACATTATTAGAGATAGCATTTGATGATAATTCCATAATAAGGAGGACAAATGCTTACCTTGAGGATTTAGTCCTCTACTTGATGTTGAATCTATGATATCAACCTCCTGTCTCTCATGTGCCATTTGCACTCCCTGTTCAAGTACCAAATGATGATGGGGCTGGTACTTGAACTATCCTGCAAAACAGAGTTTAATGTCCCTTAGGAGCCCAAGATGACTTGGGTCATAGGTTCTTGTTAGCATAATCAAATGACCTTACTCTAGCTGCACCCTTTGCAGGAAGGTTCATCTTTGCACATGGCACATTAGGGTTGTGCCAACAGTCTATGGCAAAGTGTCCTACCTTACCACATCACCAACATTCATGAATGTTGTATCTTCTCTTCTGAACACTTCTTGATGGTTGTGCAGCACAGTCCACATGTACAGCAGCATTCTTCCTGTTCCTCTCAGCAATGATTTGACTGAATGTCAATCTGTGTGCTGTCCTGATGCTCTTTGTCCTGATGGCATCAGCTTGCAATGACTTGGCAGCCATACAAGATTTGATGGCATCTGACACTGAGCAATCAGACTTGTTTACAGATTTGACAGCAGTCATTTTATTGACTGATTCAACCTTAGTAGGGCTTGCCTTCTTATTCTTGAATGAGGGGGCTGAGGTACCAAATACAAAAGGTCCATGTTGGGCCATTTGAATTTCCTCATGGGGAGCCTTCATGGCACTCAATCCCATTCCCTTTCTTCCACTATGGGAAGGAGCATTTTCCTTCCTATAGCAAATCCCATTCTTCCAGTGACCATAAATGCTTTCATGGTCATAGCTGTTGGAAGGAAGTAACACCTTTTGAAAGGTGGGTTGTGGCTTAGCCTTCCCCTTGCTCTTCTCTCCAATCCCTTCTCCTACTTCCAATTTATTGAATCTTAGTCCTCTCCTATTAGTTTGAGAGGAGAAGGTGTCAATAATAGGAAGCACAGATTTGGGCTTGGAGAATTGAGCCACCAGGCTCTTCTCCTTCTCAAGCTTTTCCTCAAGGTCCTTGATGACCTTGTTCTTCAGGGAAATAGTGCTTAATTGCACAATAGTTAACCCATGTAAATGGATAATATGTCTACTCATCTGAGCCACCAAGGTGGTAGGTTCAGTGTAGTCATTCTTAGTCATCTTGAGGGAAACAATTTCCTGGGCTTGCCTCTTGGCAAGCTTCTTGCTCTTCTTCAGAGCCTCCAAAAGAACACCATAATTGTCAATCAATTGATTGAGTTCTTCCTCATCTTCCATGCCCTTCCATCAATTGATGAAGGTGCATCAGATTCTGGACTAGTCTCATAATCAAAAATAGTAGTGGAATGAGATAGTACCTGAACATTGTCAGAAGCATTCTGACTCCCTTCCTCATCAGTGAAGTCCATAAGGCCTAGCTGAACAATGTCTTCTTCATCCTCCTCTTCATCACTATCTGAGTGTGAAAGCTGGATAATCTTCATCTTCTTCTGGTGCAAATAGCCCAATGTAGGCATCTTCTTCATCCTCTGAATCTGATGTTGAGGGATCAGATTCACTCCAGCTTCTTTTTTTCTTTGATAGGAGGGATTTTTCACCCTTCCTATCCTTGTGGTGATGATGCTTCTTATCTCCACTCTCCTTTCTTTTGGTTGGACAGTCAGCTATGACATGTCCAGGTTTGCTGCAGTTATAGCAAATTATGTTATTAGAAACATGTTTACTAAGTTTAGAGTCATACTTGTCACCCTTTGGGTGCTGTCTTCAGATTTGCTGCTATCCTTTTTGTTGTGTGATGATGAGGAGGGCATGTTCTTCCATTGCTTCCTCTTCATCATCTTCTTGAACTGCCTTGTAAAGGCAGCAAACTCTTCATCAGAGGAAGAGCATCCTGAGGTGTTGAATTCAGGTTCAGCACTTCTCCTTGGAGGAGACACCATCCTTCTTTTGCTTCTCCTAGAGATGTCAGCTTTGAGAGCAACAGATTTCTCCCTTGGCTGAGCCCTTGTAGAGATGCCCTCTTCCTTCCTTGCAGACAACTGCATCTCATAGGAGAGCAGCTTTCCAAACAATGTGTGAGTTGGGGTCTCACCAATCTTGGCCACTTCCCTGATGGCACAGATTTTTGTGTCCCAGTCCTTTGTTAGAGATCTAAGGAACTTATCATTCATCTCATAGTTGGTGAATGCCCTCTCATAGGTTCTCAGCTCATTAACTATTCTGAAGAACCTCTCATAGCACATGGATATGCTTTCCTGGCTCTGCTGCCTGAAGGCTTCATACTCTTGATTAAGGAGTGACTTCCTGTCATCCCTAACTTCAACTGTCCCTTCCATATATACTATCAATGTATCCCACATTTCCTTGGCAGAAGTACAGTGTACCAAGTTTTGAAAGGTGGAATCATCAATAACATTGACTATGATGTTCTGGGCCCTTTTGTCCATGGTGAACAACTCAAGTTCATCCTTGGTCAAATCTTTGAATAATTTGGACACTCTTCTTGTTGGATCTATAGTGGATACAGTGTGAAAAGTAAAAGGTCCTTCTTCAACTGTAATGAAGATCCTTGGATCAGATGCTTCCATGAACAGTCTGATCCTTTGCTTCCATGTGCCAAAGTTCTCTTTGTTGCATATAGGCAACTTCATGGATCTCATTTCCTTCTGCAATCCAGAGGAGGCCATTGAGATTTGATTTGACTATACCTTTGTAGGATCTGGTCAGACTGTTAAGTCCTTTTTGACCAACCTCGCTTTGATACCACTTGTTAGTTTATAAGGTTTGTAGTCTAAATCACTCAGGCTGTTAAGCCCTACAGAAAGATGGGTATAAAACTTACTACAGATGATAGCAAGTCCCCTGTAGTTCTTGCACAGCTTGTGCTTCCTGAGCTGGTGATGTTGATGGCAGCTACTAACTGTTCTTCTTCTTCAGATGAAGGTTGGAAGATCTCCTTGCTCCTTCTTGCAAAGGAGCTAACTTTTTCTCTCTTCTTCTTCTTGCTTGTTCAGTGAGCTGCAGGAGAGAAAACAAGAGCTTTTTCCGTCAATGGAATAGTGAATCTGTTGGCTAATTTCAAATGTGCCCTAACTCTTCCTTTTATACATCTTTGATCTTCAACAGCTCTCAGCCGTCCTTCTGAGAAGTATGGGAGAAACTGGTGGACCCCACACAGCTTTTCTGCAAATTGCGCCACGGGCAGAACAATCAATCTGCGTTCGATGAACACGCTGTACTGTGTTCGATGAACTTGCCAAACTCTGCGGTCGACGATCTTGCCAAACTCTGCGGTCGACGAACTTGCCAAACTCTGCGTTCGACGAACTGCCTTGTCTCTGCGTTCGACGATATTTCCAAACTCTGCGTTCGATGAACTTGCCAAACTCTGCGTTCGACGAATTGCCTTGTCTCTGCGTTCGACGATCTGCCTTGTCTCTGCATTCGACGAACTCGCCAAACTCTGCGGTCGACGAACTCGCCTAAGTCTCAGCTGATTCTTCCTTTCTGTCTGTGTTCGACGAACTACCTTCTGAGTTCGACGAACACGCCAGCTCTCAGCTGTTTCTTCCTTTCTGTCTGCGTTCGACGAACTGCCTTCTGATTTCGATGAACATGCCAGTTCTCCGCTGATTCTTCTATCTCGTCTCAGTGGTCGACGAACCGTGTTCTGTGTTCGACGAACGGCTCTCTGCGGTCGACGAACATGCCCTTTGTGCCTTTTCAGCGGCTCCTTCTCTGGTCTCATCTTAGCGGTCGATGAACTGAGTTCTGCGTTCGACGAACAACTCTCTGCATTCGACGAACAGCTCTCTGCGTTTGACCAACACGCCCTTTGTGCCTTCTCAGCGGCTCCTTCTCTGGTCTCGTCTCAGCGGTCGATGAACTGAGTTCTGCGTTCGACGAATGGCTCTCTGCGTTCGACGAATACGCCATTCTTTCCAATCTGCACGCTGCTCCTTTCCCGTATTAGCGGATCCGCTGAGACAGCAATCTCATCTCAGCGGATTCTTGGCTATTTGCAGCTCAGCTTGCTTATAAGCTTTCTCAGCGGCTCCTGTTCTGGTCTCAGCGGTTTCGCTGAGACAGTGGGCTCGTCTCAGCGGTTTTGACCCTTCGTCTCAGCGTTTCTGCTGAGACAATTGTTCATGTCCTTATAGATGAATTCTCCTCATCTAAGGGAATGTTTGGCCCTTCCTTTTGAGTCACTTGTGCCTGTATATCCTACACAAGCATAGCTTTATCAAATACAATATGTCCTTAGAATTGTGAGTGATGCCTCTTCAAATCAAGGTAATATTGAGGGAATTATTCCCAACAACTCTTCCTGATTCAATCAAGGAGAGCAAGTTGATCTTTCTTCATCTTCTGAAGAGAAGGGTCAGATAGGGGCAAGGTCTGAAGTAATTACATTTCAGCCCTGCTTAAAGTCAACACCAGAAGTACATCCACAACAGAAGACAAAATCTGAAGGATACATCTAACTGTTATCTGTTGTAAGCATAACTTATTACCTTTGTAAGAACACTTGTGTTCTGAGTCTGTAGGGCATTTTTCCTCAGGGGTAGGGCTGGTAAGCCTGAGTAGTAAGGATGTTTAGCCTGAGTGATTGTAGGGCTGTTGAGCCTGAGAAGTAGAGTTGAAAGCTTGAGTGTAGGATCTCTGTGCAAATCGGAGGTAGGGCTTCTTGATAGACCTGAGGCAGGAAATCAGGGGATTTTTGAGCTGTAGGAGTGGGAGCTCTCTGAGTTGGTAGGGTTGTTTAGCCTGAGGTAGGGTTTGGAGCAAACCTAAGAGATCCTGAGTGATATGTGTTGTAAGCTCTTGGAGCTGAGTTTCGAGAAGGTTTCCTTGTCTAACACACTGTTAGAAAGGTGTAGAGGGAAATTGGACTACTCATAGACACGTTGTCTTAGGGAACCACTATAAATAGTTGTGTGCATTCCGTGTTGTGTTTTTGTTTCTAAATTATATCTAACAACTGCTAGCTACAACAAAAAGGAAAATCAAAAAGACCTATTCACCCCCCTAGGTGAATTAAACTACTACCCTATAATCTATCAGTGTGGTTTACCCCCACTTGATGGTATTAGGTCCCTGGTCATCAAGTGAAGTGTATTAGGCCATGGTGTGGTCCCAATTGGGCTAATTGGGCCATAAGATGTAATTTTGACCAAGATTGGGCTAGGTTTGACTTTGGTCAAATTGACCAACTTGGTTTTCCCAATGATGGGGCTCTTGGTCAATTGGACCTCTTGGAGGGTTTGCCTTGTATTAGTAGGTTCAATTTGTCCATGTGAAGTTCAATTGACTTCAATTAGGGGGGTTTGACCTAATTTGGGCTAGGGTTGACTTTGGTCAAATTGACAAATTTGGTTGACCCTAAAGGGTCCATAGTGACCCATTGACCTCTTTGAATGGTCATAAGGGTCAAGGTGAGGTTATATTGATATACTGAAGCTTCTTGGTCAAACCTAGGTTAGGTTACCAAAAGTTGCTTAATGCACACCAATATACAATTCACCTACTCTCTTTGGTTTCTAGGACTCTTTGACTGGTCTCCCCTTTTGTCATGACATAGTAATGAAAAAAAATTCAACTTAGGGGTCTAGTGGATTGTGGGATGTTACCTGGTACACAACTATAAAATCATAGACAAAACAAGAACATAAAACAGGCCAAATCTGCGCCCAGCAAAACCCGAAGGCGTACAATCTCTAATATATATTTAATTAAACAATATATAAATGCAATTACAAGAAAATAACAGGAGAAGAAAAAACCATCTGGTGAAACATCGCAGATGCGTTGGACGCGCACGATCCGCGAAAAAGTAGAAGATTTGGATTGCAATCCGCCTAGCCGACGCACAAGGTGTAACATCCCAATTTGAAATAGACCCCTCGAGTGACACGAGTCGCTCAGAGATGCTTGGTCTAGGTAGGATTCATGAGGTCCTAATGGTGCCAGGGATGTGGCCTGATCTCCAGGAGTGAGTGTAACCATCACCCCCTTGAAGGATTGATAGAAGGGAGCTAATGTCGGCGGTAGCTTTTGCTAACACTGGCGGTAGCGGACGAATTAGTACACGTGAATTCTTCCATGGTGGGTGGCCTAAATTGCATAAATCTAAGTTAATGGTGGAATTAAGAGCCAATAAGTAGCTGGCACATAGATGTGGAGTTCCAACATACAGCTTGGAAGTTAGAATTTGCATTTAATACTCATTAATGTAAATCTCTCTCTCTATCTTCCTTCTCTCCTAACCCAAATGGGTTGAACTCTCCTAATCAGAGGGCCCTATTCATCATCTTCTTCATCTTCTCCTTCTTCTTCTTCTTTTCTTCATCTTCTACCTCACACCTCAAGGTGTTAACTTAGGGTTTTCTAAGGAGCAAGCTTGGAGAAGGACTTGAGATCAGTCGACCGCCGCCATGCCGACGAGGAGACGACCGCGATCGTCGGTCGGAAATCAGGTGACTTCCGACCCCTCTCCCATGGTGCTAGATATTTAGATCTAATTAGGAAAGACATTGAGCTCAAAAGAGCTTGATTTAGCGAGATTAATGGAGTTTCGTAGGAAGTGGCCACGCTAGAGCGTATGCTCTACGGCGTCATTCATCACGTGTATGTCTTCGATCAACTCCCCTCTTTAATACGAAGTTTAAGGAGTTGATTTCATGAAGATCGGTGGACTAATGAGAGAGTGTTGGGGGAGAGAAGGTGAAATGACCTAATTCTTGTTTGGGGAAGATGATGAATAGTCCCTTATTAGAGAGAGTTTTAATTATAATATTGCACTTGATTAATAAGGGGACTCATGATTAGTGGTGAAAGTCCAGTAACTAAGGGAAGGAAGAATTGATCTTGATTGGACTTGAGAGTTCACGGGAAGAAAAGTGGATGTGTTTAACATAGGAATTGTTCTCTGTTAACTAGCGCCAGCGGTAGCACTACCGCCGACTTTAGCGGGTCGACTTGTCGACGGGAAGGGGTAACTTCCCGTCGACACTTAATGTCGACGGGAAGGAGTGTTGGTAGAATTACTAGTGCCCAGCGGTAGCACTACCGCCAACGTTAACGGGTCGACTTGTCGACGGGAAGGCCTAACTTCCCGTCGACAATGTCGATGGGAAGGTGTGTCGACTGGATCGCTAGCGCCCGGCATTAGCACTACCGCCGGCGCTAGCAAACAGAGAACTTTAGGGTCTCCTCCTTTGGTGTGGTAGGAGTTCCTGGGTTCCCATGTCAATTGGGAGAGGCGTAAATGAATAATTTAGAGGACATGTTTATATAAATGCTCACATCATTTGACAATTTATCGGATGGATAGATTTGTGAAAACCTCTCAATATGAGTGATAGCTTCAAGGGTGTTGAAACACGCCGTGAATTGAGCACGTGAATTTAGTAAGATATGAATATGTCTCTATATGCATAAGTAGTCCTGCATGGTCTCATAGAGTAATTTCCATGTTAAATGCATGCCACTACACAAGAGTTATAACAATTTGGTATGGGTAGCATTGATGGCTTGATGCGGGTTATATGATATGGTCATATCTTATGGTGCAATGTTAAGGACCCGGTGGTTGGGGCCTTGGATGCTAATTAGCATCGACATTGATTGTATGAGGGAAAATGTAATAAGGCTCCTTTCGTGAGTCCTTGGGTGCTTGATGGCACGAGTTGTGCATGAGATTTACATGAATGCGCATGGGGTGCACATGGTGGTGTAATGATCCTGGTTGGAGGATTACTTGTTGCGGGTCTATGGGCTTGCTAGTCGTGACACCGATAGAAGCTGGCAGTTAGAATCTAGACCGGTTGGGTGGGACTCTTGGTGCTCACTTCCCAAAGACCCCTTCCATCTTATGAAGACTCAGCATGATGCAAGCAGTACGCATGGTCTCCACTGTGTGTTCTTAGCGTTGAGGCGTACATAGGCCTAGGTCTGGTAGTGTTCATACCCGCCTAGTAGTGGAGAAGCCCGTTCCACTGTCTCCATCTGGCCACGACGTGAGGTGTCTGAGTGTTAGCTACCCTCAAAAAGCGGGAAGTACAGGTTTATGTCGACATAGCAAATATGCATGGGTGAGTCATCATATCATAACCATTGCATTGCATTCATCCTTTCATGATCATATCATTACACCGCATTGGATCCTCATCATATAAACTTGTATGGGCACCTTTATACGATGAGTTACTTATTGTTGCAAACGACCCTTAACTTATAAGCTTGTATGGGCATCCTTATAAGTTAAGTTCAATTCAGTTCTATATATATACTCTGCTTGCTTATACTCTGTCGCTGACTATACTACTTGTTAGATGTGCATTTTATACATTTGATATACTACTGTGATTACATCTTTCATCACCACCTGCTTTTGTTACTCCTGTTTATATTGCAGCTTCTCTTCATTCCCTTCCGCCCAGTGTCTTGGAATCGCCAGGGGAGAGGATGTGAAGCCACTTAGTCTTTATGACTAACGGTTGTTGCACCCCTTTTTAGGAGAGCACGCAGGAGCAGCAACACACAGTGATGGAGGTGGATAGCTAGGTCAGGACGACATGGCCGGAGACTACGATACTGTCGATACCGTCAGTGACAGATGTGAGCGATAGTTTGAGATGTAGCCCTTGGGGCATTTCTTTTGATACTCTGATATTTGCAGGAGCTCTCAGAGCTACCTGTCTTTTGTATAATTGTGACACCTTTACTTATTTGTGAATTTTATGGCTTCTGTCTTTTATACTATTGAGGAGTTGGCTTGAAGATATTGGTTTGGCCGGCAGGATAGGCGTCTTGTGAAAGAGGCTAGCTCGTGTGCTGGCGCTTCCGCAAAGCAGCTGTCCTGGGCATAAGACTCCCCTCGGTCGTGTCTTGTGTTCCGGGAGGGGGTCTTACAAATGGTATCAGATTGCAACGATCCTGAGATAAAGAAGTCCATTTTCTCATGATGCCACCCCTCTCACCTCTTTAGTTTGAGGACAAACTGATTGAGCGGAAGCGGTTGTGTGCCCATGGGTGATTCACATTAAGTTTGTCCATTACCTCTCTTTAAGTAGCCAACCTAACCCAAAGATCTACCTTATGTGTAGATTCTGGTACGTTCGGATCTAGCAGATGGCACCCTCGTACCTCCAGGACCTACTTCGTTCCAGCAGTCTGAGCTGGGTCAGTCCTTGATGGAGATTTTGGATGCCTTCAGGTCTCAGCAAACCTCGGTGCAGTAGCAGGCCCCAAAATCAAATTGGTTAAGCACCATCCGAGCTCTCTCTCCTCCCACCTATCATGGGATAGAGTCGGAGGTCCATACAGAGTAATGGTTAGACACGGTGCAGGAGCTGCTGGCAGGGATTCGATGCCCTGGCAATATGGCAGTCATGCTAGCAGTCACAGCCTTGGATCTGCATGTCAAGAGGGGGTGGAAGTCCCTTATGGGCTCCACTTTTGAAGGGCGTAACTACCTTGACATAAGCTGGGTTGAGTTTACGAATGCATTCCTGGAGCACTTCGTCTCTTCTACGACCATGATGAGCTCGATGAGAGGTTCCTGCTGCTGAAGCAGGGATCTAGATTAGTAGTTGAATACCAGCGCGAGTTTCAGCACCTCGCCAGATTCGCAGACTCCTACGAATTGGACGACCGCGGTTACGAAAAGCAGTTCTACAAGGGTCTGCGAGATTCCCTTAGGCAGGCTCTTCTCTTCGTCGCTGATTCGAGCTTCGCTCAGAATATAGAGATGGCACAGAAGTTGGAGGTGGACCACTTGGGGGTCTAGCCTAGGAGTAAGAGCCCCGCGGAGGGTGTGATGGAAGAAGGACCCAGCTTCAGGAGGAGGCAGAATGTCAAGGGAAGAGGAGGAGAGCAGAGGAGAGGTGGTGGGCGTTTCCGCCCAAATTTCAGGATGGAGCAGCCAGCACGATCTCTACCATTGCCCCTGCCTCAGCAGGCTCATGATCAGGCACCTCAGTAGGCTCAAGGTCAGGCACCTCAGCAGCCAGGAGAGCCCTTCAAAGAGTTTGCTATCACTATCACCAGTCGGGCCACATTTGGATCTATTGCCCGCAGCTACAAATGAGCACTCTTAATCATCCCATGGCTCCTCTAGGGGCGCAGCGAGGAAGAGGTTGAGGTCAAGGACAATGACAATAGGGTAGGAACCCTAGAACTGCTCCGGAGTAGATGTATGCATTGGACCTCGCAGAGCCTCAAAACCCTGAGGAGGTCATCACAGGTACTTCAGTGTGCTCCTTATGATTACTTGGTACCTTGCAAACCTTCGCTTTAGTTTAACTTATGACCCAAACAACAAAAATCACCCAGGTATAGTACTTGTTTATGGTAAACCCGCCTACACCTTATTCGATATGGGTGCCTCGCACTCATTCGTCTTGGAGGAATTCATAAACGATCTGGACCAAGTGCAGCACTTTGAAGGCATCCGTAGGAAGGTGCGACTTGCGAATGGGTCGGAGATGTTATCGTGCACCAAGTGTAACATGAACGTGGAGATCGGGGGAAGGCTATTTGAAGCACCGACAACACTTCTGAAAATGATAGATTTTGATCTGATCCAGGGCATGAATTGGCTACATTGGAACCATGCCAAGATCGAATGCCCGACAAAAAAAATTATACTAAGGCATGAAGATTCTGAGGTAGTGATCGAAGGTATTATCCCCACCTCCTATCTATTACTATTATATATTTAGGCGGTCAAAGCCCACCGGCAGGGTGATGAGGTTTATATGATTTTCTTTGAGACGAAGGAGATAGAGATAAACATTGTTGAGGTACTGGTAGTTCGGGACTTTTCTGCTGTCTTTCCGGACAAGCTACCCAGACGACCCTCGCATCGAGAGGCAGATTTCTAGATCCAACTGGTTCTAGGAGCTAGACCCATTTCTAGGGCTCCATATAGGATGGCACAGAAGGAGCTTGCGAAGTTTCGGACTCAGCTTCAGGAGTTAGTAAATTCGGGGTTAGTCCGCCCTAGTTCATCGCCTTGGGTAGCCCCAGTTCTATTCGTGAAGAAGAAGGATGGTTCGCTCCTGTTATGTATCGATTATCGAGAGCTCAATCGGTTGACTATCTGGAACACCTATCCACTGCCCAGGATTGATGGGCTCTTTGATCAGCTTGAAGGAGCGCACTTGTTTTCGAAACTTGATTTGCGTTTGGGTTATTATCAGTTGTGAATCCAGGAGGAGGATACCCCAAAGACCGCCTTTAGTTCGAGGTATGGTCTATATGAGTTTACTGTCATGTCATTCAACCTCACGAATGCCCCCACCGCATTCATGAGCTTGATGCATAAAGTATTCGAATCGAACCTGAATGTCTTTGTGATAGTATTTATTGATGACATTCGGGTCTACTCAAGGGCCGAGGAGGATCATGCACATCATCTAGCACTTGTTATGGGGAAGCTGAGGGAGCACAACTTGTTTGCAAAGTTTAGTAAGTGTCAGTTCTAGCTCTGGGAAATCGCTTTCTTGGGCCATGTCATCAGTGGAGTAGGTTTAGCAGTGGATCCTGCCAAGGTACGAGCAGTAAGGGGATGAGCGCCTTTGAAGTTGGCAGTGGAGGTGCGCAGTTTCTTAGGGATTGCTGGTTACTGCCGCAAGTTTGTTGAGGGATTCTTGAAGATCGTTCTTCCCTTCACCACACTGACTACGAAGGATGTCGTATTTACCTAGACAGCTCAGTGCGAGGCAGCATTCCAGGAGATGAAGGACAGGCTCACCTGAGCACCGTTCCTTGCCCTTCCATCTGGGAAGGAGGGATTTCATATCTACACGGACGCATCCTATCAGGGGATGGGTGCAGTATTGATGCAGTATGGGCATGCCATAACGTATGCATCGAGGGAGCTGAAGAAGCATGAGCAGAACTACCCAGTACATGATTTAGAGCTCGGGGCCGTGATCTTCGCCTTGAAGATTTTGAGGAACTATCTTTATGGGGTTCATTGTGAGATCTTTTCTGATCACAAGAACCTCAAGTATATAGATACTCAGAAGGATCTAAACCTACCCCAGCGGAGGTGGCTAGAGTTCTTATGTGATTACGACTACACCATGCATGCACTATCATCTGGGGAAGGCAAACACGGTGGCAGATGCTTGAGTAGGAGAGTCGGTACACCTGGACTAGAGCCCCGAGTGATGTCTATGGAGCTGGTGAAAATGTTAGAGGACATGGAGATCACATTGGTATCCAGGGCCAAGCCTGAGGCCTCCAGAGAGTACCTAGCTTCCCTGAGCATTACTTGTGACATCCGAGACCGCATCATGACACAGCAGAGACAGGATGCAACACTGGAGCCAGTATTATGAATCTTGGGAGGGGCGGCTCAGGAGACTACTCATTACGAGACAACCTTGTTCATTTCTGGGGCCGCATATACATACCTGCGAGAGCTGGGATCCGGGGGGCATACTAAGAGAGGCGCATTGCACTAAATATTCAGTGCATCCCAGAAGCGTCAAGATGTATGCAGATTTACGGAAGACAATGTTTTGGCCAGGTATGAAGAGGGATGTCACCTATTTTGTCACCCACTACGAGGTGTGTCAGAAGGTGAAGGCAGAGTGTAGGAGCCCCACTGGTTTGTTGCAGCTGTTACCAGTCTCTGAGTGGAAGTTTGAAGATATATCCATGGATTTTGTTCACAGTCTGCCTCGCTCCCGCTCCGGGAATGACTCGGTATGGGTGATTGTGGATTGTCTGATGAAGGTCGCCAGGTTCATACCAATGAGGAAGGACACACACGTCAATGTGTTGGTAAGAATCTTTGTTGAGCAGTTCGTTCGATATCATGGAGTACCCATGACTATCGTTTCAAACCGTGATGGTCGTTTCACCTCCAAGGAGTGGAAATCAATGCAAGCTTATTTGGGCTCTCGCTTGACTTTTAGCACGGCCTTCCACCCTCAGACGGATGGCATGTCAGAGCAAACGATCAGGACTTTGGAAGATTTGTTGTGCCTATGTGTTCTAGATCAAGGAGAGCCATGGGAGAGACTTCTGCCCTTGGTGGAGTTCTCTTACAATAATAGTCATCAGACAAGCATCGACATGGCTCCTTATGCAGTGCTTTATGGAAGGAGCTACAAGACACCTTTATCATGGGTCCAAGATGAGGACCCGAAAGCATTGGGGGTGAAATTCATTGATGATACCGATAAAATGGCCAGATTGATTCGAGACCGCATGCTCGAGGCACAGAGCCGACATGCCAAATATTATGACGCGAAGCACAGGGCCGTAGAGTTTCAGGTTGGTGACAAGGTGTTCTTGAAGATCAGGCTGATGCACGGAGTGTCTTGTGTTTAGGGAAGGAAGAAACTCAGTCCTCGCTATATGGGGCCTTATACCATCCTGGAACGGAGTGGCTTCTTAGCCTATCGGTTGGAGCTGCCATCGGAGTTGGAGAATCTGCATGACGTCTTCGTTGTATCCTCCCTTCGAAGGGCATTGCTTTGCCCCGATCAGCATGTTCCAGCTGCATCGGGCCCCGTAGGAACCGACAGATCTGTCCGGCTGGAGCATGTGCATATAGTGGATACCGAGACCAGAGTGCTGTGGCGAAAGAGTGTTCCATTGGTGAAAGTCATGTGGTCCAACCACAGACAAGAGGAATAAACTTGGGAGCCGATGGACCTTATGCAGCAATGTTACCCGAGATTGTTTCCCCCAGGTATGATCTAAACTAGCTTGTCCTACTTCGTTTTAATACTCGTAGCCCCAAACTCAAATTTTGGGGACGAAATTAATTTTTTTTTGTTCATTGGATTTGTAACGTCCCAATTAGAACTAGACCCCTCGAGTGACACGAGCTTCTTGGAGATGCTTGAGCTAGGTAGGAGTCTTAAGGTCCTAATGGTGCCAGGAGTGGGTGTAATCATCACCCCCTTGAAGTTAGAAAGAAAATGGCAAAGGATTTGTAGAAGGGAGCTATCACCGGCGGTAGCGAACGAATCAGTACACTTGAATTCTTCCATGGTGGGTCGCCTAAATTGCATAAATCTAAGTTAATGGTGGAACTAAGAGCCAATAAGTAGCTGACACATAGATGTGGAGTTCCAACATAAGGCTTGGAAGTTGGAATTTGCATTTAATACTCATTAATGTAAATCTCTCTCTCTCTCTCTTCCTTCTCTCCTAACCAAAATGGGCTGAACTCTCTTAATCAGAGGAACTTATTCATCATCATCTTCTTCTTCTCCTTCTTCTTGTTCTTATCTTCATCTTCTTCCTCACACCTCAAGGTGTTAACTTAGGGTTCTCTAAGGAGCAATCTTGGAGAAGGACTTGAGCTCGGCCGACCGCTGCCATGCCGCCGAGGAGACGACCGTGATCGTCGGCCAGAAATCAGGTGTCTTTTGACCCCTCTTCCTTGGAGCTAGATCTTTAGATCTAATTAGGAGAGACATTGAGCCGAAAAGAGCTTGATTTAGCGAGATTAATGGAGTCTCGTAGGAAGTGGTCATGCTAGAGCGTATGTTCTATGGCGTCGTTCGCTGTGTGTATGTCATTGATCAACTCCCCTCTTCAATATGAAGTTTAAGGAGTTGATTTTGTGAAGATCGGTGGCCTAACGAGGGAGTATTGGAGGATAGAAGGTGAAATGACCTAATTCTTATTTGGGGAAGATGATGAATAGTCCCTTGTTAAAGAGAGTTTTAATTATAATATTGCACTTGCTTAATAAGGGGACTCATGATTAGTGGTGAAAGCCCAGCAACTAAGGGAAGGAAGAATTGATCTTGATTGGAGTTGAGAGTTCACTCGAAGAAAAGTGGACGTGTTTAACAGAGGAATTGTTCTATGTTAGCTAGCGGTAGCATTAGCGGGTCGACTTGTCGACGGGAAGCGGTAACTTCCCGTCGACACTTAGAGGACATGTTATATAAGGGTTAACTTCCCGTACACACTTAGAAGGGGTAACTTCCCATCGACGGGAAGGAGTGTTGGTAGAATCACTAGCGCTACCACAGGCGCTAGCAAACAGAGAACTTCAGGGTCTCCTCCTTTGGTGTGGTAGGAGTTCCTGGGTTCCCATGTCAATTGGGCGAGGCATAAGTGAAGAATTTAGAGGGCATGTTTATATAAATTCTCACATCATTTGACAATCTATCGGATGGTTAGATTTGTGATAACCTCTCAATATGGGTGATAGCTTTGAGGGTGTTGAAACACGCCCTGAAGTGAGCACATGAATTGAATATTGATGATAAGTTGGGCTTACTTATTTAGTAAGATATGAATATGTCTCTATACGCACAAGTAGTCCTGCAGGATTTCATAGAGTAATTTCTATGTTAAACACACGCCACTACACAAGAGTTATAACAATTTGGTATGGGTAGCATTGATGGCTTGATGCGGGTTATAAGATATGGTCATATCTTATGGTGCAATGTTAAGGACCCGGTGGTTGGGGCCTTGGATGCTAATTAGCATCGGCATTGATTGTATGAGGGGAAATGTAATAAGGCTCCTTTCGTGAGTCCTTGGGTGCTTGATAGCACAGGTTGTGCATGATATTTACATGAATGCGCATGGGTTGCACATAGTGGTGTAATGATCCTGGTTGGAGGATTACTTGCGGCGGGTGTACGGGTTTGCTAGTCGTGACACCGACAGAAGCTGGAAGTTAGACTCTAGACCGGTTGGGTGGGACTCTTGGTGCTCACTTCCCAACGACCCCTTCCATGTTATGAAGACTCAGCATGTTGTGAGCAGTACGCAGGGTCTCCGATGTGTGTTCTTAGCGTTAAGACATACATAGGCCTAGGTCTGGTAGTGTTCATACCCACCTAGTAGTGGAGAAGCCCGTTCCACTATCTCCATCTGGCCACGACGTGAGGTGCCTGAGTGGTTAGCTACCCTAGAAAAGCGGGAAGTACAGGTCTATGTCGACATAGCAAATATGCATGGGTGAGTCATCATATCATAACCATTACATTGCATTCATCCTTACATGATCATAGCATTGCACCGAATGGGATCCTCATCATATAAACTTGTATGGCACCTTTATATGATGAGTTACTTATTGTTGCAAACGACCCTTAACTTATAAGCTTGTATGGGCATCCTTATAAGTTAAGTACAATTCAGTTCTTTAAATATACTCTGGTTGCTTATACTCTGTTTCTGACCATACTACTTGTTAGATGTGTATTTTATACATTTGAGATACTGTTGTGAATACATCTTTCATTACCACCTGCTTTTGCTACTACTATTTATATTTCAGCTTCTCTCCATTCCCTTCCGCACGGTGCCTTGGAGTCGCCAGTGTACAACCCCGGTGTTTGCCAAGAGGAGCGGAGATTCAGGGATCAGCAGGCGAGAAGAGTAGGAAGGCGGGCAAGCCAGGATCTCGGAGGTCGCTCGCAGGATGGCGGGCGA
This sequence comes from Dactylorhiza incarnata, assembly GCA_033032865.1. NCBI lineage: Eukaryota > Viridiplantae > Streptophyta > Magnoliopsida > Asparagales > Orchidaceae > Dactylorhiza > Dactylorhiza incarnata. The sequence continues at coordinate 20,944,541 of JAWHQI010000003.1, forward strand.
GCCAGGATCTCGGAGGTCGCCCGCAGGAGGGCGGGCAACCCGGTCTCCCAGTGGTCGCTCGCAGGAGGGTGGGTGAGCTGGGATCTCACAGGAAATAAGAATCCCTAGGGGCGGCTCGCCCAGCAGAAGTATAGTGGTGTTTTTTACATGGGAACCCTGGGGGTCTGCAGTTAGCCTCTCCAAACAGTGGAGTTTGGCTGTTGGCAGACAATTTTGGGTTGCGCATAGCAAAAGTGTAAGGCGGATTTCGGTTATTAGAAGACCATGAGCAAAAAACTATATAAAGACCTTGAAGGGCACCTTTGGAGAGGATCCAACTTCAGTACTCTGAGCTTCCTTCTCCCTAGTGTTGGGTATATTGCCCTCAATAGTACCTTGATTTGAAGAGGCATCACTCTCAATACTAAGGACATATTGTATTTGATAAAGCTTTGTTTTTGTAAGTCAAACAAGCTTAGGTGACTCAAGAGTAAGGGCCAAAAAAAGCCCTTAGATATGAAGATATCATCTACAAGGAGATGAAGATTTGTCTCAGCTGAACCGCTGAGACGAGGAGCCGTCTCAGCGGATCCGCTGAGAAGAAGTTGTCTCCGCTGATAAGTTCTTCAAACGCTGAGAATCAGCGTGTTCGTCGAATGCTCGTCGAACGAAGGACTATGTTCGTCGACCGCTGAGATGAGACCAAAGAAGGAGCCGCTGAGAAGGCATAATTGGCGTGTTCGTCGAACGCAGAGTGTCGTTCGTCGAACACAGAACACTGTTCGTCGACCGCTGAGACGAGATAGAAGAAACTGCAGACAATAGTCTGTTCGTCGAATGCAGGAGGCAGCGGGTTCATCGAACGTAGAGTGAAGCGGGTTCGTCGAACGAAGAGTGAAGCGGGTTCGTCGAACGCAGAGTGAAGCCGGCTCATCAAACGCGGAGTAAAGAGGGATCGTCGAACGCAGAGCTTGACAAGATCGTCGAACGTAGAGTTTGACCAGTTCGTCGAACGCAGAGTACAACGCGTTTATCGAGCGCAGTCCTTCTCTACGGAAAAGTAGGGCGGCGGAACCTGGGCTAGGGAAAGTTGCAGACAAGCCATGTAAGGTCAACCAGCTTCTCCCATACTTCTCAGAAGGATATCAAAGAGCCGTTGAAGATCAGAGATGTATAAAAGGAAATGCTAGGGCACATTTGAAGCGCTCCTCCGTCGCGTGCGAAAACAAAATCAATTGTTTCATTGACGGGAGCTGCGCTCGACATTCTTCCTGCTCACTGAAGAGAAGAAGAATCAGAGAGAAGAAGTTAGCTCCTCCACCAGAAGGGGCAAGGTGATCTTCCATCATTCTATTGAAGAGGAAGATCAAGTTATTGCTGTAATCAACATCTTCAGCAACAGTAAGCACAGTCAGTGCAGGATCTACAGGAGAGTACCTCTACTGTAAAATAAATTTCTAAATCATTTATCTGTAGGGCATCTTGCCTGAGCTGTAAGACCATTTGGTCCGAGTTTGTAGGAACCTGAGGGTTCTGAGTTGTAGGGCTGAAGGCCTGAGTGTAGGATCTGATTGATCTGAGTTGTAGGGCTTCATTGCCTGAGTTGTAGGAGGAGGAATCCTCTGAGTTGTAGGACCTGCTAAGGTCTGAGCTGTAGGATCCGGAGCTGATCTGAGGTAGGGCTGTTGTGCCTGAGGTAGGACCTGTTGTGGTCTGAGTTGTAGGACCTGCTGTGGTCTGAGTTGTAGGATCAGGAGCTGATCTGAGTGGTAGGGCTGTCGTGCCTGAGGTAGGGTTTGAGAAAAACTGAGAGATCCTGAGGGATCTGTGTTGTAAGCTTTTTTGAGCCGAGTTTGGAGGAGTTGGCCTTGTCTAACACATTGTTAGAAAGGTGAAGAGGGAAAGAGGACTACTCAAGACACCCTGTCTTGAGGAACCTCTCTTCATACTTGTGTGCTTTCTGTGTGTTTGGTCTTTTGCTTAAACCAGAAATTAGAAATAAGCTAGGGTGCTTAGAGGAAAATCAAAAAGGCCTATTCACCGCCACCCCCCCCCCCCCCCCTCTAGGTGATTTAGACAACAAACCTAATATTCTTTCAAGTGGTATCAGAGGGAGGTTGGTCAAGAAGGACTTAACAGTCTGACCAGATCCTAAAAGGTATTGTCTAGTCAAAACCCAATGGCCTACAGTGTAATGCAGAAGGAGATGAGCTCAATGAAACTGCCCATATGTAACAAAGCCAACTTTGGCATATGGAAGCAGAGGGTTAGGCTGTACATGGAAGCATCAGACCCTAGAATCTACATTACTGTTCAGGAAGGCCCCTTCATTATCACAAAACCCTCCTCTGTTGATCCTACCAGGCAAGTTGGCAAACCATACACTGAAATGACCAAGGATGAGATAGCATTGGCTACTATGGATAAAAGGGCTCAAAATATCATAGTCAATGTTATTGATGACTCAACTTTTCAAAATTTGGTGAACTGTGAATCTGCTAAAGAGATGTGGGATACACTAATAGTGTACATGGAAGGGACTGAAGATGTGAGGAATGACAGGAAGTCACTCCTCAATCAGGAATATGAAGCTTTCAGGCAGCAAGGGCAGGAGAGCATCTCCATGTGTTATGAAAGGTTCTTTAGAATAATTAATGAACTAAGAACCTATGAGAGAGTGTTCACAAACTATGAGCTGAATGATAAGTTCCTCAGATTACTAACAAGAGGTTGGGACACAAAAATTTGTGCTATAAGGGAGGTGGCTAAGTTGACTGAAACTCCTCCTTAAACTCTCTATGGAAAGTTGCTCTCCTATGAAATGCAGCTGACTGCCAGGAAGGAAGAAGAGCAGAAGGCTAAGGGTGATACCAGGGAGAATTCCCTGGCCTTCAAGGCTGAAACCTCAAGAAGAGGGAGAGAGAAGGCTCAATCTCCTCCCAGAAGATCTGCTGAACCAAAACATTCTGAGCCTAGCTCATCAAGCTGCTCTTCTTCTGATGAAGAAATTGCTGTCCTAACAAGGCACTTCAGAAAGCTGTTGAGGACGAAGCAATGGAAGAACAAGTCTTCCTCCTCATATCACAACAAGGAGGACAGCAAGGAGTCAATGCATCACTCCAGAAGTGACAGGTATGAGTCTAACTCAAAACATAATTCTTCCAAAGTTGTTTGCTATTGCTGCAGCAAGCCTGGGCATATTATTGCTGACTGCCCTGTGAAGAGAAGAGAGAAGGATGAGAAGAAGGCTCATCATTCAAGAAGCAATAAAGGAGAGAAATCCTTTCCAGCTAAGAAGAAGAAGAAGAGCTGGAGTGAATTAGACTCTAGCTCATCAGAATCTGAAATGGAAGAAGCCATCATTGGGCTGGTTGCTGTTGAAGAACCTGCTGTTGGCAGGATGGCAGTCAGGGCCCCTCTATCACATTCAGACAGTGATGTAGAGGAGTATGAGGTTACTCACAATGACCATGGGCTGATGGCTCTAACTGAAGATGAGGACAGCCACAATAATTCAGAACATGAGCAAGTATTAATTCATTCAATATCCTCTTCTGATTATGAGACTAGTCCAGAATCTGATGCACCTCCATCAATTGATGGAAGGGGCATGGAAGATAAGGAAGAACTCAATCAATTGATTGAAAAATATGGTGTTCTTTTGGAGGCTCTGAAGAAGAGCAAGAAGCTTGCCAAGAGGCAAGCCCAGGAAATTGTTTCCCACAAAATGACTAAGGATGTCAACACTGAACCTACCACACTGGTGGCTCAGATAAGCAGACAAATTAGTCATTTACATGGGTTAACTCTGGTGCAAATAAGCACTATTTCCCTGAAGAACAAGGTCATCAAGGACCTTGAAGAAAAGCTTGAAAAGGAGAAGTGCCTGGTGGACCAATTCTCCAAGCCCAAATCTGTGCTTCCCCTTATTGACACCTTCTCCTCTCAAACCAATTGGAGAGGACCTGGTTTCAACAAGATGGAAGTAGGAGAAGGGAGTGGAGTAAAAAGCAAGAAGAAGGCTAAGCCTCAAACCACCTTTCAAAAGGTGCCTCTTCCCTCCAACAGGTATGACCATGAAAGCATTCATGGTCACTGGAAGAATGGAAGGTCCTATAGGAAGGAAAACACTCCTTCCCATAGTGAAAGAAAGGGCATGGGATTGAGTGCAAAGAAAGCTCCCCATGAGGAAACACAAATGGCCCAATCTGGACCATTTGTGTTTGGTGCCTCAGCACCTTCAGTCAAGAACAAGGATGCATGCATTCCAAAATCTGCTTCAGCAAAAAGCAAGGCTGCTGTCAAATCTGTTGACAAGGCCTGCTGCTCAGTGTCTGATTCCTTCAGATCTTGTATGGCTGCCAAGCCAAAGCAAGCTGAGGCTGTCAGGACAAAGAGCAGCAAGACTGTCCACAAATTATCCTTCAGTCAGATTATTGCTGAAAGAGATAGGAAGAATGCTGCAGTCTCCTCTGCTGAACATGTGCACAATGCTGTACCAATTCAGAAAAATGTTCAGAAATGGAAATACAATATTCATGAGTGTTGGTGCTGTGGCAAGGTGGGACACTTTGCCATAGATTGTTGGTACAATCCCAATGTACCCAATGCAAAGAAGAGCTTTCCTACTAGAAGTTTAGCTAGTATGAGAGTATCTCATCAAACTAACAGACACCTAGGACCCAAACCTTTTTGGGATCCTAAGGATAACTAAATCCTTATTTGCAGGGTAGTTCAAGTACCAGTCTCAACCAAATATGGTACTTGGACAGTGGGTGCTCAAGATACATGACTGGCACCAAGGATTTACTACAAGATTACAGAGCAGTGAAGAATGGACCCAAAGTCATCTTTGGGGATCAAAAAAGGGAATCACCAGAGGTCATGGTATGATCACTAATGGCATAGTCTCCTTCACAAAAGTGGCTTATGTTGAAGGGTTGCAACACAACCTTATCAGCATAAGCCAACTGTGTGATCTTGGCCATGTCATTGAATTTCACAATGATAAGTGCCTCATCAAAAAGTCTAATGACTTGGAGACCATTCTTTCAGGCACTAGGAGTGGAAATGTCTACTGTTTAGATTTCTCTTGCAAATCTTTTTCCTCTCCTGTATGTCTTATAGCAGATGAGAGTGAGTCTCTATGTGTTCAATGGCACAAGAGACTTGCCCACATCAACTACAAGACAATGCATAGACTATTCTCTAAGAACTTGGTTAGAAATAGTCCTAATTTAAAATGTGTTAAAAATGGCCCATGTCATGCTTGCCAAATGGGCAAGCAAACAAGGGCCACTTTTAAAAGTATTGGGTCCAATGACATAAAGAGATGTCTTTATCTATTGCACATGGAATTGTTTGGTCATATGCCAATTCAGAGCTTAGGAGGGAAGTTGTATACCTTAGTGATTGCTGATGATCACTCAAGATATACATGGGTATTTTTCCTTAGAAAGAAATCTGATACTCTAAATGTCTTCATAAGCCATGTCAAGGCCATTCAGAATGATTTGTAATGTTCTGTGGTCAGAACTAGGTCTGACCATGGCTTAGAGTTTCAATCTGAAGCCATGCCAAGGTTCTGTCAAGAACTAGGTATCAGTCAAGAATTTTCCTCCCCAAGAACCCCACAACAAAATAGGGTGGCTGAAAGGAGGAATAGATCATTGATAGAAGATGGGAGAACATTGCTTAGTGACTCTTCACTCCTAGAATATTTCTGGGCTGAAGCAGTCAATACTGCCTGTTATGTTCTCAATAGAGCTTCCATCAATTAAGATCATGGACTTACCCCCTATGAGATTCTAAAATGCAAACAACCAACAATTTCATAGTTTAGGATCTTTGGATCTAATTGCTACATTCTAAACAATGGAAAAGCTCAGTTAACCAAGTTTGCTGAAAAATGCAACATGGGGATTCTTGTTGGATATAGCTCACATAGTAGAGCCTATAGGGTATATAACAAGAAAACCCATGTTGTTGAAGACACAACATGGAGCAGAGCTCATAATGAGGCCTTGTTCCTCAGTTTTCTGTCATAGGTAGAGCAGCAAGCTTGTTGCAAAGGGATGATCTCTTAGATGTCCTGTAGTTGCAATACACACAACATAATTGGCACCAAATGGATTTTCAGAAATAAGATGGATGAAAATGGAACTATCATCAAGAACAAGGCAAGGCTTGTTGCAAAGGGATACATGCAAGAGGAAGGAATTGACTTTGATCAAACCTTTGCCCCAGTTGCAAGGTTGGAGGCCATAAGGCTATTCCTAGCATATGCAGCCCACAAAGGCTTCAAAGTATACCAGATGGATGTCAAGTCAGCATTCCTAAATGGAAATCTGAAAGAGGAAGTATATGTAGAGCAGCCATCAGGTTTTGTCCATCCTACTCTCACTTCTCATGTCTATTTTCTTAAGAAAGCCATGTATGGTCTTAAGAAATCCCCAAGGGCTTGGTATGAGACATTTTCTAGCTTTCTCATCAAGAACAAGTTCTTGAGGGGAAAGATAGATAGCACATTGTTTCTTAGGGAAACAAGAGCCAAGATTCTCCTAGTCCAAATTTATGTTGATGACATAATTTTTGGGTCTACTGATGACAACCTCTGCAAGAGATTTGCTAATCTAATGTAAGGGGAGTTTGAGATGAGCAGTATGGGTGAGCTCAAAGATTTCCTTGGGCTCCAGGTAAAATAGTCTGAGGATGGAATCTTCATTTCCCAGACCAAGTACACCAAGGAGCTCATCAAGAAATTTGGGATGGAGTCTGCCTCCACCATGAGGACACCCATGGGATCTAATGTATCATTAGACAGGGATGAAAAGGGGAAGGCCTTTGATGAGTCCATGTACAGGTGTATCATTGGATCCCTGTTGTACTTAACTGCTAGTAGGACAGACATTATGTATTCTACATGTGTTTGTGCTAGGTATCAGGCCTGCCCTAAGGTGTCTCACTACACCTCTGTGAAGAGGATCTTGAGATGCCTCAAGGGAAGCCTGAATCATGGCCTTTGGTACCCTAGGAACAGTGATTTTGAACTGATAGGCTATTCAGATGCAGATTTTGCAGGATGCAAAGAGGACAGGAAAAGCACAAGTGGCACTGTTAATTCCTAGGGATGAGGCTGGTCTCATGGAGCAGCAAAAAGCAAACCAGTGTGGCAATGTCCACAGCTGAGTCAGAATACATTTTTGCAGGTAGTTGTTGTGCTCAACTATTGTGGATTCAACACCAGTTAGAGGACTACAACCTCAAGGTAAGTCATTCTCCTCTTTATTGTGACTCATCCAGTGCTATCTCCATTGCTAAGAATCCTGTCTCTCACAGCAGGACTAAGCATATTGAGATTAGGTATCATTTTATAAGAGAACATGTTGACTGTAAAGATATCAGCCTTGAATTTGTCCCCACTGACAGTCAAGTGGCTGATATCATCACTAAGCCATTGGATGAGGCCAAGTTTAATGCTTTCACGATAGAACTAGGAATGTTGAGTGTAGAATAGTACTCACATTGAGGGGGAACTAGGATGGGTTGTTCAATTTGAACAGGATCTGCTATTACAGAAAATAGCTTTCCAATTGAGGGGGAGCAAATTCCCTGCTCAGGTTGAGGGGGAGATGGCAAATGCTAAGTGTGTATAGGTTGACCTATAAGTTGATCCAAAAGGATCAATAGATGTTGCCTATCCATACAAGGTTAAAGGCTGAAGAAACCAGAATGGGGGAGATAGGGGATAGGGCCAATGCTTAGGATAGGCCAATGCTAGATAGGGCAAATACTAGGGTGTCAGGGCCCATGCAATAGATCATTTATTGCAATATGTTTTTGTTGTTAATGTACCTTAGCATTGGGAATGTTCTGCCTTCTTCAAATTGGGGAGATTGTTGGGTATATTGCCCTCAATAGTACCTTGATTTGAAGAGGAATCACTCTCAATACTAAGGACATATTGTATTTGATAAAGCTTTGTTTTTGTAAGCCAAATAGGCTTAGGTGACTCAAGAGTAAGGGCCAAACAAGCCCTTAGATATGAAGATATCATCTACAAGGAGATGAAGATTTGTCTCAGCTGAACCGCTGAGACGAAGGGTCAAAACTGCTGAGATGAGGAGCCGTCTCAGCGGATCCACTGAGAAGAAGGTGTCTCCGCTGATAAGTTCTTCAAACACTGAGAATCAGCGTGTTTGTCGAACGCAGAAGGCCGTTCGTCAAACGAAGGACTATGTTCATCGACCGCTGAGACGAGACCAAAGAAGGAGCCGCTGAGAAGGCATAATTGGCGTGTTTGTCGAACACAGAGTGCCATTCGTCAAACACAGAACATTGTTCGTCGACCGCTGAGACGAGATAGAAGAAACTGCAGACAATAGTCTGTTCATCAAACGCAGGAGGCAGCGGGTTTGTCGAACGTAGAGTGAAGCGGGTTCGTCGAACGCAGAGTGAAGCGGGTTCGTCGAACGCAGAGTGAAGCTGGCTCGTCGAACGCAGAGTAAAGCGGGATCGTCGAACGCAGAGCTTGACAAGATCGTCGAACGCAGAGTTTGACCAGTTCGTCGAATGCAGAGTACAGCGCGTTCGTCGAGCGCAATCCTTCTCTACGGAAAAGTAGGGCGGCGAAACCTGCTGCTAGGGAAAGTTGCAGACAAGCCGTATGGGGGCCACCAACGTCTCCCATACTTCTCAGAAGGACATCAAAGAGCCGTTGAAGATCAAAGATGTATAAAAGGAAATGCTAGGGCACATTTGAAGCACTCCTCCATTGCGTGCGAAAATGAAATCAACTGTTTCATTGACGGCAGCTGCTCTCGACATTCTTCCTGCTCACTGAAGAGAAGAAGAATCGGAGAGAAGAAGTTAGCTCCTCCACCAGAAGGGGAAAGGTGATCTTCCATCATTCTATTGAAGAGGAAGATCAAGTTGTTGCTGTAATCAACATCTTCAGTAACAGGGAGCACAGTCAGTGCAGGATCTATAGGAGAGTACCTCTACTGTAGAATAAATTTCTAAATCATTTATCTGTAGGGCATCTTGCCTGAGCTGTAAGACCATTTGGTCTGAGTTTGTAGGAACCTGAGGGTTCTGAGTTGTAGGGCTGAAGGCCTGAGTGTAGGATCTGATTGATCTGAGTTGTAGGGCTTCATTGCCTGAGCTGTAGGAGGAGGAATCCTCTGAGTTGTAGGACTTGCTGAGGTCTGAGTTGTAGGATCAGGAGCTGATCTGAGGTAGGGCTGTTGTGCCCTAGGTAGGACCTGTTGTGGTCTGATTTGTAGGACCTGCTGAGGTCTGAGCTGTAGGATTAGGAGCTGATCTGAGTGGTAGGGCTGCTGTGCCTGAGGTAGGGTTTGAGAAAACCTGAGAGATCCTGAGGGATCTGTGTTGTAAGCTCTTTTGAGCCGAGTTTGGAGGAGTTGGGCTTGTCTAACACATTGTTAAAAAGGTGAAGAGGGAAAGAGGACTACTCAAGACACCCTGTCTTGAGGAACCTCTATACATACTTGTGTGCTTTCTGTGTGTTTGATCTTTTGCTTAAACCAGAAATCAGAAATAAGCTAGGGTTCTTAGAGGAAAATCAAAAAGGCCTATTCACCCCCCCCCCCCCCCCTCTAGGTGATTTAGACTACAAACCTAATATTCTTTCACCTAGGTTATCTTGGTTTAGCTCTCAGGCTCTCCAAGGTGTCTAGTCTCAGCTTTGGCACGGGAGGGGAAGCGCTCTAAGATCTTTTGGGTGTGTGGTGGGACCTCCTCGTTATGACCAAGAGTCTGTGTCTAGTTCTGAGGCTTTGGTCTGTCTCCTTCCGAGGAATCAGTAAGTGCTAGCTGCCCCCCATCTTTTGGGGTCCGAGCTCCACAAGAGACCAAGTTTTGGTTTCAACAGCCCGGGGAGAGGATGTGAAGCCACTTAGTCTTTATGAATAATAGTTGTTGCACCCATTTTTAGGAGCGCACCCAGGAGAAGCAGCGCACGAAGCTGGAGGTAGATTGCCAGGTCAGGATGACAGGGCCAGAGACGACGATACTGTCGATTCCGTCTGTGACAGATGTGAGCGATAGTTTGAGATGTAGCCCTTGGGCATTTCTTTTGATACTCTGATATTTGCAGGAGCTCTCAGAGCTACCTTTCTTCTGTATAATTTTGACACCTTTACTTATATGTGAATTTTATGTCTTCTATCTTGTATACTATTTAGGGGTTGGCTTGATGATATTGGTTTGGCCAGCAGGATAGGCGTCTTATGGAAGAGCCTAGATCGTGTGTTGGCGCTTCCGCAAGGCGGTTATCCTAGGCATAGGACTCCCCTCAGTCGTGTCTTGTGTTCCGGGAGGGGGGTCTTACACAAGGTTCACCGGAACCTTCAACGTCGAAGTCCGACGGTCAACCACACCACCACCGGAGAGCAAACACCACCACCAAAGAGAAAATCCAATCCAAATCTAACCACGCTTCTCCTCTCCATGGCACCACCTCCTTCTTCATTCCACCTCTCTCCAACACCGACGTCTATCTCCTCCAAGACCAGCGACAACCCTCTCCACCAACGCCGACACCTATCTCCTCCAAGACCGGCGACAACGCTCCTCTCCAAGAATAGACAAAAACTTGAAGCTGGTGGTTTCTCCTAGCACGGGAGAGGAGGGAGAGAGAAATGGGAGAGAGAGGGGTGGGCGGCTACTCCATATATTTTACGCCAGAGAGAGGGGGTGGCTATATTTAGGTTCCTAAAACCTAAAAATAGGAAAGCCTAAGAATAGGAAAGCCTAAAATAGGAAATCCTAAAAATAGGAAATCCCAAACCAAATATTAAAATCCACCACCTTGGTTCGTGATCCCGAGCCACCACCTGCATGAAACACTCTCTGCACAAAGCACCAACTATACAAGGCAACACTGCACTGAGCACCACCCTAAAGAACTGAGGCGTCAACCAACCTGCTCCAGTCGACTCATCCCTGTTCAGGCTCAATCCATGAATGTCGAAGCGATCGGATCGCTGAATCTGACTCGTCTAGTCAAAGTCTCAGAAGGATGATCCCTTTCACCACCTCGACCATCAACTTTGTCAATCACAGAAATCATGGGCACACCACCTCGCATTATGGTACCCATCAGACGGTACAGACTACCATACTGCATAGCTCACATGAGCATGGTACACCATCGCGTCACCTTAATAACTCCACCTCTCGCTGCAAAACTGCATCCTCTGGAGTCTAGTCTACCCAGCGATATCAAATTCCTGTGCAGCTTGGGTACTAGGTGTACCCGCACAAGCCTACGCACTACTCCATCATGCATCCATATGTCTTCCATCCCTGTCCCCGTGACCTCACATGCTGAGCCATCACTCAGAAAAACTGACCCAGACGTCACTTCCAGTGAACTAAACATCGCCACATCTGAGCAAATGTGCTGTGAAGCACTAGAATTTAATACCCAGCTATTAGAGTCACATGGACTCTCAGTGATGATGAGAGACACATCACTATCACCTGCTATGACTACCGCTGCCTTGCCTGCACCCTGGAAGTCCCTAGAACTCTGCGCACGCTACAGACAATGCTTGCTGATATGGCCACTCTGCCTGCAGTGGTAGCACGTCACTGCCTTCCTCAAAGCGAATTTGGCTCATGCACTTCCAGATCTCTTCTAGAGATGCCTCCCACATATGCCAACACTTGCTCACCCTCATGAGTGAGGTCTGACAACATCTGGATGGATAGTAGTGCAAATGTGATCTACTCCATGTCTACTATATCCTTCCCATACATCAGAGTGGTCTACATATGCTTATACGATGCCGGGAGTAAGGTAAGAAGCAATAAGGCCTTTTCTTCTTCCTCTGTCTTCACACCAACCACGTGCAGTTGGCTAAGTCCATTAAACATGTTGAAGTGTTTCTACAGGTTACCACCCTCCTACATCTTCAGGTCGTACAGTCGCTGCTTCAGTAACAGCCTCATGGTCAACGACTTGCTCATGTAGAGTCCCTCAAGCTTCTCCCATAATGTGATATCAGACTCTTCAATACTGACATTGAACATTACCTTGTTGTCGACGCACATCCTGATAGCATTAATGACGTGCTTATCCATTTCATTCCACTCAGAATCCTTCACCGGTGCGGGCAAACAATTACGCCCCCGTAGCACTTGGATAAACCCCTTCTTAACGAGCATGTCCTTGACCCCAATCTTCCATAGGAGGAAGTTCCTGCTACCATCAAATTTCTCCACATGAATATCTGACCAACACTATGTTCGTCATTGCCACAGTTGCCCGCAGTACCTCTAGGCGATCTGATTAATTCACAGATCAGATTTGGGATGATAGGGAGCGGACCAATGTCATCACGTACCGTTGACCTAAACCTAAACCGGAACGTCCAATTAGTCCCCTACTCAGAACCTGACTTTGATACCACTTGTTGTAAAATTAGGTACTAAAGACTGGGCGCATAGCTATAAAATCACAAACAAATAAGAACACAAAACATGCCAAATCTGTGCCCAGCAGAACTCGCTGGTGCACAATCTCAAATATATAATAAATTAAACAGTATATAAATACAGTTACAAGAAAATAACAGGAGAAGAAAAGACCATCCGGTGAAACACCGCAGATGCAACGGACACGCACGATCTGCGAAAAAGTAGAAGATCTGGACTACAATCCGCCTAGAGGACGAACAAGGTTCATCGGAACCTTCAACTTCAAAGTCTGACGTTCAACTACACCACAACCGGAGACCAAATGCCACCACCGGATAGAAAATACAATTCGGATCTAACCAAACTTCTCCTCTCCATGGCACCACCTCCTTCTTCGTTCCACCTCTCGCCAACACCGGTGGCTATATCCTCCAAGATTGACAACCCTCTCCACCAATGTCGATGGCTATCTCCTCCAAGACCGGCGATAATGCTCCTCTCTAAGACCGGAGAAAAAACTTGAGGCCGACGGTTTCTCCTTGCACACGAGACGGACAGAGAGAGAGAGAGAGAGAGAGAGAGAGAGAGAGAGAGAGAGAGAGAGAGAGAGAGAGAGAGAGAGAGAGAGAGAGAGAGAGAGAGAGAGAGAGAAATGGGAGAGAGAGAGGGGGGTGGGCAGCTATTGCATAGATTTTACACAAGAGAGAGGGGGTGGCTATATTTAGGTTCCTAAAACTTAAAAATAGGAAATCCTAAGAATATGAAAGCCAAAAAATAGGAAAACCTAAAAGTAGGAAATCCTAAAAATAGGAAATCCCGAACCAAATATAACAGATGAAGCCTACGCCAAAATACTTGGACATCGTTCTGGTTATATTCTTGGAATGGAGCCAGTATCAAGACCTATAGAGCGCGGACGTACTAATATGCAACATCTAGAAGAAAAAATTCGAGCTAAAGTAGAAGAGGAGATGACGACACTACAATATAACTCGTCTACAGCATTGCTTTTTTTGCGATGTTTTGAAAAATGAAGTGGTTATATTTAGTATGTGCGATGTTTATCCAACAAAAATGTGGTTATTGCATTTCCCCACCCCTTCGGCGCCAAAAAACTGATTCGCGGGATTTGTAAATAAATTTTGAGTTAATTTAGCGGCGCGAATGATTTTGGCGAGGATTCTAAACACGACATCTTTGTGATGTTTTTAAAAGCGTCGCCAAGACATTAGCGACATTTAAAAAATGTTGCCAAAGCCTCATAAAAATGACGCAGATGCGTATATTTCTTGTAGTGCGACACGTCTCCAAGAGATGGTATTGAATTAAACAAAGCTTCGAGGCTAAGATATTGGCTCTCTTGGGACAAACACAACTTGAGGATCAAGCAGGCAACAGTAATTGACATGTAGACTCTAATTTAGTCTTTACCTTGGCTCTTGAGAATACACAAGTTTTAATTTTAATACATAATATTTGATAATGTATTAGTAATCTTCTTAGTAATTATCTAACGCTATACTTGATGTATTAACTTGTAGGTATGAGTGGAAATTTAGAGCAATTATCTTTATTCTTTTGGCTTAGCATTAAGAATTTCGAAGATTGCTTACTTTTGTTTCTTCAATTTTTATTTTTGATTTGAAATCTTATGGTTTTGTTTCTTCTGTTTCTTCTTTTACGTTAATGTTGCAACTTTACTCAAGCACAAAAAACTCTAACAGATTTTAATTTAGTTCATTTAAATTGTGGTTTGAATGTTGAGATATTTTTGCCCATTGAAATTTACACATATCTGCAAACTTCTGCAAGCAAGGTTTTGAACCCTTGGGTGAGAAAAGCGAAATGGTATCAACTGTTTGCAACTATGATGGGAAGAATGCTAGTTCTACCATTTATAGTAATTAGAGTACGTGGTTATGTTGAAAATATTGAAGTGAAGTGGAGGCCGGGCGATCTGTTTTGGAGACCGCGCGGGTTGTCTTCCCGCAGGAGGTTGAGCGGTCTGAAAGTGGAGGTTAGATCTTAAGTTAACTCTAGAGGGGGGTGAATAGAGTTTAAAACTTTTTCCCTTAGTTTTATTTGCGGAATTAAAAATAGTGTTATATATATGTGTAAGCAGAGTGATTAACAAAAATAGAATAAAGAAAATCACACAGCACAGTACAAAGAAATAAGCAATCACAGAGGACACAAGGAATTTATAATAGTTCCCCAAGAACTTGGGTACGTATACTCTTCTACAACACTTGGTAGGATCCACTAGGAGGTTTGATCAGGTGCCCTCACACCAATGGGTTTTTGATAATGTGTCCACACACCAATGGGAGTTTGATCAGGTGCCCAAATCACTGATAAGCTTTTGATAAGGTGCTTAAAAACCACACAAGGATTTTTTGATAAGGTGTCTTGCCACCAGTAGGTTACACTTTTGAAGGGAGTATTAACCATGTACATAATGGAATGGAGAGGGGTTAGATGTTCTTCTCTATCAAGATGTATAGAGAAGACTCTAGTGGATTTGATGTTGAAGAAAGACTCCTCTGTCTGATTGATGTTGTTTGACAGTTGAAATTGCTGGAGCTTTCTCTTCGTAAAACTTGATCCTCCTATAGCTAATTAATCTGAGAGAAGTATTTCTTCAGATTATAGTTGCTCTGTTGAAGATCTGTGTTTGCAGCAAAATACTGAGAGAAGAATTTTAAGTTCTCAGCTGAAATGAGATTGTTGCTGTTGAAGAAGAAGAAGATGATTTGTATTTATGTTCTTCTTTTTCTTCCTGAAACATTTCTCCATTCTTGATCTGATTCCTGCAGCAGGAAATCTGAGGGATGGTGTAGCTGTTCTCAGAAAATGTGTTTGCTGCTGAAGGAGGAAGACGATGATGATTTTTTTTGTTCTCTAAATAATACTTAGGAGTCTGAAGACGATATGTCTATATTTGTACTTTTATTCTTCCTGTATTTCTCTCTCTTCCTTTTCTGTCTAATTCTGTACAGTCGAATATTCTGTAATAAAACTGCCGTGTAAAACAGCTAGATATATTATTCTGTAATATCTTCTTTCCTTTTCTTTTGAAAATCTCTGACAGATTTTAACTTCAAATCCCTTAAATTAAGGAATGTAATAAAACTGAAGGCATATTTCTGGGAACTGTACAACTGCACACCATAATCTCTTTCCTTTTCCACGATTTGTCCTTTTCTGCTGGAAGTGTCAACGGCTATAACTTAAATAATAAAGGAAAGACATTTCCTTACTTGATTTGAAGAAAAGAGTCGTTGCTGTCGTCGATCTGAGATCAGAGAATGAATAAATATAATATTCTGAAATAAATCTGCACTTTAAATAATATTTCTTCGATCTGGATAAAATTTGTCGAACTCATATTCGTCGACCTCAAGATTTTCGTTGAACACAACATTTACTTCGTCGACCTGAACATGTGATTTACTGTTATGAACATTTGCTGAAATTCGTCGAACGCAGACTTGAATTCATTGAACGGAAGGATTCGTCCACCGTTGAGCCTGGATAAATTCGTCGACCGCTGAGCTTGAGTAAAAACATCGAGCACTGAGCTTAGACAAATTCTTCGACCGCAGAGACGGGTTCATCGACCGTTGAGATAAACTTATTCGTCGACCGCTGAACCGCTGGATTTCATCGAGTGCAGAATGCACACCATTGGTCGAGCGCAGAACGCCATTCGTCGAACGCAGCTAGCCGTTCGTCGAACGCAGAATCTGAATGAAATTTCTAGTTCTAACAACCAAATCTCTTGACCCATAAACTATACATTGGGGTCAACTTGTCCTTAGTCAACATATAGTGATCCTAGCCCAAATCAAAAATAGGGTTGTTCCAACAATCTCCCCCTATTTGGGTTAGGACACTATTTGACAAAATTTGAAAATTAACAAATACAAAAACATCAAAAACAACAGAGCATGAATATATTTGCTTAGTTCATAGAACAACTCTCCCTGAGCAAAACACTGCATCAAATGGAGCTTGTTCATACAAACTTCACCCCCTATCTAGTTTCAGGAAAGGCCTGAAGCTAGGCCCTTGAAGAAGGGACATTTGATGGAGACTTGGAAGGATGCAAGATTTATATTGTTGTTGTTCCTGCACAATAAAATAGAGATCAAGTGCAAAGGGAACTAGAAAGAGAAGCAATTCTGTAGATATTCAGCTATAATAATAAAAAATTATTAATGATGACAGGCTGAAATAAGAAGCTTCAAATCAATGAAGAGATGGGTAAGTAGAAAACTTAATTTTTTAACAGATTGAATCTCTATCTATCATACCTAGCTGATTTATAAAGAAGATATGTTTCTTTTCATCCAAGGGCTTGGTGAAAATATCTGCTCTTTGCAAATCAGTAGAGATGAACTGTAGGCAAATTTTGTTTTTATCCACATTATCCCTAAGGAAGTGGTGCCTAATTTCTATGTGTTTAGTCCTACTATGGAGAACTGGATTTTGTGCAATAGATATTGCACTAGTATTATCACAAAATATAATTGAATTATTTAAGTTGACACCATAGTCTAGGAGCTGATTTTGTATCCACAATTTCTGTGAGCAGCAACTACCTGCAGCTATGTATTCAGCTTCAGCTGTTGAAGTAGACATAAATGTTAATTTCTTACAAAACCAAGACACAAGCCTATCACCAAGAAACTGACAAGTTCCTGATGTGCTTTTCCTGTCTACTCTGCATCCAACATAATCTGAATCTGAGAATCCAGTTAATTCAAATGTAGATGATGTTGGATACCAAAGTCCTAGATTAGGGAAATCCTTTATATATCTCAAAATTCTTTTTAATAAAATTAGATGAGATTCTTTGGGGTTAACTTGGAATCTAGCACAAATACATGTAGGAAACATTATATCAGGCCTACTAGCTGTTAAATAAAGTAAAGAGCCAACAATTGCTCTATATACTTTTGAATCAACAGGTTTCCCTGATTCATCATTATCAACAACAACATTTGAGGGCATGGGTGTTTTCATGGTGGAAGAATCAGACATACCAAATCTTTTCACTAATTCCTTAGCATACTTAGATTGGGATATGAAGATTCTATTTGGAGTTTGCTTCACTTGAAGACCAAGGAAGTATGATAACTCACCCAGACTACTCATTTCAAATTTAGATTGCATTAAATTAGAAAACCATTTGCACAAATTTGAATCAGTAGAACCAAAGATAATATCATCTACATATATTTGAACAAGTAAGGTTTGATTTTTATGTATCCTGAAAAATAAGGTTTTGTCTACTATGCCTGTACAGAATTTATTCTCTAAAAGAAAACTAGCTAAAGTCTCATATCATGCTCTAGGAGCTTGTTTGAGACCATAAAGAGATTTCTTAAGCTTAAATACATAAGAGGATTGAGTTGGAGAGATGAAACCTGGTGGTTGTTCCACATAGACTTCTTCTTTAATTTCTCCATTCAGAAATGCACTTTTTACATCCATTTGATAAACTTTGAATTTCTTGTATGCAGCAAATGCAAGAAAAATTCTGATTGCTTTAAGTCTTGCAACTGGTGCAAAAGTCTGATCATAGTTTATTCCTTCTTCTAGTGAGTATCCTTGAGCTACTAGTCTAGCTTTATTTCTCACAATATTTCCATCTGCATCTAGCTTATTCCTGTAGATCCATTTGGTTCCAATGACTGGATGATCTTTTGGTCTAGGAACCAAATCCCAAACTTTGTTTGTCTCAAACTAATTGAGCTCCTCTTGCATAGCAATGATCCAATTGGGATCTTGTTCTGCATCTTGTAGGGATTGAGGTTCAATCTGAGAGAGAAAACAAGTGTGCATCAAATTCTGATTTACTTGATGTCTTATTTGCACACCTGCTGAAATATCACCAATTATTTGAGATATTGGGTGATCTATAACTGTGATGTGATCAACAGTTGGAGTGGGTTCAGCAATAATTTCCACTTGGGGAATTTGTTCAGCTGTTGGAGTATGTTCTGCTGTTATCTGATCTAAACTCTCAGCAAAATCTGGGTGAATTTCCTCTTCACTTTCTTTAGCATCCTGCTGTTCAGGATTTAGAAATCCTTCTTTATGTAGAGCTAATTGATCTATTTGCTCACATAGTGTAGGTACCTGTAGATTTTCTATGGTATAAGAATTCTTCTCCTTATAAAACATGTTAGTTTCATCAAAAGAAACATGCATAGATTCTTCTATTTTAAGAGAAGATTTAATATAAATCCTATATGCTTAGCTGACTAGTGAATAGCCTAAGAAAGTTCCTTTATCAGATTTTGGTTCAAATTTTCTAAGATATTTCTTATCATTATTATGAACATAACATTTACAGCCAAATGCTCTAAAATAGTTAACTTTAGGTTTCTTCCCTTTAAGTAATTCATAGGGAGTCTTGCCCTTAAGTTTGTGTATCATACTTCTATTCAGTACATAGTTTGTCGTGCTAACAGCCTCTGCCCAAAAGGATAGGGGCAAATTAGCATCTACAAGCAATGTTCTTGCTGATTCAATTAGAGTTCTATTTTTCCTTTCAACTACCCCATTTTGTTGAGGAGTTCTAGGAGCTGAGAAGCAATGCCTAATACCTTCCTTCTCACAGAATTCTAGTATAAGAAGAGACTCAAACTCAGTGCCATGATCACTTCTGATCAATGCAACTACAGTAGAGTACTCAATCTTTATGCTCTTAAGAAAGTCTGTAAGAACTTTAAAGTTATCTGACTTTTCTCTCAAAAAGAACACCCAAGTGAATCTAGAGAATTCAACTACAATAACTAGAGTGTAAGACTTCCCCCTAAACTCTTTGTTGCAATAGGTCCAAAAAGGTCCATATATAGCAAATATAAGATTCTAGGTGAATCACTTCTAGATAATGATTTAAAACTATTTTTAGTTTGCTTGCCTAGTTGACATGCCCTACGTACAGAGACCTTCTTTCTTATATGAACCTAAGGGTAAACCTTTAACAAGATTGTCCTTAGATAATTTAGCAATGGTCATAAGGTTTACATGTCCTAATCTCTTATGCCAAAGTTCACTGGGTTTGCTTAATTCATTAAATAAACAAATTTCTGATGTAGATGAATTGAAATTCACTAGATATATATTACCTTGCCTAATACCTGACAGAACAATAACATTATCAACAGATTTAGTAAGGCATTTCAATTTATTAAATGTTACCTGATACCCTTCATCACATAATTGACTTATGCTGATAAGGTTATGCTTCAGTCCCTTGACATAAGCTACATCTTTGAAGGTGACTTCTCCAACCTTGACTTTTCCATAGCCTTTGGTCTGTCCACAGTTGGAGTCTCCAAATATAACTTTTGGTCCAAGCTTTGCCTTGTAGTTGTTCAGGTTGGCCTTGTTCCCTGTCATATGTTTTGAACAGCCACTGTCCAAATACCATTTTCACTAATTCTTGGACAGCTGTGTACCTGCAAAAACAAGAAAACAATCTATTTGTTCTTGACCCAGATTACCTTGGGTCTTTTTGTATTTCCACAAAAATCTGAAATAAAAGACATTTCAGGTTGGTCCTTATAACCTTGTGGATGATATCTCCTTGGAGGTATAATCCATTCAGTGAAAGGATTGATAGAATGTGAAGAATGAGAATTTTTCAGATTTGCTGTATAGTTTTTGTTAGATGAACTGGGCTGAGTTTGTCGAGCTACTTTTGACAAATGACTGGCATTTCGTCGAGCCCCGTTCATAAAATAACTATTTTGAAAATCTATCTTCAGAGTTCGTCGAGCTCCGTTCGACAAATGACTCACATTTCGTCGAGCATCGTTCGACGAATTCTGCTGAATTCGGCTATTCTCGACGGTCTTACTTGAAATGTTTTTATTTTTATCTACAACCTCTTTGCTCTTAGCAGAGATGAATTTTATGGGTGTAGATAATATATTCTTCTTAATTAGAGGTGGCTCACTTGATGAAGCACCCAAGCCCAGTTTGCTATTAAGTCTAGCATTTACTGTGCCTGTGATATCCATCAGTTTGATGCTTCTCCCATTCAGGGATTCTTCAAACTTTTTGGCTTCAGACAACTTGCTCTCAATAAGAACAATATGTTCCCTGGAAGCAGCCAAATCTTTCTTAAGATTTATATTTTCTTCACTCATTTGATTCATTTCAGCTAGCTTAAGTCTGAGTGAGATTATTTCTTTCTCAGAATTTACTAAGTCTAAGCAAAGAACCTTGAATTCATCTTTGAATTCAACTGAAGTAAAATCAAGGTTAGATATTACCTGATCTGCATCATCTTCTGCTTCTGATTCTGATTTTTCTCCATCAGAATTGTTGGCTGAGGCATTAATAGCCATCATGCAGAAGTTCTTTTCTTCTTCATAGTCTTCATCATCACTGGATGAAGAAGCATTTCCTGACTCACTGCCTGAGTCATAAAATGCCATCAGGCACTGATCATTCTCTTTTGTTTCTTCTTCATCATCTGAAGAGCTGGATAACTGATCTGATTCAGTTTCACTCCAAGATTCTGCTACAAATCCTCTTCCCTTCTTTTTGTGTTTGTGGGAGGAAGACTTGCTGGAGCTTCTTTTCTCTTCTTTGTCCTTCTTCATTTCTTTCTTCTGGTTTTCTGGACAGTCTGGTGCAATATGTCCTGGTTTCCTGCAACTAAAACATATAATTTCTTTAGAATTGTTTTTGTCATACCTTGGCTTTTCATAGCTTCTGGATGACTTTTTCCTGAAATCTTTTCTTGCCATCTTATAGAATCTTTTGGCAAATAGACTCATCAACTCCTCATTGTCAGGAGTCTTTCCTTCTTCTTTTGTAGCTTTGAAGGCAATATTCCTGTCCTTCTTTGTTGAATAGGAGGTGCTCACTTGTTCAGCTTCCCTTGTCTTGATGAGTTGCTCATAGGATTTGAGCTTTCCTAGCAGTGTCTCAGTAGTTATCTCATTAAGACTTCTGGCTTCCTTGATAGGCCAGATCCTAGAGTGCCAAGTGCTGGGGAAGCACATTAGGATTTTGTCATTGATCTCAGTTAATGAGATTTCCTTATCCGGTGTTCTGAGTTCACTTATGATTACACTTAATCTAGTGTACATATCTGCAACTGATTCTTCTTCACCCTTCTTGAAGTTCTCATACAGAGAGATCAAGTGAGATCTTCTGTCTTTCCTTTCATCTGCAAGACCTGCAACCATATTGTTGAGAGAGGTCCATATCTCTCTAGCTGAGGTGCAATCTACCACTTTCTGAAATATGTCATCAGACATAGTTTAAGCCAGAATGTTCATGGCTTTAGCATCTGCACTTCTTTGCTTCTTTTGTGCTTCTGTCCACTCAGGAGGTGGGACAGCAGTGTTGTTTATTGTTGCATCAGTACTTGTTGATGTTGTAGGTGCTGGAGGCCCTGTCAAAATTACATTGAAGATTTCTTCATCAATAGAATTCATGTAAAGCCTAATCCTTGCTTTCCACGGTGCAAACTTACTGAGATTACACATAGGAGGTCTTGTGCTTGAATACTCCTTGTTTTGTGCCATGAGTTTTTAATAGAAAATAAAAACAATAAAATCTCTAAAATAATTTAAGATCTAATTGATTTTTATGATCCAGGTGTTAGCCTGTAAATAAGATCAACATCCCTCTGATACCAATTGAAAGTGGAGGTTAGATCTTAAGTTAACTCTAGAGGGGGGGTGAATAGAGTTGAAAACTTTTTCCCTTAGTTTTATTTGCGGAATTAAAAATAATGTTATATATATGTGTAAGCAGAGTGATTAACAAAATAGAATAAATAAAATCACACAGCACGGCACAAAGAAATAAGCAATCACATAGGACACAAGGAATGTATAGTAGTTCCCCCAAAACCTGGGTACGTCTACTCTTCTACCACACTTGGTAGGATCCACTAGAAGGTTTGATCAGGTGCCCTCACACCAAGGGATTTTTGATAAGGTGTCCACACACCAATGGGAGTTTGATCAGGTGCCCAAATCACTGATAAGCTTTTGATAAGGTTGATAGATAAAATATGAAATAGGAGGCAAGCGCACCTATCGCGTGTAGTATATATGATAAAAATCATATCAAGGTCGTATTTAGTCCCGGGTCCCGTCGAGTAGAGTTACTTCGAGCTACGGCTATTGTTTTATCGAAAAGATCGATTGATTTTTAAATTTGCAATAATTTCGAAAGCAATAAATGATAATAATCGCGGGCTTGGTGTGCGTTTAGCAAAAACCAAGAAAAGCGATAAAAAGGAAAATGATGCACTAAATGAAAAACTCACGCACTCTACGGGAATTTAAATGACTGAAATTAAAGAAAGCAATAAAGCTAAGCTATGAAAATGATAAAATTTTAGTTATGAAAGCGATAAATCTAATTATGAAAGCAATAAATCTAAGTTATGAAAGCATTAAAATCTAATTATGAAAGCTTTAAAATGAATCTCATACACACACACACTCTCTACTTGAATAAAAGAAATAAAATACATGACATTAAAATAAACTAAGTTACAAAAAAGAGAAAATGACAATAATTAAAGTCATAATAAAATTGCAAGAGTAAATAAATGAAAATTGCATAAAAGAAGGACTTTTATTTAAATAAAAAAAAGGTTACATATCTTGGATCCAACTCCAAGTTCTTTACATAAATTGCAAAAAGAAAAGTGGCTAAAAGTTTACAAAAATTCAACCCCTTCTCTTAAGGAGAAGGGGTTGGAAAATTCTAAGAATAATAAACATTTAAATGACATAAAAAAATAAAAGAAGAACTCAACCCCTTCTCTTAATGAGAAGGGGTTGAAAAACCTTAAAAAAACAAAGCTTAAAAAAACAAGAAAAGAAAAACTTGCAAAAAAAAAGAAAAAAAAACTTGAAGAAAAGGGCAAGAAATTCACAAAAAATCAACCCCTTCTCTTAAGGAGAATGGGTTAAAAAATAACTAAAAACAAAACAAAAACAAGAAAAGAAAAAACAAACTTAAAAGAAGAGAACATAAAAGAACAAAAGAAAAACAAAAAAAACAAAAAAAACATAAAGAAAAACAAAAAGAAAAAACTTAACAAAAATCACTAAAATAAAAACAAAGAAAAGAAGAACAAAAAGAGGAACAACACAGGAGAAAAATAAGAACAAAAGATGGAGGGAGAAGGATGAAGAGGGAAGAACAAACATTAAAAAAAACATAAACATAGAAACATAAACATAAAAACATAAACATAAAAATATAAACATAAAAACCCGAAAGACAAAAAAGGAAAAAAAACTAAAAGAAAAAACCCTAAAACTTAAAGAAGAAGAAGGGTGGAAGAGGAGGGAATTAGATAAGGAGGAGTGATATTTATAGGAAAAATAAAAAAGTTGGGGATAAGGAAGCAAGATGGCGGTTTGACTAAGGAGAAGCCAATTTTGACTTGGGAACTTGAGGGGTGCGGATAGCAGGCACCAGGCGGCATTTAATCCGATTAAATTTGACACCAGGATTCGAACCCGGGGCGGCAGCGGGGGCAACCAAGACCAGAACCAGTGAGCAAAGCGGCTCTATCTACAATATATAGGGGTATATTAAATATATTATGTTAGGTTTAGAATTTATTAAATGCAAAAAGGGAGGGAAACGGGCGCCCGCAGCTTAATCCAATTAAATATGACTGGGCCAGGACTCGAACGCGGGGCAGCAGTAGAGCAAGCTAAGACCAGAACTAGTGAGCTAAGTGGCTCTATTTACTTATACAGAGCAATAACTATACTTATTATGGTTGCACAGATTATTTTATTTTATTTTTAATTAATTTTCTTTTTATTTACATAATTATTTATATGATTATATTTAATATATATACACTATTATTATTATATATATCTTATTACTATATTTATACTATTATTTTTTACATTTATTATACATATATATATGTTTCATTATATTTATAATATATACATTATTGTTACTATGTTATTATTATACTATACTACTATATTATTATACATATATATATATTTGTATTATTATTTTTTACATCATATTTACATATAAATATATCATTATTTATTATACTTATTATATTTACATATATTATTTTTACTTATATATTTATATATTATTTTTATTTATTATATTTACATATATATTATTTTTACTTATATATGCATCTTTATTTACTAGTTATGATTTTATTCATTTAGTTATTTATATGTACATAGAAATAAATAATTTCAAAATTTTATACTTAGATAAATATATTTACAAAGAATATTTTTACATATTTTTCTATATTGTTTCATACTTAAATAACTCCTTTTTTTCATATTGATATATATTTATATACATTACATAAAACAAGCCATTTTATTTAATATTATACATGAAATATGTATAATATTACCTAAGATAATGTTAAAAACAATATTAAAATACATGTATTCTACTATTCATCAAATACCCCCTACTTAAGCTTTTGTTATTCGAGAGAAAAAGTAAGGGATACCTATAAGAGGTTTAATAAAATTTCAAATTTACTAAAGTTTTATTTAATCAAAAGTAAGATCGAAATAAATTTAGGAGATTTAAAGAGGTAAGTCTTAAATTATGAAAATGATTTAAAAAGAGCGAAAAAGTTTTAGCCGTAAGACTTCTAAAGTTAGCTAAATAGCGTCGAATATTGCAATTACTAGCACCTTCATTTAGAATGGAATTATAAAAACTTTAACTTTTTTAAAGAAATTTTTTAAGAATAAATAAAACCTACTAATTATGCTCTCGCAAACTTTTTAAATTAAAATATAGCTTACAATTTTATTGGCTAAGGGGTAGGGGAAAAAAAGAAGCTTTGGCAAAAAGAAGAGTGCTTGGATTAGGGGTGATGAATTTTATCCTCTCACCCCACCTTTTTTATTTTACTTTGACTCCCGCCGTTGGTTTATGAGGGAAGATTGAACATTTTTAAACTTAACCCAATGTCTGTGTTTACGGAATTTTTATTCCCATTGACACAGGATTTCTTTTAACAATATTGGGTGCCTGTGTTTACATAATCTTTTTATTCCCATTGACACAGGATTTCTTTTAAACTTCTTCTTTTATTTTTTTATGTCAAGCTAAATTGGTGTTTACAAAGGGGGGTTTCAAGAGAAAATCTAGAATGATAATAAAAAATTTTGAGAGCAAAATTTAGTAGATTAAAATATTCTTAAAGTTTCGAAAGTTTGAAGTTAGAATAATTAAATCTAAAAATGGTTTGCAAATAAAATACAAAAAGAAACTATTTAGGGTAAACCCGAAGTAGTGCTAAAAGGTTTGTTCTCAAATTAAATTAAAATCACAGAATGTTCTTTACTACTAAAATTCCAAAAATTCAAATCTCTAAACTATGATAAAGATAAAATGATTTTAGCAAATCAAAAATAATGAAAACGCTTAAAGATAAACACAACCTAGCTTTAAAAATTACAAAAAGCTAAGTAGGGGTTTTATTTTATTTTTGGATTTTTTGATAAGTTTTTCAATATTTTTTTTGGAGTTTTTAAGATTTGATATTTTTGGGATTTTTTATTTTCTTTATAACGAAATACATATATAAATACTAAAAAAACAAAGAAAGAAGAAAATTAAGAAAAGTAAAAATACATACAAAATATTTTTGATTTTTTCTAAGAAATTTTTTCATCATATATTTTTTTGATTTTTTAATTTTGTTAAAAATATGTACATTAATAAAAAAAGGAAAAGAAAAAAGAAAGAGAGAGAGGAAAATAAATTTTTTTTTGGGGTGTTATGACAAAATTTTGTGAATTTTGTTATAACAAATTTCTAAGTAAAAAATTTCAATTTTTTTTTATTTTTCAAATCTTTATCTTATATATACATTAATACTTAAAAAGGGAAAAGAAGAAAAAGGAAAGAAGAAAATATAAAAGAAAAACATATATAATTTTTTTGGTGTTTTTCTAAGAAATTTTTCATCATAAATTTTTTTTTTTATTTATTTTCAAATATGGATAATTATTTACAAACAAAGACACAAAAAGAAAATAAAACATTTATAATATATTTTTTGGTGTTTTTTCTAAGTTAATTAATAGTTTTTTTTTGGATTTTTTATTTTGTTACATATTTACATATTAAAATTTTACAAAAAGAAAAATAAAAGCAGAGGGACAAATTTGTTGCAACAAATTTTGTTATGTTGTAACAAATTTTACAAAAAGAAAAATAAAAGCAGCGGGACAAATTTGTTGCAACAAATTTTGTTATGTTGTAACAAATTATTTAAATTTTTTTTGGTCTTTTCTATATATATATAAAAAAGGACAAAAATAATTACAAAAGAGAAAAAACACCCCCATACTTAAAAGACAACATTGTCCCCAATATTGAACTTAAGTATGAGGAACAAAAAGGTATATACAAAAGCATAAAGAGGAAAATTAAAATGCAAGGAAGGAAATTGCAGGGGGGAAAAAGCACGTCCCTGATTTGGAGATGGGTGACCGGATTAATACCTGCAAAAAGATGTTAAAACAAAATAGTAAAGGTTATTTGCAAAAGGGGGGGTTAAAAAAATGAGATTTATGATATATATATATACAAATTTTAAGAACTAAAAAAAAAGAAAAAAGAGAAAAGCTTAAGAAAATACATATACGAATATTTTTGTTTGTTTTTGGGTTTTTCTAAATTACAAAAAGAATGAAATATATATATAGAAAGTAAAACTACATATTTTTTTGGAGTTTTCTAAATATATCTTCATCATTTTTGAAATATGCATATTTATAAAAACCTTAATACTTAATAAAAATAAGAAAAATAAAGAGAAACTTTAAAATTAAAAACAAAGAAGAAGAAGTGAAATGAAAGGATAAAAGTAATATGGTTTTCCCTTTTCAAAATATCGACAAAAATCCCCTTTCGGGTCTGTCGAATAATCCTACTTCGAAAAAACTAACTATTATTCTATCTTAAAATTCCAACAATTCTTTTAGATTTATGTTTCAAAGCTTTTCACTATTTTGTCATTTTAATTAAAATATTATCTTGTTTTGTCAAATATGCATATTAAAACTTAATGTAAAATAAAAATAAAACTTATCATTTTTTTCTCTTATATGCACATTTATATACAAAATAAAACTTAATAAAAATTAAAAGAAACTTAACATAAAAACAAAAAAGGGAGAAAGAGAAGAGAGAGAAGAGAGAAAAAAACAAAGTAGAAAAAGAAAGAGAAGAACATATAATTAATTTTTTTGGGGGGGGGGATTTTTCTAATTTTTCATCATCATTTTGTTTGGATTTTTAATGTATAATAAAAAAGGGATCTGATATATATATATATATATATATATATATTAATACTTAACAAAAATAAAGAAAAAAGTAAAAAAAGGAAAGAGGGAGAAAAAAAGAAGAAATAAGAAAGTCAAAAATACATAAATAATTTTTTTGTGGGATTTTTCTAGCTTTTTTTTCATTTTTTTTTTCAATTTTTGCCAAATATTTACATATTAATATACATATTAAAGACTAAAAATACAAATAAGAAAGAAAGAGAAGAAATGGAAAAAAACATTTTTACAAAAAGAAAGGAAAAAAAATATTTAACTATATTATTATTTTTTTTATTATTTTTCTAAGTAAAAAATTTTCATCATTTTTTTTTAGATTTTTAATTAGATATATTTACAAATTAATGCTTAATAAAAAAGAAAGAACATATATTTTTGGGTTTTGGGTTTTTTTTCTTAAATTACAAAAAGAATAAAACATATATCAAGAAAGCAAAACTATTTTTTTGGAATTTTCTAAATATATTTTCTATTTATCATCATTTTTATTTTTGTATTTTTGGATTTTTTGAAATATGCATATTCAAAATTATATTAAAACTTAAGAAAAAACAAAAATAATAAAGAGAAGTTTTAAGATGAAAAGCAAGGAAGAAAAATTAGAAAAAAAAAAGATAAAAGCAACGGGGTTTTCTCTTTTCAAAATATCGACAAAAATCCCCTCTCGGGTCTGTCGAGTAATAATCCTACTTCGAGAAAACGATCTATTGTTCTATCTTAAAATTCCTAGAATTCTTTTTGATTTTGGTTTTAAAGTTTTTCATCATTTTTTCCATTTTGAAAATTGAAATAATACCTTTTCAAATATGCATATAAAACTTAATGAAAAATAAAAGGAGAAACATTTATTTTTTTGGAGCTTTTTCTAAGAAATGTTTTCATCATCATTTTTTTTAGTTTTTACTTATATGCACATTTATATAATAAAAATTAAAAGAAAAGAAAGTTAACATAAAAACAAAAAAGAAAAGAGGAAGAAAAACAAAATTACAAAAAGAAAGAGAAGAACATATTTTTTGTATTTTTCCTAATTTTTCATCAATTATTTTTTCTTCTATTTTTAGATTTTTAATTATTCATATTTACAAATTAATACTTAATAAAAACAAAATAAAAAAAAAACATATTTTTTGGGTTTTGAGGGGTTTTAATTTTTTTTATTTTTGGTAGTGATAAAATCAATAGTGTAAACTCTTTTCAAAATATCGACAAAAAGTCCCCGGCAGCGGCGCCAAAAACTTGATAGATAAAAATTGAAACATAATGATTGCAATATAATGGTTGCCCCCGCTGCCTCCCCGGCAACGGAGCCAAAAACTTGATAGATAAAATACGAAATAGGAGGCAAGTGCACCTATCGCGTGTAGTATATATGATAAAAATCATATCAAGGTCGTATTTAGTCCTGGGTCCTTTCGAGTAGAGTTACTTCGAGCTACGGCTATTGTTTTATCGAAAAGATCGATTGATTTTTAAATTTGCAATAATTTAGAAAGCAATAAATGATAATAATCGCGGGCTTGCTGTGCGTTTAGCAAAAAACCAAGAAAAGCGATAAAAAGGAAAAGGACGCACTAAATGAAAAACTCACGCACTCTACGGGAATTTAAATGACTGAAATTAAAGAAAGCAATAAATCTAATTATGAAAGCAATAAATCTAATTATGAAAGCAATAAATCTAAGTTATGAAAGCATTAAAATCTAATTATGGAAGCTTTAAAATGAATCGCATACACACACACACTCTCTACTTGAATAAAAGAAATAAAATACATGACATTAAAATAAACTAAGTTACAAAAAAGAGAAAATGACAATAATTAAAGACATAATAAAATTGCAAGAGTAAATAAATGAAAATTGCATAAAAGAAGGACTTTTATTTAAATAAAAAAAAGGTTACATATCTTGGATCCAACTCCAAGTTCTTTACATAAATTGCAAAAAGAAAAGTGGCTAAAAGTTTACAAAAATTCAACCCCTTCTCTTAAGGAGAAGGGGTTGGAAAATTCTAAGAATAATAAACATTTAAATGACATAAAAAAATAAAAGAAGAACTCAACCCCTTCTCTTAATGAGAAGGGGTTGAAAAACCTTAAAAAAACAAAGCTTAAGAAAACAAGTAAAGAAAAACTTGCAAAAAAAAAAGAAAAATAAAACTTGAAGAAAAGGGCAAGAAATTCACAAAAAATCAACCCCTTCTCTTAAGGAGAAGGGGTTAAAAAAATAACTAAAAACAAAACAAAAACAAGAAAAGAAAAAACAAACTTAAAAGAAGAGAACATAAAAGAACAAAAGAAAAACAAAACAAACAAAAAACATAAAGAAAAACAAAAAGAAAAAAACTAAACAAAAATCACTAAAACAAAAACAAAGAAAAGAAGAACAAAAAGAGGAACAACAAAGGAGAAAAATAAGAACAAAAGATGGAGGGAGAAGGATGAAGAGGGAAGAACAAACATAAAAAAAAAACATAAACATAGAAACATAAACATAAAAACATAAACATAAAAATATAAACATAAAAACCCTAAAGACAAAAAAAGGAAAAAAAAAACTAAAAGAAAAAACCCTAAAACTTAAAGAAGAAGAAGGGTGGAAGAGGAGGGAATTTGAGAAGGAGGAGTGATATTTATAGGCAAAATAAAAAAGGGGGGTTTAAGGAAGCAAGCTGGCGGTTTGACTAAGGAGAAGCCAATTTTGACTTGGGAACTTGAGGGGTACGGATAGCAGGCACCAGGCGGCATTTAATCCGATTAAATCCGACGCCAGGATTCGAACCCGGGCGGCAGCGGGGGAAACCAAGACCAGAACCAGTGAGCAAAGCGGCTCTATCTGCAATATATAGGGGTATATTTAATATATTATGTTAGGTTAAGAATTTATTAAATGCAAAAAGGGAGGGAAACGGGCAGCCGCAGTTTAATCCAATTAAATATGACTGGGACTGGACTCGAACACGGGGCAGCAGCAGAGCAAGCTAAGACCAGAACCAGTGAGCCAAGCGGCTCTATTTACTTATACAGAGCAATAACTATACTTATTATGGTTGCACAGATTTTTTTTTTATTTAATTTTCTTTTTATTTACATAATTATTTATATGATTATATTTAATATATATACACTATTATTATTATTATATATATATCTTATTACTATATTTATACTATTATTTTTTTACATTTATTATACATATTTATATGTTTCATTATATTTATAATATATACATTATTATTACTATGTTATTATTATACTATACTACTATATTATTATACATATATATATATATTTGTATTATTATTATTTACATCATATTTACATATACATATATCATTATTTATTATACTTATTATATTTACATATATTATTTTTACTTATTTATTTATATATTATTTTTATTTATTATATTTACATATATATTATTTTTACTTATATATGCATCTTTATTTATTAGTTGTGATTTTATTTATTTAGTTATTTATATGTACATAGAAATAAATAATTTCAAAATTTTATACTTAGATAAATATATTTACAAAGAATATTTTTACATATTTTTCTATATTGTTTCATACTTAAATAACTCCTTTTTTCATATTGATATATATTTATATACATTACATAAAACAAGCCATTTTATTTAATATTATACATGAAATATGTATAATATTACCTAAAATAGTGTTAAAAACTATATTAAATTACATGTATTCTACTATTCATCAAAGGTGCTTAAAAACTACACAAGGATTTTTTGATAAAGTGTCTTGCCACCAGTAGGTTACACTTTTGAAGGGAGTATTAACCCTATAAAGAATGGAATGGAGAGGGGTTAGATGTTCTTCTCTGCCAAGATGTATAGAGAAGACTCTTGTGGATCTGATGTTGAAGAAAGACTCCTATGTCTGATTGAAGTTGTTTGACAGTTGAAATTGCTGGAGCTTTCTCTTTGTAACACTTGATCCTCCTGTAGCTAATTAATCTGAGAGAAGTATTTCTTCAGATTATAGTTGCTCTGTTGAAGATCTGTGTTTGCAACAAAAGACTGAGAGAAGAATTTTAAGATCTCAGTTGAAATGAGATTGTTGCTGTTGAAGAAGAAGAAGATGATTTGTATTTCTGTTCTTCTTTTTCTTCCTAAAACTTATCTCCTTTCTTGATCTGATTCCTGCAGCAGGAAATCTGAGGGATGGTGTAGCTGTTCTCAAAAAATGTGTTTGCTGCTGAAGGAGGAAGACGATGATGATTTTTTTTGTTCTCTAAATAATACTTAGGAGTCTGAAGACTGTCTGTCTATATTTGTTCTTTTATTCTTCCTGTATTTCTCTCTCTTTCTTTTCTGTCTAATTATGTACAGTCAAATATTCTGTAATAAAACTGCCGTGTAAAACAGCTGTATATATTATTCTGTAATATCATCTTTCCTTTTCTTTTGAAAATCTCTGACAGATTTTAACTTCAAATCCCTTAAATTAAGGAATGTAATAAAACTGAAGACATATTTTTGGGAAGTGTACAGCTGCACACCATAATCTCTTTCCATTTCCACGATTTGTCCTTTTTGCTGGAAGTGTCAACGGCTATAACTTAAATAATAAAGGAATACATTTACTTACTTGATCTGAAGAAAAGAGCCATTGTTGTCATCGATCTGAGATCAGAGAATGAATAAATATAATATTCTGAAATAAATCTGCACTTTAAATAATATTTCTTCGATCTGGATAAAATTCGTCGAACTCATATTCGTCGACCTCAAGATTTTTGTTGAACACAATATTTACTTCGTCGACCTGAACATGTGATTTACTGTTCTGAACATTTGCTGAAATTCGTCGAACGCAGACTTGAATTCGTCGAACGGAAGGATTCGTCGACCGCTGAGCCTGGATAAATTTGTCGACCAATGAGCTTGAGTAAAAACGTCGAGCGCTGAGCTTAGACAAATTCTTCGACTGCTGAGACAGGTTCGTCGACCGTTGAGATAAACTTATTCGTCGACCGCTGAACCGTTGGATTTCGTCGAGCACAGAATGAACGTCATTCGTCGAGCGCAGAACGCCATTCGTCGAACGCAGCTAGCCGTTTGTCGAACGCAAAATCTGAATGAAATTTCTAGTTCTAACAGCCAAATCTCTTGACCCATAAACTATACATTGGGGTCAACTTGTCCTTAGTCAACATATAGTAATACTAGCCCAAATCAAAAATAGGGTTGTTCCAACATGGTCTGTCTTGAGACCGCATGGGTTGCCTACCCGCAGCGGACTGGCGGTCAGTCAGTCCGGCTTGTTCTTGGACTTGGTCTGCTTCAAGTCCTAGAGTTCTGGTAGAACGGTGCGGTTTGTCTTTAAGTCGCACGATTTGTTTTCTACCCGCTTCCGAGTTGAGGAGGTTATATTATCTCTATGGGAGGTTACCACACTCCACCTCGTGCCTATAAATAGGAACTCTCCCTCAAATATTATATAGTGAACAGTAAGCAAGAGCTCGCAAGTCTTTCATGCGGTTAGACTTTTCTAGTCGCTCGGGTTGAGATTGACTCTGTTGTGTTCGCAGGTTGAGCGGCTTATTTGTGGTTCTGACTTGGTCAGAGGAGACCGCAATGGTTAAGTCGGTGGCAGTCAGCGGTGGGTAGCAGCAGGTGGTCGCGGGTTTTGGCTTCTCTCTTCGGCTTGTGTTCTTGCTCTCAATAAGTCAGACCGTGTGGTTAGGCAGCTTGCCTTGCCGGTCTGCTTTCTATTCAGCTTGTCAGCAGCAGTGTTCACGGTTAGGAGCGGCCAAGTGACAGCGGTCAGGCGGCCTTGCTCGGGCGAACTATTTTTAGCATTGGAATAATGGGTAGTCCGCGTGTTGGGTTGCGGTTTGGCAATCTGGCAGTTTGCGCGGACAGCCTTGTTTTAGTCGGGTGGCTTGCTAGTCGGGCGGCTTGATCGGTTTCTACTTGTCTTGTTGTTGTTATTCTTCTTCGATTGTATTGTTGAAGCATGTCTCGGCATGTATACCTCAAGTTCTAAAGAAGAGTTTTGAATACCAGTTCTTGTGTTCTTTCTTTGTTCTAGTTTATTGTGCTCGGTTGGGTTGAGAGTGTTCCTGCGACCTAGTTCCCGTTTATTCCGCTAATTAATCAAAACGAGAAATTTTCACATGGTATCAGAGGGAGGTTGTTGGAGTGGATAAGCAGTGATCAACTAGAGTTGCCATCGTCTTTGTGAAGAAGGAACCACAGTTGCCATAGAAGCTGGATACACAAGAGGTCTTG
Organism: Dactylorhiza incarnata; assembly: GCA_033032865.1. Lineage (NCBI taxonomy): Eukaryota > Viridiplantae > Streptophyta > Magnoliopsida > Asparagales > Orchidaceae > Dactylorhiza > Dactylorhiza incarnata. Next base: position 20,978,610 of record JAWHQI010000003.1, read on the forward strand.
GTATTGAACTCCTCACATCGACCAACTTCAAGAAGTGGAAGTCATGTATGGAGAGTTACTTGTTAGGCGAGGATCTCTGGGAGGTTGTTGGAGGAGATAGTACAGAGGAAGTTGTCCCAGTTGGGGATAATGGTCATGAGGTGAGGAACTGCAGAAGGATTAATGCGAAAGCAGAATTCACTCAGAAGAGGGCAATATCACCTGACCTATTCGATCACATCTTGGGGGTGTGGATCAGCTGCGGAGATCTGGAGAGCCCTGGATGGGCTGTTTAACAAGAAGAATGTAGCGAGGCTATAGTTTTTGCAAAATGAGCTGGCTAGGTCGGCTCAGGGTAATCTTTCTATCTCTACGTTCTTCCTGAAGATGAAGAACTTGTGCGCTGAGATTTCAGCACTGGATCCTAATGAGCCAATTTCTGAGGCGAAGCTGAAGAGGCACATCATCCATGGCCTGCGGAAGGAGTATGTGGACATTGTGACGTCGGTGCAGGGTTGGGCAAATCAACTGTCTCTGCTGGAGCTGGAGAATCTGCTTGCGTCGCAGGAGAGCCTAGCAAGGCAGATGGCGGGGGTGTCAGTGTCTGGGGGAGATGGCGAGGTTCTCTTCACAGGGAAGAAGAAGAAATGGGATTAGAAGAGGAAGACCACTGGAGGCAATGTGCCTTCAACTTCTGGACAGCAGGAGAGGGGTTATGCTCCCAAGGCTGAAGGGAAGAAGAAGGGGGAAGGACCCAAATGCTTCAGATGCGGAAAGCTTGGTCACATCAGCAAGGATTGCCGGGTGAATCTTCAGCCAGGGCATGATGCTACAGGGAAGGAGGAAGCTGAGGCCAGACAGAATGATGGAGGATGGGGAGGAGCCTTCTCGGCTTCTGTCGGAGCTGCGGCTCCTATCAACTATCAGGAGGACTGGATCGTGGACTCGGGGTGTGGTCATCACCTCACCAGGGACGAGTCGAAGCTTACTTCAGCGCAGCCCTACTCAGGTAATGATGCCATCATAACTGCTGATAATACTATGCATAGTGTCGAGAAGGTGGGGGTTGTTTCCTTGGGCAGTGATAGAGGGCCACTAACCTTGAAGAGTGTCTATCATGTGCCTGGTATGAGGAAAAACCTATTCTCCGTGACCAACGCTATTGACGCTGGGTATCACAATCTATTCGGCCCAACAAAAGCGAGGTTTCTTCAAAACGTTGAGGCGGTAAAGGCTGAGGTTGTTCATGTCGGGAGAAGGGCAAAAGACGTGTTCATTTTATCGACAAGTTCTTATGTCGATAAGATGAGGACAAATGATAGTGCCTTTATATGGCACGAGAGGTTGGGGCATGTAGGGATGGACAAGCTAAAGTCTATGGCGGTAAAAGGTCTAGTCAAGGGCCTGCCTAGTCTATCTTCCTATGGTGAGGGTCATGTCTGTGCAGGGTGTCAGTATAGCAAGTCTCATCGACTTCCATTTGGCAAGTCACAGAGCAGGTGCAAGAAGCCGTTGGATTTGATTCACGGTGATCTTTTTGGCCCGACCAACACTGCTAGTCTTGGAGGCAACCGGTATATGCTAGTTTTGATTGATGATTACACCAGATATACCTGGGTGTATTTTATGAAGGAAAAGTGAGAATCGTTTGGAAAGTTTGTGGAGTTCAAGGAGCTTGTGGAGGGTCGTCTTGGATTGCGGATTAAAAAACTGAGAACTGACAATGGAGGTGAGTTTACCTTAAGAGGGTTCTTTAGTTTTTGCTGGAAGCACGACATCTAGAGAAAGCATTCTTGTGCGCATACTCCACAACAGAACGGAGTTGCTGAGCGGAAAATTTGTCATTTGACGGAGACCGTGAAGTGCTGGCTTCATGCCAAGAATATTCCAAAGTCTTTCTGGGCGGAGGGTATGTCTTGTGCTGCTTTTGTCATCAATCGGATGCCTCTTAGTCCGATCAACATGAATGTTGGAACATGGTCTTCTGCATCTCCTAGGTTTGAGAATAATAAATCCTATGTGTATTTGATCTTGTGTGTTTAAGTGTGCAGGATAACAAAGTCCACATGACTCAAGGATTACATAAGAAGGTTGCCCCCAAAGTTGAGCCATCAAATCCATAATACCTACTAGCGCTGGCGGTAGTACTAGCGCAGGCACTAGCTGCCGTTCGATGAACTGTTAGCGGCGCTCGACGAAATGCTCATAACGGCGTTCGACGAAAATTTCGTTTGACAAACTCCTAGCGGCGTTCGACGAATTATCGTTCGACAAAATCTTCGCTCGACAAACTCTTAGCGGCGTTCGACGAATTCTCGTTCGATGAAATATTGGATTAAGCGCAATTGCCGGGAGAACTTATAGAAGGAGATAGCGCCAGGCGATATCCAATAGCGCTGGCGATAGCGAGGAGCACAGTTGGCAAGGGAAAATTGTTTCCTCTGATTGAAGATTCTGCCGCGCAGAATATGTCCTAATATAGGATAGCGTCGGCGGTAGCACTAGCGCAGGCGCTAGCGCTAAGTCTATAAAAAGGACATCTTGGCTCCGACTTCCTAAGCCTCTTGAGATCCAGAATTCCAGAGCTTCGTGCCACAACAGAGAGAGGAAGGTTCAGAGATATACTCCCACAAATCCATAAAGACTAAAGGAGATCTGTGGAGAAGATTTCAACACGCATCATCATCGTGACGAAAGACCGCATTGACTACGATCATACTCTGCGTCTTCGTCTACTTCTCCAAGAGATCTACATAGAGGGAGTATTTATATTATTGTCTTTTTATTTCATATCTTTTCTTGTAATCGTGTAGTAAATTCGCCTCGTGTTGGCGACTAGGTCTGTGTAGGACTTAGGGCTGAAATTCACCTCGTGTTGACGACTAGGTCTCGTGTGTAGGTCTAAGGGGTGCTCGAGGCCATATCCGGGGAAGGGTTGGCTAGAGCGGCTTGAGGCCGTATCCGGGGAAGGATCAGCTAAAGCCAACCGGTTCGTGGGGATACGAGTCGGTATAGAAAACAAAAAGATTCTTTCTATTGGCTTTGATTTCTAGCTTTGATAAGAGATCAAGTTTTGTAATTATGCTTCTCAAGTTAATAAAATCATGTCTTTACTTTTACTTCACTTGATTTTTCTTGATCTTCTCTAGTTTAATAATCAAAGCTTTTTCAAAGTTATTAAAAAATATAATATAAGTTTTTAAAACCCTTATTCACCCCCCCCCCCCCTCTAAGGGCGCCTACCGATCCAACAAGTGGTATCAGACGTAGGTTATTCCAAATCGGCTTAACAACCGGGAATAATGGCGTCTCTTGATCTCGCTTCTACTAGTGGGGTAAATTGTTATGAAGAAGAAAAATCTCCTAAACCACCTTTATTCGAAGGGAGAAATTATAAAGGGTGGAAATTATTAATGGAAAAATTTATTAAAAATTTAGATATCAATGCATGGGATATAGCGATAGTTAGACCAGCAAATGAATCAAATAAATAGGAACGTCATCTAAATGCAAAAGCCAAACATTATTTATTTTGTACCCTATCAAATGAAATTTTCAAATTAATATATTGTTTTTCTAGTGCATACAAAGTATGGAAATTTCTTGAAGAAATGTATGATTCTCCTTCTACAAGTATGGAACAATTGAAAGAACTGGAGAATATGCAAGCTTGCACAAGTCTTCAAGAATGCTCCTCTCATGACGGATCAATGGAGCACACATCTAATGGAAGAGAAGAAGAAGTATTGTGTTCGGAAGAGGAGTGCCAAAAAGATGTCAAAGAAACGATATGTTCAAATCATGCCTCTCCTGAAAGCAATGTAAGGAAATCAAATTCTATCTTTTGTACTTCTATCTCTTCATTACAATTGCTTCAAACTACAAAGCGCAAAATTAAGAAATTAAAAAATGCTAATAAACATTTGCGCTTAGAAAATAAAAATTTAAAGGAAAAAATTAATGAACAATCAAATTCAAATTTATCTAGTTCTATCCATGGTTCCTTAGTTGAAAACACTACACCTTGTATGGAATTTGATGACTTAAAAGAAAAATGCAAAGAACTTGAAAAGGAACTTCTTTTTATAAAAGAACAAAATAAAAAATTATGTTTAAAAAACTCATCTTTGGAAAATAATTGTGCTAAGTGTAAAGAATATAAAATTGAAATTAAAGAGATGGATGAAACTTTTGATGACTTTAGAAATGTATACAACAATCATATTGAGTCTATTGTATCCACTCTCAAAAATAGCACAATAGCGTATAATAAAGCAAGACATAATCTTAAAGTTAAGAACTATGAATTGGAAGTTAAAGTAAACTTGCTTAAGGAAATTATAAAGAAAAATTCTCAACACAAACATCAACAATTTCAAGCAAATTCCAATAGCAAGTTAAATCTGAATTTTCATAATATGTCTAAGCCTAACAAAGGAAATAAAAAATATCAAATGCCTGAAAATGAAACTCCAAATCATTATTACTTACAAAATCATGTTTCTCCCAACATAAAATTAAATGTTCACAAATTTCCTATAAACAATGTTTTACAAAATCATCATGGAAATTTGACATATAAGAATAATATTAAACCTAGGTTTGAATGGAGACTCAAAGTTAAAGATGAAACTCAAACTCCACTCAAAAGGGCTCATTCACTTCCATCTCCCCAAAAGCAAACACGATGTATTTGGGTACCTAAAGGAACCATCACACCCGGTCCTCTTTGGATACCTAAATCTCTCATTCATTAGTATCCAATTATTTGCATGAAGTAGAAATCAACAAAAAAAAATCAATTATCTACTTCATGATATGCTTAATTTCCTTTTTTGTTTTTTTTTTGTTTTTTTTTTGTTGAACCATCATGATATGATCACTTTATATGAGTTGTGATATGACTTTCTCATATTAAACCAAAATTCATAAATAAATCAAATTGAATAAATAGTCATGTCATTTTTCAAGTGATCTACTTATCCTTTTTTATCCTTCTAAATCCATTTCCTAAAAAGTCTTATAAAATTTGAAAAACTAAATTTGTTATATGATATTATTAAGACTAAATGAAATAAGTGTCAAAATGGATTTAAAAGGTGTATTTTAGGAGTATTAGTCTAAATTTATAAAATGCACAAGTTTTGCTTAGGTAGTTAATATATTTGCGTCATTTTCAATTACCCCAAGTATGTTTGATCATAATCATGTTTAAATCAGAATTGAAAAATTGCATTAATATTATTTCACTTATTTATGATCATTTCACTCATGCATATGTTATGCAAAACTCAATAATAAAGGTATAATAAATATGAAACTCTAATGAAGATGAAACTCATGTACTAATTTTAATTTCCGCAACTTTTTGCGATTTCTGCTCATCTCATCACTTCATTAGACATGCCTTACATTGCAAAAACATAATTAAGAAAAATCGGAAGCAAAATCGAAGAAAATCAAGGCTATACGTTCAAAATAAGCACTCTCTGTGAGCTAACGCAGGCGCTAGTACCTAACGCCGGCGCTAGCTCGAGTCTCTGATTTTCTGAAATTTTAAAATTCTGAAAAATCAATAAAAATATATTATTTTATATGTACTACTCATTTTTTGCAATTCTGCCTGTACTTTTTTTGAAAAATTAAAATACAAAATTGCAAAAGCCAAATTACATAAAATATTTTGTTTTGTCTTTGGTTATTTATTTGATTTCTATTCCTATATGCAAAAATCAAATACAAAAATATAAAACAAAAACAAGTATCAAGAATTATTATTTTGAACTTAACTTTTCTGTTTACATGTATCTTGCGAAAGGGTGATTTGGGCTATCATCCCATCATATCACCTAGTACCGGGAGAACCTCTCACAAGTTAGTCCTCGGGAAGTCCAATATCAATCTTATGAGTTCAAACTTTAATTATTCTTCAAAAATATCAAAAATACTGTATGGACTTCATTGAAAATCAAGCATGATTTAAGATATTATTTAGAACTTCTATAATGTTGCAATTTATCTTTTCAAACTACTTTGAACATTGATTTCATCATGCTTTGATATATCTATTAATATGGGCATCAATTATATTGAAAGTTGTGTAGAACTATGCGTAGCATGCCTCTAAGTATGAGTTAATGTTTTATGTTTGATAATGATCTTTATTCACTCACTTATTTTGGCATTGTCTACATTTGTGTTTAATCTAAGAATGCTTGTGTATGTTTTGTATTAGTACAATGAATTAAAATTGCACAAGTATCTTACCTACACTCCTTTATTTGCACTTTTAAAAATTAAGAAAAGTGGTTATCTTTCTTATAAATTATATTGGTTTGCAAAACAAGTGTATTCGGAGAACTTTGTAAAAACAAAATCATAAAATAAAGTGACAAAGATAACTCCACCAAGCACTACTTGAACCTCCTGATAAGTCTTAATAAGCGTTGTGAGGTTGAGCACCTTGGAATGAATAGTAAAGTATCTTGTGCAAACCATAACTTTCTTTCAAAATAAAAACCACTTATTCTTAAGCACACAGAATCACAATAAAAATCAATATTGAAGAATAAAATTACATGATCCCCCAAGCACTACTTTACACCCTGATAAGTCTTAATGAGCATTGTGTGTGCAAAGCACCTTGGTAGTTGTACATTTTTTTGTGCATTGAAGTTTGTGGAAGTAAAATTATTTGTGTTTTATTGTGCTCTTACTTTACATATTACTTGTTTTTTTGATTAAAATATTTGTTTACTCTACTCAAAAATACACTTATGTGCACATCATTATCTTCCATAACACTTCTTCTCATGAGTATTGGATCCTAATGCTAATTCACTTATGAAATGCACTAGATAACCTAGCATGCTTTCTACAATGTTTGGTATGTTTTGAAATTGTGAATTAAAGTAACATTGCAGTAATCTTTTTGATAACATTATTTCATGCTTGGTTACATTATTAAAGATTTTAATTGAAAAATGATTTACAAAAACATCTTCTTTTTGAAATTTAACTCATATATCTTTTTATGGATCATCATTGAGTAAAATATTGTAATATTAAAAAACTCTGATTCATTAATGGATTTCAAAATAGCTATGTGAGTGTTTTGATAAATTCAAATAAAAATATAAACCCATAGGCTATGAACTTATCACTAAATTTAAATGCCTAATGTTTCCAATAATTATTATCCATGACTTCATTTCTCACCATAGCAGGGGCGTAGGGTTGTAGACATTAGATAACCTTTATCTCTAGTCATGTCTTGTCCTTAACTGGGGAGGGTTCCAGTGGGGCCTTGCGGGGCACTTGGGGGAAAGAGTGCTAGGTTGAGTTGTGTCTAGTGTTTGCATATGGGACTAACACCGCAACTTACGACATGTATGCAGCTCCTCATGCCCATCCATCACTTAGTACGGGGCTAGGGTGTAAACATATTGTCTGGGTAGTTTAGTTACTTGGAAATCATTAAATTTTGTTTATGCTACAAACTCTGATTTATGAAAATGTTGTAATACTCAAACTATGATGTATTTAAATGAAAAGTATTCTAAAATTCCTTATCATTTCCTTCTCTACAAGCTCGATCATGCTTTTATCTTATTATCAATTTTTAGGTGGTGTCTTCTTACCCGCTTTTGCTAATAACAAAAGGGGGAGAACTAACATGATAAATATAATCTGCTATCAAAATATAATGCTTAATTAAGATGATAGCTTACATATTAGGGGAGCATCCACTTAGGGGAGCATGTATTTAGGGGGATCAATTCTAAATGCTAAAATCGTAAATTATCCTAAGTCATCACTCTCACACACACACAAGTATGTTTCTTCATGCTTATATATTAATGCTCTGATTTATCATTAATGGATTCGTTATTATCAAAAGGGGAGTTTGTTGGAACATGGTCTTCCGCATCTCATAGGTTTGAGAATAACAAATTCTATCTGTATTTGATCTTGTGTGTTTAAGTGTGCAGGATAACAAAGTCCACATGACTCAAGGATTACATAAGAAGGTTGCCCCCAAAGTTGAGCCATCAAATCCAAAACACCTACTAGTGCTGGCGGTAGTACTAGCGCAGGCGTTAGCAGCCGTTCGACGAACTGTTAGCGGCGCTCGACGAAATGCTCATAACGGCGTTCAACGAAAATTTCGTTCGACAAACTCCTAGCGGCGTTCGACGAATTCTCGTTCGACGAAATCTTCGCTCGACAAACTCTTAGTGGCATTCAACGAATTCTCATTCGACGAAATATTGGATTAAGCGCAATTGCCGGGAGAACTTATAGAAGGAGATAGCGCCAGGCGATATCCGATAGCGCTGGCGATAGCGAGGAGCACAGTTGGCAAGGGAAAATTGTTTTCTCCGATTGAAGATTCTGCCGCGCAGAATATGTCCTAATATAGGATAGCGCCGGCGGAAGCACTAGCGCCGGCGGTAGCACTAGCGCAGGCGCTAGCGCTAAGTCTATAAAAAGGACATCTTGGCTTCCTAAGCCTCTTGAGATCCATAATTCCAGAGCTTCGTGCCACAACAGAGAGAGGAAGGTTCAGAGATATACTCCCACAAATCCATAAAGACTAAAGGAGATCCGTGGAGAAGATTTCAACACGCATCATCATCGTGATGAAAGGCCGCATCGACTACGGTCATACTCTGCGTCTTCGTCTACTTCTCCAAGAGATCTAAATAGAGGGAGTTTTTATATTATTGTCTTTTTATTTCACATCTTTTCTTGTAATCGTGTAGTAAATTCGCCTCGTGTTGGCGACTAGGTCTGGGTAAGACTTAGGGCTGAAATTCGCCTCGTGTTGGCGACTAGGTCTCGGGTGTAGGTCTAAGGGGTGCTCGAGGCCATATCCGGGGAAGGGTTGGCTAGAGCGGCTTGAGGCCGTATCCGGGGAAGGATCGGCTAAAGCCAACCGGTTCGTGGGGATACGAGTCGGTATAAAAAACAAAAAGAGTCTTTCTATTAGCTTTGATTTCTAGCTTCGATAAGAGATCAAGTTTTGTAATCATGCTTCTCAAGTTAATAAAATCATGTCTTTACTTTTACTTCACTTGATTTGTCTTGATCTTCTCTAGTTTAATATCAAAGCTTTTTCAAAGTTATTAAAAATATAATATAAGTTTTTAAAACCCTTATTCACCCCCCTCTAAGGGCGCCTACCGATCAAACAATGAAGACTCCACATGAGCTAATGTTTAAGGAGAAACTTGGTGTGGGACACTTACGAGTGTTTGGTTCAACTTGCTATGTGCATGTTCCTGATGCCCTCGGAGCAAAACTAGACGTGAAGGCGAGGAAACTAGTGTTTGTTGGGTATGATGACCGGAAGACGGGCTGGAAGTGCATGGATCCCCAGACATGGAGATTTGTGGTATCTTGCAATGTGGTATTTGACGAGCTGACGTCATACCAGGGGAGTTCTGGAATAGAACTATCATATAGCAAGGTTGAAAGGCAAAAGAAAGCTGTAGAAGATCTTCAGGAGGAGTTGTTTGGTTCACCAGGAGCTCCAGTCGCGTCAAGCTCTGGGGCAGAGGCTTCAGGTTCTGGAAGCAGGGGGAGCAATGCTCCAAGTTCGCCTGAGAACAGAGTTGATTCTGAAGAAGCAGCGGAAGTGGTTAGTCCAGTTCCGACCTTGAGAAGGTCAAAGAGGACTATAATTCCACCAGCTCGTTATACAGGAGGAAACATGGTGAGCTTTGTTTCATGTTTCTTTGTTGTCCCTCTAGACGAGCGAGAGTCTTCAAGATTTGAAGAAGCCACTGGAGTCAAGGAGTGGGAAGATGCCATAGATGAGGAGATGGCTGCCCTCAGGAAGAACGAAACCTGGGATCTTGTTCCCAAGGTTGATGGCATAACTCCTGTAACTTGCAAGTGGGTGTTCAAACTAAAGAAGAAGGCGGATGGAAGTATCGAGTGGTACAAGGCTCACCTTGTTGCTCGAGGGTTCTCACAACAGTATGGAGAGGATTATGAGGAGACATTCAGTCCAGTGAACAAGATGTCTTCGGTGTGAGTGGTGATTGCGTTGGCAGCTTGCCAAGGATGGAAGATTTGTCAACTTGACATAAAGAATGCTTTCTTGTACGGCGAGATTGACAGGGACATCTTCATGGTTCAGCCACCTGGGTATGTATCGTAAGTTCATCCGGGACACGTCTGCAAGTTAAAGAAGGCCCTCTATGGGTTGAAGCAAGCGCCTAGGGCGTGGTATGGGAAGATCGCAGAATATCTCCATTTCTACGGATACTTTGCTTCAGACTCAGAATCTAGCTTGTTTATCAAGAAGAAGGGAGAGCTTCAGGTCCTCGTGCTGTTGTATGTGGATGACATGATTGTCACCGAGAACTTAGTAGAGGAGGTAGCAAGGCTAAGGGATGATCTTGATATCAGGTTTGAGATGAAGGATCTAGGTGAGCTCCACCATTTCCTTGGACTCGAGGTTGAGAGGCAAAAGAATGGAGTGCTCATTTCCCAGAAGGTCTATGCGGAGAGAATCATTAAGAGATTCGTCATGTAGGAACGGAAGAGTAGTTCGACTCCTCTTGAGGTTGGTCTAAAGCTTCGGCGGGATGAGGGGCAGATTCTTTCTGATCCTTTGGTGTTCTGGGCTCTTGTTGGGAGTCTGATATATTTGACGATTACCAGGCCGGATATTGCATATGCAGTTGGCAGGGTGAGTCGATATATGGCGGAGCCATGGAAACCTCATCTGATGGCAGCCAGGAGTATCCTGAAGTACGTTAAGTTGACCTCTGATTTGGTTCTCTGTTATAGGAGAGATACGTGCTTTAACCTGCATGGTTACATGGACGCTGATTATGGGGGAGATTCGGATGATCGAAAGTTGACATCTGGATACGTCTTTTTGGTGGGCGCTGCAGCTATATCATGGTGCAGCAAGTAGCAGGATTCGGTATCTGTTTCTACCACTGAAGCGGAGCACAAGGCCTCGGCCTTGGCAGCTCAGGAAGCCATCTGGCTGAGGAGGTTGGTAGAAGACATCCATAAGGAGGTACGACGTCCTACTCTGCTATGTTGTGACAACGGGAGTGCCCTTAAACAGGTTAATAATCTAGTTTGTCATGCACGGGCCAAGCACATCGTGATCGAGCAGCACTTTATTCGGGAAAAGGTGCTGGAGGGATCTCTGATGGTTGAGCATGTGCGGAGCGAGGATAATGTCGCTGAAATCTTCACAAAGCTGCTAGCGAAGGGACCTTTCACTCGGTTACGAGGTTTACTAGGGTTGCCTTCCACTTCTCACTTCAAGGGGGGTGTTGAAAATATTGAAGTGAAGTGGAGGCCGGGCGGTCTGCTTTGGAGACTGCGCGGGTTGTCTTCCCGCAGGAGGTTGAGTGGTCTGTCTTGAGACCGCGCGGGTTGCCTACCTGCAGCGGACTGGCGGTCAGCCAGTCCGGCTTGTTCTTGGACTTGGTCTGCTTCAAGTCCTGGAGTTCTGGTAGAACGGTGTGGTTTGTCTTTAAGCCACACAGTTTGTTTTCTACCCGCTGCCTAGTTGAGGCGGTTATCCTATCTCTATGGGTGGTTACCACGCTCCACCTCGCGCCTATAAATAGGACCTCTCCCACAGATCTTATATAGTGAAAAGTAAGCAAGAGCTCGCAAGTCTTTCGTGCGGTTAGACTTTTCTAGTCGCTCGGGTTAAGATTGACTCTGTTGTGTTCGCAGGTTGCGTGGCTTGTTTGTGGTTCTGACTTGGTCAGAGGAGACCGCAGCGGTTAAGTCGGTGGCAGTCAGCGGCGGGTAGCAGCAGGTGGTCGCGGGTTGTGGCTTCTCTCTTCGGCTTGTGTTCTTGCTCTCAATAACTCAGACTGTGCGGTTAGGAGACTTGTCTTGCCGGTCTACTTTCTGTTCAGCTTGTCAGCAGTAGTGTTCGCGGTTAGGAGCGGCCAAGTGACAGCGGTCAGGAGGCCTTGCTCAGGCGAACTGTTTTCAGCATTAGAATAACGGGTAGTCCGCGTGTTGGGTTGCGGTTTGGCAATCTGGCAGTTCGTGCGGACAGCCTTGTTTTAGTCGGGCGGCTTGATCAGTTTCTGCTTGTCTTGTTGTTGTTATTCTTCTTCGATTATATTGGTGAAGCATGTTTCGCCATGTATACCTCAAGTTGTAAAGAAGAGTTTTGAATACCAGTTCTTGTGTTCTTTCTTTGTTCTGGTTTATTGTGCTCAGTTGGGTTGAGAGTGTTCCTGCGACCTATTTCCCGTTTATTCCGCTAATTAATCAAAATGAGAAATTTTCATAGGTTACATTTTTTTAATGCTCCTTGTTAGTATTATCTGTTATTACTTCTTAATGTAACATTTACCTTGTTGTTTTATGTTATCATTATTAAATGTTTTTTATTTGTTCATTTTAAAAAGCATCTGCCCCTTTCTTGTTGGAACTCTTTCGTACAAAACTCAGAAATCTGATTGCATGGAGAGTTTGTCGTAGTGGACCTCAGAGTGATTTTCAGTGAACTGGGCGCCAAGCTCACTGATTTTCAGCTAACGGGGCACCAAGCTTGTTAATTTCCAGCGAACTGGCGCCCAGCTGCTCGCTGATTTCCGATGAACTTGGCACCCAACTCGCTGATTTCCAGCGAACTGGGCTCATAACTCGCTGATTTCCAGCTAATTACTGGGCACCCACCTCGCTGATTTCCAATGAACTAGGCTCCAAGCTCGCTGATTTCCAGCGAACTGGGCCCCCAGTTCACTCATTTCCAGTGAACTGGATGCCCAGTTTGCTGATTTCCAGCAAACTGGGCGCCCAGCTCGCTGATTACTTGTGGGTTTCCTTCATTTTTTTTTATTGCGGCCCCCTTCACTTTGTGCTTCTTATCCCCTTCTACCTTCCGGCATGTTAACCATAACTCAAAAGTTTATACTAAACCCAATATTTAGCATGTCATGCCCTGGTGGCGTTCCCCCTCCCGCTTCCTCCACGGCACCTTCGTCGCCGCATCCACCACCACTTTAACAATACCAGAGTAACCAATGAGGGGGAGTGTAGAGGGAAGTATGTGGAAACATGGTCACTGACTCGAATAGGGCATGGTCTGCTTCAATTGGATGATCGATCGGCACTGATGCATTTCAAAGGTCGGTTGGACTGAAGAATTATCTTTCCTCTCGGCTTCAATTTTTCCACAACCCAAATGTAATGACGCTTTAAGTATGATAATATGTAGATAGATTATTCATGAATGAATGATGTTCCACATGATGATGCATTTGTCTAATCTGGTGGCTCAAAGTTTGGTGGAACTGATGAATTAGCTTTCTTCTTGGTTTTAGTTTTGCTGCAGCCCCTGTGTATTAATACCTAAGTATGAAAATCCACAGATAGATCAACCAAGAACTTATGATGTACACAATTGTGAATGATACCCTTCTCTAATGTGGTGGCTCAAAGGTGGCAATGATGGATGATCCTTCTCTTTTTTATTATGTTTTACTTCAATCTCAAATTCTATAAGTCTTTATTAATTGATTCTCAATCTAAAATTTACAGCGACTATGCTCCATCAAATGTTAGCTACAAAGGTCCAGAAGGTGACACAACTATTGTGGTTATTATCAACCCGTTAAAGATCTAATCAATTCCATGTATAACCTCTGAATCATCTTTAGAAAAGAATAAAGAATATATTTTAATTCTGTCTGTATTCGACGTAGCGTCGATTACATTTTTCTTTTTATCGATGTGCCTCTGACTTATAATATAAGCTACATCAAAATCCTCTTTAGTTTAGAACTATATTTTGCAGTCAACATTGCATCGAATACTTATCAACGTATCCGTCGAGATGAAAACCTGAACTCAGAGCTCTTCCTTTTGCGTCGAATATAAGTCCATGTTGCGTTGACTTCAAATACTGCTTTGACTTACTCTATCTTCTATGGCTAGTACATTTTGACATTGCATTGACTTCAACTTATACATCGACTTCAGTCTGAGTTAGTCTTACTTCTATTCGAAGTTACTTCGACTTGCAGTCGAAGCTGCATCGACTTCCATTCGATGCAGATTTAACTCAACTAAATTTTGGACTCTTTTTGGACTGGTCTTTGATACTCTAATGAGAGTGTGACATCCTAAGACATCTAATGACCAAATTACCCTTTCTTTACAACATGGGTAATGAATCTTAGATAATGAAATCACTTGTATATAATTTGTAAGATAAATCAAAGGGTATTTTTCTCAATAATCTCCCTTATTTATCATAACAAATTTTACAAATAGTTTAAGTGATTTCAATCATACTGAGAAATAAAATTGAGTACAAATTAGTATACAATAAACCAAAATGACATCATTGCATAGAAGCATAGACCAACATGATAAACTTCCAATTGAACAGATTGTCTTCCATAATTGTATCCTCAAATATGTTTATTGAGACATTATTATAGAAATTATTCATTTGTTGTTTACCTATATTGTACTATTCTTTTGGAAGGGTTTTTCTCTTCCTTAAGAAAACCTGTTGAGTCACCTTTCTTGGTGGAAATATCAGGGGCTCGTCCTCCTCTTCAGCAACATTATCATCTTCTTTGTCAGGCTCCCCCTGAATTAGTGCAGTTTCTTCAATTATCTGGGCAGCCTCTTTAGCAATCTTTGTGACATCTTCTAAGAGTTGTTCATCTTTTAAGATCTGTTTATTGGTGAGGGGATCCCCCTGGTTTTGTGCAAGCCCTTCTGGTACAGGAACTGAGACATATAGAATTCCTTGTTGATCAGCAATAATTACTCTATTGAACACAATGATCTTATTCGGGTCGCCAAATTCTAAGTTGTTATCTTCTTCTGGGGCAGGGACTTCCTCTTCTTGAATAGTCTCCCCCTTTTGAACCTTACTTGCAAGTGAGGTTAAGAAAGATCTTGTCACTCTAGAGGAAGATATCACTGCCCTGATTGACTGGATAGATTACTGTGAATCTTTCAGTTCTTTCTCTATTTGGGAGTATTTTCTGATGAACTTTCTTTCTTGAGTCAGTAGTAGATCAACAAAGTTCCCAGTGGCCAGCCCCACTGCTTTAGAAATTGCCTGGTCAATGTCAAAGGGGTGGGTAGCATGGGATGTAGAGGGTGTATCAACATTGGGTGGAGGTAGGTTAATAGGTGGAATTACTATTAAAGCAACATTGAGGTCTCTGAGATTTTGGTTGATTAGAGATTGTGTTTAAGAATCTAATGGGGTTATGGTAGATTGTGGTTGTTGTTGAGGAGAGGTTATTGCTGGAAGTTCTGTTGTTGTGTCTTGTGGAACTATTGCAGGATCTTGAGCTGGAGTATCACTTGGGAGATCTGTTAAGATTATCTCATGATCTTGAGGAGTTGGAGCTGGAGGAGGAGAGGGTGAGGCTTGACCAGGCTTAAGAATTTGCCTGGTCCATTTGGAGAAAATGCCTATATTAATTCTTTTTCTAGGAGGAGTGGGCACTCCTTTTGATTTTCTTACCATTGGGTAATGATGGAGCAGGAATTGGCTCATTATTCTCATGCATGTATTTTCCTTATGTGCATACTTATGACTAATCATCTTCAGGAGGCACCTTCCCCAATGGATTCTTTTATTAAGGACCAGTATTCCCATAATCTGCAGTTGTTGTTTGGGAATCACATCATGTGCAAAAATCTTACATTGTAAGACTTTCCCTACAATGTCAGCCAGGAACCTATATTCCTCTGAGATCTCATTCTTTTTCAAATTAATTGCCTTCTCTCCGTCAACTTCATTATCTGTAGTGCACTATTGATCTTTGTGGTTGTCAGTTCATTCGAGTCCTCACCTTCTGGTAGATCAAATGTGAGTCTCAACATCTCCTCTGTGATGTCATTGTCATTGCCTGTAATTCATCTATGGAGGGATCCATCATCTCCAATATGGATGTTATCTTTTTGTTTTGATAGTTCCACATCATATATTTTGCATCTTGTTGAAAATAACTTTGTCTGCCCCGCAGTTTGGAATAACCCGAGAATTGCCTTGAAATTGTCAGAAGCAGCATTGAAGGATTCAATATCCACATAAAATCCATAATTAACCTTAGGAGGAGCTCTTAGTTCTGTAGTACTTGCAGAAGAAAAATTAGAAAGAGAGAAAAAAGCAAGAGCAAGAACGCAAGAGAGAGAAAATTTGAAAGTGTAATATAATCTAACGAATGAGTTGCTTAAAAGAAGATGATTCATCGCAACTTAGGGTTATATTCGAAGCAACATCGAAAATGAGTAAATTCAGCGCGCCAAAATGTGTCGAAGTAGCTTATGTTGGAACATGGTCTTCCGCATCTCCTAGGTTTGATAATAACAAATCCTATGTGTATTTGATCTTGTGTGTTTAACTGTGCAGGAAAACAAGTCAACATGACTCAATGATAACATAAGAAAGTTGCGCCAAAATTTGAATCCAAAATTCCAACATTCCCGCTACCACCGGCGCTAGCGCTAGCTCTGATTTGAGAACATTTTGGAAATAGTTATGGAAGGTGCTAGCGCCAGGCGATAGGAGCTAACGCAGGCGGTAGCAGCTAGTGAAGGCGGTATTGGCTAGCGCCGGCGGTAGCTCAAAGCATTAGAGGAATGTGGCTTGCTTGCTTAAAATGAAGGATTCTCACGCGGAGAATATTGCCTAATCTGGGATAGCGCCGACGGTAGCGATAGCCCAGGCGCTAGCTCCAAGGCTATAAAAAGGACCCCTTGGATCCATCTTCTTTATCCTCTTTAGATCCTAAATTCCAGAGCTTCGTGCCATGGCATAGAGAGGAAGGTTCAGAGAGATACTCCCACAAATCCTTGAAGGCTTAAGGAGATCCGTGGAGAAGATTTCAACACGCGTCATCATCGTGACGAAAGACCGCATTGACTATGATCATACTCTGTGGGTCTTCATCTACTTCTCCAAGAGATCCATATAGGGAGTTTTTATATTATTGTCAGTTTATTTCACATCTTTTCTGTAATCATTTAGTGAACTCGCCTCGTGTTGGCGACTAGGTCTGTGTAGGACTTAAAGCTGAAATTCGCCTCGTGTTGGCGACTAGATCTAGGTTAGGTCTAGGGGGTGCTTAAGGCCATATCTGGGGTTGGAGTAGCTAGAGCAGCTTGAGGCCAAATCCGGGGAAGGATAGGCTAGGGCCTTTGGTTCATGGGGATGCGAGTCGGGATAGAAACAAAAAGAGTTTATTATTATTCGCCACCGATTTCTAGCGTTATAGAAATCAACTTTTGTAAAACCATATTTCATATTAATAAATCATGTCTCTACTTTATTTCAATTATTTTGCTTGAATTCTCACCTTCTTAATCTCTTATTATTTCAAGATATTCATAATATAAGAAAAAGTTTTAGAACCCTTATTCCCCCCCCCCCCCCCCCTCTAAGGGTGCCTACCGATAAAACAAGTGGTATCAGAGCGGTTTTATTCCAATCGGCTTAACAATCGGGAATATTGGCGTCTCATGATCTCACTTCTATTAGTGGGGCAAATTTTTATGAAGAAGAAAAGTCACTAGCACCACCTTTATTTAAAGGGACAAATTATAAAGGGTGGAAAATTTTAATGGAAAGGTTTATTAAAACTTTAGATATCGAAGCTTGGAATTTAGCAACAGTAAGACCAGCGGATGAATCAAATAAAAAGGAACGTCGTCTAAATGCAAAAGCCAAACACTATTTATTTTGTGGTCTATCAAATGAAGCTTTCAAATTGATATATTGTTTTTCTAGTGCATACAAAGTATGGAAATTTCTTGAAGAAATGTACGATCTTCCTCTCGCAGGTATGGAACAAACACAGGAGGAGAAGGACATACAAGCATCCACCATTATTCAATAAGATCTCTCTCATAGCAAAACCATGGAGATCATGGAAATCAACTTAGAAAAAGAGAGTAATACATCAAGAGAAAAAGAAGATGAAAATTCATCTATGATGGAGGAAGGCCTAAAAGATGTCAAAGAAACTTCATGTTCACATTTTGCCTCTTCCAATAGCGATGTAAGAAAGTCTAATTCTTCTTCTTGTGTGATAACTTCTATCTCTAGTTTCAATATACTAAAAATGGCTAAACGTAAGATCAAGAAATTGAAAATTACTAATAAAAATTTACGTTTAGAAAATATGAGGTTAAAAGCTAATGTTAATTTAGAATCTAATTGTGATGTGGTTTCTCCATCTTGTCCTTCAATTGAAAATACAAAACCTTGTTTTGAATGTAATAATATTAAAGAAAAATTCAAGGAACTTGAAAAAGAACTTATTTTTGTAAAAGAACATAATGAAAAATTATCCTTAGAAATTTCATCTTGGAAAAGTGATTGTGCTACATGCCAAAATTATAAAATTGAAATCAAAGAGATGGACGAAACATTTGAGGAATTTAGAAATGACTATCAAAATCATATTGACTCTATTGTCTCTACTCTTAAAAATAGCACAATAGCTTGTAATAAAGCTAGGGATAATCTAAAGATCAACAATGATGAATTAAAATCAAAAATCAACTTGCCTATGAAAATTATAAATACAAATTCTCAATATCAAGCTATATCTAAAAACAAGTTGAATATGTAGATGAATATCTTAAATAAGCCTAATTATGGGAGTGAGAAACACAAAGTGTTTGTAAATCAAAATCAATATCATCATTATTTACAAAATCATATTTCTCCCAACTCAAAATTAAAATTGCACAAATTTCCTATGAACAATACTTTTAATAATCATTACAATCATAATCATCAATATAAATATTATCACAATGGAAATTTGACATATAAGAATAACATTAAACCAAAGTTTGAATGGAGGCCCAAAATTAAAAATGAAACATTAACTTCACATGAAAGGACCCATTCATCACAAACTACCCACAAGCATACACGATATATTCGGGTACCCAAAGGAACCACCACACTTGGTCCTCTTTGGGTACCTAAATCTCTTATTCATTAGGTATCACCAAATGCATGAAGTGGAATATTTTCAAAATGAAATATACAATTTTCTACTTCATGATATGCTTTAATGTCTTTTAATTTTTCTTTTTGTTTTCTTATTTTTTAAGCTATCATGTAATGGTCATCTTATATATTATTGCAAATATGATTTTATATCTTAAAACTTAATGAGTTTATAAATCAAATTAATCAAAATTCATTATCATATTTTTTATTTTGATGACCTATCTCTCTTTCTTATATTCATTGCCTATATATATCATACACTATTCATATAAATTGAACTATAAAATTTCAATAAGATATTTCAAATTAAATCAAGTTATTAGGCTATTAAGCTCTTTAGCCTTCATCAACCAAATTAGAGAAATAACATGATCTAAAAGAAAGTTCAAGATCTAAGAAAAAGTTTAATCTTCAATATGATTTTCTTTTTCAAAATAAAAATTGTATTGTGTTCACTCCTTGATGTCAAACATGATCCAAACCATCACTATTGTTTAATCTATCAAAAACCACATATATATTCAAAATTCATAACTAAAAAGAAAAACACTAAAATGTATTGAAAGAATTTACCATCATAATGAATATTGAATTCACATGCACCACCATGATCTATTGATGACCCTTGCTAAAATTCTCTAAAAAATCATATATCATAATTCATATAAAAAATCATCTAAAAACAACTATCTCTATCACATGTATATGAATTATATATTAACAATTGATATTATAATTGTTTATCATGGTTGGTGTATTATGTGTGTATTGTGATTTATTTCAAGTTTAGACCTTAGAATCATCTTAATATCAATAAGATCAAATCAAATAGAATCATCACTTCATTCTAGGTCTATAAGTTGAAACACTACCAAACTTTGGCATAACATTAATTTCAAACTTATCAATTGTCACCTAAAGAATATTTTTGTCTATGTTAGGCTTTATATGTTTATCAAGATATACTGGCTTGGTACTTTTATCTAGGGCTTATCCATGATAATCTTTGCATAAACATCATACTAATCATTTAAGTTATGCTTATTTGGCTTATTCAAACATGACATCTTGTGCTTACATCTCCTATCATTTTCAACTTACACCATAATTGACAAATATAAGCCTTAAAAATTAAAATGAAGATATAATAAAATATATCTCATGCAATATTTATTTGGTAAAGTCATATACAAAATTGCTAATGATTTCATGCAATTTGCACTATCTAGACATCTCCAAAAATTCTGAAATTTCTGCATGAAACTACTCTTGGGACACTTAATCAAGATCCAAAATCAGAATTTCCAAAATCTTGAAAATCAGTGTACTGTTTGTCGCGCTAGCGCCGGTGCTAGCTCTAGTAACAAATTTTTTGTGTTTTCTAAATTTTGAAAAATTACTAAAAATATGATATTTTATATGTACTACCTATTTTTATCTTTATGCCATTGTGTGATTTTTGAAAACTCAAATACAAAATTCCAAAATACAAAAATAGAAAAAAAAAAATATGTCTTTGCTTATTTTTTTAAGGTTTTATTAAAATAATAAAGATTTTTATGTTTCATGCCTTTGGCAAAAATGACAAGCATGTTCTTTTAGAGTTGGCTAAAAATGTTTAATTTAAAATCTCAAGTTTTCTAAACATTGTTTTGGCAATGAAAAAGTCAGTAGTGAATTATGTAGGATTGCGTTTGTATGCCTCTAAGTATGAGTAATGTGTTATGTTTGATAATGATCTCTGTACACTCACACTTTTTGGTAGACTACATGTGCCCATAATTCTTAATCCTACATGATTATGTAGTGTAGTAGCTTACAATATTAAGATGTCTATCTCTATTACCTACACATTATTCAAAACTTTGTTGCAAATATAGAAGTAAAATTACAAAATTATAAGTGTTTGCAAAAAAAAACAAGTGCATTCGGGGAACTTTGTCTTGCTCAAAAATTCAATAATAAAATGACAAAGATAACTCCACCAAGCACTACTTGAATCTCCTGATAAGTCTTCATAAGCATTGTGAGGTTGAGCACCTTGGAAAGAATTGTAAAGTTTCTTGTGCAAACTACTTTAATATACTTCTATTATGTACAACAGATCACAAAAAAAGGAACTCTTATTGAAAATAAAATATGTGATCCCCCAAGTACTGCTTCCCTCCCTGATAAGTATTAATGAGCATTGTGTGGGCGAAGCACCTTGGGAGTTGTACTTTTTGTGCTTTGTATCAAATCTAGAATTGATGTGTAGAAGTAGTTAAAAAGATTACATGCTTAATAATGTTTCTACTTCACTATATAAGTCATGTGTTTTGTATTATATCACTTGCATACTTTTATCAAAACACTTTTTATACACATCATTATCTCTCATAAAGCTTCTACTCATGAGAATTGGACTCTAATGCTTCTTTACAAAAATTCTCTATAAAGCTTTAGTAAAAGCACTAGATTGCAATGCATGATCTCTACAATGTTTTTCCTAACTTGAAATGCAAATTAATAACATTATAGTCACTATCTTCTAGAATATGTGCAATCATTATTTCCTTAGCAGTTTTTTTTAAATAGAACTCCTTGACTATTGTCATGAAAATCATATTGAAAATCTTACTTGCTTACAAAAATATTCCTTCAAAATATTATCTTTAACTTGGATATTTATATAAGATTAGTTTTTATCCAAATAACATCATTTTTATGGCATAACATCTCTTATTACTATGATATTTGAACTTCCAAATAGATGTTGTCTTTGGAAAAACAATTTATAGCCTTCTCGCTTCAAATCTCTCAAAAAATTATGTTATAAACCTTAAAGTTTATAAATGAAAAATGATTTACAAAAACATCTTCTCTTTTTGAATTAAACTCATATTTTCTTCTTATGAATCATCATGATTACAAAAAGATGTTTCTTGTATTTCTATAAGTCTTCCGCATTATCACCATATATTTTTTTACCTTGCGCCTTCATGCTTATATCAAAGTCTTAAATCTTAAAATTCCTTTTTTTTCTTCAACAAGTAGTAGACTTGCTTGGTAGAATTTATATTGGTTATTCTAAACACGTATATCATTTTTATTCTAAGAACTCTGATTTAATAATGGATTTCAAAATAGCTATGTGAGTTTTTTCAAAAATTTCAAACAAAAAATATAAAAACCCATTGGCTATGAAATTATAATTAGATTTAAAATGCTTAAATGTTTCCAATAATTATTATCCATGATTACATATCTCACCATAGCGGGGGCGTAGGGTTGTAGACATTAGATAACCTAACCTCTAAGTCATGTCTTGTCCTTAACCGGGGAGGGGTCCAGTGGGGCCTTGCGAGGCACTGGGGGAAAAGAGTGCTGGGTTGAGTTTTTTTTTTAGTGTTTGTATATGGGACTAACACCCCAACCTATGGCATATATGCAGCTCCTCATGCCCATTTGTCACTTAGTACGGGGCTAGGGTGTAGACATATTGTCTGGGTAGAATGGTTACTTGGAAATCATTACCTTTTATGCTTAAAACTCTTATATAAAAACGGAAAACTAACATGATAATATTAATTAGATGGCAAATGTTATATTGTTCATCTTTAAGCTAAAAACTCTAATTTATTTCAATGAAAATTATTCTAAAACTCCTTATCATTTCCTTTCCTCTCAAAAGCTTGATCATGCCTTATTTTATTATCAAAACTTTTATGTGTTTTGCTTCCTTACTCACTTTTGCTAATAACAAAAAGGGGAGAACTAACATGATAAATAAAATATGCTATCAAAATGGAAAACAAACATGATTAATTAAGATGATAGCTTACATATTAGGGGAGCATTCACTTAGAGGGAGCATGTATTTAGGGGGGGCAATTCTAAATACTAAAATAGATAATTATCCTAAGTCATCACTCTCACACACACACAAGTAGGTTCCATCATGCTTATATATTAATGCTATGATTTATCATTAATGGATTTGTTATTATCAAAAGGGGGAGTTTGTTGGAACATGGTCTTCCACATCTCGTAGGTTTGAGAATAACAAATCCTATGTGTATTTGATCTTCTGTGTTTAAGTGTGCAGGAAAACAAGTCCACATGACTCAAGGATAACATAAGAAAGTTGCGCCAAAATTTGAAGCCAAAATTCCAACATGCCCGCTAGCACCAGCGCTAGCGCTAGCTCTGATTTGAGAAAATTTTGGAAACAGTTTTGGATGGTGCTAGCGCCAGGCGATAGGAGCTAACACAGGCAGTAGCAGCTAGAGCAGGCAGTATCGGCTAGCGTCGGTGGTAGCTCAAAGCAATAGAGGAAGGCGGCCGGCTTGCTTAAAATGAAGGATTCTAATGTGGAGAATATTTCCTAATCTAGGATAGCGACGGCGGTATCGATAGCGTAGGCTCTAGCTCCAAGGCTATAAAAAGGACCCCTTGGATCCGTCTTCTTCATCCTCTTCAGATCCTAAATTCCAGAGCTTCGTGCCATAGCATAGAGAGGAAGGTTCAGAGAGATACTCCCACAAATCCATGAAGGCTTAAGGAGATTCGTGGAGAAGATTTCAACACGCGTCATCATCGTGATGAAAGACCTCATAGACTACGATCATACTCTACGGGTCTTCGTCTACTTCTCCAAGAGATCCATATATGGAGTTTTTATATTGTTGTCATTTTATTTCACATTTTTTCTGTAATCATTTAGTGAACTCGCCTCGTGTTGGCGACTAGGTCTGGGTAGGACTTCGGGCTGAAATTCACCTAGTGTTGGCGACTAGATCTAGGTTAGGTCTAGGGGGTGCTCAAGGCCATATCTGGGGTTGGAGTGGCTAGAGCAGCTTGAGGCCGAATTAGGGGAAGGATAGGCTAGGGCCACCGGTTCGTGGGGATGCGAGTCGGGGTGGAAAACAAAAGGAGTTTATTATTATTCGCCACCGATTTCTAGCATTATAGAAATCAACTTTTGTAAAACCATATTTCATATTAATAAAGCATGTCTCTACTTTATTTCAATTGTTTTGTTTGAATTCTCACCTTCTTAATCACTTATTATTTCAAGATATTCATAATATAAGAAAAAGTTTTAGAACCCTTATTCACCCCCCCCCCCTCTAAGGGAGCCTACCGATCTAACAGCTTCTAGAAGCAAAACTGCACGTGTTTGGCATGTCAACGTTGTGTCGATTTGTAATCGACGTGACTTTGAATTTATACAACAATTATTAAATAGATGCAAGCATCGACATGTATTCGACGTTGTGTTGAATGATATTCAAATTATCTATCCCAGATGGCTCTCGGAGCTACGTCGAGTAAAAATCAATGGTGCATAGAATTCTATTTGACGCAACTCTGAATCTACAGTTGCATTTCTTTAGGAAATTTATGCTGTTTTTTCCAGCAATGGTTTTTATTGAAAATAGTATTTATAATATTATATGTGTTAATTAGAATTCATCATCAAGAGTTCTAGAGAAGAAGTCACTCCCTTGATTATTTAAAGTTCCATGTTGAATAATTAGTTTTTCCCTTTCCCTCTATTATCTCTCAGGAAGGGATCCTATGTTCTCCTGCACATGTAATTCAAACATTAGAGGGTACACAGATTACCTTGGGTCATTTACTTTTACCATTATAAGGTGATATGAAAGTATAGAGAGGTATTTCATGATACCCTTTTGGATGAAAGAAAATAGGTCTATTGGATCAATCTTTATTATCTTGATATTTGGAATTTGCATAGAATGCGTCTTGATATAGTAGATCTGTAGAATGCCTAATGATTTTTCTCTTGGTTTTAGAATTTTGATTATAGTTCATTGGTTTTTCTGGATTGTTCTTGCCTAGGGTGTTCTTCTCATTATTAGTGTTCTCTTTATTAATATAGCTTGATTGTTGTTTTGTTCTCTAAATACTAGACTGTTCTCATCAATTTGATAGTCACTAAGTCTAACAAATATAACTGGATTTTTCCAGGCTGGTTTGTTGGAGATTGTTATGCTAGTTAATGTATCTGCTCCTAGACCAAGATATTTAGATCTCATAGAGAGATTCTTTGTGATATCCTTGATATTTTGACTCCTCCCATTGAATGAGTCTTCAAAGGCTTTTGCCTTTGTAAGCTTTTCTTTTAAGTTTGAATTTTCATTGGTTAATTTATCTATTTGTGTTTCCTTTTTATATAGTTGATTTCATAAGTCATAGTTAATAGAATATAGATTCTCTTTCTTAAGTTTTTCTAGTTTTTCCCTAACTTTTTCAGTATCTTTATGAAGATTAAGATAATCTTTAAAAAAATTCTTTAAAACACATTTTAAAATCATCTGATGAAAAATCAAATTCCTCAAATAATCATTCCTAATCTTCTTCGGTTGAGTCTTCTAAGTCCATTAGATAGGCTTCTTCTACAGCACCCTCTTCATTATTGTCAGATGAAGAGGAGCTTGACTCAAATTTTATGTCACTCCAGGTTTCAGCCCCTCTTCCTTTCCTCTTATCCTTCTTTTTGAAGTACTTCTTCTTGTGCTCCTTTTTATTGATACTCATGTCCTTTTGTTCTTCAAGACATTCAGGGTCAATGTGCCCTGACTTTCTGCATACAAAGCAGATTATCTCCTACTTTGGAGTCTTATCAAATCTGGGTTTGCTTGAGCTCCTTTCCTTCCTTCTGAAGTCTTTAGATTTGGCCCATCTTCTGAATCTACTAGCTAAGAGATTGAACATCTCTTCTTCAAAAGTGAAAGGCTCTCCTTCAGCAGCCTTCAGAGTAATTGTCCTTTCTTTAGGAGCTGAGACTTTCTCCTTGGTTTCTGCCTCAGCTCTGCTCTTTAGCATTAGCTCATATGACTTGAGCTTTCCTAGTAGTACATCTGTGGAGATTTCCCTATGACATCTGGACTCTATGATGGCCCAGATCCTTGAGTCTCATATGCTTGGGAAGTACATGAGGATTTTGTCATTTATCTCAGTTAATGAGATCTCCTTATCCAGTCCTCTGAGCTCATTTATAATGATGATGAATCTATCATACATCTCAGCAATATTTTCTTCAGCTTTCATTTGAAAGTTCTCATATTGGGATATGAGAAGGGACTTTTTGTCCTTCCTTTCATCTGAGCTACCCTCAACCAATCCGGTCAAGGATTCCCAGATCTCCTTTGCTGAGTTGCAGTCAGCTACCTTCTAGAATATGTCATCTGACATAATTGACACTAGAATATTCATTGCCTTGGCATCACATGCCTTCAACATCTTTTCAACATTAGTCTGTTCAGATCTAGGGACTAGTTCTTGAGTCACAGTCCCACTTGCATCTTTTCCAAATGGGACTGGGGGACCTGAAACAATAACATCAAAGATTTCCTCATCAATAGAGTTCATGTAAAGTTTTATTCTGGCTTTCCAAAGTGTAAACTTATTCCCAGCCAAATAAGACAAGAGTGTTGGAACACGGTCTTCCGCATCTCCTAGGTTTGAGAATAACAAATCCTATGTGTGTATTTAATCTTGTGAGATCTAAGTGTGCAGGATAACAGGTCAAAATGACTCAAGGTTTACATATGGTGGTTGCCCCCGAAATTGAGCCATCAACTCCAAACTGATCACTAGCGCAGGCGATAGTGGATAGCGCCGGCGCTAGCTCGATGCACAGAAGGCATGCTAGAATTGTTGCCTCAAATTGAAGATCCTGCCGCGCAAGAAGTTTCTTAATCGAGGATAGCGCCGGCGGTAGCTACTAGCGCTGGCGGTAGCATGGCGCATAGAAGGCATAGAGCAAATTGTTGCCACGGATGGGAGATTCTGCCGCGCAAAACGTTGCCTAATCCGGGCTAGCGCCGGCAGTAGCGCTAGCGCCAGCGGTAGCGCTTGGGCTATAAAAGGACCCCCTCTCCTCACGAATCAGATATCTATTGTAGAGAGATCAGGGAGAGAAAGGCAGTGCTACAACTCCAGAGGCCATCTTGGCCGAAACTTGAAGCCCTAGCGAAGCTCTGCAAATTTCTGAAGGAGGATTACGTCACGCCGAATCCAAACGAAGTCCGCCTCAACAAACGCTGATTCTCCAGCGGATCTTCGCCTCCTCGTTCAGAAGTTCATCTTGAGGGAGTTTTTAATTATTGTTATTTCATTTCTCTTTTATCATTGTAAACGGTAGTGAAATCGCCTCGTGTTTGGCGACTAGGTCTGGGGTAGGACTTAGGGCTGAAAATCGCCTCGTGTTGGCGACTAGATCTAGGCTAGGTCTAGGGGGTGCTCGAGGCCTTTCTGGGGATAGATCGGTTAGAGCGGCTTGAGGCCGTATCTGGGGAGAGATCGGCTAAAGCCAACCGGTTCGTGGGGATACGAGTCGGTATAGAAAACGAAAAAGAGTTTTATTAGTCGCCTTCGATTTCTAGCGTCATAGAAGTCAAGTTTTGTAAAACATTATTTGATATTAATAAAGCATGTCTCTTCATTATTGTTTTACTTGATTTCTCTTTGTATTGTTATTACAATATTCCAAAGCTTTTCTAAATAAAATCTAAAATGCTTGAAAACCCTTATTCACCCCCCCCCCCCCCCCTCTAAGGGCGCCGACCGATCCAACAAGTGGTATCAGAGCAGGGTTATTCCAATCGGCTTAACAACCGGGAATAATGGAATCTCATGATCTCGCTTCTTTTAGTGGGGGAAATTTTTGTGAAGAAGAAAAATCACCTAAACCACCTTTATTCGAAGGGAAAAATTATAAAGGGTGGAAATTATTAATGGAAAAATTTATTAAAAGCTTAGATATCAATGTGTGGGATTTAGCAATAGTTAGACCAGTGGACGAATCAAATAAACAAGAGAGTCACCTAAATGCAAAAGCTATGCATTATATTTTTTGTGCTTTATCTCAAGATATTTTCAAATTAATATATTGTTTTTCTAGTGCTTACAAAGTATGGAATTTTCTTGAAGAAATGTATGATTCTCCTCCTGCAGGTATGGAACAATCACAAGAACCGGAGAATATGCAAGCGTACACTAGTCTTCAAGAAAGCTTCTCTCATGACGAATCAATGGAGCACACATCGAATGAAAAAGAAGAAGAAGTACTGTCTTCGGAAGAGGAGTTGCAAAAAGATGTAATATGTTCAAATCGTGCCTCTCCCGATAGCAATGTAAAGAAATCTAATCCTATCTTTTGTACTTCTATCTCTTCATTACAATTGCTACAAAATACTAAGCACAAAATAAAGAAATTAAAAAGGGTTAATAAACTCTTGCGCTTAGAAAATAAAAATTTAAAAGCAAAATTTAATTCTAATGAAAACATAACACCTTGCAAAGATCTTAATAATTTAAATGAAAAATACAAGGAACTTGAAAAGAATCTTATTTTTATAAAAGAACAAAATGAAAAATTATGTTTAGAAAATTCTTCTTTGAAAAATAATTGTTTTAAGTGTAAAGACTATAAAATTGAAATTAAAGAGATGGACGAAACATTTGATGAATATAGGGATGAATACGAAAAACATATTGAATCAATTGCTACCACTCTTAAAAATAGCATAATCGCTTATAATAAAGCTAGACATAATTTAAAAACTAAGAATGATGAATTAGAAACTAAAATTATCTTGCTTAAGAAAATCTTAAAGAAAAATTCTCAAACAAATTCCAAAAGCAAGTTAAATATGAATTTTCATAATATGTCTAAACCCAACAAAGGAAATAAAAATTATCAAATGCTTAAAAATGAAATTCCAAATCATCATCATTCACAAAATAACCACTCTACCAACATAAACTTAAAAATAAACAAATTTCCTATAAAAAATGTTTTGCAAAATTATCATGGAAATTTGACAAATAAGAATAATATTAAACCAATATTTGAATGGAGACCAAAAATAAAAAATGAAACCTTAAATGCAAGGATCAATTCATCTCTATTTAAACCAAACAATAAACAACAAAAGATGGTAAATGAACTTTCAAAACATTATCATCATCTTCATTTACAATATCAACCAATTCCCAACTTAAGTTTAAATGCAAATAAATTTCCAATAAATAATGTTTTGCAAAATCACAATGGAAATTTAATGAACAAAAACAATAGTAAACCAAGGTATGAATGGAGATCCATACTTAAGAATGACGCATTAATGTCAAACGAAAGGGTTCATTCATCCTTGTCTCCTCAAAAGAAAACACGATGTATTTGGGTACCCAAAGGAACCGTCACTGCCGGTCCTCTTTGGATACCTAAAACTCTTATTCATTAGTATCCCAACATTTGCATGAAGTAGAAATCAATTAAAAATGAAATATCATTTTTCTACCTCATGATGTGCTCTAATGTCTTTTCTTTTTCTTTTTGTTTTTCTGTTTTTAAACTATCATGACATGGTCATCATATATGTTATTAGAAATATGATCTTATCTCTTAAAAGCTTAATAAGCTTATAAAATCAATTTGCTCAAAATTCAAAAGTCATATTTTATTTTGATGACCTATCTATTTCTCTTATATTAAATGCCTATAAATATCTTATATTATCTATATAAATAAAATTTTGAACTTGTTATGAGATATTTATCTAAATTAAAAAGAAAAACACATAAGACATAATTAATTGTCTTAAATTTTGATGCCACGCGCAACACCATGATCTATTGATATCTTTTTGCTAAAACTCTCTAAAATCATAATTCATATCAAGAATCATCTATAAACAACTATCACATTTTATATAATGACAATTGGTATTATAATTGCTTACTATGGTTGGTATATTGTGTGTAGTATGATTTATTTCAAGGTTAGACCTTAGAATCATCTAGATATCAATAAGATCGAATCAAATAGAATCTTCACTTCATTTTAGGTCTATAAATTGAAACATTATCAAACTTTGGCATAACATTAATCTCAAACTTATCATACTAACATTGCCACCTAAAGAATATTTGTGTCTATGTTAGGTTTTATAAGTTTTGACAAGACATATTGTCTGGATATTGGTTTCTAGGGCATACCTACTTTATTCTTCGCATGTACATTAGTTCATAATTAAAAATCATGCTTATTTGGCGGTTTCAAACATGATGTCTTGTGTTTACATTCTCTATCTATTTTCAGTTTACATTATTTTGGTAAACACAAGCCTTTGAAAAATCATAATAAAGATATAAGAAAATATTTCTCATGCGATGGTTAGGTAGTCTAGTCATATAAGAAAATTGCTAATGTTTCATGCAATTTACACTATCAAAACATTTCCAAAAATTCTGCAAATCCTGCATGAAACTACTAATGGGACACCTAATCAAGTTCAAGCATCAAAATTTTCAAAACCCTAAAAAATCACTTACTGTTTCCCGCGCTAGCGCTAGCGCCGGCGCTAGCGTCGAGGTTCATTTTTCTGTATTTTTTAAAATTTCTAAAAATCCCTAAAAATATATAAATCTATATTTTCTACTTAGTTTTGCACTTCTGTGTTTCTTTATTTTTTGAAAAATCAAATACAAAACTACAAAAACTAAATTACAAAAAATATGTTTTGTTTTTCGCTTGTGTTGTTTCCTTTGTTTAAAGTTCATCTTTATGCAAAAATAAAATATAAAACAACACAAAAACAAGTATCAAAATTATTCTTCTGAACTTAACTTTTCTATATATCTTGCGAAAGGGTGATTTGTGCTATCATCCCATCATATCACCTAGTACCGGGCGAACCTCTCACAAGGTAGCCCTCGGGAAGTCCAAGATCAATTTTTATGAGTTCAAGCTTTAGATAAAAATTATTCCTCAAAAATATCATATCAAAAATATTGTATGGACTTCATTGAAAATCAAGCATGAGTTAATCTATTATTTAGAACTTCTATAATGTTACAATTTATCTTTTCAAACTATTTTGAACATTGTTTTCATCATGCTTTGATACATCTATTAATATGTGCATCAATTAAATTGAAAAAGTTGTGTAGAACTATGCGTAGCATGCCTCTAAGTATGAGTAAATGTTTTATGTTTGATAATGATCTTTATTCACTCACTTATTTTGGCATTGTCTACATAGGGTTTAATTTAAGAATGCTTGTGTATGTTTATGTATTAGTATAATGAATTAAAATTGCACAAGTATCTTACCTACACTCCTTTATTTGCACTTTTAAAAATTAAGAAAAGTGGTTATCTTTCTTATAAATTCCATTGGTTCGCAAAACAAGTGTATTCGGAGAACTTTGCACAAAACAAAAATCATGAAATAATCTGACAAAGTTAACTCCACCAAGCACTACTTGAACCTCCTGATAAGTCTTAATAAGCGTTGTGAGGTTGAGCACCTTGGAAAGAATAGTAAAGTATCTTGTGCAAACCATAACCTTCTTTCAAAATAAAAACCACTTATTCTTAAGTACACCGGATCACAATAAAAACAAGAATAAAATTATGTGATCCCCCAAGCACTACTTTGCACCCTGATAAGTCTTAATGAGCATTGTGCGTGCAAAGCACCTTGGTAGTTGTACATGTTTTTGTGCATTGAAGTGAGTGGAAGTAAATTTATTTGTGTTTTATTGTGCTTTTACTTTACATATT
Organism: Dactylorhiza incarnata; assembly: GCA_033032865.1. NCBI lineage: Eukaryota > Viridiplantae > Streptophyta > Magnoliopsida > Asparagales > Orchidaceae > Dactylorhiza > Dactylorhiza incarnata. The sequence goes on from JAWHQI010000003.1 coordinate 21,010,178, forward strand.
ACTTGTATTTTTGATTAAAACATGCGTTTACTCTACTCAAAAATACACTTATGCGCACATCATTATCTTCCATAACACTTCTTCTCATGAGTATTGGATCCTAATGCAAACTCTATACTACTCTTTACTTATGAAATGCACTAGATAACCTAGCATGTTTTCTATAATGTTTGGCATGATTTGAAATTGTGAACTGAAATAACATTGTAGTAATCTCTTTGTGATAGTATTATTTCATGCTTGGTTATTTTTGTCAACCATAAAAGATTTTCATTGAAACATGATTTACATAAACATCTTCTTTTTGAAATTGACTCATATATCTTTTTATGGATTATCCTTGATTAAAATAAGATGTTTCTTGTATTTTACAAGTCTTCCGCATCATCATTACCATATAAATTTTACCTTGCACTTTCATGCTTATATCAAGTCTTAAATCTCAACTTTTTCTTACAAAACAATTGGTAGACTTGCTTGGTAAAATTTATATTGGCTGTTCTTACATGCATATCATTTATATTGTAACAACTCTGATTTATAAACTTTAATGTTAAACACTCCTCCAACAAATGAAATACTGCTTATAAGAACATCTTCCTATTATTACTACAAATCATATTTTACTTTTGAGGATGTTGAAAAATGCCTTAACTCTTATCTTTATAAAGTTTTTTTTAAACTCAAACTCTTATGATGTTTCTTTTTCGAAATCTTCCGCAATGCTCAAACTCTGATTCATTCATTTCAATATAGCTAAGAGTATTTTATTGTCTAATAAAAATCCATATGCTATGAAAATTCCCATTAGATTTAAATGCTTAATGTTTCCAATAATTGTTATCCATAACTTCATTTCTCACCATAGCGGGGGCGTAGGGTTGTAGACATTAGATAACCTTATCTCTAGTCATGTCTTGTCCTTAACCGGGGAGGGTTCCAGTGGGGCCTTGCGAGGCACTGGGGGGAAAGAGTGCTAGGTTGAGTTTTGTCTAGTGTTTGCGTAAGGGACTAACACCCCAACCTACGGCTTGTTTGCAGCTCCTCATGCCCATCCGTCACTTAGTACGGGGCTAGGGTGTTGACATATTGTCTGGGTAGACTGGTTACTTGGAAATCATTATTTTTTATGCTTAAAACTCTTACCTAAAGGGAAAATTATTGTTTTTTTTCTTAAACTCTGATATATAAAAGGGGGATAACTACAAACAAAAGGGATAAAATAAGTCATAACTCTGATCCTTTTCAATGAAAAACAATTCTAAAACTCCTTATCATTTACTTTAAAAGCTCGATCATGCCTTATCTTCTATTTACAAATTCTTTGGTGCTTTGTTTCCCTACCCGCTTTTGCTAATAACAAATGGGGAGAACTAACATGATAAAATGCAAAGGGGGAGAACTAATATGATAAATATAACCCACTATCATAAACCCAACATGACAAATTCAGATGATAGCTTACATATTAGGGGAGCACTCACTTAGGGGGAGCACGTATTTAGGGGGAGCAATACTAAAATGCTATAATCATTATTTATCCTAAGTCATCCTTTTCGTACACACACAAATATGTTTCTTCATGCTTATTTAGATTAATGCTCTGATTTATCATTAATGGATTTGTTATTATCAAAAGGGGGAGTTTGTTGGAACACGGTCTTCCGCATCTCCTAGGTTTGAGAATAACAAATCCTATGTGTGTATTTAATCTTGTGAGATCTAAGTGTGCGGGATAACAGGTCAAAATGACTCAAGGTTTACATATGGTGGTTGCCCCCGAAATTGAGCCATCAACTCCAAACTGATCACTAGCGCAGGCGATAGTGGATAGCGCCGGCGCTAGCTCGATGCACAGAAGGCATACTGGAATTGTTGCCTCGGATTGAAGATCCTGCCGCACAAGAAGTTTCTTAATCGAGGATAGCGCCGGCGGTAGCTACTAGCGCTGGCGGTAGCATGGCGCATAGAAGGCATAGAGCAAATTGTTGTCACGGATGGGAGATTCTGTCGCGCAAAACGTTGCCTAATCCGGGCTAGGGCCGGCGGTAGCGCTAGCGCCGGCAGTAGCGCTTGGGATATACAAGGACCCCCTCTCCTCACGAATCAGATATCTATTGTAGAGAGATCAGGGAGAGAGAGGCAGTGCTACAACTCCAGAGGCCATCTTGGCCGAAACTTGAAGCCCTAGCGAAGCTCTGCAAATTTCTGAAGGAGGATTACGTCACGCCGAATCCGAACGAAGTCCGCCTCAACAAACGCTGATTCTCCAGCGGATCTTCGCCTCCTCGTTTAGAAGTTCATCTTGAGGGAGTTTTTAATTATTGTTATTTCATTTCTCTTTTATCATTGTAAACGGTAGTGAAATCGCCTCGTGTTTGGCGACTAGGTCTGGGGTAGGACTTAGGGCTGAAAATCGCATCGTGTTGGCGACTAGATCTAGGCTAGGTCTAGGGGGTGCTCGAGGCCTTTCTGGGGATAGATCGGCTAGAGCGGCTTGAGGCCGTATCTGGGGAGAGATCGGCTAAAGCCAACCGGTTCGTGGGGATATGAGTCGGTATAGAAAACGAAAAAGAGTTTTATTAGTCGCCTTCGATTTCTAGCGTCATAGAAGTCAAGTTTTGTAAAACATTATTTGATATTAATAAAGCATGTCTCTTCATTATTGTTTTACTTGATTTCTCTTTGTATTGTTATTACAATATTCCAAAGCTTTTCTAAATAAAATCTAAAATGCTTGAAAACCCTTATTCACCCCCCCCCCCCCTCTAAGGGCGCCGACCGATCCAACAAAGAGTTATAGTGGTTCCCCAAAATATGGGTACATCCACTCTTCTACCACCTTGGTAGGAATATGTTATCTAGTGCTTGAGTCTTTTGATAAGGAGACTCTTAGAACCACTGAGCCTTTTGATAAGGAGACTCTTAGAACCAACCACTGAGTCTTTTGGCAAGGAGACTCTTAGAACCACTGAGTCTTTTGGTAAGGAGACTCTTAGAACCACACTAGATCTTTTGGTAAGGAGATCTTGAACCAACTGAATCCTTTGGAGAGGGGTTCTTTGGGCTCTTTACTCAGATTACAATAAGGAAAAGAAAGAGTAAAATAAAGAATAAATGGATGAAGAATGTTCTTCTAGTTGAATCCTCCTTCAGTAGTCACTGAGGATTCAGGCACTTAGTGTTTGTTGATGGGTCTCTATTTCAATAGATGAGTCCTTGCTGAGTGAGAGAGATACAAGGATTGTTTAAGCTTAGATCCATAGAATTTTTATACTTCAATAGGCTTCTTATTGTAGGACAAGAAGAAGAAGAAGAAGATGAAGAAGCCTTTTAGTGAAACTTGTACAGAGAGTTATGTTGGATCAGTATGCGCCCTTAGAGGGGGGTGAATAAGGGTTTTTAAAACTTTTTAATATATTTTGATAAACTTGAAAATATAAGAGATTAAGATAAGAAATCAAGCAAATAAAATTGAGACATCATTTTATTAATATGAAAGAAGAGTGTACAAAACTTGATTTCTTATAATGCTAGAAATCGGAGGTGAATACTAATAAAACTCTTTTTGTTTTCTATCCCGGCTCGCATCACCATGAACTGGTGGCCCTAGCCTGTCCTTCCCCGGATACAGCCTCAAGACGCTCTAGTCAATCCTTCCACAGATATGGCCTCGAGCACCCCTAGACCTAACCTATATCTAGTTGCCAACACGAGGTGAATTTCTTCCCTAAGTCCTACCCAGTCCTAGTCGCCAACACGAGGCAAGTTCACTAAATGATTACAAGAAAAGTGATGTTTAAATAAATAGCTTTGCAAAACCTTTCTGGGAGAGGATATTAGAATTAGGTGGGCGTTTTCGAGGAGTCTCGCGAGTACTCCTACTTCGAGAAACTAACCATTATCCTATTTCGAGGAATAGAAGTAACGGTCTTTTCTTCTTTTGAAATATTGACGATTACACCCCGGCTATGGCGCCGAATTCTCTAAATTTGTAAATAGAAAATGAGAGAGTTTTGCAAGTTTTTGTAATTGCTATCCAAACTAATCTTTCGATGAAGGTAAGTGCACCTTATCGCGTATAGTATAAGATATTTTGTAGAAAATATCAAGGTCATATTTTTCCGGATCCTGTTGATTATTTTTACTTTTTAAGAACGCGCTATTATTTTATCGATGAAACGAGTGATTAATTTTATAAAATAAAAAGACGATGACGATGATAATTAAGCGATTACATGCGTTTAGCGAAAACAAAGATAAACAATTATAAGGAAAAAGAAAAGGAAAGTGCACAATAAATTAAAAACACAAGCACTCTATGGAATTGAAATGACAGAATTGAAAGAAAGCAGAAAATTTATCTCATACACGCATGCACTCTACGGTATTGTAATGACTTAATTGAAAGAAAGCATAAAAACTAATTTAGCAAAATAAAGACAAGTTAAACTCATACACACACCTACTCTACAATAATTAAAAGCTAAATTAAAGCAAAAATTAAAAAAGCAAAAAAAAGTAAACTCATACACACACACACACACTTTCATAAATGAAAAACTAAAATAAAAATAATAAAACAATAAAATTTACACTCATACACTCAACATAAACAAAAGAAGAACAAGAAGAGCAAGAACAAAACATATATATTGATTGAAATAAAGATTTACAACTTTTTTCAAGAAAGTCTAAACTTGGGGAAAAGGAGAGCCCAAACAAGAGCTTGAAAACACACAAACAAACTCACAAACACTCACAAAAAAATCTCACAAGAACACTCAAAAACTCACAAGAACAACACTTAAGTAGGTTCTAATTTTTATGAACCTTTAAAACAAGGGAAAGCCCCCCTTATTTATAGGTAAAAAAGTGGGTTGTATTTAGCAACAAAAATAAGATATTTAGGAGATAATGGGAAACAACTGGAGGTTCTAGAAGGAGAGTGTGATGGAAGGAGAGCTGGCGGGTTGGCTTGAGTTGGATGGGGTGCGGATAGCCAGATTTATTCCGGCAAAATTTGAAGCTGGCTGTATTTGAACCGCCACCTCAAGGGAGGCTAGCCAGAGCCTTCTCCACTTGGTCAAGCGTGTCTATCTATACACTAAAGAAACAATATATATATGTATTATAAAGACGGGAAGGGAAAATCGACATCCCGTCCCGTTGATCGATGGGAAGGGATGTCGATCGAGACTTAGGCTTAGGGTGATATCGATGGGAAGGGAAGCTGATCGACGGAACGTGAAGAAATATCGACATCTTGTCCCGTCGATCGACGGGAAGGGAAGAAATATCGACATCCCGTCCCGTCGATCGACGGGAAGGGCTTAAGAGAAAATACAAGTTATAATATTGTCGGGATTGACATCTCGTCACGTCGATCGACGGGATGGGATGCCGATCGACGGGACTGTGTTCAATTCGAAGAAAACAAGTAAAAAAATGAGTTATTATTTATTTAACTTATTTATAGTGTATATTTACATATATATACATATAGCTTTTTATTTAATAATTATTTTACATATTCATTTACATATATTTAGTATGTTATATATATATTTATTTATTTATTTATTTATTATATTTACGTATAAATTATTTTTACTTATATATGCATTTTTATTTAGTATTTCAAAATTTTATACTTAGATAAATATATTACAAATAATCTTTTTACATATTTTTCTATATTGTTTCATACTTAAATAGCTCCTTTTTCGTATTGATATACATTTATATACATTAGATAAAATAAGCCATTTTATTTAATATTATACATGAAATATGTATAATATTACCTAAAACAATGTTAAAAACTATATTAAAATACATGTATTCTACTATTCATCAAATACCCTCATACTTAAGATTTTGCTATTCCAGAGCAAAAGTAAGAGAGATATCAATAAGACATTAATAGAATTTCTAATTTACCAAAATTTCATTTTATCGAAAATAAGCTTGAAATAAATTTAGGAGTTTTAAAGAGGTAAGTCCTACATCGTGATAAAGATTTAAAAAGAGCTAAAAAGTTTTAGCCAACAAGACTTCTAAAGTTAGCTAAGTAGCGACCTAAATAATTGTAATAAATAGCACCTTGATTAGAATAGAATTATAAGAACTTTAATTTTTAAAAGAAATTTTTTTAAGAATAATTAAAACTTACTAATTATGCTCTCTCAAAAATTTTTATTTTATATCAAGTTTTCAATTTTATTGGCTAAGGGGTAGGGGAAGCTTGGTAAGAGAAGAGATTTTTGATTTAAGGGTGATGAATTTAATCCTCTCACCCCACTCAAATTGTTTTCTTTTGGATAGAGTAGGGAATGAAATCTTGTTCCCATTATTATTATTTTTTCTTCACAAATACCCAATGCTTATGTTTACGGAACGAATTCTTATTCCCATTGACATAAGATCTTTTTAAATTTTAATTGGGTGCCTATGTTTACGGAATGAAATCTTATTCCCATTGACATAAGATCTTTTAGAAGAATTACCAAGTGAAATGGATAAGAGGTAAGGGGTTTAGAAATTTCTAGAGTTTATAAATTAAGAAAAATTTTGAGAGCAATTTTTAGTAAATTTAGAACATTCTTACAGTTTCACAAGTTTGAAGTAGGAATAATTAAAGTCTAAAGATGGTCTGCCAAAATAATACAACAAGAAGCTATTTAGGGCAAACTTGAAGTAGTGCTACAAAGTTTGTTCTTTAATTAAATTAAAATTGCAATGTGTTTTTTACAACTAAAATTTCAAAGAACTAAATCTTACAAACTATGATACAAATAAGAGTTTGGGAAAATTAAATATAATGAAATTGCGTATAAATAAACTCAAACTAGTTAAAAAGAACTAAGTAGGGGTTTAATTTTATGTTTTGGATTTTAGGGTTTTTTAGAATTTATTTGGATTTTTCTAATTTACTTACAAAGTATGTAATATTTTTTGGATTTTGGGGTTTTTAGAATTTTTTTTGGATTTTTCTAATTTATTTACAAAGTATGTAATATTTTTTGGATTTTGGGTTTTTTGAAAATTTTTTTTTTTTTGGGGGGGGGGGGGGTTCTAATTTATTTACAAAGTATGAAATATTTTTTTGGACTTTTTGGGTTTTTAAGATTTTTTTTTCTAATTTATTTACAAAGTTTTGAAGAATGGAAAAAGGTACCCCCATACTTAAAACCCAACATTGTCCCCAATGTTGTAACTTAAGTATGAAGGAGCGAAAATAAAAGTGCAGTTTGTACAAAAATAAAGGACGAGAAAATAAATAAACCCTACAAAAATAGAAAAGAACAAAATATTAGATAAATATGGGGTGCCTCCCATGAGCGCTTTGTTTACCATCGCGTAGCTTGACGCATGTGGCCTTTTAAGTTTTCTTTTAAAGGTTAGGAAGGGGTATAGATTCGAGTTTACCGTCCACCGGATCGCCCGCCAAAGAAAGTTTTAAATGGTGACCGTTGATTTAAACTCGCCTTTTTCGGGGTGGGAGATGAGAACGATCCCATATGGCCAAACTTCTTTGACTTCAAAGGGGCCGGACCATATGGATTTTAGTTTACCCGGAAAAAGACGAAGGCGTGAATTATATAAAAGGACAAGATCGCCTGGCGCAAATGATTTTGGAAATTTGATTTTTCGATCGTGGTAGAACTTAGAATGCTCCTTATAAAATTTATTAATCTCGTAAGCGTGTGCACTCCATTCATCGAGTTCATTTAATTAGAATTTTCTACTCTCGGAGGCTAATTCTAGATCGATGTTTACAAATTTTAAAGCCCAAAAAGCACGGTGCTCTAACTTTATGGGTAAATGGCACGCCTTGTGGTAGACTAATCGATAGGGCGTACAACCGATGGCGGCCTTGTACGCCGTACGATATGCCCACAGCGCGTCGTCGAGTTTTAAAGACCAATCTTTCATATTCGTCAAAATAGTTTTTTCTAATATTCGCTTAAACTCTCGATTAACTACCTCTACTTGGCCGCTTGTTTGGGGGTGATAGGCGGTGGAGAGCTTGTGCATAACGCCGCATTTAGATAATGTTTTTGCAAACTGGGCGTTGTAAAAGTGCGTACCCCTATCACTTACTATCGCGCGAGGCATACCTAAGCGAGAAAATAATTTTTTTAGAAATTTGACGACGACTCTCGCAACGTTAGTTGGGAGAGCTTGCGCTTCCACCCACCTAGATACGTAGTCGACCGCCACTAAAATATAGTGATTAGTATAAGAGGGAGGTAGGGGGCCTACGAAGTCTATGCCCCATAAGTCGAAGATTTTGCATTCTAAATAAAAATTTTGGGGCATCTCGTCACGACGCGAGATGTTACCCTACCGCTGATAGCTATCACACTTACTTACAAAATTGTGAGCATCTTTAGAGAGAGTGGGCCAATAAAAGCCCTCCTCTAGCGCTTTTTGCGCCATCCGGTTGGCTTGATAATGCCCCCCGACCGGCGCCTCATGGCAGTGTCGCAATATTTGTGCACCCTCCTCGCATGAAACGTATCTCCGTACCACTTGGTCCGCGCAGATGCGAAAGGGAAAGGGGTCTTCCCAAAAGTAATTTTTCAAATCAGAAAAAAATTTCTTCTTTTGCTGCTTTGAAAAGTGTTTTGGAAGGACCCGCGCAACTAAATAGTAGGCGTAATCCGTGAACCAAGGAGGGGGAGAAGTTTTGTTTAAATTATTAATAATTAAGAGGCGCTCCTCGGGAAATCTATCGCCTATGTCGAGTTCGACGAGCGCTTCCGCGACGGGGCGGTCTAAACGAGAGAGGTGGTCAGACGCTAAATTTTCAGCCCCTTCTTTGTTGGAGTTTCTGAGGTGATCTCAACGCAATCAACCGTTAGTCTTACTACCAACGCAATATAAGCCTATAGGGTCGCACATAAAAGTGCTTGGAGAAATTGGAGAAAGAATTGAGTTGGCCATTCTTATATAGGATACGAGTGGAGGACCAATCCTGTGACAATTTGGAATTAAGTTGAGAATGTCTCAATGGGAGATCGTTTAAAAGGTTTAAACGAATGGATTCATACTTGACAAATTCGGCTAAAGTGTTTAACCAAACTGTGTCAAATTTGGCTAAAGGGATTAGACGAATTCGGCTAAAGGGTTTAGACGAATTCGGCTAAGTCAAAATTCGGCTAAAGGGTTAAGACGAATTTATATAGTCGAAATCGGTTATAATGTATAGTCGAATTCGGTTATAGTGTATGGCCTAACTTATATATATTCGAACTGAAGGCATTCGTCGACCGCTGAGAGGGCAAAAGGCTAGTGTAGCAAGTTCGTCGAACGCATGCCTCTTGAGTTCGTCGAGCGCAGGCCTCTTGAGTTCGTCGAATGCAGGCTTCTTCGAGTTCATCGAACACAGGCCTCTTGAGTTTGTTGAACGCAGGCCTCTTGAGTTCGTCGAACGCAGGCCTCTTTGAGTTCGTCGAATGCAGGTCTTTTTGAGTTCATCGAACGCAGCCTTTGGTATATAATAGTTCACGATCTTAGGGTTCGATAGAGATACAGACGCAGATATTACGGCCGACCCTTTTTCATGATTTTGTGAGAGCAGCGGCATTCCGCTAGTTCTTCTCTCCTCTTCTGACAGTTGTCGCCTCCCTTGTCTCAGATCTAGTAGTTCGTGGGCACGCTGAGAGCTTATCTTCTCTGACTCATTCCTTGTTCGACAAGGCATTGAGGTTCTCCTCCGCTTGTGTGGATCTTTGTAGAGGGGCCGATCCATTTCGGTTCTTGGAACTCAAGATTCATTCTACCAGAAGTCTATGTGGAGCATCTTGGTTGAGTATCGACTCAATCCCGTAAAGGTATATCGTTTTGTTGCCTTTTATATTTCTTGATTCATGAAATCTGCAAGGTCCTTTAACTCTTTGGGTTGTTCTTGTTATTTTTCCGCTGCGCATATCTGATGTGTTGTCCACTTTATTGTTAAGAAAAACCCAACAGTGGTATCAAAGCGAGGTTTGCAATCAAGTGCGTGTAAATTGGGATTTTAGAAGCGTTCTAAATGCCCTAATTTCTTCTTGGAACCCCGCCAAGAACGCATGTGATTTCGTTGCGATTTCATTATTTCAGAAATAGTTTCTCCTTTGCAGTAATCGTCCCTCCAAGTGATTTGTGAAATCACATGTCTGAGATTTTGAATCTGACATTAAGAGACGAGCTTGTCTACTGCACAAGTTGAGTTGTTTTTGATGTGTCCAATGCATGTAAATCTGGAGATTTTGAAGTGTTCTAAGTGTTCAGATTTAGCCCTTCTTATCAAAGTGTTGATAATTTTTTGTGCGCGTTAGGGATGCATTTGGTTTGAAATATTGTATTTCTATTTTGTGAATGTGCACAATGATTAAATGTTAATCAAGATGAAATGTTCATCGATTGTATCTTAAAATCCCTTAATCCAATATTAAGCATTTGGATGCCTTCCGATGGATGACACTCTTCCTACCTCGATCGATGAAGTGTGGGCTTGACAAAGCAAGGTGCATTAATCTATCTTGGTAAGGTTGCGAGCGGATAATTGTGATATCCCACTATCGACATCAGGTCTATCTTAACTAGGTGACCTCAAAGGTTGAGTGCCTAGAGGCATAGGGTTGGCATGCACCATTTGATGGATGAGAATAAAGAGTTATTCACCAACCATACAAGAGTTGCATAGTGATGCAATTGACAAGTGTTGTCTACCTAAATAACCGCATTGCGAGAGAAACGCCAAAGCGGACTCATTGTGTTGGTGAAATACGGATCTTGTCCACTAAGAGAGTAGCTCACATAAACTCTCCGAATCGATATTAAGGGTTATCGATTTCATTAAAATGGTGGGAGCCCTTTAATAGAAGTACTTATTGAAGTAAAATGTATTTTGAAATATAGTACTGAAAATCTTTTGCAAATTTATTGTAGAATTTCCATGGCAAATACATCTCACTCCACGTTGTCCCTGAGAGCCATCCTTGAGAAGGACAAGCTCAATGGGATGAACTTCCTCGACTGGTATAGGAACCTGAGAATTGTTCTCAGGCAAGAGCGCAAGCTCTATGTCTTGGAAGGGGAAGCCCCTGCAGAGCCGACCGGGAATGCTCCGCGAGCAGACAAAGATCCTTACAAGATGTATCAGGATGATACCTTGGATGTGGAATGCCTCATGCTTGCTACCATGTCCTCTGAGCTTCAGAAGCAACACGAGAGCATGTATGGTTATGAGATAATCGGGCACCTCAAGAAAATGTTCGAGGGGCAAGCCCGGCAAGAGAGGTTTGACATATCCAAGGCATTATTTCAGTGCAAGATGGGAGCTCGAGACTCACTAGGGACTCACGTACTCAAGATGATTGGGTATATCGAGAACCTTGAAAAATAGGGTTTTCCCTTGGACCAAGAGTTGGCCACAGATCTGATCCTGCAATCGTTGTCGGACAGTTATGAGCAGTTCGTCTTGAACTATAACATGAATGAAATAGAAAAGACACTGCCCGAGCTCCTTGGCATATTGAGAACTGTCGAGAACAACATGAAGAAGGCCAAGCCTGCCAGCCCTATACTGATGGTGCATAAGGGCAAGGGCAAGGCCAGGGGATCTAAGAAGATGAAGATTGGATCTAAGTCTCACCTTGACCCCAAATCTTCTACACTGAAAAGGAAAGGTCTAGCGAAGGAAGGAAAATGCCACCACTGCGGTAAGGCAGGGCATTGGAGGCGGAACTGTCTCCTCTACATTGAGGTTCTGCAAAAGAAGAAGGGAAGTGTGACTTCCACTTTAGGTATTTACGTTATAGAGATAAACCTTTCTGCTCCTTCATCTTGGGTATTGGATACCGGATGTGGTTCTCACATTTGTACAAATGTGCAGGAACTGAGAAGGAGAAGAATGTTGGGTAAAGGGGAGGTAGACTTGCACGTCGGAAATAGAGCAAGAGTTGTTGTCATTGTCGTTGGTGTCTATTGTCTTTATTTGCCCACTGGGCTTGTAATAGAATTAGATAACTGTTATTTTGTTCCAACCATAACTAGAAACATTATATCCATTTCATGTCTCGACATGAAAGGTTTTTCATTTATAATTATGAACAATTGTTGTTTGATTTTTATGAATGATGTTTGTTATGGTGTAGCCCAATTGTTTAATTGTTTATATGTTTTGAACTTAGACCATCTGATCTATAATGTTGAAAAAAATAAAAGACTAAGAACAAATGACTCAAATCCTACATACCTTTGGCATTCTCATTTGGGCCATATAAACGAGAAACGCATATCCAAGCTCCATAGAGATGGACTACTAGACTCATTTGATTTTGAATCATTTGAGAGATGTGAGTCTTGTTTATTAGGCAAAATGACTAAAGCCCCTTTCACTGGTCATACTGAGAGGGCAGATGATCTCTTGGGTGTCATACATAGTGATGTGTGCGGACCCATGAGTTCTATGGCTAGAGGTGGGTTCCACTACTTCGTTATATTTACTGATGATTTTAGTAGATACGGATACGTGTTTCTTATGAAGAACAAATCTGAGACCTTTGAAAAGTTCAAAGATTTTAAGAATGAAGTAGAGAACCAACTGGGAAAAAGGATAAAAGCACTCTGATCTGATTGAGGTGCCGAATATTTGAGTCAGGAGTTCCATGATCATCTGAAAGAATGTGGTATTGTATCACAGCTCACCCCACCCAGAACACCGCAACATAATGGTGTCTCTGAGCGTAGGAATCGTACCTTATTGGACATGGTGCAGTCAATGATGAGTCATGCAGATCTGCCTGTTTCCTTTTGGGGCTTTCCTCTAGAGACTGCTGCTTTTACACTAAATTGCATTCCGACGAAGACGGTTCAAAAGACACCATATGAGATATGGACTGGGAAGCGTCCTAGTATGTCTTTCATTAAGATTTGGGGTTGTGAGGCATACGTACGATGTCAAATGTCTAACAAGCTGGAACCCAAATCAGATAAGTGTTATCTTGTGGGATATGTTAGGGAAACCAAAGGGTATTACTTCTACCTATCGTCCGAGGGCAAAGTGTTTGTTGCAAGGACTGGCGTCTTCTTGGAGAAAGAGTTCTTATCCAGAAAGACTGTAAAGGTGGAACTTGAAGAGGTTCAAGAACCACAAACAATGAATGAACGTAAATTGGCACCTGAGCAAGGACTACAATCTGTTGTAGCTAGAGAACCTGCTCAAGAAACACAAGTCCTACGTAGATCTGATAGACCAAGATTTGAGCCTGAGAGATATGGATTTCTCGTGCTCAAATAGGTAATGTGTTGCTTATGGATCATGATGATGAGCATGCAACCTATCAAGAGGCTCTGTGTGGACCTGACTCCAAGAAGTGGCTTGAGGCCATGAAATCTGAAATGGACTCCATGTCTACAAACCAAGTTTGGACCTTAGTGGAACCACCTGAAGGGGTTCGACCCATAGGGTGCAAGTAGGTCTTCAAGAAGAAGACCGACATGGATGGGAATGTACAGACATTCAAAGGCCGGCTGGTGGCTAAAGGTTTCAGGAAAATTCATGGTATTGACTATGATGAGACCTTTTCCCCTTTATCCATGGTCAAGTTCATCAGAATTCTACTTGCTATTGCTGCGTAGTATGACTACGAGATCTGGCAAATGGATGTCAAAATAGCTTTCCTTAATAGAAACCTCTTTAAGGAAGTGTATATGACACAACCCGAGGGTTTTGTATCTCCAAGTGAAGCCACTAAAATATGCAAGTTGAATCGATCCATTTATGGATTGAAATAAGCTTCTCGAAGTTGGAATCTGCGTTTTGGTGAGAAGATCAAAGAGTTTGGTTTCATCAAGAACGAAGATGAGCCTTGTGTTTACAAAAGGATTAGTGGGAGCATTGTCATTTTCTTGATACTGTATATGGATGACATAATGCTGATCGGGAATGACATTCCAACCCTGCAAGCTGTTAAGAATAGGCTAGGGGACTGCTTTTCTATGAAGGACTTGGGTGAAGCGACTTATATACTTGGTATTAAGATCTATAGAGATAGATCGAAGAAGTTACTGGGTTTGACCCAGAGTACATACATATATAAATTGTTGAAATGGTTCAACATGCTTGAGTCCAAGAAAGGATTCTTACCCATGTCACATGGTGTGAGTCTCTCTAAGGACCAGTGTCCTATATCTTTAGAAGATAAGGACCGCATGAAGTTGATTCAATATGCCTCGGCAATTGGATCAATCATGTATGCAATGTTATGTACTCGACCCGATGTCTCATATGCTTTGAGCATGACAAGCAGGTATCAGTCTGATCCTGGTGATGGTCACTGGATAGCTGTCAAGAATATCCTAAAGTACTTGAGAAGGACTAAGGATACGTTCTTGGTGTATGGTGGAGAGGAAGAGCTCGGTGTAAGTGGTTACACAGATGCTAGCTTCCTAACTGATAAGGACGATTCAAAGTCCCAATCAGGTTTTGTATTTTGCCTTAATGAAGGAGCTGTAAGCTGGAAGAGTTCCAAGCATGAGACAGTTGCCGATTCTACGACAAAAGCCGAGTATATTGCTGCCGCAAATGTGGCAAAGGAGGCTGTGTGGATTAGGAAAAACATCAGCGAGCTAGATGTAGTTCTTAGCATTGTTGATCCCGTAGTTCTCTACTGTGACAACAATGGTGCAATTGCCCAAGCTAAGGAACCTAGATCTCACGCATCAGCGCTCCAAGCACATACTTCGACGGTTCCATCTTATTCGAGAGATTGTCGATCGAGGAGATGTGAGCATTTGCAGAGTACCGACTGAAGAAAACATAGCGGATCCACTGACATAGCCTCTTGCGCAAAAGAAGCATGATGGTCATGTTAGATCAATGGGTATTAGATACCTGAATGATCATTTTTAGTGGGAGCCTGGTGAATTGCATGTTTGTTGGTTGTTTATTCATTTGATGAATTGTGATATGTACTATATGTTTCATTTTACATTTTTGGCAAGTTCTTTTATTATGTCAACTATTTCTATATGATAGACTAATTAACATTTTTGGCAAGTTCTTTTATTATGTCCCTGGTCGAGGTATCATCCTATAAATTAGGGCGAGGATGAAACCATAAGACTAGCATGTGCGTTGACAGATGACCGGTTCTCATAGGTCATGATATTATGATATCAAGTCATCACATGGGTACTTGTTAGGAACAAGTTGTACTGGACAGACCCACTGTGAGACTACTTTGTAGATTTTTATATGAACGTGTCACAAGTAGGTCTCAAGTGACAATGGTGTTTGTGGTCCTTTGACATGAAGTCGCAGCATTCATCGGGTGAGGAAGAGCGTATGTTGATGCCATCTAAAGTCTTCTCTTGAGAAAGGTTGACGATAAAGGTGGTTGTTGGGTATGTTACGAATCATTTGGATGTTTGTGTGTGAGCAGAAATGGAATTTGTACTCCTTTATGATAGGAGTTACATCCATGGGCCCCTTGATGGAATGAGACTGAGAAATGCATGGCCATGCTTGGTCGAGTCAATATATGATATTGAGCTCACCAAATTTTGTCAGTCTATTCTAGATCAGAAAACTGGGATTGAACATTTATGAGGGAGACACGCTTCATGCCTCTATTTCTATCCGGATGTAAAGGACAAAAGGACATGACAACACTGATACATTGTTCATGACAGGCTTGTTGAGTTATGAACTCTTATTGCTTGGGTAGCAATGATAGCAATGATGTATTGCTAGATGACGCTCAATGTTTGTGAGACTTTTGTTGACACTTTGTGATCAAGTGGGAGACTGTTGGAGTTTCTGAGGTGATCTCAAAGCAATCAACAGTTAGTCTTACTGCCAATGCAATATGAGCCTATAGGGTCGCACATAAAAGTGCTTGGAGAAATTGGAGAAAGAATTTAGTTGGCCTTGCTTATATAGGATATGAGTGGAGGACCAATCTTGTGACTGTTTGGAATTAAGTTGATAATGTCTCAATGGGAGATAGTTTAAAAGGTTTAAATGAATGGATTTACACTTGACAAATTTGGCTAAAGAGTTTAACCGAACTGTGTCAAATTCAGCTAAAGGGATTAGACGAATTCGGCTAAAGGGTTTAGACGAATTCGGCTAAGTTAAAATTCGGCTAAAGGGTTTAGACGAATTTATATAGCCGAATTTATATAGTCAAATTCGGTTATAATGTATAGTCGAATTCGGTTATAGTGTATAGCCGAACTTATATATATTAGAACTGAAGGCATTCGTCGACCGCTGAGATGGCAAAAGGCTAGTGTAGCTAGTTCATCGAACGCAGGCCTCTTGAGTTCGTCGAACGCAGGCCTCATGAGTTCGTCGAACGCAGGCCTCTTGAGTTCGTCGAACGCAGGCCTCTTGAGTTCATCGAACGCAGGCCTCTTAAGTTCGTCGAACACAGGCTTCTTCGAGTTCGTCGAACGCAGGCCTCTTGAGTTCGTCGAACGCAGGCCTCTTGAGTTCGTCGAACGCAGGCCTCTTTAAGTTCGTCGAACGCAGGTCTCTTTGAGTTCATCGAACGCAGCGTTTGGTATATAATAGTTCACGATCTTAGGGTTCGATAGAGATACAGACGCAGATATTGCGGCCGACCCTTTTTCGTGATTTTGTGAAAGCAGCGACAGAAGCATTCCGCTAGGGCTTCTCTCCTCTTCTGACAGTTGCCACCTCCCTTGTCTCGGATCTAGCAGTCCGTGGGGACGCTAAGAGCTTATCTTCTCCAGCTCATTCCTTGTTCGACAAGGCATTGAGGTTCTCCTCTGCTTGTGTGGATCTCTGTAGAAGGGCCGATCCATTTTGGTTCTTGGAACTCAAGATTCGTTCTACCAGAAGTCCGTGTGGAGCATCTTGGTTGAGTATCGACTCAATTCCGTAAAGGTATATCGTTTTGTTGCCTTTTCTATTTCTTGATTCATGAAATCCGCAATGTCCTTTAACTCTTTTGGTTGTTCTTATTATTTTTCCGCTGCGCATATGTGATATGCTGTCCACTTTATTGTTAAGAAAAACCCAACATTCTTTTCCCGGATCTCTAAGTCAAATTCCTATAAAAGGAGGATCCATCAAAGCAAGCGGGGTTTGGCGTCTACTTTTGATAATAAAAATTATTATGAAGGGAAGGGAAAATTGACATCCCTTCCCGTATATCGACGGGAAAGATTGTCGATTGGGACTTAGGCTTAGGGTGAAATCGATTTGAAGGGAAGCTGATCGACGGGACAGAAAGAAATATCGACATCCCGTCCCGTCGATCGACGGGAAGGGAAGAAGTATCGACATCCCGTCCCGTCGATCGACGGGAAGGTCTTAAGAGAAAATACAAGTTATAATATTGTCGGGATCGACATCCCGTCCCGTCGATCGATGGGATGGGATGTCGATCGACGGGACTGGGTTCAATTCAAAGAAAACAAGTAAAAAAATGAGTTATTATTTATTTAACTTATTTATTGTTTATATTTACATATATATACATATAGCTTTTTATTTAATAATTATTTTACATATACATTTACATATATTTAGTATGCTATATATATATATAAATATTATATTTACATATATTATTTTTACTTATATATGCATTTTTATTTATTATTTCAAAATTTTAGACTTAGATAAATATATTTACAAATAATCTTTTTACATATTTTTTCTATATTGTATCATACTTAAATAGCTCCTTTTTCATATTGATATACATTTATATACATTAGATAAAACAAGTCATTTTATTTAATATTATACATGAAATGTGTATAATATTACCTAAAACAATGTTAAAAACTATATTAAAATACATGTATTCTACTATTCATCAAATACCCCATACTTAAGCTTTTGATATTCTAGAGCAAAAGTAAGAGAGATATCAATAAGACATTAATAGAATTTCTAATTTACCAAAATTTCATTTTATCGAAAGTAAGCTTGAAATAAATTTAGGAGTTTTAAAGAGGTAAGTCCTGCATCGTGATTGTTGCGGGTCGCTCGGGTGCTTTGGTAGACCGTTCGAATTGAACAACCTTAGTTAGGAAGCGAACCGAGTGCGCAAACAGTCAAAGAGAGAGATTCGTTGAGTATACTGAGACTTTTAATGTGGAAAACCTGGAAACGGTAAAAAACCACGCGGTCGGAGCTGTGCCGGCCAAACTTCACTATCTTTTGACAGGCCACCTCTCAGAAAACTAAGTCTTTTTCCTTCTGAGAATGGTGGAGAACAAAAGTGAGAATGTTGAGTCGCCTTTCGGGATAAGAAAAGTGAGAATGCTTGATGAGTCCCAATTATATACACATTTATGGACTCATCTGGGCCGATTTTCTAGTCTATGCACTACACTTTAGGAATGTTTTCGCTCATATTTGTTATTCCATGCTATGTGCACTTCTAGGCCCATTTTGGTGTTATTTCTTGTTCATATTCGTTACTAGTTTTCATGCAGTGTTAAGTGCCACCTTCAGTGGCTAGACTGGTGTTGTATGCTGGATCAGGAGTCGTGCAGGTGTTCCCGGTACAATTCTGTACAGGAACACTATGCACGATCACTGGCTCTATCGCGCACGACCACTGGTCGTGCGCCACTGATCGTGTGCACTTAACGCCCATTTTATGACTTCTGTCTGGCTTATCGCACGACCATTTACGATAGTGCGCACGACCACAGGTCGTGCGCCACTAATCGTGCGAACTTGTATTCTATAATTTTCTTATCCTTCAGGCTCCGTCCAGGAAGGCGCACGATCACAGGATGCTAGTGCGCACGACCACTGGTCGTTCGCCAATGACCGTGCGCACTGTTTATTCCAGCGCCTATAAATTGTCCTGCTCGAGATTTAGGTCGGGATCGACGCATTCCTTCCGCCCAGCTCTGCCGTTTTCGCCCCTTTCGCAGGTTTTCCGCCCCCCTAGGCCTCCTCCATCATCCTTGAGCTCCAAGGAGAGGTTTCTAGCCCAAATATCGCCAACATCGAGCAAGGAGATCGCGTATCGGAGGAGATTGGATCGTGACACGAAGAAGACGAGCCATTGGGAGGAAGTGACAGCCCTCCTCTACCTCGGACGCAGTTGAAGACCGAGCTTGGACGCGGGTTGACAACCCAGCGATTCCAACCGTGAATCTTCGGCAAGGCTTCGGATGTGGTCGACTCCTTTACTCTCTTTTTCCTTCCTTGTGTTGTTGATTGTATAAACTAGTTTCCTCTATATATTGATGATGTGTGCTATGAACAATATTGCTTAATGTTTATTTCATTTATTTGGAATCATTTAGTTCATATGTGCTTATTGAGGTGCGCCACCATCTAATTTCCATTCCACCATTGTGTTCGGTGCCGCGCTAGCAATTACTAGTGGCGTGCTTGGCGACGAGGTGCTTGCAACCCTCACTCCGTTAGCCTACTCATCCATCCGCCTACCGAAGCGTGGCATCGCGGCCCGTACTCCATCCCGCCTAACGAAGCAGCGCGCTCAAGGCCTGCATAGTTCGATTCCGCTAGCCTACTCGCCCATCCGCCCAACGAAGTAGTGCGTTCAAGGCCTACGTAGTTTTCCATTCCGCCAAGCGAAGCATTGCATAGCGGCATTGCATAGGAGTAGTCGATAGCTTTTATTTTACTTTGCAAAACCAATCCACCCACCTTCGTGAACATCGACCTAAGGACTTCAATCTCAAGTCCTTCCTCGATATTAAACTCCACCTTACTGTGTTCCTTTGAGATTCAATACTCGGGGATTACTCCTCATTTTATATTACTTGAACGATCGGTACACTGCCGTTTCGTGTCGCAGTCGAGCTACCGCCTATAGCGGTGTGTGAGATTCGCGCCATCAAGTTTTTGGCGCCGTTGCCGGGGAACACAGTCATGTGAGTTTTTTTCTTAGAGGGAGAACCTGAGAGAGAAGCCCTTCCATTTGTAAATTGCATTTCTTTGTTGTATTTCTTTTTATTCCATTTTCCTGTTTTAATTAGGTTGCTTTAGTAATTTTTGTTAGGTGTAGTATTTTGCACAATAGCATTTTTATTTTGAATCGTATTATCTTCACACTATGTGGGCACATCTTAATTTCCATTGTCGTTGGTGTGGAGCTACCTCCCACTCTAGTGATGAATGTCCTATGGAGAATAGTAGGCATAATTCTTATAGCCCAGCATATGGAGCATCGACTTCGTCTGATACTCCATATGGTGCTCGTAAGTCTTATGGCTACTCTGCTGAGCCTTTACCGTCTTACTTCTTTTCGGCTTCAGCACCCGCTGTGCCAAAGAAGCCCGCTATGCAGTGCCAGTTTTGTCGGAGCACTGATCATGTCTTGAAGGACTGTGCCGAGTATCTTCGCCAATTGGACGAGGATGACGAGCCGGATATCCGGATTGTCCCAACTCCTAACTCTGGCGGAACACCTTCAACATCCGGTTATGTGTCTTTGTCACCTTCACATCTTGAAGGGTATGGCATGGACACGGTCACCGGATGTGCGGCTGATCTATGCACCGACATTGCTGAGCCTATTCTCCATGTGCATCCACCACCTCTAGTGGATTCGATTCTTTGTGAGGAATCGGTGCTCGACTTTTATCCGAGCACTACTCCTCCCCCTGTTGTGCATACTATACTCGTCTCCGACGACATTGTTGAGGATGTGTCGCAGGATGAGGCTGGCGATCTATGTGTTGTGCCTATTCCTATGAAGGAGGACAACCTTCTAGGTGAAGAGGAGCTTTCCTCAACACCGGTGGAGGAAGTCCAAATCTTGGGCATGGCCATTGTCGATCCCGCTGAACCTTGAGGCATTAATGACAATGCCAACATTATTTTACTTCCCCAACCTGATGGGAGTGAGACCGGGACCACTCCCCCGATTTTTGATTATTTATGTTCTTCATCTTGTTTATTTCTCGACCCCCCCCCCCCTCTTCACCCGAGCCTGTGCAGGTTGAATCTTCACAGGTACTTCAGGAGGACTTGGAGCTTTGTGCTCAAGTCAATGATGATTGTGTCCTTTTATGCGAGGAGGTTGATCCCCCCTCCGTAGAGGAAGCTACGCTCATTACCTTTTCCTCCTGCCACCTTCATGGAGACGATACCTTGCTGGGCAAGGATGTTTTTGGTGAGTTGAGTAAGGATATTTCCTCCTCCACTTACATTCTCTACCCTCTACCTGTGAGGAGCAGGTATCTATATTTAGGTAGAGGGGTGACTGCTCTGTCTCCATATCGGTACCCGCTACCGATGCGCATATTAGAACAGTTACCTGTGCACTTTTCTTTTCATAGACCTATAAGCTAGAACTGTACAAAACCTAAATAAGTCGTGCTGGGATGACAATAACCCCAGTAGTTATCTTACTTTTATTGCATTTTCATTTTCCTATTTAGAGTAGTTAGTTAATTTCTCTTCAGTTTTAGCATTTCTGCTTTCTTTTGTTTTTGTGGAGCTCACCCCTGCAGGTACTCATTGCAAATTCTGAATGGCGGGTTTGCTTCAGATTTTCATGCATCTTCTGGTATGCCCACTTGTTGAGCATTGGGTAACTTCTTCCCTAGCTTTCGATTTTGATTTTCACTGTCATATCATTATGATGTATTGCTTAGCTTAAGTCTGGGGTGAGAACTGCGCTTCGTTACCCACTCATGGTCACACATCTTTTGCATGCTAGAAGCTTTTATTATGATATTTGGTTTTGTTCATTTGCATCGCGCACCGCATCACCCACTTGAGAACGTGCTTAAATTTTTGCACGTGCCGAGTTTTTTTTATCACTTGTGCGCTAAGTAAAGAATGCTGTGTTGGCTTAGGAATGTACTGCGGAGTAAAATGTTGACTCCAAGAGTGTCCCTAGTCGTACACTCATGTTCACTTAGAGTTTGTGTAAAATAAAATTCTTTATATGCTTTTAGTTTCTATTTTTCTATTAGCGTAAATTTTGTTACTGTACTCTAGTTGTGAATCCGGTTATGAATCAAACGGTGGCGTAGAATTGTGTGTAGGCGTTCAGTAGCCTCGTATTGCTCGAGTCGGGAGGAAGGTTAATCTTTCTCGGTGGCTAAGAACTTGCCCCAAGCGACTCTCGAAGCATGGGTATATGGTTAGTCAAGGGCGCAAATATGATGTAGGCCCTCATTTTGGCCCGGTTGAGCCTTGTACCCGTTCCTACCACATTACCCTCGCTACCCAGTTGTGCCTACCCCTCCTTTGATTCAGCTCCACTATACGTCACCAAAGCCAAATAGCCAACCGTATTAGCACACCCATGATTGAGCTTTATTATTTATATTTTGAATGTGGGGTGTTGAAGTGGTGTTCATATCGTGATATGTGGTTGTGCCCAAATGGTATTTATGCTGGATTTATTATGTGAAAAAAATGAATGCAATGTTAAAAAAAAGGGAGACAAAAAAGAAAAGAAAAAATGGAAAATATATAAAAATGTTTTGTATTTTGGAGTAGGCGGTGCACACACCGATGTTATCAAAGCTAAGCCTGTTGGTGTGTGCACCCATTTGATTATGTTTGGGCATAGGGTGATTTATCTGTGTTTGTACTTGTTCATTTGGGTTTGGTGTGCTTAGCCTTCTTGTTTACCGTTGTTATACCCCACCTAAGCCCAAGCCCTGTTTTATCCTAAAGTCCTATTGATTTGCGCGCTTGAGTCAAACTAGTGTCGTGGAGAGAGTGTGAACGGGCAAGCGTATGGTCATCGACATTGGTGGATTCCTTTGGAGATCCTCCCGAGACCCGATCTTTGGCAATGCTCACCTCACTGTCTGTCTACTTTCGTTCTACGCGTAACCGGATGATTCACTGTGATTCACATTAGGAGTATGAGTAATATGTCTTCTACGTTTCTAGAAAATAAAAATTACCGTGCATACGTAGAATTGTTTCTACTATTTCTCTTTGTGCACGTGAGCATGCGACTTCGCATGGTACTCTGGATTGTAATTTTAAGCCATCTACTTTTCATTCCTCGTTCGCGTAGAATTTGTTTGCTCGGGACGCGCAAATAGGTAAGTCTGGGGGTGTGATGAGTCCCAATTATATACACGTTTATGGACTCATCTGGGCCGATTTTCTAGTCTATGGACTACACTTTAGGCATGTTTTCGCTCATATTTGTTATTACATGCTATGTGCACTTCTAGGCCCGTTTTGGTGTTATTTCTTGTTCATCTTCGTTACTAGTTTTCATGTAGTGTTAAGTGCCACCTTCAGTGGCTAGACTGGTGTTGTATGCTGGATCAGGAGTCGTGCAGGTGTTCCCGGTACAATTCTGTACAGGAACACTGCGCACGATCACTGGCTCTATCGCGCACGACCACTGGTCGTGTGCCACTGATCGTGCGCACTTAACGCCCATTTTATGAGTTCTGTCTGGCTTATCGCACGACCATTTACGATAGTGCGCACGACCACAGGTCGTGCGCCACTGATCGTGCGAACTTGTATTCTATAATTTTCTTATCCTTCAGGCTCCGTCCAGGCAGGCACACGATCACAGGATGCTAGTGCGCACGACCATTGGTCGTGCGCCAAAGACCGTGCGCACTGTTTATTCCAGCGCCTAAAAATTGTCCTGCTCGCGATTTAGGTCAGGATCGACGCATTCCTTCCGCCCAGCTCCGCCGTTTTCGCCCCTTTCGCAGGTTTTCCGCCCCCCTAGGCCTCCTCCATCATCCTTGAGCTCCAAGGAGAGGTTTCTAGCCCAAAGATCGCCAACATCGAGCAAGGAGATCGCGTATCGGAGGAGATTGGATCGTGACACGAAGAAGACGAGCCATTGGGAGGAAGTGACAGCCCTCCTCTACCTCGGACGCAGTTGAAGACCGAGCTTGGACGCGGGTTGACAACCCAGCGATTCCAACCGTGAATCTTCGGTAAGGCTTCGGATGTGGTCGACTCCTTTACTCTCTTTTTCCTTCCTTGTGTTGTTGATTGTATAAACTAGTTTCCTCTATATATTGATGATGTGTGCTATGAACAATATTGCTTAATGTTTATTTCATTTATTTGGAATCATTTAGTTCATATGTGCTTATTGAGGTGCGCCACCATCTAATTTCCATTCCACCATTGTGTTCGGTGCCGCACTAGCAATTGCTAGTGGCGTGCTTGGCGACGAGGTGCTTGCAACCCTCACTCCGTTAGCCTACTCATCCATCCGCCTACCGAAGCGTGGCATCGCGGCCCGTACTCCATCCCGCCTAACGAAGCAGCGCGCTCAAGGCCTGCATAGTTCGATTCCGCTAGCCTACTCACCCATCCGCCCAACGAAGTAGTGCGTTCAAGGCCTACGTAGTTTTCCATTCCGCCAAGCGAAGCATTGCATAGCGGCATTGCATAGGAGTAGTCGATAGCTTTTATTTTACTTTGCAAAACCAATCCACCCACCTTCGTGAACATCGACCTAAGGACTTCAATCTCAAGTCCTTCCTCGATATTAAACTCCACCTTACTGTGTTCCTTTGAGATTCGATACTCGGGGATTACTCCTCGTTTTATATTACTTGAACGATCGGTACACTGCCGTTTCGTGTCGCAGTCGAGCTACCGCCTATAGCGGTGTGTGAGATTCGCGCCATCAACGCTCAGTCGACTTTTGGGAGAAAGAAAATCTTTAAGTCCACGAAAGAGATATTTGAGTCCACGAAGGAGATCTTCAAGCTCCGAAGGAGAATTCCGTAGAAATCTTCAAAGGAGCTCTCCCGGGTGCAGAAGGCAAGGTCCTCCTAAATGAAGGCTCTGGGCTCCTTTTATAGCTTTGGCCGGGGGTGGCCCGGTAATTTTGCCGTTATAACCACCGTAACTACCTGGCAGACGAATCACGTTTTCCGGTTCATAGCATACGGATCGCCATTTTTCGTAAATGATCGTCTCGCCCCAGTGCAGTTCGGGCAGTTCGGGCAGCTTTGTTGAAGGCGAAAAAGATGACAAGTCGTTCCTGCAATCTGAGAAATTAGAAAGACAAAAAGTGAGCGTTCCTGGAATGTGAAAGTGCTCTGAGCGCGCTCAGAAGTGTTCTAAGCGCGTAACGAACGGGGAAGCGTTCTGAGTGCGCAGGGAAGCGTCCTAGGCAGAATCCAGAACCTGAAGAGCGGGCAACGAGTTAGAAGAGGGGGGATTTGCCCTAACCCCATTATGGAGGAGAGTGGCTCGGTCGCACCCTAAGAGGGGCACGGCGAGGCCGCACCTAGGGGAGGTGGGGGTGCGGCTTCTCTTGTCCGCACCCAAGGGTGTGCGGCTTGGCATGGCCGCACCCCAAGGGGGTGCGGCCGGGCCGCACCCAAGCGGGTGCAGCTTGGTTTGGCCGCACCCAAGGGGGTGCGGATTAGTTTGGCCGCACTCCAAGGGGGTGCGGCTTGGTTTGGCCACACCCCAAGGGGGTGCGTGCTTGCCACACCCAAGGGGGTGAGACTTGGCTTAGCCGCACCCCAAGGGGGTGCGGTCGGGCCGCCCCCCACATGGGGTGCGGCCTAGCCGCACCCCACATGAGGTGCGGCCTGGCCGCACCCCACATGGGGTGCGGTTTGGCCACACCCATCATGGGGTGCGGCTGGGCCGCACCCCAAGGGGGTACGACTTGGCCGCACCGCAGGGGGGTGCGGCTTTACCGCCCCCCACACGGGGTGCGGTTTGGTTGTACCCCCCACTATGGGGGTGCGGCTATTCGCACCCCACTAGTGGGGTGCGGGCTAATCGCACCCAGTAGTGGGGTTTGGCTATGGCGGCATGCTCTGTGCGTTCTCCCGCAATGGAGATTGGCGATGGAAATGGCAGGTTCGGTTTCTTCAACTCGGGCGATCATGCGTTGACTGTTGACCTCACTTCTCTTTAGTTGAGTTTTCTCTAGACGCACTCCAAGGCCTTTATGGATGTATAACATAAGCCCCCCAAACCTTCGGAGTCCGAATTTCTGCGCGGAGGAGTTCGGAGGTTTCGATTTTTCTGTGGCGGCTTTGATCATTACTCTCTTCGTGGTGCCTTGGGTAGGAATTGTTGTCGAAGGATGAGTGTGCGGTTGCATTTGTTTCCTTGTTCCGTTTAGGCATTTCTCGTTCTGCGCAGCATTGTGATAGCGCTCTCGTGGCTCCGCTGTCCTGGTTATCGTCGAAGTATCGATTGAGGGAAGATGCTCCAAGATATTCAGCGAAGGGTGTTCGCACTTTGGGGATTGACGAGGGCTTGATTTTTAGTGTTGGTACTTGTGTTGTTTGCTGATTTTCCCAAAATAACGTATGAGTTTGCGCGAGTCTAAGCTCGTGACTCTCACATAATAGAAAATTAGTTTGCGTGAGTCTGAGCTCGCGGATTTTATAATATAGATTTGGTCGGTGAATAGCGTGGGTATTCAAACCATGGAAGAACGTAAGAGGGGCAGCCGCTTACGAAGCCAGGACTCGACGGCGAAGGAGAAGGGCGAACCTTCAATCGACGGCAGTGCAAAGTCCCCAGGGAAGGGCCCCAAAGTGGACGGTGAATAGCGAGTGTATTCAAACTGGGGGCGAACGCAAGAGGGGCAGGCCCATACGACGCCGGGACTCGACAGCGGAGGAGAAGGGCGAACCTTCAATCGACGGCAGTGCAAAGTCCCCAGGGTAGGGCCCCGAAGTGGCTGGTGAATAGCGGGTGTATTCAAACCGGGGGCGAACGCAAGAGGGGCAGGACCTTACGACGCCGAGACTCGACGGCGGAGGAGAAGGCCGAACCTTCAATCGACGGCGGTGCAAAGTCTCCGGGGAAGGGCCCCGAAGTGGCCAGTGAATGGCGGGTGTATTCAAACCGGGGGTGAATGTAAGAGGGGCAAGCCCTTACGACGCAGGGATTCGACGGCAGAGGAGAAGGGCGAACCTTCAATCAACGGCGGTGCAAAGTCCTCGGGGCAGGGCCCCGAAGTGGCCGGTGAATAGAGGGTGTATTCAAACCGGGGGGCGAACGTAAGAGGGGTAGGCCCTTACGACGCCGGGACTCGACGACGGAGGAGAAGGGCGAACCTTCAATCGACGGCGGTGCAAAGTCCCCGGGGTAGGGCCCCGAATGCGTTCCTGCAGTAGAAGAGTTTAGGACAGGTGAAACATAATTAGAAAATGAACAATGATGCATGCGCAAGTGCAATCTTGCGGCTTCTGGGCCACTAAGTTTTTGATACAAGTTTGACGAGAGAGAGAAGGTAACATCGAGCTCCCTTTGCGCTGCGCTTGCTCGAGCTCTTTCGGTCGTTCAACGTGGTGGGCGGCGGTGACCCAATGACCGACCCTCGGTGGCATCCTTCTGTGCTTCTTTGTGGAAAGCCTTAAGGTGTCCTGTCTGGACAAGTTACTCAATTTCTTCTTTCAACCTGGCACAGTGCTCCGTACGGTGCCCTCGGCCTTTGTGGAAATTGAAGAACTGGGATTGATCTCCCCTACGCTGAGGGAGCGGTCTGGGCCAGTTGATTACTTTGTTGTTGTAGATTACGGACAGTATATGCTCGTGGGGGCATTTAACGGGGTGTAGTTCCGGGAGCTTTAATTTGCTAGCCCTCGGGAGCGGTCTGCTTGGTCCTGAATGGGCGGTACAGACTTCTCAGATTGTTGTTGTTGTACCTTTCTCTTGCTACATGTATCCCCAAGTTGTAGTGGGTCTGCTGGTGCTGAAAGATTAGCTTTTTCTAGCAATGTAGGGGGTCGCGTGGCCCGCCCGCTTGCTTTGCTTCTCAGAGTTTGGATTTGGCGACGGGTCCTAGTTGATCCACAGAAGGTCGACTGCGGCTGTGTCGAGACCCCGAATTGAATCCCTGAGGATTCTCCCTTTGTTGGTCATGCATCCAGACATGGAAACGTCGTGGTTCAGGGCATCGAGTAGGAGGCTCCCAAATATTGCGTCGTAGGGGGAGTCTGCCTATGCGATGACGAACTGAATGACATATTGGACTGGTTCCGAGTGCATCCCTACTTGAACGGGGAGGGTGACGACTCCTATGGTGGGTACCATGGTTCCGTCTGGGAGCTCTAGGTCGCTGGCCCGGAGCTTGAGGTTCCCGCTTAGGAGTTTGAGCCGCACCACGGCTGCCACGAACAAGATATTGAATGACATGCGATGGGTTATCAACGCCCTCCTTAGATCACAGGCTGGATTGCCTATGCTTGCGTTTAAGGCGAAGTCCAACCATCCACGGGGAAGCTTCTGGTGAAAGCTTGTGTAGATCTTTTCTTGCTACTTGCTCGCTTTGCTTCCCCTAGGTGGGGCGACTCGTCCATCTCGGGCTCTTCTCGCTCTTCTTCTTGGATCCTCAGCGCGTGCGCTTCGTGCCATTCAATGAACAGTTGGGACAACTCGGTGAGGTTGTGAATCGCTCCGTTTGGCAGAGATTAATACCAGCGGAGGGCGTCTCCGCGCAGTATCTTGTTGAAGATTTTGCAGCTGATTTGGTCGGGAAGTCCGAACGTCCGCATCGTTATCAAGAAGTGATTAACGTACCCGTACGGGTCCTCTGCTCCGTGGAACTCTTTGCAGTGCGGGAGATTTAACCATGACGGAACCCGGTATGCCAAAATTGACTTTGACAGGGGGGATCGCCTTTGTTGGTACGTGACACCGTTCGAATCCTGCCCCGCCGCGAGAGGGGCCGGCTTGCTAGTTGATACGAGCCACTGGGGAAGGATGGGTGCAGGTATGATGGCTCTTTTCGCCGGGCTTTCAGGGATTGAGGAACTACATGCGTCGGATAGTTTGGGGGAGGTGTCCACTCTTGCTGGTTCCGTGAACTCAGGCGAAGCGGGCGTTGCGTTCAGAAATCCTTTGCTCGGTATTTGGGAATCCATTCCCAATGACGGAGCCAAACTATTGCGGGTCGCTCGGGTGCTTTGGTAGACCGGTCGAATTGAACCACCTTAGCTCGGAAGCGAACCGAGCACGCAAACAGTCAAAAAGAGAGATTCGTTGAGTACACTGAGACTTTTTAACGTGGAAAACCCGGAAAGGGTAAAAAACCATGCGGCCGGAGCTGTGCCGACCAAACTTCACTATCTTCTAAGAGTTTACAGTTAGGTAGTTAGAAATCGAGCGTGACAGGCCGCCGCTCATTATAATAATAAAGAGAGAGAGAGAGTTCTAGAGGTGACAGGCCACCTCTCAGAAAACTAAATATTTTTCCTTCTGAGAATGGTGGAGAACAAAAGTGAGAATGCTGAGTCGCCTTTCGGGAGAACAAAAGTGAGAATGCTCAGTCACCTTTCGGGAGAAAAGAAATCGTCAAGTCCACGAAGGAGATCTTCGAGTCCACGAAGGAGTTCTTCAAGCGCCGAAGGAGAATTCCATGGAAATCTTCAAAGGAGCTCTCCCGGGTGCAGAAGGCAAGGTCCTCCTAAATGAAGGCTCTGAGCTCCTTTTATAGCTTTGGCCGGGGGTGGACAGGTAATTTCGTCGTTATAACCACCGTAACCATCTGGCGAACAAATCACGTTTTCCGGTTCGGAGCACACGGGTCGCCATTTTTCGTAAATGACCATCTCGCCCCAGGGCAGTTCGGGCAGTTCGGGCAGTTCGAGCAGCTTTGTTGAAGGCGAAAAAGGCGACAAGTCGTTCCTGCAATCTGAGAAATTAGAAAGACAAAAAGTGAGCGTGTCGGGAATGTGAAATTGCTCTGAGCGCGCTCAGAAGCGTTCTGAGCGCGTAACGAATGGGGAAGCATTCTGAGCGGGCAGGGAAGCGACCTAGGAGGAATCCGGAACCCGAAGAGCGGGCGGCGAGTCAAAAGAGGGGGGATTTTCCCTAACCCCGTTACGAGGGAGATTAGCTCGGCCGCACCCTAAGAGGGGCACGGCGCGGCCGCACCCGGGGGGGTGCGGCTTGTCTTGGCCGCACCCAAGGGGGTGCGACTTGGCATGGCCGCACCGCAAGGGGGTGTGGCCGAGCTGCACCTAAGGGGGTGCAGCTTGGTTTGGCCACACCCAAGGGGGTGCGGCTTAGTTTGGCCACACCCCAAGGGGGTGCGTCCGGGCCGCACCCAAGGCGGTGCGGCTTGGCTTGGCCGCACCCCATGTGGGGTACGGCATGGCCTCACCTCAAGGTGGTATGGCCTGGCCGCACACCACGAGGGGTGAGGCATGGCCGCACCTCTTATGGGGTGCGGCTTGACCGCACCCATCATGGGGTGCTGCTGGGCTGCTCCCCAAGGGGTGCGACTTGGCTGCACCACACGCCGCACCCCACACGGGGTGCGGTTTGGCCGTTCCCCCCACTATGGGGGGTGTGGCTACGGCGGTGCAAAGTCCTCGGGGCAGGGCCCCGAAGTGGCCGGTGAATAGAGGGTGTATTCAAACCGGGGGGCGAACGTAAGAGGGGTAGGCCCTTACGACGCCGGGACTCGACGACGGAGGAGAAGGGCGAACCTTCAATCGACGGCGGTGCAAAGTCCCCGGGGTAGGGCCCCGAATGCGTTCCTGCAGTAGAAGAGTTTAGGACAGGTGAAACATAATTAGAAAATGAACAATGATGCATGCGCAAGTGCAATCTTGCGGCTTCTGGGCCACTAAGTTTTTGATACAAGTTTGACGAGAGAGAGAAGGTAACATCGAGCTCCCTTTGCGCTGCGCTTGCTCGAGCTCTTTCGGTCGTTCAACGTGGTGGGCGGCGGTGACCCAATGACCGACCCTCGGTGGCATCCTTCTGTGCTTCTTTGTGGAAAGCCTTAAGGTGTCCTGTCTGGACAAGTTACTCAATTTCTTCTTTCAACCTGGCACAGTGCTCCGTACGGTGCCCTCGGCCTTTGTGGAAATTGAAGAACTGGGATTGATCTCCCCTACGCTGAGGGAGCGGTCTGGGCCAGTTGATTACTTTGTTGTTGTAGATTACGGACAGTATATGCTCGTGGGGGCATTTAACGGGGTGTAGTTCCGGGAGCTTTAATTTGCTAGCCCTCGGGAGCGGTCTGCTTGGTCCTGAATGGGCGGTACAGACTTCTCAGATTGTTGTTGTTGTACCTTTCTCTTGCTACATGTATCCCCAAGTTGTAGTGGGTCTGCTGGTGCTGAAAGATTAGCTTTTTCTAGCAATGTAGGGGGTCGCGTGGCCCGCCCGCTTGCTTTGCTTCTCAGAGTTTGGATTTGGCGACGGGTCCTAGTTGATCCACAGAAGGTCGACTGCGGCTGTGTCGAGACCCCGAATTGAATCCCTGAGGATTCTCCCTTTGTTGGTCATGCATCCAGACATGGAAACGTCGTGGTTCAGGGCATCGAGTAGGAGGCTCCCAAATATTGCGTCGTAGGGGGAGTCTGCCTATGCGATGACGAACTGAATGACATATTGGACTGGTTCCGAGTGCATCCCTACTTGAACGGGGAGGGTGACGACTCCTATGGTGGGTACCATGGTTCCGTCTGGGAGCTCTAGGTCGCTGGCCCGGAGCTTGAGGTTCCCGCTTAGGAGTTTGAGCCGCACCACGGCTGCCACGAACAAGATATTGAATGACATGCGATGGGTTATCAACGCCCTCCTTAGATCACAGGCTGGATTGCCTATGCTTGCGTTTAAGGCGAAGTCCAACCATCCACGGGGAAGCTTCTGGTGAAAGCTTGTGTAGATCTTTTCTTGCTACTTGCTCGCTTTGCTTCCCCTAGGTGGGGCGACTCGTCCATCTCGGGCTCTTCTCGCTCTTCTTCTTGGATCCTCAGCGCGTGCGCTTCGTGCCATTCAATGAACAGTTGGGACAACTCGGTGAGGTTGTGAATCGCTCCGTTTGGCAGAGATTAATACCAGCGGAGGGCGTCTCCGCGCAGTATCTTGTTGAAGATTTTGCAGCTGATTTGGTCGGGAAGTCCGAACGTCCGCATCGTTATCAAGAAGTGATTAACGTACCCGTACGGGTCCTCTGCTCCGTGGAACTCTTTGCAGTGCGGGAGATTTAACCATGACGGAACCCGGTATGCCAAAATTGACTTTGACAGGGGGGATCGCCTTTGTTGGTACGTGACACCGTTCGAATCCTGCCCCGCCGCGAGAGGGGCCGGCTTGCTAGTTGATACGAGCCACTGGGGAAGGATGGGTGCAGGTATGATGGCTCTTTTCGCCGGGCTTTCAGGGATTGAGGAACTACATGCGTCGGATAGTTTGGGGGAGGTGTCCACTCTTGCTGGTTCCGTGAACTCAGGCGAAGCGGGCGTTGCGTTCAGAAATCCTTTGCTCGGTATTTGGGAATCCATTCCCAATGACGGAGCCAAACTATTGCGGGTCGCTCGGGTGCTTTGGTAGACCGGTCGAATTGAACCACCTTAGCTCGGAAGCGAACCGAGCACGCAAACAGTCAAAAAGAGAGATTCGTTGAGTACACTGAGACTTTTTAACGTGGAAAACCCGGAAAGGGTAAAAAACCATGCGGCCGGAGCTGTGCCGACCAAACTTCACTATCTTCTAAGAGTTTACAGTTAGGTAGTTAGAAATCGAGCGTGACAGGCCGCCGCTCATTATAATAATAAAGAGAGAGAGAGAGTTCTAGAGGTGACAGGCCACCTCTCAGAAAACTAAATATTTTTCCTTCTGAGAATGGTGGAGAACAAAAGTGAGAATGCTGAGTCGCCTTTCGGGAGAACAAAAGTGAGAATGCTCAGTCACCTTTCGGGAGAAAAGAAATCGTCAAGTCCACGAAGGAGATCTTCGAGTCCACGAAGGAGTTCTTCAAGCGCCGAAGGAGAATTCCATGGAAATCTTCAAAGGAGCTCTCCCGGGTGCAGAAGGCAAGGTCCTCCTAAATGAAGGCTCTGAGCTCCTTTTATAGCTTTGGCCGGGGGTGGACAGGTAATTTCGTCGTTATAACCACCGTAACCATCTGGCGAACAAATCACGTTTTCCGGTTCGGAGCACACGGGTCGCCATTTTTCGTAAATGACCATCTCGCCCCAGGGCAGTTCGGGCAGTTCGGGCAGTTCGAGCAGCTTTGTTGAAGGCGAAAAAGGCGACAAGTCGTTCCTGCAATCTGAGAAATTAGAAAGACAAAAAGTGAGCGTGTCGGGAATGTGAAATTGCTCTGAGCGCGCTCAGAAGCGTTCTGAGCGCGTAACGAATGGGGAAGCATTCTGAGCGGGCAGGGAAGCGACCTAGGAGGAATCCGGAACCCGAAGAGCGGGCGGCGAGTCAAAAGAGGGGGGATTTTCCCTAACCCCGTTACGAGGGAGATTAGCTCGGCCGCACCCTAAGAGGGGCACGGCGCGGCCGCACCCGGGGGGGTGCGGCTTGTCTTGGCCGCACCCAAGGGGGTGCGACTTGGCATGGCCGCACCGCAAGGGGGTGTGGCCGAGCTGCACCTAAGGGGGTGCAGCTTGGTTTGGCCACACCCAAGGGGGTGCGGCTTAGTTTGGCCACACCCCAAGGGGGTGCGTCCGGGCCGCACCCAAGGCGGTGCGGCTTGGCTTGGCCGCACCCCATGTGGGGTACGGTATGGCCTCACCTCAAGGTGGTATGGCCTGGCCGCACACCACGAGGGGTGAGGCATGGCCGCACCTCTTATGGGGTGCGGCTTGACCGCACCCATCATGGGGTGCTGCTGGGCTGCTCCCCAAGGGGTGTGACTTGGCTGCACCACACGCCGCACCCCACACGGGGTGCGGTTTGGCCGTTCCCCCCACTATGGGGGGTGTGGCTATTCGCACCCCACTAGTGGGGTGCGGGCTAATCACACGCCAGTAGTGGGGTTCGGCTATGACGGCGTGCTCTGTGCGTTCTTCCGCACTGGCGATTGGCGACAGAAATGGCGGGTTTGGTTTCTTCAACTCGAGAGATTATGCGTTGACTGTTGAATCCACCTCTCTTTAGTGGAGTTTTCTCTAGACGCAGTCCAAGGCCTTTATGGATGTATAACATAAGCCCCCCAAAGCTTCGGAGTCCGAATTTCTGCGCAGAGGAGTTCGGAGGTTTTGATTTTTCTGTGGCGGCTTTGATCATTGCTCTCTTCGTGGTGCCTTGGGTAGGAATTGCTGTCGGAGGATGAGTGTGCGGTTGCTTTTGTTTCCTTATTCCGTTTAGGCGTTTATCATTCTGCGCAGCTTTGTGATAGCGCTCTGGTGGCTCCGCTGTCCTGGTTATCGTCGAAGTGTCGATTGAGTGAAGATGCTCCAAGATGTTCAGCGAAGGGAGTTCGCACTTTGGGGATTGTTGAGGGCTTGCTATTTACCATTGGTACCTGTGTTGTTTTTTGATTTTCCCATAATAACGTATGAGCTTGCACGAGTCTAAGCTCGCGACTCTCACATAATAGAAAATTAGTTTGCGCGAGTCTGAGCTTGCGACTTTTATAATATAGATTTGGCCGGTGAATAGCGGGGGTATTCAAACCATGGATGAACATAAGAGGGGCAGGCACTTACGATGCCGGGACTCGACGGCGGAGGAGAAGGGTGAACCTTCAATCGACGTCGGTGCAAAGTCCCCGGGACAGGGCCCCGAAGTGGCCGGTGAATAGCGGGTGTATTCAAACCGGGGGCGAACGTAAGAGGGGCAGGCCCTTATGATGCTGGGACTCGACGGCGGAGGAGAAGGGCGAACCTTCAATCGACGGCGGTGCAAAGTCCTCGGGGCAGGTCCCCGGAGTGGCCGGTGAATAGCGGGTGTATTCAAACTGGGGGCGAACGTAAGAGGGGCAGGCCCTTACGACGCCGGGACTCGACGGTGGAGGAGAAGGGCGAACCTTCAATCGACGGCGGTGCAAAGTCCCCGGGGCAGGGCCCCGAATGTGTTCCTGTAGAAGAATAGTTTAGGACAAGTGAACATAATTAGAAGATGAACATTGATACATGCGCAAGTGCAATCTTGCGGATTCTGGGCCACTAAGTTTCTGATACAAGTTTGACGATAGAGAAGGTAACATCGGGCTCCCTTTGCGATGCGCTTGCTCGAGCTCTTTCGGTCGTTCAGCGAGGTGGGCAGCGGTGACCCGGCGAATGACCCTCGGTGGCATCCTTCTGTGCTTCTTTGCGGAAAGCCTCAAGGTGTCCTGACTGGACAAGCGTTCAATTTCTTCTTTCAACCTGGCACAGTGCTCCGTACGGTGTCCTCAGCCTTTGTGGAAATTGCAGAACTGGGATTGATCTCCCCTATGCTGAGGGAATGGTCTGGGCCAGTTGATTACTTTGTTGTTGTAGATTACGGATAGTATATGCTCGCGGGGGGCATTTAACGGGGTGTAGATCCGGGAGCATTAATTTGCTATTCCTCGGGAGCAATCTGCTTGGTCCTGAATGGGCGGTACAGCCTTCTTGAATTGTTGTTGCTGTCCCTTTCTCTTGCGACACGTATCCCCAAGTTGTAGTGGGTCTGCTGTGTTGGAACATGGTCTTCCGCATCTCCTAGGTTTGAGAATAACAAATCCTATGTGTATTTGATCTTGTGTGTTTAAGTGTGCAGGAAATCAAAGTCCACATGACTCAAGGATGGGTGCCCCTAATTTTGAGCCAGCAATTCCAAGTGTCCCACTAGCACCGGCGGTAGCACTTAGCGCCTGGCGCTAGCGATGATAGCGCAATTCCAGGAGCACATATGGAAGGAGATAGCGCCTGGTGGTAGCCGATAGCGCAGGCGGTAGCGACGCACACAGTTGGCAAGAAGGAATTGTTTCCTCGGATTGGAGATTCTGCCATGCAGAATGTGTCCTAATATGGGATAGCGCTGGCGGTAGCCAATAGCGCAGGCGGTAGCGACGCACACAGTTGACATGGAGGAATTGTTTCCTCGGACTGAAGATTCTGCCGCGCAAACCATGTCCTAATATGGAATAGCACCGGCGGTAGCACTAGCACAGGCGCTAGCGCTGAGGCTATAAAAAGGACTCCTCTCCTCTCGTTTCAGACAGACATCAGAGAGATATCATAGAGAGATAGAGTGCTAGAATTCCAGAGGCTATCTTGGCCGAAAGTTGAAGTCCTACCAAAGTTCTGCAAACTTCTGAAGGAGAATCTGATCACGCCGGATCCAAACGAAGTCCGCCTCTACAACGCTTATTCTACAACGGATCTTCGCCTCTGTCTTCAGAAGGGAGTTTTTACTTATTTTCATTTCATATTTTTCTTGTAAACGGTTAGTGAAATCGCCTCGTGTTGGCGACTAGGTCTGGGTAGGACTTAGGGGGAAACTCGCCTCGTGTTGGCAACTAGATCTAGGCTAGGTCTAGGGGGTACTCGAGGCCACATCCGGGGAAGGGTTGGCTAGAGCGGCTTGAGGCCGAATCCGGGGAGGATAGGCTAGGGCCACCGGTTCGTGGGGATGCGAGTCGGGATAGAAA
Organism: Dactylorhiza incarnata; assembly: GCA_033032865.1. NCBI lineage: Eukaryota > Viridiplantae > Streptophyta > Magnoliopsida > Asparagales > Orchidaceae > Dactylorhiza > Dactylorhiza incarnata. The sequence continues at coordinate 21,046,456 of JAWHQI010000003.1, forward strand.
ACAAAAAGAGTTTACTATTCATCGCCACCGATTTCTAGCGTCATAGAAGTCAACTTTTGTAAAACCGTATTTAATATTAATAAAGCATGTCTCTACTTTATTTCAATTATTTTACTTGACTTTCTATTGTCTTAATCTTGCATTTTTACAAAGTTTTGAAAATATCACTAAAGTTTTTGAAAACCCTTATTCACCCCCCCCCCCCCCCCCCCCCTCTAAGGGCGCCTACCGATCCAACAAGTGGTATCAGAGCTAGGTAATTCCAAATCGGCTTAACAACCTGGAATAATGGCGTCTCATAATCTCGCTTCTACTAGTGGGGTAAATTTTTATGAAGAAGAAAAATCTCTTAAACCACCGTTATTCGAAGGGAGAAATTATAAAGGATGGAAAATTTTAATTGAAAAATTTATTAAGACTTTAGATATTGAAGTATGGAATTTAGCCATTGTAAGACCTGCGGATGAATTAAATAAAAAGAACGTCAACTAAATGCAAAAGCCAAACATTATTTATTTTGTGCTCTATCAAATGAAATTTTCAAATTAATATATTGTTTTTCTAGTGCATACAAAGTTTGGCAATTTCTTGAATAAATGTATGATTTTCCTCTCGCAGGTATAGATCAAACACAGGAGGAGAAGAACATACAAGCATCCACTACTATTCAAGAAGATCTCTCTCGTAGCAAAGCCATGGAAATCATGGAAACTAACTTGGAAAAAGAGAGCAATACATCAAAAGAAAAAGAAGATGAAAATTCATCTATGATGGAGGAAGGCCCAAAAAGTAACGAAGGAACTTCATGCACACATTTTGCCTCTACCAAAAGCGCTGTAAGAAAGTCAAAATCTTCTTCTTGTGTGATAACTTCCATTTCTAGTTTCAATATACTAAAAACTGCTAAACGTAAGATCAAGAAATTGAAAATTACTAATAAAAATTTACGTTTAGAAAATAAGAGATTAAAAGCTAATGTTAATTTAGAATCAAATTGTGATGTGGTTTCACCATCTTGTCCTTTACTTGAAAACACAAAACCTTGTTTTGATTGTGATAATTTTAAGGAAAAACTTAAGGAACTTGAAAAAGAAATTATTGGTATAAAAGACCATTATGAAAAATTATCTTTAGAAAATTCATCTTTAAAAGGTGATTGTGCTACTTGAAAAAGTTATAAAATTGAAATTAAAGAGATGGATGAAACATTTGATGAATATAGAAATAACTATCAAGATCATATAGAATCAATTATTTCCACTCTTAAAAATAGCACAATCGCTTATAATAAAGCTAGACATAATTTTAAAATTAAGAATAATGAATTAGAAGCTAAAATCAACTTGCTTAAGGAAATCATAAAGAAAAATTCTCAAAACATACATTCTCAATATAAAGCAAAATTCAAAAGCAAGTTGAATATGATTTCTCAAAACGTGAATAAGCTAAACGATGGAAATAAAAAACATCAAAAGATTGTAAATGAAATTCCAAAACCCTATCATCATCATCATTTACAATATCAATCTTCTCCCAACTTAAAATTAAACGCAAACAAATTTCCTTTAAATGATAAATTCAAAAGTCATTTTTATCCAAACATACAAGAAAAGGACTATGGAAATTTGAAAAATAAAAATAGTATTTGTCCAAGGTATGAATGGAGACCCATACTTAAGAATGACGCACTAATGTCAAAAGAAAGGGTCCATCCATCCTTGTCTCCCCAAAAGCCATCTCGTTATATTTGGGTACCCAAATGAACCATCCCATATGGTCCCCTTTGGATACCTAAAACTCTTATTCGTTAGGTATCATCAAATGCATGAAGTAGAAACTTTTCAAAATAAGATATACAAATTTCTACTTCATGATGAGCTTTAATGTTCTTTTTATTTTTCTTGTTGTTTTTCTTTTAAACTATCATGTCATGGCCATCCTATATAGTATTGAAAATATGATCCTATCTCTTAAAAGCTTAATATATTTATAGAATCAAATTAATCAAAATTCAAAATCATATCCTATTTTGGTGACCTAGTTATTATTTATACATTATTAAAAATCTTCTATGAGGTATTAAATTATCTAATCTTCGGATTTCAAAAATATGCTAAACATCTCCACTTCATGACTTCAAAAATTATAAATAAAACATAAAACAAAACTACCCAAGAAGGATCAGATAAAATAATCAAACATCCAAAGATAACAAAATCAAACAATATCCAAAAACATAGGTTCAAACTCCTGTATTATTACAAAACTGAAATGCGTTCCCCTCGGACCATCCTTCCTACTCTTCCTCATCTATCTCCTCCACACTAGGACTTGGGGAGTGTCTTCTGCGAGCCTTCCGAGTCGAATGACAGGGTGTCTCCTGATCTGGACTGTCCCACTCCCTCCGCTCCGGTGTTGATGGTTTTAGCTTTAAGGCCTTGATCATAAACTTCTCCATCTTCTTTATCCCTGAAACATCCTTCTCCACTTTTGCCATCCGCTCTCCCATCTCCTCTTGAAATGACCCAAATGAATCATCTCAAGCCCCTCGAGATGATGCTCCTCGCCGGAGTGGTGGTCGAGTAGATGTCGATGGCTCATCCGGGATGAATGATGCTCGCAAGTGAGAAGTACTATAGATAGGAGGGTAGCAATCTATCAAGTAGAAACCCATTTCAATAGAAGGATACATCATCTGAATCACCCACTGTATGATGCCGCCCAGGGGCAAGTTATTGTATCTCTGACGGGAAGGTTGCCACAACTTGTAGGAATAGAGAATCAGAGAAAGTAATAAGTCAGCCACGTCGAACTTCTCCTCCTCCAAAATAAAATAAGTGACATAACTGAGCTGGGCTGTGACCTTTGCTGTGTCACCCAACTTCAGCATAATTGTGTGGCGTAATACATCCTGAACAACTAGGGCATCCACGATGAGTGTCGACACAGACGAGATCAGACTTCTGCATTCCCTATTATGTAGCACCATGTTCACCTGAGTCCAATCTCTGTCCACCCTGAACTTCTCCATAATCTCCAACCGATTAGGATGCTGGGACAATCCAAACACGAGCCTCAGTTGTTCATGGGTAATGGTCACCACTTGTCCTTGCACCTGTGACTGCACTCCTCCATCCAGCCTGGTCTGTGATGGGTCTTCCAAGTGTGTATAAAAATCCCGCACTAACTCCGAAGAAAATCCATCAGAACTAAATAAATTTGACACCTCGAAAGTAGCAAATAACTGCATGACATGATAGTGGCGTGGCAAGTCGAACTCCACGACATATGGAACACCTACTACAGCTGCTTCCATGGCCAGCTCTGCTGTTTTCTTACCCTTAGATCCAGGTGCCATCTGCATATACAAGAAAAATTAAAAAATTAAGCAATCGTTACTAGCGCCAGCGCTATCAATAGCGCCCGGCGTTATCAATAACGCCTACTGTAGCGCCGGCACTACTCCTCTCATATGAAATAGTAAAAATCACCTTAAAAAAATAAAATACTTTCAGATCCTAGATTACTAGATGCAATAAATCCACATAAAAATCAAGATCAAAACCAAAATCCTCATAAAAACACTAATCTTGAAGAAAATCAACCATTGTAGATCTAGTTTCTAAATCCACCTAAAAACCTCAAATATCTTCATCTCTAACATCAAAATCAAGTTTTAAAATAAAAAACATAAAAAAGGATGAAGATTTACCTCAGATCTACGCGTGGGCTGAGTCGTCTTCTAGGGTTTTACCGGAGAGGGTGAATGAAAATGGCGAAAATGAAAAAAGAATTGGGATTTAGCCAAAGGCTCGATAGCGCAAGCGCTATCACTAGCGCCAGCGGTATCGCAACCTTCTGATTTTTAATAAATCTTTCTTTCTTCTATGACTAAAATGAAAGTTTCTATTTAAATTTCAATAAAATACCTAAAATTATTCCCCACTATATGCACTACTTAGTGATGCAAGATTTTGTTTATTACGATTTGAGTTAGGTGTCCTAGTTCTTTCAAGTTAAAATACATTCACAAAATGCAATTTTGTAATTTTTAACCATCGAAAACATCTCCTAAAAATCTGAGATTTCAGCATGGAACTATTATTAGGACACTTAATCAAGTTCAACAATTAAAATTCTCAAAATCATAAAAAATCGTGTACTGTTTCCAGCGCTAGCACACTTATTTGTTTTTTGGTATTTTTAAAATTCTGAAAAATCAATAAAAATATATTATTTTATATGCACTACTCATTTCTGCACTTTTGCTTTTATTACATTTTTGAAAAATCAAATACAAAAATACAAAAGCCAAATTACAAAAAAATATGTTTTGCCTTTTTGGTTTTTTTTGTTATTTGTTTAAATTTTATTTCTAAATGCAAAAATCAAATACAAAAATATAAAACAAAAACAAGTATCACAATTGTTATTTTGAACTTAACCTTTCCATTTACATGTATCTTGCGAAAGGGTGATTTGGGCTATCATCCCATCATATCACCTAGTACCGGGCAAACCTCTCACAAGGTAGTCCTCGGGAAGTCCAAGATCAATCATATGAGTTCAAACTTTAAATAAAAATTATTCTTCAAAATATCAAAAATACTGTATGGACTTCATTGAAAATCAAGCATGATTTAATCTATTATTTAGAACTTCTATAATGTTGCAATTTATTTTTTCAAACTACTTTGAACATTGCTTGCATCATGCTTTGATATATCTATTAATACGTGCATCAATTATATTGAAAAAGTTGTGCAGAACTAAGCTTAGCATGCCTCTAAGTATGAGTAAATGTTTTATGTTAGATAATGATAGCTATTCACTCACTTATTTTGGCATTGTCTACTCATGTGTTTAATCTAAGAATGCTTTTGTATGTTTTGTAATAGTACAATGAATTAAAATTACACAAGTATCTTACCTACACAACCTCTATTTGCACTTTTAAAAGTTAAGAAAAGTGGTTATGTTTTTCATAAATTATATTGGTTTGCAAAACAAGTGTATTCGGAGAACTTTGTACAAAACAAAAATCATAAAATAAAGTGACAAAGATAACTCCACCAAGCACTACTTGAACCTCCTGATAAGTCTTAATAAGCGTTGTGAGGTTGAGCACCTTGGAAAGAATAGTAAGGTATCTTGTGCAAACCATAACTTTCTTTCAAAATAAAAAACCACTTATTCTTAAATACACCGGATCACAACAAAAAAATCAATACTAAAATAAAATAAAATATGTGATCCCCCAAGCACTACTTTGCACCCTGATAAGTCATAATGAGCATTGTGTGTGCAAAGCACCTTGGTAGTTGTACATTTTTTTGTGCATTGAAGTTTGTGGAAGTAAAATTATTTGTGTTTTATTGTGCTCTTTACTTTACATATTACTTGTATTTTTGATTAAAACATTTGTTTACTCTATTCAAAATACACTTTTGTGCACATCATTATCTTCCATAACACTTCTTCTCATGAGTATTGGACCTAAGGCAAATTCTATACCACTCTTTATTTATGAAATGCACTAGATAACCTAGCATGCAATATACAATGTTTGGTATGATTTGAAATTATGAATTAAAATAACATTGTAGTAATTTTTTTGATAATATTATTTCATGCTTGGTTACATTATTAAAGATTTTAATTGAACAATGATTTACAAAAACATCTTCTTTATGAAATTTAACTCATATATCTTTTTATGGATCATCATTACAATAAGATGTTTCTTGTATTTCTATAAGTCTTCTGCATCGTCACCATATATTTCTACCTTGCGCTCTCATGCCTATATCAAAGTCTTAAATACCAAAATTCCTTTAACAAATGGTAGACTTTCTTGGTAGATTTTATATTGGTTACTCTACACATGAATATTTTCTTTTTTCCTAAAAACTCTAATTTATTTCTATGAAAATATTGTAATGCTAAAATTCTGATTTATGAATGGATTTCAAAATAGCTATGTGAGTGTTTTCATAAATTCAAATAAAAATATAAATCCATAGGCTATGTCATTAGATTTAAAAAGCTTAAATGTTTCCAAAAATTATTATCCATGACTTCATTTCTCACCATAGCGGGGGCGTAGGGTTGTAGACATTAGATTACCTTTATCTCTAGTCATGTCTTGTCCTTAACCGGGGAGGGTTCCAGTGGGGCCTTGCGAGGCACTGGGGGAAAGAGTGCAAGGTTGAGTTGTGTCTAGTGTTTGCATATGGGACTAACACCCCAACCTACGGCATGTATGCAGCTCCTCATGCCCATCCGTCACTTAGTACGGGGCTAGGGTGTAGACATATTGTCTGGGTTGTAACGCCCTTGATTTTTGACTATTATTTTAATTGTTTTAATTACCGTAATAATGACGTAAGGGCGTTACGCTAGTGCAGAGTTATCGATGCATCGCTGTTAGTGCGTTTTCGTGTCCGTATGGTCAAGCCGACAAAATTTTGAAAATTACCGAAATTGGAAAATTTTACGATAGGAAATTAAGTTGTTTAATTTTAGACTTACCCGTCAAGTTTCGTCGCGATCCGATCGTTTTTGGAGTCTCGGCGCCCGTTTGAAGTTTCGTATGGTTTACGTTTAGCGTAAACTTCGGCCATTTATATCTCGAGAACGGCACGTCGGATTTTGATTTTGACTTCACCGTTGGATTCGTAGCGCCGCTGTTCCCCTTAGGCGAAAGTTTCATTAGGTTCGGCGTTCATTTAATTTTTAGTGATTATATAATAATAATAATATTAATATTTTTTATTAAAATAATCTTACATACATATATGATTATACATATACAATTATATAATGCTTATAATTAGCCCCCCCCCCCCCCCCCCCCCCCATTCCTTCATTCAGTTCTATTTCCCCTTCCCCGATGGCTCAGGTTTTGTCTAGAGGGTGATGGAGGCGAACTAGGGTTTGGCGGGGCTAGGGTTCCGGGCGGCTTGCTTCTCGCTCGTCGTATTTCGTCGGAGCCCATCGTCGAGGCAAGGAAACTCCTCTTCTTCTTTTCCCCCTCTTTCTCCTCCATCCCCTTCCACCTTGGGTTATAGTGGATGTTTGGTTTATGAGAAATCTCCAGGAAAATTGGTTATTGAGAAATTTCGTGAAGTAGTTGTTTGGGTTTATACATCCAGGAATTTTATGTTGTTTCTTGTTTAGTAGCTGTTTGGGTTTATACATCCAGAAATTTTATTTTATTTTCTTGTTTAGTAGTGAAACTCATTAAGTGGCTGTTTGGGGTTTATGCTCCAGGGATTTCGTTCATAAGAAATTTCATCCTCTTGGGTTAAGTGACTGTTTTGGGGGTTTATACCAGCGATTTTCTTCCAGGTGTGTTAACCGGCTAGTTAGGAGTTTATGCCAATTGTTTCTCCCAATTTATTAACTGATTTGTTAGGAGTTTATGCCAAATGTTTCTCCCAATTTATTAACTGATTTGTTAGGGGTTTATGCCAATTGTTTTTCCCAATTTATTAACTGATTTGGTAGGGGTTTATGCTAATTGTTCCTCCCAGTTTTGTTAACGGATTTTGTGGGGTTTATGCAACTGTTTCTCCCAGCCGTGTTAACTGATTTTATTTGGAGGTTACACCAGTAGTTCCTTCAGCTTTTGTGAGCATATGTCTGGAGTTGTGCTAGCAGTCTACCTAGTCCTGGTTATCATGTTAATTGTGTTGTGCTAGCAGATTTATTCCTAATTTCTATTATAATGTTAGTGGGGTTTATGCTAGTAGTTGTTTCTAACTCCTGTTATAATGTTAGCTGTGTTATGTTAGTAGTTTCCCTAATTAAGTTATTAAATTCTCCTCATTCATGTTAGACGATCCCGGGCTGGTTTTAGCTAAATTCTTGGATGAATGTATATGTGTGGTTCGGCTAATATCATGGATGGTTTGTCAATTTTGCTCATATGGTTCTACTAGCTATATACAAATATTTCCATTCTGAAATCTTAACTTGGGGGTTGTCGTATAAAAAAATCATACTCCCGTTATATCGTTCAATTATTGTTCTATGACTGGTGGGACGCCTTCGGGTCGGAAGCCTCGATAATTCGAGTTGTGTAGTCGTTTTATAGCTCAAGTTTATTCCTGCTATATGGCATTTAATTGCTTTGGTTATTCGGCCCTGGGTTTTAGAGAGTTTGATTGTCAAGTTCGGCAATTATTTAAGCGTTGGCTAAATTATAAAATCACTTGTAGTCTCGCGCTAGTAGCCTAGCGGTTGAGGTCATCTATTGCCTGTTCTCTTCTCTTTTGATCTCTTTTTCCTGGTTTTGCTCCTCTTCCCCTTTAATGATTGTTTCTTCCTCTTTCCTGTAAGGGAAGTTCCGTTTGGGGTCTCCCTGGTCTTCTGTGTAAATTGTCTTTTCTTCTGAGTACCGTATACCCTTTTCGACTCAGTCTTCCTTGTACTTTTCTTGTTAACTTTCCCAGTGAAGGGTAATGCTTCCTCTTCACTGTCTTAGCAATCTGGTTGAAGGTAGAGATTTCTTTTGTGGTTGCGGGCTGCAAATAGCGATCATTCTCCTAAATGACCTTGTTTCTTGAAGCCTAGTTATGCTAGTCTCTCTTGTTGGTTGTGCCCTTCAAGTAGTAGTAGTCCCCTTGGCTTGATTCTTGCTGGGTGATTGATAGTCCTTCATTTCAGTCCTTTCTTCTTCCTTGTCTGGCTAACCGGTTGATTTTTGGTTAGCGGTAGTTGTGTTTTCTTGTGAACCGTTGAGTCTTGTTCAGGTGTTTGTCCTTCGTGCTATGATTTTCTTCGTCTTGTTCCGACACCAGACCTAGCATGGTGTCGGCTTTCTGCAGTCTTCGACCTTGTCGTAAGTTGAATGTCATTGTATTGATTAATTGCTGAACCTGGTGCTTTCTGATCCTTTCGTCTGGAGTTATGGTTACAACCATTAGAGATCCTATTTTTCCCTGTCTGACACTCCTCTGTTTGCTCTATTGGATTTATGAGCTAAGTATGCTATGTTGTTTAATTCTCCGGGATAGTTTTGGTGAGTGGTTCCCGATCTCTATGATCGTCGTTGTCTAAATGTTCTGAGTATTCTCGGATGAACTGCACTGTGGTATAGTTATATACTTATATATATACATATACTTATATATATATGATTGTGCACCCCTGCTGCAGGTGCTAAGTGTGAGTCTGTTGAGCGTGTGAGCTTAAAGTCACCGCCACAGTGCCTCTTTTGGACTGTTGGTTTGGGTGGATTGGAGTCACCGCCGCAGCACTCCTGGATTGGATTCTGGGTGGCAGTGGATATGGGACCACACCCGGTTTTGGGCTACGGGCGTTAGTGGAAGATACCACCATCGCAGAGCCTTCTTTTGGGGGACGCTTTTCCCTCGAGCTGATCAGTCTCAAGTTTTATTAAGCTTATATGCTTATGTATGGTATTATGATATATTATATATATAATCATCACCTCTGAGCCGCAGGGACGGACACGTGGTTGGCCATGATTGCTTTGGCTATTACCTTTCAGTGCAGGCTTTTCTTTTCCTCTTACCGAGTGCACTCGTTTATGCTGGCTCGTGTTGTGGTTAGATTATTGATGTTTACCTGCTTGGTTCTTCTTTCTGTACTCCTTTATTACTAATTGCTGCTAATCTTGGTTTTCTTGCACCCTTTTGGGCTGAGGCATTCTTTTCTTATGAATGTCTCAGGTTCAGGTTTTTAGCTGCCGCAGGAGTTAGAGCGGCGTCGTTTAGCTGTCCTGTAGAGGCCCTTCCTCTCTAGTAGGTAAGGGGCAGTTCTTTTGGTTGTTTTCCTTCTTTCCTGCGGGTTCGTGTCAGTTGTTGACGCCCGTATGAATCTCTTCTTGTGCTAGTTTATGATCTCCAGGACAAACCCAGTAACGTCGGATGGTAAGAAAAGGCAAAGTAGATGGGACACAGAGCCAGGAGCTGATGGGGTAGCAGTTGAAGGTGGTGATGTGGCTACTAAAAAGGGGAAACCCATATGGGCTAGTGATAACACCCAGTTCAAGATGTTAGGTCCTTAGAAGCTTCCTTCTTTGTGAAATGGAAAAGGAACTCTTTCTTCAACTTTTCTTGATCTTGAAATCCAGAAGTTGAATAGTTAGTCGAGAGAAAACAGAAGCTGAAGGCATGATGAGCGCTTGTCGACGATCGACCGGGGCCACAACCCTAAACCCTAAACCCTAAAACCCTAAACCCTAAACCCTAAAAACCCTAAACCCTAAACCCTAAACCCTAAACGAGACCTCAGCCTGCTAACTAGCTATGCGGAGTTCAACCTGCGCGGCCAGCTTCTTAGAGGGACTATGGCCGCTCAGGCCACGGAAGTTTGAGGCAATAACAGGTCTGTGATGCCCTTAGATGTTCTGGGCCGCACGCGCGCTACACTGATGTATTCAATGAGTATATAGCCATGGCCGATAGGTTCGGGTAATCTTTCAAAAATTTCATCGTGATGGGGATAGATCATTGCAATTGTTGGTCTTCAACGAGGAATTCCTAGTAAGCGTGAGTCATCAGCTCGTGTTGACTACGTCCCTGCCCTTTGTACACACCACCCGTCGCTCCTACCGTTTGCTGTTACTTTCAAATTGTTTACCTACTTGCTCTCTGGGAAGCTTTATGCTAGGATGCATTAGATACTTTTGGTTATAAAAATGTCATTCTTGCATATCATGCTTTTAAATAAATGTCACGTACTTTGAAGATCGTAGAAAATCTTTTCTTACTATACTAAACATAGATATATGCATATTATTTGTGGGATGTTCATCTTCATGCTCATGTAGGCTAAAAACAAACCTATTTTTCCACTGCGTATATATAGTTTTCTACTTGTGGACTAGATGATCCACCGGACCGAGGGACGCGGTCTTAAGTTAATAATGAAAATTTCTCTTTTTAATATAAACACATATATGTCTTTTTTAAATTTATCGTAAGAAGTGTTTGCCTGAGCGTTTGTAGTCGTCTCCTGCAGGCGTGGCATCATGACACGTATTTTCCCCTTGCTCTGATAATATGTATTATATTCTTGGGAAAATGCGGGTTGTGACATGGGTAGTTTAGTTACTTGGAAATCATTACATTTTGTTTATGCTACAAACTCTGATTTATGAAAATGTTGAGATACTCAAACTCTGATCTATTTAAATGAAAAGTATTCTAAGACTCCTTATTATTTCCTTCACTCTATAAGCTCGATCATGCTTTTAAGTGGTGTCTCCTTACCCACTTTTGCTAATAACAAAAGGGGGAGAACTAACATGATAAATATTAATCTACTATCAAACTATAATGCTTAATTAAGATGATAGCTTACATATTAGGAGAGCATTCACTTAGGGGGAGCATGTATTTAGGGGGAGCAATTCTAAATGCTAAAAATCAATAATTATCCTAAGTCATCACTCTCACACGCACACAAATACAGTTTCATCATGCTTATTTATTGAGGCTCGGATTTATCATTAATGGATTTGTTATTATCAAAAGGGGGAGTTTGTTGGAACATGGTCTTCCGCATCTCCTAGGTTTGAGAATAACAAATCCTATGTGTATTTGATCTTGTGTGTTTAAGTGTGCGAGAAATCAAAGTCCACGTGACTCAAGGATGGGTGCCCCTAATTTTGAGCCAACAATTCCAAGTCTCCCACTAGCGCCGGAGGTAGCACTTAGCGCCTGGCGCTAGCGATGATAGCGCAATTTCGGGAGCACATATGGAAGGAGATAGCGCCTGGCGGTAGACGATAGCGCAGGCGGTAGCGACACACACAGTTGGCAAGAAGGAATTGTTTCCTCGGATTGGAGATTCTGCCGCGCAGAATATGTCCTAATATGGGATAGCACTGGCGGTAGCCAATAGCGCTGGCGGTAGCGACGCACACAGTTGTCAAGGAGGAATTGTTTCCTCGTACTGAAGATTCTGCCGCGCAAAACATGTCCTAATATGGGATAGCGCCGGCGGTAGCGCTAGCGCAGGCGCTAGCAATGAGGATATACAAAGGACTCCTCTCCTCTCATTTCAGACAGACATCAGAGAGATATCATAGAGAGATAGAGTGCTAGAATTCCAGAGGCTATCTTGGCCGAAAGTTGAAGTCCTACAAAAGTTCTGCAAACTTCTGAAGGAGAATCTGATCACGCCGGATCCAAACGAAGTCCGCCTCTACAACGCTTATTCTACAGCGGATCTTCTTCTCCGTCTTCAGAAGGGAGTTTTTACTTATTTTCATTTCATATTTTTCTTGTAAACGGTTAGTGAAATCGCCTCGTGTTGGCGACTAGGTCTGGGTAGGACTTAGGGGGAAACTCGCCTCGTGTTGGCGACTAGATCTAGGCTAGGTCTAGGGGGTGCTCGAGGCCACATCCGGGGAAGGGTTGGCTAGAGCGGCTTGAGGCCGAATCTGGGGAGGATAGGCTAGGGCCACCGGTTCGTGGGGATGCGAGTCGAGATAGAAAACAAAAAGAGTTTACTATTCATCGCCACCGATTTCTAGCGTCATAGAAGTCAACTTTTGTAAAACCGTATTTAATATTAATAAAGCATGTATCTACTTTATTTCAATTATTTTACTTGACTTTCTATTGTCTTAATCTTGCATTATTACAAAGTTTTGAAAATATCACTAAAGTTTTTGAAAACTTTTATTCACCCCCCCCCCCCCCCCCTCTAAGGGTGCCTACCGATCCAACATGCTGGTGCCAAAAGATTAGCTTTTTCTGCCAATATAGGGGTCGCGCGGCCCGCCCGCGTGCCTTGCTTCTCAGAGTTTGGATTTGGCAACGGGTTGTAGTTGATCCAAGGGAGCTCGATTGCGGCCGTGTCGAGACCACAAATTCAATCCCTGAGGATTCTCCCTTTGTTGGCCTTGCATCCAGACATGGAAACGTCGTGGTTCAGGGCGTCGAGTAGGAGGCTCCCAAATATTACGTCGTAGGGGGAGTCTGCCTTTGCGATGACGAACTGAACGTCATATTGGACCGATTCTTAGTGAATCCTTACTTGAACGGGGAGGGTGACGACTCCTATGGTGGGTACCATGGTTCCGTCTGGGAGCTCTGCGTCGCTGGCCCGGAGCTTGAGGTTCCCGCATAGGAGTTTGAGCCGCACAACGGCTGCCACGAACAAGATATTGAATGAGATGCGATGGGTTATCAATGCCCTCCTTAGCTCACAGGCTGGATTGCCTACTCTTGCGTCTAAGGCGAAGTCCAACCATCCACGGGGACGCTCCTGGTGAAAGCTTGTGTAGATATTTTCTTGCTGCTTGCTCGCTCTGCTTCCCCTAGGTGGGGTGACTCGTCCGTCTCGGGCTCTTCTTGCTCTTCTTCATGGATCCTCGGCGTGTGCGCTTCGTGCTATTCAATGAACAGTTGGGACAACTCGGTGAAGTTGTGAATCGCTCCGTTTGGCATAGATTGATACCAGCAGAGGGCGTCTTCGCGCAATGTCTTGGTGAAGATTTTGCAGTTGATTTGGTCGGGAAGCCCGAGCGTCCGCATCGTTATCAAGAACTGATTAACATGCCAGTACGGGTCCTCTGCTCCGTGGAACTCCTTGTAGTGCAGGAGCTTTATCCATGACGGAACTGGGTATGACAAAATTGACTTTGACAGGGGGGCATCGCCTTTGTTGGTATGTGACACCGTTCGAATCCTGTCACGCCGCGAGAGGGGTCGGCTTGCTAGTTGATCCGAGCCATTGGGGCAGGATGGGTGCAGCTATGAGCGCTCTATTCATTGGGATTTCAGGGATTGAGGAAATGCATGCATCGGATAGTTTGGGGGAAGTGTACACTCTTGCTGGTTCCGTGAACTCAGGCGAAGCGGGTGTTACGTTAGGAAATCCTTTGGTCGGTATTTGGGAATCCATTCCCACAGACTGCGCCAAACTATTGTGGGTCCCTCGGGTTCTTTGGTAGACCGGTCGAATTGAACCACCTTAGCTCGGAAGCGAACCTAGTGCGCAAACAGTCAAAGAGAGAGATTTGTTGAGTACACTGAGACTTTTTAACATGGAAAACCCGGAAAGGGTAAAAAACCACGCGACCGGAGTTGTTCCGACCAAACTTCACTATCTTCTGAGAGTTTACAGATAGGTACTTAGAAATCGAGCGTTATAGGCCATCGCTTGTTACAATAATAGAGAGAGAGTTCTGGAGGTGACAGGCCACCTCTCAGAAAACTAAGTCTTTTTCCTTCTTAGAATGGTGGAGAACAAAAGTGAGAATGCTGAGTCACATTCAGGAGAACAAAAGTGAGAATGCTCAGTCGCCTTTCGGTTGAAAGGAAATCTTCAAGTCCACGAAGGAGATCTTCGAGTCCACGAAGGAGATCTCCAAGCACCGAAGGAGAATTCCGTGGAAATCTTCAAAGGAGCTCTCCCTGGTGCAGAAGGTAAGGTCCTCCTAAATGAAGGCTTTGGGCTCCTTTTATAGCTTTGGCTGGGGGTGGCCCGGTAATTTCACCGTTATAACCATCATAACCACCTGGCGGATGAATCACGTTTTCCGGTTCGGAGCACACGTATAGCCATTTTTCGTAAATGACCGTCTCTCCCCTGGGCAGTTCGGGCAGTTCGGGCAGCTTTGTTGAAGACGAAAAAGGCGACAAGTCATTCCTGCAATCTGAGAAATTAGAAAGACAAAAAGTGAGCGTGCCCGGAATGTGAAAGTGCTCTGAGCGCGCTCAGAAGCGTTCTGAGCGCGTAACAAACGGGGAAGCGTTCTGAGCGCGCAGGGAAGCATCCTTGGCGGAATCTGGAACCCGAAGAGCGGGCGGCGAGTCAGAAGAGGGGGGATTTTCCCAAACCTCGTTACGCGGGAGAGTGGCTCGGCCGCACCCTAAGAGGGGCACGGCGCGGCCGCACCCGTGGGGGTGTGGCTTGTCTTGGCCGCACCCAAGGGGGTCCAGCTTTGCATGGCCGCACCCCAAGGGGGTGCGGCCGGGACACACCCAAGGGGGTGCGGCTGGGCCGTACCCAAGGGGGTGCGGCTTGGTTTGGCCGCACCACAAGGGGGTGCGTCCGGGCGGCACCCAAGGTGGTGCGGCTTAGCTTGTCCGCACCCCAAGGGGGTGCGTTCGGGCCGCACCCCACATGGGGTGCGGCTGTGCCACACCCCAAGGGGGAGCGACTTGGCCGCACCCCAAGGGGGTGCGGCTTGGCTGCACCCCACACGGGGTGCGGTTTTGTTGTTCCCCCTACAATGGGGGTGCGGCTATTCGCACCCCACTAGTGGGGTGCGGGCTAATCGCACCCTAGTAGTGGGGTTCGGCTATGGTGGCGTGCTCCGTGCATTCTCCCACACTGTCGATTGGCGACGGAAATGGCGGGTTCGGTTTCTTCAACTCGGGCGATCATGCGTTGACTGTTGACCCCACCTCTCTTTAGTGGAGTTTTCTCTAGATGCGCTCTAAGGCCTTTACGGATGTATAACAAGGGTAAACTTGAAGTAGTGCTAAAAAGTTTGTTCTCTAATTAAATTAAAAGTGCAATGTGTTCATTACAACTAAAATCCCAAAAATCTAAATCTACAAACTATGATACAAATAAGAGATTTGGCAAATCAAATATAATGAAATTGCCTATAAATAAACTCAAACTAGTTAAAAAGAACTAAGTACGGGTTTAATTTTATTTTTTGGATTTTGGGGTTTTTTAGAATTTATTTGGGTTTTTCTAATTTATTTACAAAGTAAGTAATATTTTTTGGATTTTGGAGTTTTTTAGATTTTTTTTTTGGATTTTTCTAATTTATTTACAAAGTATGTAATATTTATTGGATTTTGGGTTTTTTGAAATATTTTTTTTTTCTAATTTATTTACAAAGTATGAAATATTTTTTTTGGATTTTTGGGTTTTTTAGATTTATTTTTTATTTTTCTAATTTATTTACAAAGTTTTGAAGAACGGAAAAAGATACCCCCGTGCTTAAAACCCAGCATTGTCCCCAATGTTGTAACTTAAGTATGAAGGAGCGAAAATAAAAGGGCAGTTTGTACAAAAATAAAGGACGAGAAAATAAATAAACTCTGTAAAAACAGAAAAGAAAAAAATATTAGATAAATTTGGGGTGCCTCCCATGAGGGCTTTGTTTACCGTCGCGTAGCTTGATGCATTTGGCCTTTAAGTTTTCTTTTAAAGGTTAGGAAGGGGTATAGATTCGAGTTTACCGTCCACCGGATCACCCACCAAATAAAGTTTTAAACGGTGACCGTTGACTTTAAACTCACCTTTTTCGGGGTGGGAGATGAGAACGGTCTCATATGGCCAAACCTCTTTGACCTCAAAGGGGCCGGACCATATGGGTTTTAGTTTACCTAGAAAAAGACGAAGGCGTGAATTATATAAAAGGACAAGATCGCCCGACGCAAATGATTTTGGAAATTTGATTTTTCGATCGTGGTAGAACTTAGAATCCTCCTTATAAAATTTATTACTCTCGTAAGCGTTTGCACGTCATTCATCGAGTTCGTTTAATTGGAAATTTCTACTCTCGGAGGCTAAGTCTAGATCGAGGTTTAAAAATTTTAAAGCCCAAAAAGCGCGGTGCTCTAACTCTACGGGTAAATGACACGCCTTGTCGTAGACTAATCGATAGGGTGTACAACCGATGGCGGCCTTGTATGCCGTATGATATGCCCACAGCGCGTCGTCGAGTTTTAAAGACCAATCATTCATATTCGTCGAAACGGTTTTTTCTAATATTCCCTTAAACTCTCGATTAACTACCTCTACTTGGCCGCTTGTTTGGGGGTGATAGGCGGTGGCGAGCTTGTGCGTAACGCCATATTTAGATAATGTTTTTGCAAACTAGGCGTTGTAAAAGTGCATTCCCCTATCACTTACTATCGCGCGAGGTGTACCGAAGTGAGAAAATAATTTTTTTGGAAATTTGACGATGACTCTCGCATCGTTAGTGGAGAGAGCTTGCGCTTCCGCCCACCTAGATACATAGTCGACAGCCACTAAAATATAGTGTTTAGTATAAGAGGGAGGTAGGGGGCCTACGAAGTCTATGCCCCATAAATCAATGATTTTGCATTCTAAATAAAATTTTTGGGGCATCTCATCACGACGCGAGATGTTACCCTACCGCTGACCGTTATCGCACTTACTCACAAAATTGTGAGCATCTTTAAAGAGAGTGGGCCAATAAAAGCCCGCCTCTAGCGCTTTCCGTGAGGTCCGATTGGCTTGATAATGCCCCCCCCCCCCCCCCCCCCCCGACCGGTCCCTCGTGGCAGTGGTCGCAATATTTGCGCACCCTCCTCGCATGAAATGCATCTTCGTACCACTTGGTCCGCGCAGATGCGAATGGGAAAGGGGTCTTCCCAAAAGTAATTTTTCAAATCAGAAAAGAATTTCTTCTTTTGCTGCTTTGAAAAAGTGTTTTGGAAGGACCCGCACAACTAAATAGTAGGCATAATCCGATAACCAAGGAGGGGGAGAAGTTCTATTTAAATTATTAATAATTAAGAGGCGCTCCTCGAGAAATCTATCGCCTATGTCAGGTTCGACGAGTGCTTCCGCGACGGGGCTGTCTAAACGGGAGAGGTGGTCGGCCACTAAATTTTCATCTCCCTTCTTGTCCCGGATCTCTAAGTCAAATTCTAATAAAAGGAGGATCCATCGAAGCAAGCGGGGTTTGGCATCTACTTTTGATAAGAAAAAATTGAGGTCGGAGTGGTCGGCAAAAACAATAATTTTAGAAAGCGTAACGTATGGCCTAAACTTATCGATTGAAAATACGATGGCGAGAAGTTCCTTTTTCGTCGTCGTGTAATTAGCATGTTTGGTTGTGAGCGTTCGAGAAGTGTAGCAGATGGGATGAAAATAATTATTAACACGTTGGCCTAGTATGGCTCCCACAGTGATATCACTCGCATCGCACATAATTTCAAACAGAAGGGACCAATCTGGCGCCACCAGAATGGAAGAATTGATAAGTTTTTCTTTTATAATATTAAACGCCTCTACGCACGCGTTATCAAAAAAATGGAGATTCCTTCTCCAGAAGGTGTGTTAGCGGTTTCGTTATTTTGGAAAATTTTTGAATAAACTGCCTGTAAAAACCCGCGTGGCCAAGAAAACTCATAATTGATTTTATATTTAAAGGTGGTCGGAGTTTTTCGATGATTTCGACCTTGGCCTTATCGACCTCCATCCCTCTGGCAGAAATTTTGTGGATGAGAACTAAATCCTCCCGGACCATAAAATTACACTTTTCCTAGTTTAAAACTAGGTTCGTGTCTTCGCATCTTTGGAGGACTCGATCTAGATTTTGCAAGCAGTTAGAAAAGGAGCTTCTGAATACGGAGAAGTCATCCATAAAGACTACCATTATGTCTTCTACGAGCTCCCCAAAGATCGTTAGCATACATCGTTGGAATGTAGTCGGCGCATTGTAGAGGCCAAACGGCATCCTTCGATATGCGAAGGTGCTGAAGGGACACGTAAAAGTTGTTTTCTCCTGGTCTTCGGGGGAGAAAGGAATTTGGAAAAAACCCCGAAAGACCATCGAGAAAACAATAATATGGATGACCTGAAAGTCGCTCCAAAATCTGATCGATAAATGGTAGCGGAAAGTTGTCCTTCCGGGTGGCATCGTTTAACTTTCGGTAGTCGATGCACACCCGCCAACCCGTAACAGTACGTGTTGGGATTAATTCGTTGTTTTGATTGGCCACTACCGTTAAACCGCCCTTATTTGGCACGACTTGTTTGGTGATAACCTACGTACTAATCCCCGCATCCAAGAGTTTTATGACTTCAGCCTTTACGACATCCCGCATATTCGGGTTAAGTTGTCACTGAGGCTGGATGGTTTTGCAGGAATTATCTTCTAAAAATATTTTGTGCGTGCAAAAAGAGGGGTTTATTCCCCTAATATCAGAAATCTGCCATGCAATTGCACAGCGATGCTTAGATAAAACCTCCACCAATTAGGAGGTTTCCGAATCGGTTAAAGTGGAAGAAATAACAATGGGAAGTTTTGAATTTTTGGCTAGAAAAGCGTATTTTAAATGGTCGGGGAGTTGTTTAAGCTCCAAGACCGGGGGTTCTTCATAAGATGTGGGGATTTTTAAATCTTTTGAATTAAAAGGTTCGAAAGGTGAATCTGGTGGCAATTTGTCTGAAGGAGGGAGATTCGCCAAATTCGAATCGTCTAGCATTAAGGAAAGTAATTCAAAAAATGAAGAACACTCATCCTCAAACGCGAATTCCAAATTAAAACAGGGATCGTCATTCGATAAAGTGTTCTGCATTGAGGGATTAATATGAAGTTTAACTTCGTCGTCTCCGACCAGAAGGAGGAGGTGTAACAGTCCTGGACCAAGCCCATCCGGGTCACTGGCAACACCAGGAACTGCCGGCACCGACGGGCCAGGCCCATTCTGGGACGGCCTGACCAAGCCCATCCGGGTCACTGGCCCCGCCCTAGGACACTGTACCGCCGGTTCAGCCTGACCACAACTGGTCAACCACAAGCCTGCAGGTCGTACACCCCAACGCCTCTCTGGCCTATTTCTCAGCACAGTGCATTGTTGAAGGGGGGGCTCGAACCCGCGCCCTCCCTTGATAGGAAACCTTCAACAATTCCTATCACCAACTGAGCTGATTTTTGTAACAGTCCTGGCCCAAGCCCATCCGGGTCAGTGACAACCCTAGGAACTGCCGACACCGATGGCCCAGGCCCATTCTGGGACGGCCTGACCAAGCCCATCCGGGTCACTGGCCCCGCCCTAGGACACTGTACCGCTGATAAGTAGTATTTTAATAACTTTTTAATAGAAAATTTTGTAAATATTTAATATGAATTTTCCTTTTATGCCAATTTTAGGTTATAAGTTAGTTCTTTTTGTAATTTTGATACTAAATTAGCTTAATTTCAATATTTGCAGAATTTTGGGACAAATCGGGAAAAATGGCATGTCACGCCCTCGGTCACGCCCGTGACTAAGGGCGTGTAACCTAAAGATCAGTCCAGAATGATGCCGCGCTGTCTGAGCTAGCCCACACCAAGTCACGCCCCAGGTCACGCCCGTGACCGAGGGCGTGCAATCTGAAATTTTTTCCTATAAATTCAGAGGTTCTCCTTGAGTCCAGGGTTCAGAATTTTGGAGTGGGGGAGGTGCTGTTGGAGCCAATCTTGAGTATTTTTTCACTTTCATGTTCATGTTCATGTGACTTTACTTTCATGCTCTCTTCCTTTTCTCATGCAATGTACTAGCTTCCTTTCAATGCAATAGTTTAGTTTAAGCTTGTAACTTGTTTTTCCTAGCTTGCAATCTCTTCTCTTAAGACTTGTAATAGTTTTCATTTAAATAAAAATTAGTTGTTCTCTTTATTTTGTCTCCTCCTTACTTAGTTAAATTTTCTTATTATGCATTTTTATTTTTCTTCCTCTTTCCCCTCCACCATGATTAACTAATCCTCATTAGTACTCGATCAAAATGATCCGAGGATGAGTTAGACAAGTTATGATTTTCTAAAATTTTCTTTTTCCGTTTTTATAAACACTTGAATTACCCTTGATTTTTAATTAGTGAGGCCATATTTTCGATATATGGTTTTCGCTTATATTTTCATACTTAGTTAGCCGAGAGGCTCAAAGTATGAATCGATCACTCAAGGGTAAAGAGAGTTGCACGCACTCCTCGAGAGACGATGACGTAAATCTCCCAGATTGGAGTCAAATCCAATAGCGGGGTTCACTTCGTAAAGCAAGTTTTAGGTAATCGATTATAGGACGAAAGTCCGGTTGATTTTTCCTACACTTAGTTGGGCATTAACCTCGAGAGAGGCATGTTCGAGCTTCGGGAACCTCCACGGTCAAGTAATTCAATTTAAACGGAATTAGATTTAATCTCTTTTCACTTGTCTTTTCTCACTCCAAGGTGACTTTTGATTGAGTACTAGCTTCTTCTATCATCATCTAAACTCTAAATTTAGCTTGCAATTTCTTTTTTTCTAGCCAAGTAATTAAAACCCCAAAATATCGTTAGATAAGATAATAGCGACTTTACTCAAAGTAGAAGTAATCAACGCGCCCCGTGGAATACAACCTTGATATTTCTTAATATCCTATACTATAAACGATAAGGTACACTTGCCTTTATCGGAAATAGTTTTGGAGAAAATCTCAAACCTTCACTAAATTTCAAAACCGCAAAAATTAAATATCAAGTTTTTGGCGCCGTTGCTAGGGAATTTTGCGTAGATATTTTGAAACAAGGATAACTATTAATTTTATCATGTTGTTTTTATTTTAGTTTTTCTATTTTTGAAAATCTTAAGGGTGAAATTAAAATCTTGGAAAGGGACGTTTGGGGTGTCATCCCATCTCACCTCCTAGTACCTTGCAAACCCTTCACCGGGTAGATCTTGGGAAGTCCAAGACTAACTTAATCTGTCTAAAAGAACAAAAAAAATATTCTCTCTTTTTCTTCTTCCTTCCTTCTCTTTTTAGTGTATGACCCGTGGTAGCACTTCGATTCTTCCTTTTGATCCGGAAATCGAGCGAACCCTTTTGAGGCACCGCCATTCTCGTGATCAAGGAAATCAAGTAGAATCCGAAGAGTCGATCGGGGACACTAACGCAGCGAACATGGATCATAATCTTAATCCTCTTAATCTTAACGAGCCAAATCCTAATGAGGACGCGCAACGGACCATGTCCTATTATGCGCGGCCGAATTTAGAAGGCACACAATCGAGTATTGTTCGCCCCACGGTGGCGAACAATAATTTTGAGATCAAGTCCAGCATCATACAAATGGTGCAACAATCGGTGACCTTTGATGGTCAACCGGACGAGGATCCAAACTCACATATTTCTTACTTTCTTGAAATTTGCGACACATTTAAGATCAATGGCGTCACCGATGATGCCATTCGATTACGTCTTTTTCCTTTTTCTTTGCGGTCTAAGGCCAAGCAGTGACTGGGCTCCCTACCAAGGGGATCCATCACTACATGGGCCGAAATGGCGGAAAAATTTCTCAATAAATATTTCCCGCCTTCAAAGACCGCTAAATTGTGCACGGATATTGCGTCGTTCATGCAAATCGACTCGGAGACTCTCTATGACACATGGGAGCGCTTCAAGGAGCTTTTGCGCCGATGCCCTCACCACGCACTTACCACTTGGCAACAAGTGCAAATATTTTATAATGGCTTAAATCTCCAAACGAGGCAAATGATTGATGCGGCCGCCGGAGGGACATTAAATAATAAAACCCCGATCGCCGCTCAAGAGCTTTTCGAAGAGATGGCCACAAATGCGTACCAATGGAACATGCCCCGAGCGCGGCCTAATAAGCCGGCCGGAATTTTTGAAATAGACGCTAACGCAAATTTGGCTTTACAAGTTGAGCGCTTAACAAAGCAAGTGGCGGAGATGTCTGCTTCCTCCGCCACTCCTCCTTGGGCTAATAATGTTTTACTTGAAGAGCAAGTTGATTACATGGGAAATCCGCCTCGGCCTTCCTATAACCCGAACACCGCTCTGTATAATAACACCTACAATGCGGGTTATAGGAATCATCCGAATTTCTCATGGAGCAATCAAGGAAATGCTCAGCGTCCCTTAAATTTAAATCAACCTCCAAATCAACTTCTTAATTTAACTCCCCCTCCAAATTTTAATCCACCCGATTTTCCACCGCAACAGCAAAAGCCCTCTCCGCTTGAAGAGGTTTTTGCAAAATATGTTGCTACAAATGAAGCGAACATCCGGAACCTCACCGGATCGATCAAAAATTTGGAGAACCAAGTGGGCCAGCTAGCAAAGATAATCTCCGAGCGCCAGCAAGGAGCCCTTCCGGGAAACACGGAGCCAAACCCAAGGGAGAGCGCAAATGCAATTACACTCCGAAGAGGGAAGGAGGTGGTTTCAAAACAGGACGAACCCATGGTAACTTCCTCCCCTCCTCCTCCTCCTATTTTATCTTCGAATTTACCTGCTACGTTAGCTCCATGCGCTTCTACTTCAAATATTCCGTATCCATCTAAGTTTAAAAGCGAGAGCGCCGAAAAGAATTATAAAAAGTTTTTAGATATTTTAAAGCAAATTCACATTAATGTACCCTTCTGCGAGGCTATCTCTCAAATGCCTCAATATGCGAAATATCTTAAGGAGTTGCTCTCCAATAAGAAAAAATTAGAAGATATTTCACATATTTCTTTGAACGCAGAATGCTCCGCGGTTGTACTCAACAAATTGCCTAGAAAAGTGAATGACCCGGGACGGTTCTCCATCCCGTGTTTATTTGGCAATTCATTAGTAAAACACGCTTTAGCGGATCTGGGAGCAAGTATCAATCTCATGCCTTTTTCACTATTTAAGAAACTAGGTCTAGGAAATCCAAGCCCCACTCGAATGAGTATTCAATTAGCGGATCGCTCTTTAAAATATTCGGTATGAATAGTGGAGTACGTGCTCGTCAAGGTCGACAAGTTCATCTTCCCCATGGACTTTGTCATTCTTGACATCGAAGAGGATGCCGAAGTACCCCTCATACTCGGCCGCCCCTTCCTTGCCACCTCCCGCGCCATTATTGACGTAAGTAATGGAAAGCTCCTCCTTCGGGTTGGAGACGATGAAGTTTCTTTCGGCATAAATTCCTCGATGCGGAACACATTAGAAAACGATGATTCGTGTTTTTACCTGGAAGAGTGTTGGGAATTCGATTCACCTCCCGAGTTAGTCTCCACCTCGAGTCACGAGTCCGAGCTCGCCGAACTCTTTTGTCTGGAAGAAGAAGAAGTCACTCGTTTCACACCACCCGAACCATTATTTTTAGAAAAATTGAAAATCAAAACTTCTTATGAAGAACCACCCGTTTTAGAACTAAAGCAACTTCCCCCTCACCTTAAGTATTTATTTTTAGAAAAAGAGTCGAAGCTACCCGTCATCGTTTCATCCGAACTTAGCAACTCGGAAATTTCTGAGTTAGCTATTGTCTTAAGAAAGCACCGCCACGCAATTGCGTGGCAAATTTCGGATATTAAGGGTATAAACCCTTCCTTCTGCACTCATAAAATCTTTCTCGAAGATAATTCCCGAAATTCGGTCCAGCCTCAACGGCGGCTAAACCCTAACATGAAAGAAGTCGTTAAGGCCGAAGTGATCAAACTATTGGACGCGGGAATTATCTACCCGATATCGGATAGTACTTGGGTTAGCCCAGTACAAGTCGTATCGAAGAAAGGTGGCGTTACGGTAGTAGCTAACGAGAATAACGAGTTGATCCCAACCCGTACTGTTACGGGTTGGCGGATGTGCATCGATTACCGAAAACTAAATGATGCCACCCGTAAGGATCACTTCCCTCTACCGTTTATTGATCAAATCTTAGAGCGCCTTTCAGGTCACTCCTACTACTGTTTTCTCGATGGTTTGTCGGGATATTTTCAAATCCCAATTTCGCCGGACGACCAAGAGAAAACCACTTTCACTTGTCCCTTTGGCACCTTCGCTTATCGAAGGATGCCATTTGGTCTTTGTAACGCGCCAGCTACATTTCAAAGATGTATGCTGGCGATATTTAACGAGTTAGTAGAGGAGGTGATGGAAGTGTTTATGGACGGCTTTTCCGTATTCGGAAACTCATTTAAAAATTGTTTAAAAAATCTTGAGCGTGTGTTGCAGCGATGCGAGGAAACGAATTTAGCACTTAATTGGGAGAAATGCCATTTTATGGTCAAGGAAGGATTAGTCCTTGGTCATAAAATTCCGGGCATGGGGATCGAGGTCGATAGGGCCAAGATTGAAGTGATTGAAAAGCTCCCCCCTCCAACAAACGTAAAAGCTATTCGTAGTTTCCTAGGGCACTCAGGGTTCTATCGGCGCTTTATACAAAATTTTTCCAAAATCACAAAGACGTTAACCCATCTTCTTGAAAAGGAATCCTCATTTATTTTTAGCGATGAATGCCATTTGGCCTTTAAACTTATCAAAGAAAAACTTATAAACTCCCCGATTCTAGTCACGCCGGATTGGTCGCTCCCTTTTGAAATCATGTGCGACGCGAGTGACATTGATGTTGGTGCCGTTTTAGGCCAACGGGTGAGTAAGTATTTCCACCATATTTATTATGCGAGCAAAACACTCACGTCGGCACAAGCGAATTACACCACTACTGAAAAAGAGCTTCTAGCGATCGTTTTTGCCTTCGATAAGTTTAGGTCATACATCACCCTCTCAAAAGTTATCGTCTTCACGGATCACTCCGCACTTAGGTATCTTTTAAGCAAATCGGACGCCAAGCCTCGTCTTTTGCGATGGATCCTCCTCTTGCAGGAGTTTGACTTAGAGATCCGGGACAAAAGAGGAGCCGAAAACTTGGCGGCCGATCATCTTTCTCGTCTAGAAAACCCCACCTCGGAAGTATTGATAGAATCTGACATCGATGATAAATTTCCCGAAGAGCGCCTCCTCACTCTCGAAAATATTAATTCATCGTCTACCCCTTGGTTTGCAGATCTGGCTAACTATTTAGTAGCCCGGGTCCTGCCGAAAGAATTCTCGAGTCAGCAAAAAAAGAAATTCTTTTCTGATTTAAAGAATTACTTTTGGGAGGACCCCTTTTTATTCCGTGTATGCGCAGACCAAGTGGTGAGACGATGCGTCTCGAGTGAGGAGGGTCTTAAAATTTTACGACATTGTCACGAGGGACCATCCGGTGGTCATTATCATTCAAACCGAACCGCAAGGAAGGTGCTGGAGGCGGGCTTTTATTGGCCCTCGCTCTTCAAAGATGCTCACACCCTTGTGAGTACTTGCGACAGCTGTCAGCGGTCGGGGAACATCTCTCGCCGGGATGAGATGCCACAAAATATTTTCTTAGAATGCGAAATTTTCGATCTTTGGGGCATTGATTTCGTTTGTCCTCTCCCTCCTTCGTTTTCAAATAAGTATATTCTAGTAGCGATCGACTACATGTCGAGGTGGGCGGAAGTGCAAGCTCTCCCCACCAACGATGCGCGAGTCGTCGTTAACTTTTTAAAAAAATTATTCTCTCGATTTGGCACTCCGCGCGCTATTGTGAGTGATCGGGGCACCCATTTTTGCAATACTCAATTCACAAATATCTTAGCAAAATATGGTGTCACGCACAAATTATCCACTGCATATCACCCACAAACGAGCGGCCAAGTTGAAGTTGTTAATCGAGAATTAAAACGGATCTTAGAAAAAATGGTTTCTATTAATCAGAAGGATTGGGCAATAAAGCTCGATGACGCGCTATGGGCCTATCGAACGGCGTACAAGTCCGCTATCGGTTGTACACCATATCGAATGGTCTATGGCAAGGCTTGCCACCTACCGGTTGAATTAGAATACAGCGCATTTTGGGCGCTTAAATTTTTAAATCTTGATTCTACTTTAGCCGGCGAACAAAGAAAATTTCAAATGAACGAATTGGATGAGTGGAGAGCGAATGCGTATGAGAATAACAAATTATATAAGGAGCGAACAAAGTTTTATCACGACAAACATATAAAATTTCCAAAAACTTTTTCGCTAGGCGATCTCGTCCTCCTTTATAATTATCGTCTTCGCCTTTTTCCGGAAAGCTGAAATCTCGATGGTCCGGACCTTTTATTGTTAAAGAGGTTTGGTCCTATGGAACAATTCTAATTTCCCACCCGGAAAAAGGTTCCTTCAAAGTTAACGGGCACCGCCTTAAATTGTATCTTCCGGGAGACTTACCTAATGACAAGAGTGATGCGATATTTCTTCATAATATAACATGATCGGCAAGTGGGTCAAGCTACGCGACCTTAAACAAAGCGCTTTTGGGAGGCACCCCAAGGTTATCTTTTTATTATTTTCTCTTGTTTTTGTTCTGTCTTTAACATCTTTTGTAGGTAATCGCGGCTTCCCCACAAAAGCTTCAAAAAAAAATTTATCAGGGAAGCTCTTTTTCCTTCTTTCTTTTTCCTTGCATTTCTTTTTACCTTTTCTTACTTCATACTTATTTTTAAACATTGGGGACAATGTTTAACTTTAAGTATGGGGGTGTAAATAGCCCTTTGTAAATATTTGTAAATAGTTTTAAAAAAGAAAATTTTCAAAAAAAAAAATGAACAAAAGGAAAATTTTAATTTTGTTTCTATGTTTTCCTTTATTTAAGCACTTGCAAAAACCAAAAACTCAAAAAAAAAATAGAAAACAGAAAAATTTAAATCTTGGAAAGGGACGTTTGGGATTTTATCCCATCACACCTCCTAGTACCTTGCGAACCCTTCACCGGGTAGCCCTTGGGAAGTCCAAGACTTAACAAAAATTGTTAAGTTCTAAAGCTAGTTTCTTTTCTTTGTAAATAGTTTTTAATGACAAAAATTCAAAAAAAAAGATAATATAAAAATTCAAAAAAATATATATGAAAAAACTTAAAACACAAAAAAAAACTTTTATCTTATACCTCTCCTATTTGTTGTTTTTGTGATTTCTTAGAAATCTAGTTGAGAATGTTTATAAGCATGTTTAAGTTTTGAATTGGCTAAAATTTTGCTTATCATAGTTTGTTAATTTTAAATTTGAGGTAATCTTGATTTAAGAATCATCTTATAATTTTAAATTGATTAGAGAATTTTGTTAGCATGACTTCTCTTTTTATTTTTAAATGGCTTCATTTTGTAGTAAATTTCCTAAACTTCTTTAGATTTCAATTATATTTTCTTCAAACTTCTTAGATCTTAGGAATTTTAATTTTACTAGAATTTGCTCTCAATATGATTTAAAGCTAGCTAGATTTATTTTCCCCTACCCTACCCCCTTTGATGGCATAAAAAAATGTATTAAAAGATCATATGACATGGGAATAAGAGGATAAAATTCATTATTCCCTAAAACATATGCACCCAAAATATTTGAAAAGATTATATGGCATGGAGTAAGAGGATAAAATTCATTACTCCTAAACCATATACATTTTGGGTTTTTATTAGAAGAGAAAAAAAAAGAAAGAAAGAAAGAAAAAAAAGGAAATTTCATTATAAATTCCATTTCCTCCATTCAAAAATGTCTCTTCTTATGCCAAATTTTATGAAATCCCCCTTAGCCAATTATCATTGTTCTAGTTTTAGTTGAAAATTATGGAGCGAGCAATATTTAGTAATTTACTTTACCTTAAGTTTCTTTTAAGGTAGAGTTCTTATAATTTTAATTTAATTTAGTTTTATAATTTCTACAATTTTGTCAAACTACTTAATTTTCTTGAGAAGTTCTTGCCTAAACATTTTTCCCTCTTTTCAAATCATCATCATAATTTAGGACTTAACTCCCCCTTGAATTTACTCTTAATTTAACTTTTGGTTAAATGAAATTTTAGTTTTAAATTAAAAATTTTTAAGGATTTCTTATAAATTATGGCTCACACTTTTGCTCTGGAATAGCAAAACCTCAAGTATGGGGGTATTTGATAAGTAGTATTTTTATAACTTTTTAATAGAAAATTTTGTAAATATTTAATATGAATTTTCCTTTTATGTCAATTTTAGGTTATAAGTTAGTTCTTTTTGTAATTTTGATTCTAAATTAGCTTAATTTCAATATTTGCAGAATTTTGGGACAAATCGGGAAAAATGGCATGTCACGCCCTCGGTCACGCCCGTGACCAAGGGCGTGTAACCTAAAGATCAGTCCAGAATGATGTCGCGCTGTCTGAGCTAGCCCACACCAAGTCACGCCCCAGGTCACGCCCGTGACCCAAAGTCACGCCCGTGACCAAGGGCGTGTAAACTTAGAATCTTCCACGTGGAGCCGCCGTCGAGACGTAGAGATGCTGTCGAGAAGTCAACCTAAGTCACGCCCGTGACCCACATGTCACGGCCGTGACTTTCCTGCGTGATCTCTGCTTCGCCACCGCGCCGAATTCCAGCCCACGCCGCATTTAATGCAGCCGTCCAAAGTCACGGCCGTGACCTGACATGTCACGCCCGTGACATGTCACTTTTTGCCGTGCCGAATTCAAGCCCACGCCGCTGTCGGATCTGATGTGAATAGTGCAGTCACGCCCTTGGTCACGCCCGTGACCGAGGGCGTGTAATCTGAAATTTTTTCCTATAAATTCAGAGGTTCTCCTTGAGTCCAGGGTTCAGAATTTTGGAGTGGGGGAGGTGCTGTTGGAGCCAATCTTGAGTATTTTTTCACTTTCATGTTCATGTGACTTTACTTTCATGCTCTCTTCCTTTTCTCATGCAATGTACTAGCTTCCTTTCAATTCAATAGTTTAGTTTAAGCTTGTAACTTGTTTTTCCTAGCTTGCAATCTCTTCTCTTAAGACTTGTAATAGTTTTCATTTAAATAAAAATTAGTTGTTCTCTTTATTTTGTCTCCTCCTTACTTAGTTAAATTTTCTTATTATGCATTTTTATTTTTCTTCCACTTTCCCCTCCACCATGATTAACTAATCCTCATTAGTACTCGATCAAAATGATCCGAGGATGAGTTAGACATGTTATGATTTTCTAAAGTTTTCTTTTTCCGTTTTTATAAACACTTGAATTACCCTTGATTTTTAATTAGTGAGGCCATATTTTCGATATATGGTTTTCGCTTATGTTTTCATACTTAGTTAGCCGAGAGGCTCAAAGTATGAATCGATCACTCAAGGGTAAAGAGAGTTGCACGCACTCCTCGAGAGAGGATGACGTAAATCTCCCGGATTGGAGTCAAATCCAATAGCGGGGTTCACTTCGTAAAGCAAGTTTTAGGTAATCGATTATAAGACGAGAGTCCGGTTGATTTTTCCTAAACTTAGTTGGGCATTAACCTCGAGAGAGGCATGTTCGAGCTTTGGGAACCTCCACGGTCAAGTAGTTCAATTTAAACGGAATTAGATTTAATCTCTTTTCACTTGTCTTTTCTCACTCCAAGGTGACTTTTGATTGAGTACTAGCTTCTTCTATCATCATCTAAACTCTAAATTTAGCTTGCGATTTCTTTTTTTCTAGCCAGGTAATTAAAACCCCAAAATATCGTTAGATAAGATAATAGCGACTTTCCTCAAAGTAGAAGTAATCAACGCGCCCTGTGGAATACGACCTTGATATTTCTTAATATCCTATACTATAGACGATAAGGTACACTTGCCTTTATCGGAAATAGTTTTGGAGAAAATCTCAAACCTTCACTAAATTTCAAAACCGCAAAAATTAAATATCAACCGCCTGTTCAGCCTGACCACAACTGGTCAACCACAAGCCTGCAGGCCATACACCCCAACACCTCTCTGGCCTATTTCTCAGCACAGTGCGTTGTTGAATGGGGGGGCTCAAACCTGCACCCTCCCTTGATAGGAAACCTTCAACAGTTCCTATCACCAACTGAGCTGCAGCTCAGTTGGTGATAGGAACTGTTGAAGGTTTCCTATCAAGGGAGGGCGCGGGTTCGATCCCCCCCCCCCCCTTCAACAATGCACTGTGCTGAGAAATAGGCCAGAGAGGCGTTGGGGTGTACGGCCTGCAGGCTTGTGGTTGACCAGTTGTGGTCAGGCTGAACCGGCGGTAACAGTCCTGGCCCAAGCCCATCCGGGTCACTGGCAACCCCAGGAACTGCCGGCACCGACGGCCCAGGCCCATTCTGGGACGGCCTGACCAAGCCCATCCGGGTCACTGGCCCCGCCCTAGGACACTGTACCGCCGGTTCAGCCTGACCACAACTGGTCAACCACAAGCCTGCAGGCCGTACACCCCAACGCCTCTCTGGCCTGTTTCTCAGCACAGTGCGTTGTTGAAGGGGGGGCTCGAACCCGCGCCCTCCCTTGATAGGAAACCTTCAACAGTTCCTATCACCAACTGAGCTGTGTGCTTGTGTTGTGTACTTTTTGTTGTTTCTGTCTTTATCTTTAACTCACACTGATTACACATATACTTAAACAGTATTTTAAATTCCACTATAAAACTAAATAAAAAGTTTGAATACTCTATTCGCCCCCCCCCCCCCCCCCCCCCCTCTAGAGTAATTTAAGATCTGACCTCCACTTTCAATTAGTATAAGAGGGGTGTTGATTCTTTACAGACTAACACCTGAATCACAAAGATCAACCAGATCTTAATTTTTCTAAGAGTTTCTTTCTCTCTACTTTTATCTTACTTAAAACTCATGGCACAAAACAAGGAATATTCCAGCACAAGACCTCCTATGTGCAATCTCAATAAGTTTGCACTATGGAAAGCAAGGATTAGGCTCTATATGAACTCCATTGATGAAGAGATTTTTTAATGTTATTCTAACAGGGCCTCCAGCACCTACAGCATCAACTAGCACTGGAGCAACAACAGACAATACTGCTGTTCCACCTCCTAAGTGGAATGAAGCTCAGAAGAAGTAGAGAAATGTAGATGCAAAGGCCATGAACATTCTGGCTCTAACTATGTCAGATGACATATTCCAGAAGGTTGTTGAGTGCACCTCAGCAAGAGAAATATGGGAATCTCTCAACAACATGGTTACAGGTTCAGCTGATGAAAGAAAAGATAGAAGATCTCATCTGATTTCTCAATATGAGAACTTCAAGAAGGGAGAATCAGAAAATGTTGATGATATGTACAATAGGCTCAGCCTCATAATAAATGAGCTGAAGTCTCTAGACTAAGTGATCTCACTCACAGAGATTAATGACAAAATTCTTATGTGCTTCCTCAGCACATGGGACTCCAGAATCTGGCCAATCAAGGAAGCCAGAAGTCTCAATGAGATCACCACTGAAGCTTTATTGGGCAAGCTCAAGTCTTATGAGCAGCTTATCAAAGCTAGGGAAGCTGAAGAATCTACTTCATCTCCAGCACCCAAGAAGGAAAGAAGCATAGCCTTCAAGGTTGCAGAAGAAGAGGGAAAAACTCCTGACAATGAGGAGTTTATGAGTTTAATAGCCAAAAGATTCTACAAAATGGCTAGAAAAGATTTCAGGAGGAAGTCATCCAGAAGCCATGACAAGCTAAGGTATGACAAAAATTACTCTAATGAAATTATATGTTTTGGTTGTAGGAAACCAGGACACATTGCTCCTGAATGTCCAGAAATTCAACACAAGAAGGACAAGAAGGAAAGAAGAAAAGAAAAGGAAGAAAAGAAGGCCTCCAGCAAATCTTCCTCCCACTCTCACAAAAAGAAGGGAAGAGGATTTGTAGCAACATCCTGGAGTGAAACAGAATCTGAATCAGAATCTTCATCTTGTTCTTTTGATGAAGAAGAAATAAAAGAAAACAGCCAATGCATAGTGGCTATTTATGACTCAGACAGTGAGTCACAATCAACATCATCGTCCAGCTCCAGTGATGATGAAGAAGAAAGAAACTTCTGCATGATGGCAATCAATGCCTCAGCCAACAATTTTGACAAAGAGGAATCAGAATCAGAAGCATAAGATGAAGTTGACCAGGTACTATTTAACCTTGATTTTCATTCTGCTGAATTCAAGGATGATTTCAAAATTCTTTGCTCAGACTTAATAAAATCTGAGAAGGAAATAATCTCTCTCAGAAGTAAGTTAGCAGAAATGAACAATATAAGTGAAGAGAATGCAAATCTTAAGAAAGATTTGACTGCCGCCAGAGAACACATTACTCTTCTTGAGAATAAGTTATCTGAAGCCAAAAAGTTTGAAGAATCCCTCAATGGGAGAAGTATCAAACTGATGGACATCACAAGCACTGTCAATGCTAGACTCAACAATAGCAAACTGGGCTTGGGTGCCTCATCAAGTGAGCCATCTCTGATTAAGAGAAACATCCTCTCCACACCCATAAAATTCATCTCTGCTAAGAGCAAAGAGGAAGTAGAGAAGGGTAAAAATATTTCAAGCAAGTTTGTTAAGGATAAGAGAATTCAGAAGAATTCGTCGAACAAAGCTCGACAAAAAGATTCAAATCTGTCGAACGGAGATCGACGAACTCTGAAAACATATTTTCAGTACAGTTATTATATGAACGGCGATCGACGAAAGCACATCCCTTCGTCGAACGGCGATCGACGAACTCAACCTAGTTCGTCGAACACAAAACATACTGAAAATTTAAAGAATTCCTTTTCTTCACATACTAAAAATCCTTTCACTAAGTGGATAATACCTCCAAGGAGATATCATCCACAAGGCTATAAGGATCAGCCTGAAATATCGTTTATCTCTGAATTTTGTGGTAACATAAAAGGACCCAAGGTAGTCTGGGTCAGAAACAACTAGTTTATGTTTTTGTCTTTGCAGGTACACAGCTATCCAAGAACAAATCAAAAATGGTATTTGGATAGTGGCTGCTCAAAGCACATGACAGGAATCAAGGCCAACCTAAACAACTACAAGGCAAAGCTTGGACCCAAGGTGATCTTTGGAGACTCCAACTGTGGACAAACCAAAGGCTATGGTCAAATTAAAGTTGGAGCAGTGACATTCAAGGAAGTAACTTATGTCAAGGGTCTGAAGCACAACCTCATCAGCATAAGTCTGTTATGTGATGAAGGTTATCAGGTAACATTTAATAAATCAGAATGCATTATTAAATCTTCTGATAATATTATTGTTTTATCAGGTATTAGGCAAGGCAATATATATTTGGTAAATTTCAATTCATCAAAATCAGAAATTTGTCTATTTAATGAGTTAAGCAAACCTAGTGAATTATGGCATAAAAGATTAGGACATGTAAACCTTAGGACCATTGCCAAACTATCTAAGGACAATCTTGTTAGAGGTCTACCATCAGGATCATATAAGAAAGAAGGTCTTTGTAGGGCATGTCAATTAGGTAAGCAAACCAAAAATAGCTTTAAATCATTATCTAAAAGTGATTCACCTAGAATCTTATACTTGCTTCATATGGACCTTTTTGGACTTATAGCAATAAAGAGCTTATGGGGGAAGTCTTACACTCTAGTTATTGTAGATGACTTCTTTAGATTCACTTGGGTGTTCTTCTTGAGAGAAAAGTCAGATAACTTTAAAGTTCTTACAGATTTTCTTTAGAGCATACAGATTGAGTACTCTACTGTAGTTGTATTGATCAGAAGTGATCATGGAACTGAGTTTGAGTCTCTTCTCATGCAAGAATTCTGTGAGATGGAAGGTATCAGGCATTGCTTCTCAGCTCCTAGAAATCCTCAACAAAATGAGGTAGTTGAAAGGAAAAAATAGAACTCTAATTGAATCAGCAAGAACATTGCTTGCATATGCTAACTTGCCCCTATCTTTTTGGGCAGAGGCTGTCAGCACAGCAAATTATGTTCTGAATAGAAGTTTGATACACAAACTTAAGGGTAAAACTCCCTAAGAATTGCTTAAAGGGAAGAAACCTAAAGTTGATTATTTTAGAACTTTTGGATGTAGATGTTTTGTTCATAACAATGATAAAAAGTACCTTAAAATTTGAACCAAAATCTGAAGAAGGAATCTTCTTAGGATATTCAATAGTTAGCAAAGCATATAGGGTATTTAACAAATCCTCTCTTAAAATAGAATAGTCTATGCATGTTTCCTTTGATGAAACTAACTTGTTTTACAAGGAGAAGAATTCTTCTACCAAAAACAATCTACAGGTACCAGCTCTATGTGAAGAGCTTGATGTATTAAATCTATAGACAGAAGATTCACTGCATCCATCACCTCAAATTCTTGAAGATAGTGAAGAGGAGGATCATCCAGATCTTGCTGTTAACCCAAATCAAGTAACAGCAGAACATCCTCCACAGGACACAACAGCTGAACAAATTCCCCAAATGGATACTGCTGCTAAACCAACTCCAACTGTTGACCACATCACAGTTAGAGATCATCCAATTTCACAAGTGATTGGTGATATTTCAGCAGGTGTTCAAACAAGGCATCAATTACACCAAAATCGGATGCATACTTGTTTCCTATCACAAGTTGAACCTCAAACCATAAAAGATGCAAAACAAGATCCAAATTGGATTCTTGCAATGCAAGAGGAACTCAACTAGTTTGAAAGAAACAAGGTTTGGGATTTGGTTCCAAGACCAAAAGGCCATCCAGTTATTGGCACCAAGTGGGTCTTCAGGAACAAGCTTGATGATCAAGGCAATATTGTGAGAAACAAAGCAAGATTGGTAGCTCAAGGATATTCACAGGAAGAAGGCATAGATTATGATCAGACATTTGCCCCTATTGCAAGGCTTGAAGCTATAAGGATTTTCTTGGCCTTTGCTGCATTCAAAAAGTTCAAGGTGTATCAAATGGATGTGAAGAGTGCTTTTCTCAATAGAGACATCAAAGAAGAAGTCTATGTGGAACAACCACCAGGTTTCATCTCTCCAACTCATTCCTCCTATGTATTTAAGCTTAATAAAGCTCTTTATGGTCTCAAACAAGCTCCCAGAGCATGGTATGAGACTTTAGCTACTTTTCTCTTGGAAAACAATTTCTGTAGAGGCATAGTAGACAAAACCTTATTTTACAAAATACATAAAAAATCAAACTCTACTAGTTCAAATATATGTAGATGACATTATCTTTGGATCTACTAATTCAAATTTGTGCAAAAGATTTTCCAATCTAATGCAATCAAGATTTGAAATGAGTAGTATGGGTGAATTATCATACTTCCTTGGTCTTCAAGTGAAGCAAACCCCATCAGGAATCTTCATTTCCCAATCTAAGTATGCTAAGGAATTAGTGAAAAGATTTGAAATGTCTGATTCTTCTATTATGAAAACACTCATGTCCTCTAATGTTGTTATTAATACTGACAAATCAGGGAAACCTGTTGATCAGAAAGTGTATAGGGCACTTGTTGGCTCTCTACTCTATTTAACAGCTAGTAGGCCAGATATAATGTTTGCTACATGTATTTGTGCTAGGTTTCAAGTTAACCCTACAGAATCTCATCTTACTTTTCTAAAAAGGATTTTAAGATATATAAAGGGTTGCCCTAATCTAGGACTTTGGTATCCAACAGCATCTGAATTCGAATTAACTGGATTCTCAGATTCAGATTATGCTAGATGCAGGGTAGACAGGAAAAGCACTTCAGGAACTTATCAGTTTCTTGGTGATAGGCTTGTGTCTTGGTTTTGTAAGAAACAAACATCTGTGTCTACATCAACAGCTGAAGCTGAATACATAGCAACTGGCAGTTGCTGCTCACAGATATTGTGGATACAAAATCAGCTCCTAGACTATGGTGTCAACTTAAATAATTCAATTATATTTTGTGACAACACTAGTGCAATATTTATAGCACAAAATCCAGTTCTCCATAGTAGAACTAAACACATAGAAATTAGGCACCACTTCCTTAGGGATAATGTGGATAAAAACAAAATTTGCCTACAATTCATTTCTACTGATTTGCAAAGAGCTGATATTTTCACCAAGCCTTTGGATGAAAAGAAGCACATCTTTATAAATCAACTAGGAATGATAGATGGAGACTCAATCTGTTAAAAATTAAATATTTATATTTATCCCATAAATTCGTCGAATGAAGAACGACGAATTTGAACCATTTGTCGAACGGTGGTCGATGAAACCTATTAACCGCAGAATCAGTTAAGGCAATCTCATTTGTCGAACGATGGTCGACAAAAAAGATGTTCTCGTCGAACGGATTCAGACAAAGAAATACAGCCTTTTCGACTTCTAATTTTATTAGGTTTTGACGAACAGCGGTTTACGAATGCGCCCTCATTCTTCGACCCTTTTATATAAGCTTTATTTTATCTTATTCTAAGTTTGCGCCTATAGAAATCGCCTTTCCCTCCAGTTCTTCTCTGCACTTGATCTCTCTTCTTTGCAGGAACAATGGTGATCTCTCAGGCAACTCTACTCTCAATAAAGTTCGATGCAGGTTTCGATATTGACATGGACTCTTTTGCATAGTCTGACCAAATCTTCAAAGATATTCTTCAAATGCTGGAAGAACAACATCTAAGGAAGTTTCTAAGCACCAGGCAAAAGATAGTTGTTGAAGAGATTAAAGAATGGGTTTACACTGCCAAACCAGTAGATGAAAGCTTCTCTGGGACAATCTCAGGTCATCAAGTCTCTCTCTCTCTCCCACCATTCTTTCTGAAATTTTTGATTTTGAGAATGGTGATGATGACTTAGACATAAGCTCAAATGAATTTGATGAAGCTTTAGTCAAAATGGGTCATTTGACTGGAAACCCT
The DNA here is from genome assembly GCA_033032865.1 of Dactylorhiza incarnata. Classification (NCBI taxonomy): domain Eukaryota; kingdom Viridiplantae; phylum Streptophyta; class Magnoliopsida; order Asparagales; family Orchidaceae; genus Dactylorhiza; species Dactylorhiza incarnata. The sequence goes on from JAWHQI010000003.1 coordinate 21,083,606, forward strand.
AATCACATTCTGAAAAAGAACTTGTCTCAGGACTACAAGTTCTTAGCAGACATTGTTGGAAAAGTCTTGCTGGGCAAGACTTCTAGGCATGACTATATCAATAGGCACCAATTTCTATTGATGGTGGCCTTGATGGAGAAGAAGAAAATCAACTGGGGATCAATTCTTTTTGAATTGATTAAAAAGAAAAATTCGAAAGATAGTGTAAGTTTTGGAAGAGTTATAGGTATTTTCCTGCAGGAAAAGCATCCACACCTTCTGGTGTCACCAAAGGTGACCATAAATGCCAGCAAGAGGCTGACCTCAGCACTCTTTGCTAAGTGGGATAGGGTAATCCCCAAGAAGAATACAGGAGCTGATGCCTCTAGGAAAAGGAAAACTTCTGAGGACACAAGGAATGACCAAGTCACTCCCTCTACCCTTCCAGAAGTTCCTCCCTCAGTTCCTTCTCCTTCTCATATCCCATCTCCACGTGCTCAACAGTCTCCTGCACATTCTCATTCTTCACCACCTCCTTCAACTGACATATCACCTATCAATGATATTCCACCTCTATCTCCAGAACCACTACCTACCACACCTCCATCTCCAATACATGATGAACATCGGTCACCAATTCATCCCCCTAGTCCAATCCATCCAGATATTCCCACATATACTACCAACATCAGCAATATCTCTACAATTCCTCCAATCTCATCTCCATCCACTTCACAACCATCCTCTACCCATCCACCAGATTATCTATCTCTCAACATTACCTCTATTGCTGATCAGATTTTTGATCATATCCTTCCTAGGATAAGCCAACTCCTAGATGCAAAATTTTCTCCAGTTCTTCAGGCAATTTCTGTTTTATCTGCTAAGATATCTTCTCTTCCTTCCTCTCTTGTTGTCCCTTCTTCTAGGGGCCTAGATTCAGGCTGTCCTGAAGCTAGGCAGGGGGGGATGTCCTATCAAGAAGCTCCAGAAACAGAAGATACAGAAGTTATAGTTTTTGAATTAGATAATTCTGATATAGTACAAAATAAAGAAGATTCAATTTCAGTTTTTGATACAGATATGGTTGATTATTGTATAGTATCAGATACACAAGTTATAGAAAAAATAAATAGTATATGCATTCATCCATCTTGTGACCTATATAGTTTATTATCAAAATTTGATGTCAAATATACTTCAAGGGTATCACCAAAAGTGTACATAGAGGATTTATCAAAGGCTCTGATATGCCTTCCTCAGAAGACTCATTCTGATATCATAAAAAGTTACATCTCCTCTATTCCTTCAATCACTGATCAAGACATTCAGATGAAGGATCTTTCTGCAGATTATGAAGATGATCTTGCAGAATTCCTTGATGATAAAGAAGATCACCCTACTCCACCAGATACAACAGTTTCAAAAATTGTTTCCTCACCTCCAAATCTCTTATGGAATGAAGAACCAATGCCAAGCTTTGATGAAATCTGGAAAGACACAGATGCAGAGTTTGACAAAGATGAAGAAGAAAGATTAAAAGCTCTCGAAGCAATCAAAAGAATTGAAGATTTATATAATAAGCCAATTTCTTCTTCTGACTCTGAAGATGATGATGATGATAACAGTGATTCTGATGACACATTGTCAAGAAAAAGAAAGAAAAGAACAGCTAAGTCAAAGGTTGTTCCCAAGCCTCCAAATCCAAAGAATGACATTCCTCTTTATATTTTGTATGATGTTCCTCTTGATGAGAAAACTCCTCACTAGATGAAGCTCTCTAGAAATGAGAATAACAGGAGGAAGAAATTCAAGAAGACTGGCTACATCCCTGACAAACCTGTCAAGCATAATCATCCTCCTCCTCTTCCTCCAGCAGCTGGTGCAGCAGTATCAGTAGGTGTATCATCCTCTTCTCAGAAGCAAAGCCTTCAACAATCAGGGAGACCTGGTAGTTCTAGTGGTTCTCAAACCTCTAGATCAGCCAGTGCTCCTCCTTCTAAGAAATCAGCACTTGCCTTACAAGAAAGTCAAGCCATTATTTCACCTTAAATATCTTCAGAATACAAACATCACATTCTGATGGATCTCTTTACAGAGACAAAGCACCTCAAAAGGTCACTCAAGATAAAGATGATTCAGAAGATATTTATTATTCTCCAGATCCAGAAGAAGAGAGAATCTGTCAGATGGCAAGACTGAAAGAAACAATTGCAGCTGCACAGATTAACAAGGCAAAAGCAGAAGGCAGAGATTTCTCAAATATCTCAACTATGTCAGAATACAGAAGGAAAGAACTTGAAAAGTACAAACCATGTAAAGCATTCAATGTTGGGGAATATATTGATATGCACCCAGAAGCATTTGTTCCTCATGTCAGAGAACAGACAATCATTGGAGCTCAAGATCTATTTATCAGCAAAAAGCAATCAGAAGATCCTAACAGGAAGATCATATTCAAGCCATCTTCTCAGGAACAAAAGTCTTAAATCATTGCTTGTTTATGATTGTAAAGTTTCTAAACTCAGAGCATCTTATTTTTATCTTATCTGATGATCTATTTAATTCTGTCATTTATATTTCATTTTATCTTGCTCTTTTGATTATACTCTCTGTTGTATTTATTCAATTACTTGTCAAATAGTATCCTAACCCAAATAGGGGGAGATTGTTGGAACAACCCTATTACTGATTTGGGATAGGATCACTATATGTTGATTAGGATCTGTATTGACCCCATTGTATAGTCTTAGGGTCAAGTTTAGGCTGATTAGATTAGTCAGAACTTAGGAAAATTCAAGCTCAACAAATGGCGAGTGGCGTTCGACGAATGATCAGCTTCGTTTGACAAATTGTTTCCAGCAGACTGAAGAATTATAGCCAGTTCCAGCGCTCGACGAATTCTGAGCAGCGCTCGACAAATGGCTAGCAGCGCTCGACAAATTCCTTTCTGAAGCTCAGATTAATATTCTCAGTTGGATATCAGTTCTCTGAACACAAATCAACAGAATAACGGATATATTTATTTCTCCTTGGACGTATTCAATCAGCCATGTAAGGATATCTTTCTTATTTATTATATCCTTATATTCTTTCTATTCCAAGAAAAAGAATAGTCATTGACATTTAATGTCAAGGCATCTTTCTCGACAAAAGGAATTGAAAGGACCTGCCAAAATCATTTTGGGTGGCTACCTAGTTCCAAGAAGGATTTAAGTCAGAAAAATATATTCCTTAAAAAAACAGAAGATTTGAATTTGAAAATAGACAAGTTATCAGAGAAGAAAATTGTCAATAGAGATAGTTGATTTTCTTACAGAGAACAGAGAAAAATTTCACCATCTCTCAGTCTCTGTTATCACAGAACAAGGAGAATAAAAGAAGTATTAGAGAAAGAATAAGAAGAGAATATACTATTCTTTCCAGTTTTCTTCCTCATCATGGCAGCATCCTCATCATTCTGAGAACAAGATTCAATTTCTCAGATCTGCTGCAAGATAAAGTCTTTCAAAGAGCAACAACAATCTGAAGATTAATTTCTTCCAGATAATCTGCTACAAAGACTTCTGGTTGAGAAAGCTCTGTTCATAAACTGTCATCAACTCTTATCAGACAGGGGGAGCTTTCTGCTTCAACACCATTTGTCTTCTCTCAGATCATTGACAGAGAAGAACATTCTAAACCTTTTATCTCATCTTATACAGGGTTAATTCTCCCTCCAAAAGTTTACCCAGTGGTGGCAAGACACCTTATCAAAAAATCCTTGTGTGGTATTTAAGCACCTTATCAAAAGCTTATTGGTGTGTGGACACCTTATCAAAAACCCCTTGGTGCCTGGGCACCTGATCAACCATCCTAGTGGATTCCTACCAAGGGTGGTAGAAGAGTAGACGTACCCAGATTTATTGGGGAACTACTATAGCTCCTTGTGTCTTCTGTGCTTGCTTATTTCTGTTTGCTTGTGTTGTGTGCTTTTTGCTGTTTCTGTCTTTATCTTTAACTCTCATTGATTACATATATACTTAAACAGTATTTTAAATTCCGCTATAAAACTAAATAAAAAGTTGCAATACTCTATTCACCCCCCCCCCCCCCCGCCTCTAGAGTAATTTAAGATCTGACCTCCACTTTCAGACCGCCGAGCATTCCATATTTAGTGAAACACGCAAAATACCCTCGAGCTTCTTTTTTTAGAAAGGAGCTCTTTTAGGTATTTCGCGTATTTCGGCATCTGAGAGAGTGCCTCGCAGAAGGGGACGTTAATTTGAATTTGTTTTGAAATACGCAAGAATTTTTTATAATGTTCGTCCTTCATCTTATTATTAATTTTAGACGGATAAGGAATTCGCGGGCTTGAAACATTCGGCGCATTTGGAAAATCCGGAGCTATTAAAATCGAAGAAGAGGGTGGAGGGGTCGGAGTCTAAATATGTACCTTAGGCTCAACCCGCGATGGGGAGATGACTTCCTTGACGCTGCGAAGGGTTATAGCATGGGCATTTTTGCGAGGGTTCGGCTCCGTATTCCCTGCCAAAGCTCTGTGTGGCCGATCTGAGATTATTTTCGCAAGTTGTCCAACCTGCATTTCCAAAAAATTTAGCTATGCAGTAATATTCTGGATATTTGTATCGTTGGACGCAATGTACTTAGCAAAAACTTCCTCGAGCGAAGAATGTTTTGGAGGACGAGGCGGATATCCCTGATGGAATCTGTGAGGAAATCCTTGTGAGAATCCTTGCGGATTCACATTTGGGGCCCGCTGCGCGTTATTTGGATTACTCCAGGAGAAGTTCGGGTGAGTCCTCCAACCCGGATTATAGCTATTACTATAAGGGTTATTGGTGGGGTTGAAGGGGCCCGAACTTGATTACCGAGGCAATCCACCGATTCTTCGATTAAATTATTATTATTATTATTATTAGTATTAGTATTCGCCCATGTTGGAGTGGAAGAGGAAGCAGTCATCTCCGCCACCTGCTTACTTAACCGCTCTACCTGCGAGGCTAAGAAACTGGTGGCATCCACTTCAAAAATCCCAGCTGATTTATTAGGACGCGACCTTGGCAAAGGAGAAAATAGATATAGATGAGGTGATATAATAAATTGTTTTTAAATTATTTTGGCTTTTTCTATTTGTTTTTTTGTTTAGAAAATATATGTACGAGATAAACAAGGGAGGAAGAAGTAAAAGATAAAATTAATAGCGATTTTTTTTCAAAATAACAATAACTCCCCGGGAACGGTGCAAAAACTTGATTGTTTAAATTTAATAGCTTTGCAAAACCTTTTCGGAGAGGATATTAGAATTAGACGGGCATTTTCGAGGAGTCTCGTGAGTACTCCTACATCGAGAAACTAACTGTTATCCTATTTCGAGGAATAGAAGTAACGGTCTATTCTTCTTTCGAAATATCGACGATTACGCCCCGGCTACGGCGCTGAATTCTCTAAATTTGTAAATAGAAAAGGAGAAAGTTTTGCTCGTTTTTGTAATTGCTATCCAAACTAATCTTTCGATGACGGCAAGTGCACCTTATCGCGTATAGTATAGGATATATTGTAGAAAATATCAAGGTCGTATTTTTTCGGATCCTGTTGATTATTTTTACTTTTTAAGAACGTGCTATTATTTTATCGATGAAACGAGTGATTAATTTTATAAAATAAAAAAATGATGACGATGATAATTAAGCGATTACGTGAGTTTAGCGAAAACAAAGATAAATAATTATAAGGAAAAAGAAAAGAAAAGCGCACACTAAATTAAAAACACACGCACTCTACGGAATTGAAATGACGGAATTGAAAGAAAGCAGAAAATTTATCTCATACACGCACGCACTCTACGGTATTGAAATGACTTAATTGAAAGAAAGCATACAAACTAATTTAGCAAAACAAAGACAAGTTAAGCTCATACAAACACCCACTCTACAATAATTAAAAGCTAAATTAAAGCAAAAATTAAAGAAAGCTAAAAAATGTAAACTCATACACACTTTCATAAATGAAAAACTAAAATAAAAATAAATAAAATAAAATAATTTACACTCATACACTCACACACTCAACATAAATAAAATAAAAACAAGAAGAACAAGAACAAAACATATATATTGATTGAAATAAAGATTTACAACTTTTTTTAAGAAAGTTTAAACTTGGGAAAAAAGAGAGCCCAAACAAGGGCTTGAAAAACACACAAACAAACTCACAAAAAAAATCTCACAAGAACACTCAAAAACTCACAAGAACAACACTTAAGTAGGTTCTAATTTTTATGAACCTTTAAAATAAGGGAAAACCCCCCTTATTTATAGGTTAAAAAGTGGGTTGCATTTAGCAAAAAAAATCAGATATTTAGGAGCTAATGAGAAATAGCTGGAGGCTCTAGAAGGAGAGTATGCTGGAAGGAGAGCTGGCGGGTTGGGGTGCGAATAGCAGCTGACGGGTTGGCTTGAGTTGGATGGGGTGCGGATAGCCAATTTATTCCAGCAAAATTTAAAGCTAGGTGGATTTGAACCTGCCACCTCAATGGAGGCTAGCCAAAGCCTTCTCCACTTGGTCAAGCGTGTCTATCTGTATACTAAAGAAACAATATATATATGTATTATTAAGACGGGAAGGGAAAATCAACATCCCGTCGATCGACGGGAAGGGATGTCGATCGGGACTTAGGCTTAGGGTGAAATCAATTGGAAGGGAAGCTGATCGACAGGACGGGAAGAAATATCGACATCCCGTCGATCGACGGGAAGGGAAGAAATATCGACATCACGTCTCGTCGATCGACGCGAAGGGCTTAAGAGAAAATACAAGTTATAATATTGTCGGGATCGACATCCCGTCCCGTCGATCGATGGGGTGGGATGCCGATCGATGGGACTGGGTTCAATTCAAGGAAAATAAGTAAAGAAAATGAGTTATTATTTATTTAACTTATTTATAGTTTATATTTACATATATATACATATAGCTTTTTATTTAATAATTATTTTACATATACATTTACATATATTTAGTATGCTATATATATATTTATTTATTTATTATATTTATATATATATATTATTTTTACTTATATATGCATTTTTATTTATTATTTCAAAATTTTATACTTAGATAAATATATATTTACAAATAATCTTTTTACATATTTTCTATATTGTTTCATACTTAAATAGCTCCTTTTTCATATTGATATATATTTATATACATTAGATAAAACAGGCCATTTTATTTAATATTATACATGAAATGTGTATAATATTACCTAAAACAATGTTCAAAACTATATTAAAATACATGTATTCTACTATTCATCAAAAAGATGTGAAATAAAAAGACAATAATATTAAAATCTCCCTCTTGGAGAACTTCTGAAGTTGGTGATGAAGGACCGCTGTTGTATAAGCTTTGATGAAGCGATCTTCGTTCGGATCTGGCGTGAAGAAATCCTACTTAAGAAATTCGTGGAACTTTGGTGGGAGATCAATTTTCGGCTGAATAAGGCTCTTGAATTCTAGTACTCAACCTCTCTCAAACAGTTCTATCAAAAATGAGAGAAGAGGCCTCCTTTTATAGGAGTGAGTGCTAGCACCTGCGCTAGCGCTACCGCCGGCGCTATCCCGGTATAAAATTTTTCTGCGCGTGCATATCTTTCATTCCAGGGAAACTCTGTCGTCTTGCCTCTTGTGCTCCGCGCTACCGTCTGCGCTATCCGTTATCGCCTGGCGCTAGTGCCTTCTAAAAATGCTCCTGGAATTTCGCTAATCATCGCTAGCGCCTATGCTAGGTGCTACTGTCGTTGCTAGTGGGCATGTTGGAAATATGGGATCAATTTTGGGGGCAACCTTCTTATGTTATCCTTGAGTCAAATGGACTTGTTTCATGCACACTTAAGCACACAAGATCAAATACACATAGGATTTGTTATTCTCAAACCTAGGAGATGTGGAAGACCGTGTTCCAACAAACTCCCCCTTTTGATAATAACAAATCCATTAATGATAAATCAGAGCATTAATATATAAGCATGATGAAACCTACTTGTTTGTGTGTGTGTGAGTGATAACTTAGGATAAATGTTGATTTTATTATTTAGAATTTCTCCCCCTAAATACATGCTCCTCCTATGTGAATGCTCCCCTAATATGTAGGCTATCATTTTAATTAATCATGTTATGTTTCCCTTTTGATAGCGGTTTATATTTATCATGTTAGTTCTCCCCCTTTTGTTATTAGAAAAAGTGGGTAAAGGAAGCAAGAGACATAAAAAGGATTTTTGATAATAAGATAAGGCATGATCGAGCTTTTTAGAAGCAAGGAAATGATAAGGAGTTTTTAATCATAATAATTTTCATAGGAATAAATCAGAGTTTTGAGCATAAATATTTTTAGAGAAATAAATCAGAGTTTTAGCTTAGAAGAATAATATAACATTTACCAAGCAAGTCTACCACTTTGTTGAAGAAAAAAGAATTTGGAGTTTTAAGACTTGAGATAAGCATAAAAAACACAAGGTAAACGTAATGTTGCGGAAGACTTATAGAAATACAAGAAACATCTTTTTGTAAACATGACGATTCATAAGAAGAATTATAAGTGAAAGTCGAAAATGATAAGATGTTTTTGTAGATCATTTTGCATTAAAAAACATTAAAGATTACCAGAAAGGAACCAAGCATGAAAGAAGGATATCAAAAAGAAACCACCACAATGTTATTATAATTCATACATTCAAAATATATCAAACATTGTAGAGAGCATGCTAGGTTATCTAGTGCATTTTATATATAAAGAGAGTATAGAGTTTTTGCATTAGGATCCAATACTCATGAGAAGAAGTGTTATGGAAGATAATGACGTGCACATAAGTGTATTTTTGAATAGAGTGAACACATGATTTAATCAAAAAAATATAAGACAAATGTAGATAAAAGTGCACAATAAAACACAAATAATTTTACCTCCACACCCTTCAATGCACAAAGAAAAGAACAAGTGGTGTAAAGAAAAAAGTTTATGGTTTGCACAAGTCACTTTACTATTCTTTTCAAGGTGCTCAACCTCACAATGCTCATTAAGACTTATAAGGAGGTTGAAGTAGTGCTCGGTGGAGTTATCTTTGTCATTTTATATTTATTTTGTTTTGTACAAAGGTCTCCGAATACACTTATTTTTGCAAACCAATGAAATTTTGAAAGCACAACCCTTTTCTTAATTTTTACGAGTGCAAATAAAAGTTGTGTAGATAAGATACTTGTGCAAATTTAATTCATTATACAATTACAATACACAAACAAGCATTCTTAGATTAAAAGTGCATGTAAACTTTGCCAAAAAGTGAGTAAATTAGTATCATTATCAACCATAAAATATTTACTCATATTTAGAGGCATGCTAAGCTTAGTTCTACACAACTTTTATAATACAATTTGATGCACATATGTGTAAATATATCAAAGAATGATAAAAACAATGGTAAAAGTAGTTTGAAAAAATGAATTGTAATATTGTAGATGGTCTAAATGATGAAGTAAATCATGCTTGATTTTCACAATAAAGTCCATACAGTATTTTTGATATTTTTAAAAAATAATTTTGTTTTAAGGTTTGAACTCTTATAATTGATCTTGGACTTCCTGAGGTCTACCCTATGAGTGGTTCGCCTGGTACTAGGAGATGTGATGGGATGATAGCCCAAATCTCCCTTTCGCAAGATACATGTAAATAGAAAAGTTAAGTTCAAAAGATATTTTTGATAACTTTTATGTTTTATATTTTTGTATTTGATTTTGGCATATATGAATAGAAATCAGACACAAAAACAAAGAAATGAAGTAAAAATATTTTTTGTAATTTGTTTTTTGTATTTTTTGTTTTAATTTTTCAAAAATCAATCAAAAACAGAAATGCAAAAATAAGTAGTACATATAATATAACATATTTTTAGGGATTTTATAAAATTTTAAAAATACAGAAATACAGAGTTGTGTGCTAGCTCCGGCGCTAGCGCTAGCGCAGGAAACAGTGCACTAATTTTTAGGATTTTGAAAAATCTAATTTTTGATATTTATTAAGTGTCCAAAGTTTAGTTTTATGCAGAAATTTCAGAAGATTTGAAAAGGTTTAGATATGTACAAAACGCATAAAACCGGTTTGTTTAAAAATGTGATTTAACCCGAAAGATCTAGGACACATAATTCAAGTCATAATAATCAAAATCTTGCATCGGGGAGAGGTTTAGTGAATATGTCAGCTAGTTGGGAGTTCGTACCAATGAAACTTACCTTTACATTCTCTTTCTTGATATGATCCCTAATGAAATGATGACGGACATCTATGTGTTTGGATCTAGAGTGGTGTACGGGATTATTCGTAAGATCTATGGCACTTTTGTTGACACATTTGAGATCAATGTTTTTGAGATGGAAACCAAAATCCTCTAGAGTTAGGCTCATCCATAAGGCTTGTGCAAAACAACTCCCAAGAGCGATGTATTCAGCCTTTGTGGTGGAGAGTGCAACCGAAGATTATTTCCTACTAGACCATGCAACTAATGATGGTCCTACAAAGTGACAAGTGCTGCTAGTGCTTTTTCGATCTAGTGAACATCCGGCGTAATCCAAATCGGAATAGCCGTGAAGTGTAAATGAATCATTGTGTGGGTACTATAATCCTAATTTAGATGACCCTAATAGATAACGAAAAATACATTTTACCGCTTTTAAATGAGATTCTTTTGGATTGGCTTGAAAGCGGGCACATAAACATATGGTAAACATTATATCTAGTCCAGATGCACTTAAGTAAAGAAGAGATCCAATCATATCTTTATATAAAGTTTGATCAATAGAAATTCCAGATTTATCTTTTCCTAATTTTAAAGAAGCACTCATGGGTGTAGAAGCTTGTTTAATATTTTCAAATCTAAATCGTTTAAGCATATCGTGAACATATTTTGTTTGGCAAATAAAGATACCATCATTTCGTTGTGAAATTTGAAAACCAAGAAAATAAGAGAGTTCTCTTACAAGACTCATTTCAAATTCATTTTTCATTACTAAGACTATTTCATTACACAACTCTTCATTAGTGGCTCCAAAAATGATATCATCAACATATATTTGTAAAATAATTAAATCGTTATTATTATGCTTAATGAAGAGTGTTGTCGGCACTTCCCATGACATAACCGTGCTTTAACAAAAACAATGTAAGTCTATCATACCATGAACGGGGCGCTTGTTTTAAACCTTAAAGCGCTTTTCTAATTTATAAACAAGATTTGGAAATTTTTCATTTATAATATCGGAGGGTTGTTCTACGTATACTTCCTCTTTTATAAATCCGTTTAAAAAAGCACTTTTAACATCCATTTGAAATAATTTTATCCGTTTAAAACTCGCAATTGCCAAAAATATTCTTATGGATTCTAAGCGAGCAACGGGTGCAAAAGTTTCTTCAAAATCTACCCCCTTGATTTGAGAAAAGCCTTGAGCGACTAAGCAAGCTTTATTTCTTGTAATCCTAGATTCACCATCTAATTTATTTTTAAAGATCCACTTTACGCCGACAACGAGATGATTAGATGGACATTCTACTAGGTTCCAAACTGTATTTCTTTCAAATTGATCTAACTCTTCATTCATAGCCAAAAACCAAAATTCGTCATTTAAAGCGGTTGAAATATTTTTAGGTTCAATTTCAGGAACAAAGCAAATATTTGAAAAACATTTTATGACGAGAAGATTGTGTTCTTACCCCAATTGATGATTCCCCAATAACTAGCTCCTTTGGATGATTTTTTGAGAAGTATAAGATGCTTGGGGCACATATTCATCTTCCTTGGCCTCCTCCTCCTCTTCTTTGGAAGGTTCCTCTTTGTCTTGCTCCAAAGATGGCAGAGGTTCATCATTTGTACCTGTAGGAAGTCTTTCTACACAAGGAATAAATTCATCAAATTTAACATTAATAGACTCTTCAACCTTACTTGTTCTTTTGTTAAATATTCTATAAGCTTTACTAGTTGAAGTATCCAAGAAATATTCCTTCATCACATTTTTCATCAAACTTTCCTAAGGCATCTTTTGTATTTAGAATAAAACATTCACAACCAAATACTTTAAAGTATGATATGTTAGGTTTCTTTTGATAATATAGTTCAAATGGTGCGAGATTTAAAGATGGACGAAGCAAGACTCTATTCATTACATAACATGATGTGTTTATGGCTTCGGCCTAAAAGGACTTAGGTAATTTATATTCAGATAGCATAGTATGTGTTAGTTCTTGGATTGTCCTATTCTTTCTTTCTACAACACCGTTTTGTTGAGGTGTGCGTGGAGCAGAGAACTCATGTTTAATACCTAACATTTCACAAAAAGATTTAAAATTTTCAGTTTCAAATTCTCCTCCATGATCTGAGCGAATGCATTTTATTTTTAAATATAGTTCATTTTGAATACGAGTACATAATTTTGAAAATTTGCAAAATGCATCAGATTTGAAAAAGAGAAATAAAGTCCAACAATATCTAGAGAAATCATCTATTAGAACAAAACTATATATTCTACCACCAAGACTTGCGGTGCTAACGGGACCAAAGAGATCCATATGAATTAATTGCAAAGGTTTTGTAGTAGAAATTTCATTTTTGCTTTTAAATGAGGATTTTGTAAATTTTCCTTTTTGACATGGAGAACATAATGAAGATAAATTTCCATTCAATTTAGGCAATCCTCTAATCAATTCCTTTTTAGCTAGCTTTAAAATGAGCTTTATGCTAGCGTGACCTAAACGTCTATGCCATAGTTCTAACTCGTCATTTTTAGTTATAAAACATTTTATAGATGATTTGGAAAGATCATGAAAGGAAACTATATAAACGTTGTGAATTCTAGGTGCAGTTAGTAAAATATCTTTTGTGTTAGGATTAACTATTTTGCAAAGATTTGTGGATGACTCAAATAAAACATCTAATCCTTTATCACACAATTGACTAATAGATATTAAGTTATGTTTTAATCCTTTTACATAAAGAATATTAAAGATAAGAAAAGATTTGTTACCCACTGTACCTACTCTCATGATCCTTCCTTTACTATTATCTCCAAAGGTTACGATCCCTCCTTTCTTCTTTTCTAGGCTAAGGAACTTTGCTTTGTTTCCCATCGTGTGCTTAGATCAGCCCGAGTCCAAGTACCACACGTCCTCTGTTTCCTTAGCCTTCCTGCAAATCTAGAAAGAAGATGAGAGTAAAGATCCAGATACCCAAGAGGTACCACCCATAGAATAGGTGGATGCCATAGGTACCCAGACGTGTGTCCAAACCTATGACAGCTTACACACGAAATAACGGGGGTTGAGACCCTTTTCTGAAAATCTACACTGCTCTTACTGGATCATGTTTGATTTTTAGAAAAAATAGAAGAATTTTTACAAGATGGGCTACCACCGTTAGTATCTAGCGTCGGGCGGTAGAGGTCACTTTGATATTCGAGCCCAAATTTTCCAGAACCATAATATTGGTTTCCTAAAATCATGTCCAGGGATTTTTGACCAATTCCAAATTTTTTGATGGCCATATTAAGGTCATGAGTTTGTTTTTTAAGAGATTAATTCTCTTTAACAAGCATGACACATTTATTTTCAAAGTCTTTTTTGTTATTTTCAATTTGTAAGAAAGAGATTTTTAGTTTTCTCTCTAAGTCCCCCTTTTCTTTTGTTAGAGTTTTGATTTGTGAGAGGGCCTTAGAAAGAGAATCTTTAAGTTCTTTTGTCTTCAATAGGGAGTGCTCACACTCTTGACATGAAACCTTTCTCTTTTCAAAGGAAATTAATTTTTTTGTAAGCTTATGATTCTCTTTTATTATAGATTCATTTTCATAATTGAAAATAATATTATCTTCTATACTTTTATCATAGGCTTTGCAAGTTTGAACAAATTCATCATAAAGTTCTTTAAAGGTGGGAGGAGTTATCTCTGTGTCACTAAGAACACTGGTGTCGTTATCGTTGCTTTTTGCCATTAAACATAAGTTTGCTTCCTCCTCGATGCTTGACTCAGATCTGCTTGATTCTTCAGAGGAAGAATCATCCCAAGTTGCGGCTTTCAATACTTTCTTTTTCTCCTTCGCTTTGTATCATTCTTTTTGTTTCTTTTGATACTTCGGGCACTGGCTCTGAATGTGCCCGGTCTTTCTGCAGTGATAGCACTACAGTGGTGGTCTTTCTGCTTCGTCTTCACTTCCTTTTTCTTTCTTTGATGAAGAGGAAAACCCTTTTCGTCGAGCATCTTTTTGGAAGTATTTCCGGAAGGTGTTTCTTCTTTCCGGATTTCTAGTGAACTTCCTGAAATTCTTCACCTGGAGACCTTCTTCATCTTCATCATCATCATCGATGCTCTCCTTCTTTGACTTTAGTGCCAGTGCCTTTTTCTTTGGCTCCTTGTTGTATTCGTCATGTTGAATCTAGAGTTCTACCTCATGGGTTTTGAGATTCCCAATAAGGTTCTCGATCTGGAGCGTTCTTAGGTTGTGTGACTCTGAGATGGCCGTCACCTTTGGATTGAACCTTGGAGGTAGAGAGCAAAGAATTTTTCTGACAAGGTCCCCGTCCGAGTAGATCTTTCCAAGAGCTTTTGAAGCGCTGACGATCTTGGTGAAGTGTGTGTACATCGAGTTAATGTCTTCTTCAGCATCCACCCTAAATTTTTCATATTCTGATTCCAGTTGGAATAGCTTTGCATCTTTTACCTGTGATGTACCTTCATGAGTAACTTCTAATTGGTTCCAAATATCATAAGCAGTTACACATGCAGAAATTCGATTAAATTCAGTTCGATTTAAAGCACAATATAGAGCGTTCATTGCTTTTGAATTATTTTTGCATTTTAGTTTATCATTGTCGTCTCATTTATCCTTAGGTTTTTGAATCGTAGCATCTCCTACTACAATTGTAGGAGGAGATTACCGAACTTCTACCATATTCCAAACCTCTACATCCATGGTCAAAAGAAAACACATCATCCTATTTTTCTAGTAGTTAAAATCTGACCAGTAAAAAGAGGTGGTCTACTAATACCTGACCCTCAGGAAAAGTGAGATCATGAGATGCCATTATTCCTGGTTGTTAAGCCGATTGGAATAAAACCGCACTGATACCACTTGTTGGATCGGTAGGCGCCCTTAGAGGGGGGTGAATAAGGGTTTCTAAAACTTGTTAATATATTTTGATATACTTGAAAATATAAGAGATTAAGATAAGAAATTAAGCAAATAAAATTGAGACATCATTTTATTAATATAAAAGAAGAGTTTACAAAACTTGATTTCTTATAACGCTAGAAATCAGAGGCGAATACTAATAAAACTCCTTTTCTTTCCTATCCCGACTCGCATCCCCACGAACCGGTGACCCTAGCATATCCTTCCCCGGATACGGCCTCAAGTCGCTCTATCCAATCCTTCGCCGGATATGGCCTCGAGCACACCCTAGACCTAACTGAGATCTAGTCGCCAACACGAGGCAAATTTCTGCCCTAAGTCCTACCCAGACCTAGTCGCCAACATGAGGCGAGTTCACTAAACGATTACAAGAAAAGATGCAAAATAAAAAGACAATAATATTAAAATCTCCCTCTTTAAGAACTTCTAAAGTTGGTGACGAAGGACCGTTGTAGTATAATCGTTGATGAAGCGATCTTCGGTCGGATCCGGCGTGAAGAAATCCTCCTTCAGAAATTCGTGGAACTTTGGTGGGAGATCACTTTTCGGCAGAATAAGATTCTGGAATTTTAGCACTCAACCTCTCTCAAACTTGTCTATCAAAAACGAGAGAAGAGGCCTCCTTTTATAGGAGTAAGCGCTAGCTAGCGCTACCATCGGCGCTATCCCGGTATAGAATTATTCTGCGTGTGCGTATCTTTCATTCCAGGGAAACTCTGCTGCCTTGCCTCTTGTGCTCCTCTCTACCGCATGCGCTATCCGCTATCGCCTGGCGTAAGCGCCTTCTAAAAATGCTCTCAAAATTTCACTAATCATCGCTAGCGCCTGCGCTAGGTGCTACCGCCGACGCTAGTGGGCATGTTGGAATTATGGGATCAATTTTGGGGGCAACCTTCTTATGTTATCCTTGAGTCAAATGGACTTGTTTCCTACACACTTAAGCACACAAGATCAAATACACATAGGATTTGTTATTCTCAAACCTAGGAAATGCGGAAGACCATGTTCCAACAAGTTGTTCTGTCTGAGAGAGAAAGATTCAGGAAGAAGAATAGAGAATAATAAAATTGCTTATGTTGTCAATGTTCCTAAGTCCCCTTATTCTTCTGTCGAAATATAATTTGAATTCCTTTCCTCTTCTACTGTATGCTTAATAGGAATGTCCAAGGAATTGTAATATCCTCCTTCTATTTTGTTGACTGCCCGTCAATCTCTATTTGAATATCTTCCAGAAATAGCTTTATTGTGTCTTTGGAGACTTCCTTTCCATTCTTGGATATAATCAACCTGTTAGAGATCCAATCAAATCCATGTATAACCTCTGAATCATCTTTAGAAAAGAATAAAGAAGATATTCTAATTCTCTCTGTATTCGACGTAGCGTCGAGTATATTTCTCTTTTTATCGACGCACCTCTGACTTCTAATAGAAGCTGCATCGAAATCCTCCTTAGTTTAGAACTGGACTCTGCAGTCGACGTTGCGTCGAATACTTATCGACATATCCATCAAGATGAAATCCTGAACTCAGAGCTCTTCCTTCTGCATCGAATATAAGTCCAAGTTGCATCGACTTCAAATACTGCTTCGACTGATTCTGTCTTCTGCGTTGAGTACATTTCGACATTGCGTCGACTTCAACTTATACATTGACTTCAGTCTGAGTTATTCTTACTTCTATTCGAAGTTACTTCGACTTGCAGTAGAAGCTGCGTCGACTTCTATTCGACGTAGATTCAACTCAACTAAATTTTGGACTCTTTTTGGACTGGTCTTTGACACCCTAATGAGAGTGTGACATCCTAAGACATCTAATGACCAAATTACCCTTTCTATACAACTTGAGTAATGAATCATAGATAATGAACCATTGTTTAACAAGAGGATTTTCCATTTCAGAGGGGGGAATATGCCCGGATTTTATCATGAATCCACATGGATTTCCTAGGTACTATCACCTAATTGTTTTTACAATACTTCTCATTGTTGTATGTTTTACAAATCAGCAAAGTGGGCGCTTAGTTCACTGAAAATCAGTGAAGTGGACGTTGAGTTCGTTGAAAATCAGCGAGCTGGGCGCCCAGATCACTGAAAATCAGCGAAGTGGGGCGCCCAGCTCGCTGAAAAGGGAGATGGTGTTTGGTCTGCCAACATGGAGAGGTGGCATTATTTCTTCTCACATCAGCTTCTCTCTCTTTCTAAAAGTTTTAGTAGGCTAAATGCTCATATTTTGCAGGTTGGTGAAGGCACAAACACTTGGGGACACTTCTAGCCTTGATTTCATGCATTCAAGGAGGTTTTTGAAATTAATCCAGATCATCCGTTTATTCAAAATCTTAAAGTTTATAAGTCTATTGAACTAATTTAAATTATAGGCTACTCGCTTCTCTTGAAATATAATATTTGAATTTTGAAATGAAAAAAGAAAGAATCATCTAAATTTATGTATTTTGTAACCACAAACTATAGTTATATTTTGTCCAAGAAGTAATCTCATTTTTCTCTTGCATGAAACATAACTTTATGTTCTTTCTCGGTAATTTTTCATCGAAAATCCTATGTAAGCTTTGTCCGTTTTCTTACCATCAGACTATAAAAATCTGCTTCGATGTCGAGATGGTTTTTTGGATTTTTTGGTCTTCAGAACATAGTTCCACGGAGCGCCTATTTACTCGATCAATTTTATAATGTGCTTCTTAGCAAGTTGAAGATGATTCAACACTCCAAATATTATATTTTGCAGGTTGCCAGTAAGAGTTATCCTGATGATCTTGATGTTACCAGGGTGATTGATCTTCTCTATGAGACGACTCTGATTTCTAGTGGCTTTACAGTGAGTGCCATTTTAACTCATTTAAATCTTTTGGCTATCTGAACATGTAGGTGATGTCAAGGATTGTTTTGAAGTTTTTTTGGCTAAATCCTACTATTTCCAAACATTAAGGCTCCGTTTGGCACGGCAGTGACGGTCATGAACGCGGTGGCGGTCATGAATGCTGTGGTTATGAACTATCGTTCATGAATGCCCGACCTTGCCTAAGAAACTTCATCTACTTTTATGTTAAAAACTACTTATCTTTTTTGATGGCCATCATAACTGCCCAGTTGCTATTTGGCTACTCAATTTATTTTTTGACCACTTATTGGTCCATATTTTAGCATTGAATAGTTTTTCTTTTTGGTATTTAGTATCTTGGGAAGAAAAACTTGTATTCATGTATGAAAGACAATGTTTACTCTTTTGAAAAAACTTGTACTATTCAAGCAGCTCAATTCTACTATTTTATTATTATTATGAACAGACACATGATTCGCTGGTGAAGGGAATTCTCCATGGGGTTTATATGAAAAGTCTCACGATTCTAGCTTGTCAGCTTTACTATCAGTTCATGAATGTCTTCAATAATGTTGTCGAACTTATCTTGAGTCCCACCTTCCTCATTCAAGTTGGAGTCGTTGCAGCCCCAAATGTGCCAAGAGAACGAATGCTGAATAATGTTTTGACTACATATATATTTTATTTGGTACCTGCAAGAAGCAAGGATGAATAATGTTGTGTAATTACTTTAATTAAAGACAGTAGTTCTATAAGTTCGTATTGAGAGGTTTGAGCTATCTCCCACCCTCTTATTTCTCTATTAATAAATTCAAAAGAATTTTTTTTGAACGAGCTTGTTTTAGCAATTGAGTACTTTTCATTTTGTGTTTGAATTTTTTAACTGAAATTTTAATTAATCACTACAAGAAAAACATTAATTAGGAAGGAGCGAAATTCCTAGCTAAATATAAAATTTTGTTGCTAAATCAAATTAGCAAGAATTTTAGAAACGAAATAATTTTGTAGTTAATTTGAGCTTATCTAAATTTAGCAAGGAAATGTTTCCTTTCTATTTTGCAATAAATTTTTAGCAAGAAAAATATTCCTTTATAATTAACAAGCAAATTTTAGAAGAAAATATTTTTGCTTACTAATTATAATATGGAGGTAAAAAAATAAAATCTATAATAAGAATGCAATCAAAAAGTATTTATCAAAAGTATTAATTTAATAATGTTTTGACTACATATATTTTTTATTTGGTACCTGTAACTGTAAGAAGCAATGATGAATAATGTTGTGTAATTACTTTAATTAAAGACAATAGTTTTATAAGTTCGTATTGAGAGGTTTGAGCTATCTCCCACCCTCTTATTTCTCTATTAATAAATTCAAAAGGATTTTTTTTTGAACGAGTTTGTTTTAGCAATTGAGTACTTTTCATTTTGTGTTTGAATTTTTTAACTGAAATTTTAATTAATATTGCAAATACAAGATTTTATAATATTGTGTGAGAAATTAAAAGAAATATACTGACCAAAAAATAAATTTGGTCACTAAATATATCAATGAATAATGATAAAATAAATACTTTTAGTGACAAAAAAATATAGTCACTATTGTTTTTGTGACAAAATATGTTTCGTCAGTGAATATATTTAGTGACCAAAACTAATTTGTCACAACAATTGTTTTGTGACAATATTTTTGTCACTGAATACAGTTACTGACAAAATTATAATGGTCACTAAATATGCGCATTTAGTAACGAAATGTATTAAGGTCACTAAAAACATTTAAGGTCCGTTCGGATCGCGGGTTTTGGTTTTGAAGAATTGGAATTCAGTAAAAATCAAAACCAACAGGTTTTGGTTTTCCTGAATTCCAATTATGTTGTTCGGCTGCAGAAAGGTTTGAGCTGAAGGAATTGGAATTGGACAATTTTGTTGTTCGGATGCATAATAGAATTCATCCACGGGAATTGAATGAAACTTAAAAAACTATTTAAAAACATAAAAATTGTAGGCTTAACAACACAAATTTTAAAAGACTGAAATTATTCAAATATTTCGTTCTGATAGAGGTTTTGTTCTGATTCTTGGTTTTGTTCTATTCTGTAGCCCCAGGAAAGTGATTATCAAACAATGCTGATTCTTGGTTATGATCAAGAACAAAGCCCCAGATCAAAGAATAATGCCCCAGATCAAAGAAGTGTTAAACAGAAAATAAACAAAAATATTATACCTTATGATGAAGACGAGGAAGATCTGCTGGAATGAACTCGTTCCTACCGAAAACTTGGCCTGCAACAGAACATAAAACAAAGGACTGAGAATGGAGGAGAAGAAATAGGTAGATCTGGAAAAAACTTGAGATGAGAAGAAAGATGAAGAGAAGAGGAAGAGAACTGGGCGAATGCAGGGTCGCGACAACTCACCGCCGGCGAAATCGCTAGGAGGATGAATATCGTGAGGTTCCGTGAAGATGAAATCGCTGGAGAGTTGCTTCCGTGAAAACCTAGCAGCGGGGGGAAGAATTGGGCAAAGGCGGCGCCTAAAACCCAGGGTTTTAAGCAAATCCATTTCCACGGGCAATTCCAACGAACCAAACAGCTGAAAGGCTTTACTAATTCTGAAAACTAAAACCACGGGTTCAAAACCGCTGAACCGAACGGACCGTTTAATGACGGGGCTTTAGTGACAACCGTGTGACAATAAATTTGGTCACTAAATGTCTTTAGTGATCAAAATCCAACATTTAGTGATGAAGTTTTTCGTCACCAAAAGTCAATTTTCTTGCAGTGAAACCTGTCAAAACTACAATTTCTATGTGCTTGAATAGCGACGAAAACTGCCAGTTATTTTTCCCCTCATGATTTTCTACAGAGTAGCCTCCATCAATGGATCGAATCATCTTCTTCATCGCGCTCTTTCAGCCCTAGCCGATCTTTATTCCAGCGTCAAGGATATTAAGAACTCCATTCCTGACCTCTCTTTCGGCTGTGAAGTGAATCGAAGAAGCAGTGTCATTTGGAACGGTATTCCATTCTTCCGACTGAAGAAACTCTTTCAGAATTTGATTTTCCTTTTCACAAATCAAGGAGCAAGACTTTCATCTGCTCAGAGATTCGGAGAACAGTCTAAGAAGAAATCCGTTGCCGAATTTCTAACATGAAAGTGTCTGTGAACTGTATCGGAATTTTCAACCCTTTAATTTGAACGTTCTCTGCTCCAGCCATAAAGTGAATTTTCAGCAATTATTAATTATTGCTTTTGCGTTGAAAACCAACACAATATCTGTTTTATTTTTCCAAAACAGCGAGCATCAAATTAGAGTAATCTAATTTATGTCTGCCGCTGTGCCACACAAGCAAGGTATGTCCGATTCTTCACTAAGCGTGGCGAACTTTATTCGAAGAAATACTAGCATTTTATTGACGATGTCGGCTACCATACGACACGAAGCCGAATTCAAAAATTGTACGCCTTTTATTTTCCGCACTTAATTTTAGTACCGTACTATATTACTTTTCATATCCTTCATTTCAAAGTGATCGCATAAATTTTACGAGTGATTAATTTGTGTTATTTGATTATACTAGAGGCTTTGATTAATTATGTTCACGGAGATCCTATAAACATAGGTCACACAATATAATCACATTTTAGTGCATGTTGGTGACCTAATAAGCATCATGTAAATACTAACAGTTCCTCCTTTTCTTCTTCTTCTTTCCTGCAGGAATGATTTCACCTTTTTTAGTTTCTTCCTCCTCTTTTTCTTCGGACTAAATTCCAATTCTTATTCTTGCAGGTTTTGTTTTGGTGAACAACATAATTGAAATTCAGTATAAGTCTAAGGCTTTATTTGGCGCGGCGGTGGCGGGCGGAAAGGGCAGGTGGAGACGGCGGGTTGGGAACGGAGGGGAGGAGGAGGGGATCGAAACGGGGCGTTTTGCCCCGTTTTTCAGGGCACGGCGGGACCAGCCGGAGCAAACGCCGCCGGAACAGTACACTCAGATTTTTGCTATTTTGGAAAACTAAAAACAGGACTTGAACGGAAAAGCGAGTTGCAGAGAGCTGTTGCTTCAAAATTAAGGTTTCTGTTACTTTTTATGCTATTAACATTTAAAAAAAAATCTTAAATTTGTAAGATTATGCAAAATAATGTGTGGAGACTCATTGAAATACATTTTCTTATTGAGCTTCACCTATAAAAAAATATGATGATAAACAAATTTATGTATTGAAATACATTTTAGGAAGCCCAGACAGGAAAAGCAAGTTGCAGAGAAAACCAGGCGGAAAAGCGAGTTGCAGAGAAAATGGTGAACGGGAATATCAGTTGGATGGAAGAGGTTTAGGGCTGACTGATCATTGGCGTTCTTCGTCCTGGTGTTCTTCCTTGATCGTCTGCTGGACTGCTAGAGGAAGGAAAGCCGGAGGCGGAAACGAAGGACTCGCGAAATCGTACTCGCAAAGAAAGGGTGCGGTTAGGCTTTTTAAGAAGTTCTAAAAAATACTTAAAAGTGAGTGCGGATAGCCATATTCGTAGTGATTAGCAATAGCCATAAGATAATACATATATATTTCCATACTTTCAGTACTTGATGAAGCCATATGATGAGGAGAGGTTCATGAAATGCAACGTATATGCTCAGTTTTGTGGAAACAATAGCTCTCTATGACGACTCTCAATTAATAGTGGCTCTGATCATTCCAATCTTAGGATACAAAAAGGGAAATGTGAGACAATTAATATAGGTAAGCATAAACAAAAATATGAAGTGGAAGTTGGTAATTTTTTATTAATCTTTTCTGCATACAAAACATTGCCTTTTATAGACTACATAACATTGTTCTAGATGATTTTATTCAACCGCTAACTACTATATTAACAAAGGTTACATACATTTATGTCTTATTGTTCCTAATTTTTGGATTCTGGTTGAACTAAACTCATGTTTCAACTCAGTGAACATCATTGTTTTATAATTAATTTGATAATGTTGGCACAATGCATCTATGCTCAAATCATGATTTTCACAATCAGATACAACAAGTATAGCACTAGACCACCACCACTTCATTAGTAAACAAGTTTAAACTGAAGCTCTTCTGACTTCAGAGTGACCCATTTCTCCTAAGATCAATTATAAGATGGTCAAACCAAACCACTTCAGCAGGCTAAAATATTTTATGTCATCAAATATTATTAAGATTATTCGGCTGTCCTCTAGGAATTACATCTCAATAATCTTGTTGGTTTTGAGCTTTGTTGACTTGGTCAACAAGTATTTTTAAAAAAGTTTATTATTATGAGTATTAAATGTACAGGTGGAGAAGAGAGTGTGTCCCGCATTTATTGCGGAGAGAGAGTTTGCTTGTTTTATTTTGCCTATAAATAGGCTCTTGTTTTTTGTAAAGGTTCCGGTGAAATAGAAAACTTGTGCAAAGTTTGGTAGATTTTGGAGAGAGAGAGGCTAGAGAGAGAGGAAGTTAAATTGGCCAGAGAGTGAGAGGGATTGAAAGTTTTCGGCAGAAAACTTAGTGAGAGAGAGAGAGAGAGTTTGGAGTGAGAGAGAGAGAGAGCCTTTAATTAATTCCCGCAGGAAATTATTGGTGTCGCCATTTCTCTCGCCAGTTTGGCTCGCCGCCACACATCTCGCATAGGAGCTCTCGCCAGTGGACCTTGCCACTGTACTCGCCAAAGCAGTATAGGTGCAGCTCGCCGGTTGTAGTGCTCGCCTGGGTAGATCTCGCTGATACTGGAGTCTCGCCGGAGTGGTTGAAGGGAGATCTCGCCGTGAGTTGAGGGAGTGCTCGCCGGAGTTGGAAGGAGAGCTCGTGTGGGGTGCATCTCGCGAGAATAGAGGTCTCGCCGGAGTTGTGTTTTGCCGTGAGTGTATTCGCTGTGAAGAGTTCGCTGAAGTGGAGTGGTGTTTCGTCAAGGAGAGGTGCTCGCATTGGTGGTGCCGAGGAAGTGTAGTCGCGTGCCCACGTCACGTTTCCAACAAGTGGTATCAGAGCTAGGTTCCAAACCTTTACTGTGACTCGGAAGGTTTGAGGAGTAGAAGTGATGGAGACGAGCGGAGCTATGCCGGGGCAAGTCCCCAAGCTGACGAAGACCAATTATGGGAATTGGAGTATACAGATGCGAGTGCTACTTGCCTCCAAGGAACTATGGGATGTAGTTCACAATGGCTATGAGGAACGTACTGCTAAAGCAGAGGCGGCGTTAACCAACGCGCAGAAGACGGCGTTGAGAGAGGCAAGGAAGGGAGACAAGAAGGCTCTCTTCTTGTTGTATCAAGGGGTCGACGAGGCGACCTTCGAGAAGATCTCAGACGCGAGAACCTCTAAGGAAGCATGGGAGGTGTTGCAACGCTCCATGCAAGGGGTTGACAAGGCAAAGAAGGTGAAGCTACAGTCCCTCCGTGCGGAGTATGAAGTAACCAAGATGCAAAGCACCGAGAAGGTCGGTGACTATGTGACTCGTCTGCGGACGCTCACAAATGAGATGAAGCGCAATGGGGAGGCAATCGAGGATGTGAGCTTCATGGAGAAGTTGCTGAGATCTATGGCCAAGAAGTTCCGTCATATAGTGGTGGCGATCGAAGAATCGAAGGACCTCAACTTGATGACCGTTGACGAGCTTGTAGGCTCTTTGCAAGCTCATGAGTCCAGGATGCTGCAGGATGATGAAGAAGCGAGTGGCTTGGGAAAAGCACTCCAGACCCAGTTGAACTTTAGGGAAAGTTCAGGAAGAGGAGGCGGCCAGCGTGGCCGAGGTCACCAAGGAAGAGGTAGAGGAAGAAGAGGAGGTAGAAATCAAGGGAGAAACCAGAACTACCAGAAAGAGGGGGAGCAACATCAAGGTAGATGGCAAGAAGGAAGAGGAAGAGGAAGAGGCCGTGGAAGAGGCCGAGGAGATATGTCCCAAGTATAATGTTACAATTGTAACAAGTATGGGCATATAAGCTACGACTGCTGGAATCCGAGGAAGAGAGAAGAAGCTAACCACTATGCAGAGGCTAGGAACAATGGGAACAATGCTGGAGGTGGAAACCCGATGATGTTCCTAACCTACCGATGTGTGGAGGAAGGAAGAAATGAAGTGTGGTACCTGGACACAGGTGCGAGCAACCACATGTGTGGAGACAGAGAGATGTTCACAAACCTTGAACCCATTGGGGGTGAGGTTAGCTTCGGAGATGCGTCAAAGATCTCCTTGGAAGGAAAGGGTTTGGTGGAGACGAAGCTGAATGGGGAGAGAGTACACCTGAACGATGTGTACTATGTGCCAGGGTTGAAGACCAACATCTTGAGCATTGGACAGTTAGTGGAGAGAGGCTATTGCGTCCAGATGAAGGATGGGTCTCTGACAATGAAGAATGGTCAAGGGAAGGAAGTAGTGAAGGTGGAGATGACGGCGAACCGTCTCTTCACGCTGAAGATGGATGCTCAAGAGACAGCTTGTCTCGCGAGAACGGAGGAGTTGCTGAGAGGATGCTGCAGGATGATGAAGAAGCGAGTGGCTTGGGAAAAGCACTCCAGACCCAGTTGAACTTTAGGGAAAGTTCAGGAAGAGGAGGCGGCCAGCGTGGCCGAGGTCACCAAGGAAGAGGTAGAGGAAGAAGAGGAGGTAGAAATCAAGGGAGAAACCAGAACTACCAGAAAGAGGGGGAGCAACATCAAGGTAGATGGCAAGAAGGAAGAGGAAGAGGAAGAGGCCGTGGAAGAGGCCGAGGAGATATGTCCCAAGTATAATGTTACAATTGTAACAAGTATGGGCATATAAGCTACGACTGCTGGAATCCGAGGAAGAGAGAAGAAGCTAACCACTATGCAGAGGCTAGGAACAATGGGAACAATGCTGGAGGTGGAAACCCGATGATGTTCCTAACCTACCGATGTGTGGAGGAAGGAAGAAATGAAGTGTGGTACCTGGACACAGGTGAGAGCAACCACATGTGTGGAGACAGAGAGATGTTCACAAACCTTGAACCCATTGGGGGTGAGGTTAGCTTCGGAGATGCGTCAAAGATCTCCTTGGAAGGAAAGGGTTTGGTGGAGACGAAGCTGAATGGGGAGAGAGTACACCTGAACGATGTGTACTATGTGCCAGGGTTGAAGACCAACATCTTGAGCATTGGACAGTTAGTGGAGAGAGGCTATTGCGTCCAGATGAAGGATGGGTCTCTGACAATGAAGAATGGTCAAGGGAAGGAAGTAGTGAAGGTGGAGATGACGGCGAACCGTCTCTTCACGCTGAAGATGGATGCTCAAGAGACAGCTTGTCTCGCGAGAACGGAGGAAGAGGAAGAAGCATGGCTTTGGCACCATAGGATGGGACATTTGGGTTTCACGGGGTTGAAGCTGTTATCTCACTCAAGGATGGTGACAGATCTGCCAATGATCTCACCACCTCAGAAGGTGTGTGAAGCTTGCACGAAAGGGAAGCAGAAGAGGCAGAGTTTTGAAGGAGGGAAGTCCTGGAGAGCAAGGAGACAGCTTGAACTGGTTCACTCGGACATTGCGGGTCCGTTTGAGACCACCTCAGTGGGCGGAAGCAGATACTATATCACCTTCACTGATGACTTCAGTCGGAAGTGTTGGGTGTATTTTTTGAAGGAGAAGGCTGATGCACTTGACAAGTTCAAGGAGTTCAAGGCGATGACGGAAAAGGAGAGTGGTCAGCCACTGGAGGTGTTAAGGACAGATCGGGGTGGGGAGTACACCTCGAGGCTGTTTGATGTTTTCTGCAAGGAGAATGGAATCTCACACCAGCTGACGGCGGCGTACTCACCGTAGCAGAACGGAGTGGCAGAGAGGAAGAACCTCACCATCATGAACATGGCGAGGAGCATGGTGAAGGAGAAGGGGCTACGGAAGAGTTTCTGGGCGGAAGGAGTGTAGTGTGCGGTGTATCTACTGAACAGATGCCCCACAAAGAGCGTGAAGTTCATGACGCCGTTTGAAGCCTGGAGTGGCTGGAAGCCAAGCGTGAAGCACCTAAGGGTCTTCGGGTGTGTAGCTCATGCTCACATCCCGGAACAAAGAAGGAAGAAGCTCGACGATAGGAGCGAGAAGTGTATCTTTGTTGGCTACGCTCTCGAGAGCAAGGCTTACAAGCTTTACAACCCGATGACAGAGAAGGCCATAGTCTCGAGAGACGTGGTGTTTGAAGAAGGCAGCAGCTGGAGCTGGGATGAGAAGACGAGGAGCATGAAGGGCATGTTGTTCGAGGATGAAGATGAAGGAGGCCATGAGGCTGGAGCCGAGGATGGTGGAGTGGAGCCACCATCACCACCGAGCAGGAATTCAGGGGGAGCTTCCACCTCCCACTCAAGAGGGGAAAGCTCAAGTGGAGGAAATTCTGAAGGAGGCAGCGGGAGTCGGAGTGACTCCGAGAGTCCACCACCCAGGATGAAGAGGGTGGGGGAGCTCTATGAGGAGACGGCCCCAATCCATACTAACTATTCATTGTATTGCCTCTTAGCAGATTGTGAGCCAAGGTCCTATGAAGAAGCTGCCCAGGAGAAATCTTGGAGGACGGCGATGGATGCCGAGATGGCTTCTATCAAGAAGAACGATACCTGGAGGCTAGTGGATCCACCGGCAGGCCACAAACCCCTCGGGGTGAAGTGGGTCTATAAGGTGAAGAAGAACAAAGATGGAGCTGTGGAGAAGCACAAGGCTAGGCTCGTCGTGAAGGGCTACAGGCAAGTCAAAGGAGTGGGCTATGACGAGGTCTATGCCCCAGTGGCGAGGATTGACACCATTCGGTTGATCATCGCACTGGCAGCTCATTATGGGTGGATAATCTTGCAAATGGATGCTGTGGCGGCGTACTTGAATGGGTACCTGGAGGAGGATGTGTACATCGAGCAACCTTCAGGGTATGTGGTAAAGGGCCAGGAGAGAAAAGTCTGCAAGCTAGACAGAGCCTTGTACGGGCTGAAGCAAGGAGCAAGGGCGTGGAATGGAAGGATAGATGCCTTCCTCCAGAAGCATGGATATGTGAAGTGCCCGTACGAGTATGCCCTGTATGTGAAGATAGAGGAGAACGGAGATATCATGGTCTTGTGTCTATACGTGGACGACATGATATTCACCGGGAACAACCCAACCATGCTTGAGGATTTCAAAAGGCTTATGAAGAAGGAGTTCGAAATGACGGACTTGGGAGAGCTGAGTTATTTCCTGGGGGTTGAGGTGAAGCAGGAGGAAGACGGGATCTTCATATCCCAGAAGAAGTATGCAGAAGAAATTCTGAAGAAGTTCAGGATGGAGGGTAGCAAGGCTATCTCCACTCCAGCGGACCCAGGGACAAAGTTGAGGAAGGACTCTGAGGAGGAAGGTGTGAACCCGATGATGTTCAAGAGCCTAGTCGGGAGTCTAAGGTACTTGACCTTCACTAGGCCGGACATCATGTATGCGGTCAGGGTAGTAAGCAGGTACATGGAGGAGCCCAAGCAGGATCACTTCACCGCAGCGAAGCGAATCCTAATATATGTGAACGGAACAAGGGACCATGGCCTGAAGTACTCATTAGGAGGAGAGTTGAAGCTAGTCGGCTACTCGGATAGCGACTATGGTGAAGATATCAATGATCGGAAGAGCACTTCCGGATATTGTTTTCACATGGGGACGGCGGCGTTCTCATGGAGCTCGAAGAAGCAGGCTACTATAGCCTTGTCATCATGCGAAGCGGAGTATATAGCGGCGGCGGCATGCGCCTGCCAAGCCATCTGGCTCAGGAAGTTATTGGATGAGTTGCATCATGGACAGGAAGGGCCAACGACAGTGTTAGTGGATAACATGTCGGCCATCCAGCTCGCGAAGAACCCAGTGCTGCATGGGAGGAGCAAGCACATCGAGACGAGGTATCATTTCCTTCGTGAGCAAGTGGAGCAGAAGACCGTGGAGGTCATGTATTGCCCTACCGGAGAGCAGGTCGCGGACATATTCACTAAGGCATTGAAGACAGACACGTTCGCGAAGCTCAAAGGCAAGCTCGATATGTGCGACCAAGCTTGAGGGGGAGTTTGTTGGTTTTGAGCTTTGTTGACTTGGTCAACAAGTATTTTTAAAAAGGTTTATTATTATGAGTATTAAATGTACAGGTGGAGGAGAGAGTGTGTCCCGCATTTATTGCGGAGAGAGAGTTTGCTTGTTTTATTTTGCCTATAAATAGGCTCTTGTTTTTTGTAATGGTTGCGGTGAAATAGAAAACTTGTGCAAAGTTTGGTAGATTTTGGAGAGAGAGAGGCTAGAGAGAGAGGAAGTTAAAGTGGCGAGAGAGTGAGAGGGATTGAAAGTTTTCGGCAGAAAACTTAGTGAGAGAGAGAGAGAGAGAGAGTTTGGAGTGAGAGAGAGAGAGCCTTTAATTAATTCCCACAGGAAATTATTGGTGTCGCCATTTCTCTCGCCAGTTTGGCTCGCCGCCACACATCTCGCATAGGAGCTCTCGCCAGTGGACCTTGCCACTGTACTCGCCAAAGCAGTATAGGTGCAGCTCGCCGGTTGTAGTGCTCACCTGGGTAGATCTCGCCATCTTCATCTCGCTGATACTGGAGTCTCGCCGGAGTGGTTGAAGGGAGATCTCGCCGTGAGTTGAGGGAGTGCTTGCCGGAGTTGGAAGGAGAGCTCGCGTGGGGTGCATCTCGCGAGAATAGAGGTCTCGCCGGAGTTGTGTTTTGCCGTGAGTGTATTCGCCGTGAAGAGTTCGCTGAAGTGGAGTGGTGTTTCGTCAAGGAGAGGTGCTCGCATTGGTGGTGCCGAGGAAGTGTAGTCGCGTGCCCACATCACGTTTCCAACAAATCTTGTATGTGCATTCTCGAATACTCAGTTGCATTTAATTTACACACGTGTAGAAAATACTCCTTCGAGTAAGAACAAAAATATACAGATTAATAGCAACACAAGTATGCTATTCAATGCACAAATAATTAAACGGTCTATATATGGACCCAACCGTCAAATAAATAAGTCAACGGAAGAACAAATTAAAACATGAAATAACCAAATTATCTCATTCTATATTATAACTGATCGATCGAAACATATTCGAAATCATCAAAAATAATGAATCTAGCTGTCGTTCACAGCACGCTTGGCTTTCTCAATGCTGTCAATGACAGAATCCTTTGCATCCTCAGCTTTCTCTCTTACAGTTTCTTTCACCTTCTCTGCTGTTTGCTTTGCGGAGTTCCATGCTTCTTGGACGGTCTGCTTCGCCTTCTCCCCTGACTCCTGCGCTGTGTCTGCGGCTTTTCCCGCCGCCTTCGCCCCCTTATCGATCACCTATTTTAAAGTTTTCAATAGAGTATCATAATCTGATCTAGAGTCTTATAGTTGAACATGAAGAAGAAGGATCGGAGAAGAAAAAATGGCTGATTTGATAAAACAAAAAATAGCGTTGTTTTTCTCAAGATTCCATTCCTTTATTTTATTTTGAAGCATTAAGGAAAGTTGAGCATTATTGGAGCTCATATTCATAATTCTCATGCATATGTGAAAATATTTGGGTCAGGGTCCTCGACACTGTTATACGCACACCATATTGTGTAGCTTGGGACCCGCTGTATTGTGAAATTCCTTTATTTTCATTGGTCCCCCACGCCTTTCCTCCATTGCATGACTATATAAATGTCAATTGGCCTTTACAACTCTGAAATTAATTTTCTACAATTAATCTTTTGTCTAGCATAAATTTAATTATCAAGAAAATTCTATCATAGTATCACATAATTAATTAATGTGTCAAATAACTTTATTTATTAATTATTATAATTATTATTTATATAATTTAAAAAAGTAAGATCTAATTAATTAATTAAATTAATATAAAATAATTTATAAGAACAAAATAAAATAAATAAGTTTATAATATAAATAATAAGTAAAATTGTGGTGAAGTTACAGTGAAGTTATAGGCTTCGTTTGACGCAGCTTATTTGCTCGGATGAGTTGGGTCATAAACACGGTTTGGCAAGACAGGTTATGACCGCTGCCAAGAAATAAACTAATTTTGAGAATGCGACCAAATATTAATAAATTCTTACTCGCACAAAATCAAATCAAAATATCGTGGTTAACCGCCGCACTTCAATTCAAGTTAAACTTTTTCGAGTTAAAATTCCTCTGAAGACTCAGATCGAGAGAAAACGTCGAACCTGGTCGGCGGAAACGTCGTCAAACGTCTCCCTGGTGGTAGCCGCCTTCTTCTCCACCTCATCTGCCGCGGCCTTCACGGAGTTGTTCACCTCCCTCTCCAACGATGCCTACAGCCATAAATGCTTCGCTCTTAAGTCATACACATAGACAATAAATACTGTAGGCAGAAGCAACTGAAACAATGATAGGATAAAAAACCTTCAGTGGCCTCGTGGGAACGAAAGAGAGGGTCCTCACATGAGACGGAAAAGCTTTCCCGGGAAGGAGCTTTGGAAGCCAATTTACATGAACCAGATTCGACATTATTTCTATCTTCTTCCACCCGCTTCTACGCACTTCCTTCCTCTCTAGTACTGTTTTCTGCATCATGTCGCTGTATGGTTGAAATACTTATAGACGGGTGACCGGCGATAGTTACGGCCACGTTGAGTATGGAGCGGTTTAACCGGCAGGTTGTGGCGTGGCACAGTTTCAGCAGTTTAGTTATGTTTACGAACCTTCACCGCTTCTTCTCTATCTCATTTTCGGAGAACTGGTGATGGACCGAAACTTCTCTAAATAACGGCTCTCCACCGCCATTTCTTCGTATTATCAGTTGCACCAGAGAAAGAGGAAGTGGTATATATTAGTTATTTTAAGGCAATTGTTAACCGCACTCGCCATTTGGCTATCCGCACCCATTTAAAAGTGTCTTTTTTAGGTTCTGTAAAAAAATCTAACCGCACTCTCATTTTAACGCTCGCCGAGCCCTCATTCTCGCACTCGCCGACGCCGACACCCTCCTTCTCGCCGAGCCCTCCTTCTCGCCGAGCCCTCATTCTCGCACTCGCCGACGCCAACACCCTCCTTCTCGCACTCGCCGACGCCGACACCCAGTTCCCAGTAGAAGGACGGAGGTTCAGGGAGAGAAGTAGACGCCGACACCCTCCTTCTCTACCCGTTTGCTTGATTTTGAGTTGAATTTCTCTGCTGTTCTGCTCACGTCGGGTGTGCTTAGCTTAGGATAAAAAAAATCACATTTCAGCTTGCTAACATTTGTTGTTAAAAAAATTCTAATTCTATTTGATAGCAGTTCAATGTAAAATATTCGAAATGGAAGCATAGTGTCATAGAAAATACAGGCACGGGTTAATAGAACCGGTCAGAAAACAATTTGCAAACGCATATGTACGTGATATCTAAAGAAAAATTTAACATCGTGCTAGAAGGCCTTCAGGAAAAAGTCTAAAAACCAGAAGACAAACCTTACTCATCTTGCAATCTGTAGATGGTTGGGGACACCAATGCGGCTTGAAGCATAACTTTTGGATGCAATCATAACTTGTGTTGAATGTTAACTTTGTTTTTATGGACTCTAAAACAATGACATTGAATTATATTTTAATGGTGTTTTGTGAAGTTTATTTATATCAATGTATTAGTAGTGATATTGTTTACAATTCCTGAATTTTATAATTTTCATAAAAATTGGTTTGCGGATATCAATTTTGTTTGCGGATATCCATTTTGTAAATCACTGATTTGCGGATATCAAATAGTTGCTGATAGCCAAAAGTGCGGTGCTAATAACAATCGCCCATTTTAAAAAGTGTGAAATCCAAAGTGATTACATTGGATTCAATACATTAAAAAATTATTTAGTGCGCTGATCCCGCAAAAAAAATCTGCTTGAACGGATGTGTGCCACCTGTCCCAATTCCAAACCTAGTATTTTCAATTATCTGGATTGGGATGAGGAAGGGAACACATTTTTGTCCAAGAAGTGCACCGAAAAAATTTTAGGACGTTGTTAATAGCAAACCTAGTTTTGCTATTAGCAAATCCAAAAAAGCCGGATTCAATAATTTTGAAGTCTTTTTTAAACCTAAAAAGGCTCTATTAGCAAACCATATTTTTCCTTTCAGCCTCTCACGAAAAGCCTCGCTCAGTCCTTTCTTCTCCCTCACGAAAACCCCCTCCGCTCCCGTCAATCCTTGCGATTTAGGGTATTCGTCGCCTGCGACGCCACCTCCCTTAATTCTTCATCTCCGGTTAGGTATTCAACGACGACTCCTCTCTTCTTCGACTCAGTGCACGGCGCCGTCTACCTCAAACCACGTCAGGTGCACCGCTCAGGCATTCCACTCAACTCTGTCCCTTTTCAATTTCGGGATTAGGTATTATGCTGACGACCGGCAGTGTGCCGATGGCGGCTTGAGCTCAACTTATGCAACTTATAAAGCATCTTATTTAGACCTGCATGTCATTGCAAGATACTTTGAGATAAACATTGTTTTTATAGAAAAGGATGAGTATAATCAATTTAATTGAATAGCTGAAACTCAGACAATCAGCTATCAAAGTTTGGTATGGGCAAAACTTGGGTGGCATTTGGTTAAGCTTTTCAGTTGTTGTAGTTGGAGTTGGGGAACACTTCCGGCTCTCTTGTTTCTTACACCGGATTAGCCCACGTGAGCTTAGAGACGTCAGAGCGTGACTCTCTCCGATGACTGAAGTACCAACGAACGCGGGGGTCCGGGGGCGGCGAGCCCCTGGCGGCGGTCGGTTTCGTGGCCTATTTCGGATTGTAATATCCGGGTGTGCGGATATCCGGGTTTCGGTTCCGTGGCCTATTTAAAGGCGTGTAACCCGGTTCTAGGGTTAAGGTTTATTTCAGCATTTTTCGGCTGAGGGTTTTGGAGGCGTCTACGAGGAGTTTCGTGTAGAGGCGTTTCCGACGGTGGTTCCTCCGTTTCTTGTCCAAAGAGAGGGGTGCGAGGTAGGATTGGTTTTGATCCTTGTAACCTTGTGTGTTTTGTAATCTTTTTGGTAAATACAAGAAGGTAAAGCGGAGGCGGGATAGGGGATGCAGCCCAGTTTTGAGTGAACCTCATAAATCTGTGTTCTTTGTGTTTTATCTTTTGTTTTGCGTTCGAATCTCTCTTCTCGGCACCCCACGATTTTCTACAGTTGTGCTGCTGGGACGCACCATCATTTTGACAATAAGAGGCATTTAGTTCCACTTTTTTCAAATCGCCGTTTTA
The DNA here is from genome assembly GCA_033032865.1 of Dactylorhiza incarnata. Taxonomy (NCBI): domain Eukaryota; kingdom Viridiplantae; phylum Streptophyta; class Magnoliopsida; order Asparagales; family Orchidaceae; genus Dactylorhiza; species Dactylorhiza incarnata. The sequence goes on from JAWHQI010000003.1 coordinate 21,117,836, forward strand.
TTAAGCTCCGATGTTTTCCTTATATTCTCAGCCGCGACTTTTTTCTGCTGTGAACCGTAAAAGACGCGCAGCTCTTCCTTCCGGAAACCCAATCCTGATATCGCGAGCGGCTTCCAATCCCCCCTTCGCTGTCGACGGCGGCTAAAAACCCTGCTCAAATCTCGTCGTTCTCTCCGTCGGTGTTTCTCTTCCGTGCACACATCTCTCCGTCGGCGTTGTTCTCTTGGAAGTTCTCCTCTGGTATGTTTTCTTCCTGCTTGGATCTTCTCGCCGGATTGCCGCTTATTTGGGTTGCTGATTTCCTGCAATTCATGTCATTTTTTCAGATAGGAGAAAATCGTCACCGTTCTCTTTCTCGCTAAAGTTCTCTTTCCGTAGGTATCCCCCTTCTCATTCTGTCCAGTTTTTACAGTTTGATAATGGAATACTGTTTTCTAAATGGAAACCATTCCTGAAAGAGATCCTAGCACGGAAAGAGATCCTAGCACCATTCCTGATGTCGTTTTTTTCGGTTTGATAATGGATCACAGTTTTTGATATTTTTTCAAGTTTTTGACAGTTATTCGAAATGGATTTTACAGTTTGATAATGGATTCTGTTTTCGAAATGGTTTTCCATCTCTGTTAGAGGTTGTCTTCATAACACTAATCTCATGTTATTGAGGACAACAAAATAGTTCCACTACAAGAAAATCATGTATTACCGATATTTGTATATACCTTTAGCGTCGTTTTTCAAACATCGCCAAAGTTATAGTGACGTTTTTATAAACGCCGCTAAGGCGTCGCGTAATATATCGTTGCCAATTACATGCGACGTTTTTGCATGGTAAACATTGGCCGCACTTTTCTGAATAAACATCGCCAACAATGACCACATTTTTCTGAATAAATGTGGCCAACATTGGCCACATTTATATGAGAAAACGTGGCCAACATTGGCCACGAGTTTTCAGAAAAACATGGCCAATGTTGGCAACGTTTATTCAGAAAAACGTGGCCAATGTTGGTGACGTTTATTCAGAAAAACGCCGTCAATTTTTGTCTAATTTAAAAAAAAACTAATTTTGTATTCCGTGCAACATCCAACTGAACATAGAATTTCTACTTTGATTTTAAACTGAAGGCATTTACAGCAACTATAACACTTATTGTAATAAAGGACTATAGCACCAAAATGACAAAAAATAGGCACATTTCGAGAGCAGACTAATCATGATTTAATTACAATCATATCAAAAGAATACAAAGCTTGGAAGCTAAAGTAATCGCAACCAAAAGTTTAATTTTAAAAAAAGTCTACAAGTTTTTTCATCTTACAGCACGGGGCACTTCTTCGTATACAAACATTTATAACCTTTGCATGCAACATAAAAACTCCCAACAAGCAATCAATACAAAAGAAATAAAACTTCTAAATTAGAAGTTACACAAAGGAAATCAAACAAAAAAATTTGTTGCAGTTTTGGACTTTGGACCGCAATTTTTGTGATGAATCGGTGGCTGGATTCAAGGATTTTCGCACTGATTTGGACTCCAGGATGTAGTGGATGCTGAAAGTGGACAGCCAAAAGATGGAACACCACTGACAAAGTTTTGGAGGGTTGGAAACAGAGGACTGGCCGGCCAGGGGTGCAGGCTGCTTGGGGAAGTCACTGGTTGGACTGGAATGCTGCAGGCAGTTGAGTACAGCTTAAGCAGCACCTGGAAAAAATTGAATAACTCTAAATAGCTGCCTATTTAATTAGAAAAGAATTGAATGAGCACTTAAAATAGCCTAAAACTGAAACTATCACTGCCATTAGAAACAGAACATGCTATGATAGGACATACTCCCCAAATTCCCAAAAAAATGGCATGATAGGTATGGCCACCTGAACTTTTTTTATTTCGAAAAACTAAGTGATGAAAAACTGATAATAGGGCTGCCATCAATAAAAGTATAAACCGCAAAATTCCAAGGATGTGCTCTAAACAAAATGCATAGAACCACCTTTCCAAAGCAAAGAAACTGATAAAGAAATTAAAAAATTTCAAGGTTTACATAAATTAGTATCTCTAAATATACAAAAAGAAAAATGTAATCGATTTGATGAGATTCTAAAAGGAATGGTAAATGACTAAGGAAATACTGGATTTCCAACAATCCAGTGCAAGGCTGCAGTTTATGAGAACTGCAAGCTGCAAACTGCAACCTTGCGGTTCTCATAAATGCCGGCTGCAGTTGCAGTTTTCATAAACTGCACCCTTACATTTTTTCCAAAGTTGTAAAAAAAGAATTTAAGTGGTAATTTTGCAGGCTATATTAAATACACACTTCATTCTTTGATATTTGGATCCTTCAAAATTACCATGAGCTTTGCACCAACAGTATCTAGGCACTTCACCTTTGTTAATTAATTCTTGACCATACAGACCTTTGCAAAAGTATAATAAGGAATCACTATAGCATTCACTCTACTCACAATTTCCTTAACCATGAATCACATCTCCTATTTAGATAAACCTAATAATCTTATATCCAGTGGTGTACTGCATACACATATGATATTAAATGTTACAGCCTTCACCAATAGAACCATATCACAATCAACAATGTTTGAGCTGGTCCAGCCTACAAAAATGGAAGGACTAACTTGGGTTGTGCATCAAAGGCAACCAGAAATGACACCAATGAAATAGTTCTACCAAAGAATACACAAAGGGAAGTACAATATAGTTAGTAGGAGTCATATCACAGAATCTACTACGACATTTACAAAGAACTGACAAACAAATCCTTGTTCAAGTAAGTTATTGAGCCCTAGTACAATATTTTCAATAACCTGCTCCATTAGTAAAATAAAACTTTAAATAAATGTGATATATTGTATAAGAAAACACGCTAAACAAAAATGAAAAGCGAAGATGTTTGGTATTGTAGCAAAATGAAAAGCGGACACCAAATTGTTTGGTATTGCAGCCGAAATAAAACTTCACTTACCACAATGATTACAATTTACTAGCCACTAAATTCAAACGACATAGAACAACATGAAGTTAAGTGACGGTGGTTACCTTCAGATATGCCATGCCATGATCCTTCAAACACCCATCATGATACTCTATCTCACACTGCAGGAAAAATATAATCCATTAAAGCAAGATGCCAGTAACAAGGATACCATTGGATAAAAGTAAGAAACTAAGAAATTAAGTTAGCAAAATCAAAAACAAAAATAGTGCAATCACGGAAAAGACATACCTTATCAAAGATAATTACAGTACGTCTATCAAATCCAGATCTTCTAAAATCATGTTATCTGGAACAGTAAAAATCAAAACTATAAAAGTCATTATAACTTCTAGCACAGAAAAGCACAAGATAAGTTAGGCTAAGATAAGACAATCAAACTCATACAATCTCACAAGTTAATGCAAACATATCAATGGAAGAACCAACATAATAAATAATGCTCAAAATAGAACTTAAGCGCATAAAATGTTGAGATACTTAATGTGAAGACAAAGGGAAGAAGAGCAACAGCCAGTTACAGTTTCCAAGTATCACATCTACCGGGAAGAAGGTGAAGCAGCCAAAGGCTTAACTGCCAGCAGAAGTCGAAGCATCAGTTTTGTCTTTCTATGTACCTGATAACAAGAAAGAATTTAATGCACTTTTCTATATAAATATGTTGTATGAACCGTATGAAGCATGGATGAGAACTTTGAATGAATGAAGTATCTTCCCTGATCTTGTCTCCCCCAAAATTTTCACTTTTCATTCTATTTCTCTGTTTTTTCATCATGGTATCAGAGCGAGGTTACTCGTGTGTTTGATGGTCATCAGTGGGAGGGTGTAGTTGGGTGTCATCTTTTTACATTCATTCCATATCCCATCATCACATGGCGGCACCTAATACATCCCACATGTTCAATTTTACCCAAGCTGGTGTCCCCGTCTTTGACGGAGAACACTATGATTTTTGGGCTGTTCATATGTGCCTTGTGTTCCAGTCACAAGGGCTATGGCATTTCATTGAGAAAGAGGAAGCAAAAAGCCACCAGAAACATCAAAAGGGAAGGAATCAGATGTTGAAGCCTTGAAAGCAGAGCAAGAAGAAGCAAAGCTAGAAGCAAAAGCACTTCTCCTACTGCATCAAGGAGTAAACAAAGACATCTACCCAAGGATCATGGGGGCAGCCACACCAAAAAAGGCATGGGACATCCTTCACAGTGAGTTTCAAGGCTCCGAGAAGGTAATCTCTATAAAATTGCAACATCAATGGAAGCTTTTTGAAAACATTGCTATGAAAGAGAATGAAACAATAAAAGAGTTTGTGACAAGATTAATGGGTATTGTATACCAAATTAGGAGTCTAGGGGACAAATTGAAAGATAAGAAGATTGCCCCTAAAATCCTAAGGTGTTTACCCCCAAAGTTCTATCCCATTGTCACTACAATTGAAGAGACAAAAGACCTTAAACATCTTTCAATATCTGAGTTGATGGGGTCCCTACAAGCCCGTGAAGAAAGGATAAAAGGGCCTAGTAGTGAGCTTGAACATGTTTTTCAAAGCAAAAAAAAAAAATTAACACATCTGAAAACGGTCCAACCAGAGCTCCAAAACTGTCCATAAGAGGTAGGGGAGAGGTAGGCAAGGAGAAACGAGAACCAATGAATCCAATAATAATCAACTTTACTGTGTCTTGTGCAAAAGAACAAATCACACAGCCTATGACTGTTTTTATAAATGTAAAAGGTGTAAAAGGACAACACACATGCAAAAGGATTGTTGGTCAAAAGACAAGAAAGAAGATAAGAAAGAAGATAAGGAAGAAGCCAAATTCATGGACACAACAGAAAAACTTTTGATATCTAGAACCAATTCTGATTCAAATGAAACTTGGTTCATAGATAGTGGCTGTTCAAACCATATGTCCCCCAATGAAAAAATCTTTACTAACCTTGTTACTACCAAGAAAACCCATGTGATTCTTGGAGATGGGAAGAAGTTGGAGATAAAAGGGACAGGAACAGTGGTTGTTCTGTCAAAAGAAGGGGAAGTCAAACACATAGAAGGTGTACACTTAGTGCCAAGACTATCTCAAAGCTTGCCGAGTGTTTGTCAGCTCATGAGAAGTGGGTACACAATTACTTTTGAAGGAGAATATTGTCACATTATGCACAAAGAATCAAGTGTGTGCATAGCCACTGTAAGCATGACCCCTAACAATATGTTTCCAGTGAATCTAAATGAGCCAGGTGAATGCGCATTCTCTTGCTGCACAGCCGTGTCCTTGTGGCATCATAGATTTGCACACTTAAACATGAAGGACCTGCTGCTGCTAAAGCAAAAGGTGATGGTGGAGGGGCTACCAAGACTGGAAGGAGAACCTGCTACTTATGAAGGGTGTATAATGGGGAAGAGTCACAGGCAACCATTCCCAAAAGCATCAAACTGGAGAGCTGAAGAACCTTTGAAATTGGTCCATGCTGATCTCTGGGGGGCCAGCATCCTCTCCCTCCATTGGAGGAATGAAATATTTTTTATGTCTGACTGATGATTATTCCAGGTTTTCCTGGATTTACTTTTTGCAGAATAAATCAGAGACCTTCACAAAATTCAAGGAGTTCAAGGCTGTTGCTGAGAAGCAAAGTGGCCACAACCTAAAATGCCTAAGATCTGATGGTGGTGGGGAATTCACAAGTCTGGAGTCCAAAGCTACTGCAAGGATCACGGCATCACTAGGGAGCTCACCTCTCCCTACTCACCTGAACAGAATGCACAGCAGAAAGGAAGAACAGGACTATCATGGAGAAGGTAAAAGCTATGCTACATCATCATGGTCTGCCCCAGGAGCTGTGGGCAGAAGCTGCTCAGACGGCTGTCTATGTGCTTAATAGGTCCCCAACCAGAAGTCTAGAAGGTGTAAGTCCATATGAAGCCTGGAGGAAGAAGAAGCCCAATGTGCAACACCTAAGGACTTTTGGCTGTGTAGCCTACAAGCACATTCCAAAAGAAGGAAGAAGGAAGTTAGAGATGAAGGAAGAAAAGGGGGTTTTTATTGGATATAGCCAACAGTCCAAGGCTTATCGAATTTACAATCCCAAAACCAAAAAACTGAGCATTTCCAGAGATGCTATCTTCGATGAAGACACAAGCTGGGACTGGGATCAGAATCCTGACAATCCTCATCTTCTTACTGAGGTTGCTGAAATTCAGCCATCACATCCAGTGGAAGACTTAAATACTCATGAGCTGCTGCCACATACTGCAGAACCAGAAAAACTGGTTCAACATGAACATGTTTCAGAATCTGAGGAGGAGGAGTCATCACATCCCAGGTTTAGATCCCTTGCTGAGATCTACCAATGTGAAGAACACACAGCTTTGCTCCTAAAAGAATAACCCGAAAGCTATGTCATAGCTGTTGCAGACCCAAAATGGAGAAGAGCAATGGAAGAAGAGATAGAGATGGTAGAAAAGAATGATACATGGCAGCTTGCCTAGAAGCCAAAAAATAAAAAACATCTTAAATCTGAAATGGGTCTACAAAGCTAAACAAAATGAAGAAGGAGAAATCGTAAAGTACAAAGCAAGAATAGTAGCCAAAGGATATAGCCAACGACAGGGTATAGATTTCCATGAGACCTTTGCACCAGTTGTCAGAATGGAATCTATAAGAGCTTTTCTTGTAATTGCTGCTCAAGCCAAGCTGGAAGTACATCAATTGGATGTAAAATCAGCCTTTCTAAATGGAAGAGTTGAAGAAGAAATCTATGTTCATCAGCCCGAAGGTTTTGAGAAAGTAGGAGAAGAGGAGAAGGTCTACAAGCTCAATAAAGCCATGTATGGATTAAAACAGGCCCCGAGAGCTTGGAAGCAAAGAATTGACAGCCACCTTGCAGGAAATGGGTTCAGTAGAAGTAAAAGTGAGCCATCTTTGTACACCAAGGGGTTTGATTATAATCATTTCCTCATTCTTTGTCTATATGTGGATGACCTAATCTTCATTGACTCCACATCAGAGATAATAAAAGAATTTAAGCAAGTTCTGAAGAATGAGTTTGAGATGAGTGATCTTGGATTGATGAAATTCTTCCTAGGATTTCAAGTCAATCAAAATCCAGGAAGAATTTTGATCAATCAAAGGAAGTATATTGAGCAAGTAATAGAGAAGTATGGTATGAAAGAGTGTAATCCTGCCCCAACTCCAATGTCAACTGGAGCAAAATTGGTGAAAAATGATGAGCCAACTTCAATTATAGAAGCAGAATATAGAAGTCTGGTAGGATCATGTATCTACATAACCAACACGAGGCCGGACATAGAGAAATGGAATGAAAAGTGAAAAATTTGGGGGAGACAAGATCAGGGAAGAAACTTCATTCATTCAAAGTTCTCATCCATGCTTCATACGGTTCATACAATATATTTATATAAAAAAGTGCATTAAATTCTTTCTTGTTATCAGGTACATAGAAAGACAAAACTGATGTTTCGACTTCTGCTGGCAGTTAAGCCTTTGGCTGCTTCACCTTCTTCCCGGTAGATGTGATACTTGGAAACTGTAACTGGTTGTTGCTCTTCTTCCCTTTGTCTTTAGCATTAAGTATCACAACACCCCCCTTAATGCTGAGACCAAATGATTTCTCAGATATATAAAAGTTTGCACCGGCAAGGGTTTCGTAAAGATGTCCGCAAGTTGTTTGTTGGATTGACAGTAGGCAAGCTGGATTTGATTTTCTTCAACTAAATCCTTCAGAAAGTGATAACGAAGGTCGATATGTTTGGTGCGACTATAGAATATAGGATTCTTAGCAATTCCAATGGCAGCCGTTTTGTCACACCAAATTTTAATTCCCTTTTCTTCCTTCTTCAGCCGGAGGTCACTTAGCAGTCGTATCAGCCATACGCCTTCACATGCTGCAGCGCAAACCTCCACGTATTCTGCTTCTGTCGTTGAGAGGGCTACAGATTTTTGCTTCCGTGATGACCAGGATATCACCTTGCTCCCAACCATGAACACATGACCACTGGTACTCTTTCTATCTTCTGAATCCCCTCCCTAGTCACTGTCTGAGAAGCCAATTAAATCTGTGGTGCTCTCTTCTTGGTAGTCCAGTCCAAAATCAACAGTCCCCTTTAGGTAACGGAGGACTCGTTTGGCTGCAGTCATGTGTTCTCAGCTTGGCTTGGACAGGAATCTGGATAGAATACTCACGGCATACTCTATGTCCGGCCTCGTGTTGGTGATGTAGATAAGTGATCCTACCAGACTTCTGTATTCTGCTTCTATAATTGAAGTTGGCTCATCATTTTTCACCAATTTTGCTCCAGTTGACATTGGAGTTGGGGCAGGATTACACTCTTTCATACCATACTTATCTATAACTTGCTCTATGTACTTCCTTTGATTGATGAAAATTCTTCCTGGATTTTGATTGACTTGAAATCCTAGGAAGAATTTCATCAATCCAAGTTCACTCATCTCAAACTCATTCTTCATAACTTGCTTAAATTCATTTATTATCTATGATGTGGAGCCAATGAAGATTAGGTCATCCACATAGAGACAAAGAATGAGGAAATGATTAGAATCAAACCTTGAAAGTGCACAGTTAACCTCACTAGAATTCTCTTGAGGGGGGGGGGGGGGGGGGGGGTGAATAGAGATTTAAAAATACTTTGTGCAATTATATATATATGTGTAATAATCACAGATTTAAGCTTCCCACACACCAACAAGAATTAAGCAAGTAAAGAAGGAAAATAACAAGAAGAAAATCACAGCACAACACAAAGAAATATAGTGGTTCCCCAAACTTTGGGTAGTCCACTCTTCTACCCCCTTGGTAGGAATTCACTATCTTGCACTGAGTCTTTTGATAAGGAGACTCTTAGAACCAGCCTGAGTCTTTTGATAAGGAGACTCTTAGAACCAGTCTGAGTCTTTTGATAAGGAGACTCTTAGAACCAGTACAACTGAATTTTTTGAAGAGAGATTCTAAAAACTCTTTTACACAGTTTAAAAGTGAAATAAAGATAAGGAGAAGAAGTAGAAGAAGTAATTTAAACAAGAAGGAATCTTCTTCCTAGCAAGAAGATTAGAAGCACACAAATAGTGAATGTAATCTCTCTTCTATATTGAGAAAGAGATTGTAAGCTTTTCTCTCTTTTGTGAGAGTTTTCAGAATTTGCAGCAGAATGGCCTCAGGAGGAGAAGATGAAGGTTTTTTCTTTGCTGCAGCACACTATCTGTTTTCTCAGCTTTCTCACTCTTCACTTGGGAGCTCTTCCTCTTTTTCAAATGTATATGGTGGATCACTAGTTCTTATTCTCTGTCGACTTCCTTCTTATTTATAACTCTGTTTCAAAAGATATTGCTAAAGGAGAATAATCAATTAGCAGACAGAGAATTAGAAAGAGATAAACGTTTCCATACTAATTTTATCTGTAGATGGAAAGAGTTTATTTTGATTTCAAATAATATCCAAATAAATATTAATCAAATTAGCCAAGAATCAATTTGAAGGAAAGTCAGATTCAGAACGGCTATAAAAGAATAAAATCATTCCATAAAATTTAGATCTTTAGAAAGAAGGAAAGAGATCTGGCGTGAATGTGAATTTGACATAGAAATCGGCGTGCGTCGATTACTATTTGACGTAAGCGCCGAGTTCATCCTGGCTGGACGTCGAGAGGAGAATAAGGAAGGTGCGTCGACAAAGGTGCGTCGACTTTATTAAATACGCCAACTAGAAGTCAGAGTTGCGTCGACAAAGATTACATTGAATTCTTCTTAGAGTTACTTTGACTTATTCTGAGAGAAACATCGACTACATTTCGACGTTGCGTCGAATTCTATTCGACGCATATTTACTTAGACTAACTTTTCATTCTTAGAAATTATATTCTTCTTAATTCTAGGGGTTAAGATAAATCATTTTTCCAACAATCTCCCCCTATTTGTCTTAACCCTATTTAGAGAGAAATTGTATCAGTATTTAATCAACTCAGCAAGACATTCATATAGGTTAGAAATATGTTAAATAATCAGAAGAAGATAGAATAAGAAATTATATAAACAAATTTCATGTTCAGTTTACTAATCAGCATTTAAGCATAGATAATTGTTCAAATAGAGTATATCATCATTTTTCAGGGGTAGGAGGAGTTTTTATTTTCCTAGTGAATACTTTTGTGGGTTGCTCCTTCTTAGTAGCAGGTGATTCCCTCAGCTCCCCCTAAGTCTCAACAATTTGCTCCCCCTAAGTCAAAGTAGTTTGCTCCCCCTGGGATGGAACTTCCTTTGAGCCTTTTACTTCTTCTTCAGTTTCTCTTTCATCTCCAGCTCCAGTTTTAACTGCATCTGGCTCCTGAGCTCCTACTTCAGCCATCACAGTATCAGCTTCATTTTCTTTCTCTCCTTCAGCCTCAGTTTCCTTTTCAACTTCATTTTCTGCCCTACATGCCTCCCCTTGTAATAGAATCACTTGTTGAGTAGCTTCTCTTGCTATATTGAGTACCTCTGTTAGGTGCTCTTCACTATGTAGCTCAGGTACAACTTCATTCCCAATGGTCTTGAGCAGTGCAAGACTATCCGTTTTTGAAGTAGGAAGAGACTTGTGAGAGAGAGATTTATGACTGGAGAGCTGCCCTTCATCTAACCTCTCCCCCTTCTTGACCTTCTTAGCCAAGGAGGTTAAGAAAGACTTGGTGACCTTAGAGGAAGAGATAGAGGTCTTCAGGCTTTGCACAGAGGCACTGACCCCATCTATTTGGGTCTGCATGTGCAAGATGGATGAATGAATCTTGGAGCAGTGCCCATCCAGCATTGCTTGGAATCTTTGGGCTGTGGATTGGATACACTAAGTGATGAGGTTTTCAGTGGATGGAGATGGTTCAAAATGTGGTGGTGGAGGAGGAGATAATGGAGGAGGAGGAGATAATGGTGGAGGTGTATGTGATGAAGGTGGAGAGGGGACTGTATCATTGTGATGAGGTATATTTGATGGAGAAGGTGAAGGAATAGTGGAGGGTTGAGCATGAGATTGAGTTGGTATTTGTGAAGGTGTGGATGATGGTGGTAGAGAAGGGATGTTTGTTTGAGGAGGAGGAGGAGGTGAAGATGGATGAGCAGGAGAGTTGGGATGAGCAGGAGAGTTGGGAGGAGATGGAGTCCTTTCAGGAATGGCACCAGGTTTGGTGATTTGCCTAGTCCATTTTGAGAAGAGAGCAATGGACATCCTTTTGCCAGGAGGGATGGGAATTCCTTTTGACCTGCATAGGTCAGGGAAGGAGTGGAAGAGTACTTGACTCATAATTCTCATGTAGGCATTCTCTTTGTGAGAATATTTAAAGCCTATCATTTTGAGCAGGCAGCTTGCCCAGTCTACCTTCTTCTTCAGCACAAGGGCCCCCATGATGTTCAGTTGCTGCTTGGGCACTGCATCATGGGTAGAGATCTTACACAGTAATATTTTCCCTACTATATCTGCCAACAGTCTATACTCATCAGAGAAGTCTATTTTCTTCAGGTGGATTGGTCTATCTTTGGAGAACTTCATGGTGATTAACAGATTCTTTATTTCATCAGGGGTAAGTTCCACAGGTTCATCACCTGATAGGGGAATTATTTTAGTTATTCTTTAGAAATGATTTGCTTTCCCTATTTGAACAAAGATAATATTGGACTGTACCTGATGGTAGATCAAAGGTGGTCCTAATGTGTTCTACAGAAATTGAGATGGGTGTCTCATGGATTGTTCCTGTGATTTCTCCTTGTTCAGATATCTGAACATGAGTCATCAGCTCTGTGAGTTCTGTCTCCAGGAGCTTGCATCTTGTGGAGATGAGCTTATCTAGACCAGCTTCAGTGAAGAGAGCTATAATGCTCTTATAATTTTCTGCGGCGGCTTGGAAGGATTCGAGGTCAATATCGAACCCAGAGTTTATCTTGGGAGCCATTGTAGGTCAGTGAGAAAGAGGAAGAAATGGCTGGACTGAGAGGTAAGAGGGATAAAAGATGCAGAGTGCGAGAGGATTTCTAACAGAAGAGCCTATTTAAGTCAGGTGAAACGTCGAAATGAGACACAATTCGAGGCATATTCGGTACTACAGTGGATGTGCCCGAAAATATTTTAGTATTGCCACTCTTTTTCATGAAGTCGACGTTACGTTGAGTGGAATTCGACGTAAGCGTCGATACAGTCTGAGGTAAGATGTTAGGGTTTCATATCGACGTATACGTCGATTGGAGTCGACGGTGCGTTGATTATAAAATCGACGTGACTTTCATTTTCCTGAAAAATTTTGGGTTTTCCCTTGAGAGATTATTTCTTTCTGCTCCTAATGTTTTTTAAGACAGTCTTGGACTAATTTTTATAATCAATTAGATTGATTGTACCAACATTGTTTGGCAATGTGGCCAGTTTTATTGCAGATATAACATCTGACTATCTTTAGATTATGGGATTTTGAGTTTAGAGAGGGATAGTGGTGTTGATTAGGATAAACATTTTGATTAGGATAAAAATTTTGGTTTGGATAAAAGTTTTGACTAGGATAGAAATTATGATCAGGATGAATGTGTCCTGAATGGGGGTTAAGATGGAAGGTTTTTGGAGGATGGAAGTGTTATGTCTTTATGTTGCTCTGAGTTTGTATGCGTCGATATCTATTCGACGTACGTTGATAGTTGCGTCGATTTATACTCGGTGCTTTCTCCAGATTGCGTTGATCTGGAATCGATGCATGGAAGAAGTTGCGTCGATTTGAAGTCGACGTACTTTTATTCAAGCGTTGAGTTGAGGTCGAAGCATCTGAGAGATTGCGTCGAGTAGAATTCGACGCACTATCATTCATGTGTCGATATGAAGTCGACGCAATTGTGTTTTCACAAATTTTATTTTTCCCTTTTTCTGATTTTATTTCTTTATGAGTTGTTTCTCTTGGCTTAGTTGCCTTCTTAGAAGTAGTTTGAGAGTCTTCATCTGTATAGTATGATGTTTCATCAAAATGGTTTATCTCATTGAGGGAGTCTTCTTCCTTATTTTGTGAGTCTTCTTCTTGGTTTATTGATTTAGTGGGTTTAGTGAATTTTACAGGGCTCATCCAAGCAGGCTTGTTGGATGGAATTAGACTAGCTGAGGGATCAGCTCTTAGTCCAAGATTTTTATGTCTTCATGTTTGTTTTTCTGTGATTTCGTTGAGTGATTGACTTCTCATTTTTATTGATTCTTCAAAGGCTTTTGCTTGGGATACCTTATTTTTAAGGAGCTGGTTTTCTATTTTAGCCTTCTCTATTTCTTTTTCTCTGATGTTAGCCCTTAATTCATAATTTTTAGAATAAGAGTCCTCTATATTTCTCTGGTTTTTAATGACATTAATTTGTTCTCTTAGATTCTTAATTTTTTGTTTAGCTTTAGTTGATCTAAACATAATCCTTTAAAATCATTTTTGAAATCATCACAAAGAAAATCTATGTCATCAAAAATGCTTACCCCATCCTTATCCTAAGATTCCTCTATGAGAATAAGGCTATTTTCTTTATCATCTTCAGAAGAGATGCTTCCTTCTGATTCTGTCTCACTCCATGATTTAGCACCATGTTCTTCCTTTGAGCTTTCAAAAGCCATTAAGCATAGGTCTTCTTGCTTAGACTCTTCATTGTCACTTTTGGATGAGGTGCTGTCCTCAGAATCTGTTTCACTCCAAGCTTCTGCAATGAAGCCTCTTTCTTTCTTCTTCCCCTTTTTCTTGAGATCTTTCTTTTTCAGATCTTTCTCTTTCTCAGTATTTTCTGGACATTCTGGTGCAATGTGTCCAGTTTTCCTGCAGGAATAACAAATGATTTCTTTAGTAGGAGTTTTATTATACCTTGGTTTTGATTCTCTCCTTCTAGACCCATCTGTCCTGACCCATTTCTTGAATCTCCTAGCCAGGAAGCTGAATAATTCTTCTTCAGTGACAGGGGTCTCTTCTTCTGTTGCTTTCAAAGCAATGTTTTTATCTTTTGAGGAGGTTGAAGTGCTTCCTCTTCTTTCCTTCTCTTCTCTGGTTTTCAGCAGTTGCTCATAGGATTTGAGTTTTCCTAAGAGGGCATCTGTTGAGATTTCCTTTTGTCCTCTTGTATCTCTTATTGCCCATATTCTTGAGTCCCATGAACTTGGGAGACTCATTAACAGTTTGTCATTGATCTCTGTGAGAGAGACCTCTCTATCCAGGCTCCTTAATTGATTTATGATCAGACTGAATCTATCATACATCTCAGATATGCTTTCTTCATGCTTCTTTTGAAAGTTCTCATATTGGGAGATCAATAGAGCCTTTCTATCTTTCCTTTCATCAGCACTTCCTTCTACCATCTTTGTAAGAGATCCCATATTTCTTTGGCTGATTCACAGTCAACAACCTTTTGAAAGATTTCATCTGAGAGGGTTGAGACAAGAATGTTCACAGCTTTTGCATCACATGTTCCTACCTTCTTCTCTTCAACTGTCCACTCAGCCTTTGGGACAAGTGTTTGAGTCACTTCACCACTTGAGTCTCTTCTATAAGGCTTGGGAGGACCTGTCAAAATAACATTAAATAATTCTTCATCAATAGAATTCATATAAATCCTAATTCTTGTTTTCCAAACTGCAAACTTTTCAAGATTGCACATTGGTGGTCTGGTGGAAGCATAATCTTTGATTTGTGTCTTGTGAAAAGAAATAGTTTTCAGAAATATATGAGAGGTAGGATCTTTTTGATCAAGGAGTTAACCTTTTTAGATCAACCTCGCTTTGATACCAATTGAAAGTGCACAGTTAACCTCACTAGAATTCTCTAGAGGGGGGGGGGGGGGGTGAATAGAGATTTAAAAATACTTTGTGCAATTATATATATATATATATATATATATATATATGTGTGTAATAATCACAGATTTAAGCTTCCCACACACCAACAAGAATTAAGCAAGTAAAGAAGGAAAATAACAAGAAGAAAATCACAGCACAACACAAAGAAATATAGTGGTTCCCCAAACTTTGGGTAGTCCACTCTTCTACCCCCTTGGTAGGAATTCACTATCTTGCACTGAGTCTTTTGATAAGGAGACTCTTAGAACCAGCCTGAGTCTTTTGATAAGGAGACTCTTAGAACCAGTCTGAGTCTTTTGATAAGGAGACTCTTAAAACCAATACAACTGAATTTTTTGAAGAGAGATTCTAAAAACTCTTTTACACAGTTTAAAAGTGAAATAATGATATGGAGAAGAAGTAGAAGAAGTAATTTAAACAAGAAGGAATCTTCTTCCTAGCAAGAAGATTAGAAGCACTAGAATAGTGAATGTAATCTCTCTTCTATAGTGAGAAGGAGATTGTAATCTTTTCAGAATTTGCAGCAGAATGGCCTCAGGAGGAGAAGATGAAGGCTTTTTCTTTGCTGCAGCACACTATCTATTTTCTCAGCTTTCTCACTCTTCACTTGGGAGCTCTTCCTCTTTTTCAAATGTATATGGTGGATCACTAGTTCTTATTCTCTGTCGACTTCCTTCTTATTTATAACTCTGTTTCAAAATATATTGCTAAAGGAGAATAATCAATTAACAGACAGAGAATTAGAAAGAGATAAACGTTTCCATACTAATTTTATCTGTAGATGGAAAGAGTTTATTCTGATTTCAAATAATATCCAAATAAATATTAATCAAATTAGCCAAGAATCAATTAGAATGAAAGACAGATTCAGAACGGCTATAAACGAATAAAATCATTCCATAAAATTCAGATCTTTAGAAAGAAGGAAAGAGATCTGGCGTGAATGTGAATTTGACATAGAAATCGACGTGCGCCGATTACTATTCGACGTAAGCGCTGAGTTCATCCTGGCTGGACGTCGAGAGGAGAATAAGGAAGGTGCGTCGACAAAGGTGCGTTGACTTTATTAAATACGTCGACTAGAAGTCAGAGTTACGTAGACAAAGATTACGTCGAATTCTTCTTAGAGTTACTTCGACTTTTTCTGAGAGAAACGTCGACTACATTTCGACGTTGCGTCGAATTCTATTCAACACATATTTACTTAGACTAACTTTTTATTCTTAGAAATTATATTCTTCTTAATTCTAGGGGTTAAGATAAATCATTTCCCCAACAAACCTCTTGGTGTACAAAGATGGCTCATTTTTACTTCTGCTGAACCCATTTCCTGCAAGGTGGCTGTCAATTCTTTGGGTCCAAGCTCTCGGGGCCTGTTTTAATCCAGATAGGGTTTTATTAAGCTTGTAGACCTTCTCCTCTTCACCTACTTTCTCAAAACCTTCGGGCTGATGAACATAGATTTCTTCTTCAACTCTTCCATTTAGAAAGGCTGATTTTACATCCAATTGATGTACTTCCAGCTTGGCTTGAGCAGCAATTGCAAGAAAAGCTCTTACAGATTCCATTCTGACAACGGATGCAAAGGTCTCATGGAAATCTATACCCTGCCGTTGGCTATATCCTTTGGCTACTATTCTTGCTTTATACTTTACGATTTCTCCTTCTTCATTTTGTTTAGCTCTGTAGACCCATTTCAGATTTAAGATGTTTTTATTTTTTGGCTTTTGCAGAAGCTGCCATGTATCATTCTTTTCTACCATCTCTATCTCTTCTTCCATTGCTCTTCTCCATTTTTGGTCTGCAGCAGCTATGGCATAGCTTTCAGGTTCTTCTTTTAGGAGCAAAGCTGTGTGTTCTTAGGTTTGGTAGATCTCAGCAAGGGATCTAAACCTGGGATGTGATGACTCCTCCTCCTCAGATTCTGAAATAGGTTCAGGTTGAACCAGTTCTTCTGGTTCTGCAGTATGTGGCAGCAGCTCGTGAGTATTTAAGTCTTTCACTGGATGTGATGGCTGAGTTTCAGCAACCTCAGTGAGAAGATGAGAATTGTCAGGATTCTGATCCCCGTCCTAGCTTGTGTCTTCATCGAAGATAACATCTCTGGAAATGCTCAGTTTTTTGGTTTTGGGATTGTAGATTCGACAAGCCTTGGATTGTTGGCTATATCCAATAAAAATCCCCTTTTCTGCCTTCATCTCTAACTTCCTTCTTCCTTCTTTTGGAATGTGCTTGTAGGCTACACAACCAAAAGTCCTTAGGTGTTGCACATTGGGCTTCTTCTTCCTCCAGGCTTCATATGGAGTTACACCTTCTAGACTTTTGGTTGGGGACCTATTAAGCACATAGACAGCCGTCTGAGCAGCTTCTGCCCACAGCTCCTGGGGTAGACCATGATGATGTAGCATAACTTTTACCTTCTCCATGATAGTCTTGTTCTTCCTTTCTGCTGTGCCATTCTGTTCAGGTGAGTAGGGAGAGGTGAGCTCCCTAGTGATGCCTTGATCCTTGCAGTAGCTTTGGAACTCCAGACTTGTGAATTCCCCACCAGCATCAGATCTTAGGCATTTTAGGTTGTGGCCACTTTGCTTCTCAGCAACAGCCTTGAACTCCTTGAATTTTGTGAAGGTCTCTGATTTATTCTGCAAAAAGTAAATCCAGGAAAACCTAGAATAATCATCAGTCAGACATAAAAAATATTTCATTCCTCCAATGGAGGGAGAGGATGTTGGCCCCCCAGAGATTAGCATGGACCAATTCCAAAGGTTCTTCAGCTCTCCAGTTTGATGCTTTTGGGAATGGTTGCATGTGACCCTTCCCCATTATACACCCTTCACAAGTAGCAGGTTCTCCTTCCAGTCTTGGTAGCCCCTCCACCACATCCTTTTGCTTTAGCAGCAGCAGGTCCTTCATGTTTAAGTGTGCAAATCTGTGATGCCACAAGGACACGACTATGCAGCAAGAGAATGCACATTCACCTGGATCATTTAGATTCACTGGAAACATATTGTTAGGGGTCATGCTTACAGTGTCTATGCACACACTTGATTCTTTGTGCATAATGTGACAATATTCTCCTTCAAAAGTAATTGTGCACCCACTTCTCATGAGCTGACCAACACTCAGCAAGCTTTGAGATAGTCTTGGCACTAAGTGTACACCTTCTGTGTGTTTGACTTCCCCTTCTTTTGACAGAACAACCACTGTTCTTGTCCCTTTTATCTCTAACTTCTTCCCATCTCCAAGAATCAAGTGGGTTTTCTTGGTAGAAACAAGGTTAGTAAAGATTTTTTCATTAGGGGACATATGGTTTGAACAGCCGCTATCTATGAACCAAGTTTCATTTGAATCAGAATTGGTTCTAGATATCAAAAGTTTTTCTGTTGTGTCCATGAATTTGGCTTCTTCATTATCTTCTTTCTTATCTTCTTTCTTGTCTTTTGACCAACAATCCTTTTGCATGTGTGTTGGCCTTTTACACCTTTTACATTCATAAAAACAGTCATATGCTGTGTGATTTGTTCTTTTGCACAAGACATAATAAAGTTGATTATTGTTGGATTCATTGGTTCTCGTTTCTCCTTGCCTACCTCTCCCCTACCTCTTGTGGACAGTTTTGGAGCTCTGGTTGGACCCTTTTCAGATGTGTTAATTTTTGTTTTGCTTTGAAAAACATGTTCAAGCTCACTACTAGGCCCTTTTATCCTTTCTTCATGGGCTTGTAGGGACCCCATCAACTCAGATATTGAAAGATGTTTAAGGTCTTTTGTCTCTTCAATTGTAGTGACAATGGGATAGAACTTTGGGGTAAACACCTTAGGATTTTAGGGGCAATCTTCTTATCTTTCAATTTGTCCAATAAACTCCTAATTTGGTTTACAATACCCATTAATCTTGTCACAAACTCTTTTATTGTTTCATTCTCTTTCATAGCAATATTTTCAAAAAGCTTCCATTGATGCTGCAATTTTATAGAGATTACCTTCTCGGAGCATTGAAACTCACTGTGAAGGATGTCCCATGCCTTTTTTGGTGTGGCTGCCCCCATGATCCTTGGGTAGATGTCTTTGCTTACTCCTTGATGCTGTAGGAGAAGTGCTTTTGCTTCTACTTTGCTTCTTCTTGTTCTGCTTTCAAGGCTTTAGCATCTGATTCCTTCCCTTTGGATGTTTCTGGTGGCTTTTTTGCTTCCTCTTTCTCAATGAAATGCCATAGCTCTTGTGACTGGAACACAAGGCGCATATGAACATCCCAAAAATCATAGTGTTCTCCGTCAAAGACGGGGACACCAGCTTGGGTAAAATTGAACATGTGGGATGTATTAGGTGCCGCCATGTGATGATGGGATATGGAATGAATGTAAAGAGATGACACTCAACTACACCCTCCCACTGATGGCCATCAAACACACAAGTAACCTCGCTCTGATACCATGATGAAAAAATAGAGAAACGGAATGAAAAGTGAAAAATTTGGGGGAGACAAGATCAGGGAAGATATTTCATTCATTCAAAGTTCTCATCCATGCTTCATACGGTTCATACAACATATTTATATAGAAAAGTGCATTAAATTCTTTCTTGTTATCAGGTACATAGAAAGACAAAACTGATGCTTCGACTTCTGCTGGCAGTTAAGCCTTTGGCTGCTTCACCTTCTTCCCAGTAGATGTGATACTTGGAAACTGTAACTGGTTGTTGGTCTTCTTCCCTTTGTCTTCAGCATTAAGTATCTCAACATGATCCACATGTTCGGCATGGCATCTCTAAATACCAAGACTGATGAAAAAAAGTGGAAAGCAATAAATAGTAAGACTATGCTCAAGTTTACTCACCCAAAAATATGATACGCCTTAGTGCAATAATCAAAATGAATTATCCCTCGTACCCTGTGCTTTATTTTCCTAGTATTCTCAGTGGTTACCTGATTTTAGATAAATTCATTAAACTTAAAACTGCAATAGTATTATATGATTAAATATAGGCCTTACCTTGTTCATGGGGGGTTCTTCTGTTAGGTTTCGTAGGAGGTGTATCATTAGGAGTAGACTCAGTACTTTGATTTGGTCTAGAAATATTATTCATCATCCTCGCATGCTATAGAAATATTAAGCAAAATGCATTAGAGACGACTTGAATATAACTAAATTTAAGCAAAAAAAATATAAGAGGCGGCTTGAATATCAATTATACCTAATCTGCAGATAGAAAGACCCCAGGCGCCGCTGATGTTCTAGAACAATCTTCTCTAGAACCTTGTGACATGGCATTCACTAAAGAATCTATAGTTTTTTGCACATTCATCATTTGTAATTTCAACTGATCAATCTCTCGCATTTCCTTTGAATTTGTAGTGCCAGACATTTTTGAATGACGTGATAGATCAGGATAAACATGAATTGCTGTGACACCAGATCCCATGCTCCGACAACGACCATAGTATTCCAGTCCAAATGTAGACCGAAAAGCAGCCTCATAATTTCACCAATCGATGTGTCAAGGGACATTGTGACATTTGCTCAGCTATCGCTTTTTGTAAAGTAGCCTAAATATAAACAATTTGCTCACATGATGATAATTTAGATAATGTTCGTATGCACAAATAATTATATCCAAGAAAAATGCATTCTTACTTTTTTTGTTAATATAGCGACTAATTTATCATAACAAGATTAAACTATAACGAGAACGAGGATGAACCTGATATCACCTGGTTCGAGCACTGCGCTTCTTCCTTTGTCACTGCATTCAACCTAGCCTTTCCTTGATCCATCTGTTACTGCTGAGGAGTAAGCGGTGCCAGAGCTGTAAGAGCAAGGTTCTGGCCGGCCAACTGGAACTGCGAACATCGGGATTTCACATGTCCTTTCTGTCCACACTGATAACAAACCTTATCCTTTGACCAGCATCTTGTCACCCGGTTTTCCTCAGAGGCAACCAAATCCGAGGCGAACCTGCTCAGCTTACTGAACTCAATCTCATATTCCCCTACTGAGAGCTGTAATTACTTCAGGTGCAAGAAGCTGTTCATCAGGCGATCTTGTTCAACTGAAGGCAGGAATTTCTTCAACAGTCTCCCCTTGAACTGCTCCCACGAGCAACCTTCTGCGAGTGCTTCCTTCTCCCTGATCCACCAACTCTTTGCCAAACCCTTCAACTAAAAGGCAGCAATCATCACCCTCTAGTCCGCCGACACGCCAGAATATGAGAAAATCTCCTCCATTGCCAAGATCCAATCATCAAGCGCCATAAAGTCTGCCTTCCCGTCATAAGTCTGGGGTCCTAACCTCTGGAAATGCGAAATAAAATTCAACTCTGGCAGCAATGTGACAGGGGGGACAAGAAGTGCAGGACGAACGGTCTCCGACTAACTCGTCACTGGTTGCTTTCGCTGAGTGGTAG
Organism: Dactylorhiza incarnata; assembly: GCA_033032865.1. Classification (NCBI taxonomy): domain Eukaryota; kingdom Viridiplantae; phylum Streptophyta; class Magnoliopsida; order Asparagales; family Orchidaceae; genus Dactylorhiza; species Dactylorhiza incarnata. The sequence goes on from JAWHQI010000003.1 coordinate 21,139,087, forward strand.
CCAACAATGCCTGCATCTGCACCTGCATCGCGACCAACTGTCGAGCCAAAGTCTCATTATTCAGACGCAGCTCTTCAATTATCGCTTCACTATGCGCACCTGATGTCTCGCCCTCAGACTGGGGAACAGGTTTCGTATGCCGACGCCTAGAAGCCATTTCTAGCAGAAACAACAACAAACAACAAGAAAAGACTGGACTCAAACCTCTAGGAAAGGGAGACATACAAATACTTGCTTTTGCTACTGCTTTTTCTCTGGGAAAGGTAAATACATAATATTTCGCTACACTCGGGATGGTGTACCATCCATTACCTCTCGTGCACCTCTCCCGTATGCATATAAACTTAGAATCTTACATTTGAAATCATGTGTGTACATATGTCATCGTGTAGATCTCTAGCTTGGCATGTGTGCTTATGCAATGTTATGCTATGAATGCAGTGCTATGCAAACTAAGAAAAAGGTCTTAATGCATGCTATGAGCGGCGTACACATGCGATCTTATGCATCCCATACTACATATTATCGCATGCAACGAAAAAGAAAATCTAATGGACACGCATGCGACCTACGTTATGCATCCCATACTACATAACAATCGCATCTTGTCACCTATGAGTATCCATATACAGACACATATTATGCATCTCATACTACATAATTGTTGGAGTTACCATTGTGATCTCTAAGTGGTCAAACATGTAGTCTCACTGCCAACGCAATATGAGCCTATAGGGTCGCACATAAAAGCGTTTGGAGAAATTGGAGAAAGGATTGTGTTGGCCTTACTCATATTGGATATGAGTGGAGGACCAATCCTGTGACTGCTTGGGATTAAGTTGAAAATGTCTCAACGGGAAATCGTTTAAAGGGTTTAAACGAATGGATTTATTCATGACAAATTCGGCTAAAGGGTTTAACCGAATTATGTCAAATTCGGCTAATGTGATTAACCGAATTATGTTGATTCGACTAATGAAATTCGGCTAATATGATTAACCGAATTTATTACAGATTCGACTAAAGGGTTTAGCCGAATCCGGTCAGTTCAACGAAATGGTTTCGCCGAATTTATATAGCCGAATGATTAGTCGAATTCGGCGAATGTCATTAGTCGAATTCGGCGAATGTCATTAGTCGAATTCGGCGAATATCATTAGTCGAATTAGGCGAATGTAAATCTGGATAGATTTTCTGTTTTTCCCTCTTGTCTGCGGATAGTCGATTTTATGCCTTGCGTATAAAAGGACGTGATTAGGGCTTCGGCAATGAAGGATTTTCAGATCGAGGCTTTTCGCGAGAGAACAGATGACGGAAGTGTTCCGGCTGTTCTCGTTCCGTCGATCGACGTTCCGCCGCTGCTAGACGCCGCCGCCGGTCGCCGCCTCCTCTGGATCGGACCTAGCAGTCCATGAGGACGTTGGGAGCTTCCTTCTCCGACCTAGTTCTTGTGCGACAAGAAGCTAGGGTTCTTCATCGCTTGTGTGGACTACTGTAGAGGGATCGATCTATTTCGATCCTTGAAGAACTCAAAGCAGATTTCGGATTTCTCTTGGAGCATCTAGGTTGGATTTGATCCAATCCCGCAAAGGTAATTTTCATACCTAGTAGTTTTGATTAACTTCTTGATTCAATGTTCATGGCCCGATCCAAACTCTTTTGGGTTGTTCTCTTTATTTCCGCTGCGCCTACATATGATGTATGGTTGAAGAAAACCCAACAATAATATGCCCCGTATACTTCTTTCAAGCTTATGAGTGTAGTGTTTGTGCTTCAGCCGAGATCTACCGATGACCCATCGGTGAGTGTATGCAATGAATAACGATTCTCACTGAACGGTTAACCGGGCCAACCAGACCATTTCTAGCAACCCGATCAACCTGGCTCTGATACCAACTGTCACAACCCGTATTTTTCTCGAAATATTTTATGATATCAGAGTAAAGGGGGAAAATACGCATTATGATGCCACATCCTGTAGGGGACAACTACAGACGTTCAGGCAAGTACTCAAAGAAACATTTTTATGCAAAAAGATAGGTATTTGTAAAAAAAGGAATTATCTTTTAACATTTCTTTCTTTGGTTAGGACGTCGTGCCCCTCGGCCCTATGGTCTACATAGCCACCATTAGAAAAGATATGCGTACACAGCAGAAGAAAATATGTTCCTTTTATCCTAAGAGCGCTGAAGACCAGAAATGTCTCCAAGGCGTACGTATGTCTAGATTTAGTATATCATAAGGAAATACTTTATTTTTGTTTTACGCTTTGCAAATAGGTGATACATAATAGTAAATAAAGCAAGGCATGCTAAAGAAATTAACTTGCTAAAAGAGTTTCACGTATACCAAAAATAATACATTTCCCAGAGGATACATGTATACCAAAACCAGAATAGGAAATGAAATACAAGTAGCACAATAAGCAAGTAATCTGAACAAAAGCCATATGGGCGCCAACAACTGACACGAACCTGCAGGAAAGAGAGAAGACAATCCAAAAGAGAAGGCTACAGCCAACAAAAGAAAACTGCATCCTTACCTACAAGGGAGGAAAGGCCTCGACAGGGGAACTTAAAGACCCCGCTCTAACTCTGGCGACAGCTATAAACCTGTACCTGAGGCATTCATAAGAAAAGAATGCCTCAGCCCAAAGGGTGCAAGAAAACAGTATGGTTATCAATAAGAGTTGGCAAGGCTAAAAATTAGCATAAACCATGGTCTAATAGGAGCATATATATATACATATACACTATACAAAGATTTCAGCAGTAGTAGTTTAAGAAGAGCCCGCATAAAACCAGCCGGATAAGCAAGTGCATAACTAAATTTAGCACATAGTGCAAAATGAACCAGTGGTGGAGGACCCAAACAATGTCACTATCCACTCACATAAAGGGGACGTTCACCCCAAATAAAAGAGGCACCGTGGTGGTGGTCTCATTATCCTACCTACCACTATTAAAAGAATTGCGATGGAGGACCCCATTGTTCCCTTTACCCATCCTTCCAGTTCAAACAAGTCCATCAATATTTAGCCTGGTAAATATGCAGAATTAGCCAAGTAAATATGATTAGGAACAAAATCATCCAAGTAAATCCCTAGCATAAAACCAAGCAGCCAATAGCCCATATTTCCCAAAAAAATTCTAATAACGTAACCTGGAAAAAAAAAACCTGAAGAGCAAACCCATAATCGGCCAATGAACAACATAATGACCTAGAATAACTTCTAGCATAGATAGCAGGGAGAACCTTCCTAACCCCCATGATCTGCCAAGTTCAGTTACGCAAAAAGGGAAGGGGATGAAGGAGAAGAAGGTGAAAACTTTTCTTGCTAATGAAATATGCAAGATTAGCCAAGCGAAATTGATCAGGAACTAGCCAATTAAACCAAGCATATATCCATCAAGATTTTTAGCAAAATAAATACCATCCAGATTTTCTTAACTAGCAAAATCCTGAGCAAAACTCCATAATCAGGGCCAGGAATCAATTAAGCAAGAGGAAAGAGATGGAGGGGAAGAGGAGGAAGAGTTTTCTTGCCTTAACCAAGACCCAAGGCCACAACACCTCCCTCGTCTCCAACGGCTCCGTAACCCTAGCTCTCTCTAGACTAGCGGAAGCTTCACGGGGAAAGGAAAATGAAAAAAACCTAATCTTTCGATCTTCGTAAATATTTATATATTCATAATAATAACTCACGTATTATTATATTATATATATATAGCTTAAAGCCCGCCGAATGGACAGGCAGATCGAATTCGTCGAACGCAGTTCGAATTCGTCAAACGCAGGTCGACTTCGTCGAACGCAGGTCGACTTCGTCGAATGCAGGTCGACTTCGTCGAATGCAGGTTCTGGGTGTTCGTCGAACACAGGCTCTAGGAGTTCGTCGAACGTAGGCTCCAGGACTTCGTCGAACGCAGGCTCCAGGACTTCGTCGAACGCAGGCTCCAGGACTTTGTCGAACGCAGGGTCCAGGACTTTATTTGAATGCAGGAGTTCGTCGAACGCAGGCTCCAGGAGTTCGTCGAACGCAGGCTCCAGGACTTCGTCGAACGCAGGCTCCAGGACTTCGTCGAACGCAGGCTCCAGGACTTCGTCGAACGCAGGCTCCAGGACTTCATCGAACGTAGGCTCCAGGACTTTGTCGAACGCAGGCTCCAGGACTTCGTTGAACGCTCTTTGGATTTCGTCGAATGAATTCAAAGAATTCGCCGAACGAACGCTTTTTGCATTTAATAACTCGTTTAAACATAATAATTATTATTTTCCATTTAAAATATCTTATTAGAAATTCTGGCGCGTTACAATGGCTGAGGTTAAGGAAATTAAGGAAGACACTGCCATCCTGAACAAACAAATGACCAAGTGGTTTGATCTGGCAGAGAAATCAGTGCTCTCTCAAAATACCATTCTCAGGTCAATGGACAAACACCTTCAACTCTCTGAACAGGATATGAGTTTTGTCAAGAATTATGTCAGCAAGACAACTGAGGTGATTGAAAAATCCTCAAATCAGATCCAAGAATATATATACTCCACTGCTCTGCAGTTGAATGGTGAGGCTGACAGAAACAAAGATGAGCTCAAGGCTGGCATTGAGAGGAACAAGGATGAGCTGAAAGCTAATATGGAAAACATTTTCTAAACAATCTCTGGCACATTAACTGCTGCTCAGCAGGAGATACGTCAAAGAATATTTGAAGAAGCCAGAAAGGGGGAGGAGAACAATGTTGTAACAAATTCTGAGCTAGCCCTCAAGGTTCTGCAAGGAACTAGGCTTGCATTAAACCTTCTTCTCCTGGATAGGCAAAGGGCAGAGGATTGAGACTTTTCTAAACAGGAAGAAATTGCCCAGAATACAAGACTGGCAAAGAGAATAGAAAGAGAACACACAATGCTTGCTGAAGAGTTCATGTCTAAGCAAAGGGATGAACAATCTAAGGATCCAGATTTTAAGTATTGGAGTGAAGACTCCAAAAGTATAATATTAAATGCCTGGTTAAGCCATGGTCAAATATGCAAAGATATTGATAAAGTCTATCCATCTGAAGAATGGATAAAGCACTTAGAAAGAAACACTAAAATAGATAGGGTATTCAAAGCTAATCTGGTTAGAAAGGACAACCAAAGAAGGATGCCTTCAAAGTATATTCCTAAGCCATTCTTATAGTTAAAAAGGTAAGAAAATAGGAGGATGATAGCTGAAATTGAAGCAGCAAATGCAAAGAAGGACACCGCCACCACTGCTGCAGGGAACAAAGAAGTTGCTGCTGACATTTCTGAGTGCTCATCTTCTTCTAAGAAAAGAAACATTTAAATGAATGTATTTAAGGGTTATGAATTTCTAAATGAATATTGAACAATGTCTCATTACTTAGTCTGAAATGCAAATGAGTGAATTGTTGAATTGATTACTTTGTGTTGTAAGCAAACCTGAGCCATAGCTTAATTCTACTCTATGTCATTGTTCATGTTAATCTGTGATGCATTGTCATGATTATCTAATTATATTGATGGATTGATAAACTCTATGGTACTATACCTCTCCTAAATATTATCTGTTATGATATTATCTTTGATGCCATAATGATGTTTACATGTGCATATTATGATGAATGCCATGTAGTGAAGATACATGATAGATAATTATATTGATATGTAATTTAGCATTGAGGGTGTTCTTCCTTCTACAAATATGGGTAAATTGTTGGGAATATTACCCTCAATGTTCCCTTGATTTGAAGAAGCATCACACTCAACGCTAAGTACAATTTGTATTTGATAAACCCTATTTCATCTCATGACTATGCAGGATTAGCTTATTCCAAGATGGAAAGAAAGTTCAGTGGTTTACTGCCAAAACTGCTGAGACAAGTTCTCAGTCTCTGCTGAACCACTGAGACATGGCCAGGAGCCGCTGAGAAGGTGTCTAGGCCAGCTGAGCTGCAGATAGAGGAAAACTGCTGAGACAACTGTCTATCTTAGCAGATCCGCTGAGACGGGTCAGAAGTAGCCGTTGAGACTAGAAGCTGTCCCAGCCAAACCGCTGAGACAGATTCAAATGTTTTGGCGGGTTTGCTTTTGGCGCAACATGCTGTAAATCAAGATAGGATGTTCCAATCACCTCCAAGCTGTGTCAGGAGGACATCTTATAGCCGTTGAAGTCTGGAGGAGTATAAAAGAATCATTTAGGGCTTTGTAAAAGCTCTCTCACTCACTGAAGAAGAAAAAGACTACTATTCCATTGACGTCAGCCCAGAAAGTTTTCTCTCCCTGCTTCCTGAAGCTGAAAAGGAGAGAAAAGATTGCTCTTCCTGTGTGATTGAAGAAGAGCAAGTTGGTCCATACTCATCTACTGAAGAGGAGGATCAGAGAAAGCCAAGATTGAAGCTATTGTTCTCTTGCCAACTTCAAATCTGCAACAGATGAACAAGACCTACAAGACTATCAATTGTGTCTTCTGTTGTAAGCATTATATTTATTACTTTATGTAGGAATATTATATGTTCTGAGTTTGTAGGGCTTTTGCCTGAGCTTGTAGGGCTGTTTGTGCCTGAGTGTAGTGCTGAGAGTTCAGCTTGAGTGTAGGGTCTTAGTGGAGACCTGAGGTAGGACCTCTTGATTGATCTAAGCTTATAGGGCAGCTGTGCCTGAGGTAGGGCTATTGAGCTTGAGGTAGGGTTTGGGAAAACTTGAGAGATCCTGAGGGATCGGTGTTGTAAGCTCTTGGAGCTGAGATTGGAGGTGTTGACCTTGTCTAACTCATTGTTAGAAAGGTGAAGGGGGAAAGTGGACTACTCAAGACACCCTGTCTTGAGGAACCTCAATAAAAACTAGCGTGCTTTCTGTGTGCTTTCTTTCTTGTTAAACACTAAATAAGAAAACAGCTAAACATTAGCTTAAAAATCAAAGAGACATATTCACCCCCCCTCTAGGTGATTAAGACTACATCCTTATACAATATTAGTACCTAAGGATAAGTAATCCTTTTTGCAGGTATGTCTAAATGCGAACCCTTTTGGTATTTAGACAATGATTGCTCCAGGCACAAGGCTGGAGTGAATAAGTATTCAAGAAATTTCAATTCAAGAGAATAAACTAATAATGATAACTTGAAGTTTCAAACAAACATATGCCACTTAAATATCAGCACACTTCCCACAAGAAGTTCATCCCTCTCTTACTTCTATTGAGGGGGAGCAATCTAAGAGAAGATACAACTAAGGGAAAATAATCCAGCTCTTCAACATGAAGTACATTAGAAGAATCTGTCAAATTCTTGCAATAATGGAGGGGGAGTACATAGTTTCACTCACAATGAAGACCTCAGATAAATGATAGAAGATGGATAGAATGTTCAATTATCATAGTCCCTACTCTGTCATCTCCATGGTTGAGAATTAGGTGAGGTAGAAAGCAAAAGACATCATATTAACTTTGAAGAACAAGATGCCAAGATGAAGAAAATGAACAAAGTAAAGGAGAAACCAAAACCTTGAAGAAGGGAGCCCTGCCCATGTAAACATCAAATTGATATTCTACATAAGAGATGTGAAGGAGAAAATATAAGTAGCACTATTTCCAAGAATTTATTAAGGAGTGCTCAAGTTAGACAAATATAAGAAGAGTTTTTCAATGACATAGATGAATTCTCAGCGATATAAGAGGAGCAGTCTCGACGACAAAATCTGTGTCTCGATGATATTAGTAAAATCTCGATGACAACACTGAAGTGATTTCGATGACAATATCGCGACAAAGATGCACATCATCGAAATACAACACACACATTTCATGCTATATTGGTTCCCTAATCTGAGCCGTCTGATGGAGTTTTAATCTATTTACCAAGATAAAAGGTGCGCGCCTCTTCATCTACTCCTAATATAAATAGAGTGAATGCTTAGGTCAAAAATTACACTTTCATTTGCCCTAAGCCATTTCCATGATAAACCTTCATTCCGTCTCCGACAATCTTTGCTCTCAACATTTTGCATCAATGGCTCCAAAGAAAGAAGAATCCCCAGTCATCTCCGGATGCGAACTCATGAGGGGAAGATTCAGTCCTTGCTCTGAAGAAATCAGGTCAGTAATCCCGTTGATACAACCAATTGGGCTGGGGTATCCGCTCTGTGAACCCAGTACTCTCATGAACAAAGAAGTCCAGGAATTCTTTGATGGAGCTAGAATGAATAGCTCAAGGGCAATTCTAAAGTCTACTCTGGCCGGAGAGAAGATCAAAGTAACTGTCGAGAGCTTAGGAAAAGCTCTGAGGATACCAAGGCTAGGGAAAGAGGTCGAAGAGGAAGACTTGACCACTGAGGATCTATCTGCTGGATATGCCTGGTGTGGCATAATGGCAAGACCTATGAGTCTATTAAGAAGGCCGAATTCAATCAGAAGGGAAAGCTCCTTGCAAATATTGTAGGGAAAGTACTGATGTGCAAGCCCGGTTCCCATGACAGGATCTCAAAAGATATGTTTGAAATAATGTGCAGGATCATTGTCTTAAAGAAGACAGACTGGAGACAATTCTTATTCCAGAGAATTAAGAACACCCTGAAGACTCCATCATATGGAAGAATCCTATCCATCCTCCTACTGAATACCCTAGGGGATATTGTGAAGAAAAGCATGAGAGCACCTCTACACTACTCAAAGAGGTTGGATTTAAAAATGCTGGATAGATGGGAGAGAGTCATTCCCAAAACTCCCAAGGATGCCCAAACTGCTTCAAAAGGGAAGAAAAAGAAGACAATGATAGTTAATGAACCAGATAAGGAAGAGTCCTTCAACAATTCTGAAGAAGAAGGAGCCCCATCTCCACCAAACCCTGCTTTGACAGAGGGGGAGGTAGATCAAAATCAGATGATCCCAGAAGACATGGGTGAACCTGCTCACACAGAGGTTTCTGAAGAAAGAAGAAGCCCCATTATGGGGGGGGGGGGGTGATCCAGTTGAGGTGGAGTTCCTGGAGGGAAGCTCAGCCTAAGATACTGAGAGAGTTAAGGGGGAGACCCACCTGGGGTACTCCACCTTGGAGAATCAAGCCGAGGAAGGTGCACTTGAAAAAGAAATTCTAGAGAAGGATCTCTCAGGGTTGGAAATTGAAGGAAATGTACCAGAGAAGGATGAGGGCTTTGATCTCCAGACTGGGCTTGACCTAGCTCTAATAAAAGGCAAGCAAGTGCTGGCAGAAGAAGATGAGCAGATGAAGATAAACACTCCTGTCTTTCTGGCTCAAGACAGTGGTTCTGAAGGTCCTCCAGAAGAAGATGCAACTACTTATGTGAATACAGCTGGACCATCCACTAATCATTCAGGTTCCATGTTTCATATGATCTCAGCTTTGCTGAACATTCAAAGGGAAAAGATAGAAAAGTTCATTCTACAGACTGTAGATGACTTGAGGAAAGAAATAAAAGCTGAGCTGCAGGTGGTAAAGAATGATATGCATCATCTCAACACTCAACACACCCACTTCTTTCATTTAGCTGCACCAGCCATGAAACATGATGGTTAAGAAATCAACAAAGTTGGACATCAGACTCACCAGCTCTTACAAAACCAAGGAACTATGCAAAGGAATACAGAAAGAGCATTTCAACAGATAGCCGGATTTATGAATGAAGACAGAGATCAAATTCTACATAGATTAAATGAAAATACTAAAAGCTTAGATGAACATCTGTTAGAGGTGAGAAATAACTTGGACGAGGCTAAACAACATATACATGAAAGGTTAAATTTAGTACAAGTTACTCTTGATGATCATATAGCTGAAGAAGTCCTAAAGGGGGAGAGGGCAATGATAAATGCTAGCTCCAATCAAGCTATGTGCACAGTCAATCAGGTCAAACAAGCCTTACAAAAACTTCACTCAGCTTTTGAGCAAGCAGAACCTTCTGAAAGCACTGCATCAGAGGTCTATGGCATAGAAGTTGGAGATTCTGCTAACTCCAAAAAGAGAAAAGGGACTCAGAGAAAGAGATACAGACAGATGAGGCTTAGAGAAATTGAGCAGGATCCGCAGTCATGCAAGTGGAGTCCTACCTGTAGAAATCTGATCTCAGAAGCCTGGATGGAAAGTGGATACCCTCAGGATGGGTCAGAGAGAATATATAATTCTGCTGATTAGAATTTTCACTCAATTCAAATGGAGAAAAGGAGAAACCATAAACTGGCATTTCCTCATGGTCCTCCTCCTTCTCCAAAGAAGATCCCAAAACCTATCAGTTTTTATGAAAGGCAAAAGAGAAAAGGGAAAGGAAGTAGCAGCAGGATCTGAAGACCATAGAATGCTTTATTTAAAAATCACTTGGGCAAATGACTGTGCTATATTTTTGTTCTAAAAACATTCTCTATTTATATCATGCTAGATGAATCATATAATATTCTCCGAATGTCTTCAAATTATGATTTTATTTGTACCTTGACATTTATCATTAAAATGAGTTATGACTTCTTCAAATAGAGGGAGATTGTTGGGAACTGTGCCAATAATGTTCCTGATTTAAAGAAGTGCTCAGATTAATGATAAATGCATTATGTATTTGATGATATAGCTTACTCATGATTGTAGAAGATAAATCATATATCAGGAAATTTTCTAAGTCTAAAATTATCTAGGACTGGGCATATCGTTGAGAAAGTATCAAAGCTACATCAGTAGTGTATAGATGATAAAATTGATGAAAATTAACTAAGTAGAATATCGTCTCAAGACTCAGCAGAAGAATCATGGAGAATAATATCATATCGTAGAAATAGTTTCAACGATATCGTCTTGATGAAGACACATCGTCTTGAAGGTTGAAGAAAGGGTGTCGTGGAGAAAGCTAAGTTCAGATGTCGACGATATCATCTTGAAGAAAGCTTATCACAGATAAAGCTAAGATGTCTCTTCAATATCATCTTGAAGAAGAATCTCAACCTTAAAGGCTATGAGATATAACTCCTTAATTCATAAAGAAAGGGTCACATGGACACACATCGACTTGAAGACATCATGTCGTCTAGAAGATCAAGATGACATCATCTTGAAGTAAGACAGTCAGCCTAAAGAATAAATCTAAGTGTACAACCCCAGTGTTCGCCAAGAGGTGAGCGGAGACTCAAGGATCAACAGGCGAGATGGGTAGGAAGGAGGGCAAACCAGACTCTCGAAGATCGCTCGCGGGAAGGCAGGCGAGTCGGGCTCTTGGTGGTCGCTCGCAGGAAGGTGGACGAGCCAGGCTCTCGGTGGTTGCTCGCAGGAAGGCGAGCGAGCTAGGCTCTCGCAGTTCGCGTGAGGAGAGTCAGGCGAGAGAAACCCTCGTGGGTGGCTAGCCCAGTAGGGGTACATGGGTGTTTTTACCTGGAAGCCCTTGGTGGTCTGCGGTTAGCCTCTCCAAACAGTGGAGTTTGGCTGTTGGTAGACCATTTTGGGATGCGCATAGCAAAAGTGTAAGGCAGAATTCGGCTATTAGCAGACCATAAGTAATAAAACTATATATAGACCTTGAAGGGCACCTTTTGAGGGGATCTAACCTCAGTACTCTGAGCTTCCTTCTCCTTAGGCTATCTTGGTTCAGCTCTCAGGCTCTCCAAGGTGCCTAGTCTCAGCTTTGTCTTGGGAGGGGAAGAGCTCTAAGATCTTCCAGGTGTGTGGTGGGACCTCCTCGCTGCGACCAAGGGTCTGTGTCTAGTTCCGAGGCTTCGGTCTGTTCCTTTCGAGGAATCAGTAAGTGCTAGCTGCCCCCACCTTTGGAGGCCCGAGCTCCACAAGAGACAAAGTATTGGTTTCAATATTTTTGGTGTGGTGAGCGTGAAGTGCAGATAGTACAAGAAAGTTCCAAGGAAGAGACATTACGGGAGAGGACGAGCAAGAGTCTGGATTTGGTGGTTCGCCATCGCCCAGCCTGCCAGCAATGGTGGAGATGCTGGAAGACCTCAAGAGGGACCTGCTCGGGGTGTTTTTGTGCGCTCTCGCCACGACACTTGGGGGTCTTGCAACTCCTGCAACCCAGGTGGCCCCTCCAGTTGGAGTTGGCGAGAACACCCCGGGGCAGTGGGCAAGAAAGGAGGCGATGTCCCAGGTGCCATGACGAGATCTCACAGGGCGAGAACTTTTCCCCAGCCCAACGAGTGCGAGCGGGGTCCTAGCGAGTGTCATCCAGGAAGGCGAGATCCCGGCCAGTGGGGTCCCCACGAGTGGCCCCTCGGCGAGTGCGAGATTGGTAGGAGTTGGGTCGCCTCGGGAGCTCGCGGGGCGAGTGGAGTAGGTCAGGGGGTGAAGGGGGGAAGCCCATTCTGTGAGTTGGTTCTCTCGGCACCACTCCCTGAAGGGTTCAGGGTGCCAGCCATGATGTTGTATACCGACAGGGATGACCCCATTCAACATTGCAGTGGTTCGAGGACATGGTCTCTATCAGACCTATGTGGATGCCATCAAGTGCCGACTATTCGCCACCACCCTGAAGGAAAAGGCAAGGGACTGGATCCACCAGTTACCCTCGGGATCGATCTACACTTTTGAGGATCTGCGTTGCGGTTTCCTGCTATGCTTCTTTACCTCGAAGAAGAGGAAGAAGGACCCCGAGAGCGTCTTCCGTTATAATCCTCCTACATGCAAAAAATAGTATCCTCCTGCATCCGGTATAATCTATTACATGTTATATTCATCATATGTTGATTTCAACACTTTTTCTAACCATGGGTCCTCAAGCAAGTGTTTGGTGCCGGAGTACCCCAGATTGATTCCGCTATCAGGCTCTCATTAGACGGTGGGTCAGGTTGATCTCTGGAGAGGCTGGCAAGGTAGCAAGTGTTTGGTGCTGGAATGCCCCAGATCGATTCTGCTGTCAGGCTATCATTAGACAATGGGTCAGGTTGATCTCTGGAGAGGCTGGCAAGGTAGCAAGTGTTTGGTGTTGGAGTGCCCAGATCGATTCCGCTGTCGGTCTCTCATTATACGGTGGGTCAGATTGATCTCTGGAGAGGCCGGCAAGGTAGCAAGTGTTTGGTGCTGGAGTGCCCTAGATCGATTCCGCTGCCGGGCTCTCATTAGACAATGGGTCAGGTTGATCTCTAGAGAGGCTGGCAAGGAGATGGTTTATGCTGGTAGGACCGGCTAAAAAATCTCTCAAGACGATACATATTGGGGGGAGCCCCTGGGGGCTCGCTTGCACGAAGATAAAAGGCAATTCTGGTGAAAAAACAACTAAGATTCAATGGTAGTAGCGAAATGGTTGAATGTGCAGGGTAACAAAGCATTTCAAGGCGAGTCCTAGCTCACAAAACGCTCGGAGAATCTCTAAGCAACACCTAAAATAAGCGAGTCAGGGGGGACCTCCGACATGATAATTAATGAGTAACGTTGGTCGCGCGCAGGGGTCATGGTGAGCAAGGTAGGTAATGCCGACCCTGCACGCAAGGACCCATAATGGGCGAGCTAGAGGCGCGAAGCGATTCACATTTTGCCTATGTGGGAAAGAAAGCAGAAAGTGCATCTAACAAGCATCTATGCAAAGGAAGCTACGCAAACGTCTTATTGGGTGTGTGTGAGTGCGTCGCAGTGAGACAATACGAAGGAGGTTCACTAAAGAGGTGACAACCATATAATCATTGCAAAGGAAAAAGGGCGAGCACGATCATGACATATTGAAGATATCAAAAGAGTCTTGTTAATTCTTGAAAAATGTTCATTACATATAGCGGCGACCTCGCCAGCCAAAATCAAAGTATACATTAAAAATTAAAAGTCAAGGAAGATCTTCAGAAAGCTCCTCCTCGCTCCCGCGTTCCCCAGACTCTGGAATTGGTGCGAACAGGTCGGGAATGACATCCTCGGCAGTAAGCTCCATCGCGTCCAGGGAAAGTAGGTTCGCCCCCTTGAGGGTATCAAAGACGAGGTTGGTGACACCCATCGAGTTCTTATGCGTCGCCTCCTCCATGTCTCGCATCCTACTGCGAGCTCCAGCTCGCGAAGGAAGAGGGGGTAGCATGGCCCTGGTCAGCTCGCGAATTTGAGCTTTCAAGATTGCGCTCTCCATCTCCAGGTCAGCATTACGCGAGAGGAGCTTGCTCGCTGTTTTAGCATCCTGCAAAATAAAAAGATAAGTCAAATAGAGCGACATGCGGCGAGCGAGATAGAAAATTTGTGTAAATCACTTACCATCCCACATTGAAGGCTGGCGAGGAGACCATCAGATAGGGCCTCTTTTCTCTTGAGGCGCGCGACTTCATCTGAGGCCTCCTGGAGCTCACGCTTGAGCTCCCTAGACTCCCTGTCTGTAGTGAGGTACCGTCGGACCACCATGTTAGCGAGCTTCATGGCACAAAATTTGTCTAGCATGGCCTCATAAATGAGCAGCCTGGACCTTAGAACGCCAAAGTTAGCGGCGTCCTCACGGCCGTATAGTCCAAAGGTGATGGCGAACGCCTCACCTCCAACCTTGTCGCTCTCAACCCAGGAGGGGAGGAGCGAAGAATCTGAGACCATGTTGTGATCAGGGTCCCATGCCAGCAGCGGCTCGCCGACCACATCCGGGAGCTTCGCACCGAGGCCAAAAATTTTATGGCTCGCTGGCTTGGGCTCGCCCGAAGCATCCCCGACCTCACTGCTCCCCTTGGCAGCCTTCTGACTTGTGGGTGGGGGGAGTAGGGTCTCCGTCTCGCTCAGGTCCACTACAATATCTTTCCCCTTAGTTGTGGTAGGGGTCTCCTTGGTCCTCTTCTTTGTCGGGGTTTTTGCGGCGGGCTGTCTAGCAGGTGGCGATCGCTTCTTACAAGAAGTCGAGCTGGGAGGGGCTCGACATGCTTCGACGGCTACAGTAGCGAGCGAGCTGGAGGTGAGGGCTGTATTCCTCGCGTGCGGAGGGTGGAGGGGAAGATCCCTCTCTCCTGCGAAGGTGACAATTGTGAGAATTAATCATCAGAATCAAGAAATTACAGAGAGTTCGCGAGTGCGAGTCAAACCTTCTTCTTGGGGCACCGGAAGCAGCGATTCCACCTTCTGCCGAAGGTATGCGACATCAAAGTTCTTTCCCTCCAAGTACTGGAAGAGCTTTGCGTCGTTCCCCCTGAGTGAAGCAGGGGGGCGGTAGGTCACCTCGTCTCGCTGGAGGGGGAGAAGGGTATGTTGCCAAAAGGTCCTTTGACAAGGACGAATTTCTGATGCCAGTAATGGATCTTGTTCACTGTCTCGCAAATCGTGACATGTTGGCTCACGAAGTAGGTCGTTCCATCTTTGTAGGCGCGTAAGGAGATAATCTTGTGGAAGACATGCAGGCTGAACTCTATTTTCTCCTAGCGTAGATAGCTGGCGAACGTGACCATCACATCGATCGCGTTTGGGGTGACCTGGCTCGGAAAGACGTCGTAGTACTTGAGCACCTGGGAAAATCACCAAAGAAAGTTTAGCATGCTTTTTGCGATCGCGAGCATGAAGTGCAATGGTTGGATAAAGTACCTGGCGCACTTCCGGCCACAAAGGGAGTCGCAGCACATTCTCAAAGTGAGCGATGGGGATGTCGATCTCGTTAGGAGACATTTTTTTTATAGTAGTGGTGTTCGCCGGGTGACGAGCGACAAATCCCGAGGGGATGTATCTGTCCACGGTGGTAAGGAACTCCTCATCAGTGAGCGAGGAGCAGAAGAAGGAATGGTCGCGATAGGTCCCGGCGCACCTGGCCCACACTTCGGAATCTCCATCAGCAACCATGGATAAAATAACAGCGAGCCGGAAGAAGCGTGAGCGCGGGCCGAGAATTGCGAGAGAGCTTGGAAGAAAGGGAGAAGGTTGATGACAGTTAATGCGGTGGTTGGAGAGGAAAGACCGGTGGCTATTTATAGGAATGAAAAGAGCAGGAAGGATTTGAAGCACCATGGGGTGCGGATAGCTGAACCGCACGGTGACGTTTCAGCTTCTTGAACCTTTGTCCGCTCCGGGTGGACTCACGTCCTAGCTACATCCCCTGACTCGCCATAGGCAAGCCACGCAAGACGATGCGTCATTTTGACCGGAAGTCGGCAGGGGCGGCTGTAGGGAAAGAAATCAAAATCGCGAAGGCGAGGCAGCAGTTCACGAGCCTAACTTGAAGCGAGGAAGGCATATGAAATAGAAAATAAGCAATGTGCGGGCATAGTTAACATGAATATAGAAATAATGAAAGGCGAAAGAAAAAGCCCGCGGGCGAGCAAGAATATTCATATTGCAGATTCGCAAATTGTTCAAGACTTCTAGAGGAGGTAATAGGTGCGAGCGAGAAATAATAAATAACTTTGTTTAGTAATTGATCCACTTCCATCGGCCGCAGCCTCACACCCTAGAATGTGGTGGTACTTTTGGGTAGTGGTACTAGCGAACCAATTGGACCTCGCACTGCATTAGGCACATCTGATCTTCGATTCGCGTGAGGTGCACCCCTGGCGAGGTGACCACGCCGCGAGTGACCTGTCGCATCTTGGCAAGGAGGCGCGCATTCGTGTCCTCCATGGCGGCAAACCTCTCTTCATAGGCAGTCTTGTCCACCCGGTTCTGTCGTACAGATCTCGCAGCATGAGGCCATACTTCTGGAACAGCTCAGTGACCCATCTCTTCATTTGCTCAGGATTGGTGGGGTCACCCAGGAAGTCAACGACCTGGTTCGGCGAAGGAGGGGGAGTTATATCCTCCTCTCCGTGCTCTGACTCGACAGATGGGGTCTTGGGAACACCTGCGAGGAAGAAATCTGCAATTGGGGTGAGAAAGAGGCACTCGACAGAAACTAGTTAACCTGGCAAAATCAGGATGGTACGGGCTCGCTGGCGAGAAGAGCTCGGCTCGCCCTTGAAGGCTTCAGTAAAGGTAGGGGTAATGGATTTCCCTAAGCCAGGGCGGTGCGTCTTGTCATCCGCGACCCCGGTTTTGGCAAGTAGCGACCCTCTCGGACTCTGTTACCCTAAAGCACCAAACCCTGGGGTGGGGATGGTCAATTTAGGTGTGGCTGGTGAGCCCACCAGAGTGGGGGTTCGCCTCTCCAGGTCGGGAGAGGGTCACTGCACAAAAGGAATAGCGCATGTTCAGCGAACGAAGAACTGTAAGAGATAGCGAGGCGAACAACTCACCAGGTCGCAAGGATGAGACTTGGAGGTCAGTGGTCCCCACCTCCGGGGGAGGGAAGTGAGTCCTCCGGGGGGCGAGATGTGAGACCCCGTTGATAACTACCCGATGATATTTTCTCTGGGGGGAGGGTTCTGCGAGCAAAGAAACAAAGTCAGACGAGTAAATCTTGGATTGTTGAACCTTCGATAGTAGAAACTGCGAGGCGAACTCGTTGCGGGGAGACAGAGACAGGGGCGATGTCCCATCCTCCCCGGGAGGGCGTCAGACGGTCTTAGCCTTTTTGACTTGAGGCGGAGGCGGAGTTGGTTGCCGAGAAATCCAGGTGGCGAGCTTTGCAGCTTTGGCCTTCTAGATCACCTGCGAAGCCTTGAGGCTAGCCAATGCCTATTATTTAATGGACATCTTGACGGATACAGCGACGAGCAGCGAAAGAGGGCAGAGGGAGGAAAGTTCATGCACCAGCCCGAAAGAATGGTATTTATAGCATTGGGCATGGGCCCACAAAAAGATTCTGGCCACGTCAGCAAAGGGTCGGCGAACACCAAGGGTTGGATGTTTCTTCGTGAGCCTAAGGTAGCCTCGCGAAGAGTGGGGATTGTGTACAACCCCGGTGATCGCCAAGAGGTGAGCAGAGACTCAAGGATCAATAGGCGAGAAGGGTAGGAATGCGGGCGAACCAGACTCTCGAAGGTCGCTCGCGGGAAGGAGGGAGAGCCGGGCTCTCAGTGGTCGCTCGCAGGAAGGCAGGCAAGTCGGGCTCTCGGTGGTCGCTCGCAGGAAGGCGGGCGAGCCAGGCTCTCGCAGTTCACATGAGGAGAGTCAGGCGATATAAACCCTCATGGGCGGCTCGCCCAGTAGGGGTCCAGGGGTGTTTTTACCTGGAAGCCCTTAGTGGTCTGCGATTAACCTCTCCAAACAACGGAGTTTGGTTGTTGGAAGACCATTTTGGGCTACGCATAGCAAAAGTGTAAGGTGGAATCCAGCTATTAGCAGACCATAAGTAAAAAAACTATATATAGACCTTGAAGGGCACCTTTGGAGGGGATCCAACCTCAGTACTCTGAGCTTCCTTCTCCTTAGGCTATTTTGGTTCAGATCTCAGGCTCTCCAAGGTGCCCAGTCTCAGCTTTGGCTTGGGAGGGGAAGCGCTCTAAGATCTTTCGGGTGTGTGGTGGGACCTCCTCGCTGCGACCAAGGGTCAGTGTCTAGTTCGGAAGCTTCGATATGTTCCTTCCGAGGAATCAGAAAGTGTTAGCTGCCCCCACCTTTGGGGGCCCGAGCTCCATAAGAGACCAAGTATTGGTTTCAACACTAAGTCAACATCTCGATGATGTCGTCTAGAATATCAAGATGATAACGTCTTGAACAAAGACAATCGGCATGAAGAACAAGTCCAAGTCTTATTCAAAGCAACATCTTGACGATGTCATCTAGAAGAAGTAAGACCGTTGAGATATCAAGTAGAATCGTGAAGAAGGAAGAATGTCGACGATATCATTGTAAAGAATATCTGTCGTGTACACTGATCAAGACGATATAGTCTTGAAGGAGAAACATCATCTTGACAGGTTGTAGAGCAGCATTTAATGCGTCAGTTCTCATGGAAATTGATATCTAGGGAAGATGCATGCCGCCCATCTTGCACACTAATCAAGGAATAATAAATAATATTCTCTGTACAGAATATAACAGTTGCACAATGTTTAAGTAAGAATTTTATTACTTCTATATTCTGCAATTTCCAAGAATGGCAAGGATTTTAATATAATCAATTTAGTCGGCCCTTCCAAATATTCCTTCAGGCAATTTATGGAAGTTTGGTAAAGGGGCTTTTATGCAAAGTTACAGAAGAATATAAAAGTGAGAAATTGTCGATTTCAAAGCAGTTCTTTGCACTGCATACAAAACTCTTGTCAAGAAAAAGAAAAGAAGAAGAACTAGAAGAAAATCTTCACCACTTTGTTGAGAAGACAAGGAAGAATCTCTCACCTATACTAGAAGTGCATCTACCATCAAAGGAGGAGATTCAGAAGAAAAGACCAGTAATCCACAAGATCACAGAGCTTACATTTATAAGAAGAAGAAGTCCGCTATTTCAAAGGCATATCATCCCGATGACTGTTCTTCTACAACATCAAACATACTTATTACTTTTTAGGGCTCTTTGTGAGTCTGAGATGGTAGGATCTAGTGATAGATCAGAGTTGGTAGGGTTCTTAGTGAACTCGAGTTTTGGTAGGATCTTGTCGAAGATCAGAGTTTGTAGGACTTGAAAAGTCTGAGCTTTGTAGGGTTCTGTGTGAACCTGAGTTGTAAGATCTGATTATAGTGAAAAGATCTAAGTTGGAAAAGTGATGAGTCCCAGTTATATACCCTTTTATGGACTCATCTAGGCCCATAATCTAGTCAAGGCACTACACATTAGACTTATTATTGTTCATATTTGATTGTTATCTGTTATTCCATGCTAAGTGTACTTCTAGGCCCGTTTTGGTGTAATATCATGTTTTTCCTATTTTTAAGTTATCATACATTATTGAGTGCCACTTTCAGTGGAGTGATGTGCGTTTCTGCTAGAACAGGGGCCGTGCAGGTGTTCCCAGTGCAAATCTATACAGGAACACTGCACACGATCACTGGATATATTGCGCACGACCACTGGTCGTGCGCCACTGATCGTGCGCACTTAACCCCTAAATTTTGAGGCATGTCTTGCCAAATGCACGACCACTGGCTATAGCGCACACGATCACTGATCGTGCGCCACTGATGGTGTGTATATTATTTTTTGTTAATTTTGTCTTGCAGGTTTTCTGGCACAGTGCGCACGACCACCAACTTCAAGTGCGCATGACCACTGGTCGTGCGCCACTGATCGTGCGCCATATTTTCTATAAATACGCAGTCCGCAAAATTAGGTCGGACGATACATAAACTCCGTCATTTTCAAGCCATGTTCGCCTTTTCTGCCCCCTGCATCATCTTCCACCACCGGGAGGTGCTCCGGGATTAGTCTTCATGCCTATCTTGAGACCGGAGTTCATCTCGGCCGCCTCCATCATCCAAGTGCTTCAAGGAGAGGATTCCACCTTCATCTTCATCACCAAGCAAGAGTTCTTCGCATCGGACATGTCCAGATTATAGTTTATCGGATAAGACGTGTCCATTGAGAGGAAGTGACAGCCCTCCTCTACCTCGGACGATAGTTGGGACCGAGCTAGGATGCGGATTAACACCCCAATGATTCCTACCATGAATCTACAGCAAGCCTCCAGATTCGATTGTATCTCTTACCTTTTTCTCTACTTGTATGGATGTATATGAATATAATCTTCTTTATTTGATGATGTTTTCACTCTACATTTGATTAAATCTTCATATCATTGTTATGCAATGTTATTATTCTTATATGAGTGCTTGAGGTGAGCTATTGTGGTAATTTTGGTGTGAGTGTTTGGGTTTACTACACTAGCAATTGCTAGGTGTGAGCTTTGTGATGAGGTGCTTGCGACCCTCATTCCACCGGTGCAACTCACTCCATCCGCAAGCCTACTCGTCCATCCGCCTTGCGAAGCGGAGCATAGCGACCTGCATATCTTTCATCCACACGACGAAGCAGTGTATAGCGGCCTGCATAGGAGTAGTTTTGTTTCTTTTCTTTTATTTTCCATAAACCAAATCACCCCTACACGTTCCATCCGACCTAAAGGAATTCAATCTTAAGTCCTTCCTCGAAAGTAAACTCCACCTTACTGTGTTCCTTAGAGATTCGATACTTGGGGATCACTCCCATTTTATATTACGTGAACGATCGGTACACTGCCATTTCGTGCCGCAGTTTTGCTACCGCCTAGAGCGGTGTGCTAGATTTGTGCATCAAGTTTTTGGCGCCATTGCCGGGGAACACAGTCGTGTGAGTTTTCTGGAGAGGGAGAACCTGCAAGAGAAGTTCTTCCATTTGTAAATTGCATCCTTTATTTTATTTCAGTTCTTGTTATTCCATTTCCTTGTTTTATATTAGGTTGCCTTAGTAAATTATTGTTGGGTGTAGTATTTTGCATAATAGTGTTTTTCTTTTGAATCTAGTTATCTTCACGCAATGTGGGCCTCATTTAATATTCGTTGTCGTTGGTGTGGAGATATCTCTCATGCTAGTGATAGATGTCTAAAGGGAGATAATAGCCATATCACTCAAGGCCCAGTATATGGAGCACCAACTTCGTCTGGCACTCCATATGGTGCGTGTAAGTCCTATGGCTATTCTTCTGAGCCTTTACCCGCATACTTCTTTGCGGCTCCAGCACCTATTGTGCCAAAAAAGCCAGCAAGGCAGTGCTTGCTTTGTCGGAGCACAGATCATGCCTTGAAGGATTGTGCTGCTTATCTTTGCCAATTGGACGAGGATGACGAGCCGGATATCCGGATCGTCCCGACTCCTAACTCTGGCAGCACACCTTCTACCTCTGATTACATTGTTGTGTCACCTTCAAGTTTTGAAGGGAATGATGCAGACACACTCATCAGAGTTATGGATAATCTAGGCTCTGACATGGCTGAGCTCATCTCCCATGTGCATATATTATCGATGTGGATTCGATTCTTTGTGAGGAATCGGTGCTTGACATTTATCCACGAACTATTCCCCCCTATTGTGCATATGACTACATTCATCTCTGACGACATTATTGAGGATGTTTCGCAGGATAAGGCATGTGATTTGTGTGTTGTGCCTATTCCTATGGAGGAGGATATTTTCCAAGGTGACAAGGATTCTACCTCAACATCGGTGGAGGAAGTCCAAATCATGGAGGAGGCCACTAATGATCCTACTGAGCCCTGCAACATTGTCGATGATGCCGACAGTATCCTTCTGCTTCAACCTATTAGGGGTGAGACCGGGACCACTCCCCCGATTGATGTTTATTTATGTTGTTCTTCTCTTTTATTTCCTGACCCCCCCCCCCCCCCCCCCCCCCCCCCCCCCCCCCCCGCCCCCCCCCCCCCTTCTTCAGTATCTGAGCCCGTGCAAGTTGATTCTTCAAAGGGACTCCAGGAGGACTCGAAGCATCTTGCTCATGCCAATGAGGAGAGCATTCCCTTATGTTTGGAGGTTAATCCCCCCTTCATGGTGGAAGCTCCACTCATTGCCTTCTCCTCCTGCACCTGTCCTGAAGAAGATGATACCTTGTTGGGAAAGGACATATGTTTTGGTGAGAATAGTGAGGAGGACTCCTCCTCCACTTCTTACTTTCTGCTTCCTCTACTTGTGAAGAGCAGGTATTATTATTTAGGTAGAGGGGTAACTATTTTATCGCCATATCGGTACTTATTACCGACATGGATATTAGAACAGTTACATGTGCACTTTTCTTTTCATAGACCCATTAGTTAGAACAGTTTTAAATTTGAATAAGTCGTGCTGGGAAGACAATAACCCCAGCAGTTATCTTACTTTTCCTGCATTTTTATTTCATCTAGTTTAGTTTTGTTAGTGGTATTTCATTTTAGTCTGTATATTTTCTTTTGTTTTTGGCGGAGCTCACCCCTACAGGTATTCTTCTGGATGGATGTTGCAGCTAGGTCTAGATTTAAATGCCAATCTTCTGGTATGCTCATTTCTGAGCATTGGGTACTCTCTTACCCTAGCTCTTTTCTGAATTTCATAGTTATATATTATGTATATTGTCTAGTTTAAGTCTGGGGAGAGTAGTTCTGTGTGCCCACTCACGTGCACTATTGCATGGCTTGCTAGAAGTACTTTTATTTTAGTTTATTGAAAATTGTTGTTCATTCTCTTTGCGCACCACATCACCCACTTGAGCGCGTACTCATCTGTATGTGTGCTCTGAGTTGAATTTAATTCTTCTGCTTATTTGGGAAAGTCTAGGTGCTGGCTTAGGACTATGTAGCGGAGTAAAATGTTGACTCCAGTAGTGCTCCTAGTCGAGTGCTCCGTTGCATAGAAATTTGTGTAGATTAGACTACTTTTTATACTTCTGGTTTTATATATTTTTTCTATTAGTGTAAATGTTGTTTACTTTACTCAAATGGTGAATCCGGTGTGAATCAAACGGTAGCATAGGGATGTGTGTAAACAATCACTAGACTCGTATTGCTTGAGTCGGGAGAAAGGAGAATCATTCTCGGTGGCTAGAACTTGCCCCAAGCGATTCTTGAAGCATTGACATAGGATAGTTCTAGTGCGTGAGAATGACGCAGACCATTATTTTGGCCCGGTTGAACTTTTTATTTCATGCCCATCGTCTACCCTTGCTAGCCCCTTTGTGCCTACCCTTTCATTGATTCAGCTCCGCGTATATCTCACCAAACCCTAAAAGCCTAACCTAGTCGCACACCCAAATCTGAGCTTTAGTTATAGTTTTATTTACATTTTGGGGGGGGGGGGGGTGTTGATTGTGGTGTTTATTTTGTGAATTTTTGGATATGCTCATTTGAAAAATTTGCTGAAAGAAAAAAACAAGATAAAGAAAGATAGAAAAAAAATGATTAAAAAATGAGAAAAAGACAAATGAGTCTTATTGAAAATCGTTTAGAAAAATTATGTATTGGGAGTAGGCGGTGCACACACCTATGTTGCAAAAGTCCAAGTCTGGGGGTGTGGTGCACTTGTTTATTTATAGTCATGCGGGTAGCTCTACCTTATGCTCATGTTGGGTTAGGTGTGCTTAGCCTCCATGTTTATCTTTGTTTACCTCACCGTAACCCAAGCCCCATATCTAACCTAAAGTCCTACTGACTCACGCCTTGAACCAATCTAGTGTCGTGGAGAGAATGTGGCCGAGCGAGCTTATGGTCACCGACACCGATGGATTTCGGTGGAGTTTGTCCTACACCCCAATCTTGAGCAATGCTCATCTCAACGCTTAGTTTACTTTATCCGTATGCGTGACCGGATGATTCACCGTAGTTCACCATTTTGAGTAGTTGTAATATGCTTTTACTCTTTTAGAAATCTATAAACTGTTTGTATAATGAGAAATCTTCTCTATTATTTTTCTTATGCACGTGAGCATGCCACTTCGCATGGTACTCTGTATTGTAATTTTAAGCCATCTACTTTTTTCCCCGTTTGTTTAGAATTTGTTTGCTCGGGACGCGCAAACTAGTAAGTCTGGGGGTGTGATGAGTCTCAGTTATATACCCTTTTATGAACTCATCTGGGCCGATAATATAGTCAAGGCACTACACAATAGACTTATTATCGTTCATATTTGATTGATATCTGTTATTCCATGCTAAGTGCACTTCTTGGCCCGCTTTGGTGTTATATCATGTTTTCCTATTTTTAAGTTATCATGCATTGTTGAGTGCCACTTTCAGTGGAGTGATGTGCATTTCTGCTGGAACAGGGACCGTGCAGGTGTTCCCGGTGCAAATATGTATAGGAACACTACGCACGATCACTAGACATATTGCGCATGACCACTGTTGGAACATGGTTTTCCGCATACCTTTGATTTGAGAATAACAAATCCTACTTATATTTGATCTTGTTTGTCATTGTGTTTTTAGCTTGCAGGTTTGGATAGATATGACACCAGGTTGCTGCAACAATGGTCTGGCACTAACCACAAGCAGAAGGATTGAAAGTTGTCTAACGCCAAGCGTTAGGTCTTAACGCTAGGCGCTAGCGAATCGATGGGCGGGATGTCGATCGATGAAATGAGACGTCGTTCGACGAAACGAGATGCCGTTCGACAAAATAGGCGTTCGACGAAATGAGATGTCATTCAACGAAATGAGATGTCGTTCGACGAAATTGCATTCGACGAAATGAGATGTCGTTCGGCAAAATTGCGTTCGACGAAATGAGATGTCGTTCGACGAAATGAGATTCCGTTCGACGAAATGGCATTCGATGAAATGGCGATCGACGGGATGAGATGACGTTTGACGAAATGGCATGCCAGCTGAGTAAAAGGAGAAAGAAACTCAACGCCAGGTGTTAGGTCTTAACGATGGGCACTATTTGTTCGACGAATTTGGCAAGGAGAAAGCAGCCGTGATTGCAGGAGGAACTTTAGGAATAATTTGCCCAACGCCCGCGTTAGCCTTAACGCCAGCGTTAGTATTGCCTAAAATAAAATAATTCCTAAAGTGCAGAATCTTCTTCCTCTTCTGAAGATCCGAGCCATCAATATGCTGCAATACATAGTCAATGCCCGGCGTTAACACTTAATGCCGGCGTTAGCTCAAAGTCTATAAATTGGATGATTTCGACGTCTCCTATAACTAATTGCCAAAAGCCCTATTCCAGCACTTCAGAAACTTTGTGAGGGCCAAATTTCCAGATCCACACATCTCCCACTCATATTTCAAAAGGAGGAATGAAAGGAGGCTTGTATCAACACGCTAACTCAACACGAAGAACGCACGCTTGGACTTCAACAATCTTCTGCGATTTTTCGGCATCTCCTTCAGATTACCTCATAGGGAGTTTCATATTTGTCTTTTGTATTTGTCTTTTATTTTATCATTGTAATCGGTTTGTGAATTCGCCTCGTATTGGCGACTAGGTCTGGGTAAGATTTAGGAAGGAATTCGCCTCGTGTTGGCGACTGGGTCTAGGGAGTAGATCTAGGGGGTGCTCGTGGCCTTTTTGGGGATAGGAAGGCTAGAGCGGCTTGAGGCCGTATCTGGGGAGAGATCGGCTAAAGCCAACCGGTTCGTGGGGATACGAGTCGGTATAGAAAACAAAAAGAGTTTTCATATTATTCGCTTTGATTTCTAGCGTCATAGAAATCAAATTTTGTAATCAATTTTATAAATGATAATCATGTCTTTTCTTGTTTTATAAAATTGATTTCATTTCTAATTTCATTATCTCTTTACTCTTGACTTAACTTACTTCGACCAAAATATCAAAAGTGTTCTATAAAGGTTTAAAGTTTTTAAAACCCTTATTCAACCCCCTCTAAGGGCGCCTCAAGAACCAACAACCACTGGACGTGTGCCACTGATCGTGCGCACTTAACCCATACATTTCAAGGCCTGTCTTGCCAAACGCACGACCACTGGCTATAGTGCGCACGATCACTGATCCTGCGCCACTGATCGTGCGTATATTATTTTTCTGTGAATTTTGTCTTGCAGGTTTTCTGGCACAGTGAGCACGACCACCAACTTTTAGTATGCATTACCAATGGCCGTGCGCCACTGATCGTGCACCCTATTTTCTATAAATATGCAGTCCGCAAAATTAGGTCGGACGATACATAAACTCCGCTGTTTTCGAGCCCTGATCGCCTCTTCCGCCCCCCTGCATCATCTTCCTCCACCGGGAGGTGCTCCAGGACTAGTATTCATGCCTCTCTTGAGCCCGGAGATCATCTCGACTGCCTCCATCATCCAAGTGCTTCAAGGAGAGGATTCCACCTTCATCTTCATCACCAAGCAAGAGTTCTTCGCATCGGACGTGACCAGATTGTAGTTTACCAGAGAAGACGGGTCCATTGGAAGGAAGTGACAGCCCTCCTCTATCCCGAACGATAGTTGGGACCAAGCTAGGACGCGGATTGACACCCCGACGATTCCTACCATGAATCTACAGCAAGCCTCCAGATTCGGTTGCATCTTTGACCTTTTTCTCTACTTGTATGGATGTATATGAATGTAATCTTCTTTATTTGATGAATTTGCACTCTACATTTGATTAAATCTTCATATCATTGTTATGCAATGTAATTATTCTTATATGAGTGCTTGAGGTGAGCTCTTATGGTAATTGTGGTGTGAGTGTTTGGGTTTACTACACTAGCAATTGCTAGGTGTGAGCTTTGTGACAAGGTTCTTGCGACCCTCATTTCGCCGGTGCGACACACTCTATCCGCAAGCCTACTCGTCCATCCGCCTTACGAAGCAGAGCATAGCGGCCTGCATAATTT
The DNA here is from genome assembly GCA_033032865.1 of Dactylorhiza incarnata. Taxonomy (NCBI): domain Eukaryota; kingdom Viridiplantae; phylum Streptophyta; class Magnoliopsida; order Asparagales; family Orchidaceae; genus Dactylorhiza; species Dactylorhiza incarnata. The sequence goes on from JAWHQI010000003.1 coordinate 21,166,087, forward strand.
TCATCCACCCGACGAAGCAGTGCATAGCGGCCTGCATAGGAGTAGTTTAATTTCTTTTCTTTTATTATCCATAAACCAAATCACCCCCTACACGTTCCATCCGACCTAAAGGACTTCAATCTTAAGTTCTTCCTCAAAAGTAAACTCCATCTTACTGTGTTCCTTAAAGATTCGATACTTGGGGATCACTCCCATTTTATATTACTTGAACGATCGGTACACTGCCGTTTCGTGCCGCAGTCTTGCTACCGCCTATAACGGTGTGCTAGATTTGCGTATCAAGAATTTTCCTAGTCCAGCACACTGCTAGATAGGTGGGAGGGACAGTGGACTATCTCTAGACACATTGTCTAGTTGGGAACCACTATAAATCATTGTGTGCTTTTTGTGTTGATTTTGTGCTGTGATAAATAAAATTTAAAGTAGATAAAAAAATCAAAAAACACATAATCACCCCCCTCTAGGTGTAGATCATTGACAACCCATATTTTTCAGGGGGTCATTTGAAATAATGATCCCATTCTAATTAGAGTCCCCATGAATGATGACAACTGAACTTGACCATCACCCACAAATTGGCCAAATTCATTGCGCTGCATTTTGATTACTTTATCTGATGGCATTAAATGAATGTGCCTGCAAATGGTTTCTTGATGAGTCCCATTTATATACGCATTTTTGGACTCATCCGGGCTAGTTTCCACTCTTGTGCACATCCGTTTCGAGCTATTATTGCTTAAATTTCTCTTATACACACTTGCGTGCACTTACGTGCTTTGTGCTCTCTTTAGGCCCGTTTTGGTGTGCATTTGTGCTCCATGTTGTTGGGGGTAAGCACATGGTGCTCCCCAATCCCTTTTCTATGATTGATTGGTGCTGGAAGTGTATTCCCAACTGGATTGTTGTTCTTGCAGGCAGTTGGATCATCCCATTTTGCCCAGAAATCTTGATCGTTTATATCACACGGTCGTGCATTTCCTTGACGCACGGATGGCTGCAGTCGTGCGCCTTCTTCTGGGCAGCAAAATGGTGATCTGACTTTGTTCGTGCATTTTTACGCACATGCAGCTGCCCGTGCACGAAGGAAATGCACGATCGCATGTTTCGACCGATTTTTAGCCAATCTGGATTTGGTTGTGCATTTTTACGCACGAGCGGCTTCGACCGTGCGTGAGTAAAACGCACGGGTGCTGTTGCTTCTTCCTCAAGGCATTGATTTTTCATTAAATAATGCACGGGAATCGCACGGTCGTGCGTTCGACCGTGCCTGACTAAATTTCTGTTGTTTTAGTATTTAAAGCAGGAAATCCGCGGAGAAAAGAAGACCCGCGCGAAAAACTCTGAGAAGCCCGCAATTTCCGCCCATTTTTGCCTCTCCACCACTGCCTGACCTAGGAGGAGCTCCGACAACCTTTGTCCTGCAAATCTTTCGCCAAAGCTCTCTCCTTGGCCTCCTCCATCATCTACGAGCTCAAGAACGCCATCGACGGAAGATTTCTGCTACATTTAAGGGATCTCCAACAAGAGTAGCTGGAGCTAGACCACGAAGAAGATGGGTAAAGTAAAGGAAGGTGACAACTCTTCTGTACCCCATGCATAACTGAAGACTGAGCATGGATGAGGCTTGACAACCCTACGATTCCGGCTGCGAATCTTCAGCATAGTCTTCGAGCTTCGGTGACCTCTTTCCCTTTTATGTATAGTTTAGGATTTCTTCATGGTTTGATGTACTTTCCTACGGATGATGTTCATAACTGCGTTTAAGTTATTGTGATTTCATTTCGGTGAAATGTGTTGTGGTTTATGAGATTTGAGGAGTGCCCTAGTCCTCCATCCACTCCACCTCTCTGTAGTGAGCTGCACTAGCAATTGCTAGCCGCGTGTTCCGCGATGAGGTGCCTACGACCCTCATTCCGCTGGTTACAAAACATCCATCCGCTAGCCTTCTCGTCCACCCGCTCACCGAAGCACGGAATCGCTGCCTGCATTCCATCCCGACAAGCAAAGCAGAGCTCTAGGCCCGCATTTTCTTTCACTGTTGCTAATCTAGGAAAACCAAAATCAAACCCCCCCTCTTTTTATTAATTATATAAGAATCTATATAAGTAATTCGCTAACAAGAATTCATACAACCCAACTTGCAGTCCTCTGAGAACGATATTCGGGGAGTCTCTCCCAATTTTATTACTTGAACGACCGATGCACTTGCCGTAATCGTATCAAGTTTTTGGCGCCGTTGCCGGAGACTGCGAGCATTTTATGAATTTTTCTTCCAGGAAGCTTATATAAAGATCCTCTATTGTTTTCTTATTCTGTCGGATACATTCATTTAGCTGCTTGCATCCTTTTAATTGGGAGCTAATCATTGTTTTGCAAGCAAGTTTATCATGACTTCTATTCAGCAACATATATACCAGGGAAGTTTGAATGATCTCAGGCTTAAGGCGGGAAGGAATGATCATGATTCCGAAATTCCCACCGACATCATTGAGTATATATCTGAGAATTGCAAGTTCAGTGGGGGTGGACATGAAGACGCGGTATACCACATGCAGGAATTCGTAGAGATCTATTACACGTGTATATTCAACGAAGTCGAGAATAACCAAAAAAAATCATGGCGTTCTCATTCTCTCTGCACGGTAAAGCCAAAGGCTGGTATTGGACCATTCAGAAGAGAGAGACGACTTCATGGAAGCAGCTTGAGGAACGATTCCGGTATGACTTTCAACACCGTGTACAAGTTTTGGATAAGTACAAGGAACGTATCACCTTCACTCAGGGAAAGGAGGAAACATTAATTGATGTATGGGAGCATTTTAAATCGCTGCACAGGGAATATTACCGAGAAGATTTGTTAGAACACTTCCCGATTCAGATCTTTTATTTTGGCGTGCTGGAAAGATTCCGACCGCTATTTGATGTAGCAGATGGAGGCGCTTTGTTTAATAGAGCGGGGAAAGATGCCTGGGAAATAGTCATGAATGTAGCTCAGACTAGTCAGCATTGGTGTCATTCTCTTTTCCCCTCCAGCACAGCTGAAATTAACTCCGTAACACTCAATGGAGCAGTGAAATGTCTGCCGTCACAGCAGATGGAGCAGTTTTTAACTTTTGCGGTCGGTATGCTTCAGATAATGAATGACCAGTCCGCAGCAATTCAGCATCTTCACTCAACCTTAAGGATTCTCGCAGATGCCGTTTCCGGTGTTGTGGATCATCCGCTCGAGTCTGTGAACACTATGAGGCTAAGAAGTGGCAGAAGAGTAGAAAGTCATCCACTACTGGAACAACCTGCAAATTCTATGGACAATCTTAATGCAGAAGCGGCAGAGGAACCGACACCTACCCCAGCTGAGTCGGACCCTGCTGGTGTTTCACTGCCCTTGAAGAGTTTTGTAAAACCCCTATTCCCCCACATGTTGCGGAATGAGAAGGCTAAGAAACATTTTCATAAATTCCTGGAAATGATGAAGGGAGTGCAAGTAAGTATACCGCTAATTGAGGCCATTTCCCAGATACCGGGTTACTCCAAATTTCTGAAAAACCTGATTTCAAAGCGCAAATTATTGGAGGACCTCAAAACCGTTGAGCTCACTGAGGAATGCTCCGCCCTGATCACCGACCATGTCCGGCAAAGTGCAAGGACCATGGCAGCTTTACTATTCCTTGCAGATTCGGTCATCACTGATTCAGTCGGGCGCTCTGTGATCTGGGAGCCTCAATCAACTTAATGTCGCTTTTCCATCTTTCGAGAGCTAGGTGCAAGGACTTTAAAGCCTACACAGATGACACTACAGTTGGCTGACAGATTGATCAAGAAACCGGCAGGAGTGGTGGAAGATCTTACCATAGTGGTTAATGACCTTGCCTTCCCAGCTGATTTTGTTATCCTCGACATGAAGGTTGATAAGGTACATATTATCTTAGGGCGCCCCTTTCTGACTACATCTCACGCTATCATTAATGTGGAGGAAGGGGAGCTCACGCTCAGATGGGACATGATGATATATCTTTCAATGTTCATGATTCGCCAAAAATTTTAGAGATCATAGACTGCGAACCGATGGAACCGGCTGATGAATTTGATGGTCAGAGTGATATGGCTCTGGGCGATAGTGAGGCATTATGGCAGCAAGAAGGTTTGACCAGTGATGGTGTTCATTTGAATGAGTCCGAAGGGCTGCATATGACTAGAGAGTCACCCATTGCGTCAGTAGATATAAATACCTCGCCAGCCCTCAAACAATTGCCTGATTCTCTGAAATACGTCTTTCTAGGAGAAAATACCACGCACCCGGTGATCATTTCTGCAACTCTGTCAGTTGACAGCGAAACTGCGTTGGTAGGTGTTCTAAGAAGATACCAAAAAAGGTTTCGGACGGTCCCTCGCAGATATTAATGGAATCAGCCCCACGGTCTGCATGCATAAGATTCTTCTCGAAGATCAGTACAAACCTTCGGCTCAACCCCAAAGGCGGCTGAACCCGAAGATGCAAGATGTAGTAAAGATGGAGGTAATAAAACTTTTGGATGCTGGCATTATCTACCCAATCAGCGACAACAAGTGGGTCAGCCCAGTTCAGGTGGTGCCAAAGAAGGGAGGGAACACTGTTGTTGCCAATGAGATGAATGAGTTGCTACCCACCCAAATGATCGTCGGGTGGAGAGTTTGTATTGAATATCGCAAACTAAATGATGCAACACGAAAGAATCATTTCCCGCTCCCTTTCATTGATCAGATGCTAGAAAAGTTGGCAGGGCAAGACTATTATTGTTTTCTGGATGGATACTCAGGGTACAATCAAATCCTGATCGACCCTGAAGATCAAGACAAAACGACATTTACCTGCCCTTCAGGAACCTTCGCGTTTAAGAGAATGCCGTTTGGACTTTGCAATGCCCCTACGACTTTCCAATGATGCATGCTAGCTATCTTCGCGGACATGGTGGGAGATTTCCTTGAAGTTTTCATGGATGACTTCACCTTATTTGGCAGCTGCTTCGATTCGTGCCTCGCCAATTTAGCCAAGAACTTGAAGCGTTGTGAGGATACCAATCTCATCTTGAACTGGAAAAAATGCCACTTTATGGAAGGCGAAGGAATCGCGCTTGGGTATAAGGTCCCGCCAGGGGCTCAAGGTGGACCAAGCAAAAGTGAGTGTTGTCAAGAACCTTCCACCGCCGTCGTGTGTGAAGGGTATCCGCAGTTTTTTGGGACACGTGGGATTTTATCGGAGGTTTATTAAGGATTTTTCATTCATTTCGAAACATCTTTCTCACTTGCTAGTTAAGGATGTCCAAATCAACTTCGATGAAGCGTGCATGCTAGCTTTCGAGACCTTAAAGGGCCAACTTGTTTCTGCCCTGATCTTGGTGGCACCTGATTGGAGTCTGCCATTTGTTATCATGTGCGATGCAAGTGACGTGGCCGTGGGAGCTGTGCTTGGTCAAAGGAGGAATAAAATCTTTCACACCATATCTTATGCTAGTCGTACTCTCAACAATGCCCAGGCAAATTACACCACCACAGAGAAGGAATTGCTAGCCGTGATTTTCGCCTTCGAGAAATTCCACTCGTACTTGGTGCTCTCAAAGGTAATAGTGTACACGGACCATGCCGCACTTAGGCACCTATTTAAGAAGGAGGCCAAACCACGTTTAATCTGCTGGATTCTCCTTCTACAAGAGTATGAGCTGGAAATCAGAGACAAGAAGGGGGTGGAGAATGTAATAGCTGACCACTTACCGCTTTTGGAGCATGACAAGTTAGCCGAAACCTCCAACAGCAAAGAGGAGGAAATGATTGATTACTTTCCGGATGAGAAGTTATTCGCAATCACTGCGCATGCCCCAACTACCCCATGGTATGCTGATATTGCAAATTATCTTGCGTGTAAAACATTCTCGCCCAGTCAATCCCCTCAGCAGAGACGGAAGTTGTCTTCTAACTTAAAATACTACTTTTGGGAAGACCCGCTCTTGTTTCACATATGTAGTGACAGGATTGTTAGGCGTTCGTCCCAGAGACCGAGTTTCAATCTATTCTGCAACATTGCCATGACAGAGAAGCCGGTGGACATTTTGGAGCTAACAGGACAGCACAAAAGATATTACAATGTGGGTTTTATTGGCCCATGCTCTTCAGGGATGCTCATGCCCATATCTCCAAGTGTAATGAGTGTCAAAGAACTGGGAATATTTCTCGGAGAAATGAGATGCCACTGAATAATATGTTGGTGTGCGAACCCTTCGATGTTTGGGGAATAGATTTCATGGGTCCTTTCCCAATGTCACATGGTAAACAATATATCATTGTAGCTGTAGATTACGTGTCAAAGTGGGTGGAATTCGATGCCGTTACAGCTAATGACGCGCGCACAGTTCTAAACTTCATTCACAAAAATATCTTCTCAAGGTTCTGGGCACCGAGAACTATAATTAGTGATGGAGGTAGCCACTTCTGTAATAAGCAGTTTGTGCAATTGATGAAGAAATTTGGGGTCATCCACAAGGTGTTTCTATCTTATGACCCGCAAACATGCGGGCAAGTGGAGGTGTCCAACCGCGAACTCAAAAGAATAATCGAAAAATCTATACATTCAAATAGGAAAGAGTGGGCCAAAAAGGTTGACGACGCTTTATGGGCATATCGGACTGCCTATAAAACACCCATCGGCATGACACCTTTCCAATTAGTGTATGGGAAAGCTTGCCATCTGCCCGTGGAGCTTGAGAACAAGGCACTCTGGGCGACCAAAATGCTGAACATGGACCTCGAAGCCGCTATGGACAAACGCCGCATGCAATTAAATGAGTTAGATGAACTCAGGCACTTCGCTTATGAGAATGCGCGTATCTATAAGGAAAAAACAAAGCAATGGCATGACCGACATATCATCCCAAAGGAATTCAAGCATGGTGACCAAGTACTACTCTATAACTCCCGCCTCCGTCAATTTCCAGGGAAATTGAGGTCGCGTTGGAGTGACCCCTTTGTTGTCACAGGAGTCTCTCCTTTCGGTGCTATTGAGGTAGCTGGGAAGAATGGGGACAGCTTCAAGGTTAATCGGCATTGTCTGAAGATATATGATAGCGGCCCGAGATGCCAAAGTTTGGTTCTTGTAAATCTTGAGCAAGAATAAATTTTTTTTTCTTGTTATCCTAATTTGGTTGAATGTTTGTTGTGAACTTGTTTATAGAGTTCGAGAAATTGAAAACAATAGATTGAATGTCAATGTGTGTTTGCATATAGCTGAGCTTTACTATCTCTTGAACTGATACACTGCTTAATACAGGTATTTAGTCCACCTTAAGGACGGTAAACAAAAGGGCTTATGGGAGACGACCCAATTTTGCTATTTTTGCTTTTGTTCTACGTGTGTGGAGATGTCGTTTTGCAGGTATGGCGACATCGATGGCGGACACTTTGAAGCTGAATTCAAGATTAATGCCAATCTTCCGGTATGCTCATCTCTGAGCATGGGGTAACCTCTCCTCCCAAATTCTTTTTATGAATCTAGCATTATAATTTGTGATGATTAGATTTAAGTCTAGGGGAGAGTAGTTATCGTTACTCACTTGCACGTGCACATAAGCACATCATACTAGAAGTTACAATATTTATGTTTTATTTTTCATTCTCATAGCACACCAATACACCCACTAGAGAGCGCACTTAATCATAGGCACGTAAAGAGTCTAGCTCGTTTCTTTTGTCGAATTGGGAAAATTGTTGTGCTGGCTCAGTGTTGTAAGATGGAGTAAAATGTTGACTCCCGTAGTGCTCTAGTCGAGTACTCGCGTCTTGCATAGATTTGTGTGTAGAATAAATTTCTCTTTATGCTTATAGTTTTGTAATTTTTCTATTTGAGTAATAATTGTTTATTCTACTCAAAAGTTGTGAATCTGGTGTGAATCCGATGGTAGCGTAGGAATGTGTGTAGACGGTTGTTAGGTTTGTATTGCTCGAGTCAGGAGGAAGAATTATCATTCTCGGTGTCTAAGAACTTTCCCCAAGCGACTCTCGAAGCATTGGTATAGGTTAGTTCAATGCGTGAGCATGATGTAGGCCTTCGCCTTGGCCAGGTTGAGCTTTGTATACCGACCCTATCATTATCCTTGCTAGCCCCTTTGTGCCTACCCCGTCTCTTGATTCAGCTCCACTTATATTTCACCAAGGCCTGCAAGCTATTCCTAGTCACGCTCCCAATCCGAGCTTGAGTGTGTATCAATTTTAATTTAGGGTGTTGATGCAGTGAAAATTTTTGTGAAACTGTGGTTTGTGCTTCCTCAGATAATTTGCTGAAAAAAAAAGAAATTAGAACAAGAAAAGAAAAGAAAGAAAAATGCTCGGTTAAGAAAAGAGCCAAATTGAAAATCTTTTTAAGAATTGCTTTGAGAGTAGGTGGTGCGCACACCCATATTTTCAGGTTTAAGTCTGGGGGTGTGGTGCACTCGTGTTTTTATTTTTGGTGCTTAGATAATTTCTTCGATGCAAGCTCTTTTGGATTAGGTGAGGAAACCTTCATGTTTATCATTATAAACCCTACTGAATCCCAATCCCGGTATTTATCCTAATGTCCTATTGACTCACGCATTTAATCGAACTAGTGTCGTGGAGAGAGTGTGACCGGATGAGCTTATGGCCACCGACATTGATGGATTTCAATGGAGGTTATTCCGAACACCGCTCTTGAGTAGTGGTAGCCTCAGCGATCTGCTTACTTTCTTCCTACGCGAGACCGGACGATTCACCGTGATTCAACTTTTGAGTAGAGATAATATATATGTATGCTCTTAGATTATTACAAAGTGTTTGTATAATTAAAAATTTCTTCTACTGCATTTCTACGCGCGCGAGCATGCGACTTCGCATGGTAGTCCGCTTCTACAATTGTTAAGCCAGCTAATCAATTTTTCCGCCCGCATAAGGAATGATTTTCTTGAGACGAGCAAATGGTTAAGTCTGGGGGTGTGATGAGTCCCATTTATATACATTTTTTTTGGACTCATCCGGGCTAGTTTTCACTCTTGTGCACATCCATTTCGAGCTATTATTGCCTATATTTCTCTTATACACACTTGCGTGCACTTACATGCTTTGAGATATCTTTAGGCCCGTTTTGGTGTGCATTTGCGCTCCATGTTGTTGGGGGTAAGCACATGGTGCTCCCCAATCCTTTTTCTATGATTGATTGGTGCTAGAAGTGTATTCCAAGCTGGATTGCTGTTCTTGCAGGTAGTTGGATCATCCCATTTTGCCCAGAAATCATGATCGTTTATATCGCACGGTCGTGCGTTTTCCTTGACGCACAGACGGCTGCGGTCGTGCGCCTTTCTTCTGGGTAGCAAAATGGTGATCTGACTTTGTTCGTGCATTTTTACGCACGGGCAAGTAACGCACGATCGCCTATTTCGACTGATTTTTAGCCAATCTGGATTTGGCCGTGCGTTTTTACGCATGTGCGGCTTCGACCGTGCATGAGTAAAACGCACAGGCGCTGCTACTTCTTCCTCAAGGCATTGCTTTTCGTTAAATAACGCACGGGAATCGCACGGTCATGTGTTCGACCGTGCGTGACTAAATTTCTACTATTTTAGTATTTAAAGCAGGAAATCCGCTGAGAAAAGAAGACCCGCAGGAAAAACTCTGAGAAGCCCATCATTTCCGCCCATTTTTGCCTCTCCACCACCGCCTGACCTAGGAGGAGCGACGACAACCTTTGTCCTGCAAATCTTCCGCCAAAGCTCTCTCCTTGGCCTCCTCCATCATCAATGAGCTCAAGAATGCCATCGACGGAAGATTTATGCTACATTCAAGGGTTCTCCAACAAGAGTAACTGGAGCTAGACCACGAAGAAGACGGGTAAAGTAGAGGAAGGTTACAGCTCCTCTGTACCCCAGACGCAACTGAAGATCGAGCACGGATGAGGCTTGACAACCCTGCAATTCCGGCCGCGAATCTTCAGCATAGTCTTCGAGCTTTGGTGACCTCTTTCCCTTTTATGTATAGTTTAGGATTTCTTCATGGTATGATGTACTTTCTTATGGATGATGTTCATAACTGTGTTTAAGTTATTGTGATTTCATTTCGGTGAAATGTGTTGTGGTTTATGAGATTTGAGGAGCGCCCTAGTCCGCCATCCACTCCACCGCTCTGTAGTGCGTCGCACTAGCAATTGCTAGCTGCATGTTCCGTAACGAGATGCCTACGACCATCATTCCACTGGTTACAAAACATCCATCCGCTAGCCTTCTCGTCCACCCGCTCAACGAAGCATGGCATCGCGGCCTACATTCCATCCCGACAAGCGAAGCGGAGCTCTAGGCCCACATTTTCTTTCACTGTTGCTAATCTAAGAAAACCAAAATCAAACCCCCTCTTTTTATTAATTACATAAGAATCTATTTAAGTAATTCCCTAACAAGAATTCATACAACCCAACTTGCAGTCCTCTGAGAATGATATTCGGGGAGTCTCTCCCAATTTTATTACTTGAATGACCGTTGCACTTGTCGTAATCTCATAAACCACAACACATTTCTCCACATCCTTTTTTAGGTATTCTTGTGTCTGAAAGAAATAATTTTGAATAAGAAAGTAAGATGATGTAAATCACAACAAAAATGTAAATGTATTATTTACCTTTTGAATCAAAAGTTCTTATTTCATAAACACAAAGATTATCAGCTTCCTCATTGTTAATGTCATCTCCATGTGCACTTTCATCAGATGAAAAGTAAGCCACATTAGTCGCATCATATAGTGGATCCACATGAGCATGTGAAGTGCTAGCATGTGTATTGCTAGTACTAACAACTATGTTTTGATTTTCAGATGGAGGATCAATATTTTCACCATTTGATGTTTCAATGCGATCCCTTGAAACATAGAAGGTTCTTGGATCAATTCTCCTTTTAGGAGGCATTACTTACCTGCATGAAAACTACAATATAAATATAGCACATTTATAACAGAAATCATGGTAAAATTTAATAAAAAGGATCATACTTACTACGATATATTTATTTTTCTCTTGGCACAACTAATGGTTCAACATCTGTTCAGACTATCATGGTGCCTTCATCATCATCTATATATAATTTTTCAATATCTGATATTTCATTACCAACAACTTCAATTTCACCCATTTCGTACTCATCTCATGGCACCATCCTAAAGACCACCTCCCAATTTAATTGTTTTGGATCACGGATGTAATAAACCATTTTTGCTTGAGAAGGAAATATGTAAGGGTCGTGTTCAAGTGCCTCTCCAATATGTATTAGTTGTGTGAAATTAACTAAATTAAATCTGAATAAATCTTTTTTTTCACCCATATTATTCGTTGGATTCACCCAGTCACATTTACAGAGACATAATTTTGCAGCATCAAAGTAATATAATTCAATGATTTCAGTTAGTCTACCAAAATAGTTGATAGCCCCCTCTGACCCACCATGATCAGACATAACCATTACTCCACCATTTTGTGTTCTCTTATAGATCTCACCGCATACTGTTCGAAATGAATAACCATTTATATTATAACCTTTATAGCTACGGACAATAGGATTGGGTCCAAGAACCAAATGCTTTAATTGAGGATCATAAATAATTGCTCCATCACGTAAAACCTTGCAAAAAAAATAGATTTAGTTCATAAAAAATATCTTACAACTTATATCAAATAAACTTGAGTGATTTTTACCCTTATCTTAAACCAATCCGCAAAATCTCTTTGAAGCATGTTTTCCAATAAATCATCTTCAATGATATGATGGTTCTTCAATTCTTCTCGAAACTCACTATAAAATAAAATTGCTTATTATCAAACACACACAAAAATCATAAAACATATATCTTATGTTAAAGTGATTAAGTTTTACAAAAATTACCTTCGAAAAGTCTCAAGTTCAGTACAAATGATAAAAATGTAACAATGAGCTTGTTGGAGGTTGATGAAGTCTAATTTCTTCAAGATAACACCTTTTGTAACACTACCTACTTGTGGAAGCATTGTGAAAGCCAGAATTAGAGTAATCAAATTTGAATTATTACGACTTGGTCGATTAAATCGATTCTCTATCCCCTCCAGGAATCACGAACAAAATGTGAGAGTCTCTTCTGCTATATAACCCTCGACTATTGATCCTTCAGGCTTTGATTTATTTCACACAAATTTTTTTATAGTGTCCAGGTTCCCTCTCAATGGGATACATCCATATATACTGCATTAGTCCACCCAAAATAACCTCTTTAGGAAGATGAACCAAAAGATGAATCATTATAGTAAAGAATGAGGGTGGAATATAACTTCAAGCTGACATAATGCCAATATTATTTGATTCTCAGCTTTTACCAAGTCAGAGACTTGAAGTTTTTTGAACACAATTGTCTAAAAAACCTGGACACTTCTATCAATGGAGTTACTATATGTCTTAGTATTGTCTGATCGCAACCCAACAGACAAAAAATGTTGCATGATTATGATTATCATGGCTCTTCAAGCCTTGAATCTTATCTTGCTTGAGCTTAACACAACGTGATATGTTGGAGGCATATCCATCAGGAACCTTGAGTGATTTAATCATACCCAAAAAAATATCTTTCTCAATCTTGCTCATAGTGAAACATGCTGGAGGAACAATCTCTGTGTCATCATCATTTTCTTGGAGCCATAATTGTCTTAGAATTTTGAGATCCTTACAGTCTCTTCTAGCACACACATTATCCTTGGATTTGATGGGGTCGCCTAATATTTGTGTTTAGGATATTGTCACACACATTCTTTTCTATATGCATTGCATCAAGACAATGTCACAATAGATTTGTTTTCCAATAAGGCAAACTAAAAAAATTCTTTTTTTCTTATAATACATTGTCGCTCCTCCTGACTTATTTTCTTTGCCAAATACAACTCAAATATTTTTCATTGCCTCCAAGACGTGTCTTCCTTTAAGTGGGTTTGTGCTACATATACTCATTTCAGGACGACCGAACTTTTTTGCCTTTCGATATGGATGATCAACTGGAAGAAATCTGCGGTGAGATTGATACGATGTTTCCTGACTATATTTTAGCGAGCATGATTTAGTGTCTAACTCACATGATGGGCATCCAAGTTTTGAATATGTGTTCCAATCTACAGGGTAGACCTCGGGAGGTCTAGGAATTAAAAAAAACTATTAATAATTGTTCTTTTTGCTTAGTTTATCAAAACGTCCCAGTTTACTCAATTGTAAGTTCTAAAGTAGACTTAATTCTTCATTTGGACTAAGAAATTTTTTTGTTATAATAGTATTTTTGAAACTTTTGAGTAAAATTGTTTACTCATGTAGTGCTCCTAGTTAAATGCATGTGTTTGAGTAGTATTGGTGTAGAATTAAATTCTTGGCATAGATCTAAAATTATGATTTGTTAATTTGTGTAGAAATAATTTATTTTACTTCTAATTCGAATCTGGTGATTATCTAAAAGTAGTTTTCGTGAGTGTGTAGAAGATTGTTAGAAAACTATTACTCGAATCGAACAGAAGGGTGTCCTTTCTCGATGTCTAGAACTTGCCTTTAGCTATCTTCAAAGCATTTGCACTTTAGATTAATTAACCTTATGGTAATGACTTAGGCATTTCTTTGGATAGTTTGAGCCCTTGCATCCAATCCTAAAATTACTACCGTTGTTGACACAAATTTGAGCCTTTTTGCCCCCCTTTTTTTGATCCACCCTCACCATTTCACCACCAAAACCAAAAAGTCAAACCCATGTACACTTAAATTTTGAGCTAAATTGTTGAAAAAATTTAGGTGATACGGTGAAGAGACAATTAAAAAAAACAAATCATGGGTGTCAATTCAAAAGAAATATTTTAATATCAAATAACAAAATCTCATAATGACATGCGGCCTAGGTATGCACATACATACTTGGAATGATCCCAATTATGAAGAAAATGGTATAAATAAAAGAGAGAGAGAGAGTGTTCCCCTTAGCAAAATATGAGTATGAGGGTAAAACTTCTTTAATTTGTGATAGTCATTGTTTTCTTTTAACTCAAAACTCTTTGTTTAAGTGGAATACAGCTTTATGTTTATCATTGTTTACCTCACCCTCAAACCCAAGCCTTAAGTTACATCCTATTTAAGTCCTAAGGATCCATAGAGTTGATTTAGTATGAAGTACAGTGGAGAAGGTGCAACCGGGCAAGCTTATGGCCATCGACATTGATGGATTTCTTTGGAGGTCACCCCGAGGGTCAACATCTAGTAATTTAAATCTCAGCAATCACGTTATTTTCTCTCTTTATATAACTTTGAGATTGACCATCGACTCATTTTAAAAGTGATAATAAATAATTAAAACGCATTTCAAATTATTTCATAAATTAGTATTTATGACAAGAACATCTTTCTACTAAAATACCTACGCATGCCGACATAAAACTTCACATTTTACTCTCGAGCTTTCAAGATTCTATCTAGCATTAGTTTTTCCCACCCTTATGAAGAATGGTTTGCTGGGGACGAGCAACGAGTAAGTATGGAGGTGTTTGATGACTGTCATTTTAGTCATCGTTTTAGGCTAATATCTTATTAGATATTTAAATAAATTATCGCATTTTGTTCGTTGTTTTTATAAATTTTCATAAAAAAATAATATTGTACGCTATAACTAATATATTTTCTATAATTTTTGTAGGGATTCGGCCGGCCTTGGGGGATTTTATGCGCGAAGTCCCGCTGTCGCGTTCAAGACTTGCAAGCTGTCATACATATCTATATATATACATATGTATATATAAATATAAATAAATATATATATATATATATTTATCTATAACTATGTAATAAGGATGTTATGGCTGCTACAGTACCGATGTCCATAAAAAACCAATTTATGTGGTTGCTTAAATGCTTCTCGATGTCCTGCTCCTCCAAAAATAACATCTTCTAGCCACTTACATCTTCTCCCCCCACAAAATATCCACCGTGGTACTCCTCCTCTCCCCTCTTCTAAGTCGGTGTCCCTCCTCACTACTGTTCTTCCCCAAAATCCAGGCATATACTCCGCCTCGCTCCTCATCTATGCCAAACACAATACCAAGATACATTCAACTATATATATATACGATACGGAACATGAGATTGATTATCTCTTACAAGAAAATAAAGAGCTTGATCGTACGTTACTCGAAAAGATAACATCAATTTTGGACAACTGTAATCCATTTGTATCAATGTTTCCGCAGCTAGCTCAGCGAGAAGATCTTAACAGATGCAGATTAGTAATCAGGGAAAGGCCTGCTGCTCAACATCAATACACACTACCAACTGCATCACAAGTTGCTGTTATAATTGCTGGTGCTGAAGAATATTTGGAATCAAATGAACGAAATATAGTTGTTGAAATAACTGAAGGTGCTTTGTTCACTATACAAGAATATACTGGCTACTATGATCCACTTCAGTATCCATTGCTTCACCCATATTGAGAGGACCCAGCGCCACCAACTCGACCAAAAGACTGGTCTATTTGGTGAAGGCGCAACTGTTCTTTATATCAACGGAAAGGCGCTACGGGTCAAGTGAAGGAACGCTAGACCCAACAATCCCGCCCCAGCGTCCAGCACGACCCGCAAGCTCAGAGGTGCTCCACATGGCTCAGAGGTGGCGCACCACATGGCTCAGAGGTGGCTTGACACATGGCTGCGGCCGCCTGACCCCGGGTAGAGAAATTTCAGGAATTATAAGCGCCCCCCCCGGTCTCGAACCTGCAACCTCGCTTTGATACCAATTGAGAGGACCCAGCGCCACCAACTCGACCAAAAGACCGGTCTGTTTGGTGAAGGCGCAACTGTTCTTTATATCAACGGAAAGGTGCTACGGGTCAAGTGAAGGAACGCTGCACCCAACACATGTGACACGTACAGCTGGCTAGCTGAATATAAGGGACTTAATCACCGTCGTGTTAGCTGCTGCGATTATTACTCATACATACTCCAAGATCGTAAAAGAATATTTCAACAGTGTACACATTTCCACGTTGCAATAAACCCATATTTTACCTCATGTTCACGTTATTGCAGGATCGTCAACCACATTTATCATTACCGTTACACGGTTGTCGTCTACTGCAGTAATATGTTGTTGACAACTACATTAAAATTGAAACTCAAAAATTACGTTTGATCAAAAACAATCAAAAAAACATCCGGGCTGAACTTTATAGCAGCTTGCAAGATTGTCTAAATGCTGGAGAAAATAGTGGCGGTGTGTTCGTTTCTCATTTGATATGATCAAATTTCAACTATAAAATTATTTACTAATACAAGATTATACAATATATAATTCTTTTGCAGCAAACATTGGTCATCGTTTTATCTTGCCTTCATCATGTGTTGGAAGCCCTCGCGACATGTACCAACGTTATCAGGATACAATGACTGTTGTCCAACATTATGGTCGACCAGATTTATTTTTAACAATGACATGCAACTCTTCCTGGAAAGAAATCACAGAACCACTATATTCAGGACAAACCCCGAAAGATCGTCCTGATATAGTTACTAGAATTTTTCATGCTAAATATGAAAAATTAAAACAAGATATTTTCCATAAACATGTTCTAGGTAAAGTGATTAGCCATGTCCACGTAATTGAGTTTCAAAAAAGTGGCTTGCCCCAGGTTCACATGTTAATTATTTTCGAATCACATGATAAGATGAGTAGTCCGGATGAATATGACATGATTGTTAAAGCTGAACTTCCTCATGTTGAAGCTGGGGAGGCGGGCGGCCTCCCACTTGCCCAGCCCCTTTAGGCGGGCGAGATGGGGAGGCGGGCGGCCTCCCACTCGCCCAGTCCCCTTAGGCGGGCGAGCTGGGGAGGCGGGCGGCCTCCCACTCGCCCAGCCCATTTAGGCGAGCGAGCTGGGGAGGCGGGCGTCCTCCTACTCGCCCAACCCCTTTAGGCGGGTGAGCTGGGGAGGAGGGCAACCTCCCACTCGCCCAGCCCCTTTAGGCGGGTGAGCTGGGAAGACGGACGACCTCCCACTCGCCCAGCCCCTTTAGTCGGGCGAGCTGCATGGCTCAACTCTGGATAGTTTTATTTCTGATACAAATCTATATAGCATTATTCCTGAATATAATTGCATGGCTCAACTCTGGATAGTTTTATTTCTGATACAAATCTCTTGGAAGTATATAGCATTATTCCTGAATATAATTGCAGGGCTAGTTTGTATAATCTCGATTTAGAGGTTGCTATATACCCATCCTGTAAGGTTTTATGTTTGGGTCTGTTATGTGTAGTTTCTATTAGCCATTGTTGAAATAGTGTGAGTCACGATTAATTCGTATGACTGTGCAAGTCAGGAGCGCTCACACAATCTGGGCCCAATGTATAAATGAGCCTGATATTGTTAAGGGTGAATCATCCGTAACTACATACGGTGAGTATGTTTCAATCCCATCCGGAAGACCCTCGTAACGCCAACTTAAATTTCAGGGACGAAATTGTTTCTTCGTTTATTGGATTTGTAACATCCCGATTCGAGCTAGACCCCTTATGCGCATTTTTGAGTCGAGCGAGGTGACTCGAGCTCGGGGTGTATTGAGGGCCCGGCTTGCACCTGAGCCGGAGAAGTGCACTCGACGAACGCGGCGAGTACCATTTCTATTCCTTGTCTCGATGTTTGTTGTATCATGATCCGGGCTGTCCGGAGAGTATAATTTGAGCAATAAAACTCGAGGGAAACATGTCGCCTTGAAGTAATTATAGTGCGTTCCTTAGCTCAAATGACATGGTTTTCAAATAGCGTATCTATTCAAGAAGGTGATACATAGCAAACGACCTTGGAATTCACCCCAGACAGTTTTGTTAGACTCGTGAAGCCTATACAAGTTCAGTAAAACTGTCCGCGCTTGATTCTGATAAGAATCGGCGTAATTATAATGTGGTCTGCGAATAGCGTATTTGTCCAAAATGGTGAAATAGGCGGAACGACCTCGCATTTGACCCCAATAAGTCTTTTTAGACTCGTAACAATATTATGAGTTCAACGGATTTATCTGTTTGCGATTCCGGCGTCGTTTGAAGTGTTTTGACGTTTAAGTCAAATTATGCCGCAAACGCTCCGGGGAGCATAAAATAGGCAAACGAACTCGGATTTGATCATGGACTGTTCCGATAGATGCGTACCAGCGAGACAGTCGTAATGAGCCTGTTCGGGATGAATTTTGAGTCCTCTAGAGCGTTGCGCGAGCGTTTAATTGCATTAATAATAATAATAGTATCATTATTATTATATAATATATATTATATATATATACACACATTATAAAGGATTTAGGTTAGAACCTTACCCGATCCCCCTCCCAGCAGCCCGCCGCCCAGCTCTCCCCTCCAGCCCGATCTCCCCCGATCCCTCTTCCTCTCCTCCGGCGCCGCTCCTCACGACGAGCCTTCTCCGGCGCATCCTCCTCCGACGAGCTCCGACCACTTCTCCGGCAACTCCCTCTCCCGTGAAGCTCCTCCGTTCTCCTTTCTTCTCTTAATCTCACGGAAAAAGCTGCAAATCTCATGGTTGTGCAAGGATTCGCAGCTTGTGGCTTTGGTTGAACTGGAGCTGTGTCGGATTTTGGATTTTGGGGAAAGCGGAATTTGGTTTTTCTCCTCAAAGCACTGTGAGCTTCTTGATCCCTCTTCTCCTCTTACATTTCTGTTATGAGGTGGATATTTTGGAGAGATTTAGGGCATGCTATCATTTAGATGATTCCAGTTACTATGGTTCTTTTTCTTCTTCTTGTGGCTGTCCAGTTAAGGCTTGTAGATGCATGGTTGGTTTTACCCGTGAACTATTTTTCTTCCTTTATGTTGGCCAGCTGCTGCTCCTAAATTTATGTTGGGGATTTTGTGCTATTGAAGTTGGTCTAGTTTGGCGAGCTGCTACCTATTGCTGCTATTCCTCTTTCCTGTTTGATTGATTGTTGGCCTTCAGTTGGAGTTTTTTTTAGGGGGAACAGTCCAGATCTCTTATTCTCTTATTATTTGGGGTGGCTGTGCTGAGCCTTGCTGTTTTTGTTTTTATGATTGGTCGGCTCTTGCCCTGCTTCAGATTTGCTGTCCCTTTTATGTTAATGGTGGTGGCCGACTACTGCTGTACTGCTCCTTGTTTTAAATTGTTTGGGCTGTGCTAAACCCTTGCTGCTCCCCTTGTCAATTTGGTGACTGTATTGGTAGGTTCTGGGGGTCTTTATTCCTATTTTTCTCCTTTGTTGTTTTGATTGGCCGGCTGCTGCAGTTCCTGTTTGTTTTGGATGTTTTCTGTTGGAGTCGGAGGGGAATCCTGGGAAAATGATTTAGGCTGTTATATTGCCTGAAGCAGCATTTATATTGTTGATTTTGGGCTGATTTTTTCTGCAGCCCATAGGGCTTGTGCCGCTGTTCCTTCTTTTTAGTTTTAGGTATTGTTGACTGATTACATGTTTGATATTTCTGTGGATCAGGACCCCTTTAATCAGTCTTGGCCAACTGCCGCCATGCCGTGGAGGAGACCACCGCGAACGTTGGCCGAAAATCAGGTGACTTCTTCCCCTCTCCCTTGATGCTAGATCTTTAGATCTGAATATTAGGAGAGACATTGAACTCAAAAGAGTTTGATCCAGTGAGTTTCATGAAGTTTAGTAGGAAGAGACCACGCTAGAACTTTCGTTCTAGGGCGCCGTTCTCCATGCTGTTATCTTCAATCAACTCCTCTCTTCAATACGAAGATTTAGAGTTTGATTTCGTGAAGACTGGTGGTCTGTTGAGGGTGTATGGGAGTAGAGAAGGTGAAATGTTATTGGTATGTGCTGGAGGAAGAAGATGAACAGATGTTGTTCATCTGTCTTGAGTTTCGAGCTTCCTCCCCTCTGCCTTGGTGCTAGTTTCTTAGATCAAACTAGGCGAGATGTCAAACTCAATTGAGTTGATGTGAGAGCAAGCCATGGAGGGATGGCTGAAATCTGTGTTCTGTTTATTTATTCCGGTCACCTCTGGTCACTGATTCGCCGCCCGTCGATGCACCTCATATACGAGAAAGGGGGCAGTGGTATTGGATGGTCGGACGGGAAGTAAGGTGGCTGATGTGGGAGATTTTATAGACTCCAGGTCGGGCAATTCAAAGCCCCAGGCTGGAGGTAGAAGATGACAGGATATTGTTCGATCGACACTTAGATCCGTGTAGTTTATATTAGTTATTGGTAAACAATATGTTTAGCGCGCGGCGAGGTAGGCGTACAGATTCATATTAACTTGGTGATTTACCTTGTTTTGTTTATCGGAAGGTGTTTGGAATTGGTAGATAAATGATTGAGGACAATGTGGACATCCCTCTTAAATTTCATAATTTTCGGATATAGGCTTGCTATGATTTGTCAATATTAGGTTATAAAATTATTGTGCCGTAAGTAGCTATCATGATTATTCCGAATGAGCTGGGATATGGTGTAAACACTCAAGATGCTAACCCTGATGTGTAGTAGAAGTTTTAGAAGTCTTTGGTTTGATACAGCCATTTGATCGATCACTTGTTTGATGACGCTCTAGGACAATAAATATGTGCATGAAACTTTAGGCAAGTTGTGATTTGAATAGTGCTCCGAATTGCATTATATGTAAAGGTTATTATTATGATTCTAACATAACTTTGGGGGTGATTGATCTAAATATTGGGGCAAATTATGTAATGAACCTAAAACTTGCTAGTTGGAGGTCGTTTGTACATGTTCTCATGATGGTAAGACATGACTTGACTGTACTCGTAGAAATAGGATACTTAACCGTCTACTTCATGGTTGATTCTTCAATGATATGAGACTTGTAAATATCAGTGTTTATGATCAGCTTTTTATACACTCCTACCAGTCAACTAATGTTGACTATAAGACATGCGAGTTACCACCAAGGTGGAGGATTATATTTAAATGACGTCGGGGTATGCACCTGAGGATCATACTGTTCGTGATGTGTCCTTAGATGAATAACTACATTGTAACACAACTCTTTTTACCCAAGTGTTCGGATGCGATGAATGATTGATGGCGTAGTATGTATTAACATTTAAATATATAAGTTGAATCTAACAGGGTTGGATAAGAAACAACCCTTGAGTAAAAGCCGAGCTTAGTCTTATAATATCATGATAGTCTTCTGGTAATAATCTTGAGTCGATTGGATGAATATTTGCAGTACCTTCCCTTATGTGGTTCATATAACTCATTTAGTCTGCGAATAGTACAACGATAAAATGGAGATAACTTGTAGACCTTTAGGCGGGAATTGGAGATAGTTGGTGTACCTGATTTGGATGAAGAGGTTGAGGA
The DNA here is from genome assembly GCA_033032865.1 of Dactylorhiza incarnata. Lineage (NCBI taxonomy): Eukaryota > Viridiplantae > Streptophyta > Magnoliopsida > Asparagales > Orchidaceae > Dactylorhiza > Dactylorhiza incarnata. Next base: position 21,187,451 of record JAWHQI010000003.1, read on the forward strand.
CACCAAAAAGGAGTTTAGGTGATGAGAGAGTGCTTGGTGAGCTATGGGTAAGGCTGTGCTCGGGATTGACGAAAGATCGTCTTTCCCCTTAGAGGGTCATAAAGCACTGAGGTTTAATTCAAGTGAGATGATAAGAGGGTAATCTTATGGGTGGATACCAATAATACTAAGTGTCTTGAGAAAAGGAACTTTGGGGTGTCATCCCATTGTAGTTCCTAGTACCGTAGCGAGCCCCTTACAGGGTAACCCTCGGGAAGTCCAAGATTAAACCTAAATTGCAATAACATTTAAAGTAGGCAAGAGTAGCCATAGTAGGGTAAGATTGGAATTATGTATCTCCTCCCAGTTGCGGGAGTGGCAGGATTGTGGTGCTCGGTTAGACGAGCGGGAACCTCGAGGGGATGATTATCCAGGTAACTTTCTCAGGAATGTGGCAGGTCTTCGGTACTAGGCAGGTCGTCACTCCGACCGCGGTACGTTGACTTAGCGGGTGTGTAGGGGTCTAAGGGGCCAGCTTGGCTGCGTGTCGGGACGACAGTTCCCCGAAGACACCTCTCACTTGGCTCACAGTCTGGTGGACTCCAACAAAGAGTACGCAGAGCTCTGCGGTTGTTTAGCGTTGAGGCGTACGTGTGGTCTAGGCCTGGTAGAGTGTATACCCGCCTAGGAGTGGACAAAGGTCTGTGTGCACAGAGTCGTGTGTGTGAGTTCATTGCATAATCATTCATAGCATAAGCATAGCATACGCACTTGCAGATCCTCATCATATAAATTAGTATAGGCTCTTTTATATGATGAGTTATAATTCCTGGAAATCCTAACTTATAAGTTTGTATGGGCATTCATATAAGTTGGGGTACGAGATTGATTACTTGTTGCTACTGTTCTTACTGCTTTGCTTTACCTGCTTTACTTACTGTTTATTTACTGCTTTACTTACTGTTTATTTACTGATGTACACCTTTATTATACTCCTGCTTATACTCCCGCTTATACATGATTAGATTAGCCCCTTTTACACTTGTGTACCTTAGAATTTGTGTATATACTAGTTTACTTTCCCTGTCACCTGCTTTGTATATTACTGTTATATTGCAGCTTTTCTTCGTTTCCTTCCGCCCGGTGCCTTGGAGTCACCGGGGGAGCGGATGGGAAGCCACTTAGTCTTTATGACTAATGGTTGCTACGTCCCTCTTTTTAAGGGCACATTCAGTGGTGTAGCAGTGTTCAACCCCGGAGGCCAGCCAGGTCAGGTGTGCAGGGCTGGGGTTTTTGGTACCTTAGCTGCCGTCAGTGACAGAGGCGGGTGAGTGTTTTGAGATGTAGCCCTTGGGGCATTTAGCTGGTTACTCTGATGATGTACAGGAGCTAGTGTAGCTTCCTGCCTTTCTTTGTACTGTTCTGGACTTTATTACTTATTGTGAACCTATGGCTTTAATGCTTTCTATTATTGATGGGTTGGCGGTGTTCAGTTGGTTTGGCTGGCAGGATAGGCTCTCACTAGCCGGTAGGTGCAGGTTGACCACCCAGGGAGGCCATGTTCTTTTCCCCTCGGATGATTCCGCTGACCAGGCTCTCACTAGCCGGCAGGTGCAGGTTGACCTCCCAGGGAGGCTATGTTCTTTTCCCCTCGGATGGTTCCGCTGACCGGGCTCTCACTAGCTGTCATGTGCAGGTTGACCTCCCAGGGAGGCTATGTTTTTTTCCCCTCGGATGGTTCCGCTGACCGGGCTCTCACTAGCCGGCAGGTGCAGGTTGACCTCCCAGGGAGGCTATGTTCTTTTTGCCTCGGATGGTTCCGCTGACCGGGCTCTCACTAGCCAGCAGGTGCAGGTTGATCTCCCAGGGAGGCTATGTTCTTTTCCCCTCGGATGGTTCCGCTGACCGGGCTCTCACTAGCCGGCAGGTGCAGGTTGACCTCCCAGGGAGACTATGTTCTTTCCCCTCGGATGGTTCCGCTGACCGGGCTCTCACTAGCCGGCAGGTGCAGGTTGACCTCCCAGGGAGACTATGTTCTTTTTCCGAGATAGCACCGTTAGCCGGATTCCCAGCGACACTCGTCGAATATGCAGGGTTGGACGTTTCTTTCCGAGGGTGTACCTCGCTCGAAAAGAGCGGGGATTGTGTACAACCCTAAATTCGCCGAGCAAACCCCCGGGGCCCGAGAGGTCTTTAAGACTTGTTTTTCCTACAATGGCTGAGGACAAGAATAGGGGGGAGGTAAATCAATCATCCCTTGTTAACCATGGCCGGCTCAGACACGACCACTAGTGCCGGCGGTAGCACTATCGCCGGGCGCTAGCCCTCCTCAGCCGTCTCGACGGCACCGCTGAGACCGCTCGATCGTTTCGCAAGTATGCTGAGACGAGTCGCTAGAGCCGGCGGTAGCAATACCGCCAGGCGCTAGCCAATCTCGCCCCTCCCCAAGGCAAGGGGCGAGCTCCTCTCGCCCCCGTCCCCTCCAGGGGGGAGAGCTCCTCTCCCCCCCCCCCCCCCCCCCCCCCCCCCCGCGCCCCCAGCAGCAGGGGGGCGAGACCCCAAGGGGGGCGAGCTCCTCTAGCCCCTCCCCAATGCAAGGGGGGCGAGCTCCTCTCGCCCCCCCGTCCCCTCCAGTGCGGCGAGCTCCTCTCGCCCCCCGCGCCCCCTGCAGCAGGGGGGAGAGAACCTAGGGGGGCGAGCTCCTCTCACCCCGCCCCAAGGCAAGGGGGGCAAGCTCCTCTCGCCCCCGTCCCCTCCAGGGGGGCGAGCTCCTCTCGCCCCCCGCGCCCCCAGCAGCAGGGGGGCGAGACCCCGGGAGGGGCGAGCTCCTCTCGCCCCGCCCCAAGGCAAGGGGGGCGAGCTCCTCTCTCCCCCGTCCCCTCCAGAGGGGCGAGCTCCTCTCTCCCCCCGCGCCCCCGACAGCAGGGGGGAGAGACCCCAGGGGGGGCGAGCTCCTCTTGCCCTGCCCCAAGGCAAGGGGGGCGAGCTCCACTCACCCCCGTCCCCTCTAGGGGGGCGAGCTCCTCTCGCCCCCCGCGCCCCCAGCAGAAGGGCGAGACCAGCAGGGGGGCCAAGCTCCTCTTGCTCCGCCCCAAGGCAAGGGGGCGAGCTCCTCTCGCCCCCGTACCCTCCAGTGGGGCGAGCTCCTCTCGCCCCCCGCTCCCCCAGCAGCAGAAGGGCGAGACCAGCAGGGGGGCCGAGCTCCTCTCGCCCCTCCCCAAGGAAAGGGGGGAGAGGTCCTCTCACCCCCGTCCCCTCCAGGGGGGCAAGCTCCTCTCGCCCCCCGCGCCCCCAGCAGAAGGGAGAGACCAGCAGGGGGGCCGAGCTCCTCTCGCCCCGCCCCAAGGCAAGGGGGGCGAGCTCCTCTCGCCCCCGTCCCCTCCAGGGTGGCGAGCTCCTCTCGCCCCCCGCGGCCCCAGCAGTAGTGGGAGAGACCCCAGGGGGGGCGAGCTCCTCTCGCCCTGCCCCAAGGCAAGGGGGGCGAGCTCCTCTCGCCCTGCCCCAAGGCAAGGGGGGCGAGCTCCTCTCGCCCTGCCCCAAGGCAAGGGGGGAGAGCTCCTCTCGCCCCCGTCCCCTCCAGGGGGGCGAGCTCCTCTCTCCCCCCCGCCCCCAGCAAAAGGGCGAGACCAGCAGGGGGGCCGCCCCTGGCTTGGTCTCGCCCATCCCCAGTAGAAGGGCGAGACCAGCAGGGGGCCGCCCCTAGCTGGGTCTCGCCCAACCCAGCAGAGGGGCGAGACCAGCAGGGTGGCCGCCCGTAGCTGGGTCTCGCCCAGCCCAGCAGAGGGGCGAGACCAGCAGGGGGCCGACCCCCGGGTCTCGCCCCACCCGGTTAATGGGCTCGCCGAGCCCCGCGAGGTACCCCCTCTCGCCCAGTTCCGGGGGTAGGGGTCGGTCTGCGTTTAGCACCTCAGAACAGCGGGATTTGGCTATCCACAACCAAATCCGAGGGTATTTTGGTAATCTGATAGGCCAGAGTTTGGTTATTTGCAACCCGAATCCAGAAATCCTATAAATAGGACCAAGGGGGCACCATTTGGAGGGACCAAGCTAGGCTAGCTCTCTCCCTCTCTCTCTCCCCACTTTCTCTCTCTGGTGGGTGAGGAGAGCCTCCAGTGGTGCCCAAGCTTAGTAGTGGCTTGGGAGGGGAAGTTCCTAAGGGGCTTCCGGGTATGTGGCGGGACCTCCCCACTAAGCCCTTGGCCCAGTACATAGTTCCTCAACCTTCAACCTAGAGCTCTCTCTTGGGGGGAGTAAGGGTTGGTCGCCCCTCAGCTTGCTGAGGGCCCCGAACTCCACAAAGTCCGAGAAATCAGTTTCAACATTATGGTGCGGTGAGCGTGGAGTGTGACCGATTCAAGAAACTCTCAAGATGAGCTCCATGGATGGAGGCGGAGGAAGTTCCGACCCAGGTCACTTGCAACCCCCGGTGGCTGGGGTGACGTTGGAGATGTTTGAAAATCTCAAGCGGGAGGTCATGCAGACCTTGCAATTTGCTTTCGCCACGATACGTGAAGGCGGGAGAGGAGATGGTCAGGGGGTCCAGTCCTAGTAGGGGGCGAGATCTGGAGGGGTCCCCCCTCCCATCTCGCCCCACCCCAGTCCCAGCAGGGGGGGCGAGATCTGGAGGGGGGCGCCCTCCCATCTCGCCCCGCCCTAGTCCCAGTAGGGGGGGCGAGATCTGGAGGGGGGCGCCCTCCCATCTCGCCCCGCCCCAATCCCATCAGGGGGGCGAGATATGGAGGGGGTGCCCTCCCATCTCGCCCCGCCCCAGACCCAGCAGGGGGGCGAGACCTGGAGGGGGCGCCCTCCCATCTCGCCCCGTCCCAGTCCCAGCAAGGGGACGAGTGGGAAGGCGGCCAACCCCCACTCGCCCAGCCCCAAGGGGGGGCGAGTAAAGGAGGTCCTTTTTGTGAGCTGATCCTATCAGCCCCTATTCCGGAGGTGTTCAAGGGGACGGAGATGTCTCACTAATCCGGCAAGGGTGACCCCGTCCTGCACCTATAGTGGTTTGAGGACATGGTCTCCATTGTGCCCATGACGGATGCTTTCAAGTGCCGACTCTTCGCAACAACTCTGAAGGAGAAGGCAAGGGATTGGTTCGACCAACTCCCTGCGGGATCCATCTATGCCTTCGAAGACTTGCGCTGAGTTTTCCTGCTACGCTTCTCGACATCAAGGAAGAGGAAGAAACATGCCGAAGCACTTTTCCAAATCAAGCAAGAGCCAGGGGAGTCGCTGGCTCACTATCTGGAGCGGTTCAGGGAGGAGGTTCTCCCCGTCCAAGAAGCGCCCGGGTACACCCTCAAGCTTGCCTTCACGCTGGGGATGCGGGAGGGCTTCTTCAAGATGGACCTCAAGAGGAGAGCTCCTTTGTCCTTTGAGGAGTTGATGGAAAGGGTGGCAGAAGAAGTTGAGAGTGAGGAGGCCAACCCAGAGTTCGCGAGAAGGTTGGCCAGGATGAGTGAGCCGGAGGCAAGTCATCAGGGGGGAAGGGTAGGGGCCCCTAAGAGGAAGTTCGACCAGGAGGAGGCCAACTTCCAGGGAGAAGGGGTCGACCTCCCAGGGTGGAGGCAGGGACCAAAGGCACCCTCTCCACCACCCCAACAAGCCATGGTGATCTGCCACAGAAGAAAAAGAAACCATACGGGAGGAAGAGGGGGCGTCCGGGTGGAGATACCCTACTGTGACTTCCATGATGAGGAGGGTCACGTGACATCCACCTGCCCCGAGTTCTTGGAAATGAGGGAGGCAAGGAGTCCGAAGTCGCAATGTCAGCAACCAGAAGAGGTCGAGGAGGACCACGCCTGGGAGTAGAAGTCCGAGTCCTAGCCTTTATGCTTGGTTTTTTCTTTAAGTCCATGTAGTATGACGGTGGGTTTCCATCCTTAGTTTTTCTTGCGTATAACCGGATGAATAATGTAATAAAAGTTTTTCCAAATGTTCTTTTCCCCTCGGATGGTTCCGCTGACCGGGCTCTCACTAGCCGGCAGGTGCAGGTTGACCTCCCAGGGAGGCTAAGTTCTTTACCTCTCAGATGGTTCCGCTGATCGGGCTCTCACAAGCCGGCAGGTGCAGGTTGACCTCCCAGGGAGGCCATGTTCTTTTCCCCTCGGATGGTTCCGCTGACCGGGCTCTCACTAGCCGGCAGGTGCAGGTTGACCTCCCAGGGAGGCTATGTTCTTTTCACCTCGGATGGTTCCGCTGACCGGGCTCTCACTAGCCGGCAGGTGCAGGTTGACCTCCCAGGGAGGCTATGTTCTTTTACCCTCGGATGGTTCCGCTGATCGGGCTCTCACTAGCCGGCAGGTGCAGGTTGACCTCCCAGGGAGGCTATGTTCTTTTCCCCTCGGATGATTCCGCTGACCGGGCTCTCACTAGCCGGCAGGTGCAGGTTGACCTCCCAGGGAGGCTATGTTCTTTTGCCCTCGGATGGTTCCGCTGACCGGGCTCTCACTAGCCGGCAGGTGCAGGTTGACCTTCCAGGGAGGCTATATTCTTTTACCCTCTGATGGTTCCGCTGACCGGGCTCTCACTAGCCGGCAGGTGCAGGTTGACCTCCCAGGGAGGCTAAGTTCTTTACCCCTCGGATGGTTCCGCTGAACGGGCTCTCACTAGTCGGCAGGTGCAGGTTGACCTCCCAGGGAGGCCATGTTCTTTTCCGCTCGGATGGTTCCGCTGACCGGGCTCTCACTAGCCGGCAGGTGCAGGTTGACCTCCCGGGGAGGCTAAGTTCTTTACCCCTCGGATGGTTCCGCTGACCGGGCTCTCACTAGCCGGCAGGTGCAGGTTGACCTCTCAGGGAGGCCATGTTCTTTTCCGCTCGGATGGTTCCTCTGACCGGGCTCTCACTAGCCGGCAGGTGCAGGTTGACCTCCTAGGGTGGCTATATTCTTTTCCCCTCGGATGGTTCTGCTGACCGGGCTCTCACTAGCCGGCAGGTGCAGGTTGACCTCCCAGGGAGGCTATATTTTTTTCCCCTCGGATGGTTCCGCTGACCGGGCTCTCACTAGCCGGCAGGTGCAGGTTGACCTCCCAGGGAGGCTATGTTCTTTTCCCCTCAGATGGTTACGCTGACCGGGCTCTAAATAGCCGGCAGGTGCAGGTTGACCTCCCAGGGAGAATATGTTCTTTTCCCCTCGGATGGTTCCGCAGACCGGGCTCTCACTAGCCGGCAGGTGCAGGTTGACCTCCCAGGGAGGCTATGTTCTTTTCCCCTCTGATGGTTCCGCTGACCGGACTCTCACTAGCCGGCAGGTGCAAGTTGACCTCCCAAGGAGACTATGTTCTCTTCCCCTCGGATGGTTCCGCTGACCTGACTCTCACTAGCCGGCAGGTGCAGGTTGACCTCCCATGGAGGCTATGTTCTTCACCCCTTGGATGGTTCCGCTGACCGGACTCTCACTAGCCGGCAGGTGCAGGTTGACCTCCTAGGGAGGTAAAGTATTTTTCCACCGAGATGGTCTCGCTAGCTGGACTCTCGCTAGCCGCCAGGGTTGGAGGAACTCTCGGAGAGGCTATATGTTTTTTCCGAGATAGCACCGTTAGCCGGATTCCCAGCGACACTCGTCGAATATGCAGGGTTGGACGTTTCTTTCCGAGCGCGTGCCTCGCTCGAAAAGAGCGGGGATTGTGTACAACCCTGAATTCGCCGAGCGAACCCCCGGGGCCCGAGAGGTCTTTAAGACTTGTTTTTCCTACAATGGCTGAGGACAAGAATAGGGGGGAGGTAAATCAATCATCCCTTGTTAACCATGGCCGGCTCAGACACGACCGCTAGTGCCGGCGGTAGCACTACCGCCGGGTGCTAGCCCTCCTCAGCCGTCTCGACGACACCGCTGAGACCGCTCGGTCGTCTCGCAAGTATGCTGAGACGAGTCGCTAGTGCCGGCGGTAGAAATACCGCTGGGCGCTAGCCAATCTCGCCCCGCCCTAAGGCAAGGGGGGCGAGCTCCTCTCGCCCCCGTCCCCTCAAGGGGGGCGAGCTCCTCTCGCCCCCCGCGCCCCGAGAAGCAGGGGGGCGAGAACCCAGGGAGGGCGAGCTCCTCTCGCCCCGCCCCAAGGCAAGGGGGGCGAGCTCCTCTCGCCCCCGTCCCCTTCAGGGGGGCGAGCTCCTCTCGCCCCCCCGCGCACCCAGCAGGGGGGCGAGACCCCAGGGGGGCGAGACCCCAGGGGGGCGAGCTCGTCTCGCCCTGCTCTAAGGCAAGGGGGGCGAGCTCCTCTCGCCCCCATCCCCTCCAGGGGGGAGAGCTCCTCTCGCTCCTCGCGAACCCAGCAGCAGGGGGGCGAGACCCCAGGGGGGGCGAGCTCCTCTCGCCCCGCCCCAAGGCAAGGGGGGCGAGCTCCTCTCGCCCCCCGCGCCCCCAGCAGCAGGGGGCGAGACCCCAGGGGGGGCGAGCTCCTCTCGCCCTGCCCCAAGGAAAGGGGGGCGAGCTCCACTCGCCCCCGTCCCCTCCAGGGGGGCAATCTCCTCTCGCCCCCCGCGCCCCCAACAGAAGGGCGAGACCAGTAGGGGGGCCGAGCTCCTCTCACCCCGCAGCAAGGTAAGGGGGCGAGCTCCTCTCACCCCCGTCCCCTCCAGGGGGCGAGCTCATCTCTCCCCCCGCACCCCAAGCAGCAGAAGGGCGAGACCAGCAGGGGGGCTGATCTCCTCTCGCACCGCCCCAAGGCAAGGGGGGCGAGCTCCTCTCGCCCCCGTCCCCTCTAGGGGGGCGAGCTCCTCTCGCCCCCCGCACCCCCATCAGAAGGGAGAGACCAGCAGGGGGGCCGAGCTCCTCTCGCCCCTCCCCAAGGCAAGGGGGGAGAGCTCCTCTCGCCCCGTCCCCTCCAGGGGGGCGAGCTCCTCTCGCCCCCCGCGCCCCCAGCAGTAGGGGCGCGAGACCCCAGGGGGGGCGAGCTCCTCTCGCCCCGTGATAAAGTAGTTTTTATATAAGTTTTTAATAGAAAATTTTGTAATTATTTAATTTGAATTTTCCTTTTTATGTCAATTTTAGGTTATAAGTAGTTCTTTTTGTAATTTTGATTCTAACTTAGCCTAATTTTAATATTTGCAGATTTCTGGGACAAATCGGGAAAAATCACATGTCACGCCCTCGGTCACGCCCGTGACCAAGGGCGTGTAACCTGAAGATCAGTCCAGAGTCACAGCCGTGCTGTTGAGCTAGTCCACACCCAGTCACGCCCCAGGTCACGCCCGTGACCCAAGGTCACGCCCGTGACCGGGGGCGTGTAATTTCAGCATCTGCCACGTGGAGCCGCCGTCGAGACGAGAAGCTGCCGTTGAGAAGTCAACTTGAGTCACGCCCGTGACCCAAAGTCACGCCCGTGACCTTCCCGCGTGATCCAAGCACGCCGCCGCGGCGTCTGGCTAGCCCATGCCGCATTAAATGAAGCCTTCCTGAGTCACGCCCGTGACCCAATTGTCACGCCCGTGACATGTGCGATTTTCTCCCGCCGTCACGCCAAGCCCACGCCGCGACCGGATCCGATGCTGCAGAGATTACACGCCCTAGGTCACGCCCGTGACCGAGGGCGTGTAACATGAAATTTTTGCCTATAAATTCAGAGGCTCTCCTTGAGTTCAAAGTTCAGAATTTTGGAGTGGGGAAGGTGCTGCTGGAGCCAATCTTGAGTAGTTTTCCTTTTTCATGTTCATGTTCATGTCTCTTTATTTTCATGCTCTCTTCCTTTTCTAATGCAATGTATTAGCTTTCCTTTAGTGCAATAGTCTAGTTTAAGCTTGTAATCTTGTTTTTCCTAGCTTGCAATTTCCTTTCTTAAGTCTTGTAATAGTTTTTCATTTAATTAAAAAATAGTTTGTTCTCTTTATTTTGTCCCCTCCTTAGCTAAAGTTTCTTAATATGCATTTTTATTTTTTTTCCTCTTCCCCCTCCACCATGATTAACTAATCCTCATTAGTACTCGATCAAAATGATCCGAGGATGAGTTAGACAAGTTATGATTTTCTAAAGTTTTCTTTTTCCGTTTTTATAAACACTTGAATTATCCTTGATTTTTAATTAGTGAGGCCATACTTTCGATATATGGTTTTCGCTTAAGTTTTCATATTTAGTTAGCCGAGAGGCTCAAAGTATGAATCGATCACTCAAGGGTAAAGAGAGTTGCACGCACCCCTCGAGAGAGGATGACGTAAATCTCCCGGATTGGAGTCAAATCCAATAGTGGGGTTCACCTCGTAAAGCAAGTTTTAGGTAATCGATTATAGGACGAGAGTCCGGTTGATTTTTCCTAATCTTAGTTGGGCATTAACCTCGAGAGAGGCATGTTCGAGCTTCGGGAACCTCCACGGTCAAGTAGTTCAATTTAAACGGAATTAGATTTAATTTCTTTCTACTTGTCTTTTCTCACTCCAAGGTGACTTTTGATTGAGTACTAGCCTCTTTTATCATCATCTAAACCCTTAATTTAGCTTGCAATTTCTCTTTTTTAGCTAAGAACCAAAACCCCAAAATATCATTAGATAAGATAATAGTGACTTTCCTCAAAGTAGAAGTATTCAACGCGCCCCGTGGAATACGACCTTGGTATTTCTTAATATCCTATACTATAGACGATAAGGTACACTTGCCTTTATCAGATATAGTTTTGGAGAAAATCTCAACCCTTCACTAAAATTTCAAAACCGTAAAAATCTATATCAAGTTTTTGGCGCCGTTGCCGGGGACTTTTGCGTAGATATTTTGAAACAAGGATAGCTATTAATTTTATCATGTTGTTTTTATTTTAGTTTTTCTATTTTTGAAAATCTTAAGGGTGAAATTAAAATTCTTGGAAAGGACGCTTTGGGCTTGAATTCCCATCACAGCCTCTAGTACCTTGCAAACCCTTCACCGGGTAGATCTTGGGAAGTCCAAGACTAACTTAATCCGCCTAAAAAGAACAAAAAAATATTCTCTCTTTTTCTTCTTCTTTCCTTCTCTTTTTAGTGTATGACCCGTGGTAGTACTTCGATTCTTCCTTTTGATCCGGAAATCGAGCGAACCCTTTTGAGGCACCGCCGTTCTCGTGATCAAGGAAATCAAGTAGAATCTGAAGAGTCAATCGGGGACACTAACGCAACAAATATGGATCATAATCTTAATCCTCCTAATCTTAACGAGCCAAACCCTAATGAGGACGCGCAACGGACCATGTCCTATTATGCGCGGCCGAATTTGGAAGGCACACAATCGAGTATTGTTCGCCCCGCGGTGGCGAACAATAATTTTGAGATCAAGTCCAGCATCATACAAATGGTGCAACAATCGGTGACCTTTGATGGTCAACCGGACGAGGATCCAAATTCACATATCTCTTACTTTCTTGAAATTTGCGACACTTTTAAGATCAATGGCGTCACCGATGATGCCATTCGATTACGTCTTTTTCCTTTCTCTCTGCGGTCTAAGGCCAAGCAGTGGCTGGGCTCCCTACCAAGGGGATCCATCACTACATGGGCCGAAATGGCGGAAAAATTTCTTAATAAATATTTCCCGCCTTCAAAGACCGCTAAATTACGCACGGATATTGCATCGTTCATGCAAATCGACTCGGAGACTCTCTATGATACATGGGAGCGCTTCAAGGAGCTTTTGCGTCGATGCCCTCACCACGCACTTGCCACTTGGCAACAAGTGCAAATATTTTATAATGGCTTAAATCTCCAAACGAGGCAAATGATTGATGCGGCCGCCGGGGGGACATTAAATAACAAAACCCCGATCGCCGCTCAAGAGCTTTTCGAAGAGATGGCCACAAATGCGTATCAATGGAACATGCCCCGAGCGCGGCCTAATAAGCCGGCCGGAATTTTTGAAATAGACGCTAACGCAAATTTGGCTTTACAAGTTGAGCGCTTAACAAAGCAAGTGGCGGAGATGTCTGCTTCCTCCGCCACTCCTCCTTGGGCTAATAATATTTTACTTGAAGAGCAAGTTGATTACATGGGAAACCCACCTCGGCCTTCCTATAACCCGAACACCGCTCCGTATAATAACACCTACAACGCGGGTTATAGGAATCATCCGAACTTCTCATGGAGCAATCAAGGAAATGCTCAGCGTCCCTTAAATTTAAATCAACCTCCAAATCAACTTCTCAATTTAACTCCCCCTCAAAATTTTAATCCACCCGGTTTTCCACCGCAACAGCAAAAACCCTCTCCGCTTGAAGAGGTTTTTGCAAAATATGTTGCTACAACTGAAGCGAACATCCGGAACCTCACCGGATCGATCAAAAATTTAGAGAACCAAGTGGGCCAGCTAGCAAAGATAATCTCCGAGCGACCGCAAGGAGCCCTTCCGGGAAACACGGAGCCCAACCCAAGGGAGAGCGCAAATGCGATTACACTCCGAAGCGGGAAGGAGGTGGCTTCTAAGCAGGACGAACCCATGGTAACTTCCTCTCCTCCTCTTCCTCCTATTTTATCTTCAATTTTACCTACTACGTTAGCTCCGCACGCTTCTACTTCTAATGTTCCGTATCCATCTAAGTTTAAAAGCGAGAGCGCCGAAAAGAATTATAAAAAGTTTTTAGATATTTTAAAGCAAATCCACATTAATGTACCCTTCTGCGAGGCTATCTCTCAAATGCCTAAATATGCGAAATATCTTAAGGAGTTGCTCTCCAATAAGAAAAAATTAGAAGATATTTCGCATATTTCTTTGAACGCAGAATGCTCCGCGGTTGTACTCAACAAATTGCCTACAAAAGTGAATGACCCGGGACGGTTTTCCATCCCGTGTTTATTTGGCAATTCGTTAGTAAAACACGCTTTAGCGGATCTGGGAGCAAGTATCAATCTCATGCCTTTTTCATTATTTAAGAAACTAGGTCTAGGAAATCCAAGCCCCACTCGAATGAGTATTCAATTAGCGGATCGCTCTTTAAAATATCCGGTAGGAATAGTGGAGGACGTGCTCGTCAAGGTCGACAAGTTCATCTTCCCGGTGGACTTTGTCATTCTTGACATCGAAGAGGATGCCGAAGTACCCCTCATACTCGGCCGCCCCTTCCTTGCCACCTCCCGCGCCATTATTGACGTAAGTAACGGAAAGCTCCTCCTTCGGGTTGGAGATGATGAAGTTTCTTTCGGCATAAATTCCTCGATGCGGAACACATTAGAAAACGACGATTCATGTTTTTACCTGGAAGAGTGTTGGGAATTCGATTCCCCTCCCGAGTTAGTCTCCACCTCGAGTCACGAGTCCGAGTTCGCCGAGCTCTTTTGTCTGGAAGAAGAAGAAGTCACTCGTTTCACACCACCCGAACCACTATTTTTAGAAAAATTAAAAATCAAAACATCTTATGAAGAGCCACCCGTTTTGGAACTAAAGCAACTTCCCCCTCACCTTAAGTATTTATTTTTAGAAAAAGAGTCGAAGCTACCCGTCATCGTTTCATCCGAACTTAGCAACTCAGAAATTTCCGAGTTGGCTATTGTCTTAAGAAAGCACCGCCACGCAATTGCGTGGCAAATTTCGGATATAAAGGGTATAAACCCTTCCTTCTGCACTCATAAAATCTTCCTCGAAGATAATTCCCGAAATTCGGTCCAGCCTCAACGACGGCTAAACCCTAACATGAAAGAAGTCGTTAAGGCCGAAGTGATCAAACTATTGGACGCGGGAATTATCTACCCGATATCGGATAGTACTTGGGTTAGCCCAGTACAAGTCGTACCAAAGAAAGGTGGCATTACGGTAGTAGCTAATGAGAATAACGAGTTGATCCCAACCCGTACTGTTACGGGTTGGCGGATGTGCATCGATTACCGAAAACTAAATGATTCCACCCGTAAGGATCACTTCCCCCTACCATTCATCGATCAAATTTTAGAGCGCCTTTCAGGTCACTCCTACTACTGTTTTCTCGATGGTTTGTCGGGATATTTTCAAATACCGATTTCGCCCGAGGACCAAGAGAAAACCACTTTCACTTGTCCCTTTGGCACCTTCGCTTATCGAAGGATGCCATTTGGTCTTTGTAATGCGCCAGCTACATTCCAAAGATGTATGCTGGCAATATTTGACGAGTTAGTAGAGGAGGTGATGGAAGTGTTTATGGATGACTTTTCCGTGTTCGGAAATTCATTTAAAAATTGTTTAAAAAATCTTGAGCGCGTGTTGCAGCGATGCGAGGAAACGAATTTAGCACTTAATTGGGAGAAATGCCATTTTATGGTCAAGGAAGGGCTAGTCCTTGGTCATAAAATTTCGGGCATGGGGATCGAGGTCGATAAGGCCAAGATCGAAGTGATTGAAAAACTTCCCCCTCCAACAAACGTAAAAGCTATTCGTAGTTTCCTAGGCCACGCGGGGTTTTATCGGCGCTTTATACAGAATTTTTCAAAAATCACAAAGCCGTTAACCCACCTTCTTGAAAAAGAATCCTCGTTTATTTTTAGCGATGAATGCCATTTGGCTTTTAAACTCATCAAAGAGAAACTTATAAACTCCCCGATTCTAGTCGCGCCGGATTGGTCGCTTCCTTTTGAAATCATGTGCGACGCGAGTGACATTGCGGTTGGTGCCGTTTTAGGCCAACGGGTGAGTAAGTATTTCCACCCTATTTATTATGCGAGCAAAACACTCACGTCGGCACAAGCGAATTACACCACAACCGAAAAGGAGCTTCTAGCGATCGTTTTTGCCTTCGATAAGTTTAGGTCATATATCACCCTCTCAAAAGTTATTGTCTTCACGGATCACTCCGCACTTAGGTATCTTTTAAGCAAATCGGACGCCAAGCCTCGTCTTTTGCGATGGATCCTCCTCTTGCAGGAGTTTGACTTAGAGATCCGGGACAAAAGAGGAGCCGAAAACTTGGCGGCCGATCATCTCTCCCGTTTAGAAAACCCCGCCTCGGAAGTTTTGATAGAATCTGACATCGATGATAAATTTCCCGAAGAGCGCCTCCTCGCTCTCGAAGATATTAATACGTCGTCTACCCCCTGGTTTGCAGATCTGGCTAACTATTTAGTAGCCCGGGTCTTGCCAAAAGAATTCTCGAGTCAGAAAAAGAAGAAATTCTTTTCTGATTTAAAGAATTACTTTTGGGAGGATCCCTTTTTATTCCGTGTATGCGCAGACCAAGTGGTGAGACGATGCGTCTCGAGTAAGGAGGGTCTTAAAATTTTACGACATTGTCACGAGGGACCATCCGGTGGTCATTATCATTCGAACCGAACCGCGAGGAAGGCGCTGGAGGCAGGCTTTTATTGGCCCACGCTCTTCAAAGATGCTCACACCCTTGTGAGTACTTGCGACAGCTGCCAGCGGTCGGGCAACATCTCTCGCCGGGATGAGATGCCCCAAAATATTTTCTTAGAATGCGAGATTTTCGATCTTTGGGGCATTGATTTCGTTGGTCCTCTCCCTCCTTCATTTTCAAATAAGTATATTCTAGTGGCGGTCGACTACGTGTCAAGGTGGGCGGAAGCGCAAGCTCTCCCCACCAACGATGCGCGAGTCGTCGTTAACTTTTTAAAAAAATTATTTTCTCGATTTGGCACTCCGCGCGCTATTGTGAGTGATCGGGGCACCCATTTTTGCAATACTCAATTCACAAAAACTTTAGCAAAATATGGTGTCACGCACAAACTATCCACTGCATATCACCCACAAACGAGCGGCCAAGTCGAAGTGGTTAATCGAGAATTAAAGCGAATTTTAGAGAAAACGGTTTCTATTAATCGGAAGGATTGGGCAATAAAGCTCGATGACGCGCTTTGGGCCTATCGTACGGCGTACAAGACCGCTATCGGTTGTACACCATATCGAATGGTCTATGGCAAGGCTTGCCACCTTCCGGTCGAATTAGAACACCGCGCATTTTGGGCGCTTAAATTTTTAAATCTCGATTCCACTTTAGCGGGTGAACAAAGGAAGTTTCAAATAAACGAGTTAGATGAATGGCGAGCGAATGCGTATGAGAGCAATAAATTATATAAGGAGCGAACAAAGTTTTATCACGATAAACATATAAAATTTCCGAAAACTTTTTCGCCGGGCGATCTCGTCCTCCTTTAAAATTCTCGCCTTCGCCTTTTTCCGGGAAAATTAAAATCCCGATGGTCCGGACCCTTTATTGTTAAAGAGGTTTGGTCCTATGGGACAATCCTAATTTCCCACCCGGAAAAAGGCTCCTTCAAAGTTAACGGGCACCGCCTTAAATTGTATCTTCCGGGAGACGTACCTAATGACAAGAGTGATGCGATTTTTCTTCATCATATAACATAATCGGCAAGTGGGTCAAGCTACGCGACCTTAAACAAAGCGCTTTTGGGAGGCACCCCAAAGTTATCTTTTGTTATTTTCTCTTGTCTCTTCTTTTCTGCTTTAACAACTTTTGCAGGTAATCGCGGCTTCCCCACAAAAGCTTCAAAAAAATCAGGGAAGCCCTTTTTCCTTCTCTTCTTTCGTTTTTGCATTTTTTTTTTATCTTTTCCTACTTCATACTTATTTTTAAACATTGGGGACAATGTTTAACTTTAAGTATGGGGGTGTGAATAGCCCTTTGTAAATTCTTGTAAATAGTTGTTAAATTAGAAAATTTTCAAAAAAAAAAAAAAAATATATATATATTTTCTTATGTTTTTCTTCTATTTTAGCACTTGTAAAACCCAAAACTCAAAAAAAAAAAATAGAAAACAGAAAAATTTAAATCTTGGAAAGGGATGTTTGGGATTTTATCCCATCACACCTCCTAGTACCTTGCGAACCCTTCACCGGGTAGCCCTTGGGAAGTCCAAGACTTGCAAAAAAATTTGTTAAGTTTTAAATCTAGTTTCCTTTCTTTGTAAATAGTTTTTAATGAGAAAAATTCAAAAAAAAGATAATATCAAAAATTCAAAAAATTCTTATTTCCCTCCTTGTTGTTTTTGTGATTTCTTAGAAATCTAGTTGAGAATGTTTATAAGCATGTTTAAGTTTTTAATTGGCTAAAATTTTGCTTATCATAGTTTGTTAATTTTAAATTTGAGGTAATCTTGATTTAAGAATCATCTTATGATTTTAAATTGATTAGAGAATTTTGTTAGCATGACTTCTCTTTTTATTTTTAAATGGCTTCATTTTGTAGTAAATTTCCTAAACCTCTTTAGATTTCAATTATACTTTCTTCTAACTTCTTAGATCTTAGGAATTTTAATTTTACTAGAATTTGCTCTCAATATGATTTAAAACTAGCTAGATTTATTTTTCCCCTACCCTACCCCCTTTGATGGCATAAAAAAAAATGTGTATTAAAAGATCATATGTCATGGGAATAAGAGGATAAAATTCATTATTCCCTAAAACATATGCACCCAAAATATTTGAAAAGATTATATGGCATGGAGTAAGAGGATAAAATTCATTACTCCTAAACCATATACATTTTGGGTTTTTATTAGAAGAGAAAAAAAAAAAAGAGAAAAGAAAAAAAAAAAGGGAAATTTCATGATAAATTCCATTTCCTCCATTCAAAAATTTCTCTTCTTATGCCAAATTCTATGAAATCACCCTTAGCCAATTATCATTGTTCTAGTTTTAGTTGAAAATTATGGAGAGAGCAATATTTAGTAATTTACTTTTCCTTAAGATTCTTTTAAGATAGAGTTCTTATAATTTTAATTTAATTTAGTTTTATAATTTCTACAATTTTGTCAAACTACTTAATTTTCTTGAGAAGTTATTGCCTAAACATTTTTTTCCCTCTTTTCAAATCATCATCATAATTTAGGACTTAACTCCCCCTTGAATTTACTCTTAACTTAACTTTTGGTTAAATGAAATTTTAGTTTTAAATTAAAATTTTTTTTAAGGATGTCTTATAAATTATGTCTCACACTTTTGCTCTGGAATAGCAAAACCTCAAGTATGGGGGTATTTGATAAAGTAGTTTTTATATAAGTTTTTAATAGAAAATTTTGTAATTATTTAATTTGAATTTTCCTTTTTATGTCAATTTTAGGTTATAAGTAGTTCTTTTTGTAATTTTGATTCTAACTTAGCCTAATTTTAATATTTGCAGATTTCTGGGACAAATCGGGAAAAATCACATGTCACGCCCTCGGTCACGCCCGTGACCAAGGGCGTGTAACCTGAAGATCAGTCCAGAGTCGCAGCCGTGCTGTTGAGCTAGTCCACACCCAGTCACGCCCCAGGTCACGCCCGTGACCCAAGGTCACGCCCGTGACCCAAGGTCACGCCCGTGACCGGGGGCGTGTAATTTCAGCATCTGCCACGTGGAGCCGCCGTCGAGACGAGAAGCTGCCGTTGAGAAGTCAACTTGAGTCACGCCCGTGACCCAAAGTCACGCCCGTGACCTTCCCGCGTGATCCAAGCACGCCGCCGCGGCGTCTGGCTAGCCCATGCCGCATTAAATGAAGCCTTCCTGAGTCACGCCCGTGACCCAATTGTCACGCCCGTGACATGTGCGATTTTCTCCCGCCGTCACGCCAAGCCCACGCCGCGACCGGATCCGATGCTGCAGAGATTACACGCCCTAGGTCACGCCCGTGACCGAGGGCGTGTAACATGAAATTTTTGCCTATAAATTCAGAGGCTCTCCTTGAGTTCAAAGTTCAGAATTTTGGAGTGGGGAAGGTGCTGCTGGAGCCAATCTTGAGTAGTTTTCCTTTTTCATGTTCATGTTCATGTCTCTTTATTTTCATGCTCTCTTCCTTTTCTAATGCAATGTATTAGCTTTCCTTTAGTGCAATAGTCTAGTTTAAGCTTGTAATCTTGTTTTTCCTAGCTTGCAATTTCCTTTCTTAAGTCTTGTAATAGTTTTTCATTTAATTAAAAAATAGTTTGTTCTCTTTATTTTGTCCCCTCCTTAGCTAAAGTTTCTTAATATGCATTTTTATTTTTTTTCCTCTTCCCCCTCCACCATGATTAACTAATCCTCATTAGTACTCGATCAAAATGATCCGAGGATGAGTTAGACAAGTTATGATTTTCTAAAGTTTTCTTTTTCCGTTTTTATAAACACTTGAATTATCCTTGATTTTTAATTAGTGAGGCCATACTTTCGATATATGGTTTTCGCTTAAGTTTTCATATTTAGTTAGCCGAGAGGCTCAAAGTATGAATCGATCACTCAAGGGTAAAGAGAGTTGCACGCACCCCTCGAGAGAGGATGACGTAAATCTCCCGGATTGGAGTCAAATCCAATAGTGGGGTTCACCTCATAAAGCAAGTTTTAGGTAATCGATTATAGGACGAGAGTCCGGTTGATTTTTCCTAATCTTAGTTGGGCATTAACCTCGAGAGAGGCATGTTCGAGCTTCGGGAACCTCCACGGTCAAGTAGTTCAATTTAAACGGAATTAGATTTAATTTCTTTCTACTTGTCTTTTCTCACTCCAAGGTGACTTTTGATTGAGTACTAGCCTCTTTTATCATCATCTAAACCCTTAATTTAGCTTGCAATTTCTCTTTTTTAGCTAAGAACCAAAACCCCAAAATATCATTAGATAAGATAATAGTGACTTTCCTCAAAGTAGAAGTATTCAACGCGCCCCGTGGAATACGACCTTGGTATTTCTTAATATCCTATACTATAGACGATAAGGTACACTTGCCTTTATCAGATATAGTTTTGGAGAAAATCTCAACCCTTCACTAAAATTTCAAAACCGTAAAAATCTATATCACCCCGCCCTAAGGCAAGGGGGGCGAGCTCATCTCTCCCCCGTCCTCTCCAGGGGGGCGAGCTCCTCTCGCCCCCCGCGCCCCCAGCAGAAGGGCGAGACCAGTAGGGGGCCGCCCCTGGCTGGGTCTTGCCCAGCCCAAGCAGAAGGGCGAGACCAGCAGGGGGGCCGCCCCTAGCTGGGTCTCGCCCAGCCCAGCAGAGGGGCGAGACGAGCAGGGGGGCCGCCCCTAGCTGGGTCTCACCCAGCCCAGCAGAGGGGCGAGACCAGCAGGGGGCCGACCCCCAGGTCTCGCCCCACCCAGTTAATGGGCTCGCCGAGCCCCGCGAGGTACCCCCTCTCGCCCAGTTCCGGGGGGAGGGGCCGGTCTGCGTTTAGCGCCTCAGAACAGCGGGATTTGGCTATCTGCAGCCAAATCCGAGGGTATTTTGGTAATCTGATTGGCCAGAGTTTGGTTATTTGCAGCCAGAATCCAGAAATCCTATAAATAGGACCAAAGGGGCACCATTTGGAGGGACCGGGCTAGGCTAGCTCTCTCCCTCTCTCTCTCTCTCCCCACTTTCTCTCTCTAGTGGGTGAGGAGAGCCTCCAGTGGTGCCCAAGCTTAGTAGTGGCTTGGGAGGGGAAGTTCCTAAGGGGCTTCCGGGTATGTGGCGGGACCTCCCCACTAAGCCCTTGGTCCAGTCCATAGTTCCTCAACCTTCAACCTAGAGCTCTCCCTTGGGGGGAGTAAGGGTTGGTCGCCCCTCAGCTTGCTGAGGGCCCCGAACTACACAGAGACCGAGAAATCGGTTTCAACATATCCTATTCAGTCTTTCAATCTGAGGACACTTCAAACCGAGAATTATCCAGGTGGGTATGCTCAGCTTAATATTCCCATGGAAAAATTTATTATGACCATTCAAGATATGCCAGAGTTTAGAGTTCCACGCCCTATGAGATCAAAAGCGAAGTATCGTCTTGGAGAACTCTTCTGCAAATATCACTAAGACATTTGTCATGATACAAAACATTGTCGAGCTCTTCAGAAGCTAGTAGATGAACAATGGGAAGCAGGAAAGTTACAAGACTATCTTGCTCAATAATATGACAGTTGACCCTCCACCAGAAGCAATTCAACAAGGAAAGGGTTTTTTCATTCGATAAAATAAGTGCATAGAAAATACGTACATAGAATAGAGGTGAGATAGAATGTTATTCACTTTTTGTTTTGTACACCTCCCATTTGTTTGGAGTTTCCTGCATCTTTTCTTTTCTAGATTCATTTGTAATAGGTAAAAGAGAATGACCGAATACTTCGATAAAACATCAAAGCTAAAGAGTTTGCTGTTGGCAATTTAATCCTCAAGAACGCGGATGCAGCAACAAGATTTGACTCTGCTGGAATGCACGAATCGCAGCTAAATATGGTCATTTATTATAAAAAAGTATTAAGAATGATGCATATCGTCTCCAATCTTATGAAGGGGAAGATTTATCTCACACTTGGAGTGGAGATGACCTCAAGCGTTTCTTTTCTTTAAAAATTGTATTTTTATGTCCTTTTTCTTTCTTTATTGAAAGCATTATAATGTGGATGTAAACTCTTACTTCATGCATTTTAGAAAGAAAACCTTGAAATATTTTAGCTAACTATTAAAGGCTAAGGTCCTACCAAGAGAGGTATCGAGAGATCTTACTTCATTCCCCCTCGACTTGAGTCTTGAGTGGTAAAATCTGTCAGTACCACAGGTAGCAGGGAGATTTCGCATCTGTGTAGCAGTGGCTCGCCAAGCTCGTGCAGAGGAACTTTAGGATGTCGGGTCCTAGCTGACATCTGGCACACCTTTACATTAAGGGAGGTTTTAGGTGAAAGTTCAGCTCTGTCATGCATTGTAGAAGGACATCATTATAGTCTTGATGATCTTTCCAGGGAAAACAATGCCGGTGTAACCTCCGCGGTATGACCGCACCTGCCCTATGGATCATCTTGTTATGTGACCCTCGAATGCTCATTGGTGTGAGGATAGCCATGAGGAGGTTGGTTGTGTGGTGTAACCTTAGATAGTATCTTGGGGAAAGCAATGTCGGTATGGCCTCCGCGGCATAACCACACCTGCCCCTTTTTTATCATTCTGAGTTGTTAACTGGTCTCTCTTCTTTTTCTCTCTTCCTAAAGTTATGCTAGATTGCCCCGAGAGATCCCGCTACCATGATTTCATTAGCCAGGTAAGGCGGGTTGTGTTGGTTATTCTGAGGTGATCTCAAAGCAATCAAGTAGTTAATCTTACTGCCAACGCAATATGATCCTATAGGGTCGCACATAAAAGTGTTGGAGAAGTTGGATGAAGGATTGTGTTGGTCATACTCATATTGGATATGGAGTGGAGGACTAATCCTGTTGTTGATTGGAGTTACGTCGAATTGTACTCGACGTTGCGTCGAAATTGTCTCGACGTGGTGTACTCGACGTTGCGTCGAGATTGTCTCGACGCAAGTCTTATATTCGATGCTGCATCGAGAATGTCTCGACGCAGTGTACTCGATGTTGCATCGAGATTGTCTCGATGTAAGTCTTGGACTTTATGTTGCGTCGAATTGTCTTGATAGATAGATTATATTCAACGCTGCATCGAGAATGTCTCAATGCAGTGTACTCGACGTTACGTCGAGATTGTCTCGACACAATTCTTGTACTCTACGTTGCGTCGAATTGTTTCGACAATACTTGTTTAACTCCAATTAAGTCTCTGGTTTGCGGATAATGTGTTTTATGCCTTGAGTATAAAACGGGAAACGATTAGGTTTCCTGTAGCGATAATCCTTTTCGTAAAAACCATCAGGGCCAAAGCGAAAGTGTTTCGCAGAGGTATCGACATTCCGCGAGATCGCTGCTGCCGCCTCTCTCTGTCATCAAATCTAGCAGTTCGTGGGAGACGCAAAGGGCATTCTTCCTCCATCCCAGATCTTGTTTGACAAAAGTCGTGGGGTTCTCCTTCATTTTGTGCACTCCTATAGAGGTGCTGATCCATTTCAGTACTTGGAACTCAGAGTTCAGTCTTGGGATCAGATCTTGGAGCATCTTGGCTGAGTGTTGACTCAATCCATTTCAGGTATATTGCAATGCGTTGCTTCTTCTTTTATTTCTTGATTCATGAAGTCGCAAGATCCTTATCTCTTTTGGGTTGTTCTTGTTTATTTCCGCTGTGCATATATGATATGATGCTCATTTATGAATGAAGTAGAAAACCCAACAGGTTGATCTCATGATGAGGCCAGTAAAGAGAATGTTATACTATTTCTTCAAGGATGGAACAGTATGAAATATTGGTAACCGCCAGTTTTGGGTTTTTTCCTGATAAGTCGGTATGTAACATCTAAAACTGCAAGGTATGGTTATTATTATAAAATGTTTCTTTTGGAGTATAAGAGACCGATGTCTGGGTCTCCTCCAAAAGTTCTTCTGGTTGAGGTGTAATCTGGAACATACAGAATCATCATTCGAGAATTTCTCTATTATTTATTCTTATAATGGGCGATTTGGAAATTTTGAGATCACAGATTGAATGTTTCCTTTACCTTGCTAGTAAGCAGTCTGGAGAGCGAAAGTATATAAGGGTAATCATGAGATCTATCTTCTATTCTCCCACTAGGAAGCGGTCTGAAAAGCTAAGACTGCCGGTTATTTATCTTCAAAGATCCAATGTTCCTCAAGGTCTAGTTGTCATTCGCAGAAGGAACAATTTGAATTGTTTGAGAGCTCCATTTACCTCTTAAAGGGTATTCAAAGTATACAACAGAGTTCAAGATCATCATTTATGGATTATCATGATTTGGTTCCTCTACAAAAGACCTCGAGTATTGAAGATCGCCATTTACAAACAGTTGATATCAGGATTATTTCATAATAAAGCAATTTCGAATGGCCAAAATTAAACATCTTCTCATATCTTTATAAAGGTGGTTTGAAGACCGTAAGACCACCATTCCTAATTATCGGCTGCACTTCAAATATGAAGAAAAGATAGAGATATACAGGTGCTCACGAGTTTTCTTCAGGTACTCGCATATTTTTATTTTTCATATACTTGTTTCTCATATCTTTTGCAGAGATAGACATGTGCTCGCAAGTTCTCTTCAGGTACTCGCGTATCCTATATTTCATATACTTGTTTCTCATTTCTTGTGCAGAAATAGACATGTGTTTGCGAGTCCTCTACAGGTACTCGCATATTCTATTTTCCGCATACCTATTCTCATATATTTTGCAGGTGCTCGCGGATTCTCTTCAGGTATTTACATATTATGTTTCTTTTATACATGCCTTAATCACTCCTTCACCAGAGATAAGCAGGTGTTCGCAAGCTCTCTTCAGACACTAACAAGTGCCTACATGTATTTTTCACTTTTTTATACTCGTGTTTTTGTCCTGACAAAAAGGGTGGATCTCGATTCTCGTGGGTAAGTTTTATGCGGGGATTTTGTTTACCCAGAAATTGGCGATCCCCTCGAGCTGGATTTTTGCAGGTGATCGAAGCAATCCACACGCTCTCGCAGTGCTTAGATGACCTCTCCCGACAATCCAATTATTTTTTCCGGGTATCCGAGCCATAGCGGTCTCCCATCGCCCGTGTGGTCTCGCCTTCGCTTGACCTTGCCCCTAGAGGTCGCCCCCTGGGCGACCTCGCCCTTGGGAGGTCGCCCGCTGGTCAACCTCGCCCTTGGGAGATCGCCCCCTGGGCGACCTTGCCCTCGGAGGTCGCCCCCTGGGCGACCTCGCCATTGGAGGTCGCTCCGTGGGCGACCTCGCCCCTGGAGGTCGCCTCCTCGGCGACCTCACCCTTGGGAGGTCGCCCCCTGGGTGACCTCGCCCTTGGGAGGTTGCCCCATGGGTGACCTCGCCCCTGGAGATTGCCTCTTGGGCGGCCACGCCCTTGGAGGTTGCCCCTAGGGCGACCTCGCCCTTGGGAGGTCGCCCCCTGGGCAACCTCGCCCCTGGAGGTTGCCCCGTGGGCGACCTCGCCCTTGGGAGGCTGCCCCCTGGGCATCCTCGCATTTGGAGGTAGCCCCTTGGGCGACCTCGCCCTTGGGAGGTCGCCGCCTGGGTGACCTCGCCCTTGGAGGTCGCCCCCTAGGCGACCTCTCCATTGGAGGTCGCCCCCTGGGTGACCTCACCCTTGGTAGGTCGCCTCTGGGCAACCTCGCCCTTAGAGGTTGCCCCCTGGGCGACATAGCCCTTGGAGGTCGCCCCCTGGGCGACCTATAACTTGGGAGGTCACCCCCTGGGTGACCTCGCCCTTGTGGTGGAAGCCCGCTGGGCTACTTCGCCCTGTGGAGGTCGCCCCACTGGGCGACCTCTCCAGGCCGCCTCCCCGGGCGACCTCGCCCTGGGTGGTCCCGGTCCCGTGCAGTCTCTTTTTTATGCGATCTCTCTCTTCAGGTGATGCACATCCAGACTGTCTCAGAACGATCTCAACAGGTCCAAGCGATCTCAGCGGTCTCAGAACGATCTCAGCAGATCTGGGCAGCTCGTTACTTTTAGACCTGCCCGTTCGGGCAGGCCCTCGCGCCTATAAATAGAGGGGCAGGGGTACCAGTTTGGGATCTTCGAGAGGTTTCCAGCACTCAGCCAGTGATTTGAGCGGTCTCCAGTTTTTGAGACCGCGGAGACCTCTTCATCTCCCTTCAGGAGACCTCAGCTATCTCTTTTCAGGAGACCTCCGCCATCTATTTTCTCCCTCTCTCACTCCTTCACTTGTAGCTCAAAGTAACAAACCATCCAACATTTTTCTCCTTCTTTCTCCAGCTTGAGCAAGTGTGGACTTGGTACATTTTTGGTTCGAACACTACTGCCTCGAGAATGATTGTTGGCCCACCATGACGTCCTGAATATTGGTCTGCCCATGCTGTTGGGCAATTCTTCCATTGCCAATGCATACAATCTAGACTTCTCAGCATCCCTGAAAACCCTTGTTGATAAGTAGTTCGTGTACTCATCTTTTAGTATAGTTTTAATATAGTTTTAATATAAAATTATATATTTTATATGTATTTCCTCATTTAAATTATTACTTTTTAAATTCTATGAACTAACCTAAGATTATTTTATATTTTTAGGTTTTCTGGACACTTTGAGTGAAATTTGCAAGTACAAGCCAAGGGTCACGGGCGTGACCAAGGGCGTGACAGCCTAAGATGTGTTCCAGACCTGCTATCGCTATCCCGAACTCATTTCGTGAAGATTCGCCAAGTACACTCCCTAGGTCACGGGCGTGACCAAGGGCGTGACCTAAGACACGACCGCGACCCACCTCCAGCAGCCAGATTAGCCTGCCACATCAATTAAAGTTACACACCCCAGGTCACGGGCGTGACCAGGGCGTGACATTTAGTTCACGGGCGTGATCTTTCCTGCGCCACTTTCCCGCCGAAGACTTCCCGCCAGACGCTGTTTAAAGAATACACGCCCTAGGTCACGTCACGGGCGTGACCTAGGGCGTGACACATACGTAACACCTGCATTGAAGCTAGAAGGCAGCCTCTCGGCACTAGCTTTGATCACGCCTCTTACACGCCCTTGGTCACAGGCGTGACCAAAGGCGTGTAACCTAAATTTTCAGCCTATTTAAGTCAGCTCCTCTACAACTTAGTGGACGAATTTTGGGAGCTCATTTCTTCTTTTCAAGTACTGTTTTCAAGTTCTTAGTAGTTCGTGTAGTTCTCTTTCTATTTGCACTTGTAATTCTCAATTCCATAGCTTGTAAGTTTCGTTTGCAACTCAATAAAAATATTTCTTTATTCTCTTATTCTATTCCTACTTTCATTATGAATCATTTTACTTTTCTTGATTCCTCCATCTCCATGAGTAGCTAAACTTCTATTAGTACTCGATCAAGATGATCCAAGGAATAATATAAGTTATGAAGTAATTTAGAGTTTCTTTTTCTCTTCTTTGGAGATGCTTAAAATTTATCCTTGATTAAATTATAATGAGATTATATTTTCGATATATAATTCTAATGTTTGTTTTCGTATTTAATTTAGCCGAACGGTTCATAATACGAATAGATCATTCAAGGATAAAGAGAGTTGCATGCAACCCTCGAGAGAGGATAACATAAGTCTCCCGGATTGGAGTAAAATCCAATAGAGGGGTTCACTACGATAAAACGAGTTTTAGGGGTCTTGATTCTAGAGCGAAAGTTTGATTGATCAACCTAAACTCAGTTGAAAGCATCCTCGATAGAGGTGCGGTTATAATTCGGGAACCTCCACGGTCGAAGCGGTTTTCTTAAGAGAATTAGAACTCTTGTTTTTTTCTTTTTTATTTCCATGGTGATTCAAGATTGAGTGCTAGCTTTCTAATCGTTGCTTTAATCATTATTCTAATTCACCATACTTTTCTTATAAACAAACCAACTCAAAGTTATGTCGATAGAATAATAGAGATTTTCTTGAAGTAAAAGTACTCAACTCTCCCGAATTTTTATACGAACTTGATTTTTATAAGCTTATACTACTTCCGACACGGTACACTTGTCGTTGTCGTTTGCGGATATAGTAGTTTTCTCCACCAAGTTTTTTTAGCGCCGTTGTCGGGGAACTAGGACTCGATATTTCGAAAAAAGAAATATCTATTAATTTTATCTTTCTCTTTCTCCTCACCCTTCTCTCAATTTTTATCTTTAAAATTTAAAAAAAAAATCTTAAAAGACGCAACTTAAATTCTCGGAAAGGGAGATCTGGGCTTGTCATCCTATCGTATCTCCTAGTACCTTGCGAACCCTTCACAGGGTAGACCTCGGGAAGTCCGGGACTAACTTAACCCGCTCTTTGAAAAAATAATTATATATATATATTCAGAATTGAAATATTATAATAAATTTAATTTTTCTTTCTTCATCTTTTTATTCTTTTCGCCTCTTTTTCTCTTTTCTTTTTCTTTTAGTTTATGACCCGAGAAAACACTTCAATTAATCTTGAATTGTGTTTTGATCTAGAAAACGAGTGCACCTTGCGACAACGTCTCTGATTTAGTGATCTATCAATAATTCGCGAAGACTCAATCAGAGAAACTAATGAAGGAATAATGGAAGATCCCGACCATAACAAGGCCCCGCTACGGACCATGTCCTATTATGCGAGGCCAAATTGGGAGAGAACACAATCTAGTATTATTCGTCCGGCGGTGGCGAATAATAATTTTGAAATTAAAACGAGTATCTTTCAAATGGTACAACAAACAGTCATATTTAATGGCTTACCAGATGAAGATCCTAATTTACATTTATTCATTTTTTTTGGAAATTTGCAATACGTTTAAGATAAATGGCATCACCGATGACGCCATTCGTTTGCATTTATTTTCTTTATCTTTGCGGACTAAGGCCAAGCAGTGGTTGTGTTCTCTTCCTAGAGGTTCCATCACTACGTGGGCCGAGATGACGGAGAAATTCTTAACGAAATATTTTCCTCCGGCAAAGTCCGCTAAATTACGTACGGACATTCTCCCGTTCACACAAATAGACTCGGAGTCTCTCTACGACACATGAGAGCGCTTCAAGGAACATTCGGGGAGATGTCCTCATCATGCCCTCCCGATGTGGCAGCAAGTTCAAACATTATACAATGGTTTGAATCTCCAAACGAGGCAAATGATTGATGCGACAGGTGATGAGTCTCATTTATATACACTTTTATGGACTCATCTGGGCTATTTTTCATGCATTTGCACTTCACTTTTAGTTTATTAATGCTTATATTTCACTGGTTCACCCTTCTCACACGAAGTGCATTTTTTGGTCATTATGGTGTGCAATTGCGCACTATTTTGTTGGGGGCAAGCACATTGTGCTCCCCATTCTTTTTCTGTTATTATACTTGTGTTGGAGGTGTGTTCCCAGCGTGTGGATTCGTTGTGCAGGTGGGCAGATCATCCATTTTTCCCAGAATTCATCCTGTATGAATCGCACGGTCGTGCGTTTACTTGACGCACGGTCGGCTGCGGTCGTGCGCTATGATCGGTTGGTCAGTATGTTGATCTGCCCCGCTCGTGCATTTTCTTCACGCACGGTTGGCCTCAACCGTGTGCGAACAAAATGCACGACCTCCTGTTGTTTGCCGGATTTCAAGCTTTCTGAATTTTCCCGTGCATTTTTACGCACGATCGGCTTCGACCGTGCGTGAATAAAATGCACGGGCGCACCTGCTTCATCTTCCTGGCCTTTATTCTCGATTAATATCGCACGGTTCACGCACGGTCGTGCGTTCGACCGTGGGTGACCAAATTTCTGACTTTTTCTATAAAAGCTGTAGATCTCGACCTAATTGGAGTTCGCCTGATCCTTCTTCTTCCCGGTCCTCAAGAGCTCCAGTTTTGCCCTTTTTCACCGTTCCATCACCGACCACCATTTGGAGGTGCTCCGGACACATTCTTGGCTCAAATCTAAAGTCGGAGCATCCTCTCGGCCGCCTCCATCATCCAAGAGCTTCAAGGAGAGGATTCCACCCTCATCTTCATCGCCAAGCAAAGATTTCTTCGCATCGGACGTGGCCGGATTGTAGTTTACCGGAGAAGACGGGTCCATTGGGAGGAAGTGACAGCCCTCCTCTACCCCGGATGATAGTTGGGAACGAGCTAGGACGCGGATTGACAACCCGGTGATTCCTACCGAGAATCTACAATGAGCCTCCGGATTCGGTCATATCTCTTGCATTTTTCTCTACTTGTGTGAATGTATTTGGTTGTGTTCTTCATTTTATCGATGATGTTGTGCTATAAACATACTTGCTCTTCGTGATAATTCATGTTTATGAAATGTTGTTGTATGTTTATTAGTCACTAGAGGTGTGCCACCAAATCCTCTCCACCCTCCACTTCATTTTGCTAGCCTACTCGCCCATTCCGTATGCCTACTCTTCCATCCGCCTAGTGAAGCATGGCATAGCGGCCTGTGTAATCCATTCGCCTCACGAAGCAGTGCGCTCAAGGCCTGCACAGTTCGATTCCGCACTTACCACTCCATCCGCTTGCCTACTCATCCATCTGCCCTTGCGAAGTAGTGCGTTCAAGGCCTACGTAGTTTTCATCCCGCCTAGCGAAGCAGTGCGCTCAAGGACTGCATAGGAGTAGTTGAGTAGTTGTTTTCTTTTATTTTCCACAATCCAAATCACCCCCTTTTCAGCAATCCATTCGAACTAAATGACTTCAATCTCAAGTCCTTCCTCGATAGTAAACTCCACCTTACCGTTGACGCGCTATTTCCACACCGCTAATTAGCGGGCACGAAATGCGGTACGATGGAAGTGCACCGGTCGTTGTCAAGCAATAAAAGTAGGGAGTAGCTCCCCGAATATCGTTCTCAAAGGACCGCAAGTTGGGTAGTACGATTTGCCTGTTAGGAGATTAATTATGAGGGTTTCTAAGTTAAACAAAAATAGGGGGTTTTGATTGGTTTTGTAGAACAGGAATGAGAAAACTAAACAAACTATGCGGGTCGCAATCACCGCGTCGCTTGGTGGATGGATTTAGTGCAGGCCGCGATGCCGTGCTTCGCTTAGCGATGACCGGTGAGCAAATGGATGAGGTGAGTGCAAATGCGAGAATTGAGGGTCGAAGGCACCTCTTCGCTATTGCTTCCAGCTTTTGCTAGAGCGAGTGCTAGAACGTGGGTGTGTGTAAGTGGAGCGGGGGCGGAGCGCATCACAACACAGCATCAAGTAAAGAACAAGATCATAAACAAACTCCCATTCATAGACAAATAGAGGTTCACTTAGTTCATTACAACAATGAAGAGTACATATCAAAAAAGGAGAAGGGGTAGAAGGAACCACGAGATGAGAAGCCTCGCCGTGGATCTTGGTCGGAATGGGGGGTCGACACGCCTCCTCCGAGCTCAGTCCTTGGTTGCTTCTGGGGCTTAGAGGCTGTCACCACCTCCAACCGTTTCCCGTCTTCTTCTCAGAGCTGGGTCACTTCTGCTTCGCCCAATGGAGATGTCCTCCTCATGGAATGCTGGCTGTAGATGGCGGAGAATGCTTCCGGGATCCTAGATGGACCTTAGGATCAATGGATGAAGCCTTCCCAAAGGGGGGAATGGATGGGAGGACCTTGGAGAGGTGAAACGGCGGACTGGCGCAGAGAAATCGCGCCCCAAAACAGTGCTGAATACCTAATTTCGCGGAGCAGCGGTTTAAATACGGAGCAGAATAAACACTGCGCACGGTCAGTGGGGCACGACCAATGGTCGTGCGCAAAGGAATGCCTGTGATCGTGCGCAGTCAACCTGTAGCAGAGAAAGAGATGGCAATTAACGCACGGTTAGGGGCGCACGACCAGTGTTCGTGCGCGAAGGAATCCTCTGATCGTGCGTCGTCGCTCTGTCTGGGAAGGGAATTAACGCACGACCACTGGTCGTGAGCCTGATCGTGCGCGAAGGAATGCGCACGATCAGAGGCTTTCTAGGCTAAAAATTGCCCCGCACCATCCCGAACGTTCGCGCGATCCCAGGACCTGCAGGAAAAATGCATATGACCCCAATCCGTGCACACCACCGGATCCATAACGCAGGCATACAGTAATATATAAGAAAAACATGACACAAAGGGGGAAGGATTGCACAAAAGGCGCAGATACGCCGTGATATCAATATAAGCATATATGAACAGTAATTGAAGTGCAATGACACTAAAACAAACCCAGATGAGGCCGGAAATCACTGTATAAACCAGACTCATCACACCCCCAGACTTACCTGTTTGCGCGACCCGAGCAAACAAATCCGGCGGAGCGAGAAAAGACATAGCTGGGTTGGAAATTGCACGGACGGAGTAATATGCGCAGTCTCATACACATGTGCATAGAAATCTAGTAAACAGAATTTTTAGTTATGCAAAATAGTTTACATAATTCCAACGACGTAACTATATATTATTTCTACTCAAAAGTTGAATCATAGGGAATCACTCGGTCATGCGTAGGAAGAAAGCAGAAAGGCTGCTGAGGCGAACATTACTCATCACCGGAGTTCGGAACAACCTCCACTGAAATCCATCAGTGTCGATGACCATAAGCTCATCCGTTCACACTCTCTCCACGACATTCGTACGATTCGATGCGCAAATCAATAGGACTTTAGGTTATGATTTAGGCTTAGGCTACGGTGTGGTAAACAATGATAAATGCGGGGGCTTAGCACACATAACCCAAATGGGCTTGCACAAGAAACACTATCCCAGCAATAATAAAAAATGTGTACATCACTTATTCCCAAATATCTCTTTATACATTTTCTCTCTCTTTTTTTACTTTCTTTTCTTTTCTCATTTTTTCAAATTTCATAACTTTGCACAATTTAGATACAAAACAGCTATATCTTTAATAACGCATCTCCACCACAATCACAAATATACACCGCATCAACACCAAATTTTTTTTTTAAATGCACAAATTGCTTGAGCTCAGGATTTGGTGTGCGATTAGGATAGTCATTTTGGCTTTGGTGAATTGAAGGTGGAGCTGAATCAACGAGATCGGGTAGGCATAAGGGGCTAGCAAGGATAAGATGTTAGGACCGGAATACAAAGCTCAAACTGGCCAACATGATGGCCTACGTCACGCTCACGCACTGAACTAACTCATACCCATGCTTCGAGAGTCGCTTGGGGCAAGATCTTAGTCACCGAGAAAGATGATTCTTCCTCCCGACTCGAGCAATACGAGCCTAGCACCCCTCTACACACATCCCTACACTACCGATTGATTCGCACCGGATTCATCGCATTTGAGTAGAATAAACTAGAATTACGCTGACAGAATAAAATGTAAAACTAAAAGCATAAAGAAAAGTTTAATCTACACCAATTTCTATGCGAGACATGAATAAATGACTAGAGCACTACACGAGTCAACAAAGTACTTCGTCTCGCAATCCTAACCCAACACCGTGATTTCCCATTCACACAACCGAGACGAGTTAGACTCATCGCGCGCTTACAGTTAAGTGCGCTCACGTGGGTGTCGTGGTGTGCCATGAGATGAACAATGCTACAATATAACACAGATTGTAAATCCTAGTATGCTGGGCACTGTGCATGTGCACGTGGTAACGATAACTCTCACTCCCCCAGACTTACACTAAGCAAAAAGCATGTTTGATAACGGCATAAGCTTAAGAGGGCTAGGATGAGAGATTACCCCATGCTCAGAAATGAGCATACCAGAAGATATGGCGTTTTGTTCAGAATGTGGTGCTTCCGCCGTGCTCCAATAGATGCGGACCTGCGAATAAAGAGATCCCAAGCACAACAAAAATATAGCAAAGAAGATAACAAGAAAGAACGGAACCAAATGGTCCCCAATGGGTTGTCTCCCAAGAGCCCTTTTGTTTAACGTCCTTGAAGGTGGACCAAATACCTGTATTAGAGTTTGATAGCAATAGTCTTATAATAAAAAAAAAACTAAAGAGACAGTACGACGCAGCAAATAACTTGAAACAGAGAAGCACAAAAACATAACAGATGGCACACAGCACAGCCCGGAGATCCCGGCACGCATCAACTATATGCTGATTTGTGGTGGTTCTCCCCAGTCACGCGAGATGGGCAGGAGGTGAAAGCTTTAGGGCCCAAGAAAGATGTCTCTCCCTTGCCCCTAACCTCCTCCTTCGCGCGCCGGAGGGCTGCAAAGCGCGCTGCGTGCAGGATTCTTTCCCGCTTCAGTTTTTCCACTGAAGGAGAGCGCCACAGAGCACCATGTGCAGGAGGGGTGATAGTGTTTGTCGGATTGGGATCAACCGGGGGCTTCATTTCTGCACCCTCAAAAGGGGGTAGATCGGCCCAATGAACCTGTTTAGATTGTTTACATTTCTTGTTTTGAATAAAAACATTGTTTGTAAGGCTCATCGCTCCGCCTTCTCCCATGTCTTCCCACTCCTTGGTCTTATTGCTTTTCCTCTCTATCTCCAACTCTTTATTTGTGAGCTGCTTTGCTTTTTCTTCCATCAGAGTGATACTTTCCTCCTCTCTAGGATTCTTCACGTCAAAGTCTGATTTTTCTTCATTGGACCTGCACTTACTTTTACTCACCGAGAGGTTAGGAAGATAAGATGATCCTGAGAGGTTTATCGCATTGGAAGGTAGGGTGACGCAACCCGTGGCGATGTGGAGGGTTGCGCCACTCTCCTTTAGAAAAGGAAGCCCCAGGATTGGCATGGAATCATTTTCAATGGGGCCTAGAATCTGAAAGTCGGTGACTACAGCCGTCCCATTAAGGTTTACTACGACCTCACGAATCTCACCCTCGGTTTCGACAGTCACCCCATTAGCAAACACCAGTGACTTCCGGTCCTCAGAGTTCATTGTTAGGTGCAATCTCTCAACATCTTGCAGAGCAAGAATGTTGCGAGATGCCCCAGAGTCGCAAAGCGCGGAAACCTCAATATTATTGATAGTACATTCAACAACGCAAGGGCTCACTTGACCACCATCCGCGTCAGCAATGCTTTTACCTTGCTCCCGCGGGTTCTTTTCAGTATTACTTGGAAGAGCACCTTGCGTACGCTCGGAGAGCATCTGGGCCAATTGGCCTAGTTGTGTCTCCAAGTTTCGCATTGAAGCAGTTTGATTGGCCATATTTGTTTGAGCCAGATCAATGAAATTTTCCATCATTTCTTCCCATGCGCTCTTCCTTTGCGGTGGTGCATTTTAAGCAAACCCCAGTTGTGGTGGCCTCGGTTGGCTACCGGAGGCTTGCACATCAAATTGATGCGAGCCTCCTTGCCATCGTTGGCTAGGAACGTTTTGTTTCCATGAGAAGTTCGGGTGACTCCTCATGGCGGGGTTATAAGCGTTGTTAAATGGTACTCCCCGATTTTGATCATTCATATAATTTACACTTTCATCAAAAGTTAATTCAGCAGGTTGCTCACATGAGGGGCACTCATATGCATGATGCCCGGGGTTTCCACATTCTTGACACGAAATTTCCATTACTGGGGTAGGAGGGAGGGCAGGCCTCTTAAGTAGCACGACATTGTCATAAGGCGCCGATACCACCTCGGCAGATGCGCCCAACGTGCTCACCTCAAAGAGTCCACAAGCATTCCTTGGAGCGTTTCTTCCAGCAGTCCAGAACGAACTATGAATGGTAGTGTCCTGGAGAATCATCAGTGCGTCCTCGGGAGTGTGGTTCATCAGGGTCCCGCCTGCAGCAGCATCAATCATGGCTCTATAATTGGGCTCGATTGCAAAATAGAAAATTTCCACTAAGCTCCAAGGTTGTAGCTCATGCTGAGGGCACTTCCGGAGGAGGTCCACGAACCTATCCCATGCTTCCGCAAGGGTCTCCTGATCGTGTTGTCGGAAGGTTGCGATTTCTCTCCGCAAGTTTACAACCTTGTCCACCGGGTGGAATTTTGCCAAAAACTTTGTCTGCAGCGCGTCCCAGGTGGTAGCTGCACCGGGTGGTATTGTGTGGAGCCAAGCCTTCGCCTTGTCGCGGAGGGAGAATGGAAACAACCTGAGTTTCACCGTCTCATCAGCAATTCCTGTGTACCGAAATGTACAGCAAATCTCTGCAAATTCAGCTAGGTGAAGATGGGGGTCTTCACTGGTTAACCCAGAGAATTGGGCATTATTGCGCATCATATTCAGAATGGCCGGCTTTATCTCAAAATTGTTGTTAGTAATAGCCGGCTCAAATTCGGGGTACACACTCCCCACAGTGGGCGTGGTGTAATCTCTCATGGTCCTCGGCCTCGGCCTAACCACTTCATTCTCGTCGGCCGCCTGACCAACGCCTGGTGCATCTCCCCTCCCGGGATTGATTGGGTCCCCATTGACATCCATGGTGGCGGCAGCACGGAGACGCGCCCGTAGGGTACGCTCTATTTCAGGATCAAATGTTGCAAATTCACCAGGATGTTGTCTACGCATGCGCACACTACACAAAAAAAAAGAAATATCAAAAACAAAAATACCCTTAATCAAATTTCCCAAGAAAGACAAATCATACACGCTTGCAGTCCCCGGCAACGGCGCCAAAAACTTGACGCGCTATTTCCACACCGCTAATTAGCGGGCACGAAATGCGGTACGACGGCAGTGCACCGGTCGTTGTCAAGCAATAAAAGTAGGGAGTAGCTCCCCGAATATCGTTCTCAAAGGACCGCAAGTTGGGTAGTACGATTTGCCTGTTAGGAAATTAATTATAAGGGTTTCTAAGTTAAACAAAAACAGTGGGTTTTGATTGGTTTTGTAGGACAGGAATGAGAAAACTAAACAAACTATGCGGGTCGCAATCACCGCGTCGCTTGGTGTATGGATTTAATGCAGGCCGCGATGTCGTACTTCGCTTAGCGGATGACCGGTGAGCAAATGGATGAGGTGAGTGCAAATGCGAGAGTTGAGGGTCGAAGACACCTCTTCGCTATCACTTCCAGCTTTTACTAGAGCGAGTGCTAGAACATGGGTGTGTGTAAGTGGAGCGGGGGAGGAGCGCATCACAACACAGCATCAAGTAAAGAACAAGATCATAAACAAACTCCCATTCATAGACAAATAGAGGTTCACTTAGTTCATTACAACAATGAAGAGTATATATCAAAAAAGGAGAAGGGGTAGAAGGAACCACGAGATGAGAAGCCTCGCCATGGATCTTGGTCGGAATGGGGGGTCATCACGCCTCCTCCGAGCTCAGTCCTTGGTTGCTTCCGGGGCTTAGAGGCTGTCACCACCTCCAACCGTTGCCCGTCTTCTTCTCAGAGCTGGGTCACTTCTGCTTCGCCCAATGGAGAAGTCCTCCTCATGGAATGCTGGCTGTAGATGGCGGAGAATGCTTCTGGGATCCTAGATGGACCTTAGGATCAATGGATGAAGCCTTCCCAAAGGGTGGAATGGATGGGAGGACCTTGGAGAGGTGAAACGGCGGACTGGCGCGGAGAAATCGCGCCCCAAAACAGTGCTGAATACCTAATTTCGCGGAGCAGCGGTTTAAATATGGAGCAGAATAAACACTGCGCACGGTCAGTGGCGCACGACCAATGGTCGTGCGCGAAGGAATGCCTGTGATCGTGCGCAGTCAACCTGTAGCAGAGAAAGAGATGGCAATTAACGCACGGTCAGGGGCGCACGACCAGTGGTCGTGCGCGAAGGAATCCTCTGATCGTGCGTCGTCGCTCTGTCTGGGAAGGGAATTAACGCACGACCACTGGTCGTGCGCCTGATCGTGCGCGAAGGAATGCGCATGATCAGAGGCTTTCTAGGCCAAAAATTGCCCCGCACCATCCCGAACGTTCGCGCGATCCCAGGACCTGCAGGAAAAATGCATGTGACCCCGATCCGTGCAAACCACCGGATCCATAACGCAGGCATACAGTTATATATAAGAAAAACATGCCACAAAGGGGGAAGGATTGCACAAAAGGCGCAGATACGCCGTGATATCAATATAAGCATATATGAACAGTAATTGAAGTGCAATGACACTAAAACAAACCCAGATGAGGCCGGAAATCACTGTATAAACCAGACTCATCAACCGTGTTCCTTTGAGATTCGATACTTGGGGATTCAATCCCGCATTTTATATTACTTGAACGATCGGTACACTGCCATTTCGTGCCGCAGTCTTGCTACCGCCTATAGCGGTGTGCTAGATTTGCACATCAGCAGGTGGAGGAACTCTTACAAAAACCCCCAGGGGCCGCTCAGGAGCCTTTCGAGGAGATGTCCATGAATGTGTATCAGTGGAATGCGCCACGGTCGCACCCTAATAAGCCAACCGGACTCTTTGAAGTCGAGGCCACCCCTAACCTAACGCATCAAGTAGAATGGCTTACTAAGCAAGTGGAGGAGATGTCTGTTTCCTTCGCCACTAATTGGGCTAGTAAAATAATACTTCTAATAATAATAAAATTTTTGTTCAAGAGCATGTAGATTATATGGGGAACTCCTACCGCCCTCCATATAACCCGAGTAATAATATTCCCTTCAATAATAACTATAATCTGGGCTTAAGGAACCATCCAAATTTTTCATGGAGCAACCCCAATAATGCTCACCGACCTCCACAAGTGAATCCTCCCGGATTCGCTCCGCCACCGCCACACAACCCCTCTTCACTTGAAGAGGCCTTCACTAAATGATGTAGGGGTATCGTGACGACGTGGACGTTACGCTAACGGAAACATATTCATCACAAAAAAAGTAAAACAACATAGGAGGGCTCCGATCAAGAGCGAACAAAAAGGGGACGGTTGGCTCCCAAATCCGATTGAAAAATAATATGCGGGACTCGATACAACTTCCTTAAGACCTACCTCTCCAACAAGCACACAACTCACCGTTAGTCGGACTCGATACAACGTCCTTAAGACCTACCTCTCCAACAAGCACACAACTCACCGCACCTACACAAGCATCTATTCCATCAATCGATTTCTTTACAAAACACAGCGGCAATATTTTGGAGCGGCGGTGAACATTCAAGCGGCGATTAAGCCCTAGTTGAGATTAACTCCCTTGTTAGCGCTAAGTGCGCCAATCTTGGAGAGCAAACCAAGGCTAGGCCGAGTTTCGCTCCCGCACCGGATCTACCCGATCCGAACAATAAGAGATTCAATAACAACACTTAGATCTTAGATTTTTGCAAGCGAAGAAATTAAAGCCGTGGATAAAACGATTCGACAAAGCCGCCACAAATTAAGGAGTAGCAAGAATCTCTAGCAAAGAGAGGGGTTACCCAACGAAGAAGAAGAACACACAAGATAATGGTGGGAGAATCTCTCTCTCCACGATTCCATCGGCGTCGCACCGAACGGAGTAGCTCCCTTTCTTCCTTGGAGTCGCACCGCGGAAGTCTCGCCGGAGTCGCACCGAAGAGGATGGAGGGAGGAGGTCTTGGAGTCACACCAAGAGAGGGGGCGGCAAGAAGGAGGCTCCTCCTTAGGCCGAAATTCTCAAAGAGAGGGGATTAGGGTTTTAATTTTCAACTCCTCAATTCCTTCATAAAGACTCCCTTAAATAGGAGTTTACACACAATAATAACCATTCATGATGGAGATGAAATCTCATCCACCCGCATGGTTAAATACACACCAAAATAAAATTAAAGGTTCCAAATTAAAATTACAACATTTTAATAAATATAAAATTATCATCATGAAATAATTTTATATTTATTAATATAAAATAAAAGTGCATGCATAAAGTTTAAATCTTCAAGGCGGTTTTGGCACGCCGTGGGCGGAGATTATAACGTGGATTTCCAACAGCATCATCATGGCGCCTCAGATCTTTGCGGCGCAGCGCCTCGGCAGCCGGGTCATCATCATCAAGGAGTGTCGGAGGGGACGCGCCATCAATCCTCCCCCACTCAAAATCAAGCATCTCCGATGCGTGGTCCGAAATGTAGCGGCGGAGAAGATCAGCATCCAGTCGTTGAAGCTCTGTCGCGAGGACCCAAGAATCGTCTGAAGGAGGGCGATCACGCCAACGGATGAGGAAGCGGTAGGTAGCACCCTCCGAGGTAGTAAGTGGCTCCGCAGACAGTATCATGTCCGGAGTGAGAAAAGTCTTCGGAAACCTGGGAAACATATCAGCAGTAGGAATAAAAGTATGCGACTTACCATCCGGTGAAATACCTGTAGGAACCGATAGAGAGAGGTCATCCGTACTACCACTCCCCAACCCATAAGAAGATTTGGTGGAAGGAGAAGACGTCAAAGAACTCAACTCATGTGGAGGCGATACGAACATCGTTAAATCCGAGACGTTAAAAATAGGGGAGATTCCCCATTCGGCAGGCAAATCCAAAACAAAAGCGTTGTCACCTATTTTCTTGATGATCCGAAAAGGGTCGGCGCGCTTAGGTGCTAACTTTCTAATGGTGCCAGATGGCAATCGTTCGGGAACTAATCGTGCTAAGACCAAATCGCCAACCTTGAAGTGTGACACTCTCCGATGTATATTGGCGTGTGCCTGATAAGAATCATACTGAGCAGACAAGGTAGCTCGTATACGTGCATGAAGGTCGTGAATATGTTGGGCGAAGGATTGTGCAAATTGACTTGCCTTGTATGTTGGGGGCAAGGGAACCAAGTCAAGAGGCACAGGGGCCTTGTACCCGTGGACAACCTCATTTGGCGACAAACTGGTGGACCGATTTTTGGAATTTTTGTAGGCTAACTGAGCGTGGGGAAGAATAAGATCCCATGTGCCTTTATGATCATTCACGAGACATCTAAGAAGGTTCCCTAGGCTCCGGTTAACCACCTCAGTTTGCCCATCGGTTTGAGGATGATAGGCGGAGAAAAACAATAGTTTTGTACCCATTAGGATCCAAAGTGTCTTCCAGAAGTAGCTAGTATACTTAACATCCCTATCCGAGACAATTGTCTTCGACACTCCTCGGTGACTAACAACTTCCTTAAAATAAAGCTTTGCGATATGAGATGCGTCGTCGGTTCTAGTACACGGTATAAAATAGGCCATTTTAGAGAACCTATCCACAACTACGAAGATAGAATCGCGATGACGAAAAGTGGTGGGTAGGCCTAAGACAAAGTTCATGCTCACATCCTCCCAAGGTACGTATGGGATAGGCAATGGAGTATATAACCCGACGTTGGATTTGGTGCCTTTGGAAACTTGGCAAGTACGACAACTACTCACTACTCGTCCTACCATTGCCTTCAACTTTGGCCAATAAAACTTTTCCTCAACCAGGGTGATAGTCTTATCTCTACCGAAATGGCCACTCAACCCGCCACTATGCAGTTCCCAGATAATATGGAGGCGTAGAGACGACTGCGGAATACATAATTTCCCATGCCTAAAGAGGTAACCATCCTTGATAACGAACGCAGTAATAGTGGTGGGGGAACTATCCTGGGCAGAAAGATAAGAATCCTGAAAATCCGGGCATGTAGCGTA
The DNA here is from genome assembly GCA_033032865.1 of Dactylorhiza incarnata. Taxonomy (NCBI): domain Eukaryota; kingdom Viridiplantae; phylum Streptophyta; class Magnoliopsida; order Asparagales; family Orchidaceae; genus Dactylorhiza; species Dactylorhiza incarnata. Next base: position 21,227,972 of record JAWHQI010000003.1, read on the forward strand.
CTCATCTTTGATTCGCTCGAATCCGAAAACGTTAACCTCCATAGTGGTGACTAAAAGGGCTAGGCGACTAAGAGCGTCCGCAACCCGATTGTCCGCACTCTTAAGATGTTTGAGATTAAACGTGTAACCCTGTAGGAAGGATACCCACTTGGCGTGACGTGGGCTGATTTTATGTTGGCCATTGATAAATCGTAAAGCTTCATGATCGGAGAGGATCACGAACTCCTTAGAGAGGAGATAATGCCGCCAGTGGTGCAAGCATCTAATGACCACATAAAATTCCCTATCATAGTTGGAATAATTCAATTTAGCGCCCGCCAGCTTTTCACTAAAGAAACTCACTGGGTGCCCTTCCTGACTTAAGAAACCTCCTATTCCCACGCCCGAAGCGTCACAAGTAAGCTCAAAGACTTTCGAGAAGTCAGGTAGACGTAAGACGGGTGCCTCAGTCATAAGCTCTTTGATGCGTTGGAAAGCGAAGGTGGCGGACTTCGTCCAAGCAAACTCACCCTTTTTCATGCAGTCGCTAATGGGGGACATGATACTGCTAAAGTCTTTGATGAAACGACGATAGAAAGTTGCCAACCCATGGAAGCTCCTCACCTCACGTATCGTGGTCGGCACGGGCCAGTCCTTAATCACCTTAACCTTGCTAGGGTCGACCCTAATGCCCTCCGTTCCAACGATATAACCTAAAAACTCTACCTCCGTAACATGGAACGTGCATTTCTTGAGGTTCATAAATAAAATTTCCTTCCGTAGGGTGGAAAGAACCACTCTCATGTGGGAGATGTGCTCGGTGGTTGTAGTGCTGTAAACCAAGATGTCATCGAAGTAGACAACTACGAACTTCCCCATGAATGACTGAAAGACGTGCGTCATCATCCGGGAGAATGTGCTGGGGGCATTGGATAGCCCGAAGGGAATCACAAGCCACTCGTATAACCCGTCCTTAGACTTGAACGCTGTTTTCCATTCATCTCCCTCGCGGATCCTTATCTGGTGATAGCCGCTCCGTAAATCTAACTTAGAAAATATCGTGGCGCCAGACAAGACATCTAGAAGGTCATCTAAGCGCGGTATAGGAAATCGGTACTTGATGGTGATTTTGTTGATAGCGCGGCTATCAACACACATCCGCCACGTACCATCCTTCTTGGGGGCAAGAAGGGCTGGCACCGCATAAGGACTCATGCTAGTCCTGATGAATCGTTTTTTCATCAAATCCTCGATCTGAGTCTGCAGCTCTTTGTGGGCCGCGGGATGAAGCCTATAGTGGGGTTGGTTCGGCAGGGACGAACCCAGAATAAGATCTATCGTACGCTGTATGTTCCTCAATGGAGGTAACACCGAAGGCAACTCGTCTGGGTACACGTCCTTATATTCGTCTAAAAGTACCTGTAACTCCTTAGGCAAATCATTTAATGCCTCCGATTCACCCTTCGCATTCATAAGAACTAATGCGTACATAACTCCCTCAAGAAAAGGATCTCTCACGAACTCTCTCCTACTAACTAGGCTCAAAGCCTTCCTCTCGGCCGGGACAGTAGTGTCCTTAGCCAAAGCTACCGGCTCCTTCGGAACGGTCGGTCTCAATGTGATGGTCTTACCATTGAATTTGAATTCATAAGTATTGGCTCGACCGAAATGTGTGACGTCACGGTCATAAAGCCAAGGGCGGCCTAATAACACGTGGCACGCGTCCATGGGAAGGACGTCACACCAGACCTCATCCGTGTAAGATTTAAAGGTAAGAGGGACCAGGCAACGCTTGCTAACCGGGATGGTAACCTTGCTAATCCAAGCTACCTGGTAGGGTGTGGGGTGTGGTTCTGTGGTCAGATTCATACGCTTAACGACGTTCTCAGAGATAACATTCACACAGCTACCGCTATCTATAATGAGTTTGCACAGCTTGTCACCGCTCTTAAAGATCAGAGAAAATATACTCGTCCTTCTCCAGTCATCTAGTGGACGTGGAGTGGTCAGAATACAACGCATCACCATGAGGGGGGGATCGTCTTCCAAATCGCTTAGGACCCCTTCGGGGTCGCTCTCCTCAGCGGCCTCATACACATATTCAGTAGAATCGGTAGCCATGTCTAAGAGGGCAACGACCATAGTCTTAGTTGGGCATTCAAAGGCATAGTGGCCTTGAACGCCGCACGAATAACAGGTGGTATTGGCTTTACTAACCCTCCCAATGGGAACACGCTCACTCGTGGGGTTCCGGGTGTTCCTAGCGGTGATCACGACTGATTTAGACTCAGTGGTTCTAGACTTTCCCCTGTCCGGATAGGTGGAAGAAGATGCTCCAACGGTGGTCTTATTCCTCGTGTGGGAATAACGGGAGTGAGCCTTGGCGGCTAAGTGTTTTTCAATGTCTAGAGCGGCATTGAAAGTCGTGTTCGGATCTGTGTGCCCATAGCGCAAGATCTTCCGCTGGATATCGGGTTGAAGCCCCTTGCGAAACCTGGATAATGTGACCTCTGGGGGTTCCCTAAGCTCGCAACGCACCATACGGTCCTTCAACTCTCCCATATACTCGGCCACCGATTTTGAACCTTGCCGCAGGGTGGCTAGTTCATCGAACTATTGGGTTCGGTGCTAAGCGGGAACGTATTGGTCGGTGAGCAAATTTTTCATCACCGCCCATCCGATAGGTGGGACTTCCTGTCCGGCTCCCAATCTCCTTTCCTCATTCAGCCAAAAGGTTTTCGCTCGATCTGTCAGCTTCATGCGGGCGACTTGGACCTTTTGGAGATTCGTGAGATTGTGCCATTGATAGTAACATTCCATGTCAACTACCCAGCTAAGGAAGACCTGGGGGTCTCCCATGCCATCGTAGGTGGGGGCATCAATCTTGATGGCTCTAGTGATATCGAAACCACGCTCGGGGCGGCGTTCTCGAGGAGGCACTCGGGGATAGCCCCCATCAAAATCCGAATCAGTGACCGGTTGGTGCCGGTTGGGCCCCTCATCATCACCGGGTGGTGGTGGTGGCCCCCCTTGATTACGTAAGATTTGTTCTAACATTGTCCTAAGTTCAGTCATCTCAGTACGTAGACCCTCTATGGCCGCGGTGTTGGGATCATTGGGCTGATTAGCAGCCATCCTAGACATAGACGGTATCGTGTACTCCGTTCCTAGCCTAGTGGGCATTCGGGTTCAGGACATTTAGGAAGGTGATTTTTCCTAGGGCTGTAGCTAGATTGAACATAAGATTTTTTTTTATAGATTCCTGATGTGCGTAACACGTAGCTCGTTAAAATTTTTTTTTTTTGAATTTTGAATTTTTTTTCAGATTTCAGGCCGCTATTCGCACACCACCTGGACACGACGGTTCCAATTTTCAGGCCAGCCTAACTAGGTCGAATCGAAAAAGTTTCAGTTTTAATGTTGCTGGAAATACTTTCAGGAAGCTACAGGAAAAATTTCAGATTTTTCTGACAAGTTTTAATTTTTTTGAGATTTTGCTAAACGCAGACCAATCTGAAAATTTTCAGATTTTCCTATTGATTAGAACGACCAACAAGGATCGCAGCGAGGATGTTTGCAACGTGGGAGTTGAAACGACCGGCTTTGATACCAAATTGATGTAGGGTATCGTGATGACGTGAACGTTACGCTAACGGAAACATATTCATCACAAAAAAAAGTAAAACAACATAGGAGGGCTCCGACCAAGAGTGAACAAAAATGGGTCGGTTGGCTCCCAAATCCGATTGAAAAATAATATGCGAGACTCGATACAACGTCCTTAAGACCTACCTCTCCAACGAGCACAAAACTCACCGTTAGCCGGACTCGATACAACGTCCTTAAGACCTACCTCTCCAACAAGCACACAACTCACCGCACCTACACAAGCATCTATTCCATCAATCGATTTCTTTACAAAACGCAGCGGCAATATTTTGGAGCGGCGGTGAACATTCAAGCGGAGATTAATCCCTAGTTGAGATTAACTCCCTTGTTAGCGCTAAGTGCGCCAATCTTGGAGAGCAAACCAAGGCTAGGCCGAGTTTCGCTCCCGCACCGGATCTACCCGATCCGAACAACAAGAGATTCAATAACAACACTTAGATCTTAGATTTTTGCAAGCGAAGAAATTAAAGCCGCGGATAAAACGATTCGACAAAGCCGCCACAAATTAAGGAGTAGCAAGAATCTCTAGCAAAGAGAGGGGTTACCCAACCAAGAAGAAGAACACACAAGATAATGGTGGGAGAATCTCTCTCTCCACGATTCCACCGGCGTCGCACCGAACGGAGTAGCACCCTTTCTTCCTTGGAGTCGCACCGCGGAAGTCTCGCCGGAGTCGCACCGAAGAGGATGGAGGGAGGCGGTCTTGGAGTCACACCAAGAGAGGGGGGCGGCAAGAAGGAGGCTCCTCCTTTGGCCGAAATTCTCAAAGAGAGAGGATTAGGGTTTTAATTTTCAACTACTCAATTCCTTCATAAAGACTCCCTTAAATAGGAGTTTACACACAATAATAACCATTCATGATGGAGATGAAATCTCATCCACCCGCATGGTTAAATACACACCAAAATAAAATTAAAGGTTCCAAATTAAAATTACAACATTTTAATAAATATAAAATTATCATCATGAAATAATTTTATATTTATTAATATAAAATAAAAGTGCATGCATAAAGTTTAAATCTTCAAGGCAGTTTTGGCACGCCGCGGGCGGAGATTATAACGTGGATTTCCAACATCATCATCATGGCGCCTCAGATCTTTGCGGCGCAGCGCCTCGGCAGCCGGGTCATCATCATCAAGGAGTGTCGGAGGGGACGCGCCATCACTAAATACTTCGCCGCTAATGAGTCCAATATCCGGAACCTTTTTGTATCTATAAAAAGCTTGGAAAATCAAATTGGACAACTCGCTAAAATGTTCTCCGAACGCCAGCAAGGAGCTCTACCGGGCAATACTGAGCCCAACCCACGGGAGAGCGCCAACGCAATAACCCTCTGTAGCGGAAAGGAGGTAAAGTCTTCAAATTTGGCTGAGCCCGAGGTAAACATTTCAACCCCACCTCTGCATTTTATTTCTTCTAATTTAGCTCCGCGCAATATTCATGCTCCTTCTATCCCTTATCCTACAAAAATTCAAAACGAGCGCAACGAGGCGCAATATAAAAAATTTATAAATATTTTAAAATAAATACAAATTAATGTTCCATTCTGCGAGGCACTCTCTCAAATGTCTAAATACGCAAAATATCTCAAAGATTTGCTATCAAATAAAAAGATACTTGAAGATATTTCACGTGTTTCTCTTAACGAAGAATGTTCGGCAGTTGTTTTAAATAAATTACCTCAAAAAGTAAATGATCCGGGACGGTTTTCCATCCCGTGTTTGTTCGACAACTTATTAATCAAACACGCCTTGACCGATTTAGGAGGTAGTATTAATTTGATGTCGTTCTCCTTATTTAAGAAGCTTAGTTTGGGCACACCAAGTCCAACTAGTATGAGCATACAACTAGCAGATCGGTCAATTAAGTACCCAATAGGGGTCGTCGATCGAGGATGTGCTAGTAAAGGTTGACAAGTTTATTTTCCCGGTAGACTTTGTCATCCTCGATATCAAAGAGGACGCCGAAGAATCCCTCATACTCGGTCGACCCTTCCTAGCCACCGCTCAGGCAATAATTGATATAAGTAACGGAAAACTTCTCCTTCAGGTTGGGGATGAAGAAGTTACTTTTTGCGTAAACCAATCAATGAGAAACACGCTCCCTAACGACGATTCTTCCTTCACTTGAGAATCAAATTTAGAAGAAGAATTGTCATCTTTTGCTGTATTAATTTTCCCTCTTTTTGAAAATCCGGAGTTAGAAATTTTATTTTGTTTAAAAGAAATGACTCGGCAGTTTAAATTTGAACAAATAAATTTAAATAATTTAAAAATTAAAACGTCTTATGAAGTGTCACCGAGCCTAGAACTAAAACAACTCTCGGAGCATTTAAAATATATATTTTTTGGAAAATAATTCAAAATTGCCCGTATTTATTTCTTCGACGCTAAATGATTCAGAAATTTTTGAATTAACAAAAGTTTTAAATAATCACTGTCACGCAATTGCGTGACAAATCTCTGAAATCAAGAGAATAAATCCCTCATTTTGCACGCATAAAATAAATTTAGAAAATAATTCTCGCGTCACTATTCAGCCTCAACGATGTCTTAATCCCAATATGAAGGACATCGTTAAAGCCGAAATTATAAAATTATTAGATGCGTGATTTTTTTACCCAATTTCTGATAGCACTTGGGCTAGCCCAGTGCAAGTCGTGCCTAGAAAGGGCGGAATAACGGTAGTTAATATAACGAGTTTATTCTAACTCGTACCGTTACGGGTTGGCGGGTATGCATCGATTATAGAAAATTAAATGATGCTACCCGCAAGGATCACTTTCCATTGCCCTTCATTGACCAAATCTTAGTACGTCTATTCGTTCATTCACACTATTGTTTTCTTGATGGTCTTTCAGGATACTTTCAAATTCCAATTGCGCCTGAAGACCATGAGAAAACCACTTTAACCTGTTCTTTCGACACCTTCGCATATCGAAGAATGTCGTTTGGTCTTTGCAACGCGCCGGCTACATTTCAAAGATGTATGCTGGCAATTTTTAATAAATTAGTAGAGAACGTTATGAAAATTTTTATGGATGACTTTTCAGTCTTTGGCGAGTCCTTCACTAATTGTCTAAACAATCTTGATCATGTTCTTCAACGCTGCGAAGACACGAATTTGACACTTAATTGGGAGAAGTGTCACTTTATGGTCCAAGAGGGATTAGTCTTTGGACATAAAGTTTCGAGTAAAGGGATCAAGGTCGATAGGGCCAAGATCGAGGTCATAGAAAAACTCCCCCTCCTACTAATATTAAATCCATTAGGAGTTTTCTAGGACATATGGACTTCTATAGGCGGTTCATTCGCGATTTTTCAAAAATTACAAAACCGCTAATGCAATTATTATAAATGAATCCGCGTTTATTTTTGATGAAGAGTGTTTAAAAATGTTTAATAAAATTAAAAACGAACTTATCAATTCTCCAATTTTAATCGCGCCAAATTGGTCTCTTCCGTTCGAAATCATGTGCGATACAAGCGATTTTGCTGTAGGTGCAGTTTTGGGCCAACATGTGAATAAATATTTTCACCCAATTTATTACGCAAGTAAAACGCTAACATCCGCGCAAGTAAATTATACAACAAAAGAAAAAGAATTTTTGGCAATAATTTTTGTGTTTGATAAATTTCAATCATATATAACGCTTTCGAAAGTAATTGTCTTTACAGATCACTCCGCTCTCCGGTATTTATTAAATAAAGGAGATGCAAAACCCTGACTGCTAAGGTGGATCCTCCTCCTGCAAGAATTTAACTTGGAGATTAAGGACAAAAGGGGAGCGGAGAATGTTGCGGCCGACCACCTCTCACGGTTGGAGAATCCGACTGTAGGAGCACTAGTGGAGGCCGAAATTGATGATAAATTCCCTGAAGAGCGCCTCCCCGCCATCGAAAAGGTAACGACTTCTTCCACCCTTTGGTACGCAGATCTTGCCAACTAGTTAGCGGCCCGGGTCCTGCCAAAAGATTTTTCAAGTCAACAAAAGAAGAAATTCTTTTCGGACTTAAAAATTTATTTTTGGGAGGACGCTTTTTTATTGCGTGTCTGCGCGGACCAAGTGGTAAGAAGATGTATTTCGGGTGAGGAAGAAATCCAAATTTTACCGCACTGCCACGAAGGACCAACCGGTGGTCATTATCAAGCAAACCGGACCGCAAGAAAGGTGCTAGAGGCGGGCTTCTATTGGCCCACCTTATTCAAAGATGCTCACACTTTTGTGAGTAATTGTGATCAGTGCTAACAGTCCGGTAACATTTCTAACCGGGACGAAATGCCCCAAAAATGTTTTTTAGAATGTGAAGTTTTCGATTTACGGGGAATAGATTTCGTAGGTCCTTTAATAATAAATATATTCTTGTCGTGGTCGATTATGTGTCAAGGTGGGCGGAAGCACAAGCCCTTCCCACCAACGATGCGAGAGTCGTCATAAATTTAAAAAAAAATATATTTTCACTATTTATCACACCCCGGGCAAATTTTCACTAATTAGTGATAGAGACAAATTTTTGTAACAACCAACTTGCTAAAATTTTAGCAAGTTATGGAGTTACACACAAGCTCTCTACCGCCTATCACCCACGGGCAAATGGCCTAGTGGAGCTAGTAAATAGTGAATTAAAAAGAATCTTAGAAAAAACTGTGCCCGTTAACATGAAGGATTGGTCGCTAAAATTAGACGACGCGCCATGGGCAAATCAGACAGCATACAAAACAGCCATTGTATGTACATCGTACCGATTAGTCTGAGGAAAAGCGTGTCGCTTACTGGTGGAATTAGAACATAGCGCATTTTGGGCGCTTAAAATTTTAAATTTAAACTTAGCCTCCGAACAACGTAAATTTCAATTAAATGAATTAGACGAATGACGTGCAAACGCCTATGAAAATAATAAATTTTATAAGGAGCGCACTAAGTTTTATCATGACAAAAAAATTAAAATTCCAAAATATTTTTCGCCAGGAGATTTAGTCCTTCTATATAACTCTAGGCTTAGACTTTTTCTGGGCAAATTAAAATCCAGATAGTCCGCCCATTTTATTGTAAAAGAGGCTTGACCATATGGGACTGTGCTAATAGAGCACCCGGAAAAAGGCTCTTTTAAGGTTAACGACCACAGGATAAAGTTTTATCACCCTGGCGACCCAGCGTCCGGGCAAATTGAAACGCTTAATTTCCCTAATTTTTAAAACTAATAATTGCCACTTAGTCAAGCTACGCGGCGGTAAACAAAGAGCTCTTGGGAGGCACCCCAATATTAACTTTTTATTGGTCTTTTGTGTTGTTTGTTGTAACTTATTTTGCAGGTTTTTGTTCTAGCAACCCAATCTACCAACCAGGGAAGCCCTTTTCTCCTCTCCTCTCATCAGTATTTTGACTTTTTCATTTAAAAATTCATTTCCAACATTTTTTTTTAATTTTCATGTTGGTACTTCATACTTAGTTTTAACATTGGGGACAATATTTAACTTTAAGTATGAGGGTGTAGTATAGCTTTCTAGACTTCCTTTTCGATTTATAAAAAAAACATTTTTTTTTAAATATTATATAAATTTAATTTCTTGGAAAGGGAGGTTTGGGCTTGTCATCTCATCGCACCTCCTAGTACCTGGCGAAACCTTCATCGGGTAGACCTCGGGAACTCTAAGAATAATATATATATATATATATATATATATATATATTCGCCACTTTACTTTGTGTTTTTACTATTCTCTAGAAATCTAGTTTGAGAAGTAAATATAAGCATTTTTACGTTTTTTTAATCAAGCTAAGCGTTTTGTTTTATCAGAATTTGTTATACTTAAATTTGAAGTAATTTAGAGTTGGATCAATGGTGGAGGGAGTTGTAGGGATAAAGGGACTCTGTTGGACTATTAAGAAAATTCTTGGATCAGCCGCCTCCATGAAAAGCCTTACCCTTTCCTTCCAGATGGGAAAGTTCTCCTTTGTGCAGATTGGGAGTTTCATGGCTCTCATTTCCCGATTCTGATCTCCACCAGCCATGGCGAGTTGTTCCACAATCTAGATCAGACAGTTAAGTCTTCTTTTGATAAACCTCCCTCTGATACCAATTGTTGGGAACAGTGCCCAACAGTGTTCCTGATTTGAAGAACTGGTCAGCTTAATGATAAGTTCAAGTTGTATTTAATGTCACATCTAGCTCATGCTTGCAGAGATCGACAATATGTCAAGTACTTTAGTTATTTCACTAAGTACTATGTCGTCGAGAAGAATAGGAGATGTCGTCGATAAGTACTGCCACATCATTGAGATGATGGGCAAATCAAAGAAGAATGAAGTTCGTCGAATGAAGAATGAAGTTCGTCGAACGCAGAGACAGGACAGAAGAAAACGTCGAGACTTGGCGAGTTCGTCGAACGAAGAATGCAGTTCGTCGAACGTAAAGACGGGACAGAAGCAAACGTCGAGGCTTGGCGAGTTCGTCGAACGAAGAATGAAGTTCGTCGAACGCAGAGTCGGGACAGAAGAATGAAGATTGTCGAACGTAGAATGCAGTTCGTCGAATGCAGAATGCAGTTTGTCGAATGCAGAATGCAGTTCGTCGAACGCAGAATGCAGTTTGTCGAACGCTGAATGCAGTTTGTCGAACGCAGAGAAGATATGAAGATATCAAAGAGAAGATGCAGTATCATCGACATCATCAAAGAAGCCGTGTCGTCGGAAAGGCTAAGTAAGACTGATGTCAATGACATCGTCGTAAAGAAGGCGTGAAGTCGAGAAGACTGAAGAAGGACAGCTGAAGACAAGTAGTTGCTAAAGCATAGTCTGTCGACATGATATCGCTCATATCGTCGAAAGAACAAAGTGATTACGACGACAGTCTGCAAGAAAGAAGATCATGACGACACAGTCAGAGATAGCATATCGCTGTATATGCAGAAACGCCAGAATATCTCGTATCGTCGAGACATCAGAATCAGAGGCAGAAGCTAGAAGACTTGAAGATCCACCAAGCGATGTGGATAACAAATAAAGTAAAACAGACAATGCAAAAGCCCCCATCATTATATGAGGCTGTCAACCCTTCTGCAAGCACTGAATCAGCTGAGTATGGAATAGAATTCGGAGAATCAGCAATCTCCAGGAAAAGAAAGAGAATTCAGAGCAGCCAGTATCGGCAAAAGAGACTGAGGGAAGTTGAGGTGGATCCACAATCAGGAAGGTGGAGTCCTGTCTCAAGAGAAATAATAACAGAATCATGGATCCAGTTTGGATACCCTCAGGAGGACTATCAGAAGGTATACCAGTCAGTTGAATGGCATAAACATCTGAAGCAGCTGGAAAGGAGGAAGAATCACAAGCTAGCATTCCCACAAGGTCCTCCTCCCTCTCCTAAGAAGATTCCCCTGCCCATCAACTACTATCAGAGGCAAAGGCATAAAACCAAAGGGGCATGCAGCAGCAGACACTGATGGGGCACCAAATTAAAATCTTAATGATTCTGTTGCGGCAAATGAATGTTAATGTTTATTCATGATCATCTAATCTATTTATATGCTTGGTATCTATTGTGAAGAACATTTAATCTATTTATATAATTGCTGCTTTATGTGTGATGCTATTATCTAAAATGATAAATCTTTTCATGAGTGGCATTTATCATTGAGGTAAGTTAGGGATTCTTCAAATAGGGGGAGATTGTTGAGAACAGTGCCCAGCAGTGTTCCTGATTGGAAGAAGTGCTTAGCTCAATGATAAGTGCAAGTTATATTTAATGTCACATCTAGTTCATGCTTGCAGAGATTGACAATATGTCAAGTACTTTAGTTATTTCACTAAGTACTATGTCGTCGAGAAGAATAGGAGATGTCATTGACAAGTACAGGCACATCATTGAGATGATGGGCAAAGCAAAGAAGAATGAAGTTCGTCGAACGAAGAATGAAGTTTGTCGAACGCAGAGACAGGACAGCAGCAAACGCCGAGGCTTGGCCAGTTCATTGAACGAAGAATGCAGTTCGTCGAACGTAAAGACGGGACAGAAGCAAACGCCAAGGCTTGGCGAGTTCGTCGAACGAAAAATGAAGTTCGTCGAACGCAGAGTCGGGACAGAAGAATGCAGTTCGTCGAACGCAGAATGTAGTTCATCGAACGCAGAGAAGACATGAACATATCAAAGAGACGATGCAGTATCATCGACGTCATCAAAGAAGCCATGTCTTCGGAAAGGCTAAGTAAGACTGATGCCAATGACATCGTCGTAAAGAAGGCGTGACGTCGAGAAGACTGAAGAAGGATAGCTGCAGACAAGCAGTTGCTAAAGCATAGTCTGTCGACATGATATCGCTCATGTCATTGAAAGAACAAAGTGATTACGATGACAATCTTCAAGAAAGAAGATCACGACGACACAGTCAGAGATAAAATATCGCTGTATATGCAAAAACGCCAGAATATCTCGTATCATCGAGACATCAGCGTCAGAGGCAGAAGCTAGAAGACTTGAAGATCCACCAAGGCCTAAGGGATCGACAAAGTCCTGTCATCGAGATATTATACATATCCTCGTAATGCTGTCAGTATCGGCATGAAGCTGGAAATATCATCGAGACGGAATTCAAATGTTGCGGACGCGCTATCAGCAATTAATGTCGCCGCCTGATTGTCCAATCAGCGCGTGCTCTAAAGCAAGGATCAATCAGAAAGTACTTACGCATACAGCAAATAGAACAGTAACAAAGGCGTAAAGAAAGAAAGAGAAAAACAAGAATTCTCAGAAAGTGTTCTCGCAAGAATCAGTCATTTGATCGACTGATAAGAAGCCATTCCTCATCAGGCTAAGAGAAGAGATTGAAGAAGAACTGCGCTTTCAAGATCTGAATCAGAAACATCTTCTTCAACCTCAAGTTGCCGATCTTCACCAGGCAGAGTTTTATTTCAACCTTTATTATTGTAAGGCTTGCGGGCCAAACTTGTAAGATCTGTTTTCAGATCTGAGTGTCTAGCTTGAGGGCTGGAGAGCTGTGAGGATTGAGGGCCAGGGCAGTGGGCTTGCGGGTCCGACACCATCTAGCTTGAGGGCTGGAGAGCTGTGAGGCTTGAGGGCCAGGTTAGTGGACTTGCGGGTCCAATAATGTCGAGCTTGAGGGCTTGGGTGCAGTAAGGGCTTGCTGGCCTAGGCTGTAGGCACAGGACTTGCGGGTCTGTATTTTGTAGGGCTTGAGGGCCTGAGTGTGCAGCTTGCGGGAACGAGTGCAGTAGGGGCTTGCGGGCTTAGGATGTAGGACTCGCTGGTCCGTGTTGTAAGGCTTGAGGGCCTAAAGATTTGGTGGAGTTTGCCGAGCCTAGAACACTGCTAGGCAGGCGCAGATGGACAGAGGACTACTCAAGACACCCAGTCTTGAGGAACCTCTATAGATCTTGTGTCGTCTGCTGTGATTTTCTTGTGCAATACTTGTGTGCTCTGCTTGAGTAGTCATAAATCACGCTAATATTCTGAAATGAAGAGAGATCACATATCACCCCCCCCCCCCCCCCCCCCCCTCTAGGTGAACGTTACATTACCAACAAGTGGTATCAGAGGGAAATGCATAAAACCAAAGGGGCAAGCAGCAGCAGACACTGATGGGGCACCAAAATAAAATCTTAATGATTCTGTTGGGGAAAATGAATGCTAATGTTTATTCATGAACATCTAATCTATTTATATGCTTGGTATCTATTGTGAAGAACGTTTAATCTATTTATATGATTGTTGCTTTATGTGTGATGTTATTATCTGAAAGGATAAATCTTTTCATGAGTGGCATTTATCATTGAGGTAAGTTAGGGCTTCTTCAAATAGGGGGAGATCAGTGTTCCTGATTTGAAGAAGTGCTCAGCTCAATGATAAGTGCAAGTTGTATTTAATGTCACATCTAGTTCATGCTTGAAGAGACCGACAATATGTCAAGTACTTTAGTTATTTCATTAAGTACTATGTCGTCGAGAAGAATAGGAGATGTCGTCGACAAGTACAGGCACATCGTTGAGATGATGGGCAAAGCAAAGAAGAATGAAGTTCGTCGAACGAAGAGACGGGACAGAAGCAAACGCCGAGGCTTGGCGAGTTCATCGAATGAAGAATGCAGTTCGTCGAACGTAAAGACGGGACATAAGCAAACGCCGAGGCTTGGCGAGTTCGTCGAATAAAGAATGAAGTTCGTCGAACGCAGAGTCGGGACAGAAGAATGAAGTTCGTCGAACACATAGTGCAGTTTGTCAAACGCAGAATGCAGTTCATCGAACGTAGAATGCAGTTCATCGAACGCAGAGAAGACATGAAGATATCAAAGAGAAGATGCAGTATCGTCGACATCATCAAAGAAGCCGTGTCGTCGGAAAGGCTAACTAAGACTGATGCCAATGACATCATTATAAAGAAGGCGTGACATCGAGAAGACTGAAGAAGGACATTTGAAGACAAGCAGTTGCTAAAGCATAGTCTGTCGATATGATATCGCGCATGTAGTCGAAAGAACAAAGTGATTACGACGACAGTCTACAAAAAAGAAGCAGAGATAACATATCGCTGTATATGCAGAAACGCTAGAATATCTCGTATCGTCGAGACATCAGCGTCAGAGGCAGAAGCTAGAAGACTTGAAGATCCACCAAGGCCTAAGGGATCGACAAAGTCCTCTAGCTTCTGCCTCTCACGCTGATGTCTCGCTGATACGAGATATTCTGGCATTTCTACATATATAGCGATATGCTATCTCTGATTGTGTCGTCGTGATCTTCTTTTTTGCAGACTGTCGTCGTAATCACTTTGTTCTTTCGATGACATGAGCGATATCATGTCGACAGACTATGCTTTAGCAACTGCTTGTCTTCAGCTGTCCTTCTTCAGTCTTCTCTATGTTACGCCTTCTTTACGACGATGTCATTGGCATCAGTCTTACTTAGCCTTTCCGACGACAAGACTTCTTTGATGATGTCAATGATACTGCATCTTCTCTTTGATATCTTCATGTATTCTTTGCGTTCGACGAACTGCATTTTGCGTTCGACGAACTGGATTCTACGTTCGACGAACTTCATTCTTCTGTCCCGACTCTGCGTTCGATGAACTTCATTCTTCGTTCGACGAACTCGCCAAGCCTCGACGTTTGCTTCTGTCCAGTCTTTACGTTCGACGAACTGCATTCTTCGTTCGACGAACTGGCCAAGCCTCGACGTTTGCTTCTGTCTCGTCTCTGCGTTCGATGAACTTCATTCTTTGTTCGACAAACTTCATTCTTCTTTGCTTTGCCCATCATCTCAACGATGTGCCTGTACTTGTCGATGAAATCTCCTATTCTTCTCGACGACATAGTACTTAGTGAAATAACTAATGTACTTGACATATTGTCGATCTCTGCAAGCATGAACTAGATGTGACATTAAATACAACTTGCAATTATCATTGAGCTGTGCACTTCTTCAAACCAAGAACACTGCTGGGCACTGTTCTGAACATTTAGTTTTAAGAAATACTTTTTGTTTTTAATTCAATTAGAGATCTTATCTATCACTACTTCTCTTTTTGATTTTAAATGGCTCCACTTTGTAGTAAATTGACTAAACAACTTTGGATTTTTATTATATTCTCTACTAACTTTCAAGATCTCAGGAAATTTCATTCCAATAAAAATTTGCTCTCAAAATAGTTAAATTGAAAAAATCGAATTATTTTTTTATCCCCCACCCTTTGTTGGCAATTAAAAAAAAGTAGTAAAAGATCATATGTCTTGGGAATAAGAGGATAAAATTCATTATCCCCTAAACATATGCACCCAAAATTGCTTAAAAGATTATATGTCATGAAGTAAGAGGATAAAATTCATTACTTCTAAACATTTACATTTTGGGTTTTTGATTGAAGAGAAATTTTAAATGATTATATGGCATGGAAAATAAGAGGATAAAATTTATTATTTTCCAAAACATATACAAATTCTTATTCAAATAAGGTGAGAGGATAAAATTCATCACCTCTATTTTTTTCTCTTCATTTTGCCAGTTAGATTATAACCCATCCTTAGCCAATTTCATTAGTTCTAGTTCTAAATAAAATTATTAAGAGAGCAATATTTAGGTAGGTGTCTTTTCCTTGAGCTTCTTTTTTTGTTAGAGTTTCTATAATTTCAATATAACTTTGTTTGATAATTTCTACAATTTCATTTGCTAAATAGTTATCTTGAGAAGTCTTCTTAGCTAAGCATATCTCTCTTTTTAAATTAACAGCATAATTTGCGACTTAATTCTTGAATTTCTAGAATTTGCCTTTAACTTACTCTTGATTTAATAAAATTTTAGTTAGTTAGAAATAGTGTCAATGTCTTGTAGATTATCTCTCATTCTTTTGCTCTGGAATAGCAAAAATTCAAGTATGAGGGTATTTGATGAGTAGTTTGTATACTCATCTTTTAGCATAGTTTTAATATAAAATTATATAATTTATATGTATTTCCTCATTTAAATTATTACTTTTTCAATTCTATGAACTAGCCTAAGCTTATTTTAGATTTTTTCAGGTTTTCTAGACACTTTGAGCAAAATTTGCAAGTACACGCCCAAGGTCACAAGCGTGACCAATGGCGTGACAGCCTAAGATGTGTTCCAGACTTGCTGCCGCCATCCATGGCTCATTCCATGAAGATTCGCCAAGTACACGCCCCAGGTCACGGGCGTGACCAAGGGAGTGACCCAGGACATGGCCGCGACCCACCTTCAGCAGCCAGATCAGCCTGCCACATCAATTAAAGTTACACGCCCCAAGTCACGGGCGTGACCAGGGCGTGTCAATCAGTTAACGGACGTGATCTTTCCCGCGCCACTTTCTCTCCGAAGACTTCCCGCCAGACGCTGTTTAAAGATTACACGCCCTAGGTCACGAGCGTGACCTAAGGCGTGACGCATACATAATGCCTGCATTGAAGCCCTAAGGCGCCCTCTCAGCACCAGCTTCGATCACGCCTCTTACACGCCTGTGGTCACGGGCGTGACCGAGGCCGTGTAACCTAAATTTTCAGCCTATTTAAAGCCAGCTCCTGTACAACTTAGGGGACGAATTTTGGGAGCTCATTTCTTATTTTCATGTGTAACATCCCCAAAACAACTAGCCCCCTAAGATGCACCTTGTCTTGAAAAGGCCATATCATTGCTCTAAGAGGCCAAAATGGCCCTAAGAACCAAGGTGAATAGGTAAAAATCACCTTGGTGTGCAAATAGCCAAATTGAGCCCAAGGCTTAAGACTTGATATCTAGCTCCTAAATGATAAATTGACCACAACAAACCCTTCCTAAACACTAAGATAGACTAATGAGACAAAATGGACCAATTGGAATTGACCAATTTTTGGAAATTTGGGTCAATTACCAAAAACCCCAATTTGGCCAAATTGAACTAATCCCCTTCGATTATCCTGCAATTGACTTAGTTTGATCAAATTGATCATACCTAACACCCCAAGATCAGTTAGGGAGTCTAATGGGTCCACATTGGACCCATGGGACAAGTCAATTTTGGAAATTAGGGCAAAATCACCAAAAATTCCCAAATTGCCCCTATAGGCAAATAAGTGCAATCAAGCCCCATATGACCTCCACCATGACTCAATTCCTCTTGGAATGGGTCCAAAGGGTCGAAGGCAATAAGGTGGATCAGTCACATTAAGTGATGAGAGCTTGAGCAAAGCCAAAACCCAAAAGTCCCCATTTTGGTCTATTTGGGTCAAGTGAGCTCCAAACCCAAATTAAGAGGGCTTAACCCATCCCATTGCCCAAGAAGGAAGCCCACATGATGACCAGCCCCTAGCCTTCAGAAATTCGAAATTAAGGGGTAGTGATTGCATAAGTTTTTAGGCTTTAGTTGGAGGAAGAAGACAAGGAAACACCAAGGAGGAAAATGGGGAATGCATGCCATTTGGCACACCACTCCCCTTCCCCAAGCCCTCCTCTGAGATGAGGAGTAAATTCCCTTCAGTTTTGGGCAGTGGGGAGGAGCTTCTGATAGGCTAAGATGGGAGGCAAGAGGTGGCCGAATTTTCCCCAATGGCATAGCCATATACATCCATCCCCAGCCCAAATTAAAGGTTGCATTAGCTTCAGAAGCTCAGGAGGAGTCGAGCTGGAGCTTTATAAAGGAGGATTTGATGCAGAACTGAGATCGGGAGGCGGAGCTCAAGGGAGGATTCGACCATGGCATTTCTCATTCTTCTTCAAGATCAAGCCTGATCAAAGGCAAGTTCCTTCCCCCCTCCATCTGTGCTAGATTCTAGACCCATCTAGGAGAGATATCGGGCTCAAATGAGCACGAACCCATGTGAGATAGTGGGAGTTTTATCGAGCTTTTCTTCTTGCTCGGGATCGCCAGAGTGCTATCTCCGGCGGCCGTGTTGCCGCCTGGCGTTAGCCACCACCTCAACGGAGGTGGTGGAGGCGGTGGCCGGCCGTGGGGTGCTGCAGGTTGCCGGGAAATGGCCGGCAAAGATGGCCCAAGCGGGATCGATCTGGACCGTCGGCTGGCTGGGGAAGATGACGGGATGCTGTCAGATTTGGCCAGGATTCGTGCAAATGTTTTGATATATATATATATATATTAATATTCATGAATATTATATGAACTCTATCACACTTTCTTATGCTTTTTCATACTGGATTTTGAGGCCCTTATGTTCATTTTTAGGAAATATTTCCTGAGATAGCTTTAGTAGGCCTTGATGTCTTCTTTCATATGAATTTTAAATCAGGTGATTTGGATCAGTGTAGGACCCACAACACTCATTTTAGTGAGGCTGGTCAAAATATAAACCAGATCTTTGAACTAGTGTAACTTTTTAATGCCAAGTCTGATGGACTTGAGATTTTAGCCATGCATGCATGTGCCTCATACCTAGCTTAGGTTTAAATATCAAATTTTTTGGAGATAATTTTTCTATAGTTTTGTTCAAAACTTAGAAAATTAAATAAATGAAATATTTGGAGTTATATAACTCCTAATGACCCCAAATTTTGGTGAGGGCTTCTTTAGGTCATGTATGGGATCTGGTTAAAATTTCATCACATGTGCATGAGTGGATTTCTCTGAGCTTCAAATTGAAGTTTTAGGACTTAAGAGTTAAATTGGGGTGCTAATAGTCAATTTGGGCTTTTGAACTTTTTGATGGAATTGTAGGTGGGAATCACCTTGCATGCCTCTGAAACCTTGGGGTTTTTGTATATCAAGAGGATATACATCTTTGACATAAGTCTGATGACCTTTGGAAATTATTTTCTTAAAGTTTCTAAGTAAATTCAAATTGTCACATTTGTAAATTAATGAAATTTATGAGATTAAAACAACTAGCAAAAATCCCACCTTCTAGGCATAGTCTTTTCATGACATTAAATATCCTTAGAAACAATCTCATGTGGTTTAGATGAAAATTTAGGGTAGCCCCTTTATAAATTATGAAATGCCCTCCATGGGCAATTTAATTAATTATTGAGAAATTTATATATAGAGAATGTTGATTCTCTGGAATGTGTAGCTTTATGATGAGGCACATCAGTAGGAGTAATCTCATGTGGCCTAGATGAAAATTTAGCTTAGTTCCTTTACAAGTTTTGAAATGTCTTCCATGGATAAATTATTTGAGTATTGAGAAATTATGGCGAAATAATCCCTGGTAGATTATGAAACCTTGGATTTGGTGTTTCTAGATGATTATTGTACTAGGTTAATTTTCTCAGAATTTATAGAGACATATAAATGGTAGTTGTAGTATAATCCCTTATTGGCACACCATTTGTAATAAATAGTAATTATGGATAAATACTCCCTGGTAAATTATGAAACTTTGGATTTGGTGTTTCTAGATGATTATTGTACTAGGTTAATTTTCTCAGAATTAATAGAGACATATAAATGGTAGTTGTAGTGTAATCCGTTATTGGCACACCATTTGTAATAAATAGTAATTATGGATAAATATTCCTTGTTAAATTATGAAACTTTGGATTTGGTGTTTCTAGATGATTATTGTACTAGGTTAATTTTCTCAGAATTTATAGAGACGTATAAATGGTAGTTGTAGTGTAATCCCTTATTGGCACACCATTTGTAATAAATAGTATTTATGGATAAATACTCCCTGGTAAATTATGAAACTTTTGATTTGGTGTTTCTAGATGATTATTGTACTAGGTTAATTTTCTCAGAATTTATAGAGACATATAAATGGTAGTTGTAGTGTAATTCCTTATTGGCACACCATTTGTAATAAATAGTAATTATGGATAAATCCTCGCTGGTAAATTATGAAACTTTGGATTTGGTGTTTCTAGATGATTATTGTACTAGGTTAATGTTCTCAGAATTTATAGAGACATATAAATGGTAGTTGTAGTGTAATCCCTTATTGGCACACCATTTGTAATAAATAGTAATTATGGATAAATACTCCCTAGTAAATTATGAAACTTTGGATTTGGTGTTTCTAGATGATCATTGTACTAGGTTAAGTTTCTCAGAATTTATAGAGACATATAAATGGTAGTTGTAGTGTAAACCCTTATTGGCACACCAAATGTAATAAATGATAAATAAGGGTAAATACTCCTTGGATTAATATGAAACTTAGGATCTAGTGTTTTTAGACCAATATTGTGCTATAGTAATTTTCCCAGAATTTATTGAAGTGTTAACATAGCACCTGGAGTGTAAATCCCTATTTGCAACCCATTTATGTTAAATAGAAATTATGGTTAAATATTTCCTGTAAAAATGTGAAATTTGGGGTTTGAGGTTTTTAGGCCAATATTATGCTACAGTGAATTTATCAGAATTTATGGAGATCATTAGTTGACAGTCGATGTATAAATCACTATCTGCACGTCTTCTATTTTATTAGAGACTAAGATTTAAGATTCCGTGGAGAATTTATGAAATTAGGATTTGAGGTTGTTAGATCACTACTCATTGCGAACCCATGTAATACTTGGAACTCATTTGGATATGATGTGATCAAGATTGCACCTTAGGAGTCAAATCTAGCTCAATCTTATTTTGGTCTGCGAATAGTAAAATTGATTTATATGATTTAGACCACCACTGACCTTCACACATAGAACTATTAACTCCTTGATTATTATGAACGCTCAGATTATTTGGAAGAACACCTCTAAGGGGCATCATGGGAAATAAGGGTTGGGGTGCGTTTAGCAAAGCTATAAGTGCAGGAATTTATAATGAAATAAAAAGGAGGTTAGACCTCATCAAGGGCCCCACAGACAACTCATCAGTGTTAAATGTTTATATGGAAGTAAAACTACCCTTAGCCGGGTGAGCCATCTTAAGGTAAATACTCAAGGGAGAAGTCGAGAAATATCTAAGGCAAACCCTGGATTAAGGATGACGAAGAATAGGAGTGTGGGTCCAAGTAAGGTTGAGAATGCTAAATGAATGTGTGCAGTTCCTCGGTGAAGAAGGGAACTGGAGCTTAGAATGTGATGATGGGAGTGTCAGCACCCGGTCACAATTGGTGGTGTTGGAGTTCAAAAGAACTCCCCCACTCCTAAGAGCCAAGTTTAACTCATCTTATAGATTTAATGTAATTGGAGAGGATAATGGGGATCAAGTAAAAAGGGGTAGATACCAACAAGATTAAGTGCCTTGGGAAGAGGAAGTTCGGGTGTCAGCCCGTCACACTTCCTAGTACCAGTGCGAGCCCCTCACCGGGTAACCCTCCAGAAGTCCAAGGCTAACCCCAAAGCTTCTATGATCAACTAAATTATAGACAAGATTAGTTAAGTAGGAGAACTTGACAAGTTAACTTCTATCCCAAACTGGAACGGTATGTAAGGAAGGACTGGGATGGCCCTGCGAGCGGTAAGCTCAGGATATGTAAGGAAGGACTGGGATAGTCCTGCGAGCGGTAAGCTCGGTATGTAAGGAAGGACTGGGATAGTCCTGCGAGCGGTAAGCTCGGGATATATAAGGAAGTATTGAGGTAGTCTAGCGAACGGTAGGCTCGTAGTTTAAATATAAGACTAGTGTAGTCTAGCGAGCGGTAGGCTCGTAGTTTAAATATAAAGCTAGTGTAGTCTAGCGAGCGGTAGTCTCGTAGTTTAAATATAAGACTAGTGTAGTCTAGCGAGCGGTAGGCTCGTAGTTTAAATATAAAGCTAGTGTAGTCTAGCGAGCGGTAGGCTCGTAGTTTAAATATAAGACAAGTGTAGTCTAGCGAGCGGTAGACTCTACTTTATAAATGTTAATGTAGAATTGCGAGCTGAAGGCTCGGTAGTAAATGGCTAATACATGTTGCTTGTGTATAAGATATGGTGGGTCTTCGGTTCTGGCTTAGTCGTCACACCGACAGCAGTTCGTTGACTCGGCAGTGCTAGTGGTTTTATGGGGGGCAGGTTGTCTTACTGCGCGTCCGACGGGATGGATTCCCTAAACCCTGCTGGCCAATTCAGTTTAGTACGCAGGAGCTCGTGAGTACCGGGTACCGGTATCACAGCGTATGCTAGGGCCTAGGTCTGGTAGTGTGACTTACCCACCTAGGTGAGGAGACGCCCGCTCCTCTGCCACCGTTTGACCACGATGGGAGGTGCCCGAGAGGTTAGCTACCTCCGAAAAGTGGGAACTAAAGGTCTGTACGTACAGAGTCATGTGGGTGAGTTGCATGTGTATGAAATAATAATGCAAGCATTGCATCATTGCATTGCACATCATAGCATAGCATTTCTGCACAAACAGAGACCTCATCGTATAAATCCGTATGGGCTCTTTTATACGATGAGTTTACTTCTTGCCAGATCCCTTAGCTTATGCGCTTTTGTGTGTGCATATAAGTTAAGGTTACTTTCGTAGCTGCTCTTATTTCTTACACCTGCTTCTTTATATTGCATTTTCTTTTACTATTTGCTGTCATACTTACTCTGGTTAGTATAGAATTGTTACCATTACTTGCTTAGTATCTATATACATGCTAGTCTCGCCACTGTCAACTGCTTTTGAATTACCCTTTGATGTCCTCTGCTTCCTCCTCCCGCACGGTGCCTAGGAGTCGCGGGTGGAGGCGGTGAGGAATATGCTGAGTCTTATAGACTGACGGTCGGTGGACCTCATCATTTTAGGGATGATGTGTCAGAACAGCAGGACCTCGTTTAGGAGACAGGACAGGAAGACGGGATGAAGCAGAGCAACCACTACACGTCGTCGCAGCAGCAGCTACAGATGCATGAAGATAGAGTTTGATAGCTTCCGCATAGATATATAGTGAGAGTGTGGTTGCACTATTTTTGAACATGTACCGGGCATAAGCCCTTAGTTGTTTAGTTCTTTCTCATCGTGGACAATGTAATTTTGTAATTTATATATTCCTAGTGTTATTTGTGGACTTGTTTCATTTAATGCTTCTATTACTGTGAATTGTGGTTGGCCTGGATGATGTTGATTAGCCGGCAGGATCAGTGTATTGTGGCGGCGACCATTGGGTGTAATGGTCTCGCCGCGACGGCGGTTCTGGGCGGTAAGACCCGGGAAAGAATGCAAAAAAAGAGGGTCTTACAAACTGGTATCAGCTTAGCCGACTTTCGATCCAAGTAAAAGAAGTCCACAAACCCTGGGCCACCCCGCTCGAGCTAGTTTGAGGACAAACTAGCAGCGGAATCAGTGGTATGCCCATACGGGAAATCACATAACTGTGTCCACTTAACGATGAGATTAGGCCAACCTGACTAGTACACCGTATCAGTTTGACTTAGCAAGACATCTCATAAGGTATCCTAGTCCAACATCAACCTCAAGTATATTTTGACCAAGTAGTAGGATACCCCCAAAGTGACTAAAAGAAGGAGTTGAAAGCGTGTGTAAGTGTTCGGGGCTTACTCCCCGATATACCCACGTCACTTCCTAAGTGATATTAACACCCCTCACACAAACAAATAGGACAATCTTAGGTGGATTTGGTGCTTGCGATTGTACTATCTGATTAGTAGGAGACTTGTAAGGATTTACTTATGTGCTTAGAAGCTAATACTCCACACTTCCACCCTCGGAAAATCAACACAAAGAAAGGATGTCAAATGTGGAATGAGAATTCCAACTTAGAGACGACCACTTAATAGGCACACGATCCTTGGAAAGTTGCGGTAAATGACATTTTGAGGGTAGAGAACCTCACCATATACACAAATCTCAAGGACTGTATACCCATAAGGATTATGTAAATACACGAATGTCCAAATTTTTGGATATAAGAAACTCATCACAAGATTTACGGGAGGCTAATCTTGTTTCTTCGTTTATTGGATCACAATGACGTTAACTTGGGTTGTTTTGGAAACATAAAAGCCTCTGCAATATAACTCCCCAGGCACCTATTTTGGTGCAGGGTATATAAAGTGAACCCTAGACCCAAATCTGTGTGCCCCACCATCTATCTTATCCAAATAATTTGAATTTTACACTGTACATGTAAATTTAGTACGATACATTTGTCGTCCAAGAATCAGAATTTTGGAGATAAAATTCTATGGATTTGGAAATGATTTCATTACATACGATTGTGATAGACCTAAGGCTTAATGGAAACCAATCCACTCAAACCTTTTATGGATGGTAGGTCTCGGAAAGAAAGGTCCCTGGACGAATTTGAGGCCATTTGGACCCCTACATATTGGTGGGTCCCACATGCATGCCAAGGTAGCTTAAGACAATCCCCATGTTGTTACACACATAAAGTTTATGGATAAGAATTATTTCCTTGGTCAACTCTCTTGAAATTAGAAACATGTACTTTTATCAAGAGATCCTTCATCTCTGATGGAATCAAAGACTTTGAGGACTGAGTCCTGTAGGAAATTGGGGTTTGTGAACTCTTGTTACATTAAGCAGTATTGAGAATTTCAGGGTCATGTTCCCCTAGATCATTATAAAAATCTGGAATATTACAGAAATGAGTAGATAGACTCGTGGTCTCCCTTAAACTTCTCAAAATTTTATTATACTTAACTATTGATTAGTTATCCTGCTTCCTTCCCAAAATGGGTTTTGCACCCTTAGGCACAAATAAGTAATCTTCTGGAATTATTATAAGGAGAAAAACAATGAATTTCTACTGAACACTGTCTTGGATCATGATTAGTCTCTGAAAATTTGTTAAAACTTATTGGCCCATGATAAATTATAGTTGGTGTACAAATTAGGGACCCCATAATTATGAAAGAAATAAGAATGAGGCCAAAACAAATATGACATTATGAAGAGTTGAAATCTGTAAATTATCACGTACAGGACTTGGGGAATGATTTAGAGATCGATTCACGACATATCTATGATAGTTGATCCATAGATGATAGGTCTCGTGCAATAGTTGAGCTTGGTTTGCGTTTAACAAAAAAAATGAGAGCTATAGATTCGACCATCAATAACACGTGGATTTGGGGATAAAAATCAGGAATGAGGTTTCAGGACAATAATATGAAATTGTGAACCACCGGAAAGTTGGATCCAAAGTGTTAGTAAGGATGGTATTGAAAGTATTGACGGTGAACATGATGATATACTCTTCGGATCGAGAATTGTATACTTACAAAGACATCATACTATAGATTATAAGGCTCGTTTGAGTTACTCACTCGTCTTGTGAATGTGTAAATTCACTTCAATCTAGATCTTCCCTCCACTGTGTATATCTTCATCAAACTGATAAATATTTAAGGACACCATCAGGAAGAAGATCGTGATTACGGCGTAGTAAGATTTAATGAAAAGTGCGCTTGGGAGAAAACAACGGATGAGGCGATGTGAACTAGACCTAACCATTTCCAATATTAGTTGGGAGTCATGTTGCACATGAACTATCAAATCTTCCGGGCATATTCTGAAATCAGACTTCCGTAGACCCAACCTAAATTTCGGGGATGAAATTATTTCTTCATTTATTGGGATTTGTAACATACCCAAAAAAACTAGACCCCTAAGATGCACCTTGTCTTGAAAAGGCCATAGCATTGCTCTAAGAGGCCAAAATGGCCCTAAGAACCAAGGTGAATAGGTAAAAATCACCTTGGTGTGCAAATAGCCAAATTGAGCCCAAGGCTTAAGACTTGATATCTAGCTCCTAAATGATTAATTGACCACAGCAAACCCTTCCTAAACACTAAGATGGACTAATGAGACAAAATGGACCAATTGGAATTGACCAATTTTGGGAAATTTGGGTCAATTACCAAAAACCCCAATTTGGCCAAATTGAACTAATCCCCTTCGATTATCCTGCAATTGACTTAGTTTGATCAAATTGATCATCCCTAACACCCCAAGATCAGTTAGGAAGTCTAATGGGTCCACATTGGACCCATGGGACAAGTCAATTTTGGAAATTAGGGCAAAATCACCAAAAATTCCCAAATTGCCCCTATAGGCAAATAAGTGCAATCAAGCCCCATATGACCTCCACCATGACTCAATTCCTCTTGGAATGGGTCCAAAGGGTCCAACGCAGTAATGTGGGTCAGTCACATTAAGTGATGAGAGCTTGAGCAAAGACAAAACCCAAAAGTCCCTATTTTGGTCTATTTGGGTCAAGTGAGCTCCAAACCCAAATTAAGAGGGCTTAATCAATCCCATTGCCCAAGAAGGCAGCCCACATAATGACCAGCCCCTAGCCTTTAGAAATTCGAAATTAAGGGGTAGTGATTGCAAAAGTTTTTAGGCTTTAGTTGGAAGAAGAAGACAAGGAAACACCAAGGAGGAAAATGGGGAATGCATGCCATTTGGCACACCACTCCCCTTCCCCAAGCCCTCCTCTGGGATGAGGAGTAAATTCCCTTTAGTTTTGGGCAGTGGGGAGGAGCTTCTGATAGGCTAAGATGGGCGGCAAGAGGTGGCCGAATTTTCCCCAATGGCACAGCCATATACATCCATCCCCAGCCCAAATTAAAGGTTGCATTAGCTTCAAAAGCTCAGGAGGAGTCGAGCTGGAGCTTTGAAAGACTTTAATTAAGGGTAGCTAATCACCTAGAGGGGGGGGGGGGGGGGGGTGAATAGGTTTTTTTAAAAACTATTGCAGTTCTTGAATATAACCAAAATAAAATTGATCAGAGCTTTCAAGAATAAGAACACACACAGAAAAGACACACAGAATTTTATAGTGGTTCCCCTTATCTTGGGTAATCCACTTTCCCCCTTCTCCCCTTCTAGCAGTGTGCTAGATAGGGTTTATATCTCCTTCAGATCTCATACCACAAACAAGTCTTACAGCTCAGATCACAACAGATCTTACAGTCTCAGATCTCACAGATCTTACAAACTCAGATCTCACAGATCCTACCTCAGCCTTTATAACTAAGCCTACATCTCAGATTCACCCTTGAATCCTACAACTCAGATCACACCTGATCTTACAACTCAGATCCTTGACAGATCCTACACTCAGATCTGACAACTCAGATCCTACAGGAATTTATAAAGAGAATAACAAATACTTAGACTCAGATTCTTCAGATTGTTGAGTCTTCTTGAACTGCCTGAATGATCAGACAGAAAACTTCAATAGAACAGCAGCAGCAGATGATCTTCTTGATTCGACAGGCTGTGATGGACGTTCTTCTTCTTAGGAAGACAGATTCTTCCTTCTTGATCTTCTACTTTTAGAAAGATGTATCAGCACCAGATTGCTGGATGAAATCTTCAAGTCAGATTGGTTCTGAAAGAGAAGATGACTTCTTCAGCTTCTTTCTCAGACTTTCCCTCAAAGTGATGGAGACGATAATGGCTTTTTAAAGATAGGAACAATCAACTTAACTACATAACCCATAGGTCATGCCTTCTATTTATAGCCCGCCATCTGCAACGTCTGTTACGCTCCTCCACGTCAGCATGACGTTAAGTCTTCAACGGTCTTCAATGTCTTCTGAAGAAATAAAGACTTAGCTAGTTGTAGAAGATATTCCTCAGTTTAGAGTATTTATAGAAGAGGCGATGAGCACTGAGCATCTCTTTCGATGCTTTTTCATTAGGCGTCAAGCGATATGTAGACACTCGACGCTTACTCCTTAGACCGAAGCTCTCGACTCCTCCTTCTTAGGCGTTGAGCAATCATCACTTAGTCGACGCTTTTTATCTGAAGAAGTCAAGCAACATACAGGGGCTCGACGCTTCTTAACTAATCCTTCATATCTCGACTCTTCTTGTTTGTGCTGAGCTGACTGAAGTTTAGTCGATACTTCTCTTTCCATGTCGTCGAGTGATATAACTTGGCTCGACGCTTCCTAACTTGGTCTCAGAACTTCAGCGGCGACCTTGTCTATTTGAGCAATGGACACGAGTCAACGCTTCTGGGTCACAGGCGCCGAGCGATGTATGATGTCTCGACGCTTGTGAACTTGGTGGATTCCATGAGCATTTTGCCTGACCCGATCTCCTGCACATTGATTCTAGAGAGTATATCAAATACATTCTGAGATATATCTTTGACTTAGGAGTGGACTTCTCCAAATCTAAGACATTGTGGGCAATGATCCCAACAATCTCCCCCTATTTGAAGAAGTCATAATCTCAGTCAATGATATATCTCTCTTTTCAAAGATAATCAATGTTTTCTAATTTCTATACAGGTAATCAAAATAAAGAGTATAATACTTTATAAAATTAGATTACCAAAACATTCTATCCACAGAAATTATCTCAGATATGATTTCTCATATAAGCACAAAAAAACATAAGCAATTCAGAATAAGACATGTCATGAAGAGAGAAAGAATCACATCACAGGCATATATATATATGATCATGAAAAATAGTTAGCATTGGGAACTCAACATGATTGTTCAAAAATATATCAATTACATTCTTCTGAAAATACTTAGTAAAAATTAAAATTTCTAAAGCTGCTTAGGATCCTTGAATTCAATTCCTCTTTTGGCTCTTTTGGAAAGTGCTTCAGCAACTTCCTTTATCTCTTGAAATAACCAAATGGTTTTGGAAAGTATCTGATTGGCTCCATATCACCAGCCTGAATCCTCCCAGCCATTTTGTCAGCCTTGAATTTGATCTTCAATTCCTCTTGATCCCTATGCTTTAACCATTCAGCTTCAGGATACCACTTTCCTCTTTCCTCTGGGTTACCTTTCACAGCTTCCCAAGCTGACAGAATCAATTCTCTGGAAGAGGGAGACCAATGTTCAAAATCAACCCTTGATTGAACCTCTTCTCTGAACTTTCTTTTACTTGATTCAACTTGCTCACTAGTAAAGTGCTCTCTTTTGTTCTTATCTTCAGGACTATACATTTTAGCAATTTGCTTTTGAACCCGAGTAAGAGAAGCTGGCCTTGTCTCAGAAACTTGATCATTCTCATAGTCTATGGGAGGATATCCAAGAATTTCTCTTATAGAGTTTGAGGTCCACACAGCATGTTCAGAACTAGCTTGAATCATTGACCTCTCCCCCTTTAGGACTTATTCAACAATATGATCTCTTATCACATTCTTTTGAAATCTGACCTGTCCTTCCAAGTGATTAATTCCACTCTCAATGGTTTTCTTTACCTTAAGGAGATGGTCATCTATGGTGTCTGCATGTAATTTTGCTTGATCTTTTAGAACTGTGGAGCTCTCATCAATTTTAGCCAGAATATCAGTATTCAATCTTATTTGTACCTGTCAGGACCTGTGCAACCTGTTCCTTATACAGAACTTGCATGTTATTACTTAGTATTCCTTGGTTTGTCTGAACATCATCCACTATTTTTGTAATTCCTGCCTGAGACTCTTTAAGAACCTTTGATGTCTCTTTGATTGTATTAAGTTGTTCAGCTGTATAATCTACTGAAGCACCAACTCTTTTGAAAAACTTGACCATTTCAGTTCTCAAAGCAGTCATCTGATGATTGACTTCAAATCTAACTAATTTCATTTGGAAATCTACTTCATTTTTCATTTATGTATTATTCTCCTCAATATACTGTTCTAATAATCTTCTTTGATTATTCAGCAACACCTCCAGCTGAGGTAGAATAGAACTAAGATCCACATTGATTTCTTTTTCCATTTCAACACCTCTACTGCTTTCTTCTCTCATGAAAGAGTCATTTCTTTGGCTCATATGGGAGCTAGAGGATTCTACCTTGATTACCTTTTCAATAGGTTCCTTTGTTGCTTCAGGCTCTCCTTCTACATCCATAGCATCAGCTACAGAATTCACTTTAGCAGGGATCTCAGCCTGAGACTCCCCCTCAAATGGTGCATTGTCTTCAGCTGGAATTCCATCTTGAGGCTCCCCCTCAATCTCTGCATTGATCAGATCAATTTTGTCCTGAGCAGGGATCTCATCCTGAGCCTCCCCCTCAACTGCTGCTTTGCTCATTTCAGAACTATTCAGAGCAGGAATCTCTTCCTGAGCCTCTACTCATTTTGAAAAATCCCTTCAAGTCTAGCAGGGGATGCAAAATGACTTCATCTTTCTTCTTCTCCTTTCTCACTCTCATCCTTTTCTTTCTCATTATCATCCTTTGGAGTGTCAGGAGAACTATCCCTTTGATTGTTCCCCTCTTCTTTTTCAGATGATGTAAGGTTTGGATCATGAATTGGAGAAGATCTAGTTTTTCTTTTGGAAGAAGATGAGATTGATGAACTTGAAGAAACCTTCTTCTTCCTTTGCTACTTGGCTTTCTTTATCTTGGGAGAAAGATCTGCTGGTGGAAGATTTGATAAGACTTTGTCCCATCTCTCTATCATTCTAATATCCATTTTCTTCATGTGGTTTATCTTGGATCCAAGTTTGTTATTCAAGGAATCAGGAATGACTTTTACTAAATACAAAGATAGTATCCTACCCATGTTGGGAACTTGGATACATTCAATTATCCTCTCAAATATCACTCTCCCCCAATCTGTTCTCAAAGAATGAATAATCCTTGTTAGTAAAATAATCATTTTTCTGGATATTTTATCATGAGATCCAGTCTTACACAACAACCCCTTTCCTATCACGTTGATGCGCTATTTCGGCACTGCTAATTAGCAGGCACGAAATGCGATACGAAGGCAGTGCACCGGTCATTGTCAAGTCATAAAATAGGGAGGAACTCCCCGAATATCGATCTCTCAAGGACCGCAAGTTAGGTAGTACGATTTGCTCTCGCAGGAAATCAGTTCAAAGGATAAAATAGTAACGACGGGGGTTTTGATTGGGTTTCCTATGCTATTGCAGAATGAAGAAAGATGCGGGTCTAAACTCCGCTTCGCACGGCGAGATGGGTGCAACGGCCGCGATGCCGTGCTTCGGAAGGCGCGTGGGTGGAATCTCACTATGACGGTTGAGGGTCGCACACACCTCTTCTCAAAACACCACCGCTAGCTTTTGCTAGTGGCTTCAACCACAACGTAACACAGAAAATAGCAAGAAACAAAGGGGCTATTCATGCCACCACAATAACATTGCATATGAAAACAAGCAGTAATCCATAAGATCTACTGAACACGCATTCATAAAGCAACTGCAAACGAGTTCAAGCAACAAGAGTTAGAGAGGACCGCAACGAAGAAATCACGTCTTGGGTTCACGGCCGGAATGATAGGTTGTCGGGCTCTCTACGGACTCGGCCCTCAGATGGTGAGCTTGGCTCGAAGGAGGCTGTCACCGCTCCTACGATCTTCAGCGCTTTCTTGGTCTCCTTGGCGAGGAATGCTTGACCTAATGGTGGATGAAGCTTCCTAGTGCTCCTCGATGGAAGGATGGAGGTGGAAAGTCACCGGAAATGGCCTTGATGGTGGAGGAGATGAAGGAGAAGCCTTCACCCCTCAAGAGCAGCGGGAAGGAAGAGTTTTCCCGCCCACATAATCGCTCCCGCTCGTGCCCTGGTCGTCCTCCTCTCGTCCTCGATTCCTGCAGCTTTTATAGGAAACAGGCTGAAAATTGGTCACGCACGGTCGACCGCACGATCGTGCGCAGACCGTGCGATATTAACGGAAGAAATAAGGCTTGGAGAAGACGCTGCGCCGCCCGTGCGATTTGTTCACGCACGACCAACGCCGCCCGTGTGTTAAGACGCACGGGTAAACTCCGATGCTCTGAAATCAGCAAGACACAGGTCGACCGTGCGTTTTGTTCACGCACGGGCGAATCCGCCCGTGCGTCAAAACACATGAGTAAACTCTGATGCTCCGTTTTCTTGCCCATACACAAACGCACGACCGCACAGACCGTGCGTCAAGGAAAACGCACGACCGTGCGATATGCACAGAAATTACTTATAGGAAAACGGGGCAATCAGGTCACCTGCACACAAGATATACTAGCTGGGAATACACATCCAGCACAGAAATACATAAAAGAAGGGAATAGTAAATATGAATGGAAATGTGCCTAAAATGTGGTGCAAACACTAGAATAACAGCCCAAATGAGTCCAAGAATATATATATATATATATATATATATATATATATATATATGGGACTCATCATACCCCCAGACTTAACCATTTGCACGTCGCGGGCAAACTACTCAGCTCTCCTGTCGGAACAATTGAGTGTTAGCATGAGTTTGAGCGGCAGAGAATTATGCGAAGTCGCATGCTCTCGTGCGTAGAAATATATTAGAACAGAATTAAACTCAAGGTTGTATCTAATTATTTCTAAAACAGTAGTTTGGAATTTACTTTACTTGGATGGTGAATCCAGGTGAATCTTTCGGTTACGCAAAAAGGGAAAATAGTGTGACTAATGAGTAGAGTATTACTTGAATCGAAGCTAGGGACAATCTCCTAAGAAATCCATCAAAGTAGGTGTCCATAGGCTTGCACTTCCGCACTCTCTCTACTGCATGAGACAACTCGTATCTAAAATCAATAGGGCTTATAGGCAATTGTTAGGCTTAGGTTGAGTATAGGCTGGGTAAGTAGAAGGACGATGGGAATCGCACACAACACAACCGTCGCACTCAAGAGAATGATAATCACCAAAATAACATTTTCAGTACTTACACGACACCCCCGGACTTCAACTGAACACAAGGTGCGTGTTGAGCCAGAAATAAATAAAATTTTTGCCGAGAAAAAATTATTATTGAACAACTCTTTTATTTTTTTCTTTTCTTTTCTTTTCTTTTCTTTCTTTTCTCTTTTCAGCAAAAGCACATTTTTACACACAAAAAAACATCTCGTTTAGCTACATTAAAGCAGCCATACATACATAGATGACACCAAATACGATCGAGACAGAAATGTCTTTCAGCACAGCGGTTGGTGCGAACATAGGTTCGGCTGTATGGCCATGGTTACATTAAATAGTGGAGCTAAACAAAGAGGAGAGGTAGGCTCAAGTGGGCTTGCAATGGTGATTACGTAGGTTAGGATTTCAAAAGCACAAACGGATCAAGAGATGTCCTATATCACATTTCATGACGAGTATTTCAACACAATTGTGTCGAGAGTCGCCTAGTGCAAGTTCTAGCCACCGAGAAAGGTTGTCTTTCCTTTCGACCCTAGTAAAAAGCTACTATTAGTCTGCTACACTCGACCTATTGCTACCGTTGGATTCACCGGATTCACCACTAAAGTAAAATAAATTTCATCTACTATAACAGAAATAACTACATTACAACTCTGAATTTTATTCTACTCTAATCGAATTTCTAGGCGTGACGGGAGCACTTGACTAGAGCACTACTCGAGTCAACAATATTATTCTCCACTCCTCACACACATGCTAATAATTCAATTCTTACGAGCGGGAAAACCTTGCAGCGATACCCAATAAGCACGCGTGATCAAGTGCGCGTGAACTAGGTGCACATGTATTCAACAAAATAAAAAATCCTAACTCAGCACATTCTAGCATGTCATGCAACGTGTGTGCACTTGCACAGCTCGCTCTCTCCCCCAGAATAAACGATTAAAACATAAATAGGAGAGGGGTAGAGTTGACCTATGCTCACAAAGGAGCATGCCAGAAGTGCGGTAATCCCAATTTCTCTAAAAATAAACCTCCTTCCACGCGAGAGCAAAGCTTCACCTACAATGTTAGCAAAACTGAAATAACAATACGCAAAAAGGATTAAAAAGATAGACCGAACCGGGTGGTTCCCCATAGGTTGTCTCCCAAGAAGCCCTTTTGTTTAACGTCCTTTGGGTGGACTAAATACCTGTATTAAAGCATAGTTCATAAAGTCTAGGAATAAGCAAAAGCTAATAAATCCTAATTATTATTACAAGCTCAAAATAAATCAGCTATAGGCTGATTTGAAGTAGTAACAACTGATGAAAGGAAAGGGTCTGGGGACCTGGTAGTAGGGGTGGAAATTAAGTAGGATGCTCAGCCTCCAACCCCAAATCTCCTCCTTTTTCGCTCTCTTCTTCTCCTCCAATATTATGTCTTCAAAGAAGAACCGCTTGCCCCCTTGTAACCAATCCTCAAGGGGAAGCACCAACGATGATGAGGAAACAAGATGTTCCTTCACTGTACCTTCCTCATCCCGCCAGGCTTTCGGCTCCTCCACGCATAAGATCTGATCAACCGTAGGAGGGACATCCTGCATCCTTGTACAAAAAGAAAGGGGGCCAGGAAAGAAATTAGAAGAAAAACTAACAGAAATCTCATATGAGGGGATGATCCCGGCTTCATCCCCCATGTGGTGCCGCAATGATAAATTGATGAGATCATCAAAGTTTTCACTAGACTCAACAACGCACGCAATGGCCTCCTTTATAACTTGGACTTCCTCACACTGGACCGAAACGGTTGCTTCGGCACAATCGAGACTGTCCTCCTCCAAGAGAGTGGGCACGACACTGCGCAGGTTTGCAACATCCTGCAAATTGATCTCAATGACAATATCAGAAATAGATGTAGATTCGTGTGTAGTGGGAGACGATGTGCTTCTTAAGAGTTCGGGCTCACTCTCCACACAAGGGCACAAATCCACGCAAAGTGGTACATGAACCGAAGAGGTATAGGGGGTCGCGTCAGAAATGGAGTCAAGAGGGGCACTGATGCACGTGTCGATTCTAGAGACTTCAAGAAGTGAAGGTGGAAGGGATACGTAACCAGAGGAAGAAGCTGTGCTCGCAGAATTCGAAGATGGGATGATCCGGATATCCGGCTCATCGTCATCCTCCAATTGGCGAAGGTAATCCACACAGTCCTTCAAGGCATGCTCTCTACTTTTGCAAAATAAACACTGTCTCACCGGCTTAGCCGGCACCCAAGGTGCGTCAGCCGAGTAAAGGTGCGACAACAAAGGCGCAGTAGAGAAGCCAAAAGATTTATGGGACCCGTACGGTTTCTGAATGACACCATACTCTTTGGGACACCTATCACTAGCATGGGATGTGTCCCCACACCAATGACATAGGATGTTCAAATGTGCCCACATGATATAGAAGAAGAAGATAACATGCTAAAGAAAAACACAATACCTTAAAGCGAATTTCCAATTAAAAACAAATCACACACGCTTGCATTCCCCGGCAACGGCGCCAAAAACTTGATGCGCTATTTCAGCACTGCTAATTAGCAGGCACGAAATGCGATACGACGGCAGTGCACCGGTCATTGTCAAGTAATAAAATAGGGAGGAACTCCCCGAATATCGATCTCTCAAGGACCGCAAGTTAGGTAGTACGATTTGCTCTCACAGGAAATCAGTTCAAAGGATAAAATAGTAACGACGGGGGTTTTGATTGGGTTTCCTATGCTATTGCAGAATGAAGAAAGATGCGGGTCTAAACTCCGCTTCGCACGGCGAGATGGGTGCAACGGTCGCGATGCCGTGCTTCGGAAGGCGCGTGGGCGGAATCTCACTATGACGGTTGAGGGTCGCACACACCTCTTCTCAAAACATCACCGCTAGCTTTTGCTAGCGGCTTCAACCACAACGTAACACAAAAAATAGCAAGAAACAAAGGGGCTATTCATGCCACCACAATAACATTGCATATGAAAACAAGCAGTAATCCATAAGATCTACTTAACATGCATTCATAAAGCAACTGCAAATGAGTTCAAGCAACAAGGGTTAGAGAGGACCACAATGAAGAAATCACGTCTTGGGTTCACAGCCGGAATGAGAGGTTGTCGGGCTCTCTCCGGACTCGGCCCTCAGATGGTTAGCTTGGCTCGAAGGAGGCTGTCACCGCTCCTACGATCTTCAGCGCTTCCTTGGTCTCCTTGGCGAGGAATGCTTGACCTAATGGTGGATGAAGCTTCCTAGTGCTCCTCGATGGAAGGATGGAGGTGGAAAGTCATCGGAAATAGCCTTGATGGTGGAGGAGATGAAGGAGAAGCCTTCACCCCTCAAGAGCAGCGGGAAGGAAGAGTTTTCCCTCCCTCAGAATCGCTCCCGCTCGTGCCCTGGTCGTCCTCCTCTCGTCCTCGATTCCTGCAGCTTTTATACGAAACAGGCTGAAAATTGGTCGCGCACGGTCGAACGCACGATCGTGCGCAGACCGTGCGATATTAACGGAAGAAATAAGGCTTGGAGAAGACGCTTCGCCGCCCGTGCGATTTTTTCATGCACGACCAACGCCGCCCGTGCGTTAAGACGCACGGGTTAACTCCGATGCTCTCAAATCAGCAAGACACAGGTCGACCGTGCAATTTGTTCACGCACGGGCGAATCCACCCGTGCGTCAAAACGCACGAGTAAACTCTGATGCTCCGTTTTCTTGCCCAGACACAAATGCACGACTGCACAGACCGTGCGTCAAGGAAAATGCACGACCGTGCGATATGCACAGAAATTACTTATAGGAAAATGGGGCAATCAGGTCAACTGCACACAAGATATACTAGCTGGGAATACACATCTAGCACATAAATACATAAAAGAAGGGAAGGGGAGCACAATGTGTTTACCCCCAACAACAAGGAATGCAATTGCACACCGAAACGGGCTTAAAAGTGCACCTAGCATGGAATAGTACATATGAATGGAAATGTGCCTAAAATGTGGTACAAACACTAGAATAACAGCCCAAATGAGTCCAAGAATATATATATAAATGGGACTCATCACACGTCTGATAGCAATTTTCCTTTTGAGTTCATTCCTTTTCTAAGAATACTTCCTGTGATTTCTCAAGATGTTTCAATTCCGCACCAGATTTGTGCTGATTTAATCTATTCTGAGGTCACTTCTTCTTCTTCTTCATTTCTCTTTAACCTAGGCAGTTCTAGTGCCTTAGCGAGTCTAGATGAAGTGATCTTAATCTTCTTACCATTCACACTGGTCTTAAGCTTTGAATTGACGGAGTCTATTACTATATTGGAATAAAGTTCTAATACCTCTCTTTTCCAGATAAGGGACGATTCAGATAGTACGAATTCTAATCCAGCCTTGTAGATTAGCTCAATGGTTGATTTGATTTCTTCTGGAGCAGATTGGAATCCATTTCGAACAAGCTCGCTTCCTTCATAAAGATAATCGTTGTTTTGGGAGGCATTGTTGTTGATGATCGAAGAGAGAAGGAATTGATTGAGAGATTTTCTAGGGCAGATAATTTCGAACTGAGAGAACTAGGGCATATGCACTAATGAAGTGTCTTCCCTATTTATAGAAGTTCTAATTCAAGAAGATGAATAGCCGCGCACCGAACTTGTTTGACAAGATTGATCTAATGGTTCAAATTGACCCTGTCGAGACGGTCTAGCTATGTTCGCACAAGCGTTGAGATAGCTCGACGCCATTTATCTTCAGTCGACGCTAGGTATCTTCTAGACGCCAAATATCTTCTCGACGCCAGGTATCTTCTCTCGACGCTAGGTGATTTCTCTTGACGCCAGGTGATTTCTCTCGACGCTAGGTATCTTCTTTCGACGCCAGATATCTTCTCCACTTACTTTTTAGGACACAAACATTATTTTCATTTATTTAATCCAATACAACTTTAATCCATTTTTAGCATACCTAATTCAATTTTAAAGTTATTGAATTTTGTTTCATCCAAGGGTTTAGTAAATATGTCAGCAACTTGTTTATCAGTGGGAACTTATTCAATTGAAATATCACCATTTTCTATATGTTCTCTAATGAAATGGTATCTTATTTCTATGTGCTTAGTTCTGCTATGTGATACAGGATTATTAGCTATAGCAATAGCACTAGTTGAATCACAAAATAGAGGAGATTTACTTAGCTAAACTTTATAGTCTTGAAGTTGGTGTTGAATCCATAATAGCTGAGCACAGCAGTTTCCAGCTGAGATGTACTCAGATTCTGCTGTAGAAATAGCCACACTGGTCCGCTTCCTGCTACTCCAAGATATTAATCTTTTGCCAAGAAATTGACATGTACCTGATGTACTTTTTCTATCCTCTTTACATACTGCATAATCAGCATCTGAAAAGCCAATTAGTTCAAAGTCATTGCTTCTAGGATACCAAAGGCCAAGATTAAGAGTGCCCTTCAGATATCTCAGGATTCTTTTGACAGCAGTGTAGTGAGATTCTTTAGGGTTCACTTGATATCTAGCACACACACATATTGAGAACATAATGTCTGGCCTGCTAGCAGTTAGGTAGAGCAATGAGCCAATGATGCCTCTGTACAAGGTTTCATCAATAGGTTTCCCCTTTTCATCCTTGTCCAATGACATATTTGCTGCCATTGGTGTTTTCATGACAGTGGAATTTTCCATTCCAAACTTCTTGATAATCTCTTTTGTGTACTTGGTCTGAGAAATGAAAATTCCTTCCTCAGACTGTTTCACTTGGAGACCTAAAAAGTATTTAAGCTCACCCATGCAGCTCATTTCAAATTTCCCTTGTATAAGGTTTGCAAACCTTTTGCAAAGGTTATTATCAGTAGAGCCAAATATTATATCAACTACATATATTTGTACTAGAATAATGTGACCTTTAACTATCCTAAGAAACAATGTCTTGTCTATCTTTCCTCTTGAGAATTTGTTCTCAATAAGAAATCTAGATAATGTCTCATACCAGGCTCTAGGTGCCTGTTTCAGACCATAAAATGCTTTTAATAATAGATAGACATGATTTGGATGAGTAGAGTCAATAAAACCTAGGGGTTGTTCAACATATACTTCCTCCAATATTGTTCCATTAAGGAATGCTGACTTTACATCCATTTGATAGACTATGAATCCAGTGTGTGCTGCAAATGCCAGGAATAATCTGATTGCCTCCAATCTTGCTACAGGAGCAAACACTTGATCAAAGTCTATGCCTTCCTCCTGTCTATATCCTTGGGCAACCAACCTAGCTTTGTTTTTGATGATCACACCATTTTCATCCAGCTTATTCCTAAATACCCATTTGGTCCCTATGACTTTGTGTTTCTTTGGTCTTGGAACCAATATCCAGACTTTGCACCTTTCAAATTGATTTAGCTCTTCTTGCATGGCAGATATCCATGAAGTGTCCTTATTGGCTTCATCAAACTTCTTAGGCTCTATTTTGGATAGAAAGCTGTGATGCAAAGCCTCATGTATTGAGTTTCCTCTTCTGGTTTGCACACCATCATTTGGATTTCCTATGATCTGTTCTTTTGGATGATCCTTCAGATGTTTGGTTGCATTCCTCCACCTTTCATTTTCCCTTTGAGATTCTGGTGCATCTGTTTGAATAGGTTCTTCTAGAGGTTCTGGATGAGGTGGTTCTTCAACAGCAACAGGTTCTTCATAATTGTCTTCTTCTAGAGATTCATCCTCTCTAGTTACAATTATAGTCTCATTAGATTCTCCATTATCCTCATTGTGCTGTTCATTGATATTCATCTCCTTCAAATTCTGTGTAGAACCTGCACAACTAGATAAACTTCCGAGATCCTTATAAATAAGGCTGGTTTCATCAAATACAGCATGTATAGATTCTTCTATCCTATTAGACTTTTTGTTGAAAATTCTATAGGCTCTACTTTGAGAGCTATACCGAACAAAAATTGCCTCATGTGCTTTTTCAGCAAATTTAGTGAGATGGTGCTTTCCATTATTTAATACAAAGCATTTACTACCAAATATTTTGAAATAGGTTAAGGTGGGTTTTCTACCTTTCAACAACTCATATGGGATCTTATCCAGTCTTTTGTTTATAAGAGCCCTATTCTGCACATGGCATGCTGTGTTTACAGCTTCAGCCCAGAAATACTCAGGAAGAGAAGAATCACTCAGCATACTTCTGCTAGCTTGAATAATGGTTCTATTTCTTCTCTCAGCAACCCCATTTTGTTGGGGAGTTCTAGGAGATGAGAACTCTTGAGAGATGCCTAGATTCTCACAGAATTTGGTCATTGCACCTGACTGAAATTCAGTCCCATGATCACTTCTAATTTTGGCTACAGAATTTCCTATTTCATTGGTGATTTGCCTAACAAAACTGGTAAATATTTCTAAAGTGTCTGACTTATGTTTAAGAAAGAATGCCCAAGTGTATCTGGAATAATCATCAACAATTACAAGGGTGTATGACTTTCCTCCTAAGCTATGGATTGACATTGGTCCAAATAGATCCATGTGAAGTAGGTATAGACATCTAATGGAATCCTTCTCACCAATTGGTTTGAAGGAAGACTTGGTCTGCTTACCCATTTGACAAGCATGGCCTGGACCCTCCTGCACACACTTCCACTTAGGCCCAGCTCTTACTAGATCTTTTGAAATAAGTTTATTTATAGTCTTATAGTTTATGTGAGCTAAGCTTTTATGCCATAGAACACTACTAGAAACATTATTTTCTGCTACTAAGCATATGGAATTAACTTGATCAGAACATATAAAGTTTAGGCAGTAAATGTTGCCACTCCTAGTGCTTGAGAGAATTATCTCATTCTCTTTCTTAATCAGGCACTCATCCTTGTGGAATGAAATGTCATATCCAATATCACACAATTGACTTATGCTGATGAGATTGTGTTGCAATCCATCAACATGAGCAACTTTGGTGATGGTGACAATTCCATTTGTGATATTACCATAACCTTTAGTTTTACCTTTTTCAGACCCTCCAAAGATAAC
The DNA here is from genome assembly GCA_033032865.1 of Dactylorhiza incarnata. Classification (NCBI taxonomy): domain Eukaryota; kingdom Viridiplantae; phylum Streptophyta; class Magnoliopsida; order Asparagales; family Orchidaceae; genus Dactylorhiza; species Dactylorhiza incarnata. The sequence goes on from JAWHQI010000003.1 coordinate 21,268,584, forward strand.
CTTTGGTCCATTCCTCACGTGAGTGTAATCATTCAGCAGATTTTTTGTTCCTGTCATGTGCATAGAGCACCCACTGTCCAAGTACCAGATAGGAAGTTGATTGGTCTTTGGACAACCCTGCAAAAAGAAATTACCTTTTCTTAGGAGCCCACACCAAGTTGGGTCCTAGAACCTTGTTAGTATGAGCTGGAACATTCAGTTGTTGAATAATCCTTGGTGCTATGAGAGTTGCCATAGGTCTGAGTACTGGTCTCCCAGAGTTGAATCTTGGAACAGTTGGATTGAACCAACAGTCAAGAGCAAAATGTCCAACCTTTCCACAGCACCAGCATTCATATCTATTATATCTCCTTGGAGGTCTTCTTACTTCTTTATGTTGACTCATATTTTGCTTAATTGATTTATTCAAAGGAGCTATGTAAGTTGTTTTAGTAACTTTTACTGGTTCTGTTTTCTTGACAGTAGTGGTTTTCACTTCAGGTCTTAGTTCCTTTCTTTTGAATTTAGTATTTGCTTTAAATACAAAGGAGTCATGATGAGTTAATACTTTTTCTTTGCATAGTGATTTGGCATTATTGTTACTTGGTTGAATTGAATCATCTTTGCTTTTAGAACACTCACCCTTATAAAACTTATGCACACCCTTTTGATCATGCTTATTTGTGATATGCATGGCTTTGTTAAATTTTAAAGGTTGCATAGATGCCTTGTCATTACTTTCAGGATTATTATCTGCATTCCTATCATATCCTATGCCATATCTGTATTGTGCAGAAAATGTGTCTATTATAGGAAGAATAGTTTGTGGTTTTGAGAACTTTACTACAAGTTTCCTTTATGCTAGGAGTTTTGCTTCAAGTTCTTTTATTAACTTTTCCTTGGTGCACAAAGTCTGTATGTGAATAATAGACATGACTTTTAGTTTGTTAAGTTCTTTGCTTGTCTGATTCAGCCTCTCAGCTATCTCAGAGTTTTGAGAATCAGTTTGCTTTAAATCAAATATTTCTTTTTGTAATCTTTTATTATGCCTTTTGCTCTTCTTAAGTGCTTTAAGAAGTAATTGATATTTCTCAATAATTTCATCTACATGAAGTTTAGATTGTGAGTCATTTTCATCAGAAGAAAATGAATCTATTTCAGGTTTAGAATCAGAATCAGACAGAGGAGTTTTATCAAGTACCTTTATATCAGTAGTTGTCTCCTGATCTTCTTGATCACTCAGTGCCATGAGTCCTGCATTTTCTTCCTCATTCTCTTCACTATCAGATCTTGATAGTGGGGCTCTTATCATAGATCTATGATTTAGACTGTCTTCATTTTCATTGGCAGCCATTAGAGCTATGAGTGCCTCCTCACTATCTGAGCCTGATGACTGAGATTCATTGTCACTAAGAGTGACTTTGCCCTTCTTGTCTATTAGACTCTTCTCATGTCTCTTGTCAGATTTGTGACTCCTTTCATCAGATTTCTTGTTGTTCTTTCTCTTTGAAGGACAATCAGCAATCATGTGTCCTGATTTCCTGCAACCAAAACACACAATTTCTTCTGAATTAATTTTATTGTGTTTAGAGTTGTAACTGTCCTTCTTGGAGTCTTGTTTGAATACCTCTGAAGAATTTGAGTGCTTCTTAGATCTGGATAACTGAGAGGGTCTAGTTTTCAAGTGTTGTTTTCTTCTCAACAATCTTTTTAGCTGTTTGGTAAAGAGTGTCAATTCACCATCTGATATTTCAGAATCAGAATTACTGGTTTTTGATTCTTCTGATTCAGATGGAATCCTGGGGGATAATGACATTCTTTCTTTGCTTTTTTTGGAGCTTTCTGCTTTCAGATCAATAGGATTTTCCCTGTTGTGTCCTTCCTCAGCTTTTCTTGTATTCAAATGAAGTTCATGGGACAAGAGTTTCCCATATAAATTCTGTGGCTGAATGTTTCCCAGATTTCCCATTTCTCTGATTGCACGGATCTTGATATCCCATTCTTTGTTCAGTGATCTTAAGAATTTATCATTCAGCTCATAACCTGTGAAAGTTCTTCCATAAGTTTTTAGACCATTTATAATTTTGAAGAATTTTTCATAGCAGACTGCTATTGAATCTTTCTTGTCTTGTCTGAAGGCTTCATATTGCTGATTTAGAAGTGACTTCCTGTCATCTCTGACTTCTTCAGTCCCTTCCGTATAGACAATGAGAGATTCCCACATCTCTTTGGCAGTTTTGAAATGGACTAGGTTTTGGAAAGTTGAATCCTCAATAGCACTAACAATGGTGTTCTGAGCTCTCTTATCCATGGAGGCCAGAATCACTTCATCTTTGGTCATCTCTGAATAGGTTTTAGGAGTCTTTATACTTCCATCTGTAAATGAAACTTTCATAGGAACAAAAGGTCCCTCTAGAACAGTTATGTAAATCCTAGGATTAGATGCTTCCATGAAGAGTCTGACCCTTTCTTTCCAAATCCCAAAATTTTCATTCCTGCAAATTGGAAGCTTCGTAGATGTGAATTCTTTGCTTCCTTCTGTATTAGCCATCACGACTTCAGAAATCTACCCTTAGAAGATCTTGTTCAGGCTGTTAAACCTTTTCTTGAACAACCTCCCTCTGATACCACTTGAAAGACTTTAATTAAGGGTAGCTAATCACCTAGAGGGGGGGGGGGGGGGGGGGGTGAATAGGTTATTTTAAAAACTATTGCAGTTCTTGAATATAACCAAAATAAAACTGATCAGAGCTTTCAAGAATAAGAACACACACAGAAAAGACACACAGAATTTTATAGTGGTTCCCCTTATCTTGGGTAATCCACTTTCCCCCTTCTCCCCTTCTAGCAGTGTGCTAGATAGGGTTTATAGCTCCTCCAGATCTCAGACCACAAACAAGTCTTACAGCTCAGATCACAACAGATCTTACAGTCTCAGATCTCACAGATCTTACAAACTCAGATCTCACAGATCCTACCTCAGCCTTTATAACTAGGCCTACAGCTCAGATTCACCCTTGAATCCTACAACTCAGATCACACCTGATCTTACAACTCAGATCCTTGACAGATCCTACACTCAGATCTGACAACTCAGATCCTACAGGAATTTATAAAGAGAATAACAAATACTTAGACTCAGATTCTTCAGATTGTTGAGTCTTCTTGAACTGCCTGAATGATCAGACAGAAAACTTCAATAGAATAGCAGCAGCAGATGATCTTCTTGATTCGACAGGCTGTCATGGCTGTTCTTCTTCTTAGGAAGACAGATTCTTCCTTCTTGATCTTCTACTTTCAGAAAGATGTATCATCACCAGATTGCTAGATGAAATCTTCAAGTCAGATTGGTTCTGAAAGAGAAGATGACTTCTTCAGCTTCTTTCTCAGACTTTCCCTCAAAGTGATGGAGACGATAATGGCTTTTTAAAGATAGGAACAATCAACTTAACTACATAACCCATAGGTCATGCCTTCTATTTATAGCCCGCCATCTGCAACGTCTGTTATGCTCCTCCACGTCAGCATGACGTTAAGTCTTCAACGGTCTTCAATGTCTTCTCAAGAAATAAAGACTTAGCTAGCTATAGAAGATATTCCTCAGTTTAGAGTATTTATAGAAGAGGCGATGAGCACTAAGCATCTCTGTCGACGCTTTTTCATTAGGCGTCGAGCGATATGTAGACACTCGACGCTTACTCCTTAGACCGAAGCTCTCGACTCCTCCTTCTTAGGCGTTGAGCAATCATCACTTAGTCGACGCTTTTTATCTGAAGAAGTCGGGCAACATACAGGGGCTCGACGCTTCTTAACTAATCCTTTATATCTCGACTCTTCTTGTTTGCGCTGAGCTGACTGAAGTTTAGTCGACTCTTCTCTTTCCATGGCGTCGAGTGATATAACTTGGCTCGACGCTTCCTAACTTGGTCTCAGAACTTCAGCGGCGACCTTGTGTGGACATGAGTCAACGCTTCTGGGTCACAGGCGTCGAGCGATTTATGATGTCTCGACGCTTGTGAACTTGGATGGATTCCATGAGCATTTTGCCTGACCTGATCTCCTGCACATTGATTCTAGAGAGTATATCAAATACATTCTGAGATATATCTTTGACTTAGGAGTGGACTTCTCCAAATCTAAGACATTGTGGGCAATGATCCCAACAAGCTTTACAGAGGAGGATTTGATGCAGAACTGAGATCGGGAGGCGGAGCTCAAGGGAGGATTCGGCCATGGCATTTCTCATTCTTCTTCAAGATCAAGCCCGATCAAAGGCAAGTTCCTCCCCCCTCGATCTATGCTAGATTCTAGACCCATCTAGGAGAGATATCGGGCTCAAATGAGCACGATCCCATGTGAGATAGTGGGAGTTTTCTCGAGCTTTTCTTCTTGCTCGGGATCGCCGGAGAAGCTATCTTCGGCGGCCGTGTTGCCGCCTGGCGTTAGCCACCACCTCAACGGAGGTGGTGGAGGCTGTGGCTGGCCGTGGGGTGCTGCAGGTTGCCGGGAAATGGCCGGAGAAGATGGCCCAGCCGGGATCGATCTGGACCGTCAGCGGGATGGGGAAGATGACGGGATGCCGTCGGATTTGCGCCAGGATTCGTGCAAATGTTTTGATATATATATATATATATATATATATATATATATATTATTCATGAATATTATATGAACTCTGTCACACTTTCTTATGCTTTTTCATACTGGATTTTGAGGCCCTTAGATCATTTTTTAGGAAATATTGCCGGCAATAACTTTAGTAGGCCTTGATGTCTACTTTCATCTGAATTTTAAATCAGGTCATTTGGATCACTGTAGGACCCACAACACTCATTTTAGTGAGGCTGGTTAAAATACAAACCAGATCTTTGAACTAGTGTAACTTTTTAATGCCAAGTCTGATGGACTTGAGATTTTAGCCATGCATGCATGTGCCTCATACCTAGCTTAGGTTTAAATATCAAATGTTTTGGAGATAATTTTTCTATAGTTTTGTTCAAAACTTAGAAAATTAAATAAATGGAATATTTGGAGTTATATAACTCCTAATGACCCCAAATTTTGGTGAGGGCTTCTTTAGGTCATGTATGAGATCTGGTTAAAATTTCATCACATGTGCATGAGTGGATTTCTCTGAGCTTCAAATTGAAGTTTTGGGACTTAAGAGTTAAATTTGGGTGCTAATAGTCAATTTGGGCTTTTGAACTTTTTGATGGAATTGAAGGTGGGAATCACCTTGCATGCCCCTGAAACCTTGGGGTTTTTGTATATCATGAGGATATACATCTTTGACATAAGTCTCATGACCTTTGTAAATTATTTTCTTAAAGTTTCTAAGTAAATTCAAATTGTCACATTTGTGAATTAACGAAATTTATGAGATTAAAACAACTAGCAAAAATCCCACCTTCTAGGCATAGTCTTTTCATGACATTAAATATCCTTAGAAACAATCTCATGTGGTTTAGATGAAAATTTAGGGTAGCCCCTTTATAAATTATGAAATGCCCTCCATGGGCAATTTAATTAATTATTGAGAATTTATATAGAGAGAATGTTGATTCTCTGGAATGTGTAGCTTTATGATGAGGCACATCAGTAGGAGTAGTCTCATGTGGCCTAGATGAAATTTAGCTTAGTTCCTTTACCAGTTTTGAAATGTCTTCCATGGATAAATTATTTGAGTATTGAGAAATTATGGCTAAATAATCTCTGGTAGATTATGAAACCTTAGATTTGGTGTTTCTAGATGATTATTGTACTAGGTTAATTTTCTCAGAATTTATAGAGACATATAAATGGTAGTTGTAGTGTAATCCCTTATTGGCACACCATTTGTAATAAATAGTAATTATGGATAAATACTCCCTGGTAAATTATGAAACTTTGGATTTGGTTTTTCTAGATGATTATTATACTGGGTTAATTTTCTCAGAATTTATAGAGACATATAAATGGTAGTTGTAGTGTAATCCCTTATTGGCACACCATTTGTAATAAATAGTAATTATGGATAAATACTCCCTGTAAAATTATGAAACTTTGGATTTGTTGTTTCTAGATAATTATTGTACTAGGTTAATTTTCTCAGAATTTATAGAGACATATAAATGGTAGTTGTAGTGTAATCCCTTATTAGCACACCATTTGTAATAAATAGTAATTATGGATAAATACTCCCTGGTAAATTATGAAACTTTGGATTTGGTGTTTCTAGATGATTATTGTACTAGGTTAATTTTCTCAGAATTTATAGAGATATATAAATGGTAGTTGTAGTGTAATCCCTTATTGGCACACCATTTGTAATAAATAGTAATTATGGATAAATACTCCCTAGTAAATTATGAAACTTTGGATTTAGTGTTTCTAGATAATTATTGTACTAGGTTAATTTTCTCAGAATTTATAGAGACATATAAATGGTAGTTGTAGTGTAATCCCTTATTGGCACACCTTTTGTAATAAATAGTAATTATGGATAAATACTCCCTGATAAATTATGGAACTTTGGATTTGGTGTTTCTAGATGATTATTGTACTAGGTTAATTTTCTCAGAATTTATAGAGACATATAAATAGTAGTTGTAGTGTAATCCCTTATTGGCACACCAAATGTAATAAATGATAAATAAGGGTAAATACTCCTTGGTTTAATATGAAACTTAGGATCTTGTGTTTTTAGACCAATATTGTGCTATAGTAATTTTCCCAGAATTTATTGAAGTCTTAACATAGCACCTGTAGTGTAAATCCCTATTTGCACCCCATTTATGTTAAATAGAAATTATGGTTAAATAGTTCCTGTAAAAATGTGAAATTTGGGGTTTGAGGTTTTTAGACCAATATTATGCTACAGTGAATTTATCAGAATTTATGGAGATCATTAGTTGACAGTCGATGTATAAATCACTATCTGTACGTCTTCTATTTTATTAGAGACTAAGATTTAGGATTCCCTAGAGAATTTATGAAATTAGGATTTAAGGTTGTTAGATCACTACTCATTGCGAACCCATGTAATAATTGGAACTCATTTGGATATGATGTGATCAAGATTGCACCTTAGGAGTCAAATCTAGCTCAATCTTATTTTGGTCTGCGAATAGTAAAACTGATTTATATGATTTAAAACACCGCTGACCTTCACACATAGAACTATTAACTCCTTGATTATTATGAAGGCTCGGATTATTTGGAAGAACACCTCTAAGGGGCATCATGGGAAATAATGGTTGGGGTGCGTTTAGCAAAGCTATAAGTGCAGGAATTTATAATGAAATAAAAAGGAGGTTAGACCTCATCAAGGGCCCCACAGACAACTCATCAGTGTTAAATGTTTATATGGAAGTAAAACTACCCTTAGCCGGGTGAGTCATCTTAAGGTAAATACTCAAGGGAGAAGTCGAGAAATATCTAAGGCAAACCCTGGATTAAGGATGACGAAGAATAGGAGTGTGGGTCCAAGTAAGGTTGAGAATGCTAATTGAATGTGTGCAGTTCCTTGGTGAAGAAGGGAACTTGAGCTTAGAATATGACGACGGGAGTGTCAGCACCCGGTCACAATTGGTGGTGTTGGAGTTCAAAAGAACTCCCCCACTCCTAAGAGCCAAGTTTAACTCATCTTATAGATTTAATGTAATAGGACAGGATAATGAGGATCAAGTAAAAAAGGGTAGATACCAACAAGATTAAGTGCCTTGGGAAGAGGAAGTTCGGGTGTCAGCCCGTCACACTAGCTAGTACCGGTGCGAGCCCCTCACCGGGTAACCCTCCGGAAGTCCAAGGCTAACCCCAAAGCTTCTATGATCAACTAAATTATAGACAAGATTAGTTAAGTAGGAGAACTTAACAAGTTAATTTCTATCCCAAACCAGAACGGTATGTAAGGAAGGACTGGGATAGTCCTGCGAGCGGTAAGCTCGGGATATGTAAGGAAGGACTGGGATAGTCCTGCGAGCGGTAAGCTCGGTATGTAAGGAAGGACTGGGATTGTCCTGCGAGCGATAAGCTCGGGATATGTAAGGAAGGACTGGGATAGTCCTGCGAGCGGTAAGCTCGGTATGTAAGGAAGGACTGGGATAGTCCTGCGAGCGGTAAGCTCGGGATATATAAGGAAGGATTGGGGTAGTCTAGCGAGTGGTAGTCTCATAGTTTAAATATAAGACTAGTGTAGTCTAGCGAGCGGTAGGCTCGTAGTTTAAATATAAAGCTAGTGTAGTCTAGAGAGCGGTAGACTCGTAGTTTAAATATAAGACTAGTGTAGTCTAGTGAGCGGTAGACTCGTAGTTTAAATATAAAGCTAGTGTAGTCTAGCGAGCGGTAGGCTCGTAGTTTAAATATAAGACTAGTGTAGTCTAACGAGCGGTAGACTCTACTTTATAAATGTTGATGTAGAATTGTGAGCTGAAGGCTTGGTAGTAAATGGCTAATACATGTTGCTTGTGTATAAGATGTGGTGTGTCTTCGGTTCTGTCTTAGTCGTCACACCGACAATAGTTCGTTGACTCGACAGTGCTAGTGATTTTATGGGGGCCAGGTTGTCTTACTGCGCGTCCGACGGGATGGATTCCCTAAACCCTGCCTGGCCAATTCAGTTTAGTACGCAGGAGCTCATGAGTACCGGGTACCGGTATCACAGCGTACGCTAGGGCCTAGGTCTGGTAGTGTGACTTACCCACCTAGGTGAGGAGACGCCCGCTCCTCTGCCACCGTTTGACCACGACGGGAGGTGCCCGAGAGGTTAGCTACCTCCGAAAAGTGGGAACTAAAGGTCTGTACGTACAAAGTCGTGTGGGTGAGTTGCCTGTGTATGAAATAATAATGCAAACATTGCATCATTGCATTGCACATCATAGCATAGCATTTCTGCACAAACAGAGACCTCATCGGATAAATACGTATGGGCTCTTTTATACGATGAGTTTACTTCTTGCCAGATACCTTAGCTTATGTGCTTTTTGTGTGTGCATATAAGTTAAGGTTACTTTCATAGCTTCTCTTATTTCTTGCACCTGCTTCTTTATATTGCATTGTCTTGTACTATTTGCTGTCATACTTACTCTGGTTAGTATAGAATTATTACCTTTACTTGCTTAGTATTTATATACATGCTAGTTTCGCCACTATCACCTGCTTTTGAATTACCCTTTGATGTCCTCCGCTTCCTCCTCCCGCACGGTGCCTAGGAGTCGCGGGTGGAGGCGGTGAGGAATATGCTGAGTCTTATAGACTGACGGTCAGTGGACCTCATCATTTTAGGGTGATGTGTCGGAACATCAGGACCTCGTTCAGGAGACAGGATAGGAAGACGGGATGAAGCAGAGCAACCACTACACGTCGTCGCAGCAGCAGCTATAGATGCATGAAGACAGAGTTTGATAGCTTCTGCATAGATGTAGAGTGAGAGTGTGGTTGCACTATTTTTGAACATGTACCGGGCATAAGACCTTAATCGTTTAGTTCTTTCTCATCGTGGACAATGTAATTTTGTAATTTATATATTCCAGTGTGATTTGTGTACTTGTTTCATTTAATGCTTCTATTACTGTGAATTGTGGTTGTCCTGGATGATGTTGATTAGCCGACAGGATCGGCGTATTGTGGCGACGACCATTGGGTGTAATGGTCTCGCCGCAAGACGGCGGTTCTGGGCGGTAAGACCCGGGAAAGAATGCAAAAAAAGAGGGTCTTACATCATGTACTATTTTCATGTTCTTAGTAGTTCGTGTATTTCTCTTTCTATTTGCACTTGTAATTCTCAATTCCATAGCTTGTAAGTTTCTTTTACAATTCAATAAAAATAGTTCTTTATTCTCTTATTCTATTCCTACTTTCATTATGAATCATTTTACTTTTGTTGATTCCTCCATCTCCATGAGTAGCTAAACTTCTATTAGTACTCGGTCGAGATGATCCAAGGAATAATATAAGTTATGAAGTAATTTAGAGTTTCTTTTTCTCTTCTTTGGAAATGCTTAAGATTTATCCTTAATTAAATTATAATTAGATTATATTTTCGATATATAATTCTCATCCTTATTTTCGTATTTAATTTAGCTGAACGGTTCATAATACGAATAGATCATTCAAGGATAAAGAAAGTTGCATGCAACCCTCGAGAGAGGATGACATAAATCTCCCGGATTGGAGTCAAATCCAATAGAGGGGTTCAGTACGATAAAGCGATTTTTAGGGGTCTTGATTCTAGTGAGAAAGTTGATTGATCAACCTAAACTCAATTGAATGCATCCTCGACAGAGGTGCGTTTAGAATTCGGGAACCTCCACGGCTGAAGCAGTTTTCTTAAGAGAATTAGAACTTTTGTTTTCTTCTATTTTATTTTCCTGGTGATTCATGATCGAGTGCTAGCTTTCTAATCGTTGCTTTAATCGCTATTCTAATTCACCGTAGTTTTCTTATAAGCAAACCAACTCAAAGTTTTGATGATAGAATAATAGAGATTTTCTTGAAGTGAAAGTACTCAACTCGCCCAGATTTTTATACGACCTTGGTTTTTATAAGCCTATACTACTTCCGACAAAGTACACTTGTCGTTGTCATTTGCAGATATAGTTTTATCCACCACTCATTCTTCACTTTCCTGTAATAATCTTGTTACATCATTCGCATTGGGATATCTGAAATATTCTTCTTTGTACACTTGTACAATTGCCCTACAAAATCTCTTCAAGTATTTAATCGCGGTTGAATCACCAATTCGAATATATTCATTGCAATTATCAGCTGGTGGTCTATATGTCAACATACGAAATGCTGCTGTAATTTTTTGTAAAGTTGACAGTCCAAGCTTACCAATACCATCCTTCTTTTGAATGAAGAAATTATCATGCTCCTGCACTATGTCTACAATGCGAAGGAAAAGATTCTTCCGCATATGAAATCTTTTTCGAAAAAATGTTTCCCCGTATGTGGGATGCTCGGAGAAGTAATCATTCCACAGTCTGGTGTTACAATCAATCCTCCCCCAGTTAATTACCACGTGACCAGGTACTAAACCTCTGCATCTCAGGCGTGCATTGTCTTGAAGTTGAGCTGCAATTTTGGCCTTGTCGGAGCTGTAAATATGAGCTAAAATTTCATTTTCTTTCTCCCATTCAAACTATCATTCTGTGCTCATAGGAAACTGTGAGGTTAATATCAATTATATGCTTGGAATTTTTAATTAATGACAAAGGATCATATAGTTTTTATTTACTATGCATCATTTATATTAATAGAAAAAGGTTTACTTCGTTCTTTCATATATTCACATGTGTTTTGATTTGACGTCAAAATTTTTGTTGTTTGTGAAATAAGTTTAAATAATCTTCTTTACATGGGTTCAAGACATGTTTGTAGTTGCATGAAGCTATTCTCTAAGAAATTGAAGTTAATTCCAAAGAGCATGAAGATTATTATAGTATATCAGGCTGGTGTGGTGAGTGGGCTATCTCTACAAGGAAATGTACCTGCAATCGACATAAATGTTCTGCAAGGAGAATGGTAACACATACTTATGCTGGACACTTGCTTCATAGGTGAATTTTGGAATCAAGAACATTTACTCAAGCTATAGTATAGCGGGCTATCGCTTGAGTATTTTGAATTACTAGAAAATGTTATATTGTTCAACCTAACAATTTTTGAAATTATTTTAACTAGCAGTTTTTTATGTTCGGGCTGGGGACTTAAATTCCTTTTGCCCAGATTATTGGTCTTTTTTTTAATCTTGAGCAATAATCTTTAAGATTGCACGATTATTTTTTATCTTGGACAATCATTTTTTTATCTTGAGTGACTGAAAATGAACTTTCACAATAAAAAGTGATCATGTGAGATCAAAAACATGTTTGAGTACTAATTTATATAAATAGAAATTATCTCGAGCTACAATTTTTGTAATGATGAACATGAACTATCTACTGTTTAAATAGGGTTTGTAACGCCCCTGATTTTCGTTAATTATTTACGTGGCCGTTGTGACGTAATTTTGGCGTAAGGGCGTTATGTCAGCTCGTCAGGTTTAGTGTTGGGCTTTAGCTTAGTTAAAGTTTGTAATTTAGATCGAGCGTGCGAGATTTCACGTCGTTTCGAGCTATAGAGAAGATTTTGAGTAGTTATTAAGATCTTAGCTTCGGGAGGATTTATCCCGAGTTTGGCTCGTCGAAATTGAATTCTGACTTCGCCATTGGATTCGTAGCGCCGAATTTCAGTTTAAGAGCGAATTTCGTAGAAGTCCAAGGTGAATTAGTCGCCGTCGTAGTTTAAATAGAATGGGAGAATTATTATGTAATTATTACATTTTTATTTTTGCATGAAATACTTCGAGCGACTTCGAAGAACTCTGCGTTCGACGAACTCGAGGTGAGCTACGTTCAACGAACTCGAGGTGAGATGCGCTCGATGAACTCAAGGTAAGCTGCGTTCGACGAACTCGAGGTGCACTGTGCTCGACGAACTCGAGGTGAGCTGCGTTCGAGGAACTCGAGGTGAGCTGTGCTCGACGAACTCGAGGTGAGCTGCATTCGACGAACCCGAGGTGAGCTGCGTTCGACGAACTCGAGGTGAGCTGCGTTCGATGAACTCAAGGTGAGCTGCATTCGATGAACTCGAGGTGAGCTGTGTTCGACGAAATCGAGGTGAGCTGCGTTCGACGAACTCCTGGAGGCTGCGTTTGACGAACTCCTAGAGGCTGCGTTCAACGAACTCCTAGAGGCTGCGTTCAACGAATTCCTTGAATTCGAAGAGCTGCCTTGTTCTCGGCGAGCAATTTAAGCTATATATATAACAAACTTAGGTTTTATCTTTTTTTCATCTCTTTCCCGGTTCGCCCGACCAAGAGTTCTATCGAGCGAGAGAGCAGGAGCGGCGTGTCGTGGAGCTTCCGGCCGGCGATTTCTAGGGCTGTTGTAGTCGGAATCGTGTTTGGAGAGTAGATTTGGAGAGCTCTCGGCGGGATCTTCATTCTAGTGGTAAGCTTTTCCCGTTTCGTGGATTTTTTGGAGTTATGGTAGTGACCTAATTCCTCTTTTCGATCCGAAAAGTTTCAGGATTTTGTGTTCGGGTGAGTTCTTGGCCGATCCATAGCTTTTGGAGCGGAGATCTTCGAGTTTGCAAGGTTTAAGGCAAGTGGCAAATTTCTCCTTCTCTTTCGTTGTTGAAGTGTTGTTTCTTGCTTGAGTTCGTATTGAATTGCTTAACTCTTGACCTTGTGGTGTTTCTTGGTTAATCTTGACTTTTGAACTCTCTTATGATCTCACCCTAAACATCTAGAATTCTCCCTAGGAAAATCTATATGCTGCCTAGTCCTCCTCCCTATTTTCATGAGGAATACTTTGACTTCTCGAGAAACTGTAATCCTGCCTTGGGGATTTCTCGAGAGATTTCATCTCCTGCCTTGAGATTTCTCGAGAACTACAAATCCTGCTTTGAGGATTTCTCGAGAAATAGCATCTCCTACCTTGCGATTTCTCGAGAACTACAAATCCTGCCTTGAGGATTTCTCGAGAACTACAATTCCTGCCTTTGGGACATCTCGAGAATCCTATTCTCTGCCTTTGATCTCTCGAGAACCATTTTTTCTTAGTCATTGAGTTCTCGAGAACTATAGGTTGTTAGCTTTTGATTCCTCGAGAATTGCCCTTTTGTTTCTTAGTGTTTGAGCTGTGCCACCAATTTCTCCTCCTCTTCGAAATCTCGTACCCATTGTGGTTAAGTAACTTATGTCTTCTCTTATGAATCGTCTTATGCAGTGTTTACTTCATTTGTGACCCTATCCTTAGGGTATCCTGGTGATTATTTTCTCGGGCTTCGTCCCGTGCTGTAATTAAAAATTAATTAACTAGAACCATTGCCTTTGTCCTCACACGGTGGGTAGTGTTTTGGGGGGGGGGGGGGGGGGGGGGGGGGGTAGTGGGGAATTGTTGTAGCCTTGCACGGTGGCCATTTTAGTGGTGAACCGCAGGCTTTTCCTGTGGTCCCGTGGGCCGTGTTTGGGTGGTTGGGGATAGTGAAACCCCCACCCATTTTTGGCTTTGGGTGGCAGAGGATAAAGGACTGCCCCCGCTTAATTTGAGCTGATCAGTCTCTTTAAATAAATTTAACAAGATAAATGGACTTTACTTGTATCTCTTTTGGTATTGGGTGCACTTGGTGCATTATTTGGTTCTGTGCTTGGACCTTCCTTTCCTGTAAGTGTTGGGCTTGGGTTGGTACCCCTTATGCCTTATTTACTTTACCACTTATTTTCTTCCACTTGTAAATTCCTTGTTGAGGCGTTCTTTGTTTTATTGAATGCCTCAGGTTCAGAGCCTTAGCGGCTAGTGGTGTAGCCCAGAGTCTTCTGGTGTTTTAGTTGCTGTTTTACCCCGCTACTGCGAGGTAGTTGTTGTTAGTTTTCTTCTTGTGTTCAGACATGCTAGTTTGGAGCCAACGGGTTAGTGTCAGGTTGTTGACGCCCGTTGTGCCCTTTTGATACTTTATAGTTTATTTGTCAGTTAACTGCTACTACTTTTTATTTGATACTGTATGAACCATTTGTCAGTTAACTGCATACATTACATAGCATTGCATAAGCACACGTGCAAAGCTAAAGACTTATATGATGACACACGTACACTCATGATTTCAAAATGAACAGAAAATTCATGCATTCATGACCTTTGCACATGAGTCATGAGGGGTACCCAGAGAAAATTTAGCATAACATCATGAAAATCCCAGAGCAAGGTGGTTGCAATGCCAAGTATTTGTACATGTATGTTCTGAACCAAGCAGAGTAGTCTTAGCGTAAGGTTAAGTTTTGATTATAGGTTAATGGGTTTTAGCAGAGATGGCGCATAGGCGAATCCCGACTAGATCGACTACTCAGTCGGCGGGTGAGACGTACGGAGCGCAGAGTGAAGCTTTGATCGAGAGTCTGCGCCAGAGTAATGAGGCTCTGACTAGGCAGATGGTTGCGATGCAATCGCAAGTTGACGCGTTGTTGTATGCCGGTGCTAGGCAGAAATCCATAGTGCAGGCCCCCGTAGTAGGACAGGCAGTACCTATTGCTCCTGCTCCCTTGGTACCCCCAGTAGCGATACCTCCGGAAATGAATTTCATTTCACACTTTCAAAGGTTGGGTCCTCCATCGTATGGCGGTCGAGCCGACTTCGTGGCCTTAGATGATTGGCTTATAGCCATTGAAGAGATGTTCTCATATTCAGGAATCACCGTGGATCAGAAGGTGATGGTCGCCGCGTACCAGCTTGAGGGTCTCGCAAAGAGTTGGTGGTTGAGGGAGAAGGAAGGCCTTTCCAAAGAATGTTCGTGGGAAACCTTCAAAGGAATGTTGTTAAGAAAGTTTCTGCCGTCGGTAGAGCAAGAACGGTTAATGAATGATTTCCTGCATCTGAAGCAGAGGAAGCTCTCAGTGAGTGAGTATGAAAGAGAGTTTTGCAACTTGAGCAGGTTTGCTCCAGCCCTGGTAGCCTCGGAATAAGGAAGAGTGAAGATATTTCTGGGTGGTCTCTGCAGCGACATCCAGCAGCTGGCCAGCGCGTACAGGTCAGAGAAGTACGCCGAGGTAGTTGAGGCAACACTAAAAGTGGAGGCGATCGATAATGCCAAGAACCGAGGATCAATGATGAAGAAGGGAAAGAGAAAGGCTGGAGAAGAAGGAAATTTTGGTGCTCCTACCTCGATCTTGAAGAAAGGAGGTGGTGAGGTCTGCAGTTTCTGTGGCCGCTCTGGCCATCCGTTTGAAAAGTATTTCAAGAGGAAAGGAGTTCAGAAGCAGCATCGAGTGCTGGCAATTCAGGGTGCTCCAAAGGGAGAGGTGCTCTGCCCGTTGTGCAAGCAGAAGGGGCACGATGTGGCCCAGTGTTGGACCAAAGATAATGTTTGCATCCAGTGAGGACAGAAGGGGCACATGAAGTTTCAATGCCCGCGAGTTCAACCTCCATTGCAGCCAGTTCCGCTTCGAGCCTTGCCGCCGCCGCAGCATCAGGATAAAGGAAGAGGAAAGCTGAACATGATAACCCAGGAGCAAGCGCAGTCTTCGACCCAAGTGATCGAAGGTTAGACCTTAAGCCACCTGTTAAGTCTTGATTCCTTTTAGTTTCGCTATATTAGACTCGCTTCTTTTTTCGCGCTTATAGGGAGATTTAAGGTAAAGAATCGTTGGACGCGTGTTCTGTTTGATTCGGGTGCTACCCATTCCTTCGTTGCAAGGGCTTTCGTCGAGCGTCACCATTTGACCCATGAGCTGGGCAACGATTCGGTCCTCATTAAGTTCCCTTCTGGTGATTTGGTATCCTCGAACCAGTGCGTCCAAAGTTGCCCCGTTCTCTTATTAGATTTCTTGGCTGTTGCTGATCTCAAGGTGTTGGACCTAGAAGACTTTGACGTGATTTTGGGTATGGACTGGTTGTCAAGCTATGATGCGGTCATCCGATGCAAGGAAAAGCGTTTGGACTTTGTGATGGACAACGGTCATCCCATGAGCATTTTAGGGTCTCTGTACCAGTGTTCCCCGATAATTTCTGCGGTATGTGCTCGAAAACTGTTAATTTCCAGTTGTTTGTCTTACCTTGTTTCTCTAGTAGAAACTGTTAGTGGTTCGCCGTGTATTGAGGGTGTTCCGGTGGTGCGAGAGTTTCCTGATGTCTTTCCAATCAGTCTTCCTGGTCTCCCGCCTAATAGAGATGTGGAGTTCATTATTGATCTTGAGCCTGGTACTCATCCTATCGCTAAGGCACCGTACCGTATGGCCCCGCACGAGTTAGAAGTGTTGCGAACTCAGTTAGATGAGATGTTGCATTGTGTATTTATTAGGCCAAGTTCTTCGCCCTGGGGTGCTCCAGTTTTGTTCGTGAAAAAGAAGGATGTTTCTATGAGGTTGTGCATAGATTATAGAGAATTAAACAAAGTGACCATCAAGAACAGGTATCCGTTGCCGAGGATAGATGATCTGTTTGATCAGTTGCGTGGTAGCACGGTGTTTTCAAAGATTGACCTTCGATCAGGCTACCATCAGTTGAGGATTCATGAGTCGGATGTTCCCCGGACTGCCTTTCATTCCTGTTATGGTCATTTTGAGTTTCTGGTTATGTCTTTTGGTTTGACGAATGCACCCTCTGCGTTTATGGGCATGATGAACAGCGTGTTCAAGGATTTTCTGGATCATTTTGTAGTGGTATTCATCGATGATGTGTTGGTGTATTCCAGAAGTGCTGAGGAGCATGCTACGCATTTGTGCTTAGTATTGTCTACTCTTAGAGAGCACAAGTTGTAAGCGAAGCTGAGTAAGTGCGAGTTCTGGCTTCTGATGCGATAATTCGGCAAGTGCACCGGTCGCGCAAGTAATAAAGTTTGGGAATAGGATCCCCGAGTGTCGGTCTCTTGAGGAATGCAGGTTGGGTGAACGAATTGCGTTGTGTGACTATTGTTACACAAGCGTAAACAAACACACAAAAAAAGGGGGTTTTGGTTGGGCTTTCCTACTCTTAACAACAATGAAGGAAATGCGGGTCGAAAGCACCGCTTCGCAAGGCGAGATGGATGCAACGGCCGCGTTGCCATGCTTCATGAGGCGGATGGAGCGTGCTCTAGTGCGGGAAGGTGAGGGTCGTAAACACCTCTTCACAAACACCGTTAGCTCTTGCTAACACGGATCAAACACCTTGAGTGCGTGAGTGAGTGAGTGACGAGTGGAGGCGAAGCGATTCACAAGCAAGTGATGATGAAAAGAGAAGAAACATTCATTTCATTTAAACCAAATATCATGATATTCAAGTTTAAAAGATTCAAAGATTACAACGAAGGAGAGAGGAAAGAGATAACCAATGGATGAAGACTAGCGGCCGTTCACGGCCGGAATGGTAGTTTGTCAAGCTACCTCCGGGCTCGGGCGCACTGTGCTTCCGGTGTAGAGAAATTGTCACGATCTCTCTACGTGGTTCCGTCGTCTTCTACCTCAGGATTCCTCTTCTTCTCACCGGACTGGAGTGGAAAACAGCTGCTTGAGGGCTTGCGGATGGTGGAGAATGCTCCCGGACAGTGGAGAAATGCTTGGAATGGTTGGAGAGGACTTCCCCTTGCGTAGGAGTTGAAGTGGAAGTGTCCCGGGATGGAAATCGCCCGCGTACGGACTGCCAATCGCGCTCCCGGCGGCTCAATCCCTCCCTAAAAGCGGAACAGGCATATATATAGGCACTGGAATGAATACTGCGCACGGTCATTGACGCACGACCAGTAGTCGTGCGCACTGGAGTTCTGCGATCGTGCGCGCTGCCTGGGCGGGGCCTGAAATGAAAGAAATTTATAAAATAGATGTTCGCACGACCAGTAGCGCACGACCAGTGGTCGTGCGCTCTATCGTAAATGGTCGTGCGATAAGCCAAACAGAACTCATAAAATGGGCGTTAAGTGCGCACGATCAGTGGCGCACGACCAGTGGTCGTGCGCGATAGAGCCAGTGATCGTGAGCAGTGTTCCTGTACAGAATTGTACCGGGAACACCTGCACGACTCCTGTTCCAGCATACAACACCAGTCTAGCCACTGAAGGTGGCACTTAACACTGCATGAAAACTAGTAACGAAGATGAACAAGAAATAACACCAAAACGGGCCTAGAAGTGCACTTAGCATGGAGTATTAAATAGGAATGAAAACATGTCTAAAGTGAAGTGCAAAGACTAGAAAATTGGCCCAGATGAGTCCATAAATGTGTATATAATTGGGACTCATCAGTTTCCATAGGTATCCTTTCTGGGTCATGTGGTGAACAAGGATGGAATTACTGTAGACCCCGCTAAGATTTCTACTGTATTCGATTGGAAGACGCCTTCAACGCCTAAGGAGATAAGGAGTTCCTTAGGGTTGGATGGGTACTACAGGAGATTTGTTCAAGGATTCTCAGTGCTGTTGGCACCTTTAACTAAGCTTACCTAGAAGAATACCGCTTTTGTTTGGAGCGATAAGTGCGAAGAAGACTTTCAAGAATTAAAGAGGCGTTTGTGCAGTGCTCCTGTGTTGGCCTTGCCGATCGAAGGAATAGAGTATGTTGTTTATGTGGACACATCTCACATTGGACTAGGGTGTGTTTTGATGCAAGAAGGGAAGGTGATTGTCTATGGGTCTAGACAATTGAAAGTTCATGAAAAGAATTACCCTGCGCATGACTTAGAATTTGCTGCAGTGATTTATGCTTTAAAGCTTTGGAGACATATGTTATATGGAGTGTCATGCAAGATCTTCACGGATCACAAGAGTCTGAAGTATGTCTTTACCCAGAAAGAGTTGAATTTGCGCCAGCGCAGATGGTTGGAGTATGTGGCGGATTATGAAGTTGATATCCTGTATCATCCGGGTAAGGCTAATATGGTGGCCGATGCCCTGAGCAGAAAGACCGCGCATGTCTTCAATCTTTCCGTGCAGTCCTTAGTAGAGGAGTTTATGCTGATGGATATCTCAGTCGGTAGTAGTACCGCACCTTTGAGTCTTGAAGCTTAAGAGACTTCTTGGATTACCCTTACAAGACTGCATCAGAAGGAAGATCCTGATTTGCAGTATCTTCAGAGTAGGACTGAGAAAGGGGAACTGCCAGACTTTTTGATCGATGATAAAGATACTTTGAAGTATCGAGGTATTGTATCCTCGCGTTGGAAGATATTCGAGCAAAGATCTGTAGTGAAGCGCATGACTCTATTGTTTCCAATCGTCCTGGTTCCACAAAGATGTATAAGGACATGAAGCAGATTGTTTGGTGGTCAGGTATGAAAAGCGATATAGCAAAGTATGTTTCAGATTGTTTTACTTGCCAGCGTGTTAAGGCAGATCATAAGAGGCCTGGAGGTAAGTTGAACCCGTTGGATATTCCAAGCTGGAAATGGAAGAGTATTTCAATGGACTTCATTACCGTTTTGCCGAGGTCTCCCAGAGGACATGATTCTGCGTGGGTTATAGTTGACAGATTAACAAAGTGTGCTCACTTTGTGCCTTTTAAGACCGTATATTCAATGGAGAAAATAGAAGAGCTCTATTTGGATGAAGTTATCAGATTGCATGGTGTGCCCATGAGCATTGTGTCGGACCGAGATTCAAGGTATATGTCTCAGTTCTGGCAGAGTTTGCAGGGAGCTTTGGGCACTGACCTTAGATACTCTACCGCTTACCACCCTCAGACCAATAGTCAGATAGAGAGAGTGAATCAAATTTTGGAAGATATGATCAGATGCTATATTTTAGATCATGGTGGAGTGTGGGATAAGCGTCTTGGATTGATGGAATTTGCCTAAAATAATAGTTATCAGGAGAGTTTGCAAATGGCCCCCTTTGAGGCTCTGTATGGGAGGCGTTGCCAAACTCCCTTGTTTTGGGCCGAGGTTGGTGAGAGTCCGTTGTTAGGTCCAGAGGCTTTGGAAGAGATGAGCGTTGCCGTGACTCATATCCGCGAGAAGCTTCGTATCGCTCAGGAGCGGTATGAGAAGTATGCTAATCGGAGAAGGGTGGATCTTGAGTTTTCCGTCAGAGAAGTGTTCTTGAAAGTTTCTCTGATGCCGGGCGTTAAGAGATTTGGAAGGAACCACAAGTTGGATCCCTGGTATGTGGGACCTTTCGAGATTATTGAGCACATCGGAGTGTCAGCTTATAGATTGGATTTTCCCGCTTCCTTCCCAAATGTTCACGATTTGTTTCATATAAGCCAGCTGAGGAAGTGTCTGCATAGTGATCGGCTCTTTCTTGATTCGATGCCCTTATTGCATCCAAATCTGTCGTATGTTGAAGAGCTTGTCTGAATCTTGGAGACTTGGGAGCGTGTGTTGCAGAGGAAGATGATCCCGATGGTTAAGGTGTTGGGTTTTTCTACAACCATACATCGTATGTAGGCGCAGCGGAAATAAAGAGAAAAAACCCAAAAAGATTCAGATTGTCCATGAACATTGAATCAAGAAGTAATGAAAACTACTAGGCATAAATTACCTTAGTGGAGTTGGAACGAATCCGACCTAGGTGCTCCAGGAAGATGAATCCTGTCAGCAGCTATGCGAGAGTCCTCACGTAGAATGATGTCTATGTCTCTACAGTGATCCACACGAGCCGGGAGAAGAACGACTGCACCTTACACGTCCACGAACTGCTAGGTTCGCTCCAGGAAGAACAATCACGGCGACGATCGCCGGAAGGAGGTCTGCGTAGACGAGCGAAATGGCGGAACACTTCCGTCGGCTAGGGTTCGTGAGGCGGAACTCTTCCGTCGGGTCTTCTTCCAGGAGACGTAAGAAGAGCATATTGAACCCTTAAAATGGATCCTATTTATACCCGAAGTATAAAAAGACCTAGACAAATCGCTATCCGCAGTCCATACAGAAGTTTAGGATTTCTGTTACAATTCGTCGAGTTTCCACGGAACAATCCGACGAATTTCGACGAATCATATCAGACGCCAACATTTGCCGAGTTTATAGTTTCTGTAACAATTCGTCGAGTTTCCACGGAACAATCCGACGAATTCCGACGAATTCCGACGAACTCCGACGAATCATATCAGACGGCAACAATTGTCGAGCTAATGATCTCTGTAACAATTCGTCGAGTTTCCACGGAACAATCTGACGAATCATATCAGATGACAACATTTGCCGAGCTTAGGGTCTCTGTAATAATTTGTCGAGTTTCCACGGAACGATCCGACGAATTCCGACGAATCCGACGAATCATATCCGACAAATTCCGAGGAATTCTGACAGCAACATTTGCTTTACCTCCCCGATTCTATATGGTGATTGTTAACCTTTACCAACACAGTCAATCTTCCAACTTCTCCACATGCTCTTATGTGCGACCCTGCAGGCTCATATCGCGTTGGCAGTGACATTACATGTTTGACCACTTCTAGATCACAATGGTAACTCCAACAGCCTCCCACTTGATCTTGAAAGTATCAAACAAAAAACCTCACAAACAATGAGCGGCATCTAGCAATGCATCATTGCTCCCCAAGCAATAAGTGTTCATAACTCATAAGCCTTTATGACCGATGTTCCAGCGTTGTCTTTGTCCCTTTGTCCCTTACATCCGGAAAGAACTAGAGGCATGGACCGTGTCACCCTCATAATAGCTCAATCCAAGTTTCTTGATCTAGAACGGACTTCCAGAGAATGGTGAGCTCAATATCACATATTGACTCAACCAAGCATGGCCATGCATTTCTCAGTCCAATTCCATCAAGGGGCCCATGGATGCAACTCCTGTTATATAGGTGGACAAATCCCATATCTGCTCACACCCAAACACCCAAATGATTCGTAACGTACCCAACGACCACCCTTATCATCAACCTTCTTCAAGGAAGACTTTAGATGACATCAAAGTACGCTCTTCCTCACTCGATGAATGCTGTGACTTTAGGTCAAAGGACCACAACACCATTGTCAAATGAGACCTACTTGTGACACTTTTAAGTAACAATCCACAAAGTAGTCTCAGGTTGGGTCTTTCTAGTACAACTTGTTCACTAACAAGTACCCACGTGATGACTTGATATCACAATATCATGACCTGTGAGAACCGGTCATCAGTCAACACACATGCTAGTATTAATGTATCATCATCACCCTTTGCTTCTACGATGATACCTCGACCAGGGACCTTTTAAGAATGAAGCTTCGAAATCATAGGCTCTCACATTCAAGTCACGTACTTGATGTCCTATGGAAGCGAACATTCTAAGGGTATTTATCACGAATTTTATTCTATCATATAGAAACAGTATATCGTAATAAAAGAACTTGTCATTAATTGTAAAAAGAAATAATTGGTACACAATTCATCATATGAATAAATATTAAACAGCCAACAGAATATATATTTTACATGCAACCCACAAGACTCCCACTAGAGTTGATCACTCAGGTATCGTATACCCATTGATCTAGTATGACCATCATGCTTTCTCTGCGCGAGAGGCTTTGTCAGTGGATCTGCAATATTCTCCTCAGTCAGCACTCTGCAAATGTTCACATCTCCTCGTTCGACAATCTCACGAATAAGATGGAACTGCCGAAGTATGTGCTTAGAGCGCTGATGGGATCTAGGTTCCTTAGATTGTGCAATTGCACCATTGTTATTACAGTAGAGAACTACGGGACCAATAATGCTAGGAACTACATCTAGCTCGCCGATGAATTTCCTAATCCATACAGCCTCCTTCGTTGCATTTGCCGCAGCGATATACTCGGCCTCAGTTGTAGAATCAGCAACTGTCTCTTGCTTAGAACTCTTCCAGCTCACATCTCCTCCATTCAGGCAAAACACAAACCCTGACTGAGACTTCGAATCATCCCTATCAGTTTGGAAGCTGGCATCTGTGTAACCACTTACAACGAGCTCTTCCTTTCCACCATACACCAAGAATACATCCTTAGTCCTTCTCAAGTACTTCAGGATATTCTTTACGGCTATCCAGTGACATTCACCAGGATCAAACTGATACCTGCTAGTCATGCTCAAAGCAAAAGAGACATCGGGTCGAGTACATAACATTGCATACATGATTGACCCAATTGCCGAAGCATATGGAATCAACTTCATGCGGTCCTTATCTTCACAAGATTTTGGACATTTGTCCTTAGAGAGATTTACACCATGAGACATGGGCAAAAATCCTTTCTTGGACTCAAGCATGTTTAACCGCTTCAACACCTTCTCAATGTACGTACTCTGGGTCAAACCCAGCAACTTCTTCGATCTATCTCTATAGATCATAATACTGAGTATGTAAGTCGCTTCACCCAAGTCCTTCATAGAAACGCAGTTCCCTAGGTTGTTCTTAACAACTTTCAGGGTAGGTATGTCATTCCCGATCAACAGTATGTCATCTACATACAATATCAGGAAGACAACAATGCTCCCACTGATTCGCTTGTAAACACACGGTTCATCCTCATTCTTGACAAAACCAAACTCTTTGATCTTCTCATCAAAACAAAGATTCCAACTTCTAGAGACCTGTTTCAATCCATAGATGGACCTGTTCAGCTTGCATATTTTAGTGGCTTCATATGGGGATACAAAACCCTCGGGTTGTGTCATATACACTTCCTCAAGGAGGTTTCCATTTAGGAAAGCCGTTTTGATATCCATCTGCCAGATCTCGTAGTCATAATACGCAGCAATAGCAAGCAATATCCTAATGGACTTTACCATGGCAACAGGGGAAAAGGTCTCATCATAGTCAATACCATGAATTTGCTTGAAACCCTTAGCCACCAGTCGCCCTTTGAATGTTTGTACATTCCCATCCATGTCGGTCTTCTTCTTGAAGACCCACTTGCACCCTATGGGTCGTACCCCTTCAGGTGGTTCCACCAAGTTCCAAACTTGGTTTGTATACATGGAGTCCATTTTGGATTTCATAGCCTCAAGCCATTTGTCGGAGTTCGGTCCATTCATAGCCTCTTGGTAGGTTGCTGGTTCATCATCATGATCCATAAGCAACACATTACCTATTTGAGACACGAGAAATCCATATCTCTCAGGCTCAAATCTTGGTCTACCAGATCTACGTAGGACTTGTGTCTCTTGAGCAGGTTCTCTAGCTACAACATCTTGTAGTCCTGGCTCAGAATCCAATTCTGGTTCATTCACTACTTGTGGTTCTTGAACTCCTTCAAGTTCTACCTTTTGCATCTTTCTTGACAAGAACTCTTTCTCCAAGAAGACACCCATCCTTGCGACAAACACTTTGCCCTCAGACGGTAGGTAAAAGTAATATCCTTTCGTTTCCTTAGGATATCCCACCAGATAACACTTATCTGATTTGGGTTCCAGCTTGTCAGGAATTTGACGTCGTACGTATGCCTCACAGCCCCAAATTTTAATGAATGACATACTAGGACGCTTCCCAGTCCATATCTCATATGGTGTCTTTAGAACAGTTTTCGTCGGAGCGCGATTCAGTGTCATTGCAGCAGTCTCTAAAGCAAAACCCCAAAAACAAACAGGCAAGTCTGCATGACTCATCATCGACCGTACCATGTCTAATAGAGTACGATTTCTCCTCTCAGACACACCATTATGTTGCGGTGTCCTAGGTGGAGTGAGCTGTGATACAATACCACACTCTTTCAGATGATCACGGAACTCATGACTCAGGTATTCGCCACCTCGATCAGATTGGAGTGCTTTAACCTTTTTACCCAATTGGTTCTCCACTTCATTCTTAAACTCTTTGAACTTTTCAAAAGTTTCGGATTTGTACTTAATAAGATACACGTATCCGTATCTACTGAAATCATCAGTAAATGTAACGAAGTAGAAATACCCACCTCTAGCCATAGAACTCATGGGTCCGCATACATCACTATGTACTATACCCAAAAGATCCTCAGCCCTCTCAGTATAACCAGTGAAAGGGGCTTTAGTCATCTTACCTAACAAACAAGACTCGCATCGCTCAAATGATTCATAATCAAATGAGTCCAATAGTCCATCTTTATGGAGCTTGGATATGCGCTTCTCGTTTATATGGCCCAAACGACAATGCCAGAGATATGTAGGATTTGAGTCATTTGTTCTTAGTCTTTTATTATTATCTACATTATAGATCGGATGGTCCAGGTTCAAAACATAAAGACCATTAAACAATTGAGCTACATCATAACAAACATCATTCTTAAATATAGAACAACAATTGTTCTTAATTATAAAAGAAAATCCAATCATGTCTAAGCATGAAATGGATATAATGTTTCTAGTTATGGCCAGAACAAAATAACAATTATTAAGTTCTATTACAAGCCCACTGAGTAAAGAAAGATGGTAAACCCCTACGGCTACAGCAGCAACTCTTGCTCCATTGCCGACGCGCAGGTCCACCTCTCCTTTACTCAACAATCTTCTCCTTTTTAGTTCATGCACATTTGTACAAATGTGAGAACCACATCCGGTATCCAATACCCAAGATGAAGGAGCAGAAAGGTTTATCTCTATAACGTAAATATTCGAAGCGGAAGTCATACCTCCCTTCATTTTCTGCAAACCCTCAATGTACGAAGGACAATTCCTCCTCCAATGACCAGCCTTGCCACAGTGGTGGCATTTCCCTTCCTTCACGGTGCTCTTCTTTTTCAGCGCAGAAGATTTGGGCTCAAGATGTGACTTAGGTCCCACCTTCGTCTTCTTGAAGCACTTGGCCTTACCCTTGCCTTTATGTACCATCAATATGGGACTAGCAGGCTTGGCCTTCTTCATGTTTATCTCGGCAGTTCGCAACATGCCTAGGAGCTCGGGCAGTGTCTTGTCTATTTCATTCATGTTGTAGTTCAAGACGAACTGCTCATAACTATCCGGCAACGATTGCAGGATAAGATCTGTGGCCAACTCTTGACCCAGAGGAAAACCCAGTCTCTCCAGGTTCTCAATATACCCAATCATCTTGAGTACGTGAGTACCAACTGAGTCTCGAGCTCCCATTTTGCACTGAAATAAGGCCTTCGTGACATCGAACCTCTCTTGACGAGCTTGCCCTTGAAACATTTTCTTTAGGTGCTCGTCAATCTCCTTGCACCCCATGTTCTCGTGTTGCTTATGAAGCTTAGAGTTCATGGTGGCAAGCATAAGGCACTCGACGTCTAAGGCATCATCGGTATACTTCTTATAAGCATCCTTATCAACACGGGACGAGTTCCCGGTCGGCACCTCGGGGGCTTCTTCTTCCAAGACGTAGAGCTTTCGCTCTTGCCTGAGAACAATTCTCAGGTTCCTATACCAGTCCATATAGTTCGTCCCGCTAAGCTTGTCCTTCTCAAGGATAGCTCTCAGGGACAAGGTGGAATGTGAACCACTTGTCATGGAATTCTACAAGAATTCATGCAGAATTTAATCAGTACCAAAATTTTAAAATACAACTTATTTTAATTTGGACTTCAATAAAATACTCCCACTATTTTATTCAAATTGATAGCACTCACTATCAATTCGGAGAGTCCATGCGAGCTACTCTCTTAGTGGACAAGATCCGTATTTCACCAACACCACGAGTCCGCTTTGGCGTTCCTCTCATAATGCGGTTATTTAGGTAGGCAACGCTTGCCAATTGCATCCTCATGCAACTCTTGTATGGCCGGTGAATAACTCCTTATTCGCATCCATCATATGGTGCATGCCAACCCTATGCCTCTAGGCACTCAACCTTTGAGGTCACCTAGTTAAGTTAGACCTGATGTCGACAGTGGGATATCACAATTATCCGCTCGCACCCTTACCAAGATAGATTAATGCACCTTGCTTTGGCAAGCCCACACTTCATCGATCGAGGCAGGAAGAGTGTCATCCATCTAAAGGCATCCGAACACTTAATATTTGATGAAGGGATTTTAATAGCAAGTTAACACTTAACCATGATCAACATTTGATCAATGTGCACATCAACAGAAAAACAATCTTTCTAAAATCCACATGCATCCCTTATGTGCACAACATAAGACTATCAACCTTTGATAGACGAAAGGGCTAAAACTGGACATTTAGAACTCTTCCAAATCTTCAGATTTACATGCATTGGACAAAGGCAAAGACAACTCGACTTAAAGCAATAGACAAGCTCGTCTCTCATTGTTGGATTCAAAATCCAAAACAGAACAAGGGTTCATTAACCACTTGAGGGACGGTTACTGCTAAGGAGACAACAATTTCTAACAATTAGAAATTACCACGAAATCCCAAACGTTCCTAGCGGGGTTCCAAGGGGCCGCTCCCCTGGCAGGGTCTTAGGGGCAGAGCCCCTAATGGGGTCCAAGGGGCAGCGCCCCTGGCGGTGGTGCGGGGCAAAGCCCTGTCCAAATTTTTTAAACCACCACCACATTCCCTTGGAAAAATCATCAACTTTTGATGTTCCAGGAAGAAATCTTGACATTTTGAACGCTTCCAAATACCTAGATTTGCACGTACTAGAATAACCTAACTTCTGAAACAACATTCATGACCAGAACCTGGCTCTGATACCACTGTTGGGTTTTTCTACAACCATACATCGTATGTAGGCGCAGCGGAAATAAAGAGAAACAACCCAAAAAGATTCGGATCGGCCATGAACATTGAATCAAGAAGTAATGAAAACTACTAGGCATAAATTACCTTAGTGGAGTTGGAACGAATCCAACCTAGGTGCTCCAAGAAGATGAATCCTGTCAGCGGCTATGCGAGAGTCCTCACGTAGAATGATGTCTATGTCTCTACAGTGATCCACACGAGCCGGGAGAAGAACGATTGCACCTTGCACTTCCACGAACTGCTAGGTTTGCTCCAGGAAGAACAATCACGACAACGATCGCCGGAAGGAGGTCTGCGTAGACGAGCGAAACGGTGGAACACTTCCGTCGGCTAGGGTTCGTGAGGCGGAACTCTTCCGTCGGGTCTTCTTCCAGGAGACGTAAGAAGAGCATATTGAACCCTTAAAATGGATCCTATTTATACCCGAAGTATAAAAAGACCTAGACAAATCGCTATCCGCAGTCCATACAGAAGTTTAGGGTTTCTGTTACAATTTGTCGAGTTTCCATGGAACAATCCGACGAATCATATCAGATGGCAACATTTGCCGAGTTTATAGTTTCTGTAACAATTCGTCGAGTTTCCACGGAACAATCCGACGAATTCCGACGAATTCCGACGAACTCCGACGAATCATATCAGACAGCAACAATTGCCGAGCTAATGATCTCTGTAACAATTCGTCGAGTTTCCACGGAACAATCCGACGAATCCGACGAATCATATCAGATGGCAACATTTGCTGAGCTTAGGGTCTCTGTAATAATTCGTCGAGTTTCCACGGAACGATCCGACGAATTCCGACGAATCCGACGAATCTTATCCGACAAATTCTGACGAATTCCGACAGCAACATTTGCTTTACCTCCCCGATTCTATATGGTGATTGGTAACCTTTACCAACACAGTCAATCTTCCAACTTCTCCACATGCTCTTATGTGCGACCCTGCAGGCTCATATCGCGTTGGCAGTGACATTACATGTTTGACCACTTGTAGATCACAATGGTAACTCCAACATAAGGTTCTTTGGAAGAATCAGGGTGTCGAAAGCACAACATGGGAGCTGGGGTCTGCCATGAGAGAGACTCATCCTAGAATCTTATCTTAAATTTCGGGTAAATCTCCTGTCAGGTAACCTTTGGATTTGATTATGTATCACTCTTGATCTTCAGATTTCAAGTTTCGTGACGAAACTTCTTTTTAGGGGGAGTGACTGTAACGCCCCTGATTTTTGTTAATTATTTACGTTGCCGCTGTGACGTAATTTTGGCGTAAGGGCGTTACGTCAACTCGTCAGGTTTAGTGTTGAGCCTTAGCTTAGTTAAAGTTTGTAATTTAGATTGAGCGTGCGAGATTTCACGTCGTTTCGAGCTATAGAGAAGATTTTGAGTAGTTATTAAGATCTTAGCTTCGGGAGGCTTTATCCCAAGTTTGGCTCGTCGAAATTGAATTCTGACTTCGCCGTTGGATTCGTAGCGCCGAATTTCAGTTTAGGAGCGAATTTCGTAGAAGTCCAAGGTGATTTAGTCGTCGTCGTAGTTTAAATAGAATGGGATAATTATTAATTATTACATTTTTATTTTTGCATGAAATTCTTCGAGTGACTTCGAAGAACTCTGCGTTCAACGAACTCGAGGTGAGTTGCGTTCAACGAACTCGAGGTGAGCTGCGTTCAACGAACTCGAGGTGAGATGCATTCTACGAACTCGAGGTGAGATGCGTTCGACGAACTCGAGGTGAGCTGCGTTCGATGAACTCGAGGTGAGCTGCGCTAGACGAACGCGAGGTGAGCTGCGCTCGATGAACTCGAGGTGAGCTGCATTCGACGAACTCAAGGTGAGCTGCATTCGACGAACTCCTGGTGAGCTGCATTCGACGAACTCCTGGTGAGCTGCATTCGATGAACTCGAGGTGAGCTGCGTTCGACGAACTCGAGGTAAGCTGCATTCGATGAACTCAAGGTAAGCTGCGTTCGACGAACTCGAGGTGAGCTGCATTCGACGAACTCCTGGAGGCTGCGTTCGACGAACTCCTGGAGGCTGCGTTCAATGAATTCCTTGAATTCGAAGAGCTGCCTTGTTCTCGGCGAGCAATTTAAGCTATATATATAATAAGCTTAGGTTTTATCTTTTTTTTCATCTCTTTCCCCGTTCGGCCGACCAAGAGTTCTATCGGGCGAGAGAGCGGGAGCGGCGTGTCGTGGAGCTTCCGGCCGGCGATTTCTAGGGCTGTTGTAGTCAGAATCGCGTTTGGAGATTAGATTTGGAGAGCTTTCGGTGGGATCTTCGTTCTACTGGTAAGCTTTTTTCGTTTCGTGGATTTTTGGAGTTATGGTAGTGACCTAATTCCTCTTTTTGATCCGAAAAGTTTCAGGATTTCGTGCTCGGGTGAGTTCTTGGCCGATCCATAGCTTTTGGAGCGGAGATCTTCGTGTTTGCAAGGTTTAAGGCAAGTGGCAAATTTCTCCTTCTCTTTCGTTGTTGAAGTTTTGTTTCTTGCTTGAGTTCATTTTGCATTGCTTAACTCTTGACCTTGTGGTGTTTCTTGGTTAATCTTGACTTTTGAACTCTCTTATGATCTCACCTTAAACGTCTAGAATTCTCCCTAGGAAAATCTGTATGCTTCCTAGACCTCCTCCCTATTTTAATGAGGAATACTTTGACTTCTCGAGAAACTGTAATCCTGCCTTGGGGATTTCTCGAGAGATTTCATCTCCTGCCTTGAGATTTCTCGAGAACTACAAATCCTG
The DNA here is from genome assembly GCA_033032865.1 of Dactylorhiza incarnata. Classification (NCBI taxonomy): domain Eukaryota; kingdom Viridiplantae; phylum Streptophyta; class Magnoliopsida; order Asparagales; family Orchidaceae; genus Dactylorhiza; species Dactylorhiza incarnata. The sequence goes on from JAWHQI010000003.1 coordinate 21,299,354, forward strand.
CCATGAGGATTTCTCGAGAAATAGCATCTCCTGCCTTGTGATTTCTCGAGAACTACAAATCCTGCCTTGAGGATTTCTCGAGAACTACAATTCATGCCTTTGGGACATCTCGAGAGTCCAATTCTCTGCCTTTGCTCTCTCGAGAACCATTTGTTCTTAGTCATTGAGTTCTCGAGAACTATAAGTTCTTTGCTTTTGATTCCTCGAGAATTGCCCTTTTGTTTCTTAGTGTTTGAGCTGTGCCTCCAGTTTCTCCTCCTCTTCGAAATCTCGTACCCGTTGTGGTTAAGTAACTTATGTCTTCTCTTATGAATCAAAAGCAAAGAACTGGATGTTAGTTGTAATTAATTCTCGTAATCTTAGGGTATCCTGGTGATTGTTTTCTCGGGCTTCGTCCCGTGCCGTAATTAAAGAATTAATTAATTAGAACCATTGCCTTTGTCCTTACACGGTGGGTCGTGTTTTGGGGGGGCAGTGGGGAATTGTTGTAGCCTTGCACGGTGGACATTTTAGTGGTGAACCGCAGGCTTGGCCTGTGGTCCCGTGGGCCGTGTTTGGGTGGTTTGGGATAGTGAAACCCCCACCCGTATTTGGCTTTGGGTGGCAGAGGATAAAGGACCGCCCCCGCTTAATTTGAGCTGACCAGTCTCTTTAAATAAATTTAACAAGATAAATGGACTTTACTTGTATCTCTTTTGGTATTGGGTGCACTTGGTGCATTGTTTAGTTTTGTGCTTGGAGCTTCCTTTCCTATAAGTGTCGGGCTTGGGTTGGTACCCCTTATGCCTTATTTACTTTACTACTTATTTTTCTGCCACTTGTAAATTCCTTGATGAGGCGTTCTTTGTTTTATTGAATGCCTCAGGTTCAGAGCCTTAGCGGCTAGTGGTGTAGCCCGGAGTCTTCGGGAGTTTTAGTTGCTATTTTACCCTGCAGTTGCGAGGTAGTTGTTGTTAGTTTTCTTCTTGTGTTCAGACATGCTAGTTTGGAGCCAACGGGTTAGTGTCAGGTTGTTGACGCTGTTGGAGCCTATGTTCCGCATCTCTTGGTTTGAGAATAACAAATATCGTGTTGTATTTGATCTAGTATTTTGTGTGTTTATAGTGTGCAGGTTGTACAGGAACTATAGCTACACATTCCTTGAATAGTATACTGAATGGAGATGACTCTCTGGAAAGAGAGCTAATGCCCTGCGTTAGCTGTTAATGCCCTGCGTTAACATCCGTTGAGAAGGAATCCGTCGAGAAGAAATGTCGTCGAGAAGAAATCCATTGAGAAGGCATAGAGAAGGCAGAGACAATGCCAGGCGTTAGTACTTAACGTCGGCGCTAGCCGTTTGACAAACTTTGCTCTCCGTTTGATGAAATTCCGCCTGAAGAAACTGCGTTCGACGAATAGGACCTGCGTTCGACGAACTAGACCTGCATTCGATGAACTGGACCTGCGTTCTTCGAACTGGACCTGCGTTCGACGAACTGGACCTGCGTTCGACGAACTGGACCTGCGTTCGACGAACTGGACCTGCGTTAGACGAACTGGACCTGCGTTCGACGAACTGGACCTGCGTTCGACGAAATGAGAAGGGCGATCGACGAATTTGAAGGAGAATGACTCAACACCAGCATTGACCCTTAACACCCGCATTGAATCCACAAACTGCCACGATCTAGACGGTTGCGGTTTTTCCGTTCGACGAAGGGTGCGTTCGACGAAGGAGCGTTCGAGGAAATTTGTTTTCATTCGACGAAATTTTGTTCAGCCATGCTCCCGAGTTTATGCATGATCTCAGCAACTGCCTCACTAACGCCGCGCATTAGCCTTAACGCACGCTTTAGCTTCCGAGGCTATTTTAAAGTACAACTCCTCTCATTCAAAAGAAAAAAAGAGATGATTCCAGAATTCTGATACTTTGGAGAGAGGTTCGTGTACAACAAATTAAGAGATCTCCCTCGGGCTAACATGAAGATCTAAAGAAGATTTTGAAGGAGAAGGTCTACAACGCATATTCCATATGAAGGACGATCGTTTCAAGAACGTCAACATCTACATCGACTTCGTCTTCACCTTCAGAATTTCTTGGGGAGTTTCTCTTTACTTATCTTGTAATCTTTTATTTTTCTCCTTGTATTTTGTGTGGAGAAATCGTTCGGTGAGAACATCGGATTCTGGGAAGGATTCAGTGGATAAATTCGCCTTGTGTTGGCGACTAGGTCCTTGTGAGGCTTAGGGGGTAATTCACCGCCTTGTGCGTGGCAACTAGGTCGAGGGTAGATCTAGGGGGAGTCTAGAGGCCTCATCTGGGGATAGATAGGCTATAGCCAACCGGTCCTTGGGAGAAGGACCGGTGAAACAACAAAAAGAGTTTTTTTTACATATTTTCGCCTTGATTTCTAGCGTTATAGAAATTAAACATTTGTGTATTCAATTTATTATGAAATAAAATCATGTCTCTTAATGTTCTATTCAATTGATTTTATTTCCTCTTTGAGAATGTTTTAATTTCTATTTCCATCAAAGTATTAAATTTAACATTTTTATAATTATCTTTGAAATACAATAATAATTTTCATTATATCTGATGTTCAGAAATTGTATTTCATTTAAGATTTCATAAGTAAAATTACTGTGGCAATCTTTTTGTTCTGAAGAATATTCTCTGGAGAGCTAACGCCCAGCGTTAAGACTTAACGCCAGGCGTTAGCAACAGTAAACAAAAAGTTTGTTTCAATTATTTAAGAAGGAATCTTCAATATAATCTTATATGGAATATTTTAATATATTTTCTTATAAAATATTCTGAAACTTCAGTTGCAAACTCTAATATTATTAATTAAGATTTAAATTCCATAAAACCCTTATTCACCCCCCCCCCCTCTAAGGGCGCCGTAAGATCCAACACGTGGTATCAGAGCTAGGTTATTCCAATACGGCTTCACAACCGGGAATAATGGCGATTCATGATCTCGTATCTTCTAGAGGGGATAATTTTTATGAAAATGAAAAATCATTATGTCCACCATTATTTATGGGTGAAAATTATAATGGGTGGAGAATACTTATGGAAAAATTTCTTAAATCCTTGGATATTGAAGTTTGGAATATTACAATTAAAATGCCACCAAATATTTTAAATAAAAATGAAATGTCTTTAAATGCCAAATGAATAGTCTATATTGTGCATTAGATCAAAATATTTTCAAACTTATTTATACACTTCCTAATGCTTATGAAGTTTGGAAATTTCTTGAGAATTGTTATAGTCTTCCTTCCGCAGATGATGAATATGAGCAATTCCTTATGGATCCAAGAGAAGAAGACAACGTCATAATATTGGACTCAATTGATGGCAACACATCAAGCAAAAGAGAAGATGGAAATTCAACTATGGAAGAGGAATGTGAAGAAAATGTCAAAGGAACCCTTGGTTCAAATCTTGTCTCATCCCATAGCAATGTAAGAAATTCTAAATCCTCTCTCTTTGTAAGAAATTCTATTTCTACACTACATATGCTTAATATTGCTAAACGTAGAATTAAAAATTCGAAAGATGCTAATTTAAAACTACATTTAGAAAATAAAACTTTAAAAGCAAATGCTAAAGTAGAATTAAGTATTAATGTGTTAAATTCTCATTCATACTCTTTAATTAAAAATGCTAAACCTTGTTTTGATTATAATACTTTTAAAGAAGAACTCAAGGTTTTAGAAAAAGGACTTTTAAATTCAAAAGAGCATAATGAAAAATTGATAAAAGAAAATGATAATTTAAAGGATAAACTAGAATCATTAAAAATGTTTATTCAAAACTTTTCGTATAATAAAACATCTTTTGTTTCTAGTTTATCAAATTATCAAAAGTCTAAAAGCTTAACTTCATAATATAAGAGTATGTCTATAAGAAAGAGTGGAAATGAAAATCATCAAAATAAGAACCAATCATTTAAAACATATTGTAACCCACTCTTTCAACATTCAATTCTTAAGAAAGACCATCATTCTTATAAACTCTCAAAGAATCAATATAATAAAATTCATTATGATTATCAACATCAATGTATTTTGAAAAATAATTTGAATAAACATAAATCCCAAATGAATTATTTTTCGAACAACTATCATTCCAAAAAGATGTCAAATAATCATAATATGAATTTAAACGACGATAAACAACCAAAGTATGAATGGAGGACCAAAATTAAAAATTAAACACTAACTCCATTTATAAAGGCCCATTCATCAGTATCTCTCCAAAAGCCTACACGATGTATTTGGGTACCCAAGGGAACCATCACACATGGTCCCCTTTGGATACCTAAATCTCTCATTCACTAGGAATCATTGTATTGCATGAAGTAGAAATAAATTAAAAATGAAATATCATTACTCTACTTCATGATATGCTTAATTGCCTTTTCTTTTGTTTATTTATTTATTTTTTGAGCCAACACACTATGATCACTTTATATATCATAAGATATGACTTTCATTTTAAGCCTAATGTTTAACAAATCAAATTGAATTAAATTGAATATAAAGTCATAATTTTTAAGTGATCTATCTTTCCTTTTTATATATTTTATCCTTTTTAAATCCATTGCCTATAAATGTCTTATATTATCATTATAAATTGAATGCTAAATTTTCTAAATGATATTATCAAGACTAATGAAATTACTTTCAAAATTGGATTTAAATGGATTTTTAGGGGTCTTAGGCTAAAATATTAAATGCACAACTTATTGCTTATTTGTCTATTTTTCATTGCTGTATATAATAGTCCCTATATTGAAAATCATAAATCGAGAAAAATCAGAATCAAATAATATCAAAAACAATGTGTTTTAAAATCAAATATAGTAACTCTGTTGCTAACGCCAGGCATTATCACTAACGCTGGCGGTAGCATATTTTCCTAAAAATGCTGATTTCTCTATTATATTTTGAAAAATTATTTTACTGTGTTAAGTATCATTTTCTTCTACTTTCAGATAACCAAAACAATTTTGTTTGTCTCTTTAAAAGGATGAATATGAACTATACACACACCACCATGACCTATTAATATCCTATGCTAAAATTCATTATTATCATATATCATAATTCATGATCAATCAAGAATTATCATAAATCAACCTTAGGAATTATGAAATATATGACGGCTATTGGTATTATAGTTTCATATCTTATTTTGTGTGTGTAATTTGTATCTCTATTGTTTGCATGTATCGCATTATCTTTAGACCTAAGAATTAACTTGATATCAACAAGATGAAATCAAATAGAATTGTCACTTATTTTTAGGTCTATGAAAATTCAAAACTCTTTGTATGAATACATGCAATTCAATTATATATTTGTCCGATTTTACTTAGCTTTGCACCATATTGTCCTAACTCATCACACTAGCATTATCACTTACCATAGGAAGAAATCAATATCCATGCTAGTTATATCTTGCAATGCTAAAGTAAATTATATCATTAAAATCTGAAAATCATATTTTCCTTTGTAGTTATTTGCATGAATAAAACTTTTCTAAATGGATTTAAAATTAACAATCTTCGATAAAATTGCAAATCCAAAACTAATCATGCAATTATTCCATAGTTAATATATTTAAGGCTTACACGCTTAGTATGTCCATAATCATTAAACCTATGACATGTGTCTCACAATAGCGAAGGTGTAGGATTGTGTGCATTAGAGACCTAACCTCTAAGTCATGTCTTGTCCTTAACCGGGGAGGGATCCAATGGGTCCTTGAGAGGCACTAGGGGGAAAGAGTGCTAGGTTGAGCATCATCTTTTGTATGCATATGGGATTAACACCCCAACCTACAACATGCGTGCAGCTCCTCATGCCCATCCGTCACTTAGTACGGGGCTAGAGTCTAATCATGTTATTGAGGTATCTTGATCTTAGATATACTTATATTATATTCATTGGATGAACATTATCTCACTCTTTATACATAAATCATGCATATTTGTTTTTGTTCTAACATTACATCTTGTATTTGCATATTTTATTATTTTGAGCTTTAATGATTTTACAAAACATAAGTACTTAAAAAATCACCAAAAACATGCTAAAAGAGCCTTCAAATCTAATCAATATACTCTGAAATTTCAACTGAAGGAAGGCCTCTTTATAATACAAATGAATTTTGAAAAACATTTTTCAAAAATTAAAGAAATGAAGTTCTGTTTTGGCGTTAAGAAGTTAACACCTGGCGTTAGCTCCTTTGCACCAAAATATATATTTTTTGTTTTTGAATTATTTCTGGTATTATTTTAATATTTTGTGTGTGTTTTATTTCTCTGTTTGTAAAAAGTTTTCTATCTTTTTATTTCCTTTAAAACAAAATTTTATTTTTAAAAAAAAAATTATTATATGTATTTTCATATGCATTATTTCTCTGGCATAGAATATAATTTACTGAAAGGGCTATTAAAGACTTCTATGTTTTCCAGAGAATATATATAAGAAAACAAATACAAAATTACAAAACAATTTCAAAGAACAAAAATATGTTTTTCTTTATGTGTGTTTATTGTTTTGTGCATATATACAAAAAAATTCTAAAAATTTATAAAAACTGATTGTTATTCATTGCCATTGTCAAGGATGATTAATTATATCAATTAAAGATTAAATACAAAGTTTAATTTAACTTTCAAGTTTCTTAAAAAAACATTGTTTTGTATTTATCATGCCTTGAATATTATCTTGTTATGTGCAATGAAATTGATTGTAGATAAACATGTGTAGAAACGCTTAGCATGCCTCTAAGTATGAGTTATGTATTATGTTTGATAATGATTCATTCACTCACTTATTTCTGATAACCTACATGTGTTTACAATCTTATTCTTACATGATTGTGTAGTGTAATAACATAAATAATTAAAATGCTTAAATAGATTACCTACACAACATTGAATTGGATATTACAATTCTTTGTCTTTCATGCACTTATTCATTAGAGAATTGTGGTTTAAAATGCTATGTTTGCAATACAAGTGAATTCAGAGTCCTTTGTCACTAAACTAAAAAATAAATAATAAATGACAAGGAAAACTCCACCAAGCACTACTCACCCTCCTGATAAGTCTTAATGAGCATTGTGAGGTTGAGCACTTTGGCTAAGAATTGTTAAGTGACTTGTAGCAAACAATTTATACACCACTTCTCTTAGTACGCCGGATCATAAAAAATTGAAAATAAAGCTAAAAAGTATAAAAGTGATCCCCAAGCACTACTTTGCACCCTGATAAGTTTTAATAAGCATTGTGTGTGCAGAGCACCTTGGTAGTGGTACAATTTATTCATGTGCATTGAAATAGTGTGGAAGTAATATTATTTGTGTATTTTAATGTTGTGTTATTTCATTATATATGTCATGTGTTTTTGATTGGTTCACTTGTATACTTTATCAAAACACTACTTTGTACACATCATTATCTTTCATAAAACTTCTACTCATGAGAATTGGATCCTAATGCTCATCTACTTAAATCTCTACAAACTTATTTAAATGCCCTAGATAACAAAGCATGATCGCTACAATGTTTATGTTTACTTGAAATGCAAATTTTATTACATTGTAGTTTGTGTATCTTTTCTTGATATTATGAAATCATGCTTGCAATATTATCTTAATGGAATAGCATCTCTTCAATCTTTAACTTAAACATCATGCTTATTCTTCTGATAAGTTTACCACTTATGCTCATTCATGTCTATTATTTTTAACACCATGGTTTCAACAAGTGGTATCTTAAAATAAGAATGCTTATTTTATCATGTCAGTTATGTTGCTTACTACTTTATTTTACATCATGCTTATATTTTTCTCAACAAGTAGTATTTAACAAACTTTTGATTGCATCCTATTTTTCTTCTCGACATAGAACATAATACTCCTTCTTGCATACTCTCACCTAAACCCTCTTTTGGCACTACCAAAAGGGGAGATTAAATTGCATAAATCTAATATTTAGGGGGAGTGCATGATAATGATATTAAACTCAAAAAAGGGGTATATTTGTAGGGGGTAATCATATAGGAGGTGCATACACAATCATATGCTCGATCATGAAAAACCTTCAATAAGTGGTTCCTTATCTATATTAAAAGATATACACTCATCCCTACCCACTTTTGTTAATAACAAAGGGGGAGAAGAAATTGAGAAATCTAGTAAAATAGATATTTAGGGGGAGTAAATTATAAGAGAACACTTATGTAGGGGGAGGACTTCATATAGAAAGAGTATGCATTATTGCTATCAAATCTATCATGCTTTTAACCTGTTATTCATGCATATCTTATTACCGCACTTATCTATAAACACAAATGGTTTTAAGTTCACTAATTTCTCATACAGGTATTTGTTATTATCAAAATGGGGAGATTGTTGGAGCATATGTTTCGCATCTCTTGGTTTGAGAATAACAAATACCGTGTTGTATTTGATTTAGTATTTTGTGTGTTTATAGTGTGCAGGTTGTACAGGAACTATAGCTACACATTCCTTGAATAGTATACTGAATGGAGATGACTCTCTGGAAAGAGAGCTAACACCCTGCGTTAGCTGTTAACGCCCTGCGTTAACATCCGTTGAGAAGGAATCCGTCGAGAAGAAATGTCGTCGAGAAGAAATTCGTTGAGAAGGCAGAGAGAAGGCAGAGAGAAGGCAAAGACAATGCCAGGTGTTAGTACTTAACGCCGGCGCCAGCCGTTTCACGAACTTTGCTCTCCGTTCGACGAAATTCTGCCTGAAGAAACTGCATTCGACGAACAGGACCTGCGTTCGACGAACTGGACCTGCATTCGACGAACTGGACCTGCGTTCGACGAACTGGACCTGCGTTCGACGAACTGGACCTACGTTCGATGAACTGGATCTGCGTTCGATGAACTGGACCTGCGTTCAACGAACTGGACCTGCATTCGATGAACTGGATCTGCGTTCGACGAAATGAGAAGGGCAATCGACGAATTTGAAGGAGAACGACTCAACGCCAGTTGATAAGTAGTATTTTTATAACTTTTTTAATAGAAAATTTTGTAAATATTTAATATGAATTTTCCTTTTTTATGTCAATTTTAGGTTATAAGTAGTTCTTTTTGTAATTTTGATTCTAACTTAGCTTAATTTCAATATTTGCAGAATTTTGGGACAAATCGGGAAAAATAGCATGTCACGCCCTCGGTCACGCCCGTGACCCAGGGCGTGTAACCTGAAGATCAGTCCAGAATCGATGCCACGCTGTTTGAACCAGTCCACCCCAAGTCACGCCCCAGGTCACGCCCGTGACCCAAAGTCACGCCCGTGACCGGGGGCGTGTAATCTTAGAATCTTCCACGTAGAGCCGTCGTCGAGACGTGGAGCTGCAGTCGAGAAGTCAACTTGAGTCACGCCCGTGACCCACATGTCACGGCCGTGACTTGCCCGCGTGATCTCTGCTTTGCCGCCGCGCCAAATTCCAGCCCACGCCGCATTTAATGCAGTCGTCCAAAGTCACGGCCGTGACCCGACATGTCACGCCCGTGACATGTCACTTTTCGCCGCGCCGTCCAAAAAGCCCACGCCGCTGTCGGATCTGATGTGAATAGTGCAGTCACGCCCTTGGTCACTCCCGTGACCGAGGGTGTGTAATCTGAAATTTTTTCCTATAAATTCAGAGGTTCTCCTTGAGTCCAGGGTTCAGAATTTTGGAGTGGGGGAGGTGCTGCTGGAGCCAATCCTGAGTATTTTTCACTTTCATGTTCATGTTCATGTTTCTTTCCTTTCATGTCCTCTTCTTTTTTCTCATGTAATGTACTAGCTTTCTTTCAATGCAATAGCCTAGTTTAAGTTTGTAACTTTATTTCTTCTAGCTTGCAATCTCCTTTCTTAAGGTTTGTAATAGTTTTCATTTAAATAAAAATTAGTTTGCTCTCTTTATTTGTCTTCCCCTTCCTTAGCTAATTTTTCTTATTATGGAATTTCATTTTTCTTTCTCTTCCCCCTCCACCATGATTAACTAATCCTCATTAGTACTCAATCAAAATGATCCGAGGATGAGATGGACAAGTTATGATTTTCTAAAGTTTTCTTTTTCCATTTTTATAAACGCTTGAATTACCCCTGATTTTTAATTAGTGAGGCCATATTATCGATGTATGGTTTTTGCTTATGTTTTCATACTTAGTTAGTCTAGAGGCTCAAGGTATGAATCGATCACCCAAGGGTAAAGAGAGTTGCACGCACCCCTCGAGAGAGGATGACGTAAATCTCCTGGATTGGAGTCAAATCCAATAGCGGGGTTCACTTCGTAAAGCAAGTTTTAGGTAATCGATTATAGGACGAGAGTCCGGTTGATTTTTCCTAATCTTAGTTGGGCATTAACCTCGAGAGAGGCATGTTCGAGCTTCGGGAACCTCCACGGTCAAGTAGTTCAATTTAAACGGAATTAGATTTATTCTCTTTTCACTTGTCTATTCTCACTCTAAGGTGACTTTTGATTGAGTACTAGCCTCTTTTATCATCATCTAAACCCTTAATTTAGCTTGCAATTTCTCTTTTTCTAGCTAAGTAACCAAAACCCCAAAATATCATTAGATAAGATAATAGTGACTTTCCTCAAAGTAGAAGTAATCAACGCGCCCTGTGGAATAAGACCTTGGTATTTCTTAATATCCTATACTATAGACGATAAGGTATACTTGCCTTTATCGGATATAGATTGGAGGGAATTCTCAAACCTTCACTAAATTTCAAAACCGCAAAATCAATATCAAGTTTTTGGCGCCGTTGCCGGGGACTTTGCGTAGATATTTTGAAAAGAGGATAGCTATTAATTTTATCATGCTTCTTTTTATTTTATTTTGCTTTTTCTAAATTTCAAAAAGAAAAAAAAATTTAGTTTTTCTTCTTCCTTTCTTCTCTTTTTAGTGTATGACCCGAGGTAGCACTTCGATTCTTCCTTTTGATCCGTAGATCGAGCGAATCCTTTTGAGGCACCGCCGTTCTCGTTATCAGGGAAATCAAATAGAATCCGAAGAGTCGATCGGGGACACTAACACAGCGAATATGAATCATAATCTTGATCCTCCTAATCTTAACGAGCCAAATCTTGATGAGGACGCGCAACAGACCATGTCCTATTATGCGCGGCCAAATTTGGAAGGCACACAATCGAGTATTGTTTGCCCCACGGTGGCGAACAATAATTTTGAGATCAAGTCCAGCATCATACAAATGGTGCAACAATCGGTGACCTTTGATGGTCAACCGGACGAGGATCCTAATTCGCATATCTCTTACTTTCTTGAAATTTGCGACACTTTTAAGATCAATGGCGTCACCGATGACGCCATTCGATTACGTCTTTTTCCTTTTTCTTTGCGGTCTAAGGCCAAGCAGTGGCTGGGCTCCCTACCTAGGGGATCCATCACTACATGGGCCGAAATGGCGGAAAAATTTCTTAATAAATATTTCCCGCATTCAAAGACCGCTAAATTGCGCACGGATATTGCGTCATTCATGCAAATCGACACGGAGACTCTCTATGATACATGGGAGCGCTTCAAGGAGCTTTTGCGTCGATGCCCTCACCACGCACTTGCCACTTGGCAACAAGTGCAAATATTTTATAATGGCTTAAATCTCCAATCGAGGCAAATGATTGATGCGGCCGCCGGGGGGACATTAAATAATAAAACCCCGGTCGCCGCTCAAGAGCTTTTCGAAGAGATGGCCACAAATGCGTACCAATGGAACATGCCCCGAGCGCAGCCTAATAAGCCGGCCGGAATTTTTGAATTAGACGCAAACGCGAATTTGGCTTTACAAGTTGAGCGCTTAACAAAGCAAGTGGCGGAGATGTCTGCTTCCTCCGCCACTCCTCCTTGGGCTAATAATGTTTTAATTGAAGAGCAAGTTGATTACATGGGAAATCCACCTCGGCCTTCCTATAACCCGAACACCGCTCCGTATAATAACACCTACAATGCGGGTTATAGGAATCATCCGAATTTCTCATGGAGCAATCAAGGAAATGCTCAGCGTCCCTTAAATTCAAATCAACCTACAAATCAACTTCTTAATTTAACTCCCCCTCCAATTTTTAATCCACCCGGTTTTCCACCGCAACAACAAAAGCCCTCTCCGCTTGAAGAGGCTTTTGCAAAATATGTTGCTACAAATGAAACGAACATCCGGAACCTCACCGGATCGATCAAAAATTTAGAGAACCAAGTGGGCCAGCTAGCAAAGATAATCTCCGAGCGCCCGCAAGGAGCCCTTCCGGGAAACACGGAGCCAAACCCAAGGGAGAGCGCAAACGCGATTACACTCTGAAGCGGGAAGGAGGTGGTTTCAAAACAGGACGAACCCATGGTAACTTCCTCCCCTCCCCCTCCTCCTATTTTATCTTCGAATTTACCTGCTACGTTAGCTCCGCGCGCTTCTACTTCTAATATTCCGTATCCATCTAAGTTTAAAAGCGAGAGAGCCGAAAAGAATTATAAAAAGTTTTTAGATATTTTAAAGCAAATTCACATTAATGTACCCTTCTGCGAGGCTATCTCTCAAATGCCTAAATATGTGAAATATCTTAAGGAGTTGCTCTCCAATAAGAAAAGATTAGAAGATATTTCGCATATTTCTTTGAACGCAGAATGCTCCGCGGTTGTACTCAACAAATTGCCTAGAAAAGTGAATGACCCGGGACGGTTCTCCATCCCGTGTTTATTTGGCAATTCGTTAGTAAAACACGCTTTAGCGGATCTGGGAGCAAGTATCAATCTCATGCCCTTGTCACTATTTAAGAAGCTAGGTCTAGGAAATCCAAGCCCCACTCGAATGAGTATTCAATTAGCGGATCGCTCTTTAAAATATCCGGTAGGAATAGTGGAGGACGTGCTCGTCAAGGTCGACAAGTTCATCTTTCCGGTGGACTTTGTCATTCTTGACATCGAAGAGGATGCCGAAGTACCCCTCATACTCGGCCGCCCCTTCCTTGCCACCTCTCGAGCCATTATTGACGTAAGTAACGGAAAGCTCCTCCTACGGGTTGGAGACGATGAAGTTTCTTTCGGCATAAATTCCTCGATGCGGAACACATTAGAAAACGACGATTCGTGTTTTTACCTGGAAGAGTGTTGGGAATTCAATTCACCTCCCGAGTTAGTCTCCACCTCGAGTCACTAGTCCGAACTCGACGAGCTCTTTTGTCTGGAAGAAGAAGAAGTCACTCGTTTCACACCACCCGAACCACTATTTTTAGAAAAATTGAAAATCAAAACTTCTTATGAAGAGCCACCCGTTTTAGAACTAAAGCAACTCCCCCCTCACCTTAAGTATTTATTTTTAGAAAAAGAGTCGAAGCTACCCGTCATCGTTTCATCCGAACTTAGCAACTCGGAAATTTCTGAGTTAGCTATTGTCTTAAGAAAGCACCGCCATGCAATTGCGTGGCAAATTTCAGATATTAAAGGTATAAACCCTTCCTTCTGCACCCATAAAATCTTTCTCGAAGATAATTCCCAAAATTTGGTCCAGCCTCAACGGCGGCTAAACCCTAACATGAAAGAAGTCGTTAAGGCCGAAGTGATCAAACTATTAGACGCGAGAATTATCTACCCGATATCGGATAGTACTTGGGTTAGCCCAGTACAAGTCGTACCGAAGAAAGGAGGCGTTACGGTAGTAACTAACGAGAATAACGAGTTGATCCCAACCCGTACTGTTACGGGTTGGCGGATGTGCATCGATTACCGAAAACTAAATGATGCCACACGTAAGGATCACTTCCCTCTACCGTTTATTGATCAAATCTTAGAGCGCCTTTCAGGTCACTCATACTACTGTTTTCTCGATGGTTTGTCGGGATATTTTCAAATCCCAATTTCGCCCGACGACCAACAGAAAACCACTTTCACTTGTCCCTTTGGCACCTTCGCTTATCGAAGGATGCCATTTGGTCTTTGTAACGCGCCAGCTACATTTCAAAGATGTATGTTGGCGATATTTGACGAGTTAGTAGAGGAGGTGATGGAAGTGTTTATGGACGACTTTTCTGCATTCGGAAACTCATTTAAAAATTGTTTAAAAAATCTTGAGCGCGTGTTGCAGCGATGCGAGGAAACAAATTTAGCACTTAATTGGGAGAAATGTAATTTTATGGTCAAGGAAGGATTAGTCCTTGGTCATAAAATTTCGTGCATGGGGATCGAGGTCGATAGGGCTAAGATTGAAGTGATTGAAAAACTCCCCCCTCCAACAAACGTAAAAGCTATTCGTTGTTTCCTAGGGCACGCAGGGTTCTATCGGCGCTTTATACAAAATTTTTCCAAAATCACAAAGCCGTTAACCCATCTTCTTGAAAAGGAATCCTCATTTATTTTTAGCGATGAATGCCATTTGGCCTTTAAACTTATCAAAGAAAAACTTATAAACTCCCCGATTCTAGTCGCGCCGGATTGGTCGCTCCCTTTTGAAATCATGTGCGACGTGAGTGACATTGCGGTTGGTGCCGTTTTAGGCCAACGGGTGAGTAAGTATTTCCACCCTATTTATTATGCGAGCAAAACACTCACGTCGGCACAAGCGAATTACACCACTACCGAAAAGGAGCTTCTAGCGATCATTTTTGCCTTCGATAAGTTTAGGTCATACATCACCCTCTCGAAAGTTATCGTCTTCACAGATCACTCCGCACTTAGGTATCTTTTAAGCAAATCGGATGCCAAGCCTCGTCTTTTGCGATGGATCCTCCTCTTGCAGGAGTTTGACTTAGAGATCCGGGACAAAAGAGGAGCCGAAAACTTGGCGGCTGATCACCTTTCTCGTTTAGAAAATCCCTCCTCGGAAGCATTAATAGAGGCCGACATCAACGATAAATTTCCCGAAGAGCGCCTCCTAGCTCTCGAAAATTTTAATTCATCTTCTACCCCATGGTTTGCGGATTTTGCTAACTATTTAGTATCCCGGGTCCTGCCAAAAGAATTCTCGAGTCAGCAAAAGAAGAAATTCTTTTCTGATTTAAAGAATTACTTTTGGGAGGACCCCTTTTTATTCTGAGTATGCGCAGACCAGGTTGTGAGAAGATGTGTTTCAAGTGAGGATGGCTTTAAAATTTTACATCATTGTCATGAGGGACCCACCGGTGGTCACTATCATTCAAACCGAACCGCGAGGAAGGCGCTGGAGGCGGGCTTTTATTGGCCCACGCTCTTCAAAGATGCTCACACCCTTGTGAGTACTTGCGACAGCTACCAGCGGTCGGGGAACATCTCCCGCCGGGATGAGATGCCCCAAAACATTTTCTTAGAATGCGAAATTTTCAATCTTTGGGGCATTGATTTCGTTGGTCCTCTCCCTCCTTCGTTTTCAAATAAGTATATTCTAGTGGCGGTCGACTACATGTCGAGGTGGGCGAAAGCGCAAGATCTCCCCACCAATGATGCGCGTGTCGTCGTTAACTTTTTAAAAAAATTATTCTATCGATTTGGCACTCCGCGCGCTATTGTGAGTGATCGGGGCACCCATTTTTGCAATACTCAATTCACAAAAATCTTAGCAAAATATGGTGTCATACACAAATTATCCACTGCATATCACCCACAAACGAGCGGCCAAGTCGAAGTTGTTAATCGAGAATTAAAACGGATTTTAGAAAAAACAGTTTCTATTAATCGGAAGGATTGGGCAATAAAGCTCGATGACGCGCTATGGGCCTATCGAACGGCGTACAAGACCGCTATCGGTTGTACACCATATCGAATGGTCTATGGCAAGGCTTGCCACCTTCCGGTCGAATTAGAACACCGCGCATTTTGGGCGCTTAAATTTTTAAATCTTGATTCTACTTTAGCGGGCGAACAAAGAAAATTTCAAATGAACGAATTGGATGAGTGGAGAGCGAATGCGTATGAGAGTAACAAATTATATAAGGAGCGAACAAAGTTTTATCACGACAAACATATAAAATTTCCAAAACTTTTTCGCCGGGCGATCTCGTCCTCCTTTATAATTCTCGTCTTCGCCTTTTTCTGGGAAAGCTAAAATCTCGATGGTCCGGACCTTTTATTGTTAAAGAGGTTTGGTCCTATGGGACAATTCTAATTTCCCACCCGGAAAAAGGTTCCTTCAAAGTTAACGGGCACCGCCTTAAATTGTATCTTCCGGGAGACTTACCTAATGACAAGAGTGATGCGATATTTCTTCATAATATAACATGATTGGCAAGTGGGTCAAGCTACGCGACCTTAAACAAAGCGCTTTTGGGAGGCACCCCAAAGTTATCTTTTTATTATTTTCTCCTGTTTTCTTTTTCTTGTTCCTTCTTTAACATCTTTTGTAGGTAATCGCGGCTTCCCCACAAAGCTTCAAAAATCAGGGAAGCTCTTTTTCCTTCTTTCCTTTCTTTTTCCTTGCATTTCTTTTTACCTTTTCTTACTTCATACTTACTTTTAAACATTGGGGACAATGTTTAACTTTAAGTATGGGGGTGTAAATAGCCCTTTGTAAATATTTGTAAATAGTTTTAAGAAGAAAATTTTCAAAAAAAAAAATGAAAAGAAAAAAATACCAAAAACAAATTTTAATTTTGTTTCTATGTTTTCCTTTATTTAAGCACTTGTAAAATCCAAAAACTCAAAAGAAAAAAATTTTAGAAAATCGAAATTTTAAATCTTGGAAAGGGACGTTTGGGATTTCATCCCATCACACCTCCTAGTACCTTGCGAACCCTTCACCGGGTAGCCCTTGGGAAGTCCAAGACTTAACAAAAATTGTTATGTTTTTAAAGCTAGTTTCCTTTCTTTGTAAATAGTTTTTAATGAGAAAAATTCAAAAAAAAAAGATAATATCAAAAATTCAAAAATTCTTAATATCAAAAATTCCAAAAATTCTTATATCCCTCCTTCTTGTTGTTTTTGTGATTTCTTAGAAATCTAATTGAGAATGTTTATAAGCATGTTTAAGTTTTTAATTGGCTAAAATTTTGCTTATCATAGTTTGTTAATTTTAAATTTGAGGTAATCTTGATTTAAGAATCATCTTATGATTTTAAATTGATTAGAGAATTTTGTTAGCATGACTTCTCTTTTTATTTTTAAATGGCTTCATTTTGTAGTGAATTTCCTAAACCTCTTTAGATTTCAATTATATTTTCTTCTAACTTTTTAGATCTTAGGAAATTTAATGTTACTAGAATTTGCTCTCAATATAATTTAAAGCTAGCTAGATTTATTTCCCTTCCTTACCCCCTTTGTGGCATAAAAAAAAATGAACTTTACAAGATCATATGTCATTGGAATAAGAGGATAAAATTCATTATTCCCTAAAACATATGCACCCAAAATATTTGAAAAGATTATATGGCATGGAGTAAGAGGATAAAATTCATTACTCCTAAACCATGTACATTTTGGGTTTTTATTAGAAGAGAAAAAAAAGAAAAAAAAAAGGAAATTTCATGATAAATTCCATTTCCTCCATTCAAAAATTTCTCTTCTTATGCCAAATTTTATGAAATCCCCCTTAGCCAATTATCATTGTTCTAGTTTTAGTTGAAAATTATGGAGAGAGCAATATTTAGTAATTTACTTTTCCTTAAGTTTCTTTTAAGGTAGAGTTCTTATAAGTTTAATCTAATTTAGTTTTATAATTTCTACAATATTGTAAACTAATTAATTTTCTCGAGAAGTCTTTGCCTAAACATTTTCCCTCTTTTCAAATCATCATCATAATTTAGGACTTAACTCCCCCTTGAATTTACTCTTAACTTAACTTTTGGTTTAAATGAAATTTTAGTTTAAAATTAAAAAAATTTTTAAGGATGTCTTATAAATTATGTCTCACACTTTTGCTCTGGAATAGCAAAACCTCAAGTATGGGGGTATTTGATAAGTAGTATTTTTATAACTTTTTTAATAGAAAATTTTGTAAATATTTAATATGAATTTTCCTTTTTATGTCAATTTTAGGTTATAAGTAGTTCTTTTTGTAATTTTGATTCTAACTTAGCTTAATTTCAATATTTGCAGAATTTTGGGACAAATCTGGAAAAATAGCATGTCACGCCCTCGGTCACGCCCGTGACCCAGGGCGTGTAACCTGAAGATCAGTCCAGAATCGATGCCACGCTGTTTGAACCAGTCCACACCAAGTCACGCCCCAGGTCACGCCCGTGACCCAAAGTCACGCCCGTGACCGGGGGCGTGTAATCTTAGAATCTTCCACGTAGAGCCGCCGTCGAGACGTGGAGCTGCAGTCGAGAAGTCAACTTGAGTCATGCCCGTGACCCACATGTCACGGCCGTGACTTGCCCGCGTGATCTCTGCTTCGCCGCCGCGCCAAATTCCAGCCCATGCCGCATTTAATGCAGCCATCCAAAGTCACGGCCGTGACCCGACATGTCACGCCCGTGACATGTCATTTTTCGCCGCGCCGTCCAAAAAGCCCACGTCGTTGTCGGATCCGATGTGAATAGTGCAGTCACGCCATTTGTCACGCCCGTGACCGAGGGCGTGTAATCTGAAATTTTTTCCTATAAATTCAGAGGTTCTCCTTGAGTCCAGGGTTCAGAATTTTGGAGTGGGGGAGGTGCTGCTGGAGCCAATCCTGAGTATTTTTCACTTTCATGTTCATATTCATGTTTCTTTCCTTTCATGTTCTCTTCTTTTTTCTCATGCAATGTACTAGCTTTCTTTCAATGCAATAGCCTAGTTTAAGTTTGTAACTTTATTTCTTCTAGCTTGCAATCTCCTCTCTTAAGGTTTGTAATAGTTTTCATTTAAATAAAAATTAGTTTGCTCTCTTTATTTGTCTTCCCCTTCCTTAGCTAATTTTTCTTATTATGGAATTTCATTTTTCTTTCTCTTCCCCCTCCACTGTAACACCCCAAAAATTGTGGTTCAGCGAAGTAGGCGGAGTGGTAGTGCTGCACTTGAAGCAGGCTAAATCTTCCCTTTCTGCTCTTAGCGCACGACCATTTCCCTCTTCGCGCACGACCAGTGATCGTGCGCCAGCGATCATGCGTTAATTCAGAAGAGAATCGAGTTCTGTCTCGGACAGTGCGCACGACCATTTTCCTCTTCGCGCACGACCAGTGATCGTGCGCCAGCGATCGTGCGCCCTGTTTATTCTGTTCCGCGATTTTGAGCGGAGAAGAAGATCGGACCGTCCAAATCTTTTGGAAATTGATCCAACGGCTAGGTTTAGTTGCGGGAGACCTTTAGGGCTGATGAGAGGGGGTTAAACCCTCATATTATCTAAGCCATTCTCTCTCCAAACCCTAGAGAAAGAAGGAGGAGCCAAGGAAGAAGAAGGTAGATCCCGCCATTGACGGAGCTCCGGAGCTCCGTTTCGCGAGCCATTTCCAGATTTGGAGAGTGCATCCCGGTGCGGTCGTTTCTCTCCGTGTAGAATCTCGGATCTATGGCGAAAAAGAACGCGACTAGGGTAACGATTCTTCCTCCCGAACTTTGGACTTGTATTTGTCCTTTCATTCCTCTTTCTATGCTTGCATGAGGAATCCCTTTCACCAAATGGGTGAAGTGTAGGATTTCCTCAAGTTCTTCGGAACTCCGGGTAGATTGTGTCCGTCCCCGGCATTATTGCATGTAGAAAATCCGGTAGTCGTGCGGATTTAGGCATTTTGTGTGAAGCCTATTCGTGGCCGTGAGCCCGAATCGGTGATGCTTGATTTGCGACGTTGCATTTAGGTTAGGCCTAGAATGCGTGCCGGAGAATGACTCCGTGAAATCATCTATAGTAATGCGGGAAATAAGTATAGGCGTCTTGTGAAGATGCTAACGAAAGCCCCATGCTTTGAGTTTGGTTGAAGGCAAACCTTCACCACGAAATTGATGCGGAGCGTATTGCACCTCCCTTGTTGAGTATTCGTGAAACCTAGACCCTTGTGAAGGGGTTAGGTGCGTAGCGTATAATTAGTGTAGCACTTGAAAGTGCTAAACCCTTACGGGCCTAGGCGAAGCCGTACCCGCGTCGTGCGATAGATCGCGACGATTAGAGCACGGGCAAAGCTAAACCGAACCCGTTTCCATGCAGATCGGTAAGAGGTCCCTTCCTCAGGAAAGCCGTGTGATCATGGGAGAGGTCGTGGAAGGTGTCATACCTAGACCGACCAAAAGCTCTTGTTTCCACCCAAGGTTGTGGCCCTTACGGTGGAGTGTTTTGTGAAATGGATGTTATGATTAGCCTCTTGCGATTGCTTAGGCGGTTGTGGGGAACCTTCGGGTGAAACCAACCAACATCATGTGCATACCTAGGTTCCCCTCTCTTTTGATGCTCAACCTAGAAGATTGATTGTGCTTGAAACCTCACCTTGTGTAGTTTGCACTTTCTTTATATTTAGTACTTGTGCTAGTATGGCTTGCTTGCAGGGTAGAAGCTCCGCCGCCCCGGAAAAGGGGTGGGGTCGTTATAATTTGGTCAGCTGTGCTGACCGTTACTTTGTTTGCCACCGCTTGGTGGAATGTTCTTATGCAGGTGCAGGTGAGCCTAGCGGGAAATAGCGGGCGATGGCCCTTTGCAATGTTGGCCCTCGAAGGCCAGCCCTTTTCCTGTTATTCATGTATGGCCGGCCTGCGTGCCGATGTATGCTTTTGGAGTTTTGTGCATTGGATGAATGTAAGGCCTTAAGGCCGTAAATCTTATTCAGGATACATTCCTATGATAGTGGACAGTTCTATTTGAATGGTTTAATTAATGCTTCCGCTTACGTGTTGTACTCTCGTTTAGTTGTTACTTTTCTGTTTATCACCTTTTAACTCCTAGCTAGTGTGGTTTGTATGGCGTGGGGTCCCGGCCGGACCTACTGTTATACTATCTGTACTGGCAGGGTGTTACATCCACCATGATTAACTAATCCTCATTAGTACTCGATCAAAATGATTCGAGGATGAGATGGACAAGTTATGATTTTCTAAAGTTTTCTTTTTCCGTTTTTATAAACGCTTGAATTACCCTTGATTTTTAATTAGTGAGGCCATATTATCGATGTATGGTTTTTGCTTATGTTTTCATACTTAGTTAGTCGAGAGGCTCAAGGTATGAATCGATCACTCAAGGGTAAAGAGAGTTGCATGCACCCCTCGAGAGAGGATGACGTAAATCTCCCGGATTGTAGTCAAATCCAATAGCGGGGTTCACTTCGTAAAGCAAGTTTTAGGTAATCGATTATAGGACGAGAGTCTGGTTGATTTTTCCTAATCTTAGTTGGGCATTAACCTCGAGAGAAGCATGTTCGAGCTTCGGGAACCTCCACGGTCAAGTAGTTCAATTTAAACGGGATTAGATTTATTCTCTTTTCACTTGTCTATTCTCACTCCAAGGTGACTTTTGATTGAGTACTAGCCTCTTTTATCATCATCTAAACCCTTAATTTAGCTTGCAATTTCTCTTTTTCTAGCTAAGTAACCAAAACCCCAAAATATCATTAGATAAGATAATAGCGACTTTCCTCAAAGTAGATGTAATCAACGCGCCGTGTGGAATACGACCTTGGTATTTCTTAATATCCTATACTATAGACGATAAGGTATACTTGCCTTTATCAGATATAGATTGGAGAGAATTCTCAAAACTTCACTAAATTTCAAAACCGCAAAATCAATATCACCAGCGTTGACCCTTAACGCCTGCGTTGAATCCACAAACTGCCATGATATTGACGGTTGCGGTTTTTCCGTTCGATGAAGGGTGCGTTCGACGAAATTTATTTTCGTTCAACGAAATTTTGTTCAGCCACGCTCCCGAGTTTATGCACGATCACAGCAACTGCCTCACTAACGCCGCGCGTTAGCCTTAACGCACACGTTAGCTTCCGAGGCTATTTAAAAGTACAGCTCCTCTCATTCAAAAGAAAAAAAGAGATGATTCCAGAATTCTGATACTTTGGAGAGAGGTTCGTGTACAGCAAATTAAGAGATCTCCCTTGGGCTAACATGAAGATCTAAAGAAGATTTTGAAGGAGAAGGTCTACAACGCATATTCCATACGAAGGATGATCGTTTCAAGAACGCCAACATCTACATCGACTTCGTCTTCACCTTCAGAATTTCTTGGGGAGTTTCTCTTTACTTATCTTGTAATCTTTTATTTTTCTTTTTGTAATTTGTGTGGAGAAATCGTTCGGTGAGAATGTCAGATTCTGGGAAAGATTCCGTGGGTAAATTCGCCTTGTGTTGGAGACTAGGTCCTTGTGAGGCTTAGGGGTAATTCGCCGCCTTGTGCGTGGCGACTAGGTCGAGGGTAAATCTAGGGGGTGGCTAGAGGCCTCATCTGGGAATAGATAGGCTATAGCCAACCGGTCCTTGGGAGAAGGACCGGTGAAACAACAAAAAGAGTTTTTTTTACATATTTTCGCCTTGATTTCTAGTGTTATAGAAATTAAACATTTGTGTATTCAATTTATTATGAAATAAAATCATGTCTCTTAATGTTCTATTCAGTTTATTTTATTTCCTCTTTGAGAATGTTTTAATTTATATTTCCATCAAAGTATTAAATTTAACATTTGTATAATTATCTTTGAAATACAATAATAATTTTCATTATCTCTCATGTTCTGAAATTGTATTTCATTTAAGATTTCAGAAGTAAAATAACTGTGGAAATCTTTTTGTTCTGAAGAATATTCTCTGGAGAGCTAACGCCCAGCGTTAAGACTTAACACCAGGTGTTAACAATAGTAAACAAAAAGTTTGTTTCAATTATTTAAAAAGGAATCTTCAATATAATCTTATCTGGAATATTTAAATATATTTTCTTATAAAATATTCTGAAACTTCAGTTGCAAACTCTAATATTTTTAATTAAGATTTAAATTCCATAAAACCCTTATTCACCCCCCTCTAAGGGCGCCGTAAGATCCAACAGACGCCCATTGTGCCCTTTTGATACTTTATAGTTTACTTGCCAGTTAAATACTACTACATTTTAGATCTTGTGTATCTTGCTCTCTGGGAATGATTTATGTCTAGGTGCATTATATTTATAAAATGGCTTTTCTTTCATCCTCATTGCATACCTTTTAACTGAAATCCATATCTTTAAAGTCGCCTAAAAGATATTTTCTATACTTATACAACGCCTAGATATGTGCATATCATTTACTTTATGTCCTGTCATTACGTGCATTTAGGACCTTAAGTGAACTAAATCAAGTACTTTCCACTGTAATTACATATATTTTCTTTGTGGACTAGTTGATCCACGAACTGAGAGACACAGTTCTTACCCCAAACTCTAATAAATGATTTCAAATGGTGACTAATCATGTAAACATATTTTGATTAAATAAGTAATAGGTTCCCGTCTGAGCGTCTGCAGTTGTCTCCTGCAAGACGTGGCATCATGACTAATATTTTCTCTTACTCTGATATTCCTAAATTCGGAGAAAATGCGGGTTGTGACAGGGTTGAACTCAAATTTTACATGAAATTACTTACGTGGCCACTGTGACGTAATTTTGGCATAAGGGCGTTACGTCAGCTCATCATGTTTAGTGTTGGGCCTTAGCTTAGTTAAAGTTTGTAATTTTGATCGAGCGTGCGAGATTTCACGTCGTTTTGAGCTATAGAGAAGATTTTGAGTAGTTATTAAGATCTTAGCTTCGGGAGGCTTTATCCCGAGTTTGGCTCGTCGGAATTGAATTCTGACTTCGTCGTTGGATTCGTAGCGCCGAATTTCAGTTTAGGAGCGAATTTCGTAGAAGTCCAAGGTGATTTAGTCGTCGTCGTAGTTTAAATAGAATGGGAGAATTATTATGAAATTATTACATTTTTTTTTCATGAAATTCTTCGAGTGACTTCGAAGAACTCTGCGTTCGATGAACTCGAGGTGAGCTGCATTCGACGAACTCGAGGTGAGCTGCTGATGAGTGATTTATTTACTCATCTTTTAGTATATGTTTATTATAATTTTAATATGAAATTATGTTATTTATATAAATTTATAACATATAAATCTTTCCTATTTTAATTTCATAAACTAACTTAAGTTTATTTTGTGTTTTCAGGTTTTCTGGACATTTGGAGCAAAAAGTACAGTTACACGCCCCAGGTCACGGGCGTGACCAATGGGCGTGTAACTTGCGCGGTGTTCGAAACCTGTATCTACCACCCCGTGGTCGTTCCGTGAAGAATTCGCCAAGTACACGCCCCAGGTCACGAGTGTGACCAAGGGCGTGATATCATAGTCACGGCCGGAACCCCACCACCAGCTTCCAACACGCCTGCCACGTCATTTAAAGTTACACGCCCCAGATCACGGGCATGATCTGGGGGCGTGACCACTGGATATGAGCTGCGTTCGATGAAAACTCAGGAGATCGACGAACTGCTCCGCTGCTGCTTTCGACGAAAGCGCTGAGATCGACGAACTGCTCCGCTGTTGCGTTCGACGAATATTCTTGCGTTCGACGAATATTCTTGAGATCGACGAACCGCTCCTTTGCTGTATTCGACAAAAGCGCTGAGATCGATGAACTGCTCCGCTGCTGCGTTCGACGAAAGCGTTGAGATCGATGAACTGCTCCGCTGCTGCGTTCAATGAATATTCTTGCGTTCGACAAATATTCTTGAGTTCGGCGAATTACTCCGCTACTGCGTTCGACGAATACGCTGAGATCGACGAATGTTCAACAGTGCTCTTTCCCGCAGAAGTTTCCCGCCAGAAGCCAGATTTTAAGATTACACGCCCCGGGTCACGGGCGTGACCTAGGGCGTGACACGGCTGAAACGCTCGCATTTACCCCAGATCGCGCCCTCTACGCCAGCACCGATCACGCCCCTTACACGCCCTTGGTCACGGGAGTGACCGAGGGCGTGTAACATCAAAATTTTGCGTATTAAAAGGGAGCTTTTCCAGATGTTTAGGGACGAAGTTTTAGAGTTCTAGCTTATTTTTCTGTACTGTTTTCTTACTCTTGTATGTCTTTTCCTTCTTGCATTTTTATTTCCCAAACTTGTACTTCCAATTTCTAGTTGTAATTTCATTTGCAATTTAATAAAATCGTTACTTTTCTCTTATTCTACTCTCCATTTTCATCACGCACTTCTTTTATTTCGTTGTTTCCTCCATCTCTATGAGTAGCTAAATTCCATTAGTATTCGACCGAGATGATCCAAGGGAAATATAATTCATGATTTAATTTCTAGCTTCTCTTTCACTTCCTTAGAATACTTAGATTTATCCTTGAACTTATTTGGATTGAGATTATATTATCGATATATATTTTTCATTCTTGTTTTCGTGATCTAATAACCGAGAGGTTTTGAATTCGAATCGATCATTTCAAGGATAAAGAGAGTTGAATGCACTCCTCAAGCGAGGATGACATAATTCTCCCGGGTTGGAGTCAAATCCAATAGAGGGGTTCACTACGATAAAATGAGTTTTAGGGATTTTGATTCTAGAGCGAAAGTTCGATTAATCAACCTAAACTCAGTTGAGCATATCCTCGAGAGAGGTGTGTTCATAAATCGGGAACCTCCACGGTCAAGTGATTTCTTAAGAGAATTAGAAGTTGTTCTTATTATATTTTATTTTCCCAAGTGATTCAAGGTTGAGTACTAGTCTTTAAACTCAATAATTTAAAATAAGCTATTTCTCCTTTTTGCAACCAACCAACCACAAGTTTTATTCGATAAGATAATAGAGATTTTCCGAAGTAGGAGTAATCAACCGCCCCGAGTCTAATACGACCTTGGTTTTTATAACCTATGCTACATTCGATACGGTACACTTGTCGTTATCGTTTGCGGATATAGTTTTGCTGCATCAAGTTTTTGGTGCCGTTGCCGGGGACTACGGTTGATATTTTGAAAAATGAAATATCTATTAATTTTATATTTTCTTTTCTTATTTTTTTAAGATGCAACTAAATTCCTGTAAAGGACGCTTTGGGCTTGAATTCTCGTCATAACCTCTAGTACCTTGCGAGCCCTTCACCGGATTGACCTTGGGAAGTCTAGGACTAATTTTAATTTACCAAAATAAAACTAAAAAAAATATGCAAAAAAATTATATATTAAAAAAAAAATTATATAAAAAAAAGATATAATTAAAATATTTATCTAAAATTTTATTTTATTTTATTTATATTTTTCTCATCTTTCCCTCTTTTATTTTTGGTTTATGACCCGAGGAGACTCTTCAGTCAATCTAGAATTCTGTTTTGATCCGGAAATCGAGCGCACCTTACGGCGTCGTCTCCGATTTAGTGATCTACCAATAATTCAAGAAGAGTCAATCGGAGAAACTAACGAAGGCTTAATGGATAACCCCGACCATAATGAGGCCCCGCTACGGACTATGTCCTATTATGCAAGGCCAAATTGGGAGGGAACATAATCTAGCATTATTCGCATGGCGGTGGTGAATAATAATTTTGAAATTAAAATGAGTATCATTCAAATGGTACAGCAAACCGTCATCTTTGACGGCTTACCAGATGAAGATCCAAATTTACATTTATTAAATTTTTTGGAAATTTGCGATACGTTTAAAATCAATGGCGTCACCGATGTCGCTATTCGTTTGCGTTTATTTCCATTCTCCTTGCGGACTAATTCCAAGCAGTGGTTGGGATCTCTTCCTAGAGGTTCCATCACTACATGGGCCGAGATGACGGAGAAATTTTTAACGAAATATTTTCCTCCGGCAAAGTCCGCTAAATTACGTACGGACATTCTCGCATTTACGCAAATAGACTCGGAGTCTCTCTATGACACATGGGAGCGCTTCAAGGAATTATTGCGGAGATGTCCTCACCACGCCCTTCCTTTATGGCAACAAGTTCAGACTTTCTACAATGGTTTGAATCTCCAAACAAGGCAGAGGATTGATGCAGCCGCGGGGGGGATGCTTAATAACAAAACCCCCGAAGCTGCTCAAGAGCTTTTTGAGGAGATGGCCATGAATGCTTATCAGTGGAATGCGCCACGGTCGCGTCCTAACAAACCGACCGGACTCTTTGAAGTCGAGGCCACCCCAAATTTAGCACACCAAGTAGAATGGCTTACTAAGCAATTGGCGGAGATGTCTGCTTCCTCCACCACTAACGGGGCTAATAACTATAATAATAATTATTATTATAATTATAATAATAATTTTAATCAAGAGCAAGTAGATTATATGGGGAACTCCTATCGTCCTTCTTATAACACAAATAATAATATTCCTAATAGCTATAATCTGGGTTTAAGGAACCACCCAAATTTTTCATGGAGCAACCCCAATAATGCTCAATGCCCCCCATAAGCGAATCCTCCCGGATTCGCTCCACCACAACCACCAAAGGCCCCTTCCCTTGAAGAGGTCTTCACCAAATACGTTGCCTCTACTGATTCCAATATCCGGAACCTTTCCGGATCCATAAAAAGCTTGGAAAATCAAATTGGACAGCTCGCCAAAATGTTCTCCGAACGCCAGCAAGGAGCTCTGCCGGGCAATACTGAGCTCAAGCCACGGGAGAGCGCCAACGCAATTACCCTCCGTAGCAGAAAGGAGGTAACTTCTTCAAATTCGGTCGAGCCCGAGGTAAACGTTTCAACTTCAACTTCGCAAGTCGTTTCTTCTACTCTACCATCTTCTACTTTAGCTCCCCGTATTCTTAAAAATCTTTCTATTCCTTATCCTTCGCAATTTAAAGATGAACGCAATGAGGAGCAATATAAGAAATTTATTGAAATTTTAAAACAAATTCAAATAAATGTGTCATTTTGCGAAGCGATCGCCCAAATGCCCAAATATGCTAAATATCTAAAAGATTTACTTTCTAATAAAAAGAAACTTGAAAATTTTTCGCGTATATCTCTAAACGCAGATTGCTCGGCAGTTAATTTTCATTATTTAAAAAGCTTAGTTTGGGCACCCCAAGCCCAACCAATATAAGCATCCAACTAGCGGACAGATCAATAAAATACCCGATAGGGGTCATTGAGGATGTGCTTGTTAAGGTTGACAAATTTATCTTCCCGGTAGATTTTGTCATCCTAGACATTGAGGAAGACGTCGAAGTTCCTATTATACTCGGACGTCCTTTCCTCGCCACATCTCGGGCAATTATTGATGTTAGTAATGGCAAACTTCTCCTACGAGTTGGGGATGAAGGAGTGACTTTTAGTATAAACAAATCTATGAGAAATTCCTTTTCTAATGACGACTCTTGTTTCACCTTAGAATCAAATTTTGAAGAGAAAATAACATCATTTTCTGAAATAATTTCACCTCTATTTGAAAATTCGGAAATTGAAAATTATTTTGTCTAAAGGAAATAACTTGGCTGCTCAAATTTGAAAAAGAAAAATTGAACATTTCTAAAATAAAAACATCTTACGAGGAGCCGCCGAGTTTAGAATTAAAACAATTGTGTTGAAACCGACAACTCGGTCTCCGTGGAGTTCGGGGTCCCAGAAAAGGGGTGGTCTCACACCTATTTCTCTCGAGCCAACCCTCTAGGCAAGAACACTTGGACTTGGAAACGGACCCTAGGCTACAGCGAGGAGGTCCCACCTCACACCCGGAAGACCTGAGAGATCTTCCCCTCCCTAGCCAACGCTGAACCAGAAGCACCAAAGGAGAGCTCTAAGGGAAGAAGAAGATCCGAAATTTGGAAATCTAGAAGTCTCCTCCTTTGGTGCCCCTTAGGGTCTATTTATAGGTTTGCAAGTTGGGCTGCAAATAGCCAAAAACTGATCTGCCAGATTACCAAAATACCCTCAGATCTGGACTGCGAATAACCAAAACTGGACTTCAAATAGCCAAATTCCGCTGTTCTGGGATACTAAACGCAGACCAACCCCCCCCCCCCCCCCTATTCTGGAACTGGGCGAGAGGGGTTACCTCGCGGAGCTCGGCGAGCCTCCTCGCTGGGGTGGGGCGAGACCAAGGGTCTTCCCCCTTACTAGGGTCGGGGGCGAGAGAGGGGGTCGGCCCCCCTCCTCCACTCGCCCCTGGCTGGGCGAGGGCGAGAGGGGGGCACCCGCCCTCCTCCTCTCGCCCCTGGCTGGGCGCGGGCGAGAGGGGGGCACCCTCCCCTCCTCCTCTCGTCCCTAGCTGGGCGCGGGCGAGAGGGGGGCACACGCCCCTCCTCCTCTCGCCCCTAGCTGGGCGCGGGCGAGAGTGGGGGCACCCGCCCCCTCCTCCTCTCGCCCCTAGCTGGGCGCGGGCGAGAGGGGGGGCACCCGCCCCTCCTCCTCTCGCCCCTAGCTGGGCGAGGGCGAGAGGGGGGGCACCTGCCCCTCCTCCTCTCGCCCCTAGCTGGGCGCAGGCGAGAGGGGGGCACCCGCCCCTCCTCCTCTCGCCCCTAGTTGGGCGAGGGCGAGAGGGGGGGGGGGGGGGCACTCGCCCCTCCTCCTCTCGCCCCTAGCTGGGCGCGGGCGAGAGGGGGGCACCCGCCCCTCCTCCTCTCGACCCTAGCTGGGCGAGGGCGAGAGGGGGGGCACCCTCCCCTCCTCCTCTCGCCCCCTCACTTGCCTCTTACTCGAGCTGGGTGAGCAGGAGGTTTCTGCCTCTACTGCTCTCCCTCCTTTCTCTCTGTCTTGGATCATACTACAAACGTGGCCCTGATGCACTCTTGGGTCCTAGCAACCTACTCGGCGGATATAGGGTTGTACAGACACGTCTCAGCGGCCCTCCACGCTAGGCCTCACTCGATGGATATGGGGGTTGTACACAATCCCCGCTCTTTGCGAGGTTGGCACAACCTCAGAAAGAAAAGTCCAAGCCCAAATATCCATCGAGTGGGGCAGAACCTCGCCCCCGAGGCACGTTTAACCCATCCAGCTGGTGAGAGCCTGAAGTGAGGAGGACATCTCAGCGTTGAACTTACCCATCCGAGGATCATTCGACCCA
This sequence comes from Dactylorhiza incarnata, assembly GCA_033032865.1. NCBI lineage: Eukaryota > Viridiplantae > Streptophyta > Magnoliopsida > Asparagales > Orchidaceae > Dactylorhiza > Dactylorhiza incarnata. The sequence goes on from JAWHQI010000003.1 coordinate 21,329,235, forward strand.
CCCAGCTAGTGAGAGCCTGGAGTGAGGAGGACATCTCGGCGTTGAACTTACCCATCCGAGGATCATTCGACCCACCCAGCTAGTGTGAGCCTGGAGTGAGGAGGAAATCTCGATGGCAAGCTCTTCCTTCCGAGGATCATTCGACCCACCCATCTAGTGAGAGCCTGGAGTGAGGAGGACATCTCGGCGTTGAACTTACCCATCCGAGGATCATTAGACCCACCCAGCTAGTGAGAGCCTGGAGTGAGGAGGACATCTCGATGGCAAACTCTTCCTTCCGAGGATCATTCGACCCACCCAGCTAGTGAGAGCCTGGAGTGAGGACATCTCGGCGTTGAACTTACCCATCCGAGGATCATTCGACCCACCCAGCTAGTGAGAGCCTGAAGTGAGGAGGACATCTCGATGGCAAGTTCTTCCTTCCGAGGATCATTCGTCCCACACAGCTAGTGAGAGCCTGGAGTGAGGAGGACATCTCGGTGTTGAACTTACCCATCCGAGGATCATTCGACCCACCCAGCTAGTGAGAGCCTGGAGTGAGGAGGACATCTCGATGGCAAGCTCTTCCTTCCGAGGATAATTCGACCCACCCAGCTAGTGAGAGCCTGGAGTGAGGAGGACATCTCGGCGTTGAACTTACCCATCCTAGGATCATTCGACCCACCCAGCTAGTGAGAGCCTGGAGTGAGGAGGACATTTCGATGGCAAGCTCTTCCTTCCGAGGATCATTCGACCCACCCAGCTAGTGAGAGCCTGGAGTGAGGAGGACATCTCGGCGTTGAACTTACCCATCCGAGGATCATTCGACCCACCCAGCTAGTGAGAGCCTGGCGTGAGGAGGACATCTCGATGGCAAGCTCTTCCTTCCGAGGATCATTCGACCCACCCAGCTAGTGAGAGCCTGGAGTGAGGAGGACATCTCGGCGTTGAACTTACCCATCCGAGGATCATTCGACCCACCCAGCTAGTGAGAGCCTGGAGTGCGGAGGACATTTAGATGGCAAGCTCTTCCTTCCGAGGATCATTCGACCCACCCAGCTAGTGAGAGCCTGAAGTGAGGAGGACATCTCGGCGTTGAACTTACCCATCCGAGGATCATTCGACCCACCCAGCTAGTGAGAGCCTGGAGTGAGGAGGACATCTCGATGGCAAGCTCTTCCTTCCGAGGATCATTCGACCCACCCAGCTAGTGAGAGCCTGGAGTGAGGAGGACATCTCGACGTTGAACTTACCCATCCGAGGATCATTCGACCCACCCAACTAGTGAGAGCCTGGAGTGAGGAGGACATCTCGATGGCAAGCTCTTCCTTCCGAGGATCATTCGACCAACCCAGCTAGTGAGAGCCTGGAGTGAGGAGGACATCTCGGCGTTGAACTTACCCATCCGAGGATCATTCGACCCACCCAGCTAGTGAGAGCCTGGAGTGAGGAGGACATCTCGATGGCAAGCTCTTCCTTCCGAGGATCATTCGACCCACCCAGCTAGTGAGAGCCTGGATTGAGGAGGACATCTCGGCGTTGAACTTACCCATCCGAGGATCATTCGACCCACCCAGCTAGTGAGAGCCTGGAGTGAGGAGGACATCTCGGCGTTGAACTTACCCATCCGAGGATCATTCGACCCACCCATCTAGTGAGAGCCTGGAGTGCGGAGGACATTTAGATGGCAAGCTCTTCCTTCCGAGGATCATTCGACCCACCCAGCTAGTGAGAGCCTGAAGTGAGGAGGACATCTCGGCGTTGAACTTACCCATCCGAGGATCATTCGACCCACCCAGCTAGTGAGAGCCTGGAGTGAGGAGGACATCTCGATGGCAAGCTCTTCCTTCCGAGGATTATTCGACCCACCCAGCTAGTGAGAGCCTGGAGTGAGGAGGACATCTCGACGTTGAACTTACCCATCCGAGGATCATTCGACCCACCCAGCTAGTGAGAGCCTGGAGTGAGGAGGACATCTCGATGGCAAGCTCTTCCTTCCGAGGATCATTCGACCCACCCAACTAGTGAGAGCCTGGAGTGAGGAGGACATCTCGGCGTTGAACTTACCCATCCGAGGATCATTCGACCCACCCAGCTAGTGAGAGCCTGGAGTGAGGAGGACATCTCGGCGTTGAACTTACCCATCCGAGGATCATTCGACCCACCCAGCTAGTGAGAGCCTGGAGTGAGGAGGACATCTCGGCGTTGAACTTACCCATCCGAGGATCATTCGACCCACCCAGCTAGTGAGAGCCTGGAGTGAGGAGGACATCTCGATGGCAAGCTCTTCCTTCCGAGGATCATTCGACCCACCCAGCTAGTGAGAGCCTGGAGTGAGGAGGACATCTCCGCGTTGAACTTACCCATCCGAGGATCATTCGACCCACCCACCTAGTGAGAGCCTGGAGTGAGGAGGACATCTCGATGGCAAGCTCTTCCTTCCGAGGATCATTCGACCCACCCAGCTAGTGAGAGCCTGGAGTGAGGAGGACATCTCGGCGTTGAACTTACCCATCCGAGGATCATTCGACCCACCCAGCTAGTGAGAGCCTGGAGTGAGGAGGACATCTCGATGGCAAGCTCTTCCTTCCGAGGATCATTCGTCCCACCCAGCTAGTGAGAGCCTGGATTGAGGAGGACATCTCGGCGTTGAACTTACCCATCCGAGGATCATTCGACCCACCCAGCTAGTGAGAGCCTGGAGTGAGGAGGACATCTCGATGGCAAGCTCTTCCTTCCGAGGATCATTCGACCCACCCAGCTAGTGAGAGCCTGGAGTGAGGAGGACATCTCGGCGTTGAACTTACCCATCCGAGGATCATTCGACCCACCCAGCTAGTGAGAGCCTGGAGTGAGGAGGACATCTCGATGGCAAGCTCTTCCTTCCGAGGATCATTCGACCCACCCGGCTAGTGAGAGCCTGGAGTGAGGAGGACATCTCGGCGTTGAACTTACCCATCCGAGGATCATTCGACCCACCCAGCTAATGAGAGCCTGGAGTGAGGAGGACATCTCGATGGCAAGCTCTTCCTTCCGAGGATCATTCGACCCACCCAGCTAGTGAGAGCCTGGAGTGAGGAGGACATCTCGGTGTTGAACTTACCCATCCGAGGATCATTCGACCCACCCAGCTAGTGAGAGCCTGGAGTGAGGAGGACATCTCGATGGCAAGCTCTTCCTTCTGAGGATCATTCGACCCACCCAGCTAGTGAGAGCCTGGAGTGAGGAGGACATCTCGACGTTGAACTTACCCATCCGAGGATCATTCGACCCACCCAGCTAGTGAGAGCCTGGAGTGAGGAGGACATCTCGATGGCAAGCTCTTCCTTCCGAGGATCATTCGACCCATCCAGCTAGTGAGATCCTGGAGTGAGGAGGACATCTCGGCGTTGAACTTACCCATCCGAGGATCATTCGACCCACCCAGCTAGTGAGAGCCTGGAGTGAGGAGGACATCTCGATGGCAAGCTCTTCCTTCCGAGGATCATTCGACCCACCCAGCTAGTGAGAGCCTGGAGTGAGGAGGACATCTCGGCGTTGAACTTACCCATCCGAGGATCATTCGACCCACCCAGCTAGTGAGAGCCTGGAGTGAGGAGGACATCTCGATGGCAAGCTCTTCCTTCCGAGGATCATTCGACCCACCCAGCTAGTGAGAGCCTGGAGTGAGGAGAACATCTCGGCGTTGAACTTACCCATCCGAGGATCATTCAACCCACCCAGCTAGTGAGAGCCTGGAGTGAGGAGGACATCTCGATGGCAAGCTCTTCCTTCCGAGGATCATTCGACCCACCCAGCTAGTGAGAGCCTGGAGTGAGGAGGACATCTCGGCGTTGAACTTACCCATCCGAGGATCATTCGACCCACCCAGCTAGTGAGAGCCTGGAGTGAGGAGGACATCTCGATGGCAAGCTCTTCCTTCTAAGGATCATTCGACCCACCCAGCTAGTGAGAGCCTGGAGTGAGGAGGACATCTCGAGGGCAACTTACTAAACATATAAGCAAAATAACTTCATCCATATAATGGGGGGATTTCCCTTGTCAAAACCTCCTGGCCCAACCAGCGAGGGGTAGAACTTGCTACAAAGGAAAACAACAAAAAACAAAAAATAAACACAACATACCCCCCCATGGCGCTCGCCTCTCAGGCTGCTTGCGCGAGATGATCATTCCTCTGCTTCTCCTACCACTCCCATCTGTCTCATGCTCTCCATTATCTTCTCCATCTCCTCCGCCCCCGCTTGCCAAGAGATGCTGTTGACGGCTGTGACGTAGCAGTGCCTCGCCATCCTGGGATCTCCGCGGATCCTGACTTGGATTCCTCCAGTGTTGAACTTGAGGCACTGGTGGAAGGATGATGGTACGCATCGGAAGGCGCTGATGAGGGGTCTTCCAAAGATGGCATTATAACTGCTAGGAGCGTCAACTATGACAAACCGACAGTTCCTTGAACCTCCCCCCATCGTCACTTGGAGTCCAACTCCACCCTCCACCTCTTTCCTTTCTCCGGAGAATCCAAACAAGGGCCCATCTGAGGCCAGCACCCTCCTTGCCTCCACCTTCAACTCATCAAATGCCTTCTTGAAAATGACGTTGACAGAGCTTCCGTTGTCAACGAGGATCCGAGAGACAGTGTAACCTTCGATGGCTGTCTGAATGACTAGCGCATCACAGAATGGATCCTCGTGATCTGGCATGTCCTTGCTTGAGAAAGTGATTTTCTCCTCGGGAGGTGGGTCCTGCGACGTCGAAGGGCCGCTGCGTCGAAATACGGAGTGGAGGCTTGCCTTACGAGTGGCCTCGACCCCTACCCCCCCCCCCCCCCCCCCCCCCGTGGATTACCGCGACCCGTCCTTTGGCTCCTACGTCAGTTCGGTCCTCGCAGATGTCATCATCCACTACTGCTCCAGGTGGAACTTCTTCAATCCGCACCGGCAGCTGCTGTTGTGTCTGACCTCTCGCCTCTCTCACCTCCAAGAACTCTGGGCAGGTAGTTGTTGCATGCCCCTCTGCTTGGTGGTAGTCGCAGTATGACACCGCCCTTCCCCCCCTTCTCCTACGGGCTGGGATGTCTCTTGCTTCAACTCCTCTTCCTCCTCGAATTGCCATAGCTTGAGCTGGTGGGGGTAGGAGCTGCCTATGGGCCTGTCTCCAAAGAGGAGGGTTGGGCCTCCCTTGGCCTCCGTAGAAGTTTCCTCCTCCTTGGGCGAGACCCCTCCCTTGCTCCTGACCCCCCTGGGGTCCCTGGTACCCTTGACCCCTCTGCTCTTCCCTCCTCCTTCCTTCCTGCTGCCTGGGGCCACCTTGCTCTCTTGGCTCGACCTCTACCAACTTTGCCAACTTCTTTGCCAGCCCCGGGTTTGCCGCCTCGGTGGCTACCTCCTTTGCAGCTTTTTCCATCATGTCCTCAAAGGACAAGGGAGGCTTCCTAGTTAGGCGCATTTTGAAAAGGCTCTCTCGTAGCCCTACGGTGAAAGCAATCTGGAGGGCATACCCTGGCACCTCCTGGATGTTCAGGATCTCCTCCTGGAATCTGTCAATGTACTGGGCCAACGTCTCCTCGTGCCTCTGCTTGACCAGGAAAATGGACTCAGCATTCTTCTTCCTCTTCTTGGATGTGGAGAAGCGTAGCTGGAAGCTTCGGCCCAAGTCCTCGAAGCTGTAAATGGAGCCAACCGGGAGCTGGTGGAACCAGTCCCTAGCTTTGTCCTTCAGGGTGGTGGCGAAGAGACGACACTTGAACGCGTCCGTCATGGGCCTGATGGAGACGGTATCCTCGAACCACTGCAGGTGCTGGATGGGATCATCCTTCCGGGTATAGAAAGTCATGTTGGGATCCTTAAAGCCTTCCGGGATGGGAGCCGAGATGATCAGCTCGCTAAAGGGTGACCCCCCACTCGCCGGCTTCGCGAGCTCCACTTGCGCGACTCCTGCTCCGGGCGAGACCCCACTCACCGGGCTAGGAAAAAGCACTCGCCCGGCGAGGTCCCGCTCGCCACTCTCAGTCACTGGTTCCTTGCCTGGCCGACCCCCTAGGGCAACCTCTCCTGACCCCCCCTGGCCGAGCACTCCTTGCGACCCAGAAGGCGGTGTGTGGGGGGAGGGAACCGAGCAGTCACCTCCCCTGGTGATGCCTTGGAGCAGCTCCATGATTCCCTTGATGGCCGTCATGAACTCTCCCCTTCCTACCACCTCACTTGGGATGTGAGACCCCTCATCGTCTCCTCCTCTGAGGTCTCCTGCCATGAGATTTGGTTCAAGAACTTCTGTGCTGACCACTCTCCACGCTCACCGCACCAAAAATGTTGAAACCGACAACTCGGTCTCCGTGGAGTTCGGGGTCCCAGAAAAGGGGTGGTCTCACACCTACTTCTCTCGAGCCAACCCTCTAGGCAAGAACACTTGGACTTGGAAACGGACCCTAGGCTACAGCGAGGAGGTCCCACCTCACACCCGGAAGACCTGAGAGATCTTCCCCTCCCTAGCCAATGCTGAACCAGAAGCACCAAAGGAGAGCTCTAAGGGAAGAAGAAGATCCGAAATTTGGAAATCTAGAAGTCTCCTCCTTTGGTGCCCCTTAGGGTCTATTTATAGGTTTTCCAAGTTGGGCTGCAAATAGCCAAAAACTGATCTGCAAGATTACCAAAATACCTTCGGATCTGGACTGCGAATAGACAAATCCCGCTGTTCTGGGATACTAAACGCAGACCAACTCCCCCCCCCCCCCCACTTCTGGAACTGGGCGAGAGGGGTTACCTCGCGGAGCTCAGCGAGCCTCCTCGCTGGGGTGGGGCGAGACCAAGGGTCTTCCCCCTTACCAGGGTCGGGGGCGAGAGAGGGGGTCAGCCCCCCTCCTCCACTCGCCCCTGGCTGGGCGAGGGCGAGAGGGGGGGGGGCACCCGCCCTCCTCCTCTCGCCCCTAGCTGGGCGCGGGCGAGAGGGGGGCACCCGCCCCTCCTCCTCTCATCCCTAGCTGGGCGCGGGCGAGAGGGGGGCACCTGCCCCTCCTCCTCTCGCCCCTAGCTGGGCGCGGGCGAGAGGGTGGGCACCCGCCCCTCCTCCTCTCGCCCCTAACTGGGCGCACGCGAGAGGGGGGGCACCCGCCCCTCCTCCTCTTGCCCCTAGCTGGGCGAGGGCGAGAGGGGGGGGGGGGGCACCCGCCCCTCCTCCTCTCGCCCCTAGCTGGGCGCGGGCGAGAGGGGGGGCACCCACCCCTCCTCCTCTCGCCCCTAGCTGGGCGAGGGCAAGAAGGGGGGCACCCGCCCCTCCTCCTCTCGCCCCTAGCTGGGCGCGGGCGAGAGGGGGGCACCCGCCCCTCCTCCTCTCGCCCCTAGCTGGGCGAGGGCGAGAGGGGGGGCACCCGCCCCTCCTCCTCTCGCCCCCTCACTTGCCTCTTACTCCAGCTGGGTGAGCAGGAGGTTTCTACCTCTACTGCTCTCCCTCCTTTCTCTCTGTCTTGGATCATACTACAAACGTGGCCCTGATGCACTCTTGGGTCCTGGCAACCTACTCGGCGGATATAGGGTTGTACAGACACGTCTCGGCGGCCCTCCACGCTGGGCCTCACTCGATGGATATGGGGGTTGTACAAATTGCCGGAACATTTAAATATATATTTTTAGAAAAAGATTCAAAATTGTCCGTAATAATATCTTCCGCACTTAACGATTCAGAAATTTCCGAATTAATTAAAATATTAAATAATCACCGCCATGCAATTGCATGGCAAATTTCGGATATCAAGGGGATTAACCCCTCATTTTGCACACACAAAATTAATTTAGAAAATAATTCTCGCAGTATTATTCAGCCTCAACAACGGCTTAATCCAAATATGAAGGACGTCGTTAAGGCCGAAATTATAAAATTATTAGATGCGAGAATTATTTACCCAATTTCTGATAGCACTTGGGTTAGCCCAGTGCAAGTCGTGCCTAAAAAGGGTGGAATAACCGTAATCACTAATGAAAATAATGAGTTGATTTTGACCCGTACTGTTACGGGTTGGCGAGTATGCATCGATTACAGAAAATTAAATGATGCTACCCGCAAGGATCACTTCCCATTACCCTTTATTGACCAAATCTTAGAACGCTTATCCGGTCATTCACACTACTGTTTCCTCGATGATCTTTCGGGATATTTTCAAATCCCAATTGCGCCCGAAGACCAAAAGAAAACCACCTTCACCTGTCCGTTCGACACCTTCGCATATCAAAGAATGTCGTTAGGTCTTTGCAACGCGCTGGCTACATTTCAACGATGTATGTTGGCAATTTTTAATGAACTTGTAGAAGACGTCATGGAAGTTTTCATGGACGATTTTTCTGTTTTTGGCGATTCGTTGAAAAATTGTGTAAATAATCTTGATCATGTTCTTCAACGCTGCGAAGACACGAATTTGTCACTCAACTGAGAGAAGTGACACTTTATGGTCCAAGAGGGATTAGTCCTTGGGCATAAAATCTCAAACAAGGGGATCGAGGTCGATAGGGCCAAGATCGAGGTCATAGAAAAACTCCCCCCTCCTACTAATATAAAATCTATTAGGAGTTTTTTAGGACATGCGGGTTTTTATAGGCGGTTTATTAAAGATTTTTCAAAAATTACAAAACCGCTAACTCATCTTTTAGAAAAAGAATCCACATTTCTTTTTGATGATGAATGTTTAAAAGCATTTAATAAAATTAAAAACGAACTTATCAATTCTCCCATTTTAATCGCGCCAAATTGGTCTCTTCCGTTTGAAATCATGTGCGATGCGAGCGATTTTGCTGTAGGTGTAGTTTTAGGCCAACGGGTGAATAAACATTTTCACCCAATTTATTACGCAAACAAAACGCTAACACCCGCACAAGCAAATTGTACAACAACGGAAAAAGAATTTTTGGCAATAATTTTTGCGTTTGATAAATTTCGATCATATTTAACGCTTTCGAAAGTTATTGTTTTTACAGATCATTCCACTCTCCGGTATTTACTACAAAAAGGAGATGCAAAGCCTCGACTGCTAAGATGGATCCTCTTACTACAAGAATTTGATTTGGAGATCCAGGACAAAAGTGGAGCGGAGAATGTTGCGGCCGACCACCTCTCACGGTTGGAGAACCCGGCTGCAGGAGCACTAGTGGAGGCCGAAATTGACGACAAATTCCCTGAAGAGCGCCTTCTCGCCATCGTAAAGATAATGACTTCTTCCACCCCTTGGTACGCGGATTTGGCCAACTATTTAGTGGCCCGGGTCCTACCAAAAAAATTTTCAAGTCAGCAAAAGAAGAAATTCTTTTCGGACTTGAAAAATTATTTTTGGGAGGACCCCTTTTTATTTCGTGTCTGCGCGGACCAAGTGGTAAGAAGGTGTATTTCGGGCGAAGAAGGCGTCCAAATTTTGCGGCACTGCCACGAAGGACCAATCGGTGGTCACTATCAAGCAAACCGGACCGCAAGGAAGGCGCTAGTGGCGGGCTTCTATTGGCCCTCCTTATTCAAAGACGCTCACAATTTTGTGAGAAATTGCGATCGGTGCCAACGGTCAGGTAACATCTCTAACCGGGATGAAATCCCCCAAAATATATTTTTTGAATGCGAAATTTTTGATTTGTGGGGAATAGATTTCGTAGGTCCTTTACCCTCTTCCTTTAATAATAAATATATTCTTGTTGCGGTCGATTACGTGTCAAGGTGGGCGGAAGCGCAAGCTTTTCCCACCAACGACGCGAAAGTCGTCGTACAATTTTTAAAAAAATTATTTTCACGATTTGGCACACCCCGAGCACTAATTAGTGATCGGGGCACACATTTCTGTAACAACCAACTTACTAAAATTTTAGCAAAATATGAAGTTACACACAAGCTGTCAACCGCTTACCACCCACAAGCAAATGGCCAAGTGGAGGTGGTGAATCGTGAACTAAAAAGAATTTTAGAAAAAACCGTGTCCGTTAATAGGAAGGATTGGGCATTAAAATTAGACGACGCACTATGGGCCTATCGGACAGCGTACAAAACCGCCATCGAATGTACGCCGTACCGGTTAGTCTATGGTAAAGCTTGCCATTTGTCGGTAGAACTAGAATATCGCGCTTTTTGCGCGATAAAATTTTTAAATTTGGATTTAGACTTAGCCTCCGAAAGAAGAAAAATACAACTTAATGAACTAGACGAATGGCGCGCAAATGCCTATGAAAATAATAAATTTTATAAGGAACGAACTAAGTTCTATCATGATAAAAAAATTATACATCCAAAAACGTTTTCACCGGGAGATTTTGTCATTCTTTTTAATTCGCGACTTAGTCTTTTTCTGGGCAAATTAAACAACCAAAAACCTTTTATTTTTTATTTTTCTCTTTTCTTTGTTTTTCTACTTTAATTCTGTAGGTGTTCGATCGACAACCCTGACTACCAACCAGGGAAGCCCTCTTTACACTTTAGTCATTTATCATTATTTTTTTATTGTCATCTTTAGTTTTATCCTTCATACTTAGTTTTAAACATTGAGACAATGTTTAATTTTAAGTATGGGGGTGTAGCACAGCTTCCTTTGCATAAACAAAAAAAAGGATTTTTTTTTTTAAATTTAAATTAAATTTCTTTGATAGGACGCGTTTGTCTTGAATTCCCATCACAGCCTCTAATACCTTGCGAGCCCTTCACCGGGTTGTCCTTGGGAAGTCCAAGAACTAAAAAAATATTAATGTTCATTTTTCTTAATTTTTATCAAAACGCTCATGCTTGCTAAAATTGTAAGTTCTAAAGTAGACTTATTTTTCATATGGACTAAGATTTTTTTTGTACTAGATTAGTTTTTTGAAACTTTTGAGTAAAATTGTTGACTCATGTAGTGCTACTAGTCTTATGCATGTCTTTGAGCAGTGTTAGTGTAAAATTAAATTCTTGGCATAGATCTAAAATTATGTTTTAATTAATTTGCGTAGTAATAATTTATTTTACTTTTAATTCGAATCCGGTCTTATCCAAAAGTAGTTTAGGTGAGTGTGTAGAAGATTGTTAGAAAGATATTACTCGAATTGATCAAAAGGGTGTCCTTTCTCGATGTCTAGAACTTGCCATAAGTTATTTTCGAAGAATGTGCACTTTAGTCAAAATTAACCTTACGAAAATGATTTAGGACTTTCTTTGGATAGTTTGAGCCTTTGCACCCAACCTCAATTTACTACATTTGTTCACACAATTTTGAGCTTTGCACCTTTATTTGAACCACCCTCACCATTTCATCACCAAAACCAAAAAGCCCAAAACCCAAATGAACACTTGAAATTTTGTGCTAAATTATTGAAAAAATATTTGGGTGATTGTTTAAAAAGAAAAAAAAAAATTCATAGTGATATGCGGCCTAGGTGTGCTTATGCATACTTAGAATGATCCCAACTATGAAAGAAAAAAAGTATGAGTATCAATTCAAAAGAAAAATTCTTATTTCAAATTGCAAAAAAAATCTCGTAATGATATGCGGCCTAGGTATGCGCATGTATACTTAGAATGATCCCAATTATGAAGAATTGTGATATCAGTTTTGGTGAATGAGAGTGTTTCCCTTAGCAAAACATGAGTATGGGGGTAAAGCTTCTCTATTTTGTGGTAGTCATTATTTTCTTTTAGCTCAAAACTTTTTGTTTAAGTGGAATAGCCTTCATGTTTATCATTGTTTACCTCGCCCTTAAACCCAAGCCTTAAATCACACCCTATTCAAGTCCTAAAGATCCATAGTGTTGATTTAGTTTGAAGTGTAGTGGAGAAGGTGCAAACGGGCAAGCATATAGCCATCGACATTGATGGATTTCCTTGGAGGCCACCCCGAGCGTCAACGTCTAGTAATTTAAATCTCAGCAATCACGCTATTTTCTCCCACCACCAGCTGCCAGCACGCCTGCCACGTCATTTGAAGTTACACGCCCCAGGTCACAGGCGTGATCTGGGGGCGTGACCACTGGATATGAGCTGCGTTCGACGAAAACTCAGGAGATCGACGAACTATTCCGCTGCTGCGTTCGACGAAAGCGCTGAGATCGACAAACTGCTCCACTGCTACATTCGACAAATATTCTTGCGTTCGATGAATATTCTTGAGATCGACGAACTGCTCCGCTACTGCGTTCGACGAAAGCGCTGAGATCGACGAACTGCTCCGTTGCTGCATTCGACAAAAGCCTGAGATCGACGAACTGCTCCGCTGCTGCGTTCGACGAATATTCTTGCATTCGACGAATATTCTTGAGTTCGACGAATTGCTCCGCTGCTGCGTTCGATGAATACGCTGAGATCGACGAATGCTCAACAGGGCTCTTTCCAGCCGAAGTTTCCCGCCAGAAGCCAGATTTTAAGATTATACGCCCCAGGTCACGGGCATGACCTAGGGCGTGAAATGGATGAAACGCTCGCATTTACGCCAGATCGCGCCCTCTCCGCCAGCACCAATCACGACCCTTACACGCCCTTGGTCACGGGAGTGACCGAGGGCGTGTAACATCAAAATTTTGCCTATTTAAAGGGATCTTTTCCAGATGTTTAGGGATGAAGTTTTGGAGTTCTAGCTTATTTTTCTGCACTGTTTTCTTACTCTTGTATGTCTTTTCCTTCTTGCATTTTTATTTCCCAAGCTTGTACTTCCAATTTCTAGTTGTAATTTCATTTGCAATTTAATAAAATCGTTACTTTTCTCTTATTCTACTCTCCCTTTTCATCATGCACTTCTTTTATTTCGTTGTTTCCTCCATCTCTATGAGTAGCTAAATTCCATTAGTACTCGACCGAGATGATCCAAGGGAAATATAATTCATGATTTAATTTCTAGCTTCTCTTTCTCTTCCTTAGAATACTTAGATTTATCATTGAACTTATTTGGATTGAGATTATATTATCGATATATATTTTTCATTCTTGTTTTCGTGATTTAATAACCGAGAGGTTTTGAATTCGAATCGATCATTTCAAGGATAAAGAGAGTTGAATGCACTCCTCAAGCGAGGATGACATAATTCTCCCGGATTGGATTCAAATCCAATAGAGGGGTTCACTATGATAAAGCGAGTTTTAGGGATTTTGATTCTAGAACAAAAGTTCGATTGATCAACCTAAACTCAGTTGAGCGTATCCTCGAGAGAGGTGTGTTCATAAATCGGGAACCTCCACGGTCAAGTGATTTCTTAAGAGAATTAGAAGTTGTTCTTATTATATTTTATTTTCCCAGGTGATTCAAGGTTGAGTACTAGTCTTTAAACTCATTAATTTAAAATAATCTATTTCTCCTTTTTGCAACAAACCAACCACAAGTTTTATTCGATAAGATAATAGAGATTTTCCGAAGTACGAGTAATCAACCGCCCTGAGTCTAATATGACCTTGGTTTTTATAACCTGTTGGGTATTGTATCCACAATAACCTTGATTTGTAGAAAGTCAACTATGAACCAAGATTGAATTGCTTATGTATTTGATATGTTTTTCTAGTTTTGTCTTGCAGGTGCACATTGCAAAGTGTAAACCAATGTCAGGTCACAGTGGGTCAATGAGCACAGTCTCTTACAATGTAATTCTTCATTGTATGAGATATGGTGTTGACTCATATGTGATCTCTCTATTGGGATGCACTTCATGATCAAGACAAAGGAAGCTAAGGTCTTGGAGGTGTAGCTGTTCTCAGAGATAATTTAAAGAATTTGTTCCTTGTGTATTTCTCGAAAAGCTAAGTGTTTTTCTCGAGAAATAAAAAGAGTTCTCGAAAAAATCCCTTTGATTTTTCGAGAAGTTCTTTTCAGCTTAAGTCTTCGAAGGAAATCCAAATTTCTCGAGAAGCCATCTTTATTTCTCGAGAAGTCTGTAGTGCTCTCGGAAAATCTTTTGATTTTCTCGAGAAGTCTTCTTTGCTGATTTTCCGAGAAAATCTTTCCTCTCGAGAAGTTGATTCGATTTCTCGAGAAGTTCTTGTTTCTTCCGAAAAGTTTATTTTATCTTATTTCTCGAGAAGTTCCATGTTCTCGAGAAATCCTCTTCTCTTTCTCGCAAAGCTCTGTCAATTTATTTGAAAGCCTTTTTCCGAGATCCAGCCGTGATTTCTCGAGAAGTCTCATTTCTCTCGAGAAATCTGTTTCTCATTCCTTCAATCTATTTTTTGCCGACTTCTGTCTTCCGTCTGTTTGACGTGACTCCTTTTCTAGCTTAAGGCTTAAATATTCTATTTAGACCTTCTCCTATAAAAGGCCCTCTCTCTTAAGTTTTAAACATAATTATTATTCCTTTCCTAATCTTTCTCCCGATCGCAAAGAACGTGAAAAGCGCCGCTCGCCGTCGCCTACGATTGGAGATCGTTCTTCTCTTTGGAGTTGTCGATTTCTTTCAAGAAGGGTTCGATTGATCCATACTCAGGTTCTACAATCTCTATTGGATCGTTTCGGATTGCCAAAGACAGATTTGAAGGATCGTTGTTCTTCCTCATCGTTCTCAAAAGCCATTCAAGAAGAAGGAAGAAAACCCCTCTGTTATTCAGATTTGGTTTAGTATTGTTCAAACCCTTTTCAATCTTTTGTAGGAGATTGTTCTCCGAGTTGTAGGAGTTGTTCTCCGAGTTGTAGGAGAGGTTGTTCTCCGAGGTGTAGGAGTTGTTATCTCCGAGTTGTAAGAGAGGTTCTCTCTGAGTTTGTAGGAGTTTGACTCCGAGACAGTAGGATCGTTCTTGATCCGAGTTTCAAAAAGTAGTCAAGTCTAGCTGTGGTGCTAGATTGGCGAGGCCGGCAACTGGAGTACCCAAGTACGGGGAACCACTATAAATTCCTGGTGTTATCTGTGGCTGTGATTAATTTTGTGTGCCGTGCTTTACGTTTATTTTTAATTCCGCAAAAGACGTAGAGATCACCTATTCACCCCCCCCCCCCCCCCCCCCCCTAGGTGATTTAGGTAGGCAACTAGATACTTCAATTGGTATCAGAGGGTCGTTGTTCGTTGCTAGGTTAACACCTTGAACAGGATCCATTCTTCTAGTTGCTAGCAAGCCATGGATAGAGTCAAGGAATCTTCTCTGAAATTGCCCATCTGCACTAAGGCCAACTTTCCTATGTGGAAGGAAAGAGTCCGTTTTTATATGGAAGCTGCAGATCCCAGAATCTTCCAAGTCGTGGAAGAAGGTCCTCATGTGCCAATGACCGCTTCGTCAACAAATCCTACTATTCAGATACCTAAGAAAATGATGGATTTAACTAAGGATGAGATAGCTCTTGTTGCTCTTGACAAGAAGGCTAAAAACATAATTGCAAGTGCAGTGGACGATTCCATGTTGCAAAACTTAATCCACTGCAAATCAGCCAAAGAAATGTGGACATCCTTAATCGTTCTAATGGAAGGTACTGACGAGGTAAGAGAAGATAGACGGTCTCTACTTAATCAAGAGTACGAGGCGTTCAAGCAGAATAAGAAGGAGTGCATTGCTGATGCGTACGAAAGATTCTTCAAGATAGTCAATGGTTTGAGGAACTACGACAGCGAGTTCACAAACGGTGAACTAAATGACAAATTCTTGCGTTCCCTAACGAAAGACTGGGATAGCAAAATTGTTGCCATAAGAGAGTTTGGAAAGCTGCCAAGTCTAGAACCTCAAAATCTGTTCGGGAAGCTGTTGTCTCATGAATTACAAATGAACATCCGAAAGTCTGAAGAGGATGTAAATCGAGCCTCAAGCAAAGAAAGAACCTTAGCTTTGAAGGCAGAGAATTCAAAGAAGAGCAAAGCAGTGATACCGATCAGAGAAAAGGAATCTGATATTGAAGAAGAATCGGAAGCCAGCTCCTCCTGTTCCGAACTGTCTGATGGGGAGTTCTCTTTAATTTCCCGACAATTTAAGAAACTGCTGAACAAACGAAGGCACATGAACAACAAGCCGTCTTCCTCGGATCATAAATATTCTCGTCGTGATGGCGAATATCACAGGAAGGGCTCAAGCAATAATGACAGGTATAAATCCAAACAGAACAAACATGTTTCTTCTGACATTATTTGCTACTGTTGTAATAAGCCAGGGCACATGATTGCTGAGTGTCCCTATAAGAAGAAAGAAGGTGGAAGAAAAGAAGACAAGAAATCCACTCATGGAAAGAAGAAATCAGATAGAAGCTTCGTCGCTAAGAAAGCCAAAACTCTGAGCGACAGTGACTCCGATGAGTCAAGTGATGAAGAAGAAGCTTACTTCGGTCTGATGGCTATGTCTGATGATGAAGAAGCACCCCCGTACACCGGAAAGGTAAATGATCACACTATCCTATCTGATTTTGATTATGCTTCGGCTGAACAAAAGGATAACCTCTCAGACGATGAATCTGAGCTCATGTCTCAATATACCAAAATGCTCCAAAGCTTTGACAAGTGCCGAAAGGTTGTCAAAACTCAGGGTAAGGAGATCATGGCTCTCAAGGAGGTGGGATCTAACTTGAGAAAAGAAGTTGAAGAACTTTCTTCTCTCAAAGAGGAAGTCCAAGCCTTGAAAGACAAGATCAAAAGCTCGGAAGAGACTCTTGCCTTGAGAGACAATTCGATAAAAGTCTTGGAAGAACAGCTTGCGGCTGAGAAGAAGTTGGTTGAAACATTCTCTCAACCTAAAACTATTCTGCCGATTATTGGTACTTTTACCACTAGCGCTAAAGGAAGCGGTATAGGACATGAAGCTGGCACTAGCAATTCTTCAAAAAATACAATTGCTAAGAAGAATGGTTTGGTTGCTAAGAAAGCTACCGCCAAAGAAAAAGGGAAAGCTCAGCAAGAGCCTGTAGCATTCAAGAGAGTCATATTCCCTACGAATGCTTATGATTTGGAGAGTTCCTATGGTCATTTCACACGACCAATTCCTTTTTCATCTGTGAATGATCATAAGGAATGGGCTCCTCCCCGAAACTTTGGTGATAGTGCTTTTCAAGCACCTTATCAAGAAATTAATCGGAAAGGGTACGGTCCATTTGTTCATGGTCCGAGTGCTAAGAAAGCACCAAAAGTGAATGCCGTTGCACCAAAGCCGAAAAAGGCAATACCACCTTGTGTGTGTTGCCCCCATGAGGCATCCTCATCAAAAAGGGCTGCTCCTGCAAGAGCTAACGTTCAAAAAGTTAAGCAGGAAAGTGTAAAAAGAAGGTACAACAGATTCAACTGTTGGTGCTGCGGTAAAATTGGTCACTTTGCCGTGGATTGTTGGTTCAATGTTTCTTATGCTTATAGACCACAAGTTAACATTGCAAGGAAGACCACTCGCAATGTTAACATTCAATGTGGATCTCAACTAACAAGGGACCAAGGACCCAAATCTGTTTGGGTTCCTAAGGCGAAATGATCTGTTTTTGCAGGTATGTCCAAAGGCCAACAAGAATCCTATCTGGTATTTGGACAGTGGATGCTCTCGGCATATGACCGGGACAAGAAGCCTTTTGCAAAACTTTATTCCAGTTGCAAACGGTCCAAAAGTTATTTTTGGCGGTTCAGAAAGAGGAATAACTAAAGGATATGGTATGATTTCTAATGGAAATGTATCTTTTTCCGATGTGGCTTATGTGGAAGGATTAGAACACAATCTGATAAGTATAAGTCAACTCTGCGATAAAGGATACATAGTCGATTTTCGTAAAGATAAGTGTCTGATAAAGTCGGCAGAGAATTCTGAAACGATTTTATCAGGGACTCGCTGTAAGAATATCTTTTGCTTAAACTTTCTTTGTTTATCTTCTTCTACACCAGTGTGTCTATTAGCCAAAGATAGTGCATCTCTTGTTGACCAATGGCACAAGAGATTAGCACATATAAATCTCAAAATTGTTAATAAATTGTTTTCTCAAAACTTAGTGCGAGATGCACCAGATGTTAAGTGCATTAAAGATAGACCTTGTCATGCATGTGTAAAAGGCAAGCAAACAAGAGCTACCTTTAAGAGCATTATTGGCAAAGATTCTAACAGGTGTTTATACCTGCTTCATATGGACTTGTTTGGTCCGTTGCAAATTAGAAGCTTAGGAGGAAAGTCTTTTACATTGGTTGTTGTGGATGATTACTCACGTTTTGCATGGGTATTCTTTCTAAAACACAAGTCAGATACTTTCGACACTTTCACTAATTTTGTCAGGCAAGTCCAGAATGAATTTAACTGTTCAGTGGTCAAAATCAGAAGTGATCATGGTACAGAATTTGAATCTGGAGCCATGACAGAATTCTGTGAAAGCCTTGGTATCTTTCATGAGTTTTCCTCTCCTCGAACTCCACAGCAAAATGGAGTAGCTGAGAGAAAGAATAGAACACTTATTGAGGCTTGCAGAACCATGTTGAGTGACTCTTCACTACCTAAATATTTCTGGGCTGAAGCTGTCAATACTGCATGCCATGTGCAAAACCGAGCGCTTATAAACAAAAACCATGAAAAGACTCCTTATGAACTTCTAAAGGGCAAGAAACCAACCATTTCTTATTTTCGAATCTTTGGCAGTAAATGCTTTGTGCTAAACAATGGAAAGCATTACAAAACTAAGTTTAGTGAAAAGAGTTTTGAAGGTATTTTCGTAGGCTATAGCAGTCATAGTAAAGCTTATCGTATTTTTAACAAGAAAACTCTGGTTGTAGAAGAGTCTATTAATGTTGTATTTGATGAGACGAGCATGCTTCAAAGCAGCTCTTCTAGTTCTTCTATTGAAGTTGCAGGTTCAAAGTTGCAAGATACACACTTGCATAAGCCAGTTAAAGACGACACTCAAACCTTCGTCAAAATCTCTCCTCTAACCTTAGCTGAAGAGGAAATTCACCTTGATGAAGAGCCAACTCCAGTGGAAGAATTTGTTCCAGTTGAAGAAGAAGTAGTTCCCGTTGTTCCAAGCGATGCGAGGAATCTTGAATTCAGACACATGAGGGATCACCCTATTGATCAAATCATAGGAGATCCTCATGAAGGCATTAGAACAAGAAGAGGTACTACTAACGAAAATTTGCATTTGAGCTTTCTTTCTCAGGTAGAACCAAAGAAATTTCAAGAAGCAAATGAAGACCCACACTGGATTATTGCAATGGAAGAAGAATTAAACCAATTCAAGCGTTGCAAAGTCTGGACACTTGTTCCAAAGCCTAAGGATAAGAACATAATTGGAACGAAGTGGGTGTACAGAAACAAGTTGGATGAAGATGGAACAATCATCAAGAATAAAGCAAGACTTGTAGCTAAAGGCTACAGACAAGAAGAAGGAATCGACTTCGATCAAACATATGCACCGGTAGCAAGGCTCGAAGCGATCAGACTCTTTCTTGCTTATGCTGCTTTTAAGGGTTTCACCGTATAACAAATGGATGTCAAGTCCGCCTTCCTAAACGGAGACATTAAAGAGGAAGTATACGTTGAACAACCCCCAGGTTTTGTTAATCCTGATCATCCCAATCATGTTTATTTATTACAAAAAGCTTTATATGGTTTAAAACAAGCTCCTCGAGCTTGGTATGAGACACTGTCTAACTTTCTTCTTGAGAACAAGTTCACAAGAGGAAAGATAGATAAGACATTATTTCTTAGGGAAGTAAAAGGCAAGATTTTGCTAGTGCAAATCTATGTTGATGACATTATTTTTGGCTCAACCGATGACAACCTTTGCAAGAAGTTCTCAAAACTTATGCAGGGGAAGTTTGAAATGAGCAGTATGGGTGAGCTGAAGTATTTCTTAGGACTTCAAGTGAAACAATCTGAAGATGGAATTTTCATCTCTCAGACGAAGTTCACCAAGGAGTTAATTAAGAAATTCGGAATGGAGAGTGCAACCTCCATGAGGACTCCAATGAGCTCAGCTATGTCTCTGAACAAGGACGAGAAAGGGAAACCTTTTGATGAAACTAAATACAGAAGCATAATTGGCTCTTTGCTCTACCTTACTGCCAGTAGACCTGACATAATGTTTTCTACATGTGTATGTGCTAGATATCAGGTGAACTCTAAAGAATCTCATTACACTGCTGCAAAGCGAATCTTGAGATACCTTAAAGGCACACCAAATCTTGGCTTATGGTACCCAAGAAGTAATGATAGTGAACTAATAGGCTATTCAGATGCAGATTTTGCAGGTAGCAGAGACGACAGGAAAAGCACTTCCGGAACATGCCAATTTCTCGGAAGACGACTTATATCCTGGAGTAGCAAGAAGCAGAATTGTGTTGCAATTTCAACCGCCGAGTCAGAATATATTTCTGCAGGCAGTTGTTGCGCACAACTTCTATGGATAAGGAATCAACTTCAAGACTACAATATGAAGATCAAGAATATTCCAATGGTTTGCGACTCTTCCAGTGCAATTGCTATCGCAAATAATCCAGTCTCTCACAGTCGGACAAAGCACATCGAGCTACGATATCACTTTATCCGGGAGCATGTGGAGAAAGGTGACATCAATCTGAGTTATGTCCCCACGGATAAGCAAATTGCAGATATATTCACGAAGCCGCTGGATGAGACTAAGTTCTCTTTCTTCAAGACGGAACTTGGAATGCTCAACTTAGAGTAATGCTTAAAGCTAAAAGAAATAAAGTTTCTAAAAGTTATATATCTATGAAAAGCAGGAATCTGTCCTTCAGAAAGAAAGAGGTAGAAAATTTCTAAGTCTTTCCAGAATTTTTCGAGAAATGACATAGAATTTTTCGAGAAATGAAAGACTTCTCGCAAAATGTACCTGCACTTCTCGAGAAATGGGTAATCCCTCGAGAAATCAAGATACTTCTCGCGAAATTAGAATAGTTCTCGCGAAATCAGTATATCTCTCGAGAAATTGCGTTCAATTTTCAGAATTCTAATCTTTATTTTCTGGAATACGAAAGGTCAGGTATGCGCGCTTTTATTTTCTTTATCTAAATAAATCTCAAATAATTGTCACATCAAACCAAACTATAAATAGACAATCGAAACAAATTAATTTTCACGCGAGTTTCTTCTTCTTCTTCTCGGAAAAGCCGACGCTTCATCTTCCTCTCACGCAAAATCCAGTCGACTGTCTCAAGATTTCTTTCTCTCTCGCTTTCGTTTCTTCTAATCCAATCGATCATGGGGCCGCATTCCAAGTCCAAGGTCGGTGTGGGAAGCGAGCTAGTGCGAGAAGGACTTGTTTCAGTTTCAGATGATTTCAAGAACGTGTTCTACATGCTCGAAGGTGCTGGTCTGTCTTTTCTGGCCGAGACCCCTTGCAAAATCCTTTTTACAGAGGTAGAGGAGTTCTTCTCCAATGCTACAGTAAATAAGAGTGGTCGGAAATTGAAATCCTCTATTGGTTCTCAAAAAGTTAAAATGACTCCTAAGTCAATTTCCAAATTTCTGAAGTTGCCCCTAGTAGCACAAGAGGACATCCTTGATGATGATGATTGGGTCAAGGCAGTAACTTTTGTAGGTTTAAAAACAGCAAAGACACTACGAAGACAGCAGATGAATGATGTTGGAAAACTTTTGGTGGACATTATCTCCAAGGTGCTGCTGGGAAATACTAAAAGCCTGGGATATGTCTCAGTAGATGTGTTCAGTTTAGTCACAGCAGTAATTTGTGGAAAGAAATGTAGCTGGGCAGACATAATATTCAAAAAGATCAAAGAGAGCATTTCTAGTCCTAATTTTGCAAGGATTATAACTCTTTATCTGAATCAATTTGATTCTCAAGTTTTTGATATGTCCAAAGGGACTATCATTCATCACTTGAAAAGGTTGGATGTGTTCACTCTCAAAAAGTGGAACATCAGGATAACTAAGCCTTCTGAAGGTGGTCATTCCCAGGGGGAGCCTTCTGGTCAGCAGGATGTGTATTCATCTCCTCCTCCAGACTCTTCAGCACAGCATCTAGCTCTTCCATCTCCAAGTCAGCAGCATGTCACTCCAGCAGAAGATTTACTTCCTCCTCTTACATCAGATAATATCCCATCAGATCAGGTTCCTCCAGGATCAGAGATTTCTCCTCCTGATGTGGTATTTTCCCCTACCTTAGATAATGTGGCTTCTTCTCCTCCTCCTCCTCATGATGTTGCAAAAGAAACGGTTGATGCTAACATAGCAGATGTTCTTCTTGACATTCAGAACACTGTAGTTGATGATGAGCAGAACTCCAGTGATCACCATGCAGGTTCAGGTGCAGATTTTGAATTCCATCATGATGCTGATGATGTTTCTGTTCACAATATTCCTTCTCCCCCAGCAAATACTGAGGGGGAGCAAGAGTCCTATATGGGAATGGATACAGAAGCACAGGGACAACCTGTAGTTCAAGTAGATGAGGTTGTGAATCTGTCTTTTCTTCCAGAGAAAAGTACAGTTGTTCTAGAAGAAATTCCTGAACCAGTCCAGCCAGCCCCCATTCCTCCTCCTCTCTTTGCTGACCAAGCCTTGCTAGGTCAAATTGAAATGTTACTCCAAAGGCAGAGTGCCAAGATAGATTTATCTTTCAAGGAAGTGCATACCAGGATATCAGATATAGAGAAAGCTATGGATAGAAAGCTGAAAGCCTTCCAAGATAGTTCAGAAGAACTCAAGAAACTTGTCTTTCAGGGTGGAAAAGCTATTGACCACACCATTGAGGGTGTTGGTAAAGTGTTAGAGCAGATTATTGAGGTCAGAAAGACTCAAGAATCTATGTATATCAAGGCTGATGAACACTGCTTCAAAATTGTTGATGAGGTAGGATTGTTCAAAGAATCTGTTCTCCAGACTCTTCGTGTAGAAGTCAGAAAGGGGGAGGACAAGTTGATAGGTTCTATTGATGAGAATTTGTTTGCATTTCATAATCATATGAGTGAGAAGTTTGATCAACTGTCTCAGGGAGTCCAGAAGCAGGTAGCTGAGGTCAAAGAATTCACTCAAAGATCTACCACTTGGCTTCACAGTGAGATCTTTCCAGACTTGGGCATTGACCCTGCTGTTCCCCCTCCTCAGTTTGAGCCTCCTCAGTTCTCTCCAAGACAAGATGTGTCTTCTGATGTAGAAGTTGCTTCTTCTAAGCAAGGTACAAGGAAAAGAAAATATGGTGAAGGACCTTCTGCTAAGAGATCAGTTCCTGAATCTAGTTCAGCAGGCTCTGGCAAAGATGCTGCTACTAATCCTGTGAATTATCCAGAGACTTGGAGTCCTATTTCAAAGGCTATCATTCTTGATTCACTCAGATTAGTTGAAGAAGGTGGTATGCAAGTTCAAGACTATTACAGCTCTTCTGAATGGAAACTTTATCAAACCAGCAAGACCAAAAGGAGATTGCATTACAGGATATATAAGTACAATGATCCTACAGCTCCTCCAGCTCCTCCAAAGTACCATCCTAAACCTTTTGCATACTTCAAAAGACAGGAACAGAAAAGAAGAGACAATGCCAGAGGTTGAAGATCATCAAGTTCTATTGTCATATGCTTATGTGAACATTAAATCATAAGACAATCTGAAATCTATATATAGTTTGGATTGTGATGTGATGATTATATTTCTTATATAGATTTAGTTTTTGATGCTCTTTCCTATCTGTCTCTATTTAATTCCTTGTATATCATGTTGAGTATTATTTTGTTGCAATTCATCTTGGTAAGAAGGGTTCTGACTTCTACAAATAGGGGGAGATTGTTGGGTATTGTATCCACAATAACCTTGATTTGTAGAAAGTCAACTATGAACCAAGATTGAATTGCTTATGTATTTGATATGTTTTTCTAGTTTTGTCTTGCAGGTGCACATTGCAAAGTGTAAACCAATGTCAGGTCACAGTGGGTCAATGAGCACAGTCTCTTACAATGTAATTCTTCATTGTATGAGATATGGTGTTGACTCATATGTGATCTCTCTATTGGGATGCACTTCATGATCAAGACAAAGGAAGCTAAGGTCTTGGAGGTGTAGCTGTTCTCAGAGATAATTTAAAGAATTTGTTCCTTGTGTATTTCTCGAAAAGCTAAGTGTTTTTCTCGAGAAATAAAAAGAGTTCTCGAAAAAATCCCTTTGATTTTTTGAGAAGTTCTTTTCAGCTTAAGTCTTCGAAGGAAATCCAAATTTCTCGAGAAGCCATCTTTATTTCTCGAGAAGTCTGTAGTGCTCTCGGAAAATCCTTTGATTTTCTCGAGAAGTCTTCTTTGCTGATTTTCCGAGAAAATCTTTCCTCTCGAGAAGTTGATTCGATTTCTCGAGAAGTTCTTGTTTCTTCCGAAAAGTTTATTTTATCTTATTTCTCGAGAAGTTCCATGTTCTCGAGAAATCCTCTTCTCTTTCTCGCAAAGCTCTGTCAATTTATTTGAAAGCCTTTTTCCGAGATCCAGCCGTGATTTCTCGAGAAGTCTCCTTTCTCTCGAGAAATCTGTTTCTCATTCCTTCAATCTATTTTTTGCCGACTTCTGTCTTCCGTCTGTTTGACGTGACTCCTTTTCTAGCTTAAGGCTTAAATATTCTATTTAGACCTTCTCCTATAAAAGGCCCTCTCTCTTAAGTTTTAAACATAATTATTATTCCTTTCCTAATCTTTCTCCCGATCGCAAAGAACGTGAAAAGCGCCGCTCGCCGTCGCCTACGATTGGAGATCGTTCTTCTCTTTGGAGTTGTCGATTTCTTTCAAGAAGGGTTCGATTGATCCATACTCAGGTTCTACAATCTCTATTGGATCGTTTCGGATTGCCAAAGACAGATTTGAAGGATCGTTGTTCTTCCTCATCGTTCTCAAAAGCCATTCAAGAAGAAGGAAGAAAACCCCTCTGTTATTCAGATTTGGTTTAGTATTGTTCAAACCCTTTTCAATCTTTTGTAGGAGATTGTTCTCCGAGTTGTAGGAGTTGTTCTCCGAGTTGTAGGAGAGGTTGTTCTCCGAGGTGTAGGAGTTGTTATCTCCGAGTTGTAAGAGAGGTTCTCTCTGAGTTTGTAGGAGTTTGACTCCGAGACAGTAGGATCGTTCTTGATCCGAGTTTCAAAAAGTAGTCAAGTCTAGCTGTGGTGCTAGATTGGCGAGGCCGGCAATTGGAGTACCCAAGTACGGGGAACCACTATAAATTCCTGGTGTTATCTGTGGCTGTGATTAATTTTGTGTGCTGTGCTTTACGTTTATTTTTAATTCCGCAAAAGACGTAGAGATCACCTATTCACCCCCCTAGGTGATTTAGGTAGGCAACTAGATACTTCATAACCTATGCTACATTTGATACGGTACACTTGCCATTATCGTTTGCGAATATAGTTTTGCTGCATCAGCTGCATTCGAAGAACTCGATGTGAGCTGCATTCGACGAACTCGAGGTGAGCTGCGTTCAATGAACTCGAGGTGAGCTGCGTTCGATGAACTTGAGGTGAGCTGCGTTCGACAAACTCGAGGTGAGCTGCGCTCGACGAACTCGAGGTGATCAGCGTTCGACGAACTCGAGGTGAGCTGCGTTTGATGAACTCTAGGTGAGCTGCATTCGACGAACTCCTGGTGAGCTGCGTTAGATGAACTCGAGGTGAGCTGCATTCGACGAACTCGAGGTGAGCTGCATTCGACGAACTCGAGGTGAGCTGCGTTCGACGAACTCGAGGTGAGCTGCGTCAACGAACTCGAGGTGGGCTGCATTCGACGAACTCCTGGAGGCTGCGTTCGACGAACTCCTGGAGGCTGCGTTCAACGAATTCCTTGAATTCGAAGAGCTGCCTTGTTCTCGGCGAGCAATTTTAGCTATATATATATGTATATAATAAGCTTAGTTTTTATATTTTTTTCATCTCTTTCCCCGTTCGCCCGACCAAGAGTTCTATCGGGCGAGAGAGCGGGAGCGGCGTGTCGTGGAGCTTCCGGCCGGCGATTTCTAGGGCTGTTGTAGTCGAAATCGTGTTTGGAGAGTAGATTTGGAGAGCTCTCGGCGGGATCTTTGTTCTAGTGGTAAGCTTTTCCCATTTCGTGGAATTTTTGGAGTTATGGTAGTGACCTAATTCCTCTTTTCGATCCGAAAAGTTTCAGGATTTCATGCTCGGGTGAGTTCTTGGCCGATCCATAGCTTTTGGAGCGGAGATCTTCGAGTTTGCAAGGTTTAAGGCAAGTGGAAAATTTCTCCTTCTCTTTCGTTGTTGAAGTGTTGTTTCCTGCTTGAGTTCGTATTGCATTGCTTAACTCTTGACCTTGTGGTGTTTCTTGGTTAATCATGACTTTTGAACTCTCTTATGATCTCACCCTAAACGTCTAGAATTCTCTCTAGGAAAATATGTATGCTGCCTAGAACTCCTCCCTGTTTTCATGAGGAATACTTTGACTTCTCGAGAAACTGTAATCCTCTCTTACGGATTTCTCGAGAGATTTCATCTCCTGCCTTGAGATTTCTCGAGAACTACAAATCCTGCCTTGAGGATTTCTCGAGAAATAGCATCTCCTGCCTTGTGATTTCTCGAGAACTACAAATCCTGCCTTGAGGATTTCTCGAGAACTACAATTTCTGCCTTTGGGACATCTCGAGAATTCTATTCTCTGCCTTTGATCGCTCAAGAACCATTTGTTCTTAGTCATTGAGTTCTCGAGAACTATAGGTTCTTAGCTTTTGATTCCTCGAGAATTGCCCTTTTTTTTCTTAGTGTTTGAGTTGTGCCTCCAATTTCTCCTCCTCTTCGAAATCTCATACCCATTGTGGTTAAGTAACTTATGTCTTCTCTTATGAATCGTCTTATGCAGTGTTTACTTCATTTGTGACCCTATCCTTAGGGTATCCTGGTGATTGTTTTCTCGACCTTCGTCCCGTGCCGTAATTATGGAATTAATTAATTAGAGCCATTGCCTTTGTCCTTACACGGTGGGTCGTGTTTTGGGGGGGCAGTGGGGAATTGTTGTAGCCTTGCACGGTGGCCATTTTAGTGGTGAACCGCAGGCTTGGCCAGTGGTCCCGTGGGCCGTGTTTGGGTGGTTGGGGATAGTGAAACCCCCACCCGTTTTTGGCTTTGGGTGGCAGAGGATAAAGGACCGCCCCCGCTTAATTTGAGCTGACCAGTCTCTTTAAATAAATTTAATAAGATAAATGGACTTTACTTGTATCTCTTTTGGTATTGGGTGCACTTGGTGCATTGTTTAGTTCTGTGCTTGGATCTTCCTTTCCTGTAAGTGTCGGGCTTGGGTTGGTACCCCTTATGCCTTATTTACTTTACTACTTATTTTTCTGCCACTTGTAAATTCCTTGTTGAGGCGTTCTTTATTTTATTGAATGCCTCAGGTTCAGAGCCTTAGCGGCTAGTGGTGTAGCCCGGAGTCTTCGGGAGTTTTAGTTGCTATTTTACCCTGCTGCTGCGAGGTAGTTGTTGTTAGTTTTCTTCTTGTGTTCAGACATGCTAGTTTGGAGCCAACGGGTTAGTGTCAGGTTGTTGACGCCCGTTGTGCCCTTTTGATACTTTATAGTTTACTTGCCAGTTAAATGCTACTACTTTTTAGATCTTGTGTATCTTGCTCTCTGGGAATGATTTATGTCTAGATGCATTATAGTTATAAAATGGCTTTTCTTTCATCCTCATTGCATACCTTTTAACTGAAATCCTTATCTTTAAAGTCGGCTAGAAGATATTTTCTACACTTATCCTACGCCTATATATGTGCATATCATTTACTTTATGTTTTGTCATCACGTGCATTTAGGACATTAAGTGAACTAAATCAAGTACTTTCCGCTGTAATTACATATATTTTCTCGGTGGACTAGTTGATCCTCGAACTGAGAGACACGGTTCTTACCCCAAACTTTAATAAATGATTTCAAATGGTGACCAATCATGTAAACATATTTTGATTAAATAAGTAATAGGTTTCTGCCTGAGCGTATGTAGTTGTCCCCTACATGACGTGGCATCATGACGCGTATTTTCTCTTACTCCGATATTCCTAAATTCGGAGAAAATGTGGGTTGTGACAGGGTTGAACTCAAATTTTATATGAAATTATTTACGTGGACGATGTGACGTAATTTTGGCGTAAGGGCATTACGTCAACTCATCAGGTTTAGTGTTGGGCCTTAGCTTAGTTAAAGTTTGTAATTTTGATCGAGCGTGCGAGATTTCACGTCGTTTCGAGCTATAGAGAAGATTTTGAGTAGTTACTAAGATCTTAGCTTTGGGAGGCTTTATCCCGAGTTTGGCTCGTCAGAATTGAATTTCGACTTTGTCGTTGGATTCGTAGCGCCAAATTTCAGTTTAGGAGCTAATTTCATAGAAGTCCAAGGTGATTTAGTCGACGTCGTAGTTTAAATAGAATGGGAGAATTATTATGTAATTATTACATTTTTATTTTTGCATGAAATTCTTCGAGTGACTTCGAAGAACTCTGCGTTCGATGAACTCGAGGTGAGCTGTGTTCGACGAACTCGAGGTGAGCTGCGTTTGACAAACTCGAGGTGAGCTGCGTTTGACGAACTCGAGGGGAGATGCGTTCGACGAACTCGAGGTGAGCTGCGTTCAACGAACTCGAGGTTAGCTGCGTTCGACAAACTCGAGGTGAGATGCGCTCAACGAACTCTAGGTGAGCAGCGTTCGATGAACTTGAGGTGAGCTACATTCGATGAACTCTAGGTGAGCTGCGTTCGACGAACTCCTGGTGAGCTGCATTCGCTGAACTTGAGGTGAGCTTCGTTCGACGAACTCAAGGTGAGTTGCGTTCGACGAACTCGAGGTGAGCTGCGTTCAACAAACTCGAGGTGAGCTGCGTTCGACAAACTCGAGGTGAGCTGCATTCGACGAACTCCTGGAGGCTGCGTTCGACGAACTCTTGGAGGCTACGTTCAATGAATTCCTTGAATTGGAAGAGCTGCCTTGTTCTCGGCGAGCAATTTTAGCTATATATATGTATATAATAAGCTTAGGTTTTATCTTTTTTTCATCTCTTTCCCCGTTCACCTGACCAAGAGTTCTATCGGGCGAGAGAGCGGGAGCGGCGTGTCGTGGAGCTTCCGGCCGGTGATTTCTAGGGTTGTTGTAGTCGAAATCGCATTTGGAGAGTAGATTTGGAGAGCTCTCGGCGGGATCTTCGTTCTAGTGGTAAGCTTTTCCCGTTTCGTGGAATTTTTGGACTTATGGTAGTGACCTAATTCCTCTTTTTGATCCAAAAAGTTTCAGGATTTCATGCTCGGGTGAGTTCTTGGCCGATCCATAGCTTTTGGAGCGGAGATCTTCGAGTTTGCAAGGTTTAAGGCAAGTGGCAAATTTCTCCTTCTCTTTCGTTGTTGAAGTGTTGTTTCTTACTTGAGTTCGTATTGCATTGCTTAACTCTTGACCTTGTGGTGTTTCTTGGTTAATCTTGACTTTTGAACTCTCTTATGATCTCACCCTAAACGTCTAGAATTCTCCCTAGGAAAATCTGTATGCTGCCTAGACCTCCTCCCTGTTTTCATGAGGAATACTTTGACTTCTCGAGAAACTGTAATCCTGCCTTGGGGATTTCTCGAGAGATTACATCTTCTTCCTTGAGATTTCTCGAGAACGACAAATCTAGCCTTGAGGATTTCTCGAGAAATAGCATCTCCTGGCTTGTGATTTCTCGAGAACTACAAATCCTGACTTGAGGATTTCTCGAGAACTACAATTCCTATCTTTGGGACATCTCGAGAATTCTATTCTCTGCCTTTGATCTCTCGAGAACCATTTGTTCTTAGTCATTGAGTTCTCGAGAACTATAAGTTCTTAGCTTTTGATTCCTCGAGAATTGCCCTTTTGTTTCTTAGTGTTTGAGTTGTGTCTCCAGTTTCTCCTCCTCTTCGAAATCTCATACCCGTTGTGGTTAAGTAACTTATGTCTTCTCTTATGAATCGTCTTATGCAGTGTTTACTTCATTTGTGACCCAATCCTTAGGGTATCCTGGTGATTGATTTTTCGGGCTTCGTCCCGTGCCGTAATTAAAGAATTAATTAGAACCATTGCCTTTTTCCTTACACAGTGGGTCGCGTTTTGGGGGGGGGCAGTGGGAAATTGTTGTAGCCTTGCACGGTGTCCATTTTAGTGGTGAACCGCAGGCTTGGCCTATGGTCCCGTGGGCTGTGTTTGTATGGTTGGGGATAGTGAAACCCCCACCCATTTTTGGCTTTGGGTGGCAGAGGATAAAGGACCGCCCCCGCTTAATTTGAGCTGATCAGTCTCTTTAAATAAATTTAACAAGATAAATGGACTTTACTTGTATCTCTTTTGGTATTGGGTGCACTTGGTGCATTGTTTAGTTCTGTGCTTGGAGCTTCCTTTCCTGTAAATGTCGGGCTTGGGTTGGTACCCCTTATGCCTTATTTGCTTTACTACTTGTTTTTCTGCCACTTGTAAATTCCTTGCTGAGGCGTTCTTTGTTTTCTTAAATGCCTCATGTTCAGAGCCTTAGAGGCTAGTGGTGTAGCCCGGAGTCTTCGAGTTTTTGTTGCTGTTTTACCCTTCTGCTACGAGGTAATTGTTGTTAGTTTTCTTCTTGTGTTCAGACATGCTAGTTTGGAGCCAACGGGTTAGTGTCAAGTTGTTGACGCCCGTTGTGCCCTTTTGATACTTTATAGTTTACTTGCAGTTAAATGCTACTACTTTTTAGATCTTGTGTATCTTGCTCTCTGGGAATGATTTATGTCTAGGTGCATTATAGTTATAAAATGGCTTTTCTTTCATCCTCATTGCATACCTTTTAACTGAAATCACGTGAATTTAGGACCTTAAGTGCCTAAATATGTGCATATTATTTACTTTATGTCCTGTCATCATGTGCATTTAGGACCTTAAGTGAACTAAATCAAGTACTTTCCGCTGCAATTACATATATTTTCTCGGTGGACTAGTTGATCCATGAACTGAGAGACACAGTTCTTACCCCAAACTCTAATAAATGATTTCAAATGGTGACCAATCATGTAAACATATTTTGATTAAATAAGTAATAGGTCCCCGCCTGAGCGTCTGCAATTGTCTCCCGCATGAAGTGGCATCATGACGCGTGTTTTCTCTTACTCTGATATTCCTAAATTCGGAGAAAATGCGGGTTGTGACAGGGTTGAACTCAAATTTTACCCAAAAATGTTAATTCTGATAGCTTTAATGACATTACACTGTTCATTTTCTTATACCCTTCTTTCAACCATCTTAATCATGTGAGATGACTTTTTGAATCTTTTTTTATTACCATATTCAGCTAGGTTCTCATCTATGGTTGGTGTTCTATTCATTTGTCTATTTCTATAAGTATTTCCCTACACTTTTGATTACGATTCATAATGCATGCTTTATTTTCTTTTTACAATCATAATTGTAATGCTCATGTTTTATTAAATTTGAGATGAATCTTATTGGGAAAAATAAAATCTTTCATTGGGTTTATCTAGATGTTGGATTTGCATTGACTCCTTTCATGCGTTTATATGCTTCAGAACTCTTCATTCATTCATTTAAGCATTACCATTCTCCTTGCCATGGATAACTTAATCTAAACTTTTCAGAAGAAAGGATTTTAACAGGCTTTTTTCGAAATGTGATCTCAATTTGCTAGCCAACTCCATTTCAAAAACAGTTTTATCCCTTCATTGTGCATAGGGACAATGAACTTCAATGGAAGATTTTCATTCATCCTTGAATAGTAGAATGCATTCATTTTCTTCAATTAAATTTTAGTAAATTAAAAGCAAATCTACTTGAATTTTTAAACCTTATCATTGACAAAATCTCAAGCAAATATCCTCTATGTATGATATCTTTGGTTTTATTCATTTAAGAAGGAAGAAACTGAGATGGATAAGTAGTAGCTAGGATAAGTAGTAGCTATCTGCCGAGGCACGAATGTGAGCACATCAATTACTAATCTAACTGTATAGATGTGAGTACATGTATATTTGAATATTATTTGTGTTGGTATAAATGTATAGAACTTTAACCCGGCTATCATGGAAAGTTGTAATGAATAAAGAATGAAACTCCAACAAGATTTTTAAGGAATGCTCAGATTATTTTGTGTAGTGAAAAGAAATATCCTGCTGAAATGAATGACACCTAAATTGAGAGGTTTGAATTTTCTTAAGTTATTTTGTCACAGAGTTGCTACTTCAACTCTCTTCTTGAAGCAGGATTAGAAACCCCTACTTCAACTCTTTACATTCTTTTTATGTTGTAAAATTCAAACATTCATTTTGTAATTAACGTTTTCCTATATTCATTCTTCATTGCAATAGTGATTTTACTCCCAAAATAACAACCCACCTCCTTCCTTGCAAGTACACTTACTTCGTTCATGCCCTAAAAATGTAAGATTTCTCCAATTATGTATGTTTTCAGTATAGGGAGGGGATCTTCAAAGAACCTTTAGATGAATATATTGATACAATAGGTGTTGACCATACTAAAATTGATTCAAAAAATCTTTAGATGAATTTATTGTAGACATTTCTATATGCTTATCATTTTTGGTATTATACCACATCAAAGTGTTTGCTTCATATATTAATTTTTAATCATTTTTGGTTGATAAATTTAGTGATCTTTTCACGATGCTCATCATATTATCATGTTTAGCATAATTTCATAGGTGGTCCGAACATTAATGGAAGATATTTAACTCATTTGTACAATACATCAAGATGTTTCATCTCCCTCTCCCCCCACAATCATGACAACATAACATCAAAGGTTGAATAAAAGATACATGCATGGTCATTGATGTTGAAATATTTCCTTATAAGTAACGCTTATTCCGCTTTGTCCACAGCGACAATCAACTTTTAGTTACCCACATTTTCTTCAAACTTTTAGCTTGAAATATGCTTGTGTTGGGAACACTGTCCACAATGTTTCAAATTTGGAGAAGCCCCTAAGTCAATGATAATCAAAATTTGTATTTGATGTGACATGTGCAGGTTATGACATCATACATCTTAAGTATAATGTTTTAAGATCAAGAAAAAATGAATAAGGCAAATATCGTCATGTATATAACACTCACTCGATGATATCGTTGTGATCACTCGCAGAAGACAGCAGAAGAAGTCAGTCAAGAATCGCCATGACAATATGAAGAACACGACAATATCATTGTGTTAGCAAGGTACACACGACAATATCATTTTGAAGACTCAAGAAGGGCTAGCTAAGTCAGATATTGTTGTGATAACTAGTAGAACACGGCAATATCGTCGTGATAACAAGTATCACACGACGATATCGTTGTGAAGACTCAAGAAGGGCTAGATCAGTAAAATATAATCGTGACAACAAGTATCACACGATGATATCGTTGTGAAGACTCAAGAAAGCTTGCTAAGTACGTCATCGTCGTGTCAACTATCTTCACACGACGATATTGTATTGACAAGCTCAGAAGGCGGAAATTCAAAATGATGAAGACAACAAAGTCTGATGTCAGATCAACCACTTCTGTAAAGTGCTCTAACATCAAAATTTTATGGTTTCGACTATTTGATGGGTCAGATCTATAAAAGCAGAAGAGAGGGTCAGCAAACCCTAACGACATGGAAAATATTGAGCCCTAGTACTCTTCGAAAGGCTTGATGACAAAAAAGGCAATAAAACAGTAAAAAGAAAAGCCTTTTTAAAGAAAGAAAGAAAGAAGAAGAAAAAGCTTCCATAAGAAAGCTCTCATTCTTGAAAGAAAGAAGAAGAAAAAGAAAAAGCTTTCACAAGAAAGCTCTCATTCTTGAGAGAAAGAAGACTTCTTCAGTCAACAAAGTTCAGCACAGATCCAGATCTGAAGGTTCATTCTATTGAAGATCATGTGTTGCTGCTAAAGAAGGCTTTCTATTCAGAAAGGCCTAAGAAGACTCAAGCAATTCAAAGCTTATCTTTAAGAGTCTAAGCCTATAAAATTATCTTGTAAACATCTTCTATAGGATCTCTTTGAGATCTGAGCTGTAGGAGTGTTTGACCTCTGAGTTGTAGGGTTGTGTTGACATCCTGAGTGTAGGGTCTGTGAAGACCTGAGCTGTTGGATTTCTTAGGAAATCTGAGGGAGGATCCCTATTGGGGATCTGAGCTGTAGGATTGCTTGCACTCTGAGGTAAGATCTACTAAAGATCTGAGTTGTAGGGCCTATTGTTCTTGAGTTGTAGGGTTCTAGGAACCTGAGGTAGGATCCTGCATGGATCTGAGTTGTAGGGCTGGTAGTGCCTGAGCTGTAGAGCAGTTGTGCTTGAGGTGTAGGATCTATGAAAGAGATCTGAGATTTGGAGGAGTTGGCTGAGTCTAGCATACTGCTAGATAGGTGAAGGGGGATAGTGGAGTGCCCACACTGGGGAACCACTATAAATACTTGTGTTCTTTCTGTGGTGTAATTTCTGGGTGTGTTCTCTCAAGCTAATTTAGTCTCAAGTTCTAAAAGACAGACAATTTTAAAACACCTATTCACCCCTCCCCCCTCTACGAGTGTGGGGGTTTGAGGGGGCAGTAGGTTGTTTATACTGCGGTCTGGAGGATGATCCCCAAAACTGCACACCCGACCTCAAAGACTGGCATGGGTTCCAGCAAAGAGTACGCAAGACTCTAGAGTTAAGATCCACGAAGAAGGAAAGAAGATCTAATGCCAAGAAATTCAAATATATAAGTGAAAGTAGTTGGTGCTCCTCATACTCTGAAGAAGATGCATGTAGAGGGCTAACTACAAGAGGAATAAGAGCACCCCTTTCTCTCTCAGATAGTGAGTCTGAACATGAAGGCTACTCTGCTGGTAGAAGAGGGATAAAAGCACCTCTCACTCTCTCAGACAGTGAATTTGAGGATGAGGAGTTCTATGGGCTTGTTGCCCTATCTGATGAAGAAGATCAGGATGATTCTCATCCTGGTTAGGTATGCACTCCTCACACATTTTCTTTATCTTCTTCAATTGAAAATACCAAGAGTGCATCAGATGATTGCTCGTCATCTGATGAGAGCAATGATGATGGTGAAGCAGAAGATTGCTCATCATGCAACAATGAGGATCATACTAATCTATTAGAATAATATGGTATTCTCTTGGCTGCTCTCAAGAAGAGAAAGAAGTTGGTCAAATCTCAAGCTGAGGAAATATGGATCCTCAAGCCATTCAGATCTCAAATAGATGAGAAGACCAAGGAGGTGGCTAAATTGTCCAATAAGCTTATCCTACTTCAGAAGAAGTCTGAAACTCAGGATAGGACAATTAAGTCTTTGGAGGACAATCTTCTTTCAAAAAGAAGGCTTGTGGCTAGCTTCTCAAATCCCAAAACTGTTCTCCCCATTATAGATAGATTCTCCTCTCAATATAGAGGATGACTAGGCTATAATAAGGAAGCTGGAGAAACTTCCCAAGCTACAACTCTCTTCCAAAAGGTTGTCTCTCCATAAGCACCATCAACCAAAGAGAAGGAAAAGGCTTTACCTCAAAAGCCTATTCCCAAAGTGAAGTCAGTGACTGTGCAACCAACTTCCAAGTTATTGCACAACCACATGATTAGCTCAAGAAATTCTTGTTGTAAAGCAGTCTGCTCTTTTGATCACCTGCCCTTAATTCAAAAGGTGACTCAAAAAAGGAGGTGTAATAAATTTGAATGATGGTGTTGTGGCAAGGTTGGGCACTTTGCTATAGACTATTGGTTCAACCCAACAGTGCCTAGAGCAAGCTATGAGAAGTTTGCTGGTAGTTTAGTTGTTAAGCTTCCAGTAATTAAGGCTAACAAGATCATATGACCCAAATTCATTTGGGTTCCTAAGGAATACTAATTTTGTCTTGCAGGATTTTCCAATGGCCAGTCAAAGGCAAATGTGGTTGTTGGACAATAGATGATCCAGGCATAAGTTTGGATTAAGAAGCATTTTGTTAAAGAAAAACATTATTTTCAACAAGTATATTGGATCTTGCAATCACAGCTGTTGATTCTAAGATCAATACCGCAAGTCTGCCAGCTAAGGTACGCACCTATTCACATTCTAAAGTAAGACATATATAAATAGGTTACGTGTTTAGAAATAGAGTATGACCTATATTTGCTCTAAGCCATCACGACGAGTTCTCGAGTTCTCGCGACGCCGAACCTCTGCAATCTCATCGATTCTAAGGAAATGGCTCCTGTGAAGAATGACGGTACCTGCAATACTGGATGTGAGGTGGTACGCGGCGGGTTCATCAACGCCGATGAGGAGATAAAGTCAGTGATTGGGCAAATTGAGGCACTGGGGATAGAATATGTGCTCTCAAAGCCAACTGCTATCATGCATAAAGAGCTTCTGGAGTTCTATGTTGAGCCCAAGAAGAGCACTTCTGGAAATGCCATCAAAACGATGGTTGAAAATAGCCTATTGAGAGTAACGGCAAAAGGACTCTCCAAGTCACTCCGCCTTCCTAAACTTTTAGGGGACAAGATAGAGGATGAGATCGCAGAGGAAGATCTTTCGACAGTAAAGAAGTGGTGCAACCACAAAGGCCAATCTCATGGCACCTTGAAGAAGGCCGACTTCAATGTAAAAGGAAAACTTTTAGCTCATATTGTTGGCAAAACACTGATATGCAAACCTTGATCTCTCGATAGAATATCCAAATGTAAGACCCCCCCCTACTAGGAGGGCTACCCAGGCCTTATGCCCAGAACCACCGCCTTACGGATGACTCCAACACTCGGGTTTGCCGCTACCACAAGACGCCGATCCTATCGGCTTTTACGATCATTTAACCTTTAGGCCAACAAAGAACAGAAGTATATATACAGAAATGAACAAGTCCACAATCACAAAATCTCATAAATTTATATAACTAGTCCAGCAATGAGCACAAAAGAGAGTAAGGGCTTATGCCTGATACATAGCCAAATGAAAATAACAACAGAGTCACTCTCTCTCAACACCTCTATGTGGAAGCTAAACACTCTGATCATCAATCACCTAACTCATAGGAGAAGTAGTTTGAGGCATCTGCTCCTCAAGTCCTGCCACCTCGTCTGGCTGGTGCTCCAGCTCCTCGGGCTCCTACGGTCACAGATGACCGTTAGTCATAAGACTAAGCCAATTTTGTCCCCGCCTCTCCCCATAACTTCTAGGTACCGAGCGAGAGGAAGGAAGCGGAGGACAACTAATATAGTAAAATAATATGCAGATGACAAGGGAATCTACGCTAGCAAGTGTATACATAACCAGGTAATATATTAGCAGTATAAGCAGGTAAGCAGTAATAAAAGAAGTAAGTAAAGAAAAGTAAAGCAGTGCGGCGCAGGTAAGTAAACCAGTATATCTATTCTACCATCACATGAGTACCTTAACTTATATGAATGCCCATATAAACTTATAAGTTAAGGTTTCCAGAATAATAACTTATCATATAAAAGATCCCATACTAATTTATATGATAAGGGTCTGCAATTTATGTTCTAAGGTTTATGTATGATATGATATGCATGCTATGTTATGATTCATACAAGTGCAACTCACACACACACTCTGTGATCACAGACCTTTCATTCCCA
This sequence comes from Dactylorhiza incarnata, assembly GCA_033032865.1. NCBI lineage: Eukaryota > Viridiplantae > Streptophyta > Magnoliopsida > Asparagales > Orchidaceae > Dactylorhiza > Dactylorhiza incarnata. The sequence goes on from JAWHQI010000003.1 coordinate 21,366,578, forward strand.
ATTTTTGGAGCTAGCTTCACTCTCTGGTACCACCGTTGTGGCTACGGTAGCAGTGAGCGGGTGCCTCCACTTCCTAGGCGGGTATACACACTACTAGTACTAGACCCTATGTACCACTTTGTACATGTCCTAGGTGCACTCCAGTGTCTTGCGTACTCTTTGTTGGAACCCACTAGTCTTTAAGGTCGGTTGCACACTTTTGGGGATTGTCCTCCAGACCGCAGCATAAACAACCTACTATCCCCTCAAACCTCACACCCGCCTAAGTCAACGTACTGTCGTCGGTGTGATGACTGGTCAAGTATCGAAGACCCGCCACTAATTATGCACATGCAAGTTATCACAACCCGATCCTCCAGCTCGTAGGACCAACCCGTCCTGATATTCAACTTCCCGAGCTCCCAGCTCGCAGGACTAACCCGTCCTGATGTACAACTTCCCATCCCTTAATTCGGGATGAATTTTACCATATCTCTTATTCACTTAGTTAGACTACTCTTGTCTAATTATTGTTATACTTAGAAGTTTAGGGTGAATCCTGGACTTCCCGAGGTCTACCCGATGAAGGGCTCACAGCAGTATTGGGGAATATGATGGGCTGAAGCCCAAATCCCCCTTTCCAAGACAATTACTTTAATTGGTGGCTACCCATTCCCAAAGACCCACTCTCCTTATTACTTTTTATAACTTAAATGCTTTAAGACTTACCCCTCACTCTATTCTTAAGCAAACGTTCTCTTGAACGATGCTCAACATATAAGCTCCCTCATCCTCTAAATTTAATACGAATGTTCTCCAAATATTCCACAACTTCTAGAGGCTGATATAAATGATATAACATTTAGTTTTTACTCTTCGCAGTCCAAAATGAGGATGAACTAAATTTGATTCCTACAATGCAATCTTAAGCATATCATGTCCAATTGAGCTACAATTCATATTATATGTCCATATTGGATAATTTAAGAAGTGTCCAGATTTTTGGCATATTTCAAATTAATTTGACCCCTTTTTAAAATTTCTTAATCATTTGAAATGTTCCAAATTACAAAGGAAGTACCATGTAAGTAATTTCAATCTTGCTAATAAAATGTCCAGAGATGATAGGTTACAAAATAACACGATTTCCAAAGTTCCACAATTTTTCAAAGAATTTATAATCATAATTTCCATATAAAATAAAAGGGGTGAAAATGTAACTTTACACAGCAAGTACTAATTTACATCTTCCAAAATTTTTGAGAAACTTACTAGAGTACTGTAATGATCCAAAACGATCCTATCCAGAATTTCATAATTTTGCAGAGACATTTGAACATAGATATTTCATAAATTAAAAAGTGTAATAAACTGAATATGTGGAAATTTACCCTGTGTAATACATCCAAAAATTCTACCAAAACTTCAGAGTTACCTAATTAGATTCCAAATGATTTTCCAGAGATTCAAAATTTTCTACAAGGTGTTAGTCCTAAACATTTCACTAATACATAAATGTGACATAATTCAAATTTATCAAATACTTAGGATTTTTTATCCCAAAAATCCTAATTTTCTCCCGAGTTAATGTATTATGTCATAAAGAGGGAATGGCCAAAATCTCATAGGCTAACACTGTAACATCCCAATTCGAGCTAGACCCCTCGGGAGTGTGTTGTGTCGCCAAGAGTTGACTTGGGCTCGAAAGAAGCCCTAAGGCCCTGAGGTGGTCATGTTTGAGTCACGGTCAGCAAGTGATGATTGATTTACCTTACTTTAATTGTGATGAGATAAGTATAAGAATGTCCTGGCAGTCCAGGAATAGGCTTTGATTGAAAATAGGTTAGGTTAGTTTAGAAATTTTGGGGAAAGAAATCTGCCAAGTCAAAATCGACGGGACATTCCGTCGATCGACGGGACCGTCCCGTCGATCCTTGGAATTCGTTGGGAAAGGTGTTCTCCCAGTCTTTAAGTACAAATTGACAGTACGTCCCATTGATCTTTAACAACAGCTGGAAATGTTGGTTCCCTAGGTTCTAAGTTGAAATTGATGGGGCTTCCCGTCGATCGACGGGACCATCCCGTCGATCGACGAGAGCTCCCATCGAATTTCGCCATTAGCTGGGAAGTTATTTTCCCTAGGCCAGCAGAACAATACCAATTGCGAAATGCTAGGCTAAAAGTGGAATTAATGTCCAATAAGGAGCTGACACCTAACTTTGGAGTTCCTAGGCATGGCATGGAAAGATGGGTTGCATTTAAAGGCTTATTAATGTAAATCAAATCACATACTCTCTTCTCTCTTAAGCCAAAAGAGTTGATCACTTCTCAGATTCATCTTCTTCTTTTCTTCATCTTCTTCCCCACACCTCAAGGTTTTAACTTAGGGTTCTTGAAGGAGCAAGCTTGGAGAAGTATTTGGAGCTTTGTCGACCACCACCCCGCTGCCACGAAGATGAGCTTCAACCATGGCCGAAAAAAATAAGGTGACTTCCAACCCCTCTCCTTTGGTGCTAGATCTTTAGATCTAATTACGAGAGACATTGAGCTCAAAAGAGCTTGATTTGGTAAGATTAATGGAGTTCCTTTGGAAGAGGCCACGCTAGAATTTACGTGAACGATGATGACCATATTTGGTCGGTGATTAAGATATGGTAGAATTTTGAATAGGAATTCACAATAGTATTCATTTTTAGTGTTTGATCTGGAAAGAGGTCGCACATGCCTGCGGTGCAAATAGCGAAAACGTACATGTGAAAATCCTCTCGGGATAATTACCCAAAAGATGTGAGACTTGATACTTACCTTCAAGTTCTGCTTTAGGAAGGGCTCCAAATTGGGTGCAATATTGGAGCATGTTCTTCCTAAATTTAGCGGGCTTAGTCGATAATGGTTATATGTTGAAGTTATCAAAAGTTGTATAACTTGTTGGATGATATAAATCTCCCCACTTTAGTATAGAATAAACATAACATGCACATCAAAGGTGCACTACTCACAAAGGGACAATAGTTGTTGCCTCAAATGTTTGTGTTGGAGAAGGAGGTAATTATTTAACACCCACACGAGATATGAAGTCATAGATTCATCTCGCCTTGAGCCTAAGTCGACGATTCGTGATGTTATCGGAACAAATTGTTAAACATCGCAGGCTATAACAAATACTGAGTTTTAGAATTTTGGGGACATAAAGGTTACCAAGACTAAACTCTTGAGACAATAACATCATGTTTGGGAATTGGTAGGTTAAATGGGGTAGCAATATGACATGTCGGGTGGTGAAAATTCAGGATGTTTGAACAATTATGACTACTTTTCCATGTCGTGATATTGGAAGGGTACATTGACCCCATACAACTTGAAATCAAGTGGATGTCGAGTTGAGTTCTTGAAGATGGGTAAATATATATGATTCCTTGGATATGGCTCTGACGATCTCAAGAATCAAAGCGCACTTGTTTGACGATATTATGATCATTCTTGTTCAGTTACTGAATTGTTGAACACATGGTTGTTGGGGATTTGTCAATTATAATTATAAAAATTTACCGTTCGTAAATAGTTGTGGTGAAATCGGGTGAACCTGAAATGCGAGGAATATGTTGTAAATATCAATTTATAAGCTGTGGCACAAATTTCAGTGCGATGTATTTTGGAAATGGAATCCTTATTAGAAGGTGTTATTATAGTTTGTCTTGATGAACGGAGAATGTATTAAGCCCATTAAGATCGGTAGTCAAGAAATATGCTGAGATTGTAATTTACAATTGATCATGAGAATCACATGTGTGTGTATAAATGGTAAATGATCGTATTGACCAACTGCTCATGCATACTTTTGGTGGGGAATTATAAAGGTACACTTGGCGGAAATTTGGGATGATGTGCGATGCAATGTGGATAAGAGATGGCATGCACAAGTGTTAATTGGGAGTAAGGACATACTAAATTAGTAACCTCATCAAGTGTACTCCGAATTTGGATTTACATAGTACGACCTTCAACCCACATTGCCCCAACCTAAATTTTGGGGACGAAATTGTTTCTTCATTTATTGGATTTGTAACATCCCAATTCGAGCTAGACCCCTCGGGAGTGTGTTGTGCCGCTGAGAGTTGACTCGGTCTCGGAAGAAGCCCTAAGGCCCCGAGGTGGTCAGGTTTGAGTCACGGTCAGCAAGTGATGATTGATTTACCCTACTCCAATTGTGATGAGGTAAGTATAAGAATGTCCTGGCAGTCCAGGAATAGGCTCTAATAGAAAATAGGTTAGGTTAGTCTAGAAAATTCGGGGAAAGAAATCTTCCAAGTCAAAATCGATGAAACATTCCGTCGATCGACAGGACCGTCCTGTCGATCCTTGGCATCCGCTGGGAAAGATGTTTTCCCAGTCTTTAAGTACAAATATGTAACACCCCAAAGATCGTGGTTCAGCGAGGTAGGCGGAATGGTGGTGTTGCGCTCGGGATAGGCTCAAGATTCCAGAACAGGTCAATGCGCACGACCATTGTCCTCTTAGCGCATGACCAGTGAGCGTGCGCCAATGATCGTGCGTAACCCGCAAAGAATCGGAGTTCTGTCTCGGCTTATGCGCACGACCATTGTCCTCTTCGCGCACGACCAGTAATCGTGCGCCAGCGATCGTGCATTAATTCAGAAGAGAATCGAGTTCTGTCTCAGACAGTGCGCACGACCATTTCCCTCTTCGCGCACGACCAGTGATCGTGCGCCAGCGATCGTGCGCCCTGTTTATTCTGTTCCGCGATTTTGAGCGGAGAAGAAGATCGGACCGTCCAAATCTTTTGGGATTTGATCCAACGGCTAGGTTTAGTTGCGGGAGACCTTTAGGGCTGATGAGAGGGGGTTAAACCTCATATTCTCTAAGTCATTCTCTCTCCAAACCCTAGAGAAAGAAGGAGGAGCCAAGGAAGAAGAAGGGAGATTCCGCCATTGACGGAGCTCCGGAGCTCCGTTTCGCGAACCGTTTCCAGATCTGGAGAGTGCAGCCCGGTGCGGTCATTTCCCTCCGTCTAGAATCTTGGATCCATGGCGAAAAAGAACGCTCCTAGGGTAACGATTTCTTCTCCCGTTGTTTGGACTTGTCTTTTGTCCTCTCCTTCGTTTCTCTATGCTTGCGTGAGGGATCCCTTTCACCAAATGGGTGAAGTGTAGGATTCCCTCAAGTTCTCCGGAACTCCGGGTCGATTGTGTCCATCCCCGGCATATTGCATGTAGAAAATCCGATAGTCGTGCGGATTTAGGCATTTTGTGTGAAGCCTATTCGTGGCCGTGAGCCCGAATCGGTGATGCTTGGATTGCGACGTTGCATTTAGGTTAAGCCTAGAATGCGTGCCGGAGAATGACTCCGTGAAATCATCTATAGTAGTGCGGGATTTAAGTGTAGGCGTCTTGTGAAGATCCTAACGAAAGCCCCATGCTTTGAGATTGGATGAAGGCAAACCTTCACCGCGAAATTGATACGGAGCGTATTATACCTCCCCTTTTTGAGTATTTGTGAAGCCTAGATCCTTGTGAAGGGATTAGGTGCGTAGCTTATATTTGTGTAGCACTTGAAGGTGCTAAACCCTTACGGGCCGAGGCGAAGCCGTACCCGCGTCGTGCGACAGATCGCGACGATTAGAGCACGGGCAAAGCTAAACCAAACCCGTTTCCATGCAGATCGGTAAGGGGTCCCTACCTCATGTAGCTGTGTGATCATGGGAGAGGTCGTGGAAGGTGGTTTACCTAGACCGACCAAAAGCTCTTTTTCCCACATAAGGCGATGGCCCTTACGGTGGAGTGTTTGTGGAATTGATGTTGTTAGCCTCATGGGGTTGTTTAGGCGGTTGCGGGGAACCTTCGGGTGAACCCAACCAACATCATGTGCATACCTAGGTTCCCTCCTTTTTGATGCTCAACCTAGAAGATTGAATGTGCTTGAAACCTCACCTTGTGTAGTTGCACTTTCTTTATTTTAGTACTTGTGCTAGTGTGGCTTGCTTGCAGGGTAGAATCTCCGCCACCCCGGGAAAGGGGTGGGGTCGTTATAATTTGGTCAGCTGTGCTGACCGTTACCTTGTTTGCCACCGTTTGGTGGAATGTTCTTATGCAGGTGCAGGTGAGCCTAGCGGGAAATAGCGGGCGGTGGCCCCTCTTGCTGAGTTGGCCCTTGAAGGCCAGCCTCTTTTTTTTTAGCTTTCTCATGTATTGCCGGCCTGCGTGCCGATGTATGTTTTGGAGTTTTGGTACATTTGTTAAATGTAAGGCCTTAAGGCCATAACTCTCTTTCTTGGTTTCATTCCTATAATAGTGGACAATTCTAATGGTAATGTTAAATCTTTATGCTTCCGCTAGTGTTTAGTATACTCTGTTGTAGTTTCTTTCTGTTTATCACCTTTTAACTCCTAGCTAGTGTGGTTAGTATGGCGTGGGGTCCCGGCCGGACCTACTGTTATATTATTCGTACTGGCAGGGTGTTACAATTTGGTATCGGACTTAAGGCGTCGATCCGTAGTTTAGCGAATTCGGGACGAATTCCTTTTAAGGGGTGGTGCGCACGGGTTGTGCATTCACCTAAAACGACAAAAACTAATAAGAATGTCCACTTAGGAATGAAAAGAAAACATACTTGTTTGCGGAACCTGAGCGTTCCATGATTGATGTTTGATATGTTTTGGGTCACTAAATTGTGCTTTGCATGATTATAGGTGACTAGAAGTGCTGCGGGGCAGTCTCGACCCCGTAACACCGCTGAAAGTAGTGGGTCGGCTGAAGTGCCAGTGACCACTCCTTCTGCTGAAATGATCAAATTAGTCGCAGAAGCGGTCTTCGCGATGATCAACGCTCAACCCCAAAGGCTGGTCCAGCCTGCTACTCCTACTCCAGATGTGGCCCCTGAGGCTGTTGCTGCAGTGGAACCTGCGGTAGCGCCGAGGGTGGAACCTCAAGTTGCGCAAGTAGTGGCGGGGCGAGCGCGTGACCAGCAATTAAAGCATTTCCTGAGCTTTAATCCTCCTACCTTCTCGGGATCTGAGTCCCCAACGGAGGCAGAAGACTGGTTGTCAAGAGTTAGAAGAACTCTGAGGGCGACAGCGACGGACGAAGCCATGATGGTCACCTTAGCCACCTTCCTTCTTGATGGAGAGGCTGCGCTGTGGTGGGAAGAGCAGGAGTTGCATAAGTTCTGCGGTAGAGATATTACTGAAATCACAATGGCTGAGTTTTCAAAGTCGTTCCTCCAAAGGTTTATCCCCTCTGCCCAGCGCATTGCGTTACAAAACTAGTTCTTGAGGTTGACACAAGGTGATCGCTCCGTTGACGATTACTTGCATGAGTTTACCAGACTGAGTCGCTATGCGGGGTCCTTGGTGGAGGATGAGGAGACAAAGACAAATAAGTTCTATGAAGGGCTTCGGGACGAGTTGAAGCTGCTCCTTGCAGGCCCTATGACGTTCGGCTTCCAAGTGATGGTGCAAACTGCCAGATCTTTGGAGTTGGACATGAAGAGGGTACAAGCAAGGGGTATTATAAAGAAACCTGAGTTTCATGCGCCGGCCTCTCAGTCCAAGTCGGTTTTCAGAAGGAACAAAAGGAAGTTCAAACAGGCGGAACCAACTCCTTCAAATGTTTCGGGAGCCACGACCGCGCGGACTCCTATTACGTGTTTCACCTGCGGGAAGGTGGGACACAAAGTTGCGGTGTGTCGAAGTGGTCCCCCGAAGACTGGTAATCGGGCAGTGGATTATGCTCGAGCTGCGGAAAAGGGTAAAGCTGCGGAGTCTTCGGCTTCCCAGCACATTACTCCGACTCAGCCGAGAGTCTACTCGCTTGGCCAGCAAGAAGCCATACGACAAACTGATGTCATCACAGGTACGAATTAGAAGTTAGCTTTTACAGCTATATATATAATTCATACTGTGGTACGACTATATGCTTTATTTGTGTGCAATTAGGTTTCGTCCTAATTTTCAACTATCCGGCGAGAGCTCTATTTGATACGGGTGCATCGCACTCTTTTCTGTCCGAGGACTTCGTTGTGAGAATCGGAGTGCCGTCTACCTTTGTAGAGGATAGATTGGAAGTAGTGCTACCCAATGGATCTCGAATGAGTGCGGATAGGAAGAGCCGTGTGAAGGTGCGGATCGGAAGTCAGGATTTCGACTTGGAAGCGTCGTTATTACCGTTAGCTGAATTTGATGTGATCTTCGACATGGACTGGCTCTCGGAGCAGCGGGCATGCATAGATTGCAATACAAAGGATATCACTCTGGGAAGGGACACCGAAGGAGAAACCATGTTCGCCGGTATGCGAGGAGCGAGCAAGACGCTGATGTCTGCTCTCCAAGTGGTTAAGGCGATGAGAAAAGGCGCCGAGTTGTTCTTCACCTTGTTGGAGGCTTCGGAGCCAAAGCCCAGGTTATGTGATGTCCCAGTAGTAGCGGAGTACGCCGACGTGTTTCCTAACGAACTCCCTGGGGCTCCGCCTCAGCGAGAGATCGATTTCTGTATCGAGTTGGTGTCAGGTGCCAAACCTGTGGCCCGCTCACCGTACCGGATAGCGCCAAAGGAATTGGCAGAGCTGAAGGTTCAATTGCAAGAGCTGCTAGAGCAAGGCTACGTACGTCCAAGTTCTTCGCCTTGGAGTGCACCGGTCCTCTTTGTGAAAAAGAAGGACGGGAGCTTGCGTCTATGTATCGATTATCGAGAGCTAAACAAGTTGACCGAGAAGAACCGATATCCGATTCCAAGAATCGATGATCTCTTCGACCAGCTGGTTGGGTCGACGGTATACTCCAAACTGGACCTAAGGTCGGGCTATTACCAACTGCGAATTAGGGAATGTGACATTCCAAAAACAGCGTTCAGTACCCGCTTTGGGCACTATGAGTTCACGGTGATGCCGTTCGGTCTGTCCAATGCACCGTCGGTATTCATGGACTTAATGAACAGGACGTTCCGTGAGTATTTGGATCAATTTGTGATCGTCTTTATCGACGACATTTTGGTATACTCTCAATCAGAAGAGGAGCATGTAGGACATCTGCACGCAGTTCTGGGCACCTTGAGAAAGAGTCAGTTATATGCCAAGTTCTCCCAGTGCGAGTTTTGGCTACCGTAAGTAGCATTCCTTGGACACGTCGTTAGTGGAGATGGAATTGCGGTAGATCCGTCGAAGATAGAAGCGATCCGAGCGTGGCCTTTGTTGAAAAACGTAGCGGAAGTCCGAAGTTTCTTAGGACTTGCCGGCTATTATAGGCGCTTTGTGGAAAACTTCTCGAGGATCGCACTTCCTCTCACAAAACTGACTAGGAAGGATCATAAGTTCGTTTGGTCGCCCGAGTGCGCACGAGCTTTTGAAGAACTGAAGAGCCGTCTGACCACGGCGCCCATTCTATGCTCGCCATGATGTACGGAAGGCTACGAAATCTATAGCGATGCCTCGGGGAGTGGTTTGGGTTGTGTCCTAGTGCAGTTCGGTAAGGTAATTGCCTACGGCTCCCGTCACTTGAAAGTTCATGAGAGGAATTACCCGGTCCATGATTTGGAGCTAGCGGCCGTGGTATTTACTCTTAAGCTTTGGAGGCATTATTTGTATGGCGTGAAGATCGACATCTTTACCGACCACAAGAGCCTCAAGTACTTGCTAGATCAAAAGGAGTTGAATATGCGACAGAGGAGGTGGTTGGAGTTCCTTGGGGACTACACCTTCGACATCAAATATACTCCTGGAAAGGGAAATGTAGTTGCGGACACGTTGAGTCGTCGGGCTCCCGCTCAAGCAAATTGGATTTTGATGCACGATGAGCGTCTGATCCGTGAGCTGGAAGAAATGGAGATCATTTGCGTTGATCGAAGAGCGTCTACTTCAGCATGCTTGAACTGGACGGAGGTTCAATACTACCTTGCCGACCGAGTTCGACAGGCATTGGAGCTGGATGAGAGCATGAAACGCTACAAAGCGGAAACCGTTGACGGGTTGAACGCTGATTTCTCTTTCGAAGATGGCCTTATGTGGAAGAATGGCAGATTGTGCGTCCCAAACGTTGGTACTCTACGGGAGGAATTGATGTACGAGGCTCATCATACCAAGTACTCTATCCACCCGGGGAGCACGAAAATGTACATGGACATGAAGAAACTTTTCTGGTGGCCGGGTATGAAGAAGGACATTGCCCTCTACGTGGCCAAGTGCAACACTTGCGCGTTGGTGAAGGTGGAATGTCAACGTCCCGGTGGATTTTTGAAGTCCTTGCCGATTCCGGAATGGAAGTTTGACGATATTTCGATGGATTTCGTGCACGGATTGCCGAGATCGCAGCATGGAAACGACGCCATCTGGGTGATCGTGGACAGACTGACAAAAGTATCGCATTTTATTCCGAACCGGAAGGATGATTCTGTAGAAAAGCTAGCGAAGCTCTATGTCGATAGTATTGTGCGGCTGCACGGTGTCCCTCGTAGCATCGTCAGCGATCGTGACGGGCGTTTCACATCGAAAGATTGGAGGCTTATCCATGAACTGTTGGGCACTAAATTGAAATTCAGCACGGCCTTCCACCCGCAAACGGACGGACAGACCGAGAGGACCAACTGGACTATGGAGGATATGCTCCGAATGTGCGCTCTAGATTTTTGACAGAAGTGGGAAGATCATCTCTATATGATCGAATTCGCCTACAATAATAGCTACCAAGCCAGTATAAAGATGGCTCCTTTCGAGGCCCTCTATGGTAAGAAGTGTCGTACGCCGTTGTCTTGGGCAGAAACGGGCGATACTAAGCTATTAAAGCGAAAGGATGTTGAGGAAGCAACTTCGACGATCCGAACTATTCGGGAAAGGCTATTGATTGCCCAGGACAGGCAAGCAAAGTATTACAACGCCAAGCATAGGAACCTAGAGTTCGCCGTCGGCGACCGGGTTTACTTGAAGATCAAACCGTTCAAAGGGGTATCGAGGATCCGACGCTTGAAAAAGCTCAGTCCAAGGTACTTAGGACCGTTTGAGATTGTGGAACGTGTTGGTGATGCGGCTTATCGGCTTGCACTATCTGCAGAGCTGAGCAGTCTGCACGACGTGTTTCACATTTCAGTTCTGAGGAAGGCAGTGCAAGAGCCTACTCATATCGTTGCGGTCGGCAAAGTGTCGGTGGATAGTGGGTTGTCGACGAAAGTCAGACCCTTACGCATCGAGGATACCGAGGTAAAGCAGTTGCGGAACAAGTCCATTCGGATGGTAAAGGTCCGGTGGGATAATTGCGGCCGAGTGGAGCTAACTTGGGAGAGAGAGCAAGCGATGCTTGCGGAGTACCCCGAGCTATTTCCCTCAGGTAAATTTTCTTTAAAAACTGTAATTTCCTGCTATTACTGTTTTCGAAATTTCGGGACGAAATTCTTTTAAGGGGGGTGGAGTTGTAACACCCCAAAGATCGTGGTTCAGCGAGGTAGGCGGAATGGTGGTGTTGCGCTCGGGATAGGCTCAAGATTCCAGATCAGGTCAATGCGCACGACCATTGTCCTCTTAGCGCACGACCAGTGAGCGTGCGCCAATGATCGTGCGTAACCCGCAAAGAATCGGAGTTCTGTCTCGGCTTATGCGCACGACCATTGTCCTCTTCGCGCACGACCAGTGATCGTGCGCCAGCGATCGTGCGTTAATTCAGAAGAGAATCGAGTTCTGTCTCAGACGGTGCGCACGACCATTTCCCTCTTCGCGCATGACCAGTGATCGTGCGTCAGCGATCGTGCGCCCTGTTTATTCTGTTCCGCGATTTTGAGCGGAGAAGAAGATCGGACCGTCCAAATCTTTTGGGATTTGATCCAACGGCTAGGTTTAGTTGCGGGAGACCTTTAGGGCTGATGAGAGGGGGTTAAACCTCATATTCTCTAAGTCATTCTCTCTCCAAACCCTAGAGAAAGAAGGAGGAGCCAAGGAAGAAGAAGGGAGATTCCGCCATTGACGGAGCTCCGGAGCTCCGTTTCGCGAACCGTTTCCAGATCTGGAGAGTGCAGCCCGGTGCGGTCATTTCCCTCCGTCTAGAATCTCGGATCCATGGCGAAAAAGAACGCTCCTAGGGTAACGATTTCTTCTCCCGTTGTCTTTTGTCCTCTCCTTCATTTCTCTATGCTTGCATGAGGGATCCCTTTCACCAAATGGGTGAAGTGTAGGATTCCCTCAAGTTCTCCGGAACTCCGGGTCGATTGTGTCTGTCCCCGGCATATTGCATGTAGAAAATCCGGTAGTCGTGCGGATTTAGGCATTTTGTGTGAAGCCTATTCGTGGCCGTGAGCCCGAATCGGTGATGCTTGGATTGCGACGTTGCATTTAGGTTAAGCCTAGAATGCGTGCCGGAGAATGACTCCGTGAAATCATCTATAGTAGTGCGGGATTTAAGTGTAGGCGTCTTGTGAAGATCCTAACGAAAGCCCCATGCTTTGAGATTGGATGAAGGCAAACCTTCACCGCGAAATTGATACGGAGCGTATTATACCTCCCCTTTTTGAGTATTTGTGAAGCCTAGATCCTTGTGAAGGGATTAGGTGCGTAGCTTATATTTGTGTAGCACTTGAAGGTGCTAAACCCTTACGGGCCGAGGCGAAGCCGTACCCGCGTCGTGCGACAGATCGCGACGATTAGAGCACGGGAAAAGCTAAACCGAACCCGTTTCCATGCAGATCGGTAAGGGGTCCCTACCTCATGTAGTCGTGTGATCATGGGAGAGGTCGTGGAAGGTGGTTTACCTAGACCGACCAAAAGCTCTTTTTCCCACATAAGGCGATGGCCCTTACGGTGGAGTGTTTGTGGAATTGATGTTGTTAGCCTCATGCAGTTGTTTAGGCGGTTGCGGGGAACCTTCGGGTGAACCCAACCAACATCATGTTCATACCTAGGTTCCCTCCTTTTTGATGCTCAACCTAGAAGATTGAATGTGCTTGAAACCTCACCTTGTGTAGTTGCACTTTCTTTATTTTAGTACTTGTGCTAGTGTGGCTTGCTTGCAGGGTAGAATCTCCGCCACCCCGGGAAAGGGGTGGGGTCGTTATAATTTGGTCAGCTGTGCTGACCGTTACCTTGTTTGCCACCGTTTGGTGGAATGTTCTTATGCAGGTGCAGGTGAGCCTAGCGGGAAATAGCGGGCGGTGGCCCCTCTTGCTGAGTTGGCCCTTGAAGGCCAGCCTCTTTTTTTTTAGCTTTCTCATGTATTGCCGGCCTGCGTGCCGATGTATGTTTTGGAGTTTTGGTACATTTGTTAAATGTAAGGCCTTAAGGCCATAACTCTCTTTCTTGGTTTCATTCCTATAATAGTGGACAATTCTAATGGTAATGTTAAAGCTTTATGCTTCCGCTAGTGTTTAGTATACTCTGTTGTAGTTTCTTTCTGTTTATCAACTTTTAACTCCTAGCTAGTGTGGTTAGTATGGCGTGGGGTCCCGGCCGGACCTACTGTTATATTATTCGTACTGGCAGGGTGTTACAAAATAGACGGGACGTCCCGTCGATCGATGGGACCGTCTCATCGATCTTTAGCATCAGCTGGAAATGTTGGTTCCCTGGGTTCTAAGTTGAAATCGAAGGGGCTTCCCGTCGATCGACGGGACCGTCCCATCGATCGATGGGAGCTCCCATCGATTTTCGCCATTAGATGGGAAGATGTTTTCCCTAGGCCGGCAGAACAGTACCAATTGCGAAATGCTAGGCTAAAAGTGGAATTAATGACCAATAAGGAGCTGACACCTAACTTTGGAGTTCCATGGCATGGCATGGAAAGTTGGGTTGCATTTAAAAGCTTATTAATGCAAATCAAATCACATACTCTCTTCTCTCTTAAGCCAAAAGGGCTGATCACTTCTCAGATTCATCTTCTTCTTTTCTTCATCTTCTTCCCCACACCTTAAGGTTTTAACTTAGGGCTCTTGAAGGAGCAAGCTTGGAGAAGGATTTTGAGCTTTGCCAACCACCACCCCGCTGCCACAAAGATGAGCTTGAACCATGGCTGAAAAAAACAATGTGACTTCCGACCCCTCTCCCTTGGTGCTAGATATTTAGATCTAATTAGGAGAGACATTGAGCTCAAAAGAGCTTGATTTGGTAAGATTAATGGAGTTTCGTTGGAAGAGGCCACGCTAGAATTTACGTTCTAGTGCGTCATTCGCCGCGAAGAAGTCTTCGATCAACTCCTCTCTTCGTGAAGATCGGTGGCCTAATGAGGTAGTATTGGAGGAGAGGAGGTAAAAGGGCTTAGGGATGTGCTAGAAGAAGAAGATGATGAATAGTCCCATGGTTAATGGGTTATGATATTTTAATGGGTTATGATATTTTAATATAGGTTTGATATTATAAATAATGACTCTGGATGAATAGTCTCATGGTTAATGGGTTATGATATTTTAATATAGGTTGGATATTATAAATATTTCTATTGATGAATTGTCCCATGGTTAGTGGTTTATGATATTTTAATGAGTTATGATATTTTAATGGGTTTGATATTATAAATATTGCCCTGGATGAATAGTCCCATGGTTAATGGGTTATGATATTTTAAGATAGGTTTGATATTATAAATATTGCTCTGGATGAATAGTCCCATAGTTAAGGGGTTATGATTATTTTAATATGGGTTGGATAATATAAATATTTCTCTTAATGAACAGTCCCATGTCAATGGGTTATGATATTTTAATTTGGCACTTGATTAATAAGGGGACACATGAATAGTGGTAAAAGTCCAGCAACTAAGGGAAGAAAGAATTGATCTTAACTGGAGCTTAGACTTCACGGGAAGAAAATGGGATGTGTTTAACAGAGGAGTTGTTCTTTGTTAGCTAACGCCGGGCGGTAGCGCTACCGTTGGCGTTAGCGGGTCGACTTGTCGACGGGAAGGAGTAACTTCCTGTTGACACTTAATGTCGACGTGAAGAAGTGTTGATAGAATCACTAGCGCCAGGCGGTAGCGCTACCGTCGGCGATAGCGGGTCGACTTGTCGACGGGAAGGTGTGTCGTCTCGATCACTAATGCCAGACGGTAGCGCTACTGTCGGCGTTAGCAAACAGAGAACTTCAGGTTCTCCTCCTTTGGGTGGTAGGATTTCCTGGGTTCCCATGTCAATTGGGCGAGGCGTAAATTACTGTTATGATTCTGAAATGGGGCATTTCGATGCATAATTGAATGAAGAATTTAGAGGACATGTTTATATAAATGTGTACATTGTTTGACAATCTATCAGATGTTTAGATTGGTGATAACCTCTCAATAAGGTTGATAGCTTTAATCGTGTTGGAACACGTTGTGATTTGTGCATGAGGATTGAATATTGGTGAGATGTTCGGGCTTACTTATTTAGTAAAATATGAATATGACACCGTCCACATAAGTAGTCCTACAGGATCTTGTAGAGAAATTTCCATGTTATACACATGCTGCTACATAGAGTTATGACAACCGGTATGGGTAGCACAGATGGCTTGGTGTGGATTATAAGATATGATTATGTCTTATGGTGAAATGTTAAGGACCCGGTTGTTGGGGCCTTGGATGGTAATTAGCATCGGTTGAACTTGTTTGATGTGAAAGGTAAGAAGGCTTCATTCATGAATTCTCGAGTGCTTGTTAGCACGGGTTGTGCATGGGAATTGCATGAATGTGCATGGTTTACACCTGGTTTGGTAATGATGCTTGTTGGAGGATTACTTATGGAAGATCTATGGGCTCGTCAGTTGTCACACCGATGGGAGCTGGCAGATAGATCTTGGTCGGTTGGGTTGTGCTCTTTGTGTTTACTTCCAAAGACGCCTTCCGTGCCTAGTGACCGGTTGGGCTGTGCTCTTGGTGCTTACTCCCCAAGACCCTTTCTGAGTCCAGTACGCAGGTGCTCCCCTGTTGTGTTCTTAGCGTCGAGGCGCACGTAAGGCCTAGGTCTGGTAGTGTGCTACCCACCTAGTAGTGGAAAATCCCATTCCACTACCATCGTCTGGCCACAATAGGGGGTGCCTGAGAGGTTAGCTACCCTCAAAAAGTGGGAAGCATAGGTCTATGTCGACATAGCAAATATGCATGGGTGAGTCATCATATCATAATCACTGCATTGCATTCATCCTTTCATGATCATAGCATTGCACCTCATCGGGTCTATCATATAAATTAGTATGGGCTCTTTTATATGAAGGGTTCCAAACTGGAAACTTTAACTTATAAGTTTGTACGAGCATTCATATAAGTTAAGGTACGTGGAAGAATATAGGTATGCTAACTAATTCACCTAGAGGGGGGGGGGGGTGAATAGGTCTTTTGATTTTTACTTGATTATTATGGCCTGTTAAAATATTCTAATCAGAGAATCAAGCAACACAGAAAAACACACAAGTGTTTATAGTGGTTCCCCAAGACAGGGTGTCTATGTGTAGTCCACTTTCCCCTTTCACCCTTCTAACAGTATGTTAGACAGGGCCAACTCCTCCAATTCTCAGCTCTAAGAGGTTACAACACAAGTTCCTCAGAACTTCTCAGATCAAAGATGATCCTACCTCAGGACAAATGTCCTTACAACTCAGAGCTATCACCAGCTCCTACCTCAGGCACAGCTGCCCTACAAACTCAGAGGAAAACACCTCCTACAGCTCAGACCACCTCCTGGTCCTACCTCAGGCAACAAGCCTTACAACTCAGAGCAATCACCAGCTCCTACAATCTCAGGCAAACCAGCCCTACAAGCTCAGGTAAATAAACCCTACACACTCAGGCAAAAAGCATTACAGAAAAAGATGGTTTAGAAATATTCTACAGCAGAAATACTCTCCTGTAGATCCTGCACAGTCTGTGCTTTCCTGTAGCTGAAGATGTTGATAACAACTACCACTTGATCTTCCTCTTCAATAGAATGATGGAAGATCACCTTGCCCCTTCTGGTGGAGGAGCTATCTTCTACTCTCAGTTTCTTCTTCTCTTTCAGTGAGCAGGAAGAAAAACGAGAGCAGCAGCCATCAATGGCGAATCGAGATTTTGCACGCAACTGGCCGGGGGTTAGAAAATACCCTAACTCTTTCTTTTATACTTCTTTTGTCTTCAACGACTCTAATTTGATCTCCCAAGAAGTATGGGAGACATTGGTGGTCCCCTATAGCTTTTCTGCAACTTGCCCTAGCCGCAGGTCCCGCCGCCCTACTTATCTATAGAGAAGGTCTGCGTTCGACGAACGCGCTACACTCTGCGCTCGACGAACCCGCTGCATCCTGCGTTTGACGATCTTGCCAAGCTCTGTGTTCGATGAATTTGCCAAACTCTGCGTTCAATGATCTGCCTTGTCTCTGCATTCGATGATCTGCCTTGTCTCTGTGTTTGACGAATGACACTTTGCGTTCGACCAACTTGCCATACTCTGCGTTCAACGATCTGCCTTGTCTCTGCGTTCGACGGTCTGCCTTCTGCGTTCGACGAATGGCTCTCTGCGTTCGACGAACACGCCCTTTGTGCCTTCTCAGCCGCTCCCTCTCTGGTCTCGTCTCAGCAGTTGACAAACTTGGTTCTGCGTTCGACGAACGGCACTCTGCGTTCCACGAATTTATCAGCTGAGACAATTTCTTCTATATACTTAGGAGAAGATTTCTCCTAACCTTAGGTCTTGATTAAACATTTCTCTTGAGTCACCTAAGCCTGTTTAACTTACAAAAACAAAGCTTTATTAAATACAATATGTACTTAGTATTAGAAGTGATGCCTCTTCAAATCAAGGGAACATTGAGGGCAATATTCCCAACAATCTCCCCCTATTTGAAGAAGGCAGAACATCCCCAATGCTAAGGTACATAGCCAACAAAAACATATCATGATATCACTTGAAGGACATATTATGTAAATGATCTATAAGATAATCATGATGACATAGCTTCTAGATAACAACATTGTTTAAGCTAACAACTTCATGATACAACATTGTTTAAGCTAACAACTTCATGATTGATTATATAAAGCTTTGACTAGCTTAGAGGGATGTCAGCATGACGTCAGATCCTCAACGGATTTAGTATTTTACAAGGCGTCGAGACATGGTCATCATCTCGACGTGGCTTAGCTTGCTGTAGATGTATCAACGGCGTTGAGTAATGTTCCTTGGTTCGAGGCTTTCTTATTCCACGGCGTCGAGTGATGTTCCTTGGTTGGACGCTTTCTTGACTTAATCTCACATCGTCAGTCAGTGACCTTGCCATTGAAAAAGCAACCATAGGTCGACGCTTTTTGGTCACAGGCGTCGAGCGATGTGTAGTGGCTCGACGCTTGTGGACTTGGATGAACTCATCTCCCCCTTATTAACTCGGATTGAGTAGCATATCGTGATAACTAACTTAGAGGGCTAACACTACTTTGGTCTTAGCAACTAGCATTCCATCTCCTATTTGCATCTAGCAAGACCAAATTTGGTCTTAGCATTGGCCATCTCCCCCTTTCTGGATTCTTCAGCCTCTTTCCCATTAGGGAATAGGATTCTTCAACCTCTACTCTTTTCTGGATACTTCTAACAAATCCTAAGATAGATTAGAAAGCATTTTCCAAATCCTCTTTTAGGACAGCCAATATCCTTTCTGACCTACTGAGCATTAGCTATCTCCCCCTCAACTTATAGCCAACTCCCCCTCAATTTGAGCAGGAGCTTGCTCCCCCTTAATTGGATCACCTGTATTGACCCAGACATTTCCCTGCTGATTAACAAAAAACTGGAATTTCAGCTGATCCAGATGTTTCTGATTCAACTGATCAATTTAAACTATCTTACATTTAACAACTTAGGGAGATTATTTACCCTATCAGTGGATTATGCCTATTGATGGAAGATCAATTCAGATATTAATTTATCATAACATTACATTTTCTGATAAATTGAACAGATATGGTATAAGTAGTTTAATATAGAGAACATATATTCAGAACTGAACTCATTTTAAATTCAATATGCCTAAGTCAATTTTAAAAGAATTAAACTTGGCCTCATCCAGTTGCTTAGTGAAGATATCATCTACTTGGTTGTCTGTAGGGACATATTCAAGTTTGATATCTTCACACTCTACATGCTCTATAATAAAATGATACCTAATTTCTTTGTGCTTGGTCCTGCTATGGGAGACAGGATTTTTAGCAATAAAATTGCACTGGATGAGTCACACGGCATGGGAGATTGTCTTACCTTGATGTTGTAATCTTCCAACTAATGTGGTATCCACAGAATTTGAGCACAACAGCTACCTGCTGCAATGTACTCTGACTTAGCTGTGGACATTGCCACACTGGTTTGCTTTTTGCTGCTCCATGAGACCAGCCTCCTCCATAGGAATTTATAGGTGCCACTTGTGCTTTTCCTGTCCTCTTTGCATTCTGCAAAATCTGCATCTGAATAGCCTATCAGTTCAAAATCATTGTTCCTAGGGTACCAAAGGCCAATATTTAGGCTGCCCTTGAGATATCTCAAAATCCTCTTGACAGAGGTGTAGTGAGATTCCTTAGGACATGCCTGATACTTAGCACAAACACATGTAGAATACATAATGTCTGGCCTACTAGCAGTCAAGTACAACAGGGATCCAATGATACATCTGTACATGGATTCATCAAAGTCCTTCCCCTTTTAATCCTTGTCTAATGATACATTAGATCCCATGAGTGTTCTCATGGTGGAGGCAGACTCCATCCCAAATTTCTTGATGAGCTCCTTAGTGTACTTGGTCTGGGAGATGAAAATTCCATCATCATACTATTTCACTTGGAGCCCAAGGAAATATTTGAGCTCACCCATACTGCTCATCTCAAACTCCCCCTACATTAGATTAGCAAATCTCTTGTAGAGGTTGTCATCAGTAGACCCAAAAATTATGTCATCAACATAAATTTGGACTAAGAGACACTTGCCCCTTGTTTCCCTAAGAAACAATGTGCTATCAATCTTTCACCTCATGAACTTATTCTTGAGGAGAAAGCTGGACAAAGTCTCATACCAAGCTCTTGGAGCTTGCTTAAGACCATGCAGGGCTTTCCTAAGAATATAGACATGAGATTTAAGAGTATGATGTACAAAACCTGATGGCTGCTCTACATATACTTCCTCTTTTAGATTTCCATTCAGGAATGTTGATTTGACATCCATCTGGTAGACTTTGAAGCCCTTGTGAGCAGCATATGATAAGAATAGTCTTATGGCCTCCAACCTTGCAACTGGAGCAAAGGTTTGGCCAAAGTCTATTCCTTCCTCTTGCCTATATCCTTTTGCAACCAGCCTTGCTTTGTTTTTTATGATTGTCCCATTTTCATCTAACTTATTTCTGAATATCCATTTGGTGCCTATGATGTTGCGTCGTTCTGTTCTTGGCACCAACTTCCATACTTTGCATCTTTTGAATTGCAAAAGCTCTTCCTGCATAGCCTTAATCCAGAATGGATCCAAGTTGGCCTCTTCAAACCTTTTAGGCTCTACCTGTGATAGAAAACTGAGGAACAAGGCCTCATTGTGAGCCATGCTCCTAGTTGTCATACCTTGCTGAACACTCCCTATTATCTACTCTAAGGGATGATCCCTTAGATATCTGGTAGCTGCATTCATTCTGTTCTCAGCTTGCTGTGCTGTTTCTGCAGGTTCAGCAGTTTCTTCATCAAGGTTGACTTCTTCCTCTTCAGGGATGGCAGCATCAGAAATAGTTTTGCTGCAGCTGGGAGTGTCCTGTATAGACATCCTTTCCAATTCCTGTTCATTTCCTGACAACATAGAAGGTCTAAACCAGCCTTTATATATCAGGCTGGTCTCATCAAAAACAACATGCATAGACTCCTCTACAACATGAGTTTTCTTATTGTATACTCTATAAGCTCTACTATGCGAGCTATCGCCAACAAGAACACCTACATTGCATTTCTCTTCAAACTTTGTTAATTGGGATTTTCCATTATTTAGAATGTAGCATTTGGAGCCAAAGATTCTAAAATATGAAATTGTAGGTTGTTTGCCTTTCTGAATTTCATAGGGGGGTTATCCCATGAACCTTATTGATAGAAGCTCTATTGAGAACATAACAAGCTGTATTAACTGCCTCAGCAAAGAAATATTCTGGGAGTGAGGAGTCACTAAGCAGTGTTCTCCCAGCTTCTATCAAGGTCCTATTCCTCCTCTCAGCCACACCATTTTGTTGTGGAGTCCTTGGGGAGGAAAACTCTTGGATGATACCAAATTCTTGACAAAATCTTGTCATTTCATCAGATTGAAATTCTGTGCCATGGTCAGTCCTAGTCCTGACGACATCACATTGTAGATCATTCTGAATTGCCTTGACATGATTGATAAAGACATGTAAAGTATTAGATTTCTTCTTAAGGAAGAATACCCATGTATATTTTGAGTGATCATCAACAATCACCAAAGTATACAACTTCCCACCTAGGCTCTGAATTGGCAAAGGACCAAACAAGTCCATATGCAAGAGATAAAGACATCTTTCAGTGTCTTTGGAGCCAATACTTTTAAAGGTGGCCCTAGTTTGCTTACCCATTTGACATGCATGACAGGGACCATCTTTAATACATTTTAAATTTGGACTATTCCTAACATGATTTTTAGAGAAAAGTCTATACATTGTCTTGTAGTTAATATGAGCAAGTCTCTTGTGCCATTGAACACAAAGAGACTCATTCTCATTAGCTACAAGACAAACAGAAGTAAAAGAATTACTGCAAATGAAATCTAAGCAATAAACATTTCCACTCCTAGTGCCTGAGAGAATAATCTCTAAGTCATTTGACCTTTTGATCAAGCACTTGTCATTGATTCAATGACATTGCCTAAGTCAGAGAGTTGACTTATGCTTATTAGGTTGTGTTGCAACCCTTCAACATAAGCTACCCTTGTGATTATAACTATGTCATTGGAGATCATACCATAGCCTTTGGTGACTCCTGTTTCACCTCCCCCAAATATAACTTTGGGTCCATTCTTCACAGGCTTGTAATCCTGTAGAAGACTCCTAGTTCCTATCATGTGCCTTGAGCACCCACTATCTAAGTACCATATTTGGTTGAGACTGGTACTTGAACTACCCTGCAAAGAAAGATTTAGTTATCCTTAGGATCCCAAAAAGATTTGGGTCCTAGGTGCCTGTTAGTTTGATGAGATACTCTAACACTAGCTACACTCCTAGCAGGAAAGCTCTTATTTGCATTAGGTACATTGGGATTGTACCAACAATCTATGGCAAAGTGTCCCACCTTGCCACAACACCAACAATCATGAATATTGTATCTCCTTTTCTGAACATTTTTCTGAATTGGAACAACACTGTGCACATGTTCAGCAGAAGAGACTGCAGCATTCTTCCTGTTTCTTTCAGCAATAATCTGACTGAAGGATAATCTGTGGACATTCTTGCTGCTCTTTGTCCTCATGACCTCAGCTTTCTTTGGCTTGGCAGCCATACAAGATCTGATGGAATCAGACACTGGGCAGCAGGCCTTGTCAACAGATTTGACAGCAGTCTTGCTTTTTGCTGAAGCTGATTTGGAAGTGCTTGCTTCCATGTTCTTGACTGAAGGTGCTGTGAAACCAAACACAAATGGTACAGATTGGGCCATTTGTATTTCCTCATGGGGAGCTTTCATTGCACTCAATCCCATGCCCTTTCTATCACTATGGGAAGGAGTATTTTCCTTCCTATAGGATCTCCCATTCTTCTAGTGACCATAAATGCTTTCATGGTCATACCTGTTGGAAGAAAGTAGCACCTTTTGAAAGGTGGTTTGAGGCTTAGCCATCTCCTTGCTCTTTACTCCACTCCCTTCTCCTACTTCCATCTTATTGAATCCAAGTCCTCTCCTATTGGTTTGAGAGAAGGTGTCAATAAGGGCAAGCACAGATTTGGGCTTGGAGAATTGAGCCACCAGGCTCTTCTCTTTCACCAGCTTCTCCTCAAGGTCCTTGATGACCTTGTTCTTCAGGGAAATAGTGCTCAATTGAGCACTTGTCATACCCTTTAAATGACTTATTTGTCTACTCATCTGGGCCACCAGGGAGGTAGGTCCAGTGTAGTCACTTTCAGTCTTCTTAAGGGAGGGAATTTCCTGGGCTTGCCTCTTGGCAAGCTTCTTGCTCTCTTTCAGAGCAATAACCAAGGCATCATATTTGTCAATCAATTGATTGACATCTACCTCAGCTTCTGAAACACTTCCATCATGTGATGGCTGTGCTTCAGATTCTTGACATACATCATGATCAGAAATAGAAGTGGAATGGATTGATACCTGATCATTATCAGACATATTCTGACTCCCTTCCTCATCAGTGAGGGCCATAAGGCCTAGCAGAACACAGTTTTCTTCATCCTCCTCTTCGTCACTATCTGAGTGTGATAGAGGGGCCCTGATTCCTGTCCTAGAAGCAAGATTGTCTTCATCCTCCTGAGCAGCAAACAACCCTATATAGGCTTTCTCTTCTTCATCTGAATCTGAAGATGAAGATTCATATTCACTCCAGCTCTTGTTTTTCTTGGCTTGAAGGGATTTTTCTCCCTTCCTCTCCTTCTTATGATGAGGCTTCTTTTCACCTCTTTCTTTCCTTTTGACTGGGCAGTCAACAATGACATGCCCAGGCTTGCTGCAGTAATAGCAAACAATGTTATCTGAAGCATGTTTACTAGTTTTGGAATCATACCTGTCCCCTTTGGGGTGCTGCCTTTCAGATCTGAAGTGATCCTTCTTGGAGTGTGATGAGGAGGAGGGCTTGCTCTTCCATTGATTCCTCCTCATCATCTTCTTGAACTTCCTAGAGAAGGCAGCAAACTCTTCATCAGAAGAAGTGCAGTCTGTAGAGCAGCTCTCAGACTTCTCAGATTCAGCATTCCTTCTTAGAGGTGACTGCAACCTGCTCTTGCTCTTCTTTGAGCTATCAGCTTTGAGAGCTATGGTTCTCTCCTTTGTGTGAGCCTTGGAGGAAGTGTCCTCCTCCTTTCTTGCAGTTAGTTGCATCTCATATGAGAGCAGTTTCCCAAATAGTGTATGGGTAGGGGTCTCTCCAAGCCTTGCCCCTTCCCTGATTGCACAGATTTTAGTGTCCCAATCTCTAGTTAGAGATCTGAGGAACTTGTCATTCAGCTCATAATCAGTGAACACCCTCTCATAGGTTCTTAGTTCATTTACTATCCTAAAGAACCTTTCATAGCACATGGAGATGTTCTCCTGGCTCTGCTGTTTGAAGGCTTCATATTCCTGATTGAGGAGTGACTTTCTATCATCCCTCACTTCAGTTGTTCCTTCCATATATACAACCAATGTGTCCCGCATTTCCTTGGCAGTTGTGCAGTGTACCAAGTTCTGAAATGTAGTGTCATCAATTGCATGAACAATAATGTTCTGGGCCCTTTTGTCCATAGTGTATAGTGCAATTTCATCATTGGTCAGCTCAGAAAATATCTTGAGTACTTTTCTAGTAGGGTCAATTGTGGAGGCCTTCTCAAAGGTATAAGGACCATTTTTGACAGTTACATAGATCCTTGGGTCTAAGGCTTCCATGAACAACCTCACTCTTTGCTTCCATATGCCAAAGTTTTCTTTGGAGCATATGGGCAACTTCATTGACCCCAACTCCTTCTTCATTCCACTGGAGGCCATTTGATTTTGAATCAACAATACCTATTTAGGAACTGGTCAGACTGTTAAGTCCATCTTGACCAACCTAGCTCTGATACCACTTGAAAGAATATAGGTATGCTAACTAATTCACCTAGAGGGGGGGGGGGGGGTGAATAGGTCTTTTGATTTTTACTTGATTATTATGGCCTCTTAAAATATTCTAATCAGAGAATCAAGAAACACAGAAAAACACACAAGTATTCATAGTGGTTCCCCAAGACAGGTTGTCTATGGGTAGTCCACTTTCCCCCTTCACCCATCTAACATTATGTTAGACAGGGCCAACTCCTCCAATTCTCACCTCCAAGAGCTTACAACACAAGTTCCTCAGAACTTCTCAGATCAAAGATGATCCTTCCTCAGGACAAATGTCCCTACAACTCAGAGCTATCACCAGCTCCTACCTCAAGCACAACTGCCCTACAAACTCAGAGGAAAACACCTCCTACAGCTCAGACCACCTCCTGGTCCTACCTCAGGCAACAAGCCTTACAACTCAGAGCAATCACCAGCTCCTACAATCTCAGTCAAACCAGCCCTACAAGCTCAGGTAATCAAACCCTACACACTCAGGCAAAAAGCCTTACAGAAAAAGATGGTTTAGAAATATTCTACAGCAGAAATACTCTCATGTAGATCCTACATAGTCTGTGCTTTCCTGTAGCTGAAGATGTTGATAACAGCTACCACTTGATCTTCCTCTTCAATAGAATGATGGAAGATCACCTTGCCCCTTCTGGTGGAGGAGCTATCTTCTACTCTAAGTTTCTTCTTCTCTTTCAGTGAGCAGGAAGAAAGACGAGAGCAGCAGCCGTCAATGGCGAATCGAGATTTTGCACGCAACTGGCCGGGGGTTAGAAAATACTCTAACTCTTTCTTTTATACTTCTTTTGTCTTCAATGGCTCTAATTTGATCTCCCGAGAAGTATGCGAGACATTGGTGGTCCCCTGTAGCTTTTCTGCAACTTGCCCTAGCCGCAGGTCCCGCCGCCCTACTTATCTGTAGAGAAGGTCTACGTTCGACGAACGCGCTACACTCTGCGCTCGACGAACCCGCTGCATCCTGCGTTCGACGATCTTGCCAAGCTCTGTGTTCGATGAACTTGCCAAACTCTGCGTTCAACGATCTGCTTTGTCTCTGCGTTCGACCATCTGCCTTGTCTCTGCGTTCGACAAACGACACTCTGCATTCGACGAACTTGCCATACTCTGCGTTCAACGATCGGCCTTGTCTCTGCGTTCGACGTTCTGCCTTCTGCGTTCGATGAACGGCTCTCTGCGTTCGACGAACACGCCCTTTGTGCCTTCTCAGCGGCTCCTTCTCTGGTCTCGTCTCAACGGTCGACGAACTTGGTTCTGCGTTCAACGAACGGCACTCTGCGTTCGACGAATCTATCAGCTGAGACAATTTCTTCTATCTACTTAGGAGAAGATTTCTCCTAACCTTAGGTCTTGATTAACCCTTTCTCTTGAGTCACCTAAGTCTGTTTAACTTACAAAAACAAAGCTTTATCAAATACAATATGTACTTAGTATTGGAAGTGATGCATCTTCAAATCAAGGGAACATTGAGGGCAATATTCCCAATTGTACGTTTTGAAACTGCAACTATATTGTTTACTTCTGTACTGTTACACTACATTCTATACCTTGTTATTCATCATAGGGCTAGCTTAGAATTGTTTCTTACTTCAATATCATAGTAACTGCTAGCATAAATGTACTCTTGTGTATAGTAGCTTTATTTCTACTGTTGATATAGAATTGCTAAGATTGTACCCTTACTACTGCCACATGTTCTATTGTACTTATAGTTTATATTGCAGCGTTCTCCTCTTTCCTTCCGCCCGATGCCTAAGAGTCACCAGGGGAGAGGATATGAAGCCACTTAGTCTTTATGACTAATGGTTGTTACACCACTATTTTTATGAGCACACTCAGGTGGAGCAGCAACGTACAACACATGAGGACAGCTAGGCCAAGGTAACAGGTCCTGTGACTATGATACCTTGGCTACCGTCAGTGACAGATGTGAGTGAGTGGTTGAGATTTAGCCTTAGGGCAAGTTTGTACTTTGATGTTTAACAGGAGCTTTTGTAGCTACCTCCCCTTTTGTACTTGATCAGACATTATTACTTAGTTGTGAATCTATGACTTCTATTGTTTTTCTATTATTGATGGGTTGGCATGATGATATGTGAGAATAGCCGGCAGGATAAGTGCCCTGTGGAGGGGGCTAGCCCGTGTGCTAGCACTTCCGCAAGGCGGCTGTCCTGGTCATAGGACTCCCCTCGGTAGTGTCTTGTGTTCCGGGAGGGGGGTCTACAAACACTAAGCCATATATGCCAAATACACAAAATACACTTTTTGGCTATATGCACACCATATCACATAATAGGCAAAGACATGCAAGTGGAATTACACCACTTGTAGAGGTCCATTGCTTCCAAATTTTAACTGGTGTTTAATAATGTCCTATCGAGCAAGACACCCAAATTTGGGGTCATTTGGAGTTTCACAACTCCGTAAATTTCATTTATTTGATTAATTGAATAATGCACAAAACTATAGGGAAATTTCCTCCAAAAATTCTTATTTTTGGAAACAAGCTAATAATAGGGCACATGTATGCATGTCCCAAATTTCAACTCCATCAGACTTACCATTTACAAGATATGCTCAATCTAATTTCTGGTTTTTATTATGACAAGTCTCACTAAATTTGATGTTAAGGGCTCTACATTGCTCCAAATGAGCTCATTCAAATTTCTAAATAGAGTAGACCCTCAGATATACAAAAGTTATCTCGGGCCTTTTTTTCATGAAATGGCCTCTAAGGGCCTCAAAACAATTAATCTAAGTACTGAAATTAATATGACAGATTAACACACATGAAATTAATTACAATGATTCGATCTGCACAAATCTTTGAGCAGAATTAGACGATTCCTTCTCCTCTTCTCCCTCCAGCCAGCGGTTGAGGTTTTTGGTTAAGAACAATAGAAATTCGAAATGGTAAACCACCATTTCTGCTTTGATTTGAAAATAGAAGAAGGGGGAAACTAGCATGAGGGGAGGGGAGGAGAAATCAAACCTGAATGGGGGCTTGGGATCGCGTGATCCATCAGGGCATCATGTTTCTCCGGCGAGCTTGCTGGAGCTTTATAGGACGTGAGGAAGAAGAAGGAAAGAAGATAATAAGTCTCGGGTGAGGGAAAGGGATTTCAAGCTATGGGAGGAGAGAGAAAATAAATGGCTGATTTGATTTGGAATTAATGGGAAAAATTAATGGCAAAGACTTTTTCTCTTGCATGGATTGGACAAGACATCCATGTGTCATTTTCTTATTGGCCAAAGCCACCTACCAGCCTTGAAAAAAAATCAAAGATATAATATTTAATTTATATGCCTCGGGAAGCAGCTTTTCCCAGCTGCTGCCAGCAATCGACGGGATGGTCCCATCGATCGACAGGAGGTCCCGTCGATCGACAGGATGGTCCCATCAATTTCGACTTAACTCCACAAAGAAGCAGCTTACACAGCTGCTGCCTACGATCGACGAGACCAAGGATGGTCCCGTCGATCGATGGGATCGACGGAATGGTCCCGTCGATTTGACTTAAAGATAAAAATATAAAGAAGTAATATGCAGCCAACAATCGATGGGATCGACGGGATGGTCCCATCGATTTTGACTTAATGATAAATAAGCAGCAAATTAGTTGTTGCTATCAATCGACGGGATGGTCCCGTCGATTGACGGGATGGTCCCGTCGATTGACGGGATGGTCCCGTCGATTTTGACTTAAGATATAAAGAATATATCATTCCCCAGCTGATGCCGCTGATCGACGACATGGTCCCGTCGATCGACGGTATTGTCCATCAATCGATGGGATGGGCCATCAATTTTGACTTAGGCACACAAACTTTTCCTCTTTCAAACCTAAAATTAACCATGGTTGACTTTCCTCCGCTAGTGGACCACATGTGAGTTCTCTCAACTCAATGTGATCTACAGTCACTACTTAGCTCAAAGCCACCTCACTCACCACATGTCTTACCCTAATTGAAGTAAGGGGGTCTAGTAGGAAATGGGATGTTACACCAAAGATATGTTTGAGATAATGACCATAATAATTCTCTGCAAGAAAATTGACTGGTCTCAGTAACTTTACAAAAAGATCCAGGGAAGTCTAAAAGCACCAAACTTTGGAAGAATCTAATCCCTATATCTCCTTAACACTCTTCAGCTACATGAAAAGATGGGATCACCCATCCATCACTTAAAGAAAATAGACTTAAAGATTCTAGGGAGATGGGAGAAAGTTATCCCTAAAACTGCAAGGAAAGGAAAGAAGATCGGTGACAATGAGGACAACTCATCTACAAATAGTGACAACACACCATATCCAGATCCACAGGTAGAGGCCTTGGTTGCCGAAGTGATAGTGGTTGAAGACTCTACTGCTAGGCAGAGAAGTGCTCCAGTTGAGTGTTAAATTTTTGAAGTGGAAGTGGATTTGAGCTGGGCAGTCTGCGGGTTGGAGACCATAGAGATCGCGCGGTCTACGTTGGTTATCTGGTCAGTTTTGTCTCAGCGGTTTGTTCTGAGCGGTCTGATCTGGGAGACCGCCTCTTCTGTCTGGGCGGCTTGCGCGGGTTGGTCTGGCGACTTGTCCTAAGTCAGCTAGATGTTCTTGGTCCGCCTTCTTGCAGTGACCGGGCAGTCTGTCGAGTATTCTAGTCGGTCTGGTTACTGAAGAAGTTCTTTACTTTGCAATAAGACCGGGAGGTCTGGTTTTCGGAGACCGCGGTGACCAGGCGGTTTGGTTGTAACCGCAAGGTTTAATAAAGGAGCTGTGAGCTATGTTGAGCTCGGGCGGTCTGCTTTGCGAGACCGCTCACGATCTGATGGGCGGTTATTGTATCTCAGTTTGTGCGGTGACGACATCCGTCTGTCCGCCTATAAATAGGTGTGCAGAGCCTGTCATTAATAACAAGAACGAGAACTGTAAGAACCAAAGTTGGCTTGATTGTGCCGGTCTCACTTTGAGGTTGCGCGGTTTGAGATTTTGTCTGATCGACTTTTGTGTTCGCAGGTTAGCGGCTTACAGCTCGCGGTCAGCTTGTCTCCTTCTTCCAGCATTGAATAAACCAGTCCGGGTGGACTGTGTTTAGGTGTCCGTGTTCTGTGCAGCGGACTCAGTTGATCAGGTGGTCTTGAGTTGCGGTCTGTCGCAGATAACATTTTCTCTGTTCAGAGTTTGCGGGTTCATCTTTGATCAAGACCGTGCGGTCTGGGCGATCAAGAAGTGCGAACTGGTTGTTTTCAGCAGTGGAATAAAGCATTAAGTTGGCGGTATGTGATTGCGGTCTGACAGGTGCGGCTTGTACTCTGTTCACGCGGTCTCAGCGGCTTCTGTCCGACTTGTCTGTTCGCGCGGTCTGGCGGTCTCAAGTAGTCAGGTCGCTGCAGCTTGTTTTACCTTTGTGTTGTGTGCTTCTCTCCTCCGTGTTTCTTATGAATCATGTCTCGCCATGTATACCCCACATTGTAAAGAGATAGTTAATGCCATAGTACTATTCGTTCTTTCCATTGTCTTTGTTGTGCTATACTTGTGAAAGGTTTTGTGAAGTGTGTTTTCCGCATTTTTACTTCACCTCCGGACCTCAAGTTTTTCAACATGGTATCAGAGGAAGGTTGCTGAGGTTGTTGAGCTGAATTTGCTGATACTTCTCTCGGGTTTCTCATGTGGTTAGCAATCAGTGGGATAACAATGAAAGGAGGATATGCTAGAGGTCTTGGTATTGAGCTCCTTACGCAGACTAACTTCAATAAGTGGAAGTCTTGCATGGAGAGTTATCTTCTTGGCGAGGATTTGTGGGAGGTTGTAGGAGGAGAAGCAAGACAAGCTGTTGTTCCTGCTGAAGGGAATGCTAGGCTCGTGAAGGCCTGGAGGAGAACAAATTCTAAGGAGGAGTTCCCTCTCAAGAGAGCTATCATTCCGGAGTTGTTTGATCACATCATCAGATGTAGATCAGCTGCTGAGATTTGGACAGCCTTGGATGGCTTGTTCAATAAGAAGAATGTAGCGAGGCTATAGTTCTTGGAAAATGAGTTGGCGAAAGCAACTCTAGGAGATTTGTATATCTCAACGTTCTTCTTGAAGATGAAGAACCTCTGAGCAGAGATATCGGCTTTGGACTCGGATGAGCCTATCTCAGAAGCTAAGCTGAAGAGGCACATAATCCGCAGCTTGCGGAGGGAGTATGTGGCCTTTGTGACTTCTGTTCAAGGATGGGCCAATCAGCCTTTGTTGCAGGAGCTGGAGAACTTACTTGCTTCGCAAGAAAGTTTAGCTAAGCAAATGGCTGGGATGTCTGTCTCTGGGGGAGAGGGCGAGGTTCTCTTCTCTGGCAAGAAGAAGAGATGTGACAAGAAGAAGAAAACAACTGGAGAAGATGGTTTGTCTACTTCATATCAGTAGGAGAGGAGCTCTGCTCCTAAGCAAGATGGGAAGAAGCAGGAAGGACCTAGATGCTTCAGGTGCAACAAGGTTGGTCATTTCAAAAGGGACTACAAGGTGAATCTTCAGCCAGGGCATGCTGCAGGGAAGGAGGAGGCTGGTTCCAATTCAGAAGGTAGTTGGGGTCGTGGAGGTGCATTCATGAAGGGCACGTGCGTTCGGGCCATGGCTTCCATCAACTATCAGGATGATTGGATAGTTGACTCTGGGTGTGGTCATCACCTTACCGGGGATGAGTCGATGATCACCTCATTGCAGGCATATACAGGTAATGACACTATCATTATGGCTGATGATACTGTTCATGCAGTTGAGAAGGAGGGTGTGGTTTCATTGAACGATGATACCTGGCACGAAAGGAGAGTGTCTATTGTTGGACATGTGTGTCACATCCCTTTGTTTGAGAATAACAAATCCCATATTGTATTTGATATTGCTTGTCGTGTGTTTATAGTGTGCAGGAACTATAGGTGCAATACTCCACAGGTAGAAAGCAGCTTGGAACAAACTTTTGAAGTGAGCAGCACTACCGCCGGCGCTATCGCTAACGCCAGCGCTACTGCTAGCGCTACCGCTACCGCCAGCACTACCGCCAGTGCTATCACTACCGCCAGGCGTTATCTCGAGTTCGTGCACGCGACGGTTTCGTAACCGCTACCATTACCGCTACCGCCAGCGCTATCGCCACCGCCAGGCGCTATCTCCAGTTCGTGCACAGCGCCACGCCGCCGACGGTTGCGCAACCGCTTCACACGAATGCTACCGCAGGCGCTAGCCACTACCGCAGGCGCTAGCTCCAAGTTTTATAAAAGGCTGGGCTCTCTCTCATTTTGGTTAGACCTTCCAGAGAGATTACTTGTGCTCATACTCTCGTGCTGCTACTCTGCCAAAACATCATCTCCCACTCAAAGCCAAAGAAGAAATTCTGGAGAAGGAATCCATCACGCTGCATCCGAAGAACGATCGCTTCGACCTCGCCTGTGCTTCAGCGATCCTTCATCCTCATCTCCAGAAATCTCAAGAGGGAGTTTGCTTGTTATTTACTTCATTTCTTTATTTGTATCTTGTAGTGAAATCGCCTTATTTTTGGCGACTAGGTCCTTGCGCGGCATAGGGGGAATTCGCCGCGTGAGTTGGCGACTAGGTCTAGGGGATTAGATCTAGGGGGTGCTCGAGGCCATATCCGGGGAAGGATTGGCTAGAGCGGCTTCAGGCCATATCCGGGGAAGGATAGGCTAAAGCCAACCGGTTTGTGGGGATACAAGTCGGTATAGAAAAGGAAAAGAAATCTTCATTTGTACGCCTCCGATTTCTAGTGATATAGAAATCAAATTTTATGTAAACACTTTTTCATATAATATAATCATGTCTCTTTTGTGTTTACTTTGATTTCTCTCAATTGGCGTAAAATTTCATTATTGCAAATTGTTATTACTAAATTGTCATTATTATTTCCTATTAATCAAAACAACTTAGTAATTATCTTAAAATTTATAAAAAGAATTTTATTCCCTTATTCACCCCCCTCTAAGGGCGCCGTAAGATCCAACAAGTGGTATCAGAGGCAGGTTATTCCAAACGGTTTAAAAACCAGGAATAATGGCGTCTTATGATCTCGCTTTTTCTGAGGGTCAGGGAATTAGTAGACCTCCACTATTTACTGGGTCGGATTATAATTATTGGAAAAATAGGATGCGTTGTTTTCTAATGACCCTAGATATTGAGGTTTGGAACATGGTAGAAGAAGAATACACTCCTCCTACATTTATAGTTGGAGAGGTTATGTTAGAAAAACCCAAAGATAAATGGGATGATCGGGATAAACTCAAATGTAAAAATAACGCAAAAGCCATGAATGCTTTATTTTGTGCATTAGATAGAAATGAATTTAATAGAATTTCTGCTTGTACTACTGCATATGAAATTTGGAATCATTTGGAAGTTACTCATGAAGGTACATCGCAGGTTAAAGATTCCAAGCTTTTCCAACTGGAGTCCGAATATGAAAAATTCCGACTGGATGAAAGCGAAGATGTTGATGGTATGAACACGCGCTTCACCATGATCGTCAATGCCTCAAAAGCTCTTGGAAAAACCTTCTCAAATGGCGACTTGGTCCGTAAGATCCTTCATTCTCTTCCTCCAAAATTCAACCCGAAGGTGACGGCTATTTCGGAGTCGCACAACTTAAGGACGCTCCAAGTTGAGAGCCTCATTGGGAATCTCAAAACCCATGAGGTAGAACTCAAAATCCAACATGATGAATACAACAAGGAGCCAAAAAAGAAGGCGTTGGCATTAAAATCAAAGAAGGAGTGCCAAGAGGATGAGGATGAAGATGAAGAGAGTCTTTTGGTAAAGAACTTCCGAAAGTTCATGCGCAATCCGGAAAGGAGAAACACCTTTCGAAAATATTTCCAAAAAGGTGAAAGATGGAAAGGGTCATCTTCAAAGAAGGAAAAAGAGAGCGACAATGAAGAAGAGAGACCTCCACCGGAATGCTATCATTGTAGGAAGATGGGGCACATTCTAAAGCCCTCTCTCATGCCCTCTCTCATGCCAAAACTCTTACAAAAGAGAAGGGGGAATTAGAAAGGAAATTGGAAGCCTCTCTTTTGCAAATCAAAAATAATAAGAAAGGTTTTGAAAATAGATGTGTCATGCTTGTGAAAGAAAATTCTTCACTTAAAGCACAAGTTCATGATCTCACCATGGCCATTAAAAAATTTGGTATAGGCCAAAAATCACTAGAAATGATTCTAGGGTACCAGTGTCATGGATCTGGAAAGTTTGGGCTCGGATATCGAGGTGAGGGATACCGCCCGGTGCTAGCCACTAACGCCGACGCTAGCACCTCATACCAGAAACATGAAATTTCTTTTTCAAAATGCTTTCCTTCTATAAATCAAAATTATTCCAGCAAGAAAATTTTACAGAAAAGGGTCTCAACCCCCTTTATTTCGTGTGCAAACTGTTATAGGTTGGGTCACACAACTAGTTCTTGCAGGAAAATAAAACAAAATACTTTAAAGCAAATCTGGGTACCTAAGGCTTCCACTTATTCTATGGGAGGTTCCACTTGGGTATCCGGATCTTTACTCTCATCTTCTTTCTAGATGTGCAGGCAGGCTAAGGACAATGAAGACATGTGGTACTTGGATTCAGGATGCTCCAAGCACATGACGGGCAATAAATCAAAGTTCCTTAGCCTAGAAAGGAAGAAGGGAGGGATTGTGACTTTTGGCGACAACGGAAAAAGAAGAATCATGGGAATTGTACAGTTGGTAACGAATCCTTCACTATATCAAATGTTCTTTATGTAAAAGGGCTAAAACATAATCTTATTTCAATTAGCCAATTATGTGATAAAGGATTAGATGTTTTATTTGAATCTTCTACTAATCTATGCAAAATATCTAATCCTACTACAAACAATATTTTACTAACTGCACCAAGAATACACAATGTTTATATTGTTTCATTTCATGATCTTTCAAAATCATCTTTAAAATGTTTTATTACCAAAAATGATGAACTTGATCTTTGGCATAGAAGGCTAGGACATGCTAGCACAAATCTTATTGTAAAACTTGCCAAAAGAGATTTAATTAGAGGATTGCCTAGATTAAATGGATTTTTACCTTCACTTTGTTCACCATGTCAACAAGGTAAAATTACTAGATCCTCTTTCAAAAGTAAAAATGTTATTTCTACTACAAGACCTTTGCAATTAATTCATATGGATCTCTTTGGTCCCGTTAGCACCGCAAGTCTTGGTGGTAGATTGTATACAAATGTTTTAATAGATGATTTTTCTAGATATTGTTGGACAATATTTCTCTCATCCAAATCCGAAGCGTTTTGTGAATTTTCAAAATTATGTACTCGTATTCAAAATGAAAGTGATTTAAAAATTAAATGCATTCGTTCGGATCATGGAGGAGAATTTGAAAATGAAAAATTTACTTCTTATTGTGATATGTTAGGCATAAAACATGAGTTCTCCGCACCACGCACACCACAACAAAATGGTGTTGTAGAAAGATAGAATAGGACACTTCAAGAGCTAGCACGCACTATGTTATGTGAATATAAATTACTTAAGTCTTTTTGGGCCGAAGCCGTAAACACATCATGTTATGTTATAAATAGAATCATGCTTCTCCCATCTTTAAATCTCACACCATATGAACTCTATTTTCAAAAGAAGCCTAATGTGTCGTACTTCAAAGTTTTTGGTTGTAAATGCTTTATCTTAAATACAAAAGATAGCTTGGGAAAGTTTGATGAAAAATGTGATGAAGGAACATTTCTTGGATACTCTTCAACTAGTAAAGCTTATAGAGTTTTTAATAAAAGAACTAGAAAAGTTGAAGAGTCAATTAATGCGAAATTTGATGAGCTTGTTCCTTGTATAGAAAGACTTTCCGCAGGTAAAGAGGATGATCTATTACCTCCTTTGGAGCATGGTGATGAAGAACCTTCCAATGAAGAAGAAGAGGAGGCCAAGAAAGATGAATATGTACCTCCAAGCGTCTTAAAATTCACAAAGGATCATCCACCGGAATTGATAATTGGTGAACCATCCATCGGGGTAAGAACTCGCTCTTCTCTTCATGAATCTTATTCAAATATTTGCTTTGTTTCCGAAATTGAACCAAAAAATGTTACAACCGCTTTAAATGATGAATTTTTGTTTTTGGCTATGAATGAAGAGTTAGAACAATTTGAGCGACATAATGTTTGGAAATTAGTAGAAAGATCATCTAATCACCCGGTTGTAGGTGTAAAATGGATTTTCAAAAATAAATTAGATGGTGAGTCTAGAATATCTAGAAATAAAGCATGATTAGTAGCACAAGGATATTCTCAAATAGAGGGGATAGATTTTGATGAATCTTTTGCACCCGTTGCTAGATTGGAGTCTATAAGAATTTTTCTAGCATTTGCAAGCTTTAAAAGAATAAAACTATTTCAAATGGATGTGAAAAGTGCCTTTCTAAATGGGTTTGTAAAAGAAGAAGTTTATGTTGAACAACCCCCCGGTTTTATTAATGAAAAATTTCCAAATCATGTTTATAAACTAGAAAAAGCGCTTTATGGTTTAAAACAAGCGCCCCGTGCATGGTATGAAAGACTTACATCATTTTTATTAAAGCACGGTTATATTTTGGGAAGTGCGGATAATACTCTCTTCATTAAGCACAATAATGATGATATAATTATTTTACAAATATATGTTGATGATATTATTTTTGGATCTACTAATGAAGAGATGTGTAAAGAAGTTATTTTAGTGATGAAAAATGAGTTTGAAATGAGTCTTGTAGGAGAACTTTCTTATTTTCTTGGTTTTCAAATATCACAAAGAATTGATGGTATCTTTGTATGTCAAACTAAATATGTTCATGATATACTTAAACGTTTTGGATTTGAAAACCTTAAACATGCTTCTACACCAATGAGTGCATTACTAAAATTAGGAAAAGATGAATCAGGAGTTTCTATAGATCAAACTTTATATAGAGGTATGATAGGATCTCTACATTATCTTAGTGCAACTAGACCCGATATTATGTTTGTCATATGCTTATGTGCTAGATTTCAAGCCAATCCAAAAGAATCTCATTTAAAAGCGGTAAAACAAATTTTTAGATATCTCATTGGGTCATCTAGATTAGGATTATGGTACCCACATAATGATTCATTTACATTGCATGGCTATTCCGATTCGGATTATGCTGGTTGCTCACTTGATAGAAAAAGCACTAGTGGTACTTGTCATTTTCTAGGACCTTCATTAGTTGCATGGTCTAGTAGGAAACAAAAATCGGTTGCACTCTCCACCACGGAGGCCGAATACATTGCATTAGGGAGTTGTTGTGCACAAGCTCTATGGATGAGCCAAACTTTAGAGGACTTTGGCTTTCATCTAAGAAATATTGAACTAAAATGTGACAACAAAAGTGCCATTGATCTCACAAATAATCCGGTACACCACTGTAACGCCCCTGATTTTCCACTATTATTTTAAATTGTTTTAATTGTCGTAATAATGACGTAAGGGCGTTACGGTGTCGGATTACTAGCAAAGTGTCGCCATTAGTGCGTATTTTGGGTTGTAGGTCGTGTCGAACAAATTTCAAACTCATCAAAATGAGGATTTCAGGGTCTGGAAAATTAAAGGAAATTATTTTAGTCACGTACGTGAAATCTCGCAGCATTCCGAGCTAAATTGAGGTCTCGGTGAATTTTTACAAGATTTATGGTGGATTTATATTCTAGAATTTTTACCCCGAGTTTGGTTCGTCGGATCGGGATTCCGACTTCGCCGTTGGGTTCAGAGTGCCGACATTTAGTTTCGGTGCGAATTTTGTTGAAATCCGAGGTGGTATGACCACGCTCGTCTCTTTAATAAGATCCATTACTAAATAGAAATATAATAATAGATATAGAATAATATAAATACCCTCTTAAAACCCTAAGCCCCTATTCATCTTCTCCCTCCGCTATTTTGACCGAGAGATGTGGGCGACGGCGAAATCCTTATCGTGAACCTTCCGACCATCAATCTGAGAGCTACGGTGGTCGAAATCGCTAACGGATGGTGGATTCAGAAAGCTCTCGCCGAGAGCTTTGCACTCGTGGTAAGTATGTAGAATTTCGTGGATTTTTTGAGGTTTAGGTTGTGCCCTAATCCCCCATTTCGACTTGAAAAGTTTCAGGAAATACTCCTTAGGTGTTCTTATGACCGTTCCTTGAAGATTTGAGCGAAGGGGGGCGTTTGTTTTCGAGGATTAGAGGCAAGTGGTGTTTTCTTGATTCCCTTGTTTGATCCCCTTATACTTCTGATATAGATTGCCTATTGCCTTGTTATTCTCTTAGAATCTCCATTTCGATCTTGGTTTTCCGAGTTTGTGAGTTGATAATCCATGGTTTTTCTTTCAAATAAATGGTTACCCCTAACTATATGAGTATTTCCATATTTTAACCTTCCTGGAAATACTTGATTCTGCTGTGGGTTGGGAAATGAGTCGAGAAAGGAGGTAGTCGCGTCTAGTCGCTACCGCCCTGCGTTAGCTAGCTACCGCCGGCAGTAGCCATTGCGTCGAGAACCCTAACTTGCGTCGACTTGCGTCGACAAGGGGTGCGTCGATAGGGTTAGATGCGTCGAATAGAGGATGAAATTGTCGTGAAGCTAACGCGGGCGATAGCTAGCTACCGCCCGACGATAGCTCACGTCGAGTTGTAGACGTTGCGTCGACAAGGAGTTGCGTCGATAAGGAAAGGTGCGTTGAATAGTGGAAGAAAGCATCGAGACGCTACCGCCCAGCGATAGCTAGCTACCGCCGGCGGTAGCTCTCGTTTCCAGTGTTGGGCTGGTTTGCCTAGAGTCTAGTTCTGGTGGACTTAGGAGTTCCCTTGGTTTGGTTTTGGTGAATCCTATATGGTTGGTTTTGGAATAATTTTGGAAGTCTTTATAATAAATTATGAAAGATAAATTTTGGACTGTGAGTGTTAGCAGATCATACCGCCGTCTCAATGCCTGTTTTTGTCAATCATTGCACCTGGTGATTTTGAAGTTCATGTTGACTGCATCTACTCTGTATAGTCCCTTGCTGACCGTATTCTCCTTCATCGACCGTATGGATGTGTGCTTCATAAACTCGCCTGAGTCCCTTTATCAAGTCGCTTGATCACCTTTGTATGATTTAAATGTTTGTTACTTGCATTCTACATATGAACTGCATAATTTGACGTTTCATGTCGTCCGAATAACCTATTCCTAAAATTTGACTGTATTGCTTGATTGATAAATGTCGTGTCGACTGTATGTGAAAAATAAGTTTCTTTGGGGTCGACTGCCTATATGAAGATGTTTTGTTCCGTGATGACTGCATGAGGGTCCTGAACAGCTAGTGCTCTGGTAATTGCACGCGTAAGATTTCTGATTGCAAAGCTCCATTTGTACTTCTTTCATCGATTGTTGGGTCCTGATCCTTGCCCCTTTGTTTAATCTAAAGCCTTTGTCGGATGCTTATCGGTCAGGACGGTACCGGTTATCGATTGTTTGCTTATTCTTCGGTGGCGTTTGCATTGGTCATATCCTTTTAGGAATATGCAACGTTTGAGTATTTTCGGCTTTTGCCTTCTTGTGTCTTCTCTTCGTAGTGTTTCGACGCCAAGTCTTGTATGGCGTCGTCTTGCTGGAATCCTCATCTCGCTTATAAGTAGAGTGTTGGTCTGAGTGCTGAACTTTGAATAGTGTGCTTCTAGTTGTCGTGATAACTTGATCGTCGTGTCTTTTGGATCGTCGCCTCGTTAGGCGAAATGAATTATCTGGATTGTCTCGGTGTCGGAATACCGTCAGATGGCTAGTTTTCCCCGTTTATTTTGGAGATATGTGTTGTTAGGGCCTTGGACTTGTACATGGATGGTCTGTGTAGTTACGTCGACCGTATATTCAGTTTGGCCTAAGTTCTTCGTCAACTTCGTAGTTCAGAACCTTCATAATAAAATGCTATATTGAGGGTTGTGCGCGGTGTGGTTTTTACCCCCGGCATGATGCTTCCTAACCGTAACCTAAATGTGTTGGAGGTCGTACGCGGTGTGGTTTTTTCCCATGGTGCGGTGTTCTTTTAAGCTTTGTGTTGGAGGTCGTACGCAGTGTGGTTTTTGCCCCTGGTGCGGTGTTCTTTTATGCTTGATTGGGAGGCCGTACGCGGTGTGGTTTTTGCCCCCGGTGCGGTGTTCTCTTAAGCTTTTGATTGGGAGGCCGTACGCGGTGTGGTTTTTGCCCCTGGTGCGGTGCTCTTCTTTTTGATGAGCTGATCAGTCTCTTATGAATTTGAATATGAATATGAATTTGAATACGATTATGAATTTGAATACGAACATGAATTTGAATACGAATATGAATTTGAATACGAATATGAATTTGAAATCTGGTAAATATGTATATATATATGTATAGCTATGCATCTCTTTTGCTCCTGTTAGTGAGCTTTCCTGAGTTTAGCTTTTCAGCTGGTTTCTCTCTCTGTATCTGCACTCTAGTACTGACTTCTGTTGCAGGCTGTTTGTTTGCCCCTCCGTTTACTTGGAGGTTTGTTTAGCTCTTCTTCCTCTCTTGCACCACTTGCAACTTGTTTCTGAGGTGTTCTTCTTTTGAATGCCTCAGGTTCAGAACAGTAGCAGGTTGTCTGGTATACCTCGAGGTTTCTGTGCTGCAGGTAGTGACAGCGTTTGGTTCACCTCCTTCTGTGAGGTAGTTTTGTCTTTTCTGACTAGATTTGCTCCTATGGGTTTGTGTCTGTTTGTTGACACCCATAGGGTTTTTGTCTTGGATGTTAGACTACTTGCTAGTGTTTACTGCTGTTACCTACTGTTAGTTCTTACACTTGCTCTCTGGGAAGGATTTATGTTAGGATGCATGTTAGTTACTTTCAATATAAAAAGCTGCATTTAACTTAGATTGATCGCATATCTTTAACTGAAAGCTACCATACTTTGAATGTTATAAAACCTTTTTATTAATTATAATGAATCTAGAGTCGTGCATAACATTAGCTGTATGTTAGGTCTTCGGGCTCATATAGGACCATAAGAGAATTGAATCAAGTATTTCTCCGCTGCGACCTCATATACTTTTACTCGTGGACTAGTTGATCCACTGAACCGAGGGACACGGTTCTCAACTTAAACTTAATTAGTATTTTATCATAATAACATGTGTTTTCATAAAGAGCATTAGATTTAAGAGTTTGCCTGAGCGTCTGCAGTTGTCCCCTGCACGGAGTGGCATCACGGCGTGTATTTTCTCTCACTTTGATATATTTTAAATATTGAGAAAATGCGGGTTGTGACAGTTGGTATCAGAGGGAGGTTCTGTGAAAAGGGTAGTTGGGTGGTTTGGCGTGTGAGCCAGACAACCGCTATCCTAAGCAGAACCTCATAAGACCATTTCATTGTATACACACACCGATATGTCATCAATATGTCTTGACTGAAGCATGGACACAACACTCATAGCATGATAAGAAGTATACGGGGCATATTATGTAGTATGGGATGCATAATATGTGTTTGTATATGGATCCACCATAGGTGGCAACATGTGACGGTTATGTAGTATGGGATGCATAGCCACCATTACATGGATGTCCCTTAGCACGTTTTCTTTTTTCGTTACATGTAATGTTATGTAGTATGGGATGCATAACATTACATGTGTACGCCGCTCATAACATGCATTAAGGCCTCTTTCTAGAATGCATAGCATTGCATACATTCATATCATCGCATAAGCACGCGTGCCAAGTTAAAGACATATCAGATGACATATGTACACACATGATTTCAAAAGAGAATAAAGAATACATGCATT
The DNA here is from genome assembly GCA_033032865.1 of Dactylorhiza incarnata. NCBI lineage: Eukaryota > Viridiplantae > Streptophyta > Magnoliopsida > Asparagales > Orchidaceae > Dactylorhiza > Dactylorhiza incarnata. The sequence goes on from JAWHQI010000003.1 coordinate 21,408,120, forward strand.
CATATCATTGGCACAAGAGTCAAAAAGGGATGACAGAGCATTATCCCAAGTATTAGGGCATAACATCATTTATGAAATCCCAGAGCAAGGTAACAGCAAGTGCAAGTGTCTATACATTTCTGATCTATTTGAGTTAGATGATTCTAGTTTCCTAGTTGAGGTAGTAAGCTAGGTAGCTAGGTATAGATGAGATGTCCGTTCGTAATCGCAGAAGATGACTTCAGAGCGTTCTTCCCGATTCAGTTTCGTGGCCGATCATCTTTAGATTTTCGATCGTTTAGTTGATCCCCTTAGTGCTTTATTCCCTTCTAAGTGGTTTTTTTTATCGCTTAGGTTGATTTGGAAGTGTTGGATTTAGAAGACCTTGTCGTGAATTTTGATCATGGTTTGGGTGTTCTGTTCTGACGTAGACAAGGAATTGTTCTTGTTCATGGTTCATGGAAACTGCAATTTTACGAGAAAGAATTACCCTACACTCATCATTAGTGTTTTAGTGTAGTAGCTGGCAGAGAGAATTTCATTGGCAACTGTTGGAAGCAATATTATTGTTGACCAGCTTAGTGTTCGGAGAGCCTTTTATAAATTTGAAATTTGCGTTTCATTCGGGGTTAAGTCTAATGCAAAGATTTTTTGGACTCTTTGAGAAAGATTTGATCACGTAGAAAACTTAGAAATAAATATCGCATTCTCGTTATTGTGGATATTCGGGCAATGATTTGGGGCAAAGCGTGAAGTTCTAGCGTTGCCTACCCATTTGGATTCTAAAAGAAATGTATCGTGATCTGAAGGAAATGGTTTGGTGTTAGGAAGTTCAAGTTGGCTTAGTAAGGCTTATATCTAAATGTTGTGCCTGTCAGCGTTTTGAGGCAGATCTTGGAAACTTTGGTGGATTCGAGTGTCGCGGTTTCGCTTATCCGTGAGGAGCTACTGTTGGCTCAGGTGCGTTATGAGAAATTTGCAATTGGCAGAGTCCTAATTTAGAGCTCGTAGTTGGGGGCATGGTTTTCTTGATGGTTTCTCTGATGCCAGAGTGAGTGCATCAAAGTCTCTGCTGTTGGGCTGTGTTGCCTGCTTCTTTCCCTGGTTTTCACGATGTGGTTCACGTGAGCCAGTGGTGAAAGTTTGTGCTTTTGTTTGTCATGCCCCTAGCTCAGTGTCTCTATTGCAGCCTAATCCTTCCTTTGTCGAGACGTTTGTCTGTATTCTGGGGACGTAAGAGTCAATGGTGAGTGAGGATCTTATCCTCAGCTGTTCTCCTAGGCCTCTTCGGGTAGCGTTTCTACCCAGCGAATCTCAATCTATCTTTCTTGGCATCTAGTTTCGTTTTACGTTCTAAGTTTCGGGACGAAACTTCTTTTTAGGGGGAGTGACTGTAACGCCCCTGATTTTCGACTATTACTTTAAATTGTTTTAATTGTCGTAATAATGACGTAAGGGCGTTACGGTGTCGGATTACTAGCAGAGTGTCTCCATTAGTGCGTATTTTGGGTTGTAGGTCGTGTCGAACAAATTTCAAACTCATCAGAATGAGGATTTCAGGGTCTGGAAAATTAAAGGAAATTATTTTAGTCACGTACGTGAAATCTCGCAGCATTCCGAGCTAAATTGAGGTCTCGGTGAATTTTTACAAGATTTATGGTGGATTTATCTTCTAGAATTTTTACCCCGAGTTTGGTTCGTCGGATCGGGATTCCGACTTCGCCGTTGGGTTCAGAGTGCCGACATTTAGTTTCAGTGCGAATTTTGTTGAAATCCGAGGTGGTATGACCACGCTCGTCTCTTTAATAAGATCCATTACTAAATAGAAATATAATAATAGATATAAAATAATATAAATACCCTCTTAAAACCCTAAGCCCCTATTCATCTTATCCCTCCGCTATTTTGACCGAGAGATGTGGGCGACGGCGAAATCCTTATCGTGAACCTTCAGACCATCAATCCGAGAGCTACGGTGGTCAAAATCGCTAACGGATGGTAGATTCAGAAAGCTCTCGCCGAGAGCTTTGCACTCGTGGTAAGTATGTCAAATTTCGTGGATTTTTGGAGGTTTAGGTTGTGCCCTAATCCCCCGTTTCGACTTGAAAAGTTTCAGGAAATACTCCTTAGGTGTTCTTGTGACCGTTCCTTGAAGATTTGAGCGAAGGGGGCGTTTGTTTTCGAGGATTAGAGGCAAGTGGTGTTTTCTTGATTCCCTTGTTTGATCCCCTTATACTTCTGATATAGATTGCCTATTGCCTTGTTATTCTCTTAGAATCTCCATTTCGATCTTGGTTTTCCTAGTTTGTGAGTTGATAATCCATGGTTTTTCTTTCAAATAAATGGTTATCCCTACCTATATGAGTATTTCCGCGTTTTAACCTTCCTGGAAATACTTGATTCTGCTGTGGGTTGGGAAATGCGTCGAGAAAGGAGGTAGTCGCGTCTAGTCGCTACCGCCCGGTGTTAGCTAGCTACCGCCGGCGGTAGCCGTTGCGTCGAGAACCCTGACTTGCATCGACTTGCGTTGACAAGGGGTGCGTCGATAGGGTTAGATGCGTCGAATAGAGGATGAAATTGTCGTGAAGCTAACGCCGGCGATAGCTAGCTACCGCCCGGTGGTAGCTCACGTCGAGTTGTAGACGTTGCGTCGACAAGGATTTGCGTCGATAAGGAAAGGTGCGTCGAATAGTGGAAGAAAGCGTCGAGACGCTACCGCCCAGCGATAGCTAGCTACCGCCGGCGGTAGCTCTCGTTTCCAGTGTTGGGCTGGTTTGCCTAGAGTCCAGTTCTGGTGGACTTAGGAGTTCACTTGGTTTGGTTTTGGTGAATCCTATCTGGTTGGTTTTTGAATAATTTTGGAAGTCTTTATAATAAATTATGAAAGATAAATTTTGGACTGCGAGTGTTAGCGGATCATACCGCCGTCTCAATGCCTGTTTTTGTCGATCATTGCACCTGGTGATTTTGAAGTTCATGTTGACTGCATCTACTCTGTATAGTCCCTTGCCGACCGTATTCTCCTTCATCGACCGTATGGATGTGTGCTTCATAAACTCGCCTGAGCCCCTTTATCAAGTCGCTTGATCACCTTTGTATGATTTAAATGTTTGCTACTTGCATTCTACATATGAACTGCATAATTTGACGTTTCATGTAGTCCGAATGACCTATTCCTAAAATTTGATTGTATTGCTTGATTGACAAATGTCGTGTCGACTGTATGTGCAAAATAAGTTTCTTTGGGGTCGACTGCCTGTATGAAGATGTTTTGTTCCGTGATGACTGCATGAGGGTCCTGAACAGCTAGTGCTCTGGTAATTGCACGCGTAAGATTTCTGATTGCAAAGCTCCATTTGTACTTCTTTCATCGACTGTTGGGTCCTGATCCTTGCCCATTTGTTTAATTTAAAGCCTTTGTCGGATGCTTATCGGTCAGGACGGTACCGGTTATCGATTGTTTGCTTATTCTTCGGTGGCATTTGCATTGGTCATATCCTTTTAGGAATATGCAACGTTTGAGTATTTTCGGCTTTTGCCTTCTTGTGTCTTCTCTTCGTAGTGTTTCGACGCCAAGTCTTGTATGGTGTCGTCTTGCTGGAATCCTCATCTCGCTTATAAGTAGAGTGTTGGTCTGAGTGCTGAATTTTGAATAGTGTGCTTCTAGTTGTCGTGATAACTTGATCTTCGTGTCTTTTGGATCGTCGCCTCGTTAGGCGAAATGAATTATCTGGATTGTCTCGGTGTCGGAATACCGTCAGATGGCTAGTTTTCCCCATTTATTTTGGAGATATGTGTTGTTAGGGCCTTGGACTTGTACATGGATGGTCTGTGTAGTTACGTCGACCGTATATTCAGTTTGGCCTAAGTTCTTCGTCAACTTCGTAGTTCCTAACCGTTATAATAAAATGCTATATTGAGGGTTGTGCGCGGTGTGGTTTTTACCCCCGGCATGATGCTTCCTAACCGTAACCTAAATGTGTTGGAGGCCGTACGCGGTGTGGTTTTTTCCCCCGGTGCGGTGTTCTTTTAATCTTTTGTGTTGGAGGCCGTACGCGGTGTGGTTTTTGCCCCCGGTGAGGTGTTCTTTTATGCTTGATTGGGAGGCCGTACGCGGTGTGGTTTTTGCCGCCGGTGCGGTGTTCTCTTAAGCTTTTGATTGGGAGGCCGTACGCGGTGTGGTTTTTGCCCCCGGTGCGGTGCTCTTCTTTTGGATGAGCTGATCAGTCTCTTATGAATTTGAATACGAATATGAATTTGAATACGAATATGAATTTGAATACGAATATGAATTTGAATACGAACATGAATTTGAATACGAATATGAATTTGAATACGAATATGAATTTGAAATCTGGTAAATATGTATATATGTATGTATAGCTATGCATCTCTTTTGCTCCTGTTAGTGAGCTTTCCTGATTTTAGCTTTTCAGCTGGTTTCTCTCTCTGTATCTGCACTCTTGTACTGACTTCTGTTGCAGGCTGTTTGTTTGCCCCCCCCCCCCACCTTTACTTGGAGGTTTGTTTAGCTCTTTTTGCTCTCTTGCACCACTTGCAACTTGTTTCTGAGGTGTTCTTCTTTTGAATGCCTTAGGTTCAGAATAGTAGCAGGTTGTCTGGTAGAGCTCGAGGTTTCTGTGCTGCAGGTAGTGACAGCATTTAGTTCACCTCCTTTTGTGAGGTAGTTTTGTCTTTTCTGACTAGATTTGCTCCTATGGGTTTGTGTCTGTTTGTTGACGCCCATAGGGTTTTTGTCTTGGATGTTAGACTACTTGCTAGTGTTTACTGCTGTTACCTACTGTTAGTACTTACACTTGCTCTATGGGAAGGATTTATGTTAGGATGCATGTTAGTTACTTTCAATATAAAAGCTGTATTTAACTTAGATTCATCGCATATCTTTAACTGAAAGCTACCATACTTTGAACGTTATAAAACCTTTTTATTAATTATAATGAATCTAGAGTCGTGCATAACATTAGCTGTATGTTAGGTCTTCGGGCTCATATAGGACCATAAGAGAATTAAATCAAGTATTTCTCCGCTGCGACATCATATACTTTTACTCGTGGACTAGTTGATCCACTGAACCGAGGGACACGGTTCTCAACTTAAACTTAATTAGTATTTTATCATAATAACATGTGTTTTCATAAAGAGCATTAGATTTAAGAGTTTGCCTAAGCGTCTGCAGTTGTCCCCTGCACGGCGTGGCATCACGGCGTGTATTTTCTCTCACTCTGATATATTTAAAATATTGAGAAAATGCGGGCTGTGACAACCACTCTAGATCCAAACATATAGATGTGCGTCATCATTTCATAAGGGATCACATTAAAAAGGAAAATGTAAGGATTAGTTTCATTGGCACGGACTCTCAACTTGCTGATATATTCACTAAACCTCTTCCCGATGCAAGGTTTCAAATGTTAAGATTAGAATTAGGAGTCTTAAACATCTTAGAATGAAAAACATATAAAACGCTAATGTTTTATGCAATTTGAGCAATCAAGACATCTCAGATAATTACAAAACTTCTGCATAAGACTACTTTTAAGACCCCTAACCAATATCAAAAATCAAAAATTTAAAATTCCTAAAAAATCGCGTACTGTTTCTGGCGCTAGCGCTAGCGCCGGCGCTAGCATGAGTGTTGGAATTTTCTGATTTTTAAAATTTCTGAAAATCCATAAAAATATGTTGGTTCATATTTTCTACTTATTTGTTGTGTTTCTGACTTTTGTTATTTCTGTTTTATTTATATGAAAAATCAACTACAAAAGATCAAAATTCAAAAATACAAAAATATTTTTTTTTATTTGTGTTTTAATCATATTATGAAAAATCAACTACAAAAGTTCGAAATTAAAAATATATAAAAATATGTTTTTGTGATTTATACTTTTTCTTCATATTATGAAAAATCTACTACCAAAATTCAAAATTCAAAACTTTCAAAAATATGTTTTTGTGATTTTTCTGTTTTTACTTGATTTAACAAATGATAAAACAAAAAAACAGTATGATCTTTATTGCCAATATCAAGCATGTATGAATTCTATTTAGAATTATTTACAATGTTAAAACGTATTCCTTCAAATTACTATGAACATTGTTTTGCTTATCAAGCTTTGATATATCTACTTAAAGTGCATCAATTGTATTTAAAAATGCATAGAACCAAGCTTAGCATGCCTCTAAGTATGAGTAAATGTTTTATGATTGATAATGATACATTTCACTCACTTATTTTGGTAATCAACATGTGTGTCTAAATCTAAAAATGCTTGCTTGTGTATTGTATTTGTGCAATGAATTAAAACTTGCATAAGTTTATTGCTTACACTACATTTGAATTGCACTTATGAAATTTAGAAAAGTGGTTAAGTTAAAAATTTTGGTTTGCAAAACAAGTGTATTCGGAGAATGTTGTCTCACAAATGTCCTAAAAAAATTATAAATGTAGACAAATATAACTCCACCAAGCACTACTTGAACCTCCTGATAAGTCTTCATAAGCATTGTGAGGTTGAGCACCTTGGAAAGAATAGTAAAGTGTCTTGTGCAAACCTTAGTTATTACACCACTTTGTTAAAAAAAATTATGTGCATTAAAAGTGTGTGAAAGTAATTTACTTGTGTTTTATTGTGCACTTTACTTTACATATGTCTTGTATTTTGATGATTTAAATCTATTGTTAACATTGCTCAAAATACACTTATGTGCACATCATTATCTTTCATAACACTTCTTCTCATGAGTATTGGATTCTAATGCTTTATCTATACTACTCCTTATATAAAAATGCACTAGATAACCTAGCATGATCTCTACAATGTTTTGGTATCTCTTGAACTTAGAATTAAGTAACATTGTAGTATAATCTCTCTTGGATATGTTCATTTCATGCTTGGTATCTTTATGAAAAACTTTGAGATTTCAAAAAAGGTTAAAACATCTTTCAATTTTGAACTAAAACTCATATTTTTACTTATGCTTTTCATGCTTACAAAAAGATGTTTCTTATAATCTTCCGCTATGCTAAAACTCTTATCTATTTATTTGAAATCTCTTCAATACTATGCTTAAACTCTTTATCATTTCATATATTAAAAAGCTCGATCATGATTAATAAACTAGCCTAAAGAATGCCTCCTTACTACCCTCACCCCACCTTCTTTTGATAATACCAAAAGGGGGAGATAAATTGAAGAAATCTATATATGAGAAATATAGATAAATAATGGGAGACTAATTCATGAAATCTATCATTTAGGGGGAGTAACACATAAATTGCATTTATGTAGGGGGAGCATTAAGATAGGGGGAGTATGCACAATTTCATCATGCTTATCATATACTATAGTTGCACTTTTATCTTGCTTATTTTATCTATAAACACTATTATTGATTTCTTGCTTAGAGGATTTGTTATTATCAAAAGGGGGAGATTGTTGGACATGTGTGTCACATCCCTTTGTTTGAGAATAACAAATCCCATATTGTATTTGATATTGCTTGTCGTGTGTTTATAGCGTGCAGGAACTATAGGTGCAATACTCCACATGTAGAAAGCAGCTTGGAACAAACTTTTGAAGTGAGCAGCACTACCGCCGGCGCTATCGCTAACGCCAGCACTACTGCTAGCGCTACCGCTACCGCCAGCACTACCGCCAGCGCTATCACTACCGCCAGGAGTTATCTCGAGTTCGTGCACGCGACGGTTTCGTAACTGCTACCGTTACCGCTACCGCCAGCGCTATCGCTACCGCCAGGCGCTATCTCCAGTTCGTGCACAGTGCCACGCCGCCGACGATTGCGCAACCACTTCACACGAACGCTACCGCAGGCGCTAGCCACTACCGCAGGCGCTAGCTCCAAGTTCTATAAAAGGCTGGGCTCTCTCTCATTTTGGTTAGACCTTCCAGAGAGATTACTTGTGCCCATACTCTCGTGCTGCTACTCTGCCAAAACATCATCTCCCACTCAAAGCCAAAGAAGAAATTCTGGAGAAGGAAGCCATCACGCTGCATCCGAAGAACGATCGCTTCGACCTCGCCTGTGCTTCAGCGATCCTTCATCCTCATCTCCAGAAATCTCAAGAGGGAGTTTGCTTGTTATTTACTTCATTTCTTTATTTGTATCTTGTAGTGAAATCGCCTTGTTTTTGGCGACTAGGTCCTTGCGCGGCTTAGGGGGAATTCGCCGCGTGAGTTGGCGACTAGGTCTAGGGGATTAGATCCAGGGGGTGCTCGAGGTCATATCCGGGGAAGGATTGGCTAGAGCGGCTTGAGGACATATCCGGGGAAGGATAGGCTAAAGCCAACCGGTTTGTGGGGATACAAGTCGGTATAGAAAAGGAAAAGAAATCTTCATTTGTACGCCTCCGATTTCTAGCGATATAGAAATCAAATTTTATGTAAACACTTTTTCATATAATATAATCATGTCTCTTTTGTGTTTACTTTGATTTCTCTCAATTGGCGTAAAATTTCATTATTGCAAATTGTTATTACTAAATTGTCATTATTATTTCCTATTAATCAAAACAACATAGTAATTATCTTAAAATTTATAAAAAGAATTTTATTCCCTTATTCACCCCCCCCCCCCCCCCCTCTAAGGGCGCCGTAAGATCCAACATCTATCATATTTCGGGGATGAAGAAAAACCTCTTTTCGGTGACCAATGCGGTGGATGTTGGCTATCACGTTTTGTTTGGTCCAACAGAAGTGAAATTTCTCCGAAACATTTCAGCGGTGAAAGCTGAGGTCACTCATGTTGGGAGAGGGGTAAAGGATTTGTTTGTTCTTTCAACAAATTCTTATTTTGATAAGATGAGGTCTAACGACAGCGCTGCTATCTGGCACGAAAGGCTTGGGCATGTTGGAATGGATAAGTTGAAAGTTATGGCGGGAAGGGGCCTAGTGAAAGGTCTGCCTAGCTTGTCATCTTTCGGGGATGGTCACGTTTGTGCAGGTTGTCAGTTGGTAAAGCTCAACGCTTTCCATTTGACAAATCACAAAGCAGATGTAAAAGACCATTGGAGTGCATCCATGGTGATCTGTTTGGACCTACCAACACTGCCAGTCATGGAGGTAGCAGGTATATGCTGATTTTGGTTGATGACTTCGCCAGATATACTTGGGTATATTTTCTGAAGGAGAAGTCAGAGGCATTCGAAAGGTTTGTGGAGTTCAAGGAGCTGGTGGAAGGTCGGCTAAACCTGCGGGTGAAGAACTTCAGAACTGACAATGGATGGGGAGTTCACCTCCAAGGAGTTCTTAAACTTCTGCAGGAAGCATGGCATCCAAAGGGAGCTTTCTTGTGCTTACACTCCACAACTGAACGGAGTTGCAGAGCGGAAGATCCGTCACCTGACGGAGACCTGCAAATGTTGGCTTCATGCCAAGAGTATCCCGAAGTCCTTCTGGGCAGATGGAATGTCTTGTGCAACCTATGTTATCAACCGGATGCCACTCAATCCCATCAACAAGAAGACCCCTCATGAGTTGATGTTCAAGGAGAAGCCAAGCGTGGAACACTTTTGAGTGTTTGGTTCTACCTGCTATGTGCATGTTCCGGATGCCCTTCGAATGAAGCTAGATGCTAAGGCAAGGAAGCTAGTCTTCGTCGGTTATGATGACCAGAAGAAAGGGTGGAGATGCATGGATCCTGAGACACGGAGATATGTGGTCTCTAGTGATGTGGTATTTGACGAGCTGACGTCATACCAAGGTAGCTCTTCTGTGGAGTTACAAGGAAGAATGGTAGAAGGTGTACCAGAGGAAGCTACACGGGAAGTTCTGGTGGAGTTACCTATTTCTCCTGGTGCTCCTGGTATTTCTAGCTCTAGGTCAGGTGCTTCAGGTTCTGGAAGAAGGGGGAGCGATGCTCCAAGTTTACCTGAAAGGAGAGCTAGTCCAGAAGCTGTAGTGGAAGAGGTGGATCAAAGTCAAGCTCTGAGGAGGTCCAAGAGGACCATTATTCAACCTGATCGGTATACGGGCGGGAATTTGGTGAGCTTTGTCTCATGTTTCTTCGCAAGTCCCCTGGATGAGAGAGAGTCATCTTGTTATGAAAATGTCGTTGGAGTCAAGGAGTGGGAAGGAGCCATGGATGAAGAGAAGGCTGCCCTCAGGAAGAATGAGACTTGGGACTTGGTGTCTAAGGTTGAGGGTGTTACTCCGGTGACTTGCAAATGGGTTTTCAAACTTAAGAAGAAGGCTGATGGAAGTATTGAGCGGTACAAGGCTCGCCTTGTAGCTCGAGGTTTCTCTCAGAAGTATGGGGAGGATTATTAGGAAACATTTAGCCCCATTGCCAAGATGACATCGGTCCGGGTGGTGATCGTATTGGCAACTTGCCAAGGGTGGAAGATTTGGCAACTCAACGTGAAGAATGCTTTCTTATATGGCGAGATTGACAAGGATATCTTCATGGATCAGCCACCTGATTATGTATCCAAAGAGCACCCAAGATATGTTTGTAAGCTCAAGAAGGCTCTTTACGGCTTGAAGCAAGCGCCTCAGGCGTGGTATGGGAAGATCGAAGAATGCCTCCAGTTCTGCGGATATTTTCCTTCTGATTCAGATTCAAGCTTATTCGTAAAGAAGACAGGGGAGCTTCAGGTCTTGGTGTTGCTGTACGTTGACGATATGATTGTCACGGGGAATTCTGAAGTGGAGGTAGCTAGGCTTCGTGCTGAGCTAGCTATCAGATTTGAGATGAAGGATTTGGGCGAGCTCCACCATTTCCTTGGGCTCGAAGTGGAGAGGAAAGAGAGCGGGATGCTCGTTTCCCAAAAGGGATATGCGGATCGAATCGTGAAGAGGTTCGGCATGGAAGGGGGAAAGAGAAGCTCTACTCCACTGGAGGTTGGAGTTCATCTTCGGCGAGATGAACGGAAGGTTCTTACCGACCCTTTGGTGTTCCGGGCTTTGGTCGGAAGCTTGATAGACTTGACGATCAAGAGGCCAGATATTGCTCATGCAGTTGGCAGGGTGAGTCTGTTTATGGCAGAGCCTCGGAAGCCTCATCTTGTGGCGGCTAGGAGTATATTGAAGTATGTCAAATCCACCTCAGATTTGGGTCTCTTCTACGGGAGAGATTCGGGCTTTTGCTTGCACGGGTACATGGACGCTGATTATGGAGGAGATTCGAATGATCGGAGATCAACGTCTGGATACGTCTTTATGATGGGCTCTACAGCTATATCATGGTGCGGCAAGAAGCAAGATTCTATGTCTGTCTATACCACAGAAGCGGAGTACAAAGCTTTGGCTTTGGTGGCTCAGGAAGCCATCTGGCTAAGGAGGCTTGTGGAGGACATTCATAGGGAGCTGCGAGGTCCAACTCTGCTACGTGGTGACAATGAGAGTGCTCTCAAACTGGTGAACAATCCAGTTTGTCACGCGCATACGAAGAACATAGAGATTCATCATCATTTCATTCGTGAGAAGGTGTTGGAGGGATCTCTGATTGTGGAGCATGTGCAGAGCAAGGAGAGCGTTGCTGACATATTCACTAAGCCGCTGTCGAAGGGACCATTTGGACATTTGCAGAGTTTGCTTGGGCTGACTTCCACTTCCCACTTCAAGGGGGAGTGTTAAATTTTTGAAGTGGAAGTGGATTTCTGTTGGGCGGTCTGTGGGTTGGAGACCGCAGAGACCTCGTGGTTTGCGTTGGTTCTCTGGTCGGTTTTGTCTCAGCGGTTTGTTCTGAGCGGTCTGATCTGGGAGACCGCCTCTTCTGTCCGGGCGGCTTGCGCGGGTTGGTCTGGCGACTTATTGATGCGCGATTTCAGCAACGCTAATTAGCAAGCACGAAATGCGATGCGACGACAGTGCACCGGTCGCTCAAGTAATAAAATAGGGAGGAACTCCCTGAATGTCGATCTCAAAGGAATGCAGGTTCTGGTGAATGAAACGTGTGGTTATTCAATTGTTACGCAAGCGAATAATGTGAAGCAGGGGCATTGTGATTGGATTCCTAAACTATTGTGGAAATAAGAGAAATGCGGGTCAAAAAGCACCGCTTCGCAAGGTGTGGGTGAATGCAGCGGCCGCGATGTCACACTTCGGTAAGCGGATGGAGTGGCCACAGTGCGAGGTTTTATGAGGGTCGTGTTCACCTCTTCGCCAACATCACCACTAGCAATTGCTAGATGGCTTCACACACAAACAACCTAGGCTATCACAATAACAACGAAAGCTATTCTCACCACCACATCATCATTGCACATGAACACAAGCAAGGATCCATAACATTAACCTAACAAACGTTCATACAACAACACAAAGAGAAAGCACAAGCATCAAAGTTTAGAAAGGACCAAATAGAAGATGTCACCGCATCTTCGGATCTCGGCCGGAGTGAGAGGTTGTCGGGCTCTCTCCGGGCTTGGCCTTCAGATGGTGTGCGGACTCGAAGGAGGCTGTCACCGCTCCAACGATCTTCAGCGCTTCTATGGTCTCCTCGGCGAAGAATGCTTGAACTAGTGGCGGAGAATGCTTGCAAATGCTCCCGGATGGAGGAATGGCGAAGGAGATCGCTGGAAATGGTCTCCTCTTGTCTCCTCTGATGGAAAGGGCAAAAATGGCGGGGTTCTTGGTTTTTCCCGCGAGGGGAATCAGTCTCCCCGGAATCCTCTCTAATGCTGCAGATTTCCTGCTTTAAATACTAAACAGGCAGAATTTTAGTCACGCACGGGCGAACGCACGATCATGCGATGACCGTGCGATAATTAATGATAAAAACTGGCGTGAAGACGAAGCTGCGCCGCCCGTGCGATTTACTCACGCACGGGCAAATCCGCCCGTGCGTCAAACGCACGGGTAAATTCAGAAAAGCTAGAAACGGGAAGAAACAGGAGGCCGTGCGTTTGACTCACGCACGGGCAATTCTGCTTGTGCGTCAAAATGCACAACCAGACTCAGATCTCCTGTTTTCTGCCTAGATGAGAACGCATGATCACAATCGTCCGTGCGTCAAGGAAACGCACGACCGTGCATTGCACACAATCATGAATTCTGGGGGGAAAACTGGATGATTCGACCACCTGTATACAAGATAAAACAGCTGGGAAAACACCTCCAGCACTAGATAAACATAGAGAAAGGGATGGGGAGCACCATGTGCTTAATCCCAATAATAAGGAGCGCAAATGCATTCCGAAATGGGCCTAAGAGTGCACCTAGCAAGGAATAACAAATACGATCGAAAACATTCCTAAAGTGTAGTGCATCGACTAGAAATACGGCCCAGATGAGTCCATAAATGTGTATATAAATGGGACTCATCACACCCCCAGACTTACTCGTTTGCACGTCTCGGGCAAACACTCAATCCCATGATAGAAAAATTGATGATAAAGAAGCAACTGTGCAGGCAAAACATGATGGGAAGTAAAGAACTAACGAGCGTAAAAATAAAGTAGAAAAGATTTTAAAATAAAGACTATATTTTAAGAACTTCTACAAGTGTAAAATACAAAATACTACTACTCTGAGGTGAATCACAGGTGAATCGAACAGTCGCGCCCTAGGGAAAATAGCGTGAACTGTTGAGGTGAGCGTTGCTTAAATTGGATCTCAAGGAAGAGCTCTCTAGGAAATCCATCAAGGTCGGTGATCATACGCTTGCCCTTTTGCACCTTCTCCACTGCATGAGACGATCTTATCAAGAATCAGTAGGGCTTTTAGGCTAGACATAGGGCTTGGGTTGAGGTACGGTAATGAAGTAGAAGAACGTAGGTTAAACACACTCACCCTCCGGTAAATAACAAATTTTAACCTCAACATCTTCACCTTGAAGCACACTCCCCCAGACTTCATTTAAGCACGATGATGTGCGCGAGACTACCACACTTGTGGTTAGATTCTTCTTAGAGTTCTTTTACTTTTTTTTTCTTTTTTTTAAGATCCATATAAACATAAGTTAGGATCGATCAAAATTTTAACTCATTCTCATTTTTTTCGCACCGCACAATCATCATAAATATGTATATATTTCAATGCTTGACTCTAGTGTGCTTTAGGTTAGGATATGTGGCCTTGGTGAAAATTTAGTGGAGTTTAACAAATAGGAGAGGTAAGGCTCAACGAGGCTAGCAAAGGATGACATTAGGTTGGGAAATCAAAGCTCAACCAGACCAAATGATGGCCTACGTCATGCTCACAACAAGATCATTCAACTCACTCGTTTTGAAAATAGCTTGGGGCAAGTTCTTAACCACCGAGCGAGGTCTCCTCTCCTTCCAACTCAAACAACACGAGGCTAACAGCTCTTCTACACTCGACCTAGGGCTACCGCTAGATTCACCAAATTCACCGTTTGAGTAGAGTATTAAGTAATTACACAAATGAAGCAAATAAAACTATAACTTTGTAATTAAATCTATTCTACATGGATTTTTATGCTGCGTGAGCGCTCTACTAGTAGCACTGCACGGGTCACATCCTGTTCAGCCACACAATCCTAAACTAACAATCAAACTTCTAAACATATACATCAAGCACTTACACGATAATTGCGCACGAGTAAAAAAATAAAACATGAGTGGTGTGTGTTATGCAATGAGACAATCAATATAAATTTCCTAACACACATTCTAGCATGTATGTGCGTGTAGCGTAAGCAAAGGCCCGCTCCCCCTAGACTTGATTTGAAAAACACATCAAATATAACATTTCATAGCAAAAATAAAGCTAGGTTATGAGTACATATGCTCATAAGAGCATGCCAGAAGAGCGGTATAATCCTTCTTTAAAGATCTCCTCCACTTCATCCAATCGAGTTCACACCTGCATTGTTAGCACCAAAGCAAAAACAAACAAAACATAATAGAAATTAAAGCAAGCAAACGGAACCGGGTGGTTCCCATGGGTTGTCTCCCAAGAAGACCTTTTGTTTAACGTCCTTGAGGTGGACCAAATACCTGTATTAAGCAGTTTATAAAGTCTAGGAATAAGCAAGTCAATAAATCCTAATTATTATTACAAGCTCAACACAAATCAGCTATAAGCTGATTTGAAGCAGTAACAAATGATGAAAGAAAAAGGTCTGGGGACCTGGTAGTAGGGGTGGAAATTAAGTAGGATGCTCAGCCTCCAACCCCAAATCTCCTCCTTTTTCGCTCTCTTCTTCTCCTCCAGTATTATGTCTTCAAAGAAAAACTGATTGCCCCTTGTAACCAATCCTCAAAGGGAAGCACCAATGATGATGAGGAAACAAGATGTTTCTTCACAGTACCTTCCTCATCCCGCCAGGCTTTCGGCTTATCCATGCATAAGGTCTGACCAACCGGAGGAGGGGCATCATGCATCCTTGTACATAAAGAAAGGGGGTCAGGAAATAAATTAGAATAAAAACTAAAAGAAATCTCTCTGAGGGGATAATCCCGGCTTCATCCCCCATAGGGTGCGGTAATGACAAACTGATGATGTCATCGAAGATTTCACTAGACTCAACAGCGCACGCAATGTCCTCCTCTATAACTTGGAATTCCTCGCACTGGACCGAAACAGTTGCTTCAGCACAATCAAGACTGTCCTCTTCCATGAGAGTGGGCACGACACCGCGCAAGTCTACAACATCCTGCAAATTGACCTCAATGACAATATCAGAAATAGATGTTGATTCGTGTGTAGTGGGAGAAGACGTGCCACATAAGAGTTCGGGCTCACTCTCCACACAAGGGCACAAATCCACGCAAAGTGGTATATGAACCGAAGAGGTATGGGGGGTCGCATCAGAAACAGAGTCTTGAGGGACATTGATGCACATGTCGATTCCAGAGACTTCAAAAAGTGAACGTGGACCAGAGGAAGGGGCTGTGCTCGCAGAATTCGAAGATGGGACGATCCACATCGTCATCCTCCAGTTGGCGAAGGTAATCAGCACAGTCCTTCAAGGCATGCTCTCTACTTTTGCAAAATAAACACTGCTTCACCGGCTTTGCCGGCACCCAAGGTGCGGTAGCCGCGAAATTGTGCGACAATGAAGGCGCAGTAGAGGAGCCAAAAGATTTATGGGACCCGTATGGTTTCTGAACAACACCATACTCTTTGGGACACCTATCACTAGCATGGGATATGTCCCCACACCAACGACATCGGATATTCAAATGCGCCCACATGACACAGAAGAAGAAAATAACATACTAAAGAATAAAATAAAGAAAATAAAAGACTCAATCGAAAGCAAACGATTCACAACCAATATCTCATCACGCCTACACTCCCCGGCAACGGCGCCAAAAACTTGATGCGCGATTTCAGCAACGCTAATTAGCAAGCACGAAATACGATACGACGGCAGTGCACCGGTCGCTCAAGTAATAAAATAGGGAGGAACTCCCTGAATGTCAATCTTAAAGGAATGCAGGTTCTGGTGAACGAAACGTGTGGTGATTCGATTGTTACGCGAGCGAATAATGTGAAACAGGGGCGTTGTGATTGGATTCCTAAGCTATTGCGGAAATAAGAGAAATGCGGGTCGAAAAGCACCGCTTCGCAAGGTGTGGGTGAATGCAGCGTCCGCGATGTCGCACTTCGGTAAGCGGATGGAGTGGCCACAGTGCGAGGTTTTGTGAGGGTCGTGTTCACCTCTTCGCCAACATCACCACTAGCAATTGCTAGATGGCTTCACACACAAACAACCTAGGCTATCACAATAACAACAAAAGCTATTCTCACCACCACATCATCATTGCACATGAACACAAGCAAGGATCCATAACATTAACCTAACAAGTGTTCGTACAACAACACAAAGAGAAAGCACAAGCATCAAAGTTTAGAAAGGACCAAATAGAAGATGTCACCGCGTCTTCGGTTCTCGACCGGAGTGAGAGGTTGTCGGGCTCTCTCCGGGCTCGGCCTTCAGATGGTGTGCGGACTCGAAGGAGGCTGTCACCGCTCCAACGATCTTCAACGCTTCTATTGTCTTCTCGGCGATGAATGCTTGAACTAGTGGCGGAGAATGCTTGCGAATGCTCCCGGATGGTGGAATGGCGAAGGAGATCGCTAGACATGGTCTCCTCTTGTCTCCTCCGGTGGAAAGGGCGAAAATGGCGGGGTTCCTGGTTTTTTCCGCGAGGGGAATCGGTCTCCCCAGAATGCTCTCTAATGCTGCAGATTTCCTGCTTTAAATACTAAATAGGTGGAATTTTAGTCACGCACGGGAGAACGCACGATCGTGCGCTGCCCGTGCGATAATTAATGATAAAAACTGGCGTGAAGACGAAGCTGGGCTGCCCGTGCGATTTACTCACGCACGGGCAAATTCGCTTGTGCATCAAAACGCATGGGTAAATTCAGAAAAGCTAGAAACAGGAAGAAACGGGAGTCCGTGCGTTTGACTCACGCATGGGAAATTATGCTCGTGCGTCAAAACGCACGACTAAACTCAGATCTCCCATTTTCTGCCTAGATGAGAACGCACATCCACAACCATCCGTGCGTCAAGGAAATGCACGACCCTGCATTGAACACAATCATGAATTCTGGGGGGGGGGGGGAACTGGATGATCCGACCACCTGTATACAAGATAAAACAGCTGGGAAAACACCTCCAGCACTAGATAAACATAGAGAAAGGGATGGGGAGCACCATGTGCTTACCCCCAATAACAAGGAGCGCAAATGCATACCGAAATGGGCCTAAGAGTGCACCTAGCAAGGAATAACAAATATGATCGAAAACATTCCTAAAGTATAGTGCATCGACTAGAAATACAGCCCAGATGAGTCCATAAATGTGTATATAAATGGGACTCATCATTTATCCTAAGTTGGCCAGATGTTCTTGGCCTGCCTTCTTGCAGTGACCGGGCGGTCTGTCGACTATTCTAGTCGGTCTGGTTACTGAAGAAGTTCTGTGCTTTGCAATAAGACAGGGCGGTCTAGTTTTCGGAGACCATTGTTGTTGGACATGTGTGTCACATCCCTTTGTTTGAGAATAACAAATCCCAAATTGTATTTGATCTTGCTTGTCGTGCGTTTATAGTGTGCAGGAACTATAGGTGCAATACTCCACAGGTAGAAAGCAGCTGAATTCAAAAATCTGGAAGAATGCACTACCGCCAGCGTTAGAGCTACCACCAAGCCCTAGCTCAGGTTTCGTTCGACGAAAATTACGTTCGACGAAAATTTCCGTTCGACGAACATGAGGCTCCGTTCGACAAAAATTTTCGTTCGACAAAAAGTTTCGTTCGACGAACTTGAAGCTCCGCTCGATGAAAATTTTGTTCGACAAATTCTGTTCGACGAAAGTTTGTTCTGCCACGCCGCCGACGGTTTCGCAACCGCTACCGCCAGCGCTAGCGCTACCGCCAAGCGCTATCTCAAGTTCGTGCACAGCGCCACGCCACTGACGGTTTCGCAACCGCTCCACACGAACGCTACCGCAAGCTCTAGGAGCTACCGCAAGCGCTTACAAGAAGTTCTATATATTGGAGCTTTGTTTCTCGTTTTGGCTAATCCATTCCCAGAGAGGTTGCAAGTGCCACAATTCTATTGTTGTTATGCTGCCGAAGATGGATCTCCCACAAAAAGCTTAAGGAGAATTCTGGAGGAGGACTACGTCACGCTGCATCCGAAGGACGATCGCTTCGACCATGCTCATACTACATCGATCCTTCATCTCTGACTTCAGAAGATCTCATATAGGGAGTTTTTATTGTTGTTGTTATCTTTATTTTTTCATTCCATACTTTCTTTGTAACCGTTTAGAGAATTCACCTTGTGTTGGCGACTAGGTCTGGGTAGGACTTAGGGAGTAATTTGCCTTGTGTTGGCGACTAGTTCTAGGTGATTAGATCTAGGGGGCTCGAAGCCATATCCGGGGAAGGATTGGCTAGAGTGGCTTGAGGACTTATCCGGGGAAGGATAGGTTAAAGCCAACCGATTTGTGGGGATACAAGTCGGTATAGAAAAGGAAAAGATATTTACTTTTGTACGCCTCCGATTTCTAGCGATATAGAAATCAAATTTATGTAAACACTTTTTATATAATATAATCATGTCTCTATTTGTGTTTACTTGATTTCTCTCCTTTGGCGTTATCTCTAAAATATTGGTTACAAAGTTTTCAATTCAAATTTCTTTATCTAAATTGTTTATTTCAATCTCTTTAATCATAACACAATTTAGCAATTATTTTTAAACTTGAAAATTATGATATTCTCACATATTAAATAAATTGTTATTTTTCCCTTTTCAAATTATAAAACAATTTAGTCATTTTCATAAAAATATAAAGAAGAATTTTTTATTCCCTTATTCACCCCCCCCGCCCTCAAAGGGTGCCTATCGATCCAACAAGTGGTATCAGAGGCAGGTTATTCCAAATCGGTTTAAAAACTGGGAATAATGGCGTCTCATGATCTCGTTTCTACTAATGGGGGAAACTTTCTTAAAAATGAAAAATCTTTAGCACCACCTTTATTTGAAGGCAAAAATTATAGTGGGTGGAAATTTCTTATGGAAAAATTTCTTAAATCTTTTGATATTGAATTATGGAATATTACAATTAAAATGCCCCCAAGTATTCTTTATAAAAATGAAATGTTTTTAAATGCCAAATCAATGAATAGTCTATATTGTGCATTAGATCAAAATATTTTCAAACTTATTTATACATTTCCTACTGCTTATGAAGTTTGGAAATTTCTTGAGAATTCTTATAGTCTTCCTTCCACAGATGATGAACAAGAGGAATTCCTTATGAATCCAAGAGAAGAAATCGACAAGGACTCATTCTTGGAGGAAGATAAATCTAAGAGAGAAATCGATGAGGAATTACTTATGGATCCAAGAGAAGAAATCGATGAGGACTCATGCTTGGAGGAAGAAGAATACAACGTCACAATATTGGACTCATTTGTTGGCAACACGTCGAGCAAAAGAGAAGACGGAAATTCAACTATGGAAGAGGAATGCGAAGAAGATGTCAAAGGAACCCTTGGTTCAAATCTTGCCTCATACCATAGCAATGTAAGAAAATCAAAAACTTCTCTTTTTGTAACAAATTCTATTTCTATTTCTCATATGCTTAAAATTGCTAAACATAAAATTTTAAAGTTAAAAATTGCTAATTTCAAATTACGTTTAGAAAATAAATCTTTAAAAGCAAACGATAACTGAGAATCAAATATTGATGTGATAAATTCTCTTTCATGCTCTTTAGTTAAAATTTCTATTCCTTGTTTTGATTGCAATTTATTAAAAGAAAAATTAAAGGAAATTGAAAAAGGGCTCTTAATTTCTAAAAGGCATAATGAAAAATTGATAATTGAAAATGATGCTTTATCTTGTAAGTTATTACAATCAAAATCTTTTGTTGAAAAATTTCAAATGTCATGTAATGAATTTCATCATAAGATTTTGAATAACAAGGATAAATTAACTTACAACATCATTTCTAAAAAGGATCATTTTCACACATTGATGCGCAATTTCGGCACTACTAATTAGCAGGCACGAAATGCGATACGACGGCAGTGCACCGGTCGTTGTCAAGTAATAAAATAGGGAGGAACTCCCCGAATATCGATCTCTCAAGGCCCGTAAGTTAGGTAGTACGATTTGCTCTCGCAGGAAATCAGTTCAAAGGATAAAATAGCAACGACGGGGGTTTTGATTGGGTTTCCTATGCTATTGCAGAATGAAGAAAGATGCGGGTCTAAACTCCGCTTCGCACGGCGAGATGGGTGCAACGGCCGCGATGCCATGCTTCGAAAGGCGTGTGGGCAGAATCTCACTATGACGGTTGAGGGTCGCTCACACCTCTTCTCAAAACATCACCGCTAGCTTTTGCTAGCGGCTTCAACCACAACGTAACACAGAAAATAGCAAGAAACACAGGGGCTATTCATGCCACCACAATGACATTGCATATGAAAATAAGCAGTAATCCATAAGATCTACTTAACACGCATTCATAAAGCAACTGCAAACGAGTTCAAGCAACAAAGGTTAGAGAGGACCACAACGAAGAAATCACGTCATGGGTTCACGGCCGGAATGAGAGGTTGTCGGGCTCTCTCCGGACTCGGCCCTCAGATGGTGAGCTTGGCTTGAAGGAGGCTGTCACCGCTCCTATGATCTTCAGCGCTTCCTTGGTCTCCTTGGTGAGGAATGCTTGACCTAATGGTGGATGAAGCTTCCTAGTGCTCCTCGATGGAAGAATGGAGGTGGAAAGTCACCGGAAATGTCCTTGGTGGTGGAGGAGATGAAGGATAAGCCTTCACCCCTCAAGAGCAGCGGGAAGGAAGAGTTTTCCTGCCCTCAGAATCGCTCCCGCTCGTGCCCTCTAGTCGTCCTCCTCCGGTCCTCGATTCCTGCAGCTTTTATAGGAAACAGGCTGAAAATTGGTCACGCACGGTCGAACGCACGATCGTGCGCAGACCGTGCGATATTAACAGAAGAAATGAGGCTTGGAGAAGACGCTGCGCCGCCCGTGCGATTTGTTCACGCACGACCAACGCCGCCCGTGCGTTCAGACGCACGGGTAAACTCTGACGCTCTGAAATCAGCAAGACACAGCGCCGCCCGTGCGATTTGTTCACGCACGACCAACGCCGCCCGTGCGTTCAAAACGCACGAGTAAACTCCGATGCTCCGTTTTCTTTCCCAGACACAAACGCACGACCGCATAGATTGTGCGTCAAGGAAAACGCACGACCGTGCGATATGCACAGAAATTACTTATGGGAAAACGGGGCAATCAGGTCACCTGCAAACAAGATATACTAGCTGGGAATACACATCCAGCACAGAAGTACATAAAAGAAGGGAAGGGGAGCACAATGTGCTTACCCCCAACAACAAGGAATGCAATTGCACACCGAAACGGGCTTAAAAGTGCACCTAGCATGGAATAGTATATATAAATGAAAACGTGACTAAAATGTGGTGCAAACACTAGAATATCAGCCCAAATGAGTCCAAAAATATATATATATATGGGACTCATCACACCCCCAGACTTAACCATTTGCACGTCTCGGGCAAACTACTTAGCTCTCCTGTCGGAACAATTGAATGTTAGCATAAGTTTGAGCGGTAGAGAATTATGCGAAGTCGCATGCTCTCGTACGTAGAAATACATTAGAACAAAATTAAACTCAAGGTTATATCTAATTATTTCTAAAACAGTAGTTTGGAATTTATATTACTTAGATGGTGAATCCTGGTGAATCTTTCGATCGCGCAAAAAGGGAAAATAGTGTGACTAATGAGTAAATTATTACTCAAATCGAAGCTAGGGACAATCTCCTAAGAAATCCATCAAAGTCGGTGTCCATAGGCTTGCACGTCCGCACTCTCTCTACTGCATGAGACAACTCGTATCTAAAATCAATAGGGCTTATAGGCAATTGTTAGGCTTAGGTTGAGTATAGGCTAGGTAAGTAGAAGGACGATGGGAATCGCACACAACACAACCGCCGCACTCAAGAGAATGATAATCACCCATACAACATTTTCAGTACTTACACGACACCCCCGGACTTCAACTGAACACAAGGTGCGTGTTGATCCAGATATACGTAAATTTTTGCCGAGAGAGAATTATTATTGCACAACTCTTTTATTTTTCTTTTCTTTTCTTTTCTTTCTTTTCATTTTTTTTCTTTCCGGCAAAAGAACATTCTTAAGTGCAATAAAACGACTCCTTTAGCTAAATTAAAGCTGCCATACGCAACATAGATGACACCAAATATGATCGAGAAAGAAATTTCTTTTAGCTCAACGGTTGGTGCGAACATAGGTTCGGCTGTATGGCTTTGGTTACATTATTAGTGGAGCTAAACAAGGAGGAAGAGTAGGCTCAAATGTGCTTGCAATGGTGATTACGTAGGTAAGGATTTCAAAAGCACAAACGGATCAAGAGGTGGCATATATCATATTTCATGACGAGTACATCAACACAATTGTGTCGAGAGTCGCCTATTGCAAGTTCTAGCCACCGAGAAAGGTTGTCCTTCCTTTCGACCCTAGTAATAAGCTACTACTAGCCTGCTACACTCGACCTATTGCTACCGTTGGATTCACCGGATTCACCACTAAAGTAAAATAAATTTCATCTACTATAACAGAAATAATTGCATTACAACTCTGAATTTTATTCTACCCTAATTGAATCTCTAGGTGTGACGGGAGCACAAGACTAGAGCACTACTCGAGTCAACATTTTTCTCTACTCCTCACTCAAATACTAACAATTCAATTCTTATGAGCGGGAAAACCTCGCAGTGATACCCAATAAGCACGCGTGATCAAGTGCGCGTTAACTGGGTGCAAGTGTATGCAACAAAATATAAATCCTAACTCAGCACATTCTAGCATGTCATGCAACGTGGGTGCACGTGCACCGCTCGCTCTCTCCCCCAGACTCGATTGAGAACATCTAAAATAAGCAATTCAAACATAAGTAAGAGAGGGGAAGAGTTGACCTATGCTCACAAAGGAGCATGCCAGAAGTGCGGTAATCCCAATTTCTCTAAAAATAAACCTCCTTCCACGCGAGAGCAAAGCTTCACCTACAATGTTAGGAAAACTGAAATAACAATACGCAAAAAGGATTAAAAAGATAGACGGAACCGGGTGGTTCCCCATGGGTTGTCTCCCAAGAATCCCTTTTGTTTAACGTCCTTTGAGGTGGACCAAATACCTGTATTAATCATTGTTTAAGCAGCATAGAATCTAAAGAAAAGTTTCGCAGACACAGATCAAAGCATAGGAAAAGCAACTCAGCTATACGCGCTCTTGTAGTGCACGTCCCCAGTGGCTTGTAGGCTGGAGGTGAAAGCTTTAGGGCCAAAATTGGTATTACCCAATTTTACCATATCCTCTGCCAACTTGCCACTGGAAGCAGTGGAGCGAGCACTACGCTCTCTTCTTTCAAGTTTCAGCCTCTCCACGGTAGGAGAGCGCCAGCGTTGGTAGCCGTCAGATTTTCCCACCTTAGTGGTGGATGGCATCACTCCCGTTACCGTAGTGGCAACTGGGTCAGCCCAAGAGACCGTCTGTTTAAAAATTTTATTACAAAATTTATTGTTAGATAAGAATGGGACATTGTCCCGAGTTAAGTTCAGCAGAATGGGTTCAGACACCAGATCTTCCTCCCTTTCCGGGTCGCATTCCTTTCTCAAATCTATTTCTTCTCCTTCTCCGCATGATTGTTTCTCCTCCTTTTCTTCGACCAACTGTACTATCTCAACTTTGATTCCTGCATCACTAAGAGATTTATCAGAAATATTTTGGGAAAAGCAAGGCAATGTTTCAGTCACAATTTTGGGGTAGGTAGGGATGATAACTTTCCCAGCGGAAAAATCTAAAGTGGCACCGCTCTCTTTCAAGAACGGCACTCCCAAGATGGGGATAGAGTTATTCTCCTTGGGTCCTAACACTTGGAAGTCAGCGACCACTACCATCCCCTCAACCCTGATTTCAACATTCTTCACTTCCCCCTCCGACTGAATTATAGTCCCATTAGCAAGCACCAAAGACTTCTGATCATCCGGGTTCATCTCGAGTTGCAGTTTAGCCACGTCTTGCAATGCAAGGACATTACGGAATGATCTGGAGTCACATAAGGCAGCAGTTTGGATATTATTAATAGAACAATTGAAGACTAATTCATTTGGGTTAACCACATCCGTGTCGGTGAGACTCTTCCCTTGATTTATAGGATTTTTTTCTGTGTTGCTAGGAAGGGTCCCTTGCGACCGCTCGGTTAACAATTGAGCCAATTAGCCCAATTGCATCTCCAAGTTGTGCATGGACGCGGTTTGGTTAACCATGTTAGAGTTCGCGACATGCATAAACCTTTCCATCATTTCTTCAAGGTTGCTCTTCTTAAAAGTTGGGGCACCTTGATTATAACTCGGTTGAGGCGGCCGCGGTTGGCTACCGGAGAGCATCGTATTGATGCGAGCCTCCTTGCCATCGTTGGCCTGGAACATTTTGTTTCCAAGAGAAGTTCGGATGACTTCTCACGCCCGAGTTATAAGTGTTATTGAATGGTGCTCCTTGATTTTGATCATTTATATAATTAACACTTTCTTCAAAAGAAACTTCAGTAGGTTGCTCACCTGTGGGGCACTCATATGCAAGATGCCCTGGGTTTCCACAACCTTGACATGAGATCATCATCACTGAGGCGGAAGGGAGGGTAGGCCTCTTAAGCAGCATGGCACTTTCAGCAGGTGTACCAGACGTGTTCACCTCAAAAAGACCTCGAGTGTTCCTTGGAGCGTTTCTTCCAGCAGTCCAAAAGGAACTGTGAATGGCAGTGTCTTGGACAATCCGCAAAGCTTCTTCAATGGTGTGGTTCATCAAAGTTCCACCTGCAGCAGCATCAATCATGGCCCTGTAGTTAGGTTCAATAGCAAAATAAAAATTTTCTACTATGGTCCATGGTTGCAGCTCATGCTAGGGGCATTTCCGGAGAAGGTTCATGAACCTCTCCCAAGCTTCTGAGAGAGCCTCCTGATCGAGCTGTTGGAAGGTTGTTATTTCCCTCCGCAAGTTCACAACTTTGTCAACAGGGTGAAACTTTGCCAAAAGTTTTTCTTGCAGGGCGTCCCAAGTGGTAGCTGTACCGACAGGGATCGTGTGGAGCCACGCCTTTGCCTTGTCACGTAGAGAGAAAGGGAATAGCCTAAGCTTCACCGTCTCGTCAGCAAGCCCTGCATAACGAAATGTTCCACAAATTCTAGCGAATTCAATTAAGTGAAGATGGGGGTCTTCACTTGCTAATCCAGAGAACTGGGCCTGATTGCGGATCATGTTCAGGATGGCCGGCTTTATCTCAAAGTTGTTGTTGGTGATAGCCGGGCCAAATCCAGGGTACACACTCCCAAAAGTGGGTGTAGTGTAATCTCTTATAGCCCTAGGTCGTGGCCTAGCCACTTCATTCTCGTCAGCAGCTTGAGCCACGGCCGGTGCATTTCCCACTCCGGGATTAGCCTGATTTCCATTAACATCCATGGTGGCAGCAGCTCGTAGACGCGCCGGCAGTGTACGCTCTATCTTTGGATCAAATGTTGCGCGCTCACCGGGATCTCTTCTATGCATACACTTCTTCAACACGAAAGCAGATAATAAAAAAAACAAAAAGACCTTAAAAAGGATCTCCAAAGAAGAACAAATCACACACGCTTGCAGTCCCCGGCAACGGCGCCAAAAACTTGATGCGCAATTTCGGCACTGCTAATTAGCAGGCATGAAATGCGATACGACGGCAGTGCACCGGTCGTTGTCAAGTAATAAAATAGGGAGGAACTCCCTGAATATCAATCTCTCAAGGACCGCAAGTTAGGTAGTACGATTTGCTCTCGCAGGAAATCAGTTCAAAGGATAAAATAGTAACGACGGGGGTTTTGATTGGGTTTCCTATGCTATTGCAGAATGAAGAAAGATGCGGGTCTAAACTCCGCTTCGCACGGCGAGATGGGTGCAACGGCCATGATGCCATGCTTCGGAAGGCGCGTGGGCGGAATCTCACTATGACTGATAGTTTATATAGGTGTAGTCAATAATACCTAGAGGGGGGGGTGAATAGGTTTTACTTAATTTCTTTCTATAAACCTAATGTTTCAAGCTGCAGAAAATACAATCACAGAAAACACACAAGGATGTATAGAGGTTCCTCAAGACAGGGTGTCTTGAGTAGTCCTATTTCCCCCTTCACCTTTCTAACAATGAGTTAGACAATGCCAACTCCTCCAAACTTCAATCTCAGCTCCTTGAGCTTACACCACAAGTTCCTCAGAACTTCTCAGATCAAGAGTGATCCTATCTCAGGCACAGCAGCCCTACACTCAGGCTCAGCAGCCCTACACCTCAGGCACAGCAGCCCTACACTCAGGCTCAACAGCCCTACACCTCAGGCACAGCAGCCCTACACTCAGGCTCAACAGCCCTACACCTCAGGCACAGCAGCCCTACACTCAGGCTCAACAGCCCTACACCTCAGGCACAACAGCAGCCCTACAACTCAGAGTTATGAACTCCTACCACTCAGAAATCCCATAGATTTCCTACCTCAGACCTATCAAGAAGTCCTACCACTCAAGCTGTCAACACAGCTTTACACACAGGCTCAACAACCTTTTACTCAGGCAACAATGCCTTACAAAGATATAATAGAGTTTGAGTTGAACACAGATGACAAAAGGATTACTCTTAGGTCTTCTGAATCCTTTCTTCAAATCTAAAAACAGCAGCTTCAGATTTGTATCACTTTGATCTTCTCCTTCAGCCAAGCCAAAGATCAACTTGCCCTTCTTGAGTTGGCACAGGAAGAGCTATCTAATCTCCCTTAGAATATTAACTTCAGCAGCAGAGAATGACTTCAACTAGCTGAATCGCGAATGCTCGATTGCGGCGTGTAGCAAAAGCTTCTCAATAGAACAGTTAATGTTGTTGTGCCCTAGCTTCTTCTTTTATACCTTCAGAAGACTTCAACGGCTATTTCGATCCTCCTGACACGGTATGGGGTGGATTGGAGTTGCTTTTCCCTTTCAATTGTCGTTTGCGCCAAAAGAAGATCTCGTCAGCACATTTGGATCTATCTCAGCGGTTGGGCTGAGACAGCATCCAGTCTCAGCGGCAGCGTCTCAGCGGTTGGGCTGAGATAGCATCCAGTCTCAGCGACAGCTTTAGTCCCCTTCTTTTAGTCTTCTTCTCAGTGGACCCGCTGAGACGGCTTCTCGTCTCAGCGGTTCTGACCCATCGTCTCAGCGGTTATGCTGAGACAGATCTTCATCTCCTTGTGGATGATTCCTTCTTGTCTAAGGCCATGTTTGGCCCTTTCTTTTGAGTCACCTGTGCCTGTATATTCTACACAAGTATAGCTTTGTCAAATACAATATGTCCTTAGTATTGAGAGTGATGCCTCTTCAAATCAAGGTAATATTGAGGGCAATTTACCCAACAATCTCCCCCTATTTGAAGAAAGAAGAATGTCCCCAATGCTAAGGTCCATTAACAATATTAATCTTTTCACAGAAAGAGTGATCTACATAGAAAAAGCATATGTGAAGTCATTGGTACTGGTCCTATCTCCCTTTCACACTATCTCCCACTTTCACTCTTTTCTTCAGCATTGGTTCTGGCCCTATCTCCCCCTTTCTGGTTTCTTCAACCCTTCTATGGATAGAGGGACAATATCTATTGATCCCTTTGGATCAACCTATAGGCTAGTCTATACACATTTTAGCAGTTGCCAACTTCCCTTCAACCTGAGTAGGGAATGTACTCCCCCTCAATTGGAGAGCTATTTTCTGTAATAGCTGATTCATTTCAAATTGAATTTCTCTTTTAAGATACTGAATACTAAGAATAATAAATATATAGTACATATATCAATAGTAACAAACACAATATTATGAGCAGAATAGGAAATTTCATTCCACTTTAGATGTTCAGTACAGATATATAAAAGAGAATTCAACTTATAGTTGTACATGCAAGAATAACAAAATAAATTTCAAGGCTGATTCTTCTAAGATGGACCCTATGAAGAGCTTTCTCCAACAGTAGACTTTCTTTTCCTAGCTTCTTCAGCAGCCTTCATCTGCTCCTTTACTTTGAAATACAGAAGTGGCTTGGGAAGATATCTTGGGGGAATCCTTAGAGGAGTTTTCCTTCTTACCATGTTTTCTTTGAGAATCCTTTCCCTTAAGGATTCCCTTTCAAGGTGTTTGATCCACTCAACAGCTGAGTAGACATGGTCAATGTCCTTCATTGGATTGCCATGGCTCACCCAGGTATTCACAACAATTGTGTCCAACTCCAGATTGTCATCATCATGGAGTGGGTCCTCTAGTTTTTCCATTCTTTTCTGTGCCATGTATTCTTCAGCAGTTTGAATACCTTCTACCCTTCTCCTTTTTGCTGCTCTCTCATCAGCAATCAGATTTGATTGACTTTGGAAGTCAAAATCTTCATCTCTGCTAGGGTTCAGGATTGGTAGATTCAAAGCAACTCTTGTTCCTTGCAGCACTTTTAGACTTGTGTCCCATTGAGTGTCAGTGACCTTTCTGACCATTGCAAGGATATTTTCTTGAATAGTGCTGGAAGCATTGTTGACCACTTCCACCACTTGCTTGCTTGCTGCTTCTTGGTTGGACAGTATCAGTTTGTGTGCGGATTCCATGTTGTTATATAACTGGATGTGTGCTCCTTTCATCTTAGCATGTAGATTTGTAATCTTCTCCTCCCCTTATTTGCTGTTTTCCACTATTTTCTTCTCTATTTCAGAGTGTTGATGAATTATGGATTGGGAGAGAGTCTGAAAGTTGTTGTCCACATCATCCAAAATGAATTCCTTTGCCTTGTCAACGTGGGATTTTACTTGGCTGCATGATGTGTTGACCACTTGTGCCATGCTGGCAACAGCTTTTTCCCAGACATTTTGGTTTTTGTAAAGGTGATTCTTTATATATGTGATGTCCTTTGTGGAATCCCCTTGGTGGTCAGCAATGTCCTTCAAGATTATGTGCTGGGCACCTACAGTATTTTTGGCCATTTCAAACCATCTTGTCATCTGCAGAAGGATATGATCTGATGCAGTTTTGACATCATTGACCTGGTCATTCAGCTCAGTTCTTACTCCAGCCACTCTTAACACCATTCTCTGCTCACTGGCCTGGATCTCCTGAGTCAATGCAGCTCTTGTAGCATTTAGCTCATCCCTAACTTGAGCAGTAGCATCTTGTATTCTTTCAGCAACCAGTTCTTTTACTGACAGCATCTGACCCTCAATCATGGTTTGTATTGAGTTTAGCAAGTCAGATATGTCTAGAGCAACAGCTGGTCTTTCCTGGGCCAAGTCTTTTGCAAGCAGCTTTGCAGCTCCACTCTGAGCTATAGCCCTTCCAGCATCAGGGATTTGCTCCCCCTCAGATGGGGCATTTAGTGCACTTTGTAGATTGGGATTGGTTGGTTCCTGTTGATGTTCTTCCTCACTAGCAGACCCACCTTTTCCTGCATAGGCTGGGCTATGCTCCCCCTCACTTAGGGCATCCATTGGAGGAGAGTTTTGTCTAGGGTCACCATGGGTAGGTGAATTGGGAAATTCATCTTCAGCTTGAGCAACAGCTGGATCAGCATTCATTTGAGTTGGCTCAGGATTGGGCACATCTCTTCCTTGGGGCTCCTCATCCATTCCTATCCTGGGGACATCTTCATTATCTATATTCACTAGGCTGCTTGCAGATCTATGGTCAGACCCATGAATGTCCTCATTATCAGACCCATCTGATTTTGAGGATGAATTTGATTTCTGCTGGGATACTTCTTTCTTCTTTTCCTTTGCCACAGATGGCTGGCTCATAGGGAGCACCCTGGAGAATCTATCCAGAGTCTTAATGTCAATTCTTTTGAGGTAATGGAGATTTGACCCCTTGGAGTTTGCAAAGATCTCTGAATAACTATTCTGTAGGTACAGAGATAGTATTCTTCCCATATTGGGGGCTTGTAGGGATTCCTTTATCCTTTGAAAGATGTCTTCTCCCCATGAGGTTCTCTTGGACAGAATTATCCTTGTCATTAATTCAAACATGAACTGTGAAACAGTGTCATGTGAACCAGGCTTGCATAGGATAGCTTTGCCTACAATATCAGACAACAGCTTCCCTTGTTGATTGAAGAACTTTCTCCTTAGACAACTGGTTTTAGTATCACTGTATCCTGTCCACTTTAGGGCAGTCCTCTTATCCTTTTCAGATATTTCCTCCTCTTCAGATTTACTGCAGGGAGTTAATTTCAACCCCTTCTCCAACCTTTTAACTGTAATCTTTATCTTCTCACCTCCTATCTTGGACATCGGGATGGTTTTGGATGGAGACAGTTTGACATGGTTGAACCATTCCAGAACTTCAGTTTTGAGAATGCAGCACGGTTCAGACAGCATGTACTCCAGACCTTGAGCTTCCATTAGATGAATCACGTGTCGAATTTCTTCTGAGGCATGAGAGAATCCATTTCTTACGATTTCGTAGCCCTCCAGGAGATCTTTCGAGCTTTTTGGCGCCATGGAAGCAGAGAATCGATGCGCTGAGACGGAAGAGAAGATGAATCATCTCGATGGCTAAGGGTTTGGCTTTGCGGTTTGTTTTAGGTTACAGTGTGTCTATTTATAGGTTTTTAGTTTCGATTTATTAACCCTAGGTTTTTAGACTTGATTACCTTATTGTTTCAAGGATTTCGGGGTTAATTAACAGATGTCATGTTGAACATATCCCGTCTCAGCGGTTCAGCTGAGACGGAGACCTAGGCCGCTGGGATAGTAAAGTGTCAACCGCTGGGACAGTTTCCTCATCTCAGCAGTTCAGCTAGGATTTTCTCAGCTGATTCAGCTGAACATACTACTGCACTTTAGCTGATCTTAAGGTTTAGACCTAGTCTAGATATTTTGGTTGAATAGTTGTCCTAGACATGTCACTGAGTTGTAGTGTAGAGTAAAGTTTCATAATGTACTATTTAGAATGGATTATAGTGACAGCTACTACATTTAGGTCTATTCCATACTAAGCATGCCAAGTTCAATTTTGAAGGCATTAAACTTAGATTCATCCAGTGGCTTTGTAAAGATATCAGCTACTTGCTTGTCAGTGGGGACAAATTCAAGACAGATATCTTTACATTCTACATGTTCTCTAATAAAATGATATCTAATCTCAATGTGCTTAGTCCTGCTATAAGAGACAGGATTCTTAGCAATAGATATTGCATTGGATGAATCACAATACAAAGGAGATTCCCTTACCTTGAGGTTGTAGTCCTCCAACTAATGTTGTGTCCAAAGGAGTTGTGCACAACAGCTTCCTGCAGCAATGTATTCAGATTCAGCTGTGGATATTGCCACACTGGTTTGTTTCTTGCTGCTCCAAGATATCAATCTTCTCCCTAGGAATTGACAGGTACCACTTGTACTCTTCCTATCTTCTTTGCAACCTGCAAAATCTGCATCTGAAAAGCCTGTTAGTTCAAAGTCATTATTCTTAGGGTACCAAAGGCCAAGATGCAAGCTGCCCTTAAGGTATCTCAAAATTCTCTTCACAGAGGTGTAGTGAGATTCCTTAGGACAGGCTTGATACCTAGCACAAACACATGTAGAATACATAATGTCTGACCTACTAGCAGTTAAGTACAATAGAGATCCAATGATACATCTGTACATGGACTCATCAAAGGCCTTCCCCTTTTCATCCTTATCTAATGATACATTGGACCCCATGGGTGTTCTCATGGTGGAGGCTGATTCCATCCCAAATTTCTTGATGAGCTCCTTAGTGTACTTGGTCTGGGAGATGAAAATTCCATCATCATACTGTTTCACTTGGAGCCCAAGGAAATATTTGAGCTCACCCATACTGCTCATTTCAAACTCCCCCTGCATTAGATTTGCAAATCTCCTGCAGAGGTTTTCATCAGTAGACCCAAAGATTATGTCATCAACATAAATTTGGACTAAGAGACACTTCCCCCTTGTTTCCTTAAGAAACAATGTGCTATCAATCTTTCCCCTCATGAACTTGTTCTTGAGGAGAAAGTTGGACAAAGTCTCATACCAAGCTCTTGGAGCTTGCTTGAGACCATATAATGCTTTCCTAAGAAGGTAAACATGTGAAGATAGGGTTGGATGCACAAAACCTGAAGGTTGTTCAACATATACCTCTTCCTTCAAGTCTCCATTGAGGAAGGCTGATTTGACATCCATCTGGTAGACTTTGAACCCCTTGTGGGCAGCATAGGCAAGGAATAGCCTAATTGCTTCCAACCTTGCAACTGGAGCAAAGGTTTGATCAAAATCTATACCTTCCTCTTGCCTGTATCCTTTGGCAACTAATCTGGCCTTGTTCTTGATGATTGTACCATTCTCATCAAGCTTGTTCCTGTATACCCATTTGGTGCCAATCACATTGTGTCCCTGAGGTCTTGGCACCAGCTTCCAAACTTTGCATCTCTTGAATTGTAGGAGCTCTTCTTGCATGGCTTCAATCCAGAATGTGTCTTGATTGGCCTCTTCAAACTTCTTGGGCTCCATTTGAGAAAGGAAGCTCAAGAATAGTGCTTCATTATGAGCTCTACTTCTTGTCAATATGCCTTGGGTATGATCTCCAATTATTAAATCTCTTGGATGATCTCTTAGGTGCCTTGTAGCAGTTGGAAGAGGGTCCTCTTGTGGCTGTGGCTGTTCCACTGGTTCAGTTGTGACTTCACCATCTTGTACCTCTTCTTCTTCAGGAATTGCAGCAGCTGTTTGTGTTTTGTTGCTGCTGGGCTTATCTTGGACAGTCAGCTCATGCATCCCTTCTTCATTTCCTGTCAAAATAGAAGAACTAGACCATTCTTTGTAGAGAAGGCTGGTCTCATCAAACACAACATGCATAGATTCTTCTACAACATGGGTTTTCTTGTTATAAACTCTATAAGCTCTACTATGTGAGTTATACCCAACAAGAACCCCCACATTGCATTTTTCTGCAAACTTTGTTAATTGAGATTTTCCATTATTTAGAATGTAGCATTTGCAACCAAAGATTCTAAAGTAAGAAATTGTAGGTTGTTTGCCTTTCAGAATCTCATAAGGGGTTTTCCCAAGGACCTTATTGATGGAGGCTCTATTGAGAACATAACAGGCTGTATTGACTGCCTCAGCCCAGAAGTATTCTGGGAGTGAGGAGTCACTAAGCAGTGTTCTCCCAGCTTCTATCAAGGTCCTATTTCTCCTCTCAGCCACACCATTTTGCTGTGGAGTCCTTGGGGAGGAGAACTCTTGGGTGATACCAAATTCTTGACAAAATTTTGTCATGGCTTCAGATTGAAATTCTGTGCCATGGTCAGTTCTAGTTCTGACCGCAGTACATAGTAGATCATTCAAAATGGCCTTGACAAAGTTTATAAAGACATATAAGGTATCTAACTTCTTCTTAAGGAAAAATACCCATGTATACTTTGAATGCTCATCTACAATCACCAAGGTATACAACTTTCCACCTAGGCTCTGAATTGGCAAAGGACCAAACAAGTCCATGTGCAATAGGTATAAACACCTTTCAGTATCCTTGGAGCCAATACTTTTAAAGGTGGTCCTAGTTTGCTTACCCATTTGGCAAGCATGACAGGGGCCACTTTTAACACATTTTAGATTAGGACTATTTCTAACAAGGTTTTTAGAAAATAATCTATACATTGTCTTATAGTTAATTTGGGCAAGTCTCTTGTGCCATTGGACACAGAGAGACTCACTTTCATTAGCTACAAGACACACAGAGGAGATAGAATAATTGCAAATGAAGTCTAAGCAATAAACATTCCCACTCCTAGTGCCTGAGAGAATGGTCTCCAAGTCATTAGACTTTTTGATCAAGCACTTGTCATTGTGGAATTCAATGACATAGCCTAAGTCACATAGTTGGCTTATGCTTACAAGGTTGTGTTGCAACCCTTCAACATAAGCTACCCTTGTGATTGAGACTATGCCATTTGAAATCATACCATATCCTTTGGTGACTGATATTTAATTTGGTAGGTTTTGAAATTTAGTGAAGGGTTAAGATTTTCTCCAAAACTATATCCGATAAAGGCAAGTGTACCTTATCGTCTATAGTATAGGATATTTAAGAATATCAAGGTCGTATTCCACGGGGCGCGTTGATTACTTCTACTTCGAGGAGAATCACTATTATTTTATCGACGAAAATTTGAGGTGGTTTGTTTTCGCTTAACTAAAATTAAAACTAAATTCAAACTAAATGAAAAGCTTGAACATTGCATGAAAAGAAAGAGAAATTGACATTGCATAAAAAAGAGAACATTACTAAGGAGAGAAAAATTTAACCTTGCATGAAAAGGAAGAAATTACTTAAGGAGAAAAAGAACATGAAAGAGAAAACTAATTTTATTGAAAATCAAAGAACTATTACAAGCCTTAAATTAAGAGTGCAAGGCTAAGGAAAATGAAAGTTGCAAGCTTAAGAAAACTAGTACACGAAAGTTACACTACAACATTGCATGAAAAAGGGAAGGAGGAGAACATGAAAGCCTTAAGAAACATGAACATTAACTTGAAAAACTCACTCTCAGCTCTAACAGCACCTCCCCATCTCCAAATTTCTGAACCCTGGACTCAAGGAGAGCCTCTGTATTTATAGGCGAAATTTTCAAGTTACACGCCCTCGGTCACGGGCGTGACCAAGGGCGTGTAATCACTGTAACATTGGATCCGGCAGCGGCGTGGGCTTGGCGTGACGGCGGGAGAAAATCGGATATGTCACGGGCGTGACATATGGGTCACGGGCGTGACTCAGGACGGCTTCATTTAATGCGGCATGGGCTAGGCAGACCGCGCGGCGGCGTGCTTGGATCACGCGGGAAGGTCACGGGTGTGACTTTGGGTCACGGGCGTGACTTTGGTTGACTTCTCAACGACAACTTCTCGTCTCGACGGCAGCTCCACGCGGCAGATTCTAATATTACACACCCATGGTCACGGGCGTGACTTTGGGTCACGGGCGTGACCTGGGGCGTGACTGGGTGTGGACTAGCTCAACAGCATGGCATCGACCTGGACTGGTCTTCAAGTTACACGCCC
This sequence comes from Dactylorhiza incarnata, assembly GCA_033032865.1. Taxonomy (NCBI): domain Eukaryota; kingdom Viridiplantae; phylum Streptophyta; class Magnoliopsida; order Asparagales; family Orchidaceae; genus Dactylorhiza; species Dactylorhiza incarnata. The sequence continues at coordinate 21,443,715 of JAWHQI010000003.1, forward strand.
TTGGTCACGGGCGTGACCGAGGGCGTGTAATGCAATATTTTCCCAATTTGTCCAAAAATCTGCAAATATTAAAATTAGGCTAAGTTAGAATCAAAATTACAAAAAGAACTACTTATAACCTAAAATTGACATAAAAAGGAAAAATCATATTAAATAATTACAAAAATTTCTATTAAAAACTTATATAAAAACTACTTTATCAAATACCCCCATACTTGACGTTTTGCTATTCCAGAGCAAAAGTGTGAGTAAATTCAAGGGGGAGTTAAGTCCTAAATTATGATGATGATTTGAAAAGAGGGAAAAATGTTTAGGCAATAACTTCTCAAGAAAATTAAGTAGTTTGACAAAATTGTAGAAATTATAAAACTAAATTAAATTAAAATTATAAGAAGTCTATCTTAAAAGAATCTTAAGGAAAAGTAAATTACTAAATATTGCTCTCTCCATAATTTTCAACTAAAACTAGAACAATGATAATTGGCTAAGGGTGATTTCATAAAATTTGGCATAAGAAGAGAAATTTTTGAATGGAGGAAATGGAATTTATCATGAAATTTCCTTCTCTTTTTTTTTCTTACTCCTTTTTTTTCTCTTCTAATAAAAACCCAAAATGTATATGGTTTAGGAGTAATGAATTTTATCCTCTTACTCCATGCCATATAATCTTTTCAAATATTTTGGGTGCATATGTTTTAGGGAATAATGAATTTTATCCTCTTATTCCCATGACATATGATCTTTTAATACATTTTTTTTATGCCATCAAAGGGGTAGGGTAGGGGAAGAAAAAAAAATCTAGCTAGCTTTAAATCATATTGAGAGCAAATTCTAGTAAAATTAAAAATTCCTAAGATCTAAGAAGTTAGAAGAAAATATAATTAAAATCTAAAGAGGTTTAGGAAATTTACTACAAAATGAAGCCATTTAAAAAAAAAAAAGTCATGCTAACAAAATTCTCTAATCAATTTAAAATCATAAGATGATTCTTAAATCAAAATTACCTCAAATTTAAAATTAACAAACTATGATAAGCAAAATTTCAGCCAATTAAAAACTTACACATGCTTATAAACATTCTCAACTAGATTTCTAAGAAATCACAAAAACAACAAGGAGGGAAATAAGAATTTTTTGGAATTTTTGATATTATCTTTTTTTTGAATTTTTCTCATTAAAAACTATTTACAAAGAAAGGGAACTAGCTTTAAAACTTAAAAAAAAAATTTTTTTTGCAAGTCTTGGACTTCCCAAGGGCTACCCGGTGAAGGGTTCGCAAGGTACTAGGAGGTGTGATGGGATAAAATCCCAAATGTCCCTTTCCAAGATTTAAATTTTTCTATTTTCTATTTTTTTTTTAGTTTTTGGGTTTTACAAGTGCTAAAATAGAAGAAAACATAAGAAAAAATATATTTTTTTTTTGTTTTGAAAATTTTCTGATTTAACAACTATTTAAAAAAAACTATTTACACCCCCATACTTAAAGTTAAACATTGTCCCCAATGTTTAAAACTAAGTATGAAGTAAAGGAAAAAAAAAAGAAGTGCAAAACAAAATAAAAAGGAAATGCATGATAAAAGAGAAGGAAGAAAGAGAAGGGGCTTCCCTGATTTTTGAAGTTTGCGCGGGGAAGCGACGATTACTTACAAAATATATTAAAGAACAAGAGAAGACAATAAAAAGATAACTTTGGGGTGCCTCCCAAAAGCGCTTTGTTTAAGGTCGCGTAGCTTGACCCACTTGCCGGTCATATTAAAGGTTGAAAAATAATTGAATCACTCTTTTCATTTGGTAACTCTCCCGGAAGATATAATTTAAGGCGGTGCCCGTTAACTTTGAAGGTACCTTTTTCCGGGTGGGAAATTAAAATTGTCCCATAGGACCAAACCTCTTTAACAATAAAGGGTCCGGTCCATCGGGATTTTAGTTTTCACGGAAAAAGGCGAAGGCGGGAATTATAAAGGAGGACGAGATCGCCCGGCGAAAAAGTTTTTGGAAATTTTATATGCTTATCGTGATAAAACTTTGTTCGCTCCTTATATAATTTGTTACTCTCATACGCATTCGCTCTCCACTCATCTAATTCGTTCATTTGAAATTTTCTTTGTTCGCCCGCTAAAGTAGAATCAAGATTTAAAAATGTAAGCGCCCAAAATGCGCGGTGTTCTAATTCGACCGGAAGGTGGCAAGCCTTGTCATAGACCATTCGATATGGTGTACAACCGATAGCGGTCTTGTACGCCGTTCGATAGGCCCATAGCGCGTCATCGAGCTTTATTGCCCAATCCTTCCGATTAATAGAAACTGTTTTTTCTAAGATTCGTTTTAATTCTCGATTAACGACTTCAACTTGGCCGCTCGTTTGTGGGTGATATGCAGTGGATAATTTGTGCGTGACACCATATTTTGCTAAGATTTTTGTGAATTGAGTATTGCAAAAATGGGTGCCCCGATCACTCACAATAGCGCGCGGAGTGCCAAATCGAGAGAATAATTTTTTTAAAAAGTTAACGACGACTCGCGCATCGTTGGTGGGGAGAGCTTGCGCTTCTGCCCACCTCGACACGTAGTCGACCGCTACTAGAATATACTTATTTGAAAACGAAGGAGGGAGAGGACCAACGAAATCAATGCCCCAAAGATCGAAAATTTCGCATTCTAAGAAAATATTTTGGGGCATCTCATCCCGGCGAGAGATGTTGCCCGACCGCTGGCAGCTGTCGCAAGTACTCACAAGGGTGTGAGCATCTTTGAAGAGCGAGGGCCAATAAAAGCCCGCCTCCAGCGCCTTCCTCGCGGTTCGGTTTGAATGATAATGGCCACCGGATGGTCCCTCGTGACAATGTCGTAAAATTTTAAGACCCTCCTCACTCGAGACGCATCGTCTCACCACTTGGTCTACGCATACACGGAATAAAAAGGGGTCCTCCCAAAAGTAATTCTTTAAATCAGAAAAGAATTTCTTCTTTTGCTGACTCGAGAATTCTTTCGGCAGGACCCGGGCTACTAAATAGTTAGCCAGATCTGCAAACCAGGGGGTAGACGATGACTTAATATTTTCGAGAGCGAGGAGGCGCTCTTCGGGAAATTTATCATCGATGTCAGATTCTATCAATACTTCCGAGGAGGGATTTTCTAAACGAGAAAGGTGATCGGCCGCCAAGTTTTCGGCTCCTCTTTTGTCCCGGATCTCTAAGTCAAACTCCTGCAAGAGGAGGATCCATCGCAAAAGACGAGGCTTGGCGTCCGATTTGCTTAAAAGATACCTAAGTGCGGAGTGATCCGTGAAGACGATAACTTTCGATAGGGTGATATATGACCTAAACTTATCGAAGGCAAAAACGATTGCTAGAAGCTCTTTTTCGGTAGTGGTGTAATTCGCTTGTGCCGACGTGAGTGTTTTGCTCGCATAATAAATAGGGTGGAAATACTTACTCACCCGTTGGCCTAAAACGGCACCAACCGCAATGTCACTCGCGTCGCACATGATTTCAAAAGGGAGCGACCAATCCGGCGCGACTAGAATCAGGGAGTTTATAAGTTTTTCTTTAATAAGTTTAAAAGCCAAATGACATTCATTGCTAAAAATAAATGAGGATTCCTTTTCAAGAAGATGGGTTAACGGCTTTGTGATTTTGGAAAAATTTTGTATAAAGCGCCGATAGAACCCCGCGTGGCCTAGGAAACTCCTAATAGCTTTTACGTTTGTGGGAGGGGGGAGTTTTTCAATTACTTCAATCTTGGCCCTATCGACCTCGATCCCCTTGCCCGAAATTTTATGGCCAAGGACTAGTCCTTCCTTGACCATAAAATGGCATTTTTCCCAATTAAGCGCTAAATTTGTTTCCTCACATCGCTGCAACACGCGCTCGAGATTTTTTAAACAATTTCCAAAAGAACTCCCGTATACGGAAAAATCGTCCATAAATACTTCCATCACCTCCTCCACTAACTCGTCAAAAATTGCCAGCATACATCTTTGGAATGTATCTGGCGCGTTACAAAGACCGAATGGCATCCTTCGATAAGCGAAGGTGCCAAAGGGACAAGTGAAAGTGGTTTTCTCTTGGTCGTCGGGCGAAATCGGAATTTGGAAGTATCCCGACAAACCATCGAGAAAACAGTAGTAGGAGTGACCCGAAAGGCGTTCTAAAATTTGGTCGATAAATGGTAGAGGGAAATGATCCTTACGGGTGGCATCATTTAATTTCCGATAGTCGATGCACATCCGCCAACCCGTAACAGTACGGGTTGGGATCAATTCGTTATTTTCGTTCGCAACTACCGTAACACCACCTTTCTTTGGCACGACTTGTACTGGGCTAACCCAAGTACTGTCCGATATCGGGTAGATGATTCCCGCGTCCAGAAGTTTTATAACTTCGGCCTTAACGACTTCTTTCATGTTAGGGTTTAGCCGTCATTGAGGCTGGACTGAATTTCGGGAATTATCTTCGAGAAATATTTTATGAGTGCAGAAAGATGGGTTTATACCCTTAATGTCCGATAATTTCCACGCAATTGCGTGGCGGTGCTTTCTTAAGACTATAGTCAACTCAGAAATTTCTGAGTTGCTAAGATCGGATGAAATGATGACGGGTAGCTTAGACTCTTTTTCCAAAAACAAGTATTTAAGGTGAGGGGGGAGTTGTTTCAACTCTAATTCGGGTGGTTCTTCATAAGAAGTCTTGATTTTTAATTTTTCTAAAAATAATGGTTCGGGTGGTGTGGGGTGAGAGACTTCTTCTTCATCGCAAAAGAGCTCTACGGGCTCGGAATCACTATTCGCCGATGAAACTAACTCGAGGGATGAATCGAACTCACAACACTCTTCTAAGTAAAAACATGAATCATCATTTTCTAGCGTGTTCCGCATCGAGGAATTTATGCCGAAAGTAACTTCATCGTCTCCAACCCGTAGGAGGAGCTTTCCGTTACTTACGTCGATAATAGCGCTGGAGGTGGCAAGGAAGGGGCGGCCGAGTATGAGGGGTACTTCGGCATCCTCTTCAATGTCAAGAATGACAAAATCCACCGGGAAGATGAATTTGTCAAGCTTGACGAGCACGTCCTCCACTATTCCTATCGGATATTTTAAAGAACGATCCGCTAATTGGATACTCATTCGAGTGGGCCTTGGATTTCCTAGACCTAACTTTTTGAACAAAGAAAACGGCATAAGGTTGATGCTTGCTCCAAGATCCGCTAAGGCGTGTTTTACTAACGAATTGCCAAAAAGACATGGGATGGAAAACCGTCCCGGATCATTTGCTTTTTTCGGCAATTTGTTGAGTACAACCGCGGAGCATTCTGCGTTTAAAGAAATATGCGAAATATCTTCTAACTTTTTTTATTGGAGAGCAACTCCTTAAGATATTTCGCATATTTAGGCATTTGTGAGATAGCCTCGCAGAAAGGAACATTAATATGGATTTGTTTTAAAACATCTAAAAACTTTTTATAATTTTTTTCGGCGCTTTCATTTTTAAATTTCGATGGATACGGAATATTAGAAGTAGGAGCGCGCGGATTTAAAATAAAAGAGTGCGGAGCTATCGTAGCGGGCAAATTCGAAGATGAATTAAAAGTAGGAGGAGGAGGAGAGGAAATTACCTTGGGTTCGTCCTGTTTTTGAACCACCTCCTTCCCGCTTCGGAGTGTAATCGCGTGCGCGCTCTCCTTTGGATTTTGCTCGGTGTTCCCCGGTAGTGCTCCTTGTTGACGCTCAGAAATCATCTTTGCGAGTTGGCCCACTTGATTCTCTAAATTTTTGATTGATCCGGTAAGGTTCCGGATGTTCGTTTCATTTGTAGCAACATATTTTGCAAAAACCTCTTCAATCGGAGAGAGTTTTTGCTGTTGCGGTGGAAAACCGGGTGGATTATAATTTTGAGAAATCAAATTTTGAGGCGGAGTTAAGTTAAGAAGTTGATTAGGGGGAGGTTGATTTAAATTCATAGGACGCTGAGCATTTCCTTGGTTGCTCCATGAGAAATTCGGATGATTCCTATAACCCGCATTGTAGGTGTTATTATAATGAGCGGTGTTCGGGTTATAGGAAGGCCGAGGTGGATTTCCCATGTAGTCAACATGTTCTTCAATTAAAACGTTATTGGCCCAAGGAGGAGTGGCGGAGGAAACAGACATCTCCGCCACTTGCTTTGTTAAGCGCTCAACTTGTAAAGCCAAATTTGCGTTTGCGTCTATTTCAAAAATTCCGGCCGGCTTATGAGGCCGCGCTCGGGGCATGTTCCATTGATACGCATTTGTGGCCATCTCTTCGAAAAGCTCTTGAGCAGCGATCGGGGTTTTATTATTTAATGTTCCCCCGGCGGCCGCATCAATCATTTGCCTCGTTTGGAGATTTAAGCCATTATAAAAAACTTGCACTTGTTGCCAAGTGGCAAGTGCATGGTGAGGGCATCGACGCAAAAGCTCCTTGAAGCGCTCCCATGTGTCATAGAGAGTCTCCGAGTCGATTTGCATGAACGATGCAATATCCGTGCGCAATTTAGCGGTCTTTGAAGGCGGGAAATATTTATTAAGAAATTTTTCCGCCATTTCGGCCCATGTAGTGATGGATCCCCTAGGTAGGGAGCCCAGCCACTGCTTGGCCTTAGACCGCAAAGAAAAAGGAAAAAGACGTAATCGAATGGCGTCATCGGTGACGCCATTGATCTTAAAAGTGTCGCAAATTTCAAGAAAGTAAGAGATATGTGAATTTGGATCCTCGTCCGGTTGACCATCAAAGGTCACCGATTGTTGCACCATTTGTATGATGCTGGACTTGATCTCAAAATTATTGTTCGCCACCGTGGGGAGAACAATACTCGATTGTGTGCCTTCCAAATTCGGCCGTGCATAATAGGACATGGTCCGTTGCGCGTCCTCATTTGGATTTGGCTCGTTAAGATTAGGAGGATTAAGATCATGATCCATATTTGCTGCGTTAGTGTTCCCGATTGACTCTTCGGATTCTACTTGATTTCCTTGATCACGAGAACGGCGGTGCCTCAAAAGGGTTCGCTCGATTTCCGGATCAAAAGGAAGAATCGAAGTGCTACCTTGGGTCATACACTAGAAAGAGAAGAAAGGAAGAAGAAAAACTAAAAATATTTTTTTTTTCTTTTTGAAAGTTAGAAAAAGCAAACTAAAATAGAAAGAAGCATGATAAAATTAATAGCTATCCTCTTTTCAAAATATCTACGCAAAGTCCCCGGCAACGGCGCCAAAAACTTGATATTTAATTTGGTAGGTTTTGAAATTTAGTGAAGGGTTAAGATTTTCTCCAAAACTATATCCGATAAAGGCAAGTGTACCTTATCGTCTATAGTATAGGATATTTAGGAATATCAAGGTCGTATTCCACGGGGCGTGTTGATTACTTCTACTTCGAGGAGAATCACTATTATTTTATCGACGAAAATTTGAGGTGGTTTGTTTTCGCTTAACTAAAATTAAAACTAAATTCAAACTAAATGAAAAGCTTGAACATTGCATGAAAAGAAAGAGAAATTGACATTGCATAAAAAAGAGAACATTACTAAGGAGAGAAAAATTTAACCTTGCATGAAAAGGAAGAAATTACTTAAGGAGAAAAAGAACATGAAAGAGAAAACTAATTTTATTGAAAATCAAAGAACTATTACAAGCCTTAAATTAAGAGTGCAAGGCTAAGGAAAATGAAAGTTGCAAGCTTAAGAAAACTAGTACACGAAAGTTACACTACAACATTGCATGAAAAAGGGAAGGAGGAGAACATGAAAGCCTTAAGAAACATGAACATTAACTTGAAAAACTCACTCTCAGCTCTAACAGCACCTCCCCATCTCCAAATTTCTGAACCCTGGACTCAAGGAGAGCCTCTGTATTTATAGGCGAAATTTTCAAGTTACACGCCCTCGGTCACGGGCGTGACCAAGGGCGTGTAATCACTGTAACATTGGATCTGGCAGCGGCGTGGGCTTGGCGTGACGGCGGGAGAAAATCGGACATGTCACGGGCGTGACATATGGGTCACGAGCGTGACTCAGGACGGCTTCATTTAATGCGGCATGGGCTAGGCAGACCGCGCGGCGGCGTGCTTGGATCACGCGGGAAGGTCACGGGCGTGACTTTGGGTCACGGGCGTGACTTTGGTTGACTTCTCAACGGCAACTTCTCATCTCGACGGCAGCTCCACGCGGCAGATTCTAATATTACACGCCCATGGTCACGGGCGTGACTTTGGGTCACGGGCGTGACCTGGGGCGTGACTGGGTGTGGACTAGCTCAACAGCACGGCATCGACCTGGACTGGTCTTCAAGTTACACTCCCTTGGTCACGGGCGTGACCGAGGGCGTGTAATGCAATATTTTCCCAATTTGTCCAAAAATCTGCAAATATTAAAATTAGGCTAAGTTAGAATTAAAATTACAAAAAGAACTACTTATAACCTAAAATTGACATAAAAAGGAAAAATCATATTAAATAATTACAAAAATTTCTATTAAAAACTTATTTAAAAACTACTTTATTAGTGACCCCCTTTTCTGATCCACCAAAAATAACCTTAGGTCCATTCTTCACTGGATGGTAATCCTTTAGAAGATCCTTAGTTCCTGTCATGTGCCTTGAGCACCCACTGTCCAAGTACCATATTTGGTTGAGACTGGTACTTGAACTAACCTGCAACACAAAATTTAATGTACTTTAGGACCCCAACTGACTTTGGGTCCTAGGTTCATGTTAACACCATAGGGAATATTCCTAGAGAGGGCTGGTTTGGCTTGAGGTTCAGTCCTTGCCTTTGGCACATTGGGGTTGTGCTAAGAATCAATTGCAAAGTGTCCAACCTTGCCACAACACCAACAATCATGAATATTGTATCTCCTTTTCTGAACAGTTTTCTGAATTGATACAGCATTTTGTACATGTTCAGCAGAAGAGATATCAGCAATCTTCCTATTCCTTTCAGCAATAATCTGATTGAAGGATAATCTGTGGATAGTCTTGCTGCTCTTTGTCCTGATAGCCTCAGCTTGCATTGACTTGGCAGTCATACAAGATCTGATGGAATCAGACACTGGGCAGCAGGCCTTGTCAACAGATTTGACAGCAGTCTTGCTTTTTGCTGAAGCAGATTTGGAAGAGCTTGCTTCCATGTTCTTGACTGAAGGTACTGAGACACCAAACACAAATGGTCCAGGTTGGGCCATTTGTATTTCCTCATGTGCAGCTTTCATTGCACTCAATCCCATGCCCTTTCTATTTCCATAGCTGTGAGCATTCCTGCTCAAGTTATAGGAACTTCCATTTAATAAGTGACCATGAACACTTTCTTGGTCATACTTGTTTGAGGGCATCAAGACTTTCACAAAGGAGGTCTTAGATTCTTTTGAGTCCTTGACCTTTCCCTTAGTGTTGCTAGTAGATGCCTCATTGTTGAAACCAATACCTCCCTTGCTCTGGGAGTTGAAGGTGTCAATAATAGGCATCACTGTCTTGGGCTTGGAGAACTTAGCCACTAGCATCCTCTCCTTGAGGAGCTTTTCTTCAAGATCCTTGATGATCTTGTTCTTGTGGCTTATGGTGCCCACATGGATCATTGACATTCCCCTTAGCTTGCCAATCTCATCGCTCATTTGAGCTAGTTGGGTAGCATGCTCAATGCACTCAGATTTTGGTTGCTTCGGGGAAGCAATTTCTTGAGCTTGCCTCTTGGCTAGCTTTTTGCTTTTTTTTCAGAGCTTCCAGGAGTGCACCATATTCATCAATCAATTGATTGACATCCACCTCAGAGTATGATTCACCTCCAACTTTAGATGGAGGAGATTCAGATTCTGGATTTTTTCATAATCAGAAGAAGAAGAAATGCAGTGTATCAATACCTGCTCATGTTCTGAATTATTATGGCTGTCCTCATCTTCAGTTATAGCCATCAACCCATGGTCATCTAGAGTGACCTCATCCTCCTCTTCATCACTATCTGAATGTGATAGAGGGGCCCTGATTCCTATCCTGGTATTAGGATAGTCTTCTTCCTCCTGATCAGCAAACAGCCCCAAGTAGGCTTTCTCCTCACCATCTGAATCTGAAGATGAAGATTCAGATTCACTCCAGCTCTTGCCTTTCTTAGCTAGGAAGGATTTTTCTTCCTTCCTTTCCTTCTGGTGATGAGGCTTCTTGTCACCTCTTTCTTTTCTCTTGACTGGACAGTCAGCAATCACATGTCCAGGCTTACTACAGCAATAGCAAATTATGTTAGTTGAAACATGTTTACTAGATTTAGAGTCATACCTGTCCCCTTTGGGATGTTTCCTCTCAGATCTGTAATGATCCTTCTTGGGATGAGAAGAGGAGGAAGGTTTGCTCTTCCATTGTTTCCTCTTGATCATCTTCTTGAACTGCCTTGTGAAGGCAGCAAACTCCTCATCAGAAGAGGAGCTATCTGAATTGCTGCTCTCAGATTTTTCAGATTCAGCAGTCTTTCTTGGAGGTGACTATACTCTAACCTTGTTCTTCTTAGAGCTTTCAGCTTTGAGAGCAACAGATCTCTCCCTTGTGTGAGCCCTGGAAGAAGTGTCCTCCTCCTTTCTTGTAGAAAGCTGCATCTCATATGAGAGCAGTTTCCCAAACAGAGTATGGGTAGGGGTTTCTCCAAGCCTTGCCCCTTCCCTGATTGCACAAATTTTAGTGTCCCAATCTCTGGTTAGAGATCTAAGGAACTTGTCATTAAGTTCATAATCTGTGAATACCCTTCCATAGGTTCTTAGTTCATTTACAATCCTAAAGAACCTTTCATAGCACATAGAGATATTCTCCTGGCTCAGCTGTCTGAAGGCTTCATACTCCTGATTGAGGAGTGACTTTCTATCATCCCTCACTTCAGCTGTTCCCTCCATATAAACCACCAATGTGTCCCACATTTCCTTGGCAGTTGTGCAGTGTACCAAGTTCTGAAATGTAGTGTCATCAATGGAATTTACTATTATGTTTTGGGCTCTCTTGTCCATAGTGTACAGTGCTATCTCATCATTGGTCAGCTCAGAGAATACCTTAAGTATTTTTCTAGTAGGGTCAATGGTGGAGACTTTCTCAAAGGTATAAGGACCATTTTTGACAGTTAAAAAGATCCTTGGGTCTGAGGCTTCCATGAATAGCCTTACCCTTTTCTTCCATATCCCAAAGTTTTCTTTGGAGCATATGGGCAACTTCATTGACCCCAACTCCTTCTTCATTCCACTGCTTGCCATTGGATTTCAGATTTGACTACTCCTGTATAGGATCTGATCAGACTGTTAAGTCCTTTTGATCAACCTAGCTCTGATACCACTTGATAGTTTATATAGGTGTAGTCAATAATACCTAGAGGGGGGGGGGGGTGAATAGGTTTTACTTAATTTCTTTCTATAAACCTAATGTTTCTAGCTGCAGAAAATACAATCACAGAAAACACACAAGGATGTATAGAGGTTCCTCAAGACAGGGTGTCTTGAGTAGTCCTCTTTCCCCCTTCACCTTTCTAACAATAAGTTAGACAAGGCCAACTCCTCCAAACTTCAATCTCAGCTCCTTGAGCTTACACCACAAGTTCCTCAGAACTTCTCAGATCAAGAGTGATCCTATCTCAGGCACAGCAGCCCTACACCTCAGGCACAGCAGCCCTACACTCAGGCTCAACAGCCCTATACCTCAGGCACAGCAGCCCTACATAGGCTCAACAGCCCTACACCTCAGGCACAGCAGCCCTACACTCAGGCTCAACAGCCCTACACCTCAGGCACAACAGCAGCCCTACAACTCAGAGTTATGAACTCCTACCACTCAGAAATCCCACAGATTTCCTACCTCAGACCTATCAAGAAGTCCTACCACTCAAGTTGTCAACACATCTTTACACACAGGCTCAGCAGCCTTTTACTCAGGAAACAATGCCTTACAAAGATATAATAGAGTTTGAGTTGAACACAGAGGACAAAAGGATTACTCTTAGGTCTTCTGAATCCTTTCTTCAGATCTGAAAACAGCAGCTTCAGATTTGTATCACTTTGATCTTCTCCTTCAGCCAAGCAAAAGATCAACTTGCCCTTCTTGAGTTGGCACAGGAAGAGCTATCTAATCTCCCTTAGAAGATTAACTTCAGCAGCAGAGAATGACTTCAACTGGCTGAATCGTGAATGCTCGATTGCGGCGTGTAGCAAAAGCTTCTCAATAGAACAGTTAATGTTATTGTGCCCTAGCTTCTTCTTTTATACCTTCTGAAGACTTCAACGGCTATTTCGATCCTCCTGGCACGGTATGGGGTGGATTGGAGTTGTTTTTCCCTTTCAATTGTCATTTGCGCCAAAAGAAGATCCCGTCAGCACATTTGGATCTATCTCAGCGGTTGGGCTGAGACAGCATCCAGTCTCAGCGGCAGTGTCACAGCGGTTGGGCTGAGATAGCATCCAGTCTCAGCGACAGCTTTAGTCCCCTTCTTTTAGTCTTCTTCTCAGTGGACCCGCTGAGATGGCTCCTCGTCTCAGCGGTTTTGACCCATCGTCTCAGCGGTTATGCTGAGACAGATCTTCATCTCCTTGTGGATGATTCCTTCTTATCTAAGGCCATGTTTGGCCCTTTCTTTTGAGTCACCTGTGCCTGTATATTCTACACAAGTATAGCTTTGTCAAATACAATATGTCCTTAGTATTGAGAGTGATGCCTCTTCAAATCAAGGTAATATTGAGGGCAATTTACCCAACAATGACGGTTGAGGGTCGCACACACCTCTTCTCAAAACATCACCGCTAGCTTTTGCTAGCGGCTTCAACCACAACGTAACACAGAAAATAGCAAGAAACAAAGGGGTTATTCATGCCACCACAATGACATTGCATATGAAAATAAGCAGTAATCCATAAGATCTACTTAACACGCATTCATAAAGCAACTGCAAACGAGTTCAAGCAACAAACATTAGAGAGGACCACAATGAAGAAATCACATCTTGGGTTCACGGCCGGAATGAGAGGTTGTCGGGCTCTCTCCGGACTCGGCCCTCAGATGGTGAGCTTGGCTCGAAGGAGGCTGTCACCGCTCCTACGATCTTCAGCGCTTCCTTGGTCTCCTTGGTTAGGAATGCTTGACCTAATGGTGGATGAAGCTTCCTAGTGCTCCTCGATGGAAGGATGGAGGTGGAAAGTCATTGGAAATGGCCTTGGTGGTGGAGGAGATGAAGGAGAAGCCTTCACCCCTCAAGAGCAGCGGGAAGGAAGAGTTTTCCCGCCCTCAGAATCGCTCCTGCTCGTGCCCTCTAGTCGTCCTCCTCTGGTCCTCGATTCCTGCAGCTTTTATAGGAAACAGGCTGAAAATTGGTCACGCACGGTCGAACGCACGATCGTGCACAGACCGTGCGATATTAACGGAAGAAATGAGGCTTGGAGAAGACGATGCGCTGCCCATGCGATTTGTTCACGCACGACCAACGCCGCCCGTGCGTTCAGACGCACGGGTAAACTCCGACGCTCTGAAATCAGCAAGACACAGCGCCGCCCGTGCGATTTGTTCACGCACGACCAACGCCGCCCGTGCGTTCAAAATGCACGAGTAAACTCCGATGCTCCATTTTCTTGCCCAAACACAAACGCACGACCGCACAGACCGTGCGTCAAGGAAAACGCACGACCGTGCGATATGCACAGAAATTACTTATGGGAAAACGGGGCAATCAGGTCACCTGCAAACAAGATATACTAGCTGGGAATACACATCCAGCACAGAAGTACATAAAAGAAGGGAAGGGGAGCACTATGTGCTTACCCCCAACAACAAGGAATGCAATTGCACACCGAAACGGGCTTAAAAGTGCACCTAGCATGGAATAGTATATGTAAATGAAAACGTGTCTAAAATGTGGTGCAAACACTAGAATATCAGCCCAAATGAGTCCAAAATATATATATATATATATGGGACTCATCACACATCAACTCAAAAGGAGTTTAGTTTCAAAAGGAATTATGACCCTCACAAAATTCTTAAGAGTCACTATTATAAGTCTCAATATATTTTCAATCATGACTCAAATTTAAAAACTCCTTTACATGAAAATCAAAGTACAAAATATCATCCTTCATATTATAAGAGTATGTCTATAAGAAAGAGTGGAAATGAAAATCATCAAAATAATAATCAATCTTTTAAAACATATTGTAACCCACTCTTTCAACAATCACTTCTAAAGAAAGACAATCACTCTTATAAACTTTCAAAGAATCCATATAATAAAATTCATTATGATTATCAACGTTAATCTATTTTGAAAAATAATTTGAATAAACATAAATCACAAATGAATTATTTTTCAAACAAATATAATCATATAATGATGTCACATAATCATAATATGAATTTAAAAGATAAACAACCAAGGTATGAATGGAGGCCCTTAAAGAAAAATGACACATCAACTTTAATTGAAAGGGCCCATTTATCCGTGTCTCCTAAAAAGCCACCACGATGTATTTGGGTACCCAAAGGAACCATCCCACTTGGTCCCCTTTGGATACCTAAATCTCTTATTCATTAGTATCCATTCATTTGTATGAAGCAGAAATAAATAAAAATGAAATATCACTACTCTACTTCATGATATGCTTATTGTCACTTTTCTTTTGTTTATTTTTTATTATTTTTTGAACAAACATGCTATGATCAATTAATATATCATGAAATATGACTATCATATATTAAGCCTAATGTTTAAAAAATCAAATTTGAATTAAAATTGAACATTAAGTCACATATTTTTCAAAATGATCTATCTCTCATCTTTGATTGTTCTTTATCCTTTTAAATCCTTTACCCATCTATGTCTTGAATTAAGATTATAATTTGAATATAGAAATTATTTTCAAGACTAATGAAATTATTTTTAAAAAAATGGATTTAAATGGTTTATTAAAGGACTTAAGCTAAAAATTAAAATGCGCAATGTTTTTGATTCTTTTCTATTTTTGTTTACTGCATATGATAGCCCTTATAATGAAGAATATTATCTAGAAAAATTGAAAACATAAATTCATCTAAACGCATGTTTAATCTTTCAAAAATGCGAGTTTACGAACAAAACTTCAAACAGCCATATCTTTTGATCCGCTCGTCCGATTTTCGCGTTTAATATATTTTCGGAAAGAGCACAAAAATATCCATCCAACGGAGAACTAGGCTTGCCCATTTGAGTTCGTTTGGTGCTATCAATTTGCCCAATTTCAACTCCATTTTAAAAGCTATCTTAGTTTGCTTGATTTGGAAATTTCTGTGTTTATGGATTTTTCATCACATGCTATCCTTAGTATAATTGTTTCATATATTAATTTAGATATTATGTGTGTGATGTGTGTCACCAATATTTGCATGTAATTTAGACCTTAGAATCATCTTGCATCATTAAAATCAAAAGTTTAATCATTTCATTCTAGGTCTAAAGAAAATTAATTTGAAAACTTCTCATATTACACGCAACATTATCTCCATTAATCCTATGTAATAACATTGCATTCAAACTCATCATCCTAGCATCACTTCTTGGTCTATGCTTATATATTTATGTTAGTTATAACATGTACAATGTTATTCAAATTTCATGATAACTATGTGATTTGAAATCATAAATGGAATACTAAAATTCCAACAAACACATAGTTTATGGATTAATCATTAGAATATATATGAATATTGTATCATAAATCATATATTATCATGCAAAACCAAAGATCAATAGATTCAATTATTGAATGCAAATTTTATTATAAATTTCAAAACATTATATATGTGATCTTTGTCTTTGATATGACTACATGTTCATCATTTTCTAGGCTTAAAAATCAAACATGCTTATTCAAAGAAAATCACTATATCACTATATCATAAGTCTAGAAGGATTAGAATTCTCATACATCATGATGATCTAACATATATTCTATGCAAAATTGTCTATAATCATAATTCATAATTCATGTTCTATCAAGAAATATCTCAAATCAATGATGTCTATCACCTAGGAATTATGAATCTTATGATAAAAATACGAATTATGTATTTCTTTCCATTATTTGATGTATGAATCTGTTTTGCTAGTGATTGCATGTATCTCTCATATTTGTAGACTCTAGAATCAACTTTGTAATAAAAGTATAAATCAAACTTAATCATCACTCTATTCTAGATCTATACTTTGAAACTCTATGTTTGAATACATGCAACATTAATATAAATCTTATGACGTGACATTAAATCCAAAACTCATCATACTAGCATTGTCACTTATTTGAATATTAGTAATTGTGCTAGTTATCTCATATCGTCATCTCATAAAAGTAGAAAAACTATGCGGCAATATATAACTCATCACATTAAACAAAACCCATAGTTTATATATCAACTCATAGTTTAAAAGCATAGGTTGTCCAAAGATTATTCACCTATGACTTCATATCTCACAATAGCGGGGGCACAGGGTTGTATGCATTAGAGACCTAACCTCTAAGTCATGTCATATCCTTAACCAGGGAGGGTTCCAGTGGGGCCTTGCGAGGCGCTGGGGGGAAAGTGTGCTAGGTTGAGCGTTCTCTAGTGTGTGCATATGGGATTAACACCCCAACCAACGGCATGTGTGCAGCTCCTCATGCCCATCCGTCACTTAGTATGAGGCTAGGGTGTAGACATTTAGTCAGGGTAGTCTTTAATCTTAGGACATACTTATATTACTCTTTGCATATTTATTTTATTTACTTATCACTTAAATTATGCATATTTTGGGTTGTTTAATAAAAAAATGTCCTCTTGTGTTTGCATAATTTATCTTTTTGAGCTTAAATGTTTTTGTAAAACACATGTATTTGAAAAAACTATAGTTTTATGCAAATTTAAGCAATCAAGACATCTCCAAAAATTACAAAATTTTTGCATAATACTACTCTAAGGACACTTAATCAAATCAAAAATCAAAAATTTAAATTTCTTAAAAAATCGTGTACTGTTTCCAGCGCTAGCGTTAGCGCCGGTGCTAGCGTGGGTGTCTGATTTTTCTGTGTTTTAAAATTTCTAAAAATCTATACAAATATTTTAATTCATATGTACTACTTATTTGATTGTGTTTCTGATTTTTGTTATTTTTGTTTTATTCATATTATGAAAAAACAACTATAAAATTTCAAAATTCAAAAATATGTTTGTATGGTTTTCTGTTTTTATTTATATTATAAAAAATCAACTAAGAAAATTCAAAATTCAAAAATACAAAAATAGGTTTTTATTGTTTTCTGTTTTTATTTATATTATGAAAAATCAACTACAAAAATTCAAAATTCAAAAATACAAAAATATGTTTGTGTGATTTTTCTGTGTTTATTTCATTAAAAAAAATTTCAAAACAACAAAAAAAATAATGTATGATCTTTATTGCTAATATCAAGCATGAATGATTTCTATTATTTAGAATTATTTACAATGTTAAAATTTATTCCTTGAAATTACTATGAACATTGTTTTGTTTATCATGTTTTGATATATCTATTTAAAGTGCATCAATTGTGTTGAAAAATATGTGTAGAACCAAGCTTAGCATGCCTCTAAGTATGAGTAAATGTATTATGATTGATAATGATACCTTTCACTCACTTATTTTGGTAATCAACATGTGTGTTTAAATCTAAAAAATGTTTGCTTGTGTATTGTATTTGTACAATGAATTAAAACTTGCATAAGTTTATTACAGACACTACATTTGAATTGCACTTATGAAATTTAGAAAAGTGGTTAAGTTAAAAATTTTGGGTTTGCAAAACAAGTGTATTCAGAGAATGTTGTCTCACAAATGTGAATAAAAAAATTTTATGTAGACAAATATAACTCCACCAAGCACTACTTGAACCTCCTGATAAGTCTTCATAAGCATTGTGAGGTTGAGCACCTTGGAAAGAATAGTAAAGTGTCTTGTGCAAACCTTGGTTATTACACCACTTTGTTAAAAAATTATGTGCATTAAAAGTGTGTAAAAGTAATTTACTTGTGTTTTATTGTGCACTTTACTTTACATATGTCTTGTATTTTGTTGATTTGAATCAATTGTTAACATTGCCCAAAATACACTTATGTGCACATCATTATCTTTCATAACACATCTTCTCATGAGTATTGGATTCTAATGCCTTATCTATACTACTCTTTATATAAGAAATGCACTAGATAACCTAGCATGATCTCTACAATGTTTTGGTATCTCTTGAACTTAAAATTAAGTAACATTGTAGTATAATCTTTCTTTGATATGTTCATTTCATGCTTGGTATCTTTATGAAAAACTTTGAGATTTCAAAAAGGTTAAAACATCTTTCAATTTTGAACTAAAACTCATATTTTTACTTATGCTTTTCATGCTTACAAAAAGATGTTTCTTATAATCTTCCGCTTGCTTACAACTTTTAACTTTTTATTTGAAATCTCTTATATATACTATGCTTAAACTCTTTATCATTTCATATATTACAAAAGCTCGATCATGATTTATAACTAGCATAAAGAAATGCCTCCTTACTACCCTCACCCCACCTTCTTTTGATAATACCAAAAGGGGGAGATTATTTGAAGAAATCTATATAGGAGAAATATAGACGATTAAGGGGGAGCATTATTCATGTAATCTATCATTTAGGGGGAGTAAAACATAAATTGCATTTATATAGGGGGAGCATTAAGATATGGGGAGTATGCACATTATCATGCTTATCACATACTATAGTTGCACTATCATCTTGCTTATCATATACTATAAACACTATTGTTGATTTCTTGCTAAGTGGATTTGTTATTATCAAAAGGGGGAGATTGTTGGACATGTGTATCACATCCCTTTATTTGAGAATAACAAATCCCAAATTGTATTTGATCTTGCTTGTCGTGTATTTATAGTGTGCAGGAACTATAGGTGCAATACTCCACATGTAGAAAGCAGCTGAATTCAAAAATCTGGAAGAATGTACTACCGCCAGCATTAGAGCTACCGCCAGGCGCTAGCTCAGGTTTCGTTCGATGAAAACTCCATTCGACGAAAATTTCTGTTCGACGAACATGAGGCTCCGTTCGACAAAAATTTTCGTTCGGCGAAAAGTTTCGTTCGACGAACTTGAAGATCCGCTCGACGAAAATTTTGTTCGACGAATTCCGTTCGACGAATGTTTATTCTGCCATGCCACCGATGATTTCGCAACCGCTACGGCCAGGCGCTATCTCAAGTTTGTGCACAGCGCCACGCCGCCGACGGTTTTGCAACTGCTCCATACGAATGCTACCGCAGGCGCTAGGAGCTACCGCAGGCGCTAGCGAGAAGTTCTATATATTGGAGCTTTGCTTCTCGTTTTGGCTAATCCATCGCAGAGAGGTTGCAAGTGCCACAATTCTATTGCTGTTATGCTGCCGAAGATGGATCTCCCACAAAAAGCTTAAGAAGAATTCTGGAGGAGGACTACGTCACGCTACATCCGAAGGACGATCGCTTCGACCACGCTCATACTACAGCGATCCTTCATCTCCGACTTCAGAAGATCTCATATAGGGAGTTTTTATTGTTGTTGTTATCTTTATTTTGTTCATTCCATACTTTCTTTATAACCGTTTAGAGAATTCGCCTTGTGTTGGCGACTAGGTCTGGGTAGGACTTAGGGAGTAATTCACCTTGTGTTGGCGACTAGTTCTAGGTGATTAGATCTAGGGGGCTCGAGGCCATATCCGGGGAAGGATTGGTTAGAGCGGCTTGAGGCCTTATCTGGGGAAGGATAGGCTAAAGTCAACCGGTTTGTGGGGATACAAGTCGGTATAGAAAAGGAAAAGATATTTACTTTTGTACGCCTCTGATTTCTAGCGATATATAAATCAAATTTATTTAAACACTTTTTATATAATATAATCATGTCTCTATTTGTGTTTAGTTGATTTCTCTCCTTTGGCGTTATCTCTAAAATATTGGTTACAAAGTTTTCAATTCAAATTTCTTTATCTAAATTGTTTATTTCAATCTCTTTAATCATAACACAATTTAGCAATTATTTTTAAACTTGAAAATTATGATATTCTCACATATTAACTAAATTGTTATTTGTCCCTTTTCATATTATAAAACAATTTAGTCATTTTCATAAAATTATAAAGAAGAATTTTTTATTCCCTTATTCACCCCCCCCCCCCCCCCCTCTAAGGGCGCCTATCGATCCAACAGCTTTGATCGGGCGTTTTGGTTGTAACCACAAGGTTTAATAAAGGAGCTGTGAGCTATGCTGAGCTCAGGCGGTCTGCTTTGCGAGACCGCTCACGATCTGATGGGCGGTTATTGTATCCCGGTTTGTGCGGTGACAACATCCGTCTGTCCGCCTATAAATAGGGGTGCAGAGCCCGTCATTAATAAAAAGAACAAGAACTGTAAGAACCAAAGTTGGCTTAATTGTGCCGGTCTCACTTTGAGGTCGCGCGGTTTGAGATTTTGCCTGACCAGTTTCTGTGTTCGCAGGTTAGCGGCTTACAGCCCGCGGTCAGCTTGTCTCCTTCTTCCAGCTTTGAATAAACCAGTCCGGGCGGACTGTGTTTAGGTGTTCGCAGTCTGTGCAGCAGACTCAGTTGATCAGGCGGTCTTAAGTGGCCAGGCGGTCTTGAGTTGCGGTCTGTCGCAGATAGCAGTTTCTCTGTTCAGAGTTTGCGGGTTCTTCTTTGATCAAGACCGTGCGGTCTAGGCGATCAAGAAGTGTGAACTGGTTGTTTTCAGCAGTGGAATAAAGCAGCAAGTTGGCGGTCTGTGATTGCGGTCTGACAGGTGCGGCTTGTACTCTGTTCGCGTGGTCTCAGCGGCTTCCGTCCGACTTGTCTGTTCGCGCGGTCTGGCGGTCTCAAGTCATCAGGTTGCCAGCTTGTTTTACCTTTATGTTGTGTGCTTCTCTCCTCCGTGATTCTTTTGAATCATGTCTCGTCATGTATACCTCACATTGTAAAGAGATAGTTAATGTCATAGTACTATTCGTTCTTGCCATTGTCATTGTTGTGCTACACTTGTGAAAGGTTTTGTGAAGTGTGTTCCGCATTTTTACTTCACCTCCGGACCTCAAGTTTTTTAGCAGGGAGACTCATGCTGAGCTCTCAACCCAAGAGACTGTGATGCCTGTTGAGAATGTGGTCGTTGTTGAGGGGGTGACTCATAATGAACTCCCTGCTCTAGAGGTTAAGGAAGCAACTCACACCGAGGCTCCTATCTAAGAAGACCTAGGAAGTTGCAGAATGAATGTTGTGAATACTATCCTTGAGAAGGGAAGTATTGGGCAAGAGAATCTGTGTATATATTTCATTTTAATTTTAGATAAAGAAGCTGCAAAAAAACCGAAGATGCTCATCAAAGACATTATTCCCCTAATAATCCTCTTGATGATCGATGAGATCATAGTTGGTATGGATGAAGATCTGCAAGGGAAAGTAATTAAGAAAGAGCAAGATCATCCAGGATCATCCACACAAGCTTCTCATGAGCCAGCATCAAACTCCATAATAGATCAAATTAAAAATCTACTAACTGAGAAAAGACAACAATATCAAGCCTATGTGGACCAAGTTGTCAAGGTAGCAAGAGATGAAATGTGTGCATAGATAAATAAATTAAAAGCAGATGTTGATCATATCAATGATCAGATAAATAGTTGGTTCACCAGAGCAGGAACAGTTGTAGACAACAACATGAATGCTCTCCAGTCTCTAGGAGAAAGAATAGACACTTCTCTTCAACAGAATCAAAGGAGGGAAGAGAATCTGGAAAGTGCAGTTAGATGTATCACTGGAAAGATAGTTGAGAGTCATAAGGTGATTATTACTAGATGTATCAATTCAAATGAATTTACTCATGAAACTCTCAACACCAAGATGAAGAAAATTACACAAGAAATTATACAAAATTTTATTGAGGAAGTCAGGGAAAAAGAGATGACTGGAGATAATCAAGCATTCTGGATTGTGAATCAACATTATCACCCCCTGGGACTCCCTCCCATAGTGTATAATCCTTCACAATCATCAATGCCTTAAAACACTCCAAGACATCTTGGTGAATCAAGTCATAAGAGGAATCTCAAACTGTCAGATGAAGGAATATCTCTTAAAAAGAAAGGGAGGAAGAATGGGGCAATGATCCAAAATTTAAAAGCTTAAGTCCAAAGTCTAGAGACATTGTCTTCTATACATAGAAAGATTTTGGAGACATTGGAGAAGAAATCTCCATACACTACCTCTCAAGTGAATGAGATAAACAAAAAAAGACAGAAGCTAGGAGAAGACTCTATTCAAGACACCAACAGGAAGGAACACTGCCATAGAATGCGCCTCCTATTCCTGATAAGTACATCCCAAGGCCATTCTCATACTTTTAAAGACAAGAGCAGAAGCTGCTGAGCAAGGGGAAAGATACAGGAAAGAAAAGAGAATACTAGAACAGTGCCAGAACATGTGGTAGCTAAAAGTAAATGTTGTTGTAAATCTATTTAAAAAAATATTTGGTTTATTTATAAAATCTTGCTGAAGTTTATGAAGTACTTGTTCATGTACTCATTTCTTTATTCTGATACATGCTTAACCTGTGCTAACATATTATTAGTAATTAACTTGTTTGTGATTAAACACTGTGAATGATAGTCAGCAAATAATAGTTAATGTAGTTCAACTAAAAAAGTATTAATCACTAGAATTAATATATAATCTAGTGTCACAAAATTGAAATGCATCCTTAGGAAAGCATACAAACTGCTAAGAATGATGTTGCAGCTGACACATAAGATGTGCTCACGCTGATTATGCACAAGAGCAATCCAAGACAATATCATTTTGTCCACAAAATGATATCGTCGTGATGACAAATTTTATCGTCGTAATGATACTACGATTTCATATTAATGACATGATGATACATAATTATTTGTCAGTCAATTCAGAAATCTAAAATGAATCAATCACAACCATTAAATATGAATTAATCAAACCTCTAATATGCGGCTCTTCACTTCCCACACTAGAAATTATAAATAGGGTCAAATATCTTGAAATTAAAAACATATGCTACATTTGCCCTAAAAGCCATTGAGTGCTCTCAGTTGGTGGCAGTAAACAAGTCGATACGCTTAGCTCTCCTTCAAGCATCTGAGAGATGAATCCAAAGAGAAGGATACCTATATGAAGGGAGTGAGCTAGTAAGGGATGGATTTAAGAAGGTTCATGAAGAAATTTAAGCAACTATAAGACTGCTCGACTCCGTCGACTTCCAGTACATGCTATTTGAACCTACTGTAATAATGAAAAGAGGAATCCTTGAATTGTACTCAAATTCCAAAGTTGGCTCAAATGGGACATCAGTAAAGAGCAAGATAAATGGAATAAAAGTAAAGGTAACCGCCAAGTGACTGGTCATGGTCTTCAAGCTGCCCTCCTTTGCTAGTGAAGAAGAGGATGAGTAAGTGACCACGCAAGATTTAAATGATGCCCTAGAGTTGTATGGGCAATCAAAGCAGACCTACGCGTCCTTGGAAGGAAAGAACTTCAACCAGCAAGGGAAGTTGCTGGAAGATATAGTTGAGAAAGCCCTACTGTGCAAGGTAGGCTCCCATGATAGGATATCAAAGCAGATGTTTGATCTGATGGCTGGGATAATCCTAATCAAGAAGACAAACTGGGCTAAGGTCGTCTTCCTAAAAATTCAAGAGAACTTTCAAGTACCAAATCTTGGTAGAATCCACTCCCTTTACCTACTCTTATCATATCCTGACCACTTTAACAAGAAACTAGGAGTAAAAATCAATCATATGAGAATGATGGATATAAGGGTACTTGAAAGATGGGAGAAAGTTCTCACAAAGTCTCACTAAAGGAAGAAGACAGCAAAAGAGTGTGGAGAGTAAAGAAGGAAGCTCTTCCACAGAGAGTGAGCCTGTGCACAATCCCAATCTATCAAGCTCAGAGGAGGAGGTGGAGCAGAGGGATGTCATAATCAAAACTTCTGCACAAAGCACTGAATCCAGGGCCACTGAAGGTACTAATCAAGATAATGCTGTAAGTGATGGGGGCATGACACCGAGCTCCCTACTCATGTAGAAGAAGTGATCAACAAGATCACTGAGGTTGAGGATGGTGTCCATCCTGGGATAACAGTCCAAGAGGACCAAGAAGAGATTGTTGTCAACACAAGTAGAGAGCTGCTAGTTGTTGAAGCATTCACTATTCCCGAGGATGAAGTGAGACAATCATCTATCAGAAGATCTCCTTCTCCCTTGTTTGATGAGGCAGAAGGAATGGAGGACTATCTATCAAAAGTAATGATGAAGAAAGCTGAGGGAGAACCTGAAAAGCCTAGCTCCTCCATAGGACAAATGCTAGAAGATTCCTCACTACTAATCTAGATAAGGATGCTCTTGGTTGAGCAAAGAATTAAGCTTGAAGGCTATGTTGACACTGCTGTCAATGACTTAAGAAGAGACCTGTCCAGTGAGACAGCTGGTCTAAGAATAGAGATGAAGTATTTGCAAGAGAACACCATCAGTTTCTCTGAGAAAGCTACTCTAGAAGTAGATCACACTGCCAAACAGCTAGAACTCACTCACAAGGGTCTAACTGATATCATTGAAAATTAGTGTGCAACATCCGACAAACTAGAGAAAGACTTCACAACAACTACTAGGCAAATGTCTGAGCATAAAAAGATCATCCAAGAAAGATTGGATCTCTACAGTCAAGAGCTGGAATATCATCTGCTTGAAACTAAGAAACATCTGGAAGATGGAATCTGCATGCTAAAGGACAAAATCCTTAATCTTCAAGAAAATATGCAAAGGGACATATCAGAAGAAGTCATAAAGGGGGAGAGATCAATGATAAAGGCCAGTGGTGAGCATGCCATATGGACGTCTAATATAATCAGGGAAGCAATGAATCTCCCTCCTATCTTCTATGATGAGTCTCCTGATACATCTGCTGATGCACCTGTTGCTGCTGAACAAAGGAAAGGAAAGGAGATTGCTGATGAAGATGAGACAAAGTTAAGAAAGAAGAGATATAGAGAAGAAATGGAAAAGAAAGACGATTATGAGCAATGGAGGCATAAATCAAGGGAAATAATCTTAAGTGTATGGGAGCACATCAAAACAAATAAGACAGAAATGAGCAAAAGTGTATTGCACCCATGAATGGACAAAGTATGAAAATCAAGAAGAACTAAGAATAAGCCACAAAAGAGACAAGTTGGCTGGAAGGATCCCAGCAAATGCATAAGAGCCACTCAGATATCATCCTAAGCCCAAAGGCTATTTCACTAGGCAATCTGAAAAGAAATAGGGGGCTGATGCCAAGAGAGCAAGAAGTGGAATGGTTATAAAGGAACCAGAAACATAGATGGCTTTCCTGTTTTTGGGCAAATGTAGAAATGCTGGAAATTTCAAAACATTTCAACAGTTATGCATTTATAATAAGATGATGATGCTTCTTATGTTGTGAACCGAAATGGCCATTTCATGTTATCTGTCTTATGTTAATGCTCTTACTATCTGAACTGAAATGCTCTTATTATCTAACTAGGTTATGACTTCTTCAAATATGGGGAGATTGTTCGGTACACTGCCCATAATGTTCCATATTTGGAGAAGGCCCTAAGTCAATGATAAGTACAATTTGTATTTGATGTTCATTTGATGTGACATGAGCAGTTTTGGGACATCAAACATCTAAAGTATAATGTTTTAAGATCAAGCAAAAATGACTAAGGCAAATATCATCGTTTATATAATACTCATTCGACGATATCATTATGATCACTCGCAGAAGACAACAGAAGAAGTCAGCCAAGAATCATCGTTACAATAAAAGAACACGACGACATCATTGTGTCAACAAGATACATACGACGATATCATTGTGAAGACTCAAGAAGGGCTAGCTAAGTCAGATATCATTGTGACAATAAGTATAACACGATGATATCGTCATGACAACAATTATCACACGACGATATCGTTGTGAAGACTCAAGAAGGGCTAGCTAAGTCAAATATCATCGTGACAACAAGTATCACACGACGATATTGTTGTGAAGACTCAAGAAAATTGGCTAAGTCCTTTATTGTCATGTCGACTATCTTCACACGGTGATATCATCTTAACAAGCTCAGAAAGCGGAAATTCAAAATGATGAAGACGACAAAGTCTGATGTCAAATAAACCACTTCTATAAAGTGCTCTGACATCAAGATTTTAAGGTTTCAACCATTTGATGGGTCAGATCTATAAAATCAGAAGAGAGGGTCAGCAAACCCTAGCGACTTGGAAAATATTGAGCCCTGGTATTCTTCGAAAGGCTTGACGACAAAAAAAGCAATAAAACAGCAAAAAGAAAAGCTTTTTCGAAGAAAGAAGAAGAAGAAGAAGAAGAAGAAGAAGAAGAAGAAGAAGAAAAAGCTTCCACAAGAAAGCTCTCATTCTTGTGAGAAAGAAGACTTCTTCAGTCAAGAAAGCTCAGCACAGATCTAGATCTGAAGGTTCACTCTATTGAAGATCTTGTGTTGTTGCTAAAGAAGACTTTCTATTCAGAAAGGCCTAAGAAGACTCAAGTTATTCAAAGCTCATTTTTAAGAGTCTAAGTCTGTAAAATTATCTTCTAAACATCTTCTATAGGATCTCTTTGAGATCTGAGCTGTAGGAGTGCTTGCACTCTGAGTTGTAGAAGTGCTTGCACTCTGAGTTGTAGGGTTCTGTTGATAGCCTGAGTGTAGGGTCTGTGAAGACTTAAGCTGTAGGATTTCTTAGGAAATCTGAGGTAGAATCCCTGCTGGGGATCTGAGCTGTATGAGTGCTTGCACTCTGAGGTAGGATCTGCTGAAGATCTGAGTTGTAGGGCCTGTTGTGTCTGAGTTGTAGGGCCTGTTGTGTCTGAGTTGTAGGGTTCTAGGAACCTGAGGTAGGATCCTGAGTGGATCTGAGTTGTAGGGCCGGTAGTGCCTGAGATGCAGGGTCGTTGTGCTTGAGGTGTATGATCTGTGAAAGAGATCAGAGAGTTGGAGGAGTTGGCCGAGGCTAGCATACTGCTAGATAGGTGAAGGGGGACAGTGGAGTACCCACACTGGGGAACCACTATAAATACTGGTGTGCTTTCTGTGGTGTAATTTTTGGTTGTATTCTCTCAAGCTAATTTAGTCTCAAGTTCTAAAAGACTAAAATAATTTTAAAACACTTATTCACCCTCCCTACGTAATTAGACTACACCCTAGACTTTCAGCTTGGTTGATTGATATGTTGTAACTACCAAAAAAACTCGAAACTGTTCCTTATGTAGAGATCTCATCTCATAAGCATTAATTTGTTGAATAGTAAATGAGAGTTTTAACTAAGCAAACAGATTTTGCAAATTTAATTTATGTTTGAGACTTGAGGTATAGCCATATGTTTCATATTATTTCTTCATTGTGCACTTAATACCATCCTGGATGTTGGAACATGCATTCTCCATCTTCTTGGTTTGAGAATAACAAATTCCATCATGTATTTGATCAAATTTGTGTGTTTATAGTGTGCAGGAATCAACATGTATGACAAACTAAAGCGACAAATTGGATGGCCGACGCATTGGACAAAACTCTAATCTATGAGTCCTACCGCGGTGCGGTAACACCTACCGCTGGCGGTAGTGTTCAATTTGGGGACGAAAGCCAAAATGCATTCAAATGAGAATACATGCGGGAGCAAAGGAGCAACTATGGAAAAAACTAGTGCGGTATCTAAGCGCGACGCGGTAGTTGTTGCCAAAAATGAAGAATGCCTAAAATGAAGAAATACACATATCATGTCTGCCGATCCGGTGCGTTAAAATGTTTCCTAAAAGACTACCGGGGTGCAGTAGGTCCTACCGTAGGTGCTAGCTCTCAGTACTATAAATAGGGCCAGTTCGCTTCTTCTTTCACTTCGATTATTGAGAGAGAAATATTGCTCCAGCACTCCGAATTTCCAGAGCATCGTCTCAGATCTCCGTAGCAACTCCCTTGGACAAATTCAAAGATCTAAAAGAGAACTTGAAGGGGAAGCATTTCAACGACGATTCCACTAGAAGGCCGCGCATCAACAACGATGATTACACTCGTGCCTTCATCTTCACCTTCAGAAGTTCTTCATAAGAAGTTCTACATCATATTTTGTATTCATCGTCTCTTTTGTTTTTGCCTTTTTCTTTTGGTTACTTTTTATTGTAACGGTGGAGGAATTCGCCGGTGATTGACGACTAGGACCGGGTGCGATTTAGAGCAGAAATTCGCCGCGTGTGTGTGGCAACTAGATCTAGGGAGTAGGTCTAGGGGGTGGCCCGAGGCCTATCAGGTGAGACAGGCTACACCCAATTAGTCCTTAGGGAGAAGAGTTGGTATAGAAAATAACAAGAGCAAACATCGTCGCCACAATTTCTAGCGTCATAGAAATCACATTTTTGTATTCATATTTAAATTAATTAATATAACTCATGTCTTGTTGTTTTCTCTTTATGAAATAATTTATTTCTGAAATAAATTTGATTTGAAAGAATATTTTATAAAGATATATTAATTTTAAAAGGTTTTTAAAATCCCTTATCCCCTCTCTAAGGACGCCTATACATTCAACACTGGACAACATGGGTTGAAAGGGCATCTCCATAACTGTCTAATTCACTTGATTTTGCATTTAATGCTGGTTGTTAAGATCCAGCAAAAACTAAGATAGAGAACTTCGTCTTCTGGATTTTGTTAGAAGCTAAACCATTTGTTGCAGCTCAACAAATGCGGATATATTTGGTAATGTCTTTGGAAAAAAATTTGTTGCACCACTCTTATATCGTTATTGTAAAAAATCTGTGAAATCTTTAATGTCGACATTCATATATTTTCTTCAGATATAGATCAAAGTTATTTTTTTAGTGGTAACAAATTTTTTTATCTAGATATGAGTTTGAAGCAACTTAATTTGTTTACATAGGGAGATATACCATTAGATGGAGTTCAACAAGCTTGGGCACAAACAATCCCAATCAGCAGCTAATATGCGAATTTCTCAACTACAACATAAAGTGGAAGGAATGGTATTGATGAGAGGCTATACTTATGGTATAATAAATTACAAAATTATGCAAATTTATAGAAATTCATGCATGAGGTTCAACTTAATATGATTTCGATTAATCACCCAGCTATAATATAGTCATGATCTCATTATTAGTTATTTTAATTTCTTGCATATTAATTTCTATTTATTATTTCCTTCTAATTTAATATTTATGTTGTTATTTTAATTTTCTATTTTAATCATTGATTTCAGGTTTACCAAAACCCACTCCATCCCCGAAGATGAACTCCCAACAAATCGCCGCGACAAACGATTGATTTACTCACTCTAGGTGTTGACGAAAATGTCAAGCCGGAGTTTCATAGAACAATGTTACTTGATGTGCTATCTTTGTTATGAGATTTTCCTGAGATATTTTGAAATATCTCACCTACAGATTTACTTGATTTAAGTTCTCAGTTCCAAATGCATCATTATTTAAATTTTTTATAAAACATTTGTGAGTTCTTGTATTTACAGTAGAAGAAATGTTATATATATTGCTCAAATATGTTACAATCATTATTTTATAATGCTCAAAGGAGTGAGCATAGTTGATGGGAAATGCATACAGGATTAAACATAATTTTTTTTATCTCGACGATAAGAAAAGTAAACATGTCAAGCGGTGAAAATTTACTTTCTTCCCTTGCTCATTTGACACAAATACAAGTAGATTTAGCACAAGAAAGAAAATTTTGGTAATTTTCTTCTCCTGTTTGGTGAGATTATTGGTTGGCTCCAAAATTGTTGGAATGAGCAATTTTAAGTAGGGGCACAAAATGAAACCTAAATTATTCATTAGTCATGGTGAACCTGCAAAGTGTAATTAGTTCAATAATTATGGAATGGAGATATGCTAACATTCTCCACACTTTCTACGGTTGATTCCCTATTACTAATTTAATATGGAAGTGTAAAGATTTCAATGTCAAATGATAAGTGGCAGAGTTCTGTTAAAGTCTTAATTCATATATTCTATTTGTTGGAAGCGTTATTATGGGCTCGCGACCTCTCCTGCGAACACCCTCCGCGAGCACTCCAACTTCACGGCTAATACCTCACGGCAAATCCTTTTCGGCGAGCACGCACCTCACGAAACTCCTTCCAAACCAAACTCCGGCGAGCTGCTCCTCAGGCGAGTGCGGCCCGGCAAGCACAACTCCGGCGAGTTGAGTGTTGCGAGCTCGACAATCGCGAGACCGACTCGCTGCAATACTACCGAGAGCTCGACGAACGTCGACCGCGAGTATACGACCGAGAGCTCGACGAACGTCGACCGCGAGTACGGGCTGCACCTAGTGATCGCGGGCTGGCGACTCCTCCTCCAAGTCCACGGGCTGGCGAGTCGAATCCAGTTGCGGGCGAGCTCTCCACGCGAGTGCGAGCTGGCTGCTCCCCTTTCTCTTCCACGTGGGCGAGTGCTCCGGCGAGGTGATAATGGCGAGAGCGGGCAGTTTGACAGAAATAATAAAGGCTCTCTTTTCACTCCCTCTCCCCTCTCTCACTCTCTATTTCCTGTTCGCAGGAACTAAAAGCCAAAACTTTCTTCTCTCTCACTATAAACTCTCTCTCTCTCTCTCTCTCTAGTTTCTGCCGAAAACCTTTCAACTTTTTCATTCCTCATGCTTTCAACAACATTTACAGGGCCTATTTATAGGCAATCCAAACCTCTAAAAACTTGACACGTGGCGAAGCATTAAATGTCACAAAACAAACAAAAACTCATATAAAAATACAATTAAAGTTGACCCGGTCAACAAATTAAAACCAACAAACTCCCCCTCAAACTTGGCAGCACATGCCGAGTTTGCCTTTGAGCTTCGCAAACGTTTCTGCCTTCAGCGCCTTGGTGAAAATGTCCGCGACCTGCTCTCCGGTGGGGCAATATACAACTTCAACTGTCTTCAGCTCCACTTGCTCCCGAAGGAAATGATACCTCGTCTCGATGTGCTTGCTCCTCTCATGCAGCACCGGGTTCTTCGCGAGCTGGATGGCCGACATGTTATCTACTAACACTGTCGTTAGCCCTTCCTGTCCATGATGCAGTTCCTCCAATAAGTTCCTCAACCAGATGGCTTGGCAAGTACATGCCGCAGCTGCGATGTACTCCGCCTCACATGAAGATAAGGCTATCGTAGCCTGCTTCTTGAACTCCATGAGAACGCCGCGGTTCCCATATGAAACTCATATCCGGAAGTGCTCTTCCGATCATTCACATCACCACCATAGTCGCTATCCGAGTAGCCGACCAACTTCAACTCTCCCGTAGATGAGTACTTCAGGCCATGGTCCCTTGTCCCGTTCACATATCTTAGGATCCTCTTCGCTGCAGTGAAGTGGTCCTTCTTGGGTTCTTCCATGTACCTGCTTACTACCCCGACCGCATACATGATGTCAGGTCTGATGAAAGTCAAATACCTTAGACTCCCAACCAAACTCTTGAACATCGTTGGGTCCACAACTTCTTCCTCTGAGTCCTTCCTTAACTTTGTTCCGGGATCAGCGGGAGTGGAGATAGCCTTGCTATTCTCCATCCTGAACTTCTTCAGAATCTCTTCCGCATACTTCTTTTGAGAGATGAAGATGCCATCTTCTCTCTGCTGCACCTCCACGCCTAAGAAGTAGTTGAGCTCTCCCAAGTTTGTCATCTCGAACTCACTCTTCATCATCCTTTTGAACTCTTCGAACATAACTGGGTTGTTCCCGGTGAATATCATGTCATCCACATATATGCATTAGATCATGATATCACCGTTCTTCTCCACCTTCAGATACAGAGCATACTCGTACGGGCACTTGATGTATCCATGCTTCTGAAGGAATGTGTCGATTCTCCCATTCCATGCTCTTGCCCCTTGCTTCAGCCCGTACAGTGCTTTTCCCAGCTTACACACCTTTTTATCCTGGCCCTTCACAACATACCCCGGAGGCTGCTCGATGTACACATCCGGACTCCTCCAGGTAGCCATTGAGGTATGCTGCCATCGCATCCATCTGCATGATAGTCCACCCATAGTGAGCTGCCAGTGCGATGATCAACCGAATGGTGTCAATCCTCACCACTGGGGCATAAACCTCGTCATAGTCCACTCCTTGGACTTGCCTGTAGCCCTTCACGACGAGCCTAGCCTTGTGCTTCTCCACAGCTCCATCCTTGTTTTTCTTCACCTTGTAGACCCACTTCACCCCGAGGGGTTTGTGGCCCGCGGGTGGATCGACCAGTTTCCAAGTTTCATTCTTCTTTATGGAAGCCATCTCAGCATCCATCGCCATCCTCCAAGGTTTCTCCTGGCAGCTTCGTCGTAGGAGTGCGGCTCGCAATCTGCCAACAAACAATATAAAGAAAAATTGTTAAGTGTTGGTGCCATCTCCTCGTAGATCTCCTCCATCCTCCTCATCCTAGGTTGAGGACGATCATCCTTGCTTCCACTAGTGCTTGCTCCACTAGAACCTCCTCCACTTGAGTTGGGAGTGCAAGCTCCCCCTGAATGTCCGCTAGGTGGTGATGGTGGCTCATCCCCACCATCCTCAGCTCCTGCTTCATGACCACCTTCCTCCTCATCTTCAAAGAACATCACCTTCTTGCTCCTTGTCTCCTCATCCTATCTCCAGCAGCTGTCTTCTTCAAACACCACGTCCCTCGAGACTATGGCCTTCTCCGTCACCGGGTTGTATAGCTTGTAAGCCTTGCTCTCCTGAGCGTAGCCCACAAAGATGCACTTCTCGCTCTTGTCATCGAGCTTCTTCCTTATCTGGTCAGGAATGTGAGCATAAGCTACACACCCAAATATCCTCAAGTGTTTCACACTTGACTTCCATCCATGCACTCCAAGCTTCATACGGAGTCTTGAACTTCACACTCTTTGTTGGGCACCTGTTCAGCAAATACACCACACATTGTACTGCTTCAGCCCAGAACATCTTTGGCAACCCCTTGCCCTTCACCATGCTCCTCGCCATGTTCATGATGGTCAAGTTCTTTCTTTCCGCCACTCTATTCTGCTGAGGTGAGTATGCAGCAGTCAACTGATGAGAAATCCCATTCTGCTTGCAGAACCCATCAAACAGTCTAGAGGTGTACTCCCCACCTCTATCGGTCCTCAGCAACTTCAGTGGCTGACCACTCTCCTTCTCAGCCATCGCCTTGAAATCCTTGAACTTGTCAAGGGCCTCAGATTTTTCCTTCAAAAAATACACCCAACACTTCCGACTAAATTCATCGGTGAAGGTGATATAGTACATGCTTCCGCCAACTGAGGTGGTCTCAAACGGACCCGCAATGTCTGAGTGAACCAGTTCAAGTTGTCTCCTCGCTCTCCGAGACTTCCCTCCTTCAAATGTCAGCCTCTTCTGCTTCCCCTTCGTGCACGCCTCACAGACTTTCTCCGGAGGTGAGATCATTGGTAGATCCTCCACCATCCTGGAGTGAGATAACAGCTTCAAGCCTGTGAAGCCCAAGTGACCCTTCCGATGGTACCACAACCATGCTTCCTCTTCTTCCTCCGTCCTCGCGAGACATGTCGTCTCCTGAGTATCCATCTTCAGTGTAAAGAGACGGTTCACCATCATCTTCACCTTCACCACTTCCTTCCCTTGGTGGTTCTTCATCGCCAAAGACCCATCCTTCAACTGGACGCGCAGTAGCCTTTCTCCACCAACTGCCCAAGGCTCAAGATGTTAGTCTTCAAGCCTGGCACATAGAACACATCGTTCAGATGCACTTTTTCTCCATTTAGCTTCGCAACCACCAAGCCCTTTCCTTCCAATGAGATCTTCGACTCATCCCCGAAGCTAACCTCACCCCCACTGGGTTCTAGGTTAGATAACATCTCCCTATCTCCTCACATGTGGTTGCTCGCTCCTGTGTCCATGTACCACACTTCATTTCTACCTTCCTCCGCTCCTCGGTAGGTTAGGAACATCATCGGATCTCCAGCGCCAGTGTTGTTCCCGTTGTTCCTAGCCTCGGCATAGTGGTTTGCCTCTTCTCTCTTCCTCGGAGCCCAACACTCGTAGCTCATATGCCCAAACTTGTTACAGTTGTAACATTGGATTTGGGACATCTCCCCGGCCTCTTCCTCGGCCTCTTCCTCTTCCTCTTCCTTCTTGACAACCTCCTTGAGGTCGCTCCGCCTCTCTCTGGAAGTTTTGGTTTCTCCCTTGGTCTCTACCTCCTCTTCTACCACTGCCTCTACCTTGGTGACCTCGGCCACGCTGGCCGCCTCCTCTTCCTGAACTTTCCCCAAAGTTCAACTGGGTCTGGAGTGCTTTTCCCAAGCCACTCATTTCTTCATCATCCTGCAACATCCTATACTCATGAGCTTGCAAAGAGCCTACAAGCTCGTCCACGGCCATCTCGGTGAGGTCCTTCGATTCTTCAATCGCCACCACTACATGGCGGAACTTCTTGGACATAGATCTTAGCAGCTTCTCCATAAAGCTCACATCATCTATCGTCTCCCCATTTCGCTTCATCTCGTTTGTGAGCGTCCGCAGACGGGTCACATAGTCACCGACCTTCTCGGTACTCTGCATCTTTGTTACTTCATATTCCGCCCGGAGGGACTACAGCTTCACCTTCTTAGCCTTGTCCACCCCTTGCATGGAGCATTGCAACACCTCCCATGCCTCCTTGGAAGTCTTCGCGTCTGAGATCTTCTCAAAGGTTGCTTCGTCAACCCCTTGGTACAACAAGAAGAGAGCCTTCTTATCTCCCTTCCTTGCCTCCTTTAATGTCGTCTTCTGGGCGTTAGTTAACGTCGCCTCTGCTGCTGCAGTACGCTCCTCATAGCCATTTTCCATTATCTCCCACAACTCCTTTGATGCGAGTAGTACTCTCATCTGGATGCTCCAGTTTCCATAGTTGGTCTTGGTCAACTTGGGGACTTGCCCCGGGATTGCTCTGCTTGTCTCCATCGCTTCTACACTTCAAACCTTCCGAGTCACCGCAAAGGTTTGCAACCTAGCTCTGATACCACTTGTTGGAAGCATTATTATGGGCTCGCGACCTCTCCTGCGAGCACCCTCCGCGAGCACTCCAACTTCGCGGCTAATACCTCACGGCAAACCCTTTTCGGCGAGCACGCACCTCACGAAACTCCTTCCAAACCAAACTCCGGCGAGCTGCTCCTCAGGTGAGTGCGGCCCTTCAAGCACAACTCCGACGAGTTGAGTGTTGCGAGCTCCACGAATTTTCAGCGAGCTCGACGATCGCGAGACCGACTCGCTGCAATACTACCGAGAGCTCGACGAACGTCGACCGCGAGTACGGGCTGCACCTAGTGATCGCGGGCTGGTGACTCCTTCTCCTCCAAGTCCACGGGCTGGGAGTCGAATCCAGTTGCGGGCGAGCTCTCCACGCGAGTGCGAGCTGGCTGCTCCCCTTTCTCTTCCACGTGGGTGAATGCTCCGGTGAGATGATAATGGCGAGAGCGGGCAGTTTGACAGAAATAATAAAGGCTCTCTTTTCACTCCCTCTCTAACTTCCCCTTTCTCACTCTCTAGTTCCTGTTCGCAGGAACTAAAAGCCAAAACTTTCTTCTCTCTCACTATAAACTCTCTCTCTCTAGTTTCTGCCGAACACCTTTCAACTTTTTCATTCCTAATGCTTTCAACAATATTTATCAGGGCCTATTTATAGGCAATCCAAACCCCTAAAAACTTGACACGTGGCGAAGCATTAAATGCAACAAAACAAACAAAACTCATATAAAAATACAATTAAAGTTGACCCGGTCAACAAATTAAAACCAACACTATTGAGTTCATGTGAGTATGCTTCTACTCTGTCATTGATTGATAGTTTAATGGAATCTACAATAGAAATGGTACTCTGGCTAAAACGGGGAGGAGGAAGAGATAAATTATTTCTTTTGCAGGACTCTCAGCCCAAAAGCATTCATTGTTGAGTCATGAAAATATTGCATGGATGTGGGCAAGGGATTTATATGTGGATGTAACATGCAACAAAGTGGGCATGGCCAGCTTAGAACCGTGCGAAGCTCGCTAAATTGAGCAAGGGCGCATCCCGCTTAGATGTGGGCGCAGCCCGTTCGAGAGCATCGAGCACGAGTGTAGTCATTTCTTTGCATAAGACAACGATGAAGCTTTGCATAAGACGGCACCCTACCTTCGCAGTAAAATATGTACGTTTAACCATGCCTTCGATTTCTTTTTATGTATATTCTTATTAGTAGAGGGGGGAGAGAGACGGGTACAACCCGTCCACAAGAGAGCAAACCTCATGCATCTGGGCACAACCCGCCTGCAAGTGAGCAGCCCTCTGGCATGCGGGCGCAGCGCGCCGAGGAGTAGTCGAGCTCATATGTGGGCGCAACCCGCTCGAACACGGGCAAAGTCCGTACGGAGCTGCTCGCGCGCATGTGTGTGAGTGTATATATATATATATAGAGAGAGAGAGAGAGAGAGAGAGAGAGAGAGAGAGAGATGAGACAAATCTCAAAGTCACGTGCTTAATGAGCGTCACCGTAGGTCATCCCATGAAAAAGGATTATCCCCTCAACACGTAGTACAAATCCAAGGAATAAGGAATATAGTCATATACAGTGCTTGGGTCATTGCGAATCTGCGACGATTATGGAATCCAAAGCTGCCACTTTTAACTTTTTTTATCTTAACTTTTCACTTTTCAGACATCAGAGTTCAGAGGATGCATCAAAAAATAACTTCAAGTTGGAAAATCAGAACTCCGTACTTTCTACATTTTTTACAGTTTATTACTTTATTTTATTACTTAGGTGTTAGTAGATTTTATGTTCACATCGAGAGTAATAAATTTAGTTCCATAGAAGTCCGAATCAAAGCAGGAATAAGTGATTTGGCTAATACAAGTTTCAAGATAATCGAAAGGATAAACGAGCTCATAGTTAGAAAGACTCTTTTTTGTACATTTTGTTGGGTTTGAGAGCACTTAAGTCGGATCAGAGTACATACAATTAATTTTGGCACGAGCACCTACACGTACTTTTAGTGGTAAGCAAACAGACAAGTAAACCAAACAAATAAAGATAAAGACAGGTGCAAATTTTTTTATTAAAGGTGAAAACTCAATTCGATGAAAATCACGAGATGATCGTAATCCAACCAAAAAAATTGACACTAAAAATGTATAAATACAGATTCTTCTCCGGAGATGCCCGATAAGGT
Organism: Dactylorhiza incarnata; assembly: GCA_033032865.1. Classification (NCBI taxonomy): domain Eukaryota; kingdom Viridiplantae; phylum Streptophyta; class Magnoliopsida; order Asparagales; family Orchidaceae; genus Dactylorhiza; species Dactylorhiza incarnata. Next base: position 21,481,026 of record JAWHQI010000003.1, read on the forward strand.
GAGTTAGCTGCCACTTTTATAACTGTTGCGAGTCGCTCGGGTGCTTTGGTAGACCGATCAAATTGAACCACCTTAGCTCGGAAGCGAACCGAGCGCGCAAATAGTCAATTGGAGATTCGTTGAGTACACTGAGACTTTTTAACGTGGAAAACCCGGAAAGGGTAAAAAACCACGCGGCCGGAGCTGTGCAGGCCAAACTTCACTATCTTCTGAGAGTTTACAGTTAGGTACTTAGAAATCGAGCGCGACAGGCCGCCGCTCGTTACAATAATAGAGAGAGGAGAGAGAGAGAGAGAGAGAGAGAGAGAGAGAGAGAGAGAGAGAGAGAGAGAGAGTTCCGAAGGTGACAGGCCACCTCCCGAAAAACTAAGTCTTTTTCCTTCTAAGAATGGTGGGGGAACAAAAGTGAGAATGCTGAGTCGCCTTTTCGGGAGAACAAAAGTGAGAGTGCTGAGTCGTCTTTCGGGAGAAAGGAAATCTTCAAGTCCACGAAGGAGATATTCAAGCGCCGAAGGAGAATTCCGTGGAAATCCACAAAGGAGCTCTCCCGGGTCCAGAAGGCAAGGTCCTCTCAAATGAAGGTTCTGGGCTCCTTTTATAGCTTTGGCCAGGGGTAGCCTGGTAATTTTGCCGTCGTAACCACCGTAACCACCCGACGGGCGAATCACGCTGGCCGATTTGGAGCACACAGATCGCCATTTTTCGTAAATGACTGTCTCGCCCTTCGGGCAGTTCGGGCAGCTTTGTTGAAGGCGAAAAAGGCGACAAGCCGTTCCTGCAATCTGAGAAATTAGAAAGGCAAAAAGTGAGCGTGCACGAAATTTGAAAGTGCTCTGAGCGCGCTCAGAAGTGTTCTGAGCGCGTAACGAGCGGGGAAGCGTTCTAGGCGCGCAGAGAAGCGCTCTTGGTGGAATTTGGAACCCGAAGAGCGGGCGGCGAGTCAAAGGAGGGAGGATTTACCCTAACCCCGTTACGGGGGAGAGTGGCTCGGTCGCACCCTAAGGAGGGCGCGACGCGGCCGCACCCGAGGGGGGTACGACTTTGCTTGGCCACACCCCAAGGGGGTGCGGCTTGGCTTGGCCGCACCCAAGGGGGTGCGTCTTGGCCGCACCCCCCATGGGGTGCGGCTTGGTTGCACCCCACATGGGGTGCGGAGGTGTGCGGCTTGGCCGAACCCCTCATGGGGTGCGGCTTGGCCGCACCCAACACGGCGTGCGGTTTGGTCGTACCCCCCACTATGGGGGGTCCGGCTATTCGCACCCCACTAGTGGGGTGTGGGCTAGTCGCACCCCAATAGTGGGGTGCGACCATGGCGGCGTGTCGCGTGTTCTGTGCGTGCTCCCGCACTGGCGATTGGCGACGGAAATGGCGGGTTCGGTTTCTTCAACTCGAGCGATCATGCGTTGACACTTGACCCCACCTCTCTTTAGTGGAGATTTCTCTAGACGCACCCCAAGGCCTTTATGGATGTATAACATAAGCCCCCCAAACCTGCGGAGTCCGAATTTCTGCGCGTAGGAGTTCGGAGGTTTTGATTTTTCTGTGGCGGCTTTGATCATTGCTCTCTTTGTGGTGCCTTGGGTAAGAATTGCTGTCGAAGGATGAGTGTGTGGTTGATTTTGTTTTCTTGTTCTGTTTAGGCGTTTCTCACTCTGCGTTGCGTTGTGATAGCACTCTCGTGGCCCCGCTGCCCTGGTTGTTGTCGAAGTGTCGATTGAGGGAAGATGCTTCAAGATGGTCGGCGAAGGATGTTCGCACTTTGAGATTGTTGCTAGCTTGCTATTTAGCGTTGATACCCGAACAACTTGATGGCCTCTTACAAAATAACGGATAAGTTTGCGCGGGTCTAAGCCTGCGACTTTTTTCATAGTAGAAGATATGTCCGCGCAAGTTTGAGCTCGCAGTTTTTTACATAATAAAAGATAAGTTTGCGCGAGTCTGAGATCACGGCTTTTTACATAATAAAAGATAAGTTTGCGCGAGTCTGAGCTCGCGGCTTTTTACATGATAAAAGATAAGTTTGCGCGAGTCTGAGCTCGCGCCTATTTACATAATAAAAAATAAGTTTGCGCGAGTCGCAGCTCGCGGCTTTTTTTTCATAATAAAAGATAAGTTTGCGCGAGTTTGAGCTCGCGGCTTTTTACATAATAAAAGATAAGTTTGCGCGAGTCTGAGCTCGCGGCTTTTTAAATAATAAAAGATAAGTTTGCGCGAGTCTGAGCTCGCGGTTTTTTACATAATAAAAGATAAGTTTGCGCGAGTCTGAGCTCGCGACTTTTTACATAATAAAAGATAAGTTTGCGCGAGTCTGAGCTCGCGGCTTTTTACATAATAAAAGATAAGTTTGCGCGAGTCTGAGCTCGCGGCTTTTTACATAATAAAAGATAAGTTTTTGTCGGTGAAGGGCGTACGTATTCAAACCGTGGACGAACGTAAGTGGGGCAGACCCTTATGACGTCGGAACCTTACCGCGGTGGAGAAGGGCGAACCTTCAATTGACGACAGTGAGAGATTGTTGTGAGCGCGCTGCCCGTAGGTAGTTGCTGTTCATTAGCGCGCTTCCTGGAGGCAGGTGGTGTTCATTAGCGCCCTGCCTTGAGCCAGGTGTTGTTCATTAGCGCCCTGCCTGGAGGCAGGTGCTGTTCATTAGCGCCCTGCCTGGAGGCAGGTGCTGTTCATTAGCGCCCTGCCTGGAGGCAGGTGCTGTTCATTAGCGCACTGCCTGGAGGCAGGTGCCGTTCATTAGCGCACTGCCTTGAGGCAGGTGTTGTTCATTAGCGCACTGCCCGAAGGCAGGTGCTGTTTATGCAAATGTACGTCTTTACGTAGTTTCGATTGCGCATGATATGACATGCCTGGAATGATTAACTTTAAAAACAATTAGTAGTGGCAATTTACACAAAGTTTTTACAGAAACAAAGTTGACATAATATTTCAGTGGCGCTGGTAGAGCCCCGCTGATGGGTATGAAGCTTTCTCCTGTGATGACTGCCTTAAGGGTTGCTCCCGGTCCTTCCTGGCAGGCCGCTAGATGATCTCCTGCTAGCCGAATCGTCACCTAGTCTCGTAGGAAATTCCCTAGTAGGCCCTGTTTGACGAGATGCTCGATTTCATCCTTAAGCTTGGAGCAATTTCCCTTGTCATTTCCTTGTCCACGATGGAACTCACAATATTTTGTCTGATCCCCCGCGTTTTTAGCGAGGGGTCTGGGCTTGCGGAGCATCTGGTTGTCTTTGATTGCGTACAGTACGTTAGTCCTGGTATTGTTCAGGGAAGTGTAGTCCTGATGTTGGCGAGATCCTCGGTCTCGGCTGGGGTTGTCGTAATGCTTGTTTTTCTTATTGGGAACTGTCTGCAGCAGCGACTCCTCTTTCTTCCTCTTCGAGCTCCCCTCGAACTGTCGGCGGTGCGCTTCAATTACCTCATTTGCTGCTATCTGGGCCTCGACTCGCTGAACGAGGTTAAGATAGCTTGGTACGGTTTCTCTCATTTGAGCTGAGTAAAAGCCACTTGGGCGGAGACCTCCAAGGAAGACTCCTCGCAAGAGCTCGGGGTCGACCCCCGGGATCTGCCGAGCCTCCGAGGTGAAGCGTCGGAAAAAATCCTTGAGAGTCTCTCCGTCATTTTGGCGGATTCCTGAGAGATGGGAGGGATCTCGGACAATCCTACGATTGGCGATGAACTGGTCCACGAACTGCTGCGCCAATTCTGCGAAGTTGTTGATGGCCCCATCTCCCAGGGAGTGGAACCAAATGCGCGCTTGTCCTTTCAAAGTTGCCGGAAACACTTGACAGAGGAGCTGGTCGGGGGCGCTGTAAATCCTCATGATGGTGGTGAAGTGATTGACATGTTCCGACGGGTCGTCCATCCCATCGAACATTTCGATATTGGGAAACTTGAAGCCGTTTGTAACTGGATGGGCCAGGACTTGAGGTGATAGCAGGGAGCCGTGATGCGCGGGACGGCGGGCGAGAGATGCGCGTCGCCCCGCCTGGCCGTATTATTCTGCTATCATGTCGCGTATTTCCTCTCATGTGGTTCTTTCTACTTCTCGGCCAGGGACAACTCTTCCTGGGAGACGGTGATGGTGGTCAGCTCCTGGGCCTCTGACTGGGGGATTAGGATGGGTGGAGCTTGCTGCGTCGGAGAATTCTTCTGAGGCTTCTTCCTCTCGAACGACCTCCTCGTTCGGGGCATGACTCAGAGCTGGGGGAGGCAGAACGTTCAACGCCGACGGTTGAACAGGAACTCGAGGAGCGGGTGGGAGGGATCTGGGTCGACGCGCCCCTCCGGGACTGATCCTTCAGTGGTGCGAGCACTTCTTCTTTCCATTGCAATTGGCGGCAAGTGTTACCTTCAGTTATCTTTGCTGATCTTTGGGAATCATTTCCCACAGACGGCGCCAAACTGTTGCGGGTCGGTCGGGTGCTTTGGTATACCGGTCGAATTGAACCACCTTAGCTCGGAAGCGAACCGAGCGTGCAAACAGTCAATTGGAGATTCGTTGAGTACACTGAGACTTTTTAACGTGGAAAACCCGAAAAGGGTAAAAAACCACGCGACCGGAGCTGTGCCGACCAAACTTCACTATCTTCTGAGAGTTTACAGTTAGGTACTTAGAAATCCAGCGCGAAAGGCCGCCGCTCGTTACAATAATAGAGAGAGAGAGAGAGAGAGTTCCGAAGGTGACAGGCCACCTCCCGAAAAACTAAGTCTTTTTCCTTCTAAGAACGGTGGGGGAACATAAGTGAGAATGCTGAGTCGCCTTTTCGGGAGAACAAAAGTGAGAGTGTTGAGTCGCCTTTCGGGAGAAGGGAAATCTTCAAGTCCACGAAGGAGATCTTCAAGCGCCGAAGGAGAATTCCGTGGAAATCTTCAAAGGAGCTCTCCCGGGTCCAGAAGGCAAGGTTCTCTCAAATGAAGGTTCTTGGCTCCTTTTATAGCTTTGGCCAGGGGTAGCCGGTAATTTTGCCGTCGTAACCACCGTAACCACCCGAAGGGAGAATCACGTTGGCCGATTTGGAGCACACAGATCGCCATTTTTCGTAAATGTCTGTCTCGCCCTTCGGGCAGTTCGGGAAGCTTTATTGAAGGCGAAAAAGGTGACAAGCGGTTCCTGCAATCTGAGAAATGAGAAAGATAAAAAGTGAGTGTGCCCGAAATGTGAAAGTGCTCTGAGCGCGCTCAGAAGTATTCTGAGCACGTAAAGAGCGGGGAAGCGCTCTGGGCGCGCAGGGAAGCGCTCTTGGTGGAATCCGGAACCCGAAGAGCGGGTGGAGAGTCATAAGAGGGGGGATTTACCCTAACCCCGTAACGTGGGAGAGTTGCTCGTCCGCACCCTAAGGGGGCGCGGCGTGGCCGCACCCGAGCGGGGTGCGGCTTTGCTTGGCCACACCCCAAGGGGGTGCAGCCAGGCCGCACCCAAGGGGGTGCGGCAGGGCCGCACCCAGGGGGGTGCGGCTTGGCTTTGCCGCACCCCGAGGGGGTGCGGCCGGGCCGCACCCATGGTGGTGCGGCTTGGCCGCACCCCTCATGGGGTGCGGCTTGTCCGCAGCCCACACGGCGTGCGGTTTGGCCGTACCCCCCACTATGGGGGGTGCGGCTATTCGCACCCCCTAGTGGGGTGGGGGCTAATCGCACCCCAATAGTGGGGTTCGACCATGGCGGCGTGCGGCGTGTTTCGTGCGTGTTCCCGCACTGGCGATTCGCGGCGGAAATGGCGGGTTCAGTTTCTTCAACTCGAGCGACCATGTGTTGACCGTTGACCCCACCTCTCTTTAGTGGAGTTTTCTCTAGACGCACCCCAAGACCTTTAGATGTATAACAATAATAAATTCATCTCTCTTTTGCATGAGTTTCATGTGAGCTCCTACTAATGGAGGTTGATCTTCTATTTTCTTCTTAATAAAAAACTTCTACGTGGCTGCTAGAAGGTAATCATCGGTTTTTGCTCTTTTCTCCTTTTTATTATTCTTCAGGTGGGGCATGCAAACATAGATGTGTATGTTGGCCTGCAAGCGGTTCGGTTTGGTTTTATGTAAAACCGAAACCGAACCTAATAGCCTCAGTTTTTGCACACCTAAAACCGAAACCGAATCCAATCGGTTCGGTTCATTTTTTTACCCGTCGTTTCGGTTTTCTACATTTGATTTGAAGTTGTTTAATATTTTCTTAGGTACATGCGTTCTAACATAAAAGTTTATGGATTTTTGAACTATAAGAACAACATTTACCAATCCTAATCTAGAATGAAGAGAGCTGGAGCTTTTGAACAAGGGCATGCAGTAGTGGAGATTCAGAAAAATGCCAAGCAAAATTCCATTAAAGGAGCATTTACAGAAACTGAAATGAATAAGACTAGCGGCGAGAGTGTATCTGTCCGGCGATGAAATGGCGAGACGAGACCAGTAGAGGAGAGCTCCATCGAGAGTGTTCCTATCGGGCGACGTCCCTATCGGGCGATGAGATTGACGTTTATACTGGAGCATTTCCAAAAACAGGAATGAACAAGATCGACTAGGGAGTACCTATCCGGCGACGAAATGGTGAGAGGGGGAGAGCTCCGATGATGAAATGGCGATGAAGACTGGCGGCGAAACGATGAGAGGCGGAGAGCTCTGGGGAAGAAACGGCGGAAATGGCGAGGCAGAAGCCTATGTGGAAGAAACGACGGAAATAGCATGGCCGAAATCTCTATGGAAGAAACGCATGTACCTGGCGGCTGACGAGGGATTGAAAATAGGGTTTTATGTTTTATCGGGGCCTGACTTCAGCGAAAATAAATGGGTGGTTTAAATAATAAAGATGATTTAAATGGGTGATTTAAATAATATGGATGATTGAAAATAGGCCGAATTCTTTGTGCGCTGAACCAGCCACTCTATTACGCTGCTGCCTGCTGGTCAGAAATAAATGGATTCTTAAAATAATAAAATTGATTTATATGTTACGCTAGTGGTCGGTTCGGTTCGGTTCAACCAGTTTTTCTTGGTGAAAACCGAACCGAACCGATTATGGGTCGGTTTTCAGCCACCACAAATCGAAACCGAACCGATCAGTTCGGTTCAAAAGTCGGTTCGGTTGAATCGGTTCGGCTTGGTTCGAGCGGTTTCGGTTTTTTACGCACATGCCTATGTGTAGGCTTTGGTTAGGCTTTAATATTATATATATTATTATATCATATAATAATATATATGGATCTTAAATAAAAAATGTGGCCCCCCTTCGTTGACTTTGCCGCCAATTGCATAATTGCTCAGATCACACCTTTCTTTGAATTTGCCCGAGAAGAAATCTTAAATAATAACTTAACGAGCTCGTGAAGAGCGAGCCCGGTAGTTTTCTCCACATCGGATAAGAATCACCCAACAAATCTCCTCCTTCACAATGATGAGGAGGAAACCGTCGTCTCGGCTATCAATGGACTGTTAAAACTTCCCCATCGACACTGACTTTGTGAGCATGTCAGCTCCACTATCATCAGTGTGCACTTTCTGCAAGTCCAGCTCCTTCTGCTCTAAAAGGTCACACACCCAATGGTATCGTGTGTCGATGTGTTTGGACCTTGAGAGAATGGTGGAGTTTGAAAGTGAGGTTAGATCTTAGATTTACTCTAGAGGCGGGGGGGGGGGGGGGGGGGGGTGAATAGAGTATTAAAAACTTTTAACTTAATTTTATAGCGGAATTAAAATAGTTATACTTATATGTGTATTGCAGAGTGAGTTATAAAACAAAATAAAAACAAAGCACACAGCACAACACAGAGGACACAAAGATTTTTATAGTAGTTCCCCAATAAACCTGGGTACGTCTACTCTTCTACCACATTTGGCAGGATTCCACCAGTTTTTTGATCAGGTGCCCTATCACCAAGGGAGTTTTGATCAGGTGTCCACACACCAAGTGAGCTTTTGATCAGGTGCTTTAACCAAACCACAGGTTTTTGTTCAGGTGCCCTGTCACCAATGGATTAACTTTTGAAGGGAGTTAGAACCCAGTACAAGATGGGATAAAGAGGGTTAGATGTTCTTCTCTGTCAATAATCTGAGAGAAGACTCTGGTGGAATGATGTTGTAAAGTTCCCCCTATCTGATTGAAAGTGTTGACAGCTTGAGGATGTAGCTTTCTCTTGAAACAGATATCTTCCTTGATCTTCCTGGTAGCTGATGAATCTGAGAGACAAAATGTTTCTCAGATTGTTTGTTGCTCTTTGAAGATTTGGAACTTGCAGCAGAAATCTGAGAGAATGATCTTGATGATGTTCTCAGAGAATGAGATGCGCTGCTTGAGGAAGATGATCTTTATTTTTGACTGAATGAATATTTTTCTCTCGACTGATACTCTGATATTTTCTCTTCTGATACTGATATCTTTCTTCTGATATCCTAATTCCTTGGAGAGAATGATCATAGATTTGAAATTCAAATCTCTGAATAGGAATAAAATAATCAACATTAATTATTTCCTTGGAACTGCAACTGATTCAGCAAATCTGATATGCTTTATACCCTTTTCCTTTTCCATGAAATTGTCCTTTTCCAAAATATGTCAACGGCTATTTTCTCGGGAAGAGAATGAAAAAGGGAATAAACAAAAGGAAGGATAAAACCTTGTCTTATCTGGAAGAATAAAATCATTGTTGATAGTCGAACTGAGTTCTGAGAAAATATAACTGATCTGAATAAACTGAGAGTAAATTCGTCGAGCTGAGATAGAAATTCATCGATCTGAAAGTTGAGTTCGTCGAACTGAACATTTGATACTGATTCGTCAAACACAGACTGGAGTTCGTCGATCTCAAGTTAGAGTTCGTCGAACTGAAGAATAAGTTGGCTGTAGAGCTGAGTTTGTCGAGCTGAGAAGCCTTTTCGTCGAACGTAGAAAGGAGTTTGTCGAACTCAATGTGAAGTTCGTCGAACGAAGAAACTTAGAGATTTCCTAAGTTCTGGCTATTCTATCAGCCTAAAACTATGACCCTTAGACAATACATTGGGGGTCAACTTAGTCCTAGTCAACACATAGTAATCCTAGCCCAAATCAGTAATAGGGTTGTTCCAACAATCTCCCCCTATTTGGGTTAGGATACTATTTGACAAATTTCAAATAATAAACAGAAAAACAACAGAGCATATATATATCTGACAGAATTTAAATATTTCAGCAGATAGAGAATATGATACTCTGAGTTTATGAACATTACAATTTGAAAACATAAATGTCAATCAAAATCAAATAGTCTGAACCTTTTTACTTCTTTGCTGAGGGAGGCTTACAAATAATTTCCCTATTAGGGTCTTCTGATTACCTCTTATATAAAGGTCCTGAGCTCCCAGAATGGTTTGAGATTTGACTTGAGGAACTACTGCTTCTGGGTGCTTCTCTAAATACTCTTCAGCATTGAACAAATTTTTTGATTTGTACTTTTCAAATTCTTTTCTTCTGAATTCTGTCATGGTAGAGTATTGGGAGAAATCTCTGCCTTCAACTTTTGCTTTATTAATCTGAGCTGTTGCTACATATTCTTTGAATCTTGCCATTTGAGATATCCTCTCCTATTCTGAATTGGGAGAAGTGGACCTATCATCAATTTCATTGTCCTTATAGGATGGCTGAGAAGGAGGATTTCTATGCTTATGCAATGATCCATCAGATACTTGATACTTATATCCTGAAGAACTGGATCTGGAAGAACTTGAAGGAGTTCTGGAAGACATAGAGCTTTGAGATCCACTGGAACTGACTGGTCTCTTGGAATGCTGAGAATAAGATCCTTGAGAGGAGGAAGAAAGACTTGCTAATCCAGCTGCACCTGCTGCTGGAGGAGGAGGAGGAGGAGGATGGTTATACTTGACAGGCTTGTCAGAGTAGTAACCAGTCTTCTTCATCTTCTTTCATCTGTTGGCTTCATTTCTTAAAATTCTCATCCAGGCTGGAGAATCCCTGGTGAGTGTGATATTATGTAAGATGTAGTAGGGAATATCATTGTTTGAATTTGGAGGCTTAGGAGCAGCCTTTGACTTTGACTTATCATTTCTTTTCTTTGATGATTTGTCATCTGAGTCATCATCATCACTATCATCATCATCACTATCATCAGATGATTGAGGATTATCATAAAGATCATCAATAAGTTTAAGGACTTTATCATCAGCCTTCTTCACAACATCAACTTTCTTAACATTGACATCTTGCTCAACATCAATTTCATCAAGATCTGGAATTGGGGAATCATCAAAGACAAATGTTGGAGGAGAATTCATCACTTCAACATCTTCTGATATTAAAACTGATTCTGGAACCTGAACTTGAATCTGATCTGGAACAGGAGCTTGATCTTGAACTGGAACTTGAATTGAAACTGGAACTTCTACTTCAAAACTCTTGAGAAGTTCTTTCAACAAAACTTTATCAACAGGAGCAGTATAAGGAACAACTGCTTTTGAAACCACTTGAAATTCTTGCAAGCTATTGAAAATTGCATTGAACTGAGAAAGCAAGGAAATAATATCTACAAATGGATTAATAGATATATTCTTTATTTCTTCTATAGCTGGAATCACTGATTCTTCTGAGAGATCTGTCATCTCTGAATCACAATCTATAACAAAATCTTCTTGAACTGAAGCTTCAAACAAAATTGCATCTGAACTGCCAACTCAAGGACTGGAGCTTCTTCACTAGACATCTCCCCCTGCCTAGTTTTAGGAATACCTGAAGCTAGGCCCCTTGAAGAAGGGACAGAATAAGAGGATGAAGAGAAGGAAGCTATTTTAGCAGATAGGTCAGAGAGAGCTTGAAGCACTGGAGCAAGCTTTGCATCCAGAAGTGCATCTAGCTTAGGAGCAATATGATCAAAGATTTGATCAGCAGCTGATGAGAAATCAACATATACAAAATCTTGGGTATGATGAGAAGATGATGGGATGGAGAAAGGGAGAGAGATGTTAGTAGCATGTGCTATGGGTGGATGAAAGTGGTTGTTGGAACAACCCTATTACTGATTTGGGCTAGGATCACTATATGTTGACTAGGGACAAGTTGACCCCAATGTATAGTTTATGGGTCAAGGCTTTAGGCTGTTAAGTTAGCTAGAACTTAAGGAAAAATTCAAGTTCTCAGCGTTCGACGAATAGCTGTCGGCGTTCGACGAATGGCTGTCGGCGTTCGACGAATTCCTGCCCGCACTCGACAAATTCCAGCCAGCGCTCGACAAATTTCAGCCAGCGCTTGACCATTTCCTTACTAAAGCACAGATCGACAAATTCAGTATTCAGATTATTCATACTTAAAGATCAGTTATATATCAGTTCTCTGAACACAGATCGACGACTTCAACGGATCAATTCAAATATCTTTGGGCTTATTCAAACTGTTAAGTAAGGATAATATAATCATTTATTATATTCCTTCTTTTCTTTTATTCCAAATCAAAGATAGCCGTTGACATTTAATGCAAAGGAGTATTTCATGGCTAAATAATTAAAGGACCTGCCAAAGTCATTTGGTCTCTGTTACAGTTCCTAGAAAGAATTAATCTTTGATTATTCTATTTCCAAAAAGAGAAGATATCAAGACAGAGATTACTCTCTCACTCTCTCGACAGAATTCAAAACGATTGATTCATTCATTCTTTCAGAACACAGAAAAAGGATACAGCAAGAACAAGGAAGAAGAAGAAGAATATACAGTAAAAAAATACTCAGTCTACTTCTTTCTCAAGCAGCATACACTTTTTCTGAGAACTTCTTCAACACTTCTCTCAGTTTTCCTGCTGCAAAATAAAGATCAAGAAAGGAGAAAGCTTCAGGAAGAGAAGAGAAAGAAGAACAAAAAGAAAATCATTTTCTTCTTCCTCAACAGCAGCAACCTCTTTCAACTGAGAACTTAAATTCTTCTCTCAGCTTTTGCTGCAAATACACATCTTCAACAGAGCAACTATAATCTGAAGAAATATCTCTCTCAGATTAATTAGCTACAGGAGGATCAAGTTTTTCAAAGAAAAGCTCTAACAAAATCAACTGTCAAACATCTTCAATCAGACAGAGGAGTTCTTTTCTACATCAAATCCATTAGAGTCTTCTCTATACATCTTGACAGAGAAGAACATCTAAACCCCTCTCTATCCCATTCTGTACAGGGTTAATACTCCCTTCAAAAGTGTAACCCACTGGTGGCAAGACACCTTATCAAAAAATCCTTGTGTGGTTTTTAAGCACCTTATCAAAAGCTTATCAGTGATTTGGGCACCTGATCAAACTCCCATTGGTGTGTGGACACCTTATCAAAAATCCCTTGGTGTGAGGGCACGTGATCAAAACTCCTAGTGGATTCCTACCAAAGGTGGTAGAAGAGTAGACGTACCCAGATTTATTGGGGAACTACTATAGCTCCTTGTGTCCTCTATGATTGTTTATTTCTCTGTGCTGTGCTGTGTGATTTTATTTATTCTGTTTTTATTAATAACTCTGCTTACACATATATATATAACACTATTTTTAATTCCGCAAATAAAACTAAGGAAAAAAGTTTTAAACTCTATTCACCCCCCTCTAGGGTTGTTGATCTTATTTACAGGCTAACACCTGGATCACAAAGATCAATTAGATCTTAAATTATTTTAGAGTTTTTATTCTATTTATTTTCTGTTAAAAACACATGGCACAAAACAAGGAGTATTCAAGCACAAGACCTCCTATGTGCAATCTCAGTAAGTTTTCACTGTGGAAAGCAAGGATTAGGTTATATATGAACTCAATTGATGAAGAAATTTTTAATGTTATTTTGACAGGGCCTCCAGCACCTACATCATCAACAAGTACTGATGCAGCAACAAACAACACTACTGTCCCACCTCCTGAATGGACTGAAGCTCAGAAAAAGCAAAGAAGTGCTGATGCAAAAGCCATGAATATTCTGGCTCAAACATTGTCTGATGACATCTTTCAGAGAGTGGTGGATTGCACCTCAGCTAGAGAGATATGGACCTCTCTCAACAATATGGTTGCAGGCTCTGTTGATGAAAGAAAGGACAGAAGATCTCACTTGATCTCTCTGTATGAGAACTTCATGAAGGGTGAAGAAGAATCAGTTGCAGATATGTACACTAGATTAAGTGTAATCATAAGTGAACTCAGAACACTGGACAAGGAAATCTCATTAACTGAGATCAATGACAAAATCCTAATGTGCTTCCCCAACACTTGGGACTCTAGGATCTGGCCTATCAAGGAAGCCAGAAGCCTTAATGAGATAACTACTGAGACACTGCTAGGAAAGATCAAATCCTATGAACAACTCATCAAGACAAGGGAAGCTGAACAAGTGAGCACCTCCTCTTCAACAAAGAAGGACAGGAACATTGCCTTCAAAGCTACGGAAGAAGAAGGAAAGACTCCTGACAGTGAGGAGTTGATGAGTCTGTTTGCCAAAAGATTCTACAAGATGGCAAGAAAAGATTTCAGGAAAAAGTCATCCAGAAGCTATGAAAAGCCAAGGTATGACAAAAACAATTCTAAAGAAATTATATGTTTTGGTTGCAGGAAACCAGGACACATTGCACCAGATTGTCCAGAAAACCAGAAGAAAGAAAAGAAAAAGGACAAAGAAGAGAAAAGAAGCTCCAGCAAGTCTTCCTCCCACAAACACAAAAAGAAGGGAAGAGGATTTATAACAGACACTTGGAGTGAAACTGAATCAGAATCATCATCCAGCTCATCTGATGATGAAGAAGAAGCAAAGGAGAATGACAAATGCCTGATGGCAATTTATGACTCAAGCAGTGAGTCAGAATATGCTTCCTCATCCAGCTCCAATGATGATGAAGAAGAAAGAACCTTCTGCATGATGGCTATCAATGCCTCAGGACACAATTCTAACGAATCAGAATCTGAAGCAGAAATTGATGCAGATCAGGTAATATCTACTTTTGATTTTACTTCAGTTGAATTCAAAGCTGAATTAAAAGTCCTTTGCTCAGACTTAATTAAATCTGAGAAAGAAATAATCTCACTCAGACTTAAGCTAGCTGAAATGAATGATATGTGAAGAAAATATAAATCTTAAGAAAGATTTGGCTGCCTCCAGGGAACATATTGTTCTTATTGAGAGCAAGTTGTCTGAAGCTAAGAAATTTGAAGAATTCCTCAATGGGAGAAGCATCAAACTGATGGACATCATAAGCACTGTTAATGCTAGATTCAATAGCAAACTAGGCTTGGGTGCTTCATCAAGTGAGCCACATCTAATTAAGAAGAACATACTTTCTACACCTATAAAATTCGTTTTTGCTAAAAGCAAAGAGGCTGTAGAAGCAAATAAAGATATTTCAAGCAAGTCTGTTAAGAATAAAAGAATTCAGAATAATTCGTCGAACGAAGCTCGACGAAAAGATTTAAATTTGCCGAACGGAGATCGACGAAAACTGAAAACAGATTTTCAGTATAGTTATTACATGAACGGCGCTCGACGAAATCATGTACATTCATCGAACGGCGATCGACGAACTTATCCAAATTTGTCGAACAGATCATACTATACAGAAAATTTCAAGAATTCTAATTCAAAACAAACTAAAAATCCTTTCACTGAATGGATAATACCTCCAAGGAGATATCATCCACAAGGCTATAAGGATCAGCCTGAAATGTCCTTTATTTCTGAATATTGTGGTAAAACAAAAGGACCCAAGGTAGTCTGGGTCAAAAATAACTAGTTTATTTTTCTATCTTTGCAGGTACACACCTATCCAAAGATAAAGGAATATTGGTACTTGGATAGTGGATGCTCAAAGCATATGACAGGAAACAAGGCCAACCTGAGAAATTATAAGGCAAAGCTTGGACCCAAAGTTGTCTTCGGAGACTCCAACTGTGGACAGACAAAAGGATATGGACAAGTCAAGACTGGAGCAGTCACCTTCAAAGAAGTATCATATGTCAAAGGTCTCAAGCACAACCTCATCAACATAAGTCAATTATGTGATGAAGGGTATCAGGTAACCTTTAATAAATTGAAATGCCTTATTAAATTTGTTGATAATGTTATTATTTTATCAGGTATTAGGCAGGGTAATATATATTTAGTAAATTTCAATTCATCTACATTAGAAATTTGTTTATTTAATGAATTAAGCAAACCTAGTGAACTTTGGCATAAGAGATTAGGACATGTAAACCTTAGGACCATTGCTAAATTATCTAAGGACAATCTTGTTAGAGGTTTACCTTTAGGTTCATACAAGAAAGAGGGTCTTTGTAGGGCATGTCAACTAGGCAAGCAAACTAAAAATAGTTTTAAATCATTATCTAAAAGTGATTCACCTAGAATCTTATATTTGCTACATATGGACCTTTTTGGACCTATTGCAACAAAGAGTTTAGGGGGGAAGTCTTACACTCTAGTTATTGTAGATGACTTCTCTAGATTCACTTGGGTGTTCTTTTTGAGAGAAAAGTCAGAAAACTTTAAAGTTCTTACAGACTTTCTTAAGAGCATAAAGATTGAGTACTCTACTGAAGTTGCATTGATCAGAAGTGATCATGGCACTGAGTTTGAGTCTCTTCTTATGCAAGAATTCTATGAGAAGGAAGGTATCAGGCATTGCTTCTCAGCTCCTAGAACTCCTCAACAAAATGGGGTAGTTGAAAGGAAAAATAGAACTCTAATTAAATCAGCAAGAACATTGCTTGTAGATGCTAATTTGCCCCTATCTTTTTGGGCAGAGGCTGTTAGCACAACAAATTATGTACTGAATAGAAGTTTGATATACAAACTTAAGGGTAAGACTCCTTATGAATTACTTAAAGGGAAGAAACCTAAAGTTAGCTATTTTAGAGCATTTGGCTGTAGATGTTTTGTTCATAATAATGATAAGAAATACCTTAGGAAATTTGAACCAAAATTTGAAGAAGGAATTTTCTTAGGTTATTCACTAATCAGCAAAGCGCATAGGGTTTATAATAAATATTCTCTTAAAATTGAAGAATCTATGCATGTTTCCTTTGATGAAACTAACATGTTTTACAAGGAGAAGAATTCTTCTACCATAGAAAATCTGCAGGTACCTACACTATGTGAGCAGCTAGATCAATTAGCTCTAATAAAGAAGGATTTCTGGATCCTGTACAGCAGAATGCTGAAGAAAGTGAAGAGGAAAGTATGATAATTCACCCATACTACTCATTTCAAATTTAGATTGCATTAGGTTAGAGAACCTTTTGCATAGATTTGAATCAGTAGAGCCAAAAATAATATCATCTACATATATTTGAACTAGTAAAGTTTGATTATTATGTATCCTGAAAAATAGGGTTTTATCAACTATGTCTCTACAGAACTTGTTCTCCAAAAGAAAACTAGTTAAGGTCTCATATCATGCTCTGGGAGCTTGCTTGAGATAATAGAGAGCTTTATTAAGCTTAAATACATAAGAGGAGTGAGTTGGAGAGATGAAACCTGGTGGTTGTTCCACATAGACTTCTTCTTTGATGTCTCCATTCAAGAATGCACTCTTCATATCCATCAGGTATACTTTGAATTTCTTGAATGAAGCAAAGGCCAGAAAAATCCTGATAGCTTCAAGTCTTGCAACAGGAGCAAAGGTCTGATCATAGTCAATTCCTTCTTCCTGTGAATATCCTTGGGCTACCAATCTTGCTTTGTTTCTGACTATGTTGCCTTGATCATCAATCTTGTTCCAAAAGACCCATTTGGTGCCAATGACTGGATGGCCCTTTGGTCTTGGAACCAAATCCCAAACCTTGTTCCTTTCAAATTGATTGAGCTCCTCTTGCATTGCAAGAATCCAGTTTGGATCTTGTTCTGCATCTTTTATGGTTTGAGGTTCAACCTGGGATAGGAAACAAGTGTGCATCTGATTTTGGTGTAGTTGATGCCTTGTTTGAACACCTGCTGAAATAGCACCAATGACTTGAGATATTGGATGATCTCTAACTGTGATATGATCAGCAGTTGGAGTTGGTTCAGCAATAGTATTCTCTTGGGGAATTTGATCAGCTGTCAATTGATTTGAATTGTCAGCAAGATCTGGATTATCCTCTTCTTCACTGTCTTCAATATTTTGAGTTGATGGAAGTGGAGAATTTTCTTTCTGTAGATCTAGTCCATTTAGCTCTTCACATAGAGCTGGTACCTGCAAGGTATTTTTGGTAGAGGTAGTATTCCTCTCCTCAATTAAGAGTAGATTTGTTGTAAACTATGTATACTTTACTAGAAAGAGAATATCCAAGGAATATGCCTTCAGCAGCTTTTGCTTCAAACTTCCTTAGATACTTTTTGTCATTGTTATGAACATAGCATTTACAGCAAAATATCTTAAAATAGTTAACCTTAGGCTTTTTATTCTTGAGTAATTCATAGGGAGTTTTTCCCTTAAGTTTATGTATCAGGCTTCTATTCAACAAATAATTTGCTGTGTTCACTGCCTCTGCCCAAAAAGAGAGTGGCAAGTTTGCATCAGCAAGCAATGTAGTTGCTGATTCAATTAGGGTTCTATTTTTCCTTTCAGCTACCCCATTTTGTTGAGGAGTTTTAGGAGCAGAGAAACATTGCCTGATCCCTTATTTTCCATAGAATTCTCTCATCAGAAGAGATTCAAACTCAGTGCCATGATCACTTCTGATCAATGCAAATAGAGTAGAGTACTCAATCTTGATGGACCTGAGAAAGTCTGTTAGAACACTGAAGGTGTCAGACTTGTTCCTAAGAAAGAACACCCAAGTGAATCTCGAGAAGTCATCTACAATAACTAGAGAGTAATGCTTCCTTACTAGACTTTGTATTGCAGTAGGTCCAAAATGGTCCAAATGCAGTAAATACAAAATCCTAGGTGAATCACTCTTGGATAAAGATTTAAAACTACTTCTAGTTTGCTTACCTAATTGACAAGCCC
Source organism: Dactylorhiza incarnata (assembly GCA_033032865.1). Taxonomy (NCBI): domain Eukaryota; kingdom Viridiplantae; phylum Streptophyta; class Magnoliopsida; order Asparagales; family Orchidaceae; genus Dactylorhiza; species Dactylorhiza incarnata. Next base: position 21,498,934 of record JAWHQI010000003.1, read on the forward strand.
TGCAGAGTCCTTCCTTCTTGTATGAACCAGAAGGCAGTCCTCTAACAAGATTGTCCTTAGAAAGCTTAGATATTGTTCTAAGGTTAATATGTCCAAGCCTTTTATGCCATAATTCATTTGTTTTACTTATAGAATTGAATAAGCAAATATCAGAATTGGCAGAGTCAAAATTGACTAAATAAATAATTCCATGTCTAATACCAGATAACACATTAATGTTTTTATTATTGGTAATAAGACATAAGGAATGGTTAAAGGTTACCTGATAACCTTCATCACATAACTGGCTTATGCTGATGAGGTTGTGCTTGAGACCATTGACATAAGCTGCCTCCTTGAAGGTAACTGCTCCAACTTTGATCTTCCCATATCCTTTGGTTTGTCCACAGTTGGAGTCTCCAAAGATCACCTTGGGTCCCCGCTTTGCCTTATAGTTGCTCAGGTTGGCCTTGTTTCCTATCATGTGCTTTGAACATCCACTATCCAAATACCATTGTTCATTTTTGCTTGGATAGTCTTGTACCTGCAAAACTAAAAACATTCTAGTTGTTCTTAACCCAGACTACCTTGGTCCTTTTGTCTTTCCACAAAAATCAGAAATGTAAGACATTTCAGGTTGATCCTTGTAGCCTTGTGGATGATATTTCCTAGGAGCAATTATCCACTCAATGAAAGGATTCTTAGTATATTTAGAATAAGAATTCTTCAGATTTTCTGTAAATTTTCTGTTCGACGAACTGGGCTGAGTTCGTCGATCATCGTTCGACGAAGTGATGTGATTTCGTCGGGCGCCGATCAATGGATATATATACTGAAACTCTGAGTTCAGCTTTCGTCGATCTGAGTTCGACGAATTCAAGTGATTTCGTCGAGCTCCATTCGACGAATTCTGCCGAATTCCTTTATTCTTAATATTCTTGCTTGAATTGTTCTTACTAACATCTACAATCTCTTTACTCTTAGCAGAAATGAATTTTATTGGTGTAGAAAGTATGTTCTTCTTAATAAGAGGTGTCTCACTTGATGATGCACCTAAGTCTAGTTTGCTATTGAGCCTGGCATTCACTGTGCTTGTGATGTCCATTAGTTTGATACTTCTCCCATTTAGGGATTCTTCAAATTTCTTAGCCTCAGATAGTTTGTTCTCAATAAGAATAATATGTTCTCTGGAGGCAGCCAATTCTTTCTTAAGAATAGCATTTTCTTTACTTAGTTGGTTCATTTCAGCCAACTTATTTCTGAGAGAGACTATTTCCTTCTCAGATTTGATTAAGTCTAAGCAAAGAACTTTGAATTCAATTGAATTGAAATCAAAATTAGATATTACCTGATCACTGTCATTGTCAGCTTCTGATTTTGATTCTTCTGAATTATGTCCTGAGGCATTGATAGCCATCATGCAGAAGCTTCTTTCTTCTTCATCATCCTCATCATCACTGGAGCTGGATGACGATGCTTTTTCTGACTCACTGCTTGAGTCATAGAAAACCATCAAGCATTGGTCTTTTTCTTTTGATTCTTCTTCATCTTCAGATGAACTGGATGAAGACTCTGAATCAGTTTCACTCCATGATTCTGCTACAAATCCTCTTCCCTTATGCTTGTGTTTGTGGGAGGAAGACATGCTGGAGTGCCTCTTTTCTTCTTTGTCTTTTCTCTTTTTCTTCTTCTGATTCTCTGGACACTCAGGCAGAATGTGTCCAGGTTTCCTGCAGCCAAAACAAATTATTTCTTTAAAATTTGATTTGTCATACCTTGGCTTTTCTCTTGATCTGGAATCCTTCTTTCTGAAGTCCTTCTTAGCCATTTTATAGAATCTCTTGGCTAGTAAGCTCATGAACTCCATATCTCCTGGAGCTTTTCCTTCTTCTTCAGTAGCTTAGCAAGTTATGCTTTTCTCCTTCTTGGATGCTGGAGATGAGGTAGATTGTTTAGCTTCTCTGGATTTTATAAGCTGCTCATAGGATTTGAGTTTGCCTAACAAGATCTCAGTGGAGATCTCATTAAGGCTTCTGGCTTCCTTGATTGGCCAGATCCTAGAGTCCCATGTGCTGTGGAAGCACATTAGGATCTTATCATTAACTTCTGTGATAGAGATCACTTTGTCCAAGGTCTTCAGCTCATTGATTATGAGGCTGGGCCTGTTGTACATATCAGCTGCACTTTCATTTTCTCCCTTCTTGCAGTTCTCATATTGGGAGATTAGGTGAGATCTTCTATCTTTTCTTTCATCTGCCGATCCTTCAACCATATTGTTGAGTGAGATCCAGATTTCCCTTGCTGAAGTGCATTCCACAACCATTTGGAAAATGTCATCTGACATTTTCTGTGCCAATATTTTCAAAGCTTTGACATCTGCACTTCTCTGCTTCTTTTGAGCATCTGTCCACTCAGGTGGTGGAACATCATTGTTGTTAGTTGTGGCTTCAACATTAGTTGTTGTTGTAGGAGCAGGAGGTCCTATCAAAATAACATTAAAAATTTCTTCGTCAATAGAATTCATGTATAATCTAATCCTTGCCTTCCATAGTGCAAACTTATTTAGATTGCACATAGGAGGTCTTGTGCTTGAATATTATTTGTTTTGTGCCATGAGTTTTTAAGCAAAAGAAAACTATAAAATAAATTTAAGATCTAATTGATCTTTTGATTTAGGTGTTAGCTTGTATAAAATCAACCTCACTCTGATACCAATTGAAAGTGAGGTTAGATCTTAGATTTATTCTAGGGGGGGGGGGGGTGAATAGAGTATTAAAAACTTTTCACTTAATTTTATAGCGGAATTAAAATAGTGATACTTATATGTGTATTGCAGAGTGAGTTATAAAATAAAATAAAAACAAAGCACACAACACAGCACAGAAAATAGACACAACACAGAGGACACAAGGATATTTAAAGTAGTTCCCCAATGAACCTGGGTACGTCTACTCTTCTACCAAACTTGGCAGGATTCCACTAGGTTTTTAATCAGGTGCCCTATCACCAAGGGAGTTTTGATCAGGTATCCACACACCAAGTGAGCTTTTGATCAGGTGCTCTAACCAAACCACAGGTTTTTGTTCAGGTGCCCTTTCACCAATGGGTTAACTTTTGAAGGGAGTTAGAACCCTGTACAAGATGGGATAAAGAGGGTTAGATGTTCTTCTCTGTCAATAATCTGAGAGAAGACTCTAGTGGAATGATGTTGTAAAGCTCACCCTGTCTGATTGAAATTGTTGATAGCTTGAGGATGAAGCTTTCTCTTGAAACAGATATCTTCCTTGATCTTCCTGATAGCTGATGAATCTGAGAGACAAAATGTTTCTCAGATTGTTTGTTGCTCTTTGAAGATTTGGAACTTGCAGCAGAAATCTGAGAGAATGATCTTGATGATGTTCTCAGAGAATGAGATGTGCTGCTTGAGGAGGATGATCTTTCTTTTTGACTGAATGAATATTTTTCTCTCGACTGATACTCTGATATTTTCTCTTTTGATACTGATATCTTTCTTCTGGTATCCTAATTCCTTAGAGAGAATGATCATAGATTTGAAATTCAAATCTCTGAATAGGAATAAAATAATCAGCATTAATTATTTCCTTGGAACTGCAACTGATTCAGCAAATCTGATATGCTTTATACCTTTTTCCTTTTCCATGAAATTGTCCTTTTCCAAAATATGTCAACGACTATTTTCTCGGGAAGAGAATGAAAAAGGGAATAAACAAAAGGAAGGATAAAACCTTGTCTTATCTGGAAGAATAAAATCATTGCTGATAGTCGAACTGAGTTATGAGAAAATATAACTGATCTGAATAAACTGAGAGTAAATTCGTCGAGCTGAGATAGAAATTCGTCGATCTGAAAGTTGAGTTCGTCGAACTGAACATCTGATACTGATTCGTCGAACACAGACTGGAATTCGTCGATCATAAGTTAGAGTTCGTTGAAGTGAAGAATAAGCTGGCTGGAGAGCTGAGTTCGTCGAGCTGAGAAGCCTTTTCGTCGAACGCAGAAAGGAGTTCGTCGAACTCAATGTGAAGTTCGTCGAACGCAGAAACTTAGAGATTTCCTAAGTTCTAGCTATTCTATCAGCCTAAAACTATGACCCTTAGACTATACATTGGGGGTCAACTTAGTCCTAGTCAACACATAGTAATCCTAGCCCAAATCAGTAATAGGTTTATTCCAACAGGGTTTTTCCCGAAATGAAGTGTGCTCTAACTGTCGCATAATATTGTATGTCGCTCCTGAGTGAAACCAAGCCTCTTGATGAACCACTTCATCCATGGCATCTTCATGCCTCTAATCGATGGGGGTACACCACGGTCGTATATATAAAATGGGAATAAGATCCCTGAGTATCGAACTCACGTTGAACGCGACAGGGTAGAGTAATATTTTTTGAAAGACTTGATATAGAAGTCTTGGTGGGAATCAATATCTTAATCAGGGGGTTTGCTAGCAACTACTGTAGGAAAAGAAAATTACACTTATATGGTGTGGGCACCCTCGCCACTTCTCTCCTCTGTCGGTCACAAATAACGCATTGCACCTCCGCGGGTTGCCATCCTCCACTTCACACTCACTCTTCACTTTGATCTTGCAAAGCTCAACTCTCACAAGCTCACTTGCTCGCTTCTAACTCAACTAAAATGCAACAAGCAAAGACCACAAAACCACAAAACCATAATCATCACAAGAACACAAAGCAAAAATCACAATATCACTAAACCAAGAACACCACTATGAAGTCCATACCATCCACAACAAAGAGTGAACATTTGATCATCTATGCCCAATGGCTATGGTACATAGATGCTTTAGAGGGCACTTAAATATAGATTACAAATATTCTAAAAGCAAAAGGAAATATACATGTTACTATTCATTGGCACAGACAGAACGAGAGACTCTTCCTCAGATTCGATAGGGAGACCGGCTTGGTCCACCATGTAACATCCCTGGTCTGCAAATAGAATATAACATGGGTCCGGCCGGGATCCCACGACATATAATATCCAAAAAGCCTAAAATGTTAGTAATTGATACAAGAAAACATACTAATACAACTCAGAGTAAACAGAAATGGAAGCTAACCACAAGCCCAAAACAAAGGGGCCAGATTGTCCACAACTAAAAGGAAAACCATACTGAAATGACACGGCCTTAAGGCCTTACATGGCTTTCAATAAAGCATAACAAAAAGGGCTACACGAAAACCCCAAAACAAAGAGAAGACATAAACCAGCTCCTCAATAACCCATGGGCTCCGGCTCACTACACACCAATGCAATCTTCGCCACTTGAAACCAAGAACAAACATGCGGTGCAACAAAGGTCAGCATGGGGCTGACCAACACAACGTAACGACTCCTCCCCCCGACCATCCTAGCGGACTCCGGGGCGAGTACATCGCTCTCCTGCAAGTATGCATGCAAACCAAAATATACAAACAAGAAACAAAGGACTAAGAGGCAGTAGACATGCCAAGCGTCACCTTTCAAAACACCACGCACGTGCCATAAACACAACGAAAATGCACGATCTTAGCTTCAACGCCCAGTAACAGTATGATCGCAACTCGGTCAATCGTAGCGATAGGAAGGACCAAACCTACAAATGTCCTACATAATGGACAGAGGACCGGTTTGGGATAAACGACCTACAACTACCCCTTTGTGAGGTGGCAGAGGACTGGTCAGAAAATATACGACCTACAACTGCCTTTGATATGTCAGAGGGCTGGTCAGAAGACATACGACCTACAACTTCCTTTTTGACGTGGCAGAGGGCTGGTCAGAAGACATACAACCTACAACTGCCTTTGACGTGGAAGAGGACTGGTCAGAAGACATACGACCTACAACTGCCTTTTTGACATGGCCGAGGGCTGGTCAGAAGACATACGACCTACAACTGCCTTTGACGTGGTAGAGGGCTGGTGAGAAGACATACGACCTACAACTGCCTTTGACATGGTAGAGGACTGATCAAAGGGAGCGCAATCTATGCACTGACGGGGATCCACCCGTCCAACAAAACCCCACAAAAACGTCGTTCTACCGGGCCCAACACAGGCCCGACTAGGAACGGGCATTCACGAATAATGCCCATAAATTCCTACAAAACTACGACGAATAGCACGGGACATTCCCGTTCGTGTACCAAGGGCTAATCGCAATGCACATTACATAATCATCACCGATCCAGGCTTACCGCCACGGGTAGGATTCACACAGAATGCCTAAATCCAGACTCGCACGTCGGATCACTAATGCACATTTATGCCGGGGACGGGCACAATCGAACCGGGGGTTCGCAATGAACCGAGGGAAACACACACTGCGTCCATTTGGAGGCGGGTGGCCCTCCTAAGCAAATCAAAAGCAGAAAACAACACCGGGGTCGCAATCCCACGCCCTGGCGGAGTCCCTGCTCTCGTCCGCATAGCGGGAGAGGGACTCTAAGTGCAGTCACACAAACATACGACGTGGTCACAATCTCACGCCCTGGCGGAGTCCCTGTCCTCAACCGAAACGGCGTGAGGGGACTCTCATTGCATAGAACATAATCACAAGCACAAAAACAGAAAATACGGTCCTAAGACCGGGGGAAGAGATCGTTACCCTGGCGCGCGCTGCAGATTCATTGGAACGCGCCCGAATTTGACGGCTAGTGAACGTAGCGGCTGACCACGTATGAAAACTGCTCTCCACGCATCGATTTAAACACCAAATCAACTTTCCACGACGGCACCGACCCTCCTTGGCAACTCTCCTCGAACAAACAAGGATCTCTGTAACACCATCCCTGTTCAGAAGGGGCTCGAGTTTGAGTTGTAGCGAAGACTCAACAAACGGAGAGATCAGGCTCGGCTCCTCCTTCTAGCAGCAGAGCAAGAGAGAGGGAGACCGAGAGGGAGCTCGGCTCCTCCTTCCTACAGCAGAGCAAGAGAGATGGAGAGGGAGAGGGAGATCAGGCTCCTCCTTTTTCTCTGGGCGGCGCTTGCCCTGGCTCCAAGACTACGATGAGAAAGAGAGGCTCGAGAGAGAAGACTTCTCCTGGCCGGCGAGAAGAGGGGAGAGCTCGGGAGAGGAGATCAGGAAAGGGGGGTCGGCTCCCTGTGCGGCGGCCTGTGCGAAAATGAGAGAGGGAGCTCAGGAGAAGAGAGATCGGGGAAAGGGGGGTTGCCGCTGGTTCACGCCAAGTGAGAGGGAGAGATGAATCGAGAGGGGGGTTTAGGTTTTATGGGTTAGGTTAGATTTACTAACCGCAGACCAAGGCTGCTAACCGCACCCCACTTAGCTGTTCGCACACCCAGCTTTCTATTTGCACCCCAAAACTCCTAATCGCAGACCACACCCCAAGTTTGCTAAATATCAAAATATTGGGGGCGTTACAATTCTCTCCTCCTTAAAGAAATTTCGTCCAGAAATTTATTCTTGGCCTCATCCACAAGGAATGCACAAGTCAAAATTTCAAAACTGCATGTGGCTTAAGGACCCACCATGCTTTCGCTGCACTACTTTGAACTACACCTTTACGAGGAAAACCCCATGATTTCAAACACACTGAAATACCAAACTTGGCCACGGATAACATTTGTACGACTTTTTAACCCAGGGGAATCAACCTAGGTTCGGACGTACAAACGTCAACGAACCTTTACATACAATATCACAAGGATCACCCGTCATATTGGTTATAATCGCAAAGCCTTACAAACTCTCATTTTTGTCACTCCATGGTCATTCCATTACGTCGAGAATAGTCACACTCTTCCCAAAATGAGGAACTTCGACCTCTCATAAGAGAATCAAATCACTACATTGATTCCAATTCATTGCAAGTTCACTTACACTCCAAACACGTCAAGACTATGATAATTTTGGAAGTATATCATTGGTAGTAATCATACTAGAACACCACATCTATTCAATACATAAAAACACAACACCACTACTACCATTCACATTTTGTGTAAGCCACACAAAAAAGAGAAATTTATGCCTGAGATATCACAATCTCAACAGGGCATTTTCACTTGGATTCTCTCACTTTCATTCAACGCAAGCAACAAGATCAAACAAATAAACCTTTCTAGAGGTTTCACTACATAGGTCATCACGACCATATAAGTTCACCTATGCGATGATTTCAAGGATGATGTCCTCAAACCATCAATCTCCACCTCACGACGCATATATATTCTCGTATTATCGTGCAGAGGACATACGACTTACAACTGCCTTTGACGTGGTAGAGGGTTGGTTAGAAGACATACGACCTACAACTGCCTTTTTGACGTGGCGGAGGGCTGCTCAGAAGACATATGACCTACAACTGCCTTTGACGTGGCAGAGGGCTGGTCAGAAGACAAACGACCTACAACTGCCTTTAACGTGGCAGAGGACTGATCAAAGGGAGCGCAATCTACACACTGATAGGGATCCACCTGTCCCACAATACACCATAAAATGTCATTCTACCGGGCCCAACACATGCCTGCCTAGGAACGGGGCATTCATGAGTAAACCCCATGAATTCCTACAATATAATTACGAATAGCACGGGACATTCCCGTTCGCGTACCAAGGGATAATCGCAATGCACATCACATAAACATCACCGTTCCGGGCTTACCGCCATGGGTAGGGTTCACACAGCATGCCTAAATCCAGACTCGCACGTCGGATCACTAATGCACATTTATGCTGGGGACGACACGTACAATCGACCCGGGTGTTCACAATGAACCGAGGGAAACACACACCACGTCCAATTGGAGGTGGGTGGCCCTCCTAAGCAAAGAAAACGCAGAAAACTACACCGGGGTCTCAATCCCATGCCCTGGCGGAGTGCCCGCTCTCCACCGCATAGCGGGAGAGGGATTCTACATGCAGCTCACACAAACATACGCCTGGGTCGCAATCCCACGCCCTGGCTGAGTCCCTGTCCTCAATAGAAATGATGTGAGGGGACTCTCATTGCACAGAACATAATCACAAGCACAAAATATAGAAAATACGGTCCTAAGATCGGGGGAAGAAATTGTTACCCTTGGCGCACGCTGCAGATTCATTGGAACGCGCCCGGATTTGACAACTAGCGAACGTAGCGGCTGACCTCGCACGAAAATTGCTTTCCACACGTCCATTTATACTCCAAATCAACTTTCCACGATGGCACCGGCCCTCCTTGGCTACTGCCCTCGAACAAACAAGGATCTCTGCAACACCAGCCCTGTTCAGGAGGGGCTCGGATTTGAGCCATCGTAGAGACTCGGCAAATGGAGAGATCGGGCTCAGCTCCTCCTTCTAGCAGCAGAGCAAGAGATATGGATACCGAGAGGGAGCTCGGCTCCTCCTTCCTGCAGCAGAGCAAGAGAGATGGAGATGGAGAGGGAGATCGGGCTCCTCCTTTTTCTCCGGGCGGTGCTTGCCCTGGCTCCAAGCCTATGACGGGAAAGAGAGGCTCGAGTTAGAAGACTTCTCCTGGCCGGTGAGAGGAGGGGAGAGCTCGGGAGAGGAGATCGAGAAAGGGGGGGTCGGCTCCCTGTGCGAAAACAAGAGAGGGAGCTCGGGAGAGGAGAGATCTGGGAAAGGGGGGTTGCGGATGGTTCACGCCAAGTGAGAGGGAGAGAGGAATCGAGAGGGGGATTTAGGTTTTAAGGGTTAGCTAAAATTTGCTAACAACAGACCAAGGCTGCTAACCGCACCCCTAAAGCTGCTAACCGCACCCCACTCAGCTGTTCGCACACCCAGCTCTCTATTTGCACCCCAAAAACTCCTAATCGCGGACCATGCCCCAAGTTTGCTAAATATAAATATCGGGGGTGTTACACACCATCTCTTCCTACTCCTCATTGTCTGCTTCCACGATACAAGAGATAATTGTCACCTCCGCCTAGTCACATGTTCTCCCTGGTCTGTTCATTTCAACATCAAGTGCTCTGACTTGGAGCTTCAATGGATCCTTGCAAATCTCCTTTTTTTTTACTTTTAGGAATCTTGGGTTGGTAGGAGATGACCTGGGGCAAAGACCTGATGCTCTTGGGCAAAACTAGAGAGAAAACGATGCTCCTGTTGTCTCGATTTGAAAGAAATTTTGAAAGAGACAATTTATAAGCAGGGAATAGAGAAGAATGCGCATGATCGTGCGTGTTGAAAGTGCAATTGAGTATCAGTTGAAGGTGATTAATATAATCAGCCTTGCTTTGATACCAATTGAAGAAGACTTTAGATCTTAATATTACTCTAGAGGGGGGGGGGGGGGGGGGTGAATTGAGTATTAAAACTTTTTACTTAATTTTATAGCGGAATTAAATTAGTGATATATATGTGTATATTGAGTGAGTAATAAAAACAAAGTAAGGAAATCAGTACAACACAACAACACATAAATTCACAAGCACAAAGACACAAGAATTTTATAGTAGTTCCCCAATAAATCTGGTTACGTCTACTCTTCTACCACACTTGGTAGGATCCACTAGGTTTTTGATCAGGTGCCCTATCACCAAGGTTTTTTTGATCAGGTGTCCACACACCAAGGAGCTTTTGATCAGGTGCTCTAACCAAACCACAGGTTTTTGTTCAGGTGCCCTGTCACCAAGAAGTTAACTTTTGAAGGGAGTTAGAACCCTGTACAAGATGGAATAAAGAGGTTAAGAAGTTCTTCTCTGTCAATAATCTGAGAGAAGACTCTAGTGGATTGATGGTGTAAAGCTCCCCCTGTCTGATTGAAATTCTTGACAGCTTGAGGATGGAGCTTTCTCTTGAATGAAAATATCTTCCTTAATAAGCTGATGAATCCGAGAGACAGAAGTTCTTCAGATTATTGTTGCTCTATTGAAGATATGAAACTTGCAGCAGAAAGAATGAGAGAATGATCTTGAAGATGTTCTCAGAAAATGAGATGCTGCTTGAGGAAGATGAACTTTCTTTTTCCTTTCTGAATAATATTTCTCTCAACAGATGCTCTGATATTTTCTATATCTGTGTGTGTCTTCTTTTACTTTTTGGTATACTATGTTTTCTGAAAGAATATGACTGATTTTAATTTCAAAAATCTCTCTGAATAGAAATAGAAAAATCTACATTAAATCTTTCCTTGTAACTTCCACTAATTCAGCAAAACTTAATTCCTTTCCTCTTCAATAATAAATGATATCCTTTTCCAATGAGCCAAACGACTATTTTTCTCGAGAGAAGGAATTGGAAAGGGAATAAAATAATGGAAGGATAAAACTTGTCTTATCTGGAAGAATAACTCCAAATGAAGAATAGAACTGAATATGATAGTTGAACTGAGTTCATAAAAATAGAATAGATGATCTGAATAGAATAGATAAGATTTCGTCAACCTGAAGGAAAAGTTCGTCGAACTGAACATCTGATAAAGATTCGTCGAACACAGACCGGAGTTCGTCGATCTCAATATAGAGTTCGTCGAACTGAAGAATTCGTCGACCGCTGAGCCTGCTAAACCGCCGAGTATTGAAGATTGTCGACCGCAGAGACTGGAGCAAGCCATTTGTCAAATGCAGAGAGGAGGCCGTTCGTCGAACGCAGAGAGCAGTTCGTCGAACCCAGTATTGAGTTCGTCGAACGCAGAAACCTAGAGAAATTCTAAGTTCTAGCTATCTTATCAGCCTAAAGCTATGACCCTTAGACTATACAATGGGGTTCAACTTAATCCTAGTCAACACATAGTAATCCTAGCCCAAATCAGTAATAGGGTTGTTCCAACAATCTCCCCCTATTTGGGTTAGGATACTATTTGACAAATTTCAACTAATAAACAAAAGAAAAACATCAGAGCAAAAATATATCTGACAGAATGAGAAACTGATGAGTCCCAATTATATACACATATATGGACTCATCTGGGCCGTTTTTCTAGTCTTTCCACTGCACTTTAGCCTTGTTTTAGCTCATATTTGTCATTCTATGCTAGGTGCACTTCTTGGCCTAATTTGGTGTGTTTTATGTTTATTCTCTTTTGATAGCCTTATCGTATTGTTGAGTGCCACTTTCAGTGGCCTGATTAGCATTTATGTAGGAACAGGAGTCGTGCAGGTGTTCCCGGTACAATTCTGTACAGGAACACTGCGCACGATCACTGGTTCTATTACGCACAATCACTGGTCGTGCGCCGCTGATCGTGCGCACTTAACCCCCATTTTATGAGTTCTGTCTCGACCAGTGCGCACGACCACTTACGATAGTGCGCACGACCACTGGTCGTGCGCCACTGGTCGTGCGAACATTATTTTTTATAAATTTCTTACATTGCAGGCTCTGCCCAGGCAGGCGCACGATCACAGGATTCTAGTGCGCACGACCACTGTTCGTGCGCCACCGATCGTGCGCACTATTTATTCCAGCGCCTATTTAAAGACCTGCTCACGAATTAGGTCGGGGAGTTGATTCCAGTCCGCCGTTTTCTCGCTCCAGAGCCCCGATTTCGCCCCTCCATCGCCGCCCACCATCTGGAGTTGCTCCAGGCTTGTTCTTCACGCCATTCTTGAGCCGGAGCTTCCTCTTGGCCTCCTCCTTCATCCTAGCGCTTCAAAGGAAGATCTAGCCTCCATCGCCATCAAGCAAGAGGAAGTTTGCAACCTCTACCGGATTGTGACACGAAGAAGACGGGCTCATTGGAGAGTAGTGACAGCTCTCTCTACCCCGGACGTAGTTGCGGACCGAGCTTGGACGCGGATTGACAACCCGACGATTCCAACCGTGAATCTACAATGAGACTTCGGATTCGGTGGATTTCTTGCCTCGTTCTTCTCTTATTGATGTGTTTGTAGCTAGATCCCTCATGTATGGATGATGAACACTATGAATCGTGCTTGTAATCTTAATTTCATGTCTATGTGAAGTTATATTTTGTTCATATGTGTACGAGGTGCGCCACCATCCATCCTCCATCCCGTCGTCACGTTCGTGTGCCGCACTAGCAATTGCTAGTGGCATGCTTGTCGAGGAGGTGCTTGCGACCCTCATCCGTATGCCTACTCTTCCATCCACCTAGCGAAGCGTGGCATAGCGGCCCGTGTAATCCATTCCGACTCCGCCGGTGCGTACCATTCCATCTGCTTGCCTACTCTTCCATCCGCCTAGCGAAGCGTGGCATAGCGGCCCATGTAATCCATTCGCCCAACGAAGCAGTGCGCTCAAGGCCTGCACAGTTCGACTCCGCTTGCCTACTCGTCCATCCGCCCTTGCGACGCAGTGCGCTCAAGGCCTGCCTAGTCTCCATCCCGCCAAGCGAAGCACTACACAGCGGCATTGCATAGGAGTAGTTGTAGTTGTCTTCTTTTATTTTCCAAAAGCCAAATCACCCCGTTTCCGCATTCCATCCGACTCAAGGACTTCGATCTCAAGTCCTTCCTCGAACGTTAACTCCACCTTACTGTGTTCCTTGAGAGATTCGATACTCGGGGATTACTCCTCGTTTTATATTACTTGAACGATCGGTACACTGCCGTTTCGTGCCGCAGTCTTGCTACCGCCTATAGCGGTGTGCTAAGATCTGCGCCATCAAGTTTTTGGCGTCGTTGCCGGGGAACACGGTCGTGTGAGTTTCTTGAGAGGTAGATGAGAGATTATAGTTCTTTTTCGCTTGTATATCCAATTTTCTACTTTGATTTTGTCTTAAAAAAATTTTAGCTCTTAATTTTCTGTGCTCTGTTATTTTTTTTTCTAGTTTTAACTTTTCTAAAGCAGGTTTCCAGATTTATTTTGTGTGTGTAGTATTATTTTGCAAAGAATCTTTATTTTCTGTTTATCCACATATTTCTGTGATGTATTCTGAAGCCGAGTGTCGTCTTTATGACACTTTGCGTCGATACATCGACGCCATGACTGCTTTAAACGATGAGCATTGTATTAGGTGCTTGCTATGTCAAGGTTTAGGTCATATGGTGAAGGATTGCCCTCGTCTATGTGATCCTTCCCCCTCTGAAGACGTGTACGCAGCATCCCCCCGTTTACGGGAGACTACTGCGGACAAGCCCACCAGAGTGTTGCCTAGCCCCTACACTGACATCGCACATCATGCTTGATCTTTGCCCTTGGAGATTACTGAGGAATCTCTCGCCGCGTACAGCTCTTTCATGGGTCCCTCAATCCCCTTTTATGAGCTTCCCTTGAGTGACGATGTACACTCATTCAATGGTCAACAGGGACAAGATTGGGAACTCATGGATGCACCAGTATGGTGTGCAGATTCTGGTTCTTCCTGCGGGGAGGCGTCTGTGGATATTTTCGCGGAGGCGACTGCTCATTTATTTTCTGATCATGAGAGCATTCCGGTTCCTCCGCATTCCTTGCAAAATTCATCTACTTCTATCTTTAGTGAGTCGGCTGATGATGTCGTGCGGGTGGTTTATTCGGAGCCTGAGGTTGCGCCAAAGTGGGATGAGGATTTCATTCTCTCTGATGGGGAGTGTGATACCTTTGAACACGATGACGCACCGCGGTGGGATGAGGAGGATTCTCTTTCCGAGGAGGAGGTATTTACTTACCTCTTGGATGGGGACATCCAGCTCACCACCGAGGACCCCGAGCTCCTGGGTTCCCCTCGTTACGACCCATATGATACCGACAGTGATCTGTGCTTGGATCCTGCCAGGAGTGAAACCGGGATCACTCCTCCGTTGTTTGATTCTTTTAGTTCTTCGTCCATTTTATTTCCTAATCAACCTTCTTTTAATGTTGATATTGATAAGTTCATCCTTCCTGCTTCCCCGCCTGCTTTAATGTCTGATATTTCATTTATCCCTCTGCAGATGCTAGAATTTATAGACCCATTCTTGGGTAATTTTGAGAGGCAGTCTTGGCAGGGAAAGCAGTTGGCAATGATGAATTCAATCGTCTATTCCACTTCATCATCATTGCCTGCTTTTTCCTTGAAAGACTCGGTGCAGGGAGGAAAGCGTTACTTCATCCATGACCGCAAGTTGGAGGAGAGGAAGAGGATGAAGAAGGACGAAATATGGAGATGGAAAGCTCCTGATCCTCTTGACTGCTGTTGCTGGGTCTTCGGGCCCATCTCTTTTATTCTTAGTTACCATTTTAAATCAACTTATAGTTGATCATTTTGAGGCATGTAATATTTAGGATTTACCATCTTTTGCTCTATGCTTAGACTATTATTAAAACTGCTTAATACAGGTATTAAGTCCAGCTTAAGGACGGTAAACAAAAGCGCTGCTGGGAGACAACCCAAGTTTTTGTTGCTAACCTGTTAATAGTTTAGTTTTATATATTTTTGCTTGGATCCTTTTTGCCTGCAGGTGTGCGACAATTTCTTTTGGTGGCGGACTTGGATTCCCTTCGCAGTATTAACGCCAATCTTCTGGTATGCTCATATCTGAGCATATGTACCCTCTTCCTCAACATTTCTTTATTCTCATTGTCATAATTCATGTGATTGTCCAATTCAAGTCTGGGGGGGGGGGGGGGGGGAGTGTACCGAGTGTTCACTGCACGTGCACTAGTGCTTAGCATGCTAGAAGTATTTTATTTTCAGTTTTATGATTTCTTTACTTTCTCCGCACACCACTGCACCCACTTTAGCGCGCACTCACTTGTTTGTGTGCTTCCGTTCACACTTATCTTGGTTTGGAATGTGAAATAGGATGTTAGCTTAGGAATTGCAAATCGGAGTGCGATGTTGACTCTTGTAGTGCTCTAGTCGCATATTCCTTGCTTGCATAGAAATTTGAGTAGAATTAGATTGTCTCTATACTTTTAATTTACAATTAGTGTTCTTGCGTAGTTTTTGATTTATGTTACTCATTTGGTGAATGTAACCAAAATTTGCGGTAGCACGGTGTTGTGTGTAAGCAAGCGCTACTTGTGGGTTGCTCGAGTCGGAAGGAAGGTTTACCTTTCTCGTGGGCTAAGAACTTGCCCCAAGCGACTCTTGAAGCATGGGCGAGAGCAACTCATTTTGTTAAATGTGATGTAGGCCATTTTTGGCTAGTTTGAGCCTTGTTTTCCATGACCTATGCATTCACCTTTGCAAGCCAAGTTTGTGCCTACCCTTCTTTTGTTTCAGCTCTTCTTTTTAATCACCAAAGCGTGAAGCTTATCCTATTATCGCAGCCAAGTAGTGAGTTAACTGAAATTACCTTTCATATTTGGATGTGATGTATGGAAATTTTTGTGATGTGAAGAAAAAGTGTATTGTGTGCTGAACATATTGTTGTAAACCAACCGGGGGATAAATGAAAAAAAAATGAAGTTAAAAGAAAAAATCTGTAAAGAATAAAAATGACAAGAAATCCCCTTGGGCGTAATAGAAAAATTTAGTTGGTATTTGTTTGGAGTAGGCTGTGTACACACCCGTTTTTCAAGCTAAGTCTGGGGGTGTGGTACACTAACGCTGTTTTGGGCTTGTTCAGGGTAAGCATTTCGATGTTGCTCATTTGGGTTGCGTAGCCGTTTCGTTTATCATTGAATATCATACCGTAACCTAAGCCCAATTATAACCCGAAGTCCTATTGATTTAACTTCTGAGTTTGCTAGTGCCGTGGAGAGAGTGTAACCGGGCAAGCTTATGGTTCTTGTCGTTGATGGATTTCAGCGGAGTTATTCCCGAATTCCGGTCTTTAGCAACACCCTCCTGAGTGGCTTGTTTATTTTCACATCGGGCACGACCGCACAAATTCTTCATGATTCACCATCTGAGTACAAATAAATCTCTATTTACGCATGTATACTTTTGTAAATTAATTAGTATAGCTAGAATCTTCTTTTACAGAATTTCTATTTGCATGGGTATGATACTTCGCATCTGACTCTTTATTTGCAATTCTCTACGCTAACCACCATTTTCCCTACTCCGCCGGATTTGTTTGCTCGGGACGCACAAACAGTTAAGTCTGGGGGTGTGAGGAGTCCCAATTATATACACATATATGGACTCATCTGGGCCGTTTTTCTAGTCTTTCCACTGCACTTTAGCCTTGTTTTAGCTCATATTTGTCATTCTATGCTAGGTGCACTTCTTGACCTAATTTGATGTGTTTTATGTTTATTCTCTTTTGATAGCCTTATCGTATTGTTGAGTACCACTTTCAGTGGACTGATTAGCATTTCTGTAGGAACAGGAGTCGTGCAGGTGTTCCTGGTACAATTCTGTACAGGAACACTACGCACGATCACTGGTTCTATTGCGCATGATCACTGGTAGTGCGCCGCTGATCGTGTGCACTTAACCCCCATTTTATGAGTTCTGTCTCGACCAGTGCGCACGACCACTTACGATAGTGCGCACGACCACTGGTCATGCGCCACTGGTCGTGCGAACATTATATTTTATAAATTTCTTACATTGCAGGCTTTGCCCAGAAAGGTGCACGATCACAGGATTCTAGTGCGCACGACCACTGGTCGTGCGCCACCGATTGTGCGCACTGTTTATTCCAGCGCCTATTTAAAGACCTGCTCGCGAATTAGGTCGGGGAGTTGATTCCAGTCCGCCATTTTCTCGCTCCAGAGCACCGATTTCTCCCCTCCATCGCCGCCCACCATCTGGAGTTGCTCCGGGCTTGTTCTTCACGCCAATCTTGAGCCGGAGCTTCCTCTCGGCCTCCTTTTTCATCCTAGCGCTTCAAAGGAAGATCTAGCCGCCATCGCCATCAAGCAAGAGGAAGTTTGCAACCTCTACCGGATCGTGACACGAAGAAGACGGGCTCATTGTGATGCCGCACCACTTCCCCCACATGTGGATGACTTGGAGATGTTACAACACAAGGACTTTCGGTGCCCCGGAAGTCAACATTATAACCTCCGCCCGCGTCGCGCAAAGGATGCTTAAAGCCTTTTTATTATCTTGCTTTAGTTTTATATTTATTTCCGTCCTTTTAAAATTGTAATATTTTAATTCCGGCATGTTTCTTATTTTGGGTGTGCTAATAGACATTTTATGTGGTGTGCATTTAACCATCCGGGTTGATGAGATTTCATCTCAATTTTGGATGGTTGGATGGTGTTTGTAAACTCCTATTTAAAGGAGCCTTTTATGAGAAATGAATAGATTAGATTGAACCCTAAAAGCTTCCCCCCTAAGGAGGAATTTCGGCCAAGCCTTGCTCCTAGCCGCCGCCCCCCTTGTCTCCCCTCTCTTCTCCATTTTCGGCCCCCCCTTCTTGGGTGTTCCGGCGTGGTTTCTTGGTGCGACTCCAAGGAGGAAGGAAGGCAGCCCCTCAGTGTGACTCCGAAGGATCCATACGGTACGACGCCGGTGGAAAACGTGGAGAGAGTGATTCTCCCACAATTATCAAGAGTGTTTTCATTTTCTGGGTTGGGTAATCTCTAAAACCTTCAAGAGCTTCTTTTCTTTAGTTTGTGGAGGAAGAACCATCGTGTTCTCCGCGATTTTGAATATCGATTGTTGGTATTTTTCTGAACTTGAGATCGCTTTCCCGCGTTCTTCGTGTCCGGACCGTGTGGGTCTCGTTTGCTTGAACGGATCTTGGCCTATAGCCTTGGTTTTGTTCTCTAAAAGAGTAGCAATCTTTGTGTTGATTTGGGAACTATGTCGACTCTCTTTTGACCGCTGTTTTAGAGTCGATCGTTCTTCTTTTTAGTTTGATATTGTGATGCGAATGGCAACGTATGCGAGCGATAGAATGCTTGTGTATGTGCGGTAGTTCATCGTGTGATCGAGGCGAGTTGGAGTGTAGTCCGTGTAGATCTCTATTAGGAGACGCCGCTGCATCAATTTGGTATCAAAGCGAGGTTGTTCACAGGTATAATGCTCCAGTGCCCCTTAACTTGGTCCCACTACCACCGTCGTATAAGGCCAGTCAATTCGCACAATCTTTTGCCCAACACATTCATGATCTACATGCATATATTCGGGCGACCTTGACCTCTCAATATGACGCCTATCAAACACATGCAAACCAACATAGGAGAGCATCAAACTTTAAAGTCGGCGACCAAGTTTTAGTCCGCTTAGTTCCCGAACGAATGCCATCCGGCACCGTTAAGAAATTAGCACCGAGGCGAGCCATCCCGTTCCGGATTTTGAAGAAAATAGGAGAGAATGCTTTTGTTTTGGATTTTCCTTCTGATTGGGGTGTCTCACCCATTTTCAACGTTTCGGATTTGACGATGTTTGTTCCGCCTCCACAAGAGTTGTCTTCTATGTCGTCTTCTCCTTCCACAAATGATTCTAATGGGTTGGGGAGTGGTAGGTCGGATGATCACTCTTCCATGCTTTCCACAGGTATACCGCCGGATGGTGAGTCACATCTTATTCCTAATGCTGACATGTTTCCAAGGTTTCCCAAAACCTTTTCTAGCCCTGACAGGATATTGGACATGGAGCCCGTTACTACTACTGATGGTGATACTCGCCGCTTCCTCATTCGATGGCGGGATCGTCCACCTTCCGATGACTCTTGGGTGCTTGAGTCCGAGCTTCAAAGACTAGATGCCGCTCTTCTCCACCGTTTCCTCTTGGACCACGCATCGGTGATACGTGAAGTTGAGGGGGGGGGGGGGGGGGGGGGGGGAGGATTGATGCCGCACCGCTTCCCCCACATGTGGATGACTTGGAGATGTTACAACACAAGGACTTTCGGCGCCCCGGAAGTCAACATTATAACCTCCGCCCGCGTTGCGCAAAGGATGCTTAAAGCCTTTTTATTATCTTGCTTTAGTTTTATATTTATTTCCGTCCTTTTAAAATTGTAATATTTTAATTCCGGCATGTTTCTTATTTTGGGTGTGCTAATAGACATTTTATGTGGTGTGCATTTAACCATCCGGGTTGATGAGATTTCATCTCAATTTTGGATGGTTGGATGGTGTTTGTAAACTCCTATTTAAAGGAGCCTTTTATGAGAAATGAATAGATTAGATTGAACCCTAAAAGCTTCCCCCCTAAGGAGGAATTTCGGCCAAGCCTTGCTCCAAGCCGCCGCCCCCCCCCTTGTCTCCCCTCTCTTCTCCATTTTCGGCCCCCCCTTCTTGGGTGTTCCGGCATGGTTTCTTGGTGCGACTCCAAGGAGGAAGGAAGGCAGCCCCTCGGTGTGACTCCGAAGGATCCATACGGTGCGTCGCCGGTGGAAAACGTGGAGAGAGTGATTCTCCCACAGTTATCAAGAGTGTTTTCATTTTCTGGGTTGGGTAATCTCTAAAACCTTCAAGAGCTTCTTTTCTTTAGTTTGTGGAGGAAGAACCATCGTGTTCTCCGCGATTTTGAATATCGATCGTTGGTATTTTTCTGAACTTGAGATCGCTTTCCCGCGTTCTTCATGTCCGGACCGTGTGGGTCTCGTTTGCTTGAACGGATCTTGGCCTATAGCCTTGGTTTTGTTCTCTAAAAGAGTAGCAATCTTCGTGTTGATTTGGGAACTATGTCGACTCTCTTTTGACCGCTGTTTTAGAGTCGATCGTTCTTCTTTTTAGTTTGATATTGTGATGCGAATGGCAACGTATGTGAGCGATAGAATGCTTGTGTATGTGCGGTAGTTCATCGTGTGATCGAGGCGAGTTGGAGTGTAGTCCGTGTAGATCTCTATTAGGAGACGCCGCTGCATCACATTGGAGAGTAGTGACAGCTCTCTCTACCCCGGACGTAGTTACGGACCGAGCTTGGACGCAGATTGACAACCCGGCGATTCCAACCGTGAATCTACAATGAGACTTCGGATTCGGTCGATTTCTTGCCTCGTTCTTCTCTTATTGATGTGTTTGTAGCTAGATCTCTCATGTATGGATGATGAAACTATGAATCGTGCTTGTAATCTTAATTTCATGTCCATGTGAAGTTATATTTTGTTCATATGTGTACGAGGTGCGCCACCATCCATCCTCCATCCCGCCATCACGTTCGTGTGCCGCACTAGAAATTGCTAGTGGCGTGCTTGTCGGCGAGGTGCTTGCGACCCTCATCCGTATGCCTACTCTTCCATCCGCCTAGCGAAGCGTGGCATAGCGGCCCGTGTAATCCATTCCGACTCCGCCGGTGCGAACCATTCCATCCGCTTGCCTACTCTTCCATCCGCCTAGTGAAGCGTGGCATAGCGGCCCGTGTAATCCATTCGCCCAACGAAGCAGTGCGCTCAAGGCCTGCACAGTTCGACTCCGCTTGCCTACTCGTCCATCCGCCCTTGCGACGCAGCGCGCTCAAGGCCTGCCTAGTCTCCATCCCGCCAAGCGAAGCACTGCATAGCGGCATTGCATAGGAGTAGTTGTAGTTGTCTTCTTTTATTTTCCAAAAGCCAAATCACCCCGTTTCCGCATTCCATCCGACTCAAGGACTTCGATCTCAAGTCCTTCCTCGAACGTTAACTCCACCTTACTGTGTTCCTTGAGAGATTCGATACTCGGGGATTACTCCTCGTTTTATATTCCTTGAACGATTGGTACACTGCCGTTTTGTGCCGCAGTCTTGCTACCGCCTATAGCGGTGTGCTAAGATCTGCGCCATCAGAAACCATTTCAGCAGATAAAATAAGTAGTGCTCTGAGTTTAACAATATTACAATAAAACAGAAATAACAACAAAACCAAATAGTTTAAAACCTTTTACTTCTTTGTTGAGGGAGGCTTGAAAATAATTTGTTTGTTTGGATTTTTTGATTCTCTCTTACTCATATACAAATCCTGACCTCCCAGAATGGTTTGAGATTTGGCTTGAGGAACCACAGCTTCTGGGTTCTTTTCTAAGTACTCTTCAGCATTGAATACATTTCTGGATTTGTACATTTCAAATTCTTTCTTTCTGAATTCTGACATGGTTGAAAATTTGGAGAAATCTTTGCCTTCAGCTTTTGCTTTGTTGATCTGGGCTACTGCAATGGATTCTTTGAATCTTGCCATTTGAGCTGTCCTTTCTTCTTCTGGATTGGGAGAAGAAAGGCTATACTCAGAAATATTGTCTTACACAAAAGAAAGATTTTGAGGATTTTTGTTTCTGCGAGAAGAGCCATCAGAGATATGATACATATATTCTGAAGATATTAATCTTGAGGAGCCTGAGGGAGGTCTTGAAGACCTAGAACTTTGAGAACCACTAGAACTAGCTGGTCTCTTCGATTGCTGGGAAGAGTATCTTTGAGAGGAAGAAGAGAACTTTGCAGAGCTAGCTGCACCTGCTGCTGGAGGAGGAGGAGGAGGGTTATACTTGACAGGCTTGTCAGAGTAATAACTAGTCTTCTTCATTTTCTTTCTTCTGTTTGCTTCATTTCTTGAAATCTTCATCCAAGCAGGAGAGTCCCTGGTGAGAGTGATGTTATGCAAAATATAGTAGGGAATGTCATTGTTGGGATTTGGAGGCTTAGGAGTATCCTTTGACATATGCTTAGCTTTCCTTTTCTTTGATGATCTATCATCAGAATCATCATCATCACTGTCATCATCATCGCTATCATTAGATGATGGAGGATTATCGTAAATGTTATCAATCAATTTCAGGGCTTTAGAAATAGCTTTATCAGCATTAACATTTTCAACATGAACTGGAGCTGGAGGAGCTGGACTTTCTTCAATCACTGGAACTTGAACTGGAACTTCAAAACACTTGAGAATTTCTTCAATATAGCCTTATCAATAGGAGCAGTATAAGGAAAAATTGCCTTTGAATAACCTTGATACTCTGGCAAATATCTGAAAACTCTATTGAACTTGGAAAGCAAACAAATAATATTTATAGATGGATTAATAGAAATATTATTTATTTCTTCTATTGCTGGAAGAACTGAGTCTGTCATCTCTGAATCCGCCTGAATAGAAATTTCTTCAAACATAACTGCATCTGCACTGAAAGCTATAGGATCTGGAGCTTCTTCATTAGACATCTCCCCCTGCCTAGTGTCTGGAACTCCTGAAGCTAGGCCCCTAGAATAAGGGACATAATAGGAGGGTGAAGGGAAGGAAGCTATTTTGGCAGACAGATTAACAAGAGCTTGAAGAACTGGAGCAAGTTTTACATCCAGTAGATCATTTAGCCTTGGAGCAAGGTGTTGATAGATTTGGTCAGCAACAGATGAAAATTCAATATAGACAAAGTTTTGATTAGAGTTAGAAGATGATGGAAGGGAGTATGGGAAAGATATGTTAGTAACATGAGCTATGGGTGGATGAGAGTGAATAGGGCAATGAGGGTGGATAGGTGATTGAGGATGAATAGGTGAGTGAGGTGGAGAGATATCTTGAGGGATAATGGGTGTAGGAGATTGGGGAAGGGTTGGTGATTGAGAATCAATGTTGATGGGAGAATGAATGTCATTGAAAGATGAAGGCTCTTCAGATGGGTGAGTCTGAAGAATAGAAGAAGATGGCAATGAGGATGAAGGGATAATGGGAGAGTTGGGAGGAGGAATTTCTTCAGAAGAAGTATTAGGTTGAGAAGGGAGAGGAGGAGGAGAAACAACAGGAGAGACTTCTGGAAGGGTTAGGGGAGTGACTTGCACAGTCCTGGTGCCTTCTGAAGTTGTATCTGATGATTCTGCTCTTGGAGTCCTTTTTGGGATAATCCTTTCCCATCTTCCAAACAAAGCTGAGGTCAGCCTTTTACTAGCATTGATAAAAATTTTAGGAGAGACCAAAAGGTCTTGATGCCTTTCCTGAAGAAATATTCCCAAAATCCTGCCATAACCAATATTTATCTTGCTTATTTTCTTCTTGATTGATTCAAAAATGACCAGTCCCCAATTGATTTTCTTCTTCTCTACCAAGGTCACCATCACAAGAAATTGATGCCTTGTTATGTAGTCATGGGCAGAAGTTTTCCCTAGCAAAACCTTGCCTACTACATCAGCTAAAAACTTGTATTCCACATATAAGTTTTTCTTTAAAAGGTGGTTAGGGTTTCCGCTGGAATAACCCATCTTAACCAAAGCATTGTCGAATTCAGAAGAAGATATGTCCAAATCATCATCACCATTTACTAGACCAAAAACTTCAGATAATGTTACTGGGGTTAGAAGAACCTGGTTTCCTGATATTGTTCCTGATAATGTATTATCCTCTGGCTTGACTGTATAAGTCCATTCCTTGATTTCAGTCACTGGTAGTTTGACTCTGGTTGTCATGATCTTCTTAAGTTGTTGTTCTTCAAACAAGTGAAGAATATCCTGGAAGACTTGATCAGAATGCTCAAACGACTTGAAATCAATGTCAAATCCAGCGTCAAACTTTATTGAAGAAAGCACTGCTTGAGAGATCGCCATTGTTACCTGCAAAAGAGAGACCGATCAAGTGCAAAGGGGAACTAGAGGGAAAGAGCAAGTTCTATAGGCGCAAAGATGAATTAGGATAAAAGCATTGATTTTATAAAGAGATCGGAGAAGGGCGCACACATTCGTAGAACGGGGTTCGGCTAAACCTAATAGAATCAGAAGTCGAAAAGACTTAGGGCTTCATCTGACTTCATTCGACAAAATAATAATTTTCATCGATCTCCGTTCGACGATCGCGCTTGTCTTTATCGATCCTGACTTATTAAGTATCGTCGATCTCCGTTCGAGGAACGATAGCATTTCGTTGTTCTCCGTTCGACGAAATGAGGGGATAAATAAAAAATTTAATTTTTATCAGATTGAATCTCCATCTATCATTCCTAGCCGATTTATAAAGAAAATATGTTTTTTTCATCCAAGGGTTTGGTGAAAATATCAGCTCTTTGCAAATCAGTAGAGATGAATTGTAGGAAAATTTTATTTTTATCCACATTATCTCTAATAAAGTGGTGCCTAATTTCTATGTGTTTAGTCCTACTATGGAGAACTGGATTTTGTGTTATAGATACTGCACTAGTATTGTCACAAAATATAATTGAATTATTTAAGTTGACACCATAGTCTAGGAGCTGATTTTTTATCCACAATATCTGTAAGCAGCAACTGCCTGCAGCTATGTATTCCGCTTCAGCTGTTGATGTGGACACAAATGTTTGTTTCTTACAAAACTAAGACACAAGACTATCACCAAGAAACTGGCAAGTTCCTGATGTTCTTCTCCTGTCTACTCTGCATCCAGCATAATCAGAATCTGAGAATCCAGTTAATTCAAATTCTGATGCTGTTGGATACCAGAGTCCTAGATTAGGACAACCCTTAATATATCTAAAAATTCTTTTTAATAAAATTAGGTGAGATTCTTTGGGGTTAACTTGAAACCTAGCACAAATACAGGTAGCAAATATTATATCATGCCTACTTGCTGTTAAATAAAGTAATGAGCCAACAATTGCTCTAGATACATTTTGATCAACAGGTTTCCCTAATTCATAATTATCAACAACAACATTTGAGTGCATGGGTGTTTTCATGGTGGAAGCATCAGACATACCAAACCTTTTCACTAATTCCTTAACATACTTGGATTGTGATATGAATATGCCATTTGTAGTTTGTTTCACTTGCAGACCAAGGAAGTATGATAATTCACCCATACCACTCATTTCAAATTTTGATTGCATTAGATTAGAAAATCTTTTGCATAAATTTGAATCAGTAGAGCCAAAACTAATATCATCTACATATATTTGAACTAGTAGAGATTGATTTTTATGTATCCCGAAAAATAGGTTTTTATCAACTATGCCTCTACAAAACTTATTTTCCAAACGAAAATTAGCTAAGGTCTCATACCATGCTCTGGGAGCTTGTTTGAGACCATAGAGAGCTTTATTTAGCTTAAATACATAGGAGGAGTGAGTTGGAGAGATGAAACCTATTGGTTGTTCCACATAGACTTCTTCTTTGATGTCTCTATTAAGAAATGCACTCTTCACATCCATTTGATATACCTTGAATTTCTTGAATGCAGCAAAGGCCAGAAAGATCCTTATAGCTTCAAGTCTTGCAATAGGAGCAAAGGTCTGATCATAGTCTATGCCTTCTTCCTGTGAATATCCTTGAGCTACCAATCTTGCTTTGTTTCTGACTATGTTGCCTTGATCATCAAGCTTGTTCCTTAAGACCCATTTGGTGCCAATAACTGGATGGCCTTTTGGTCTTGGAACCAAATCCCAAACCTTGTTCCTTTCAAATTGGTTGAGCTCCTCTTGCATTGCAAGAATCCAGTTTGGATCCTGTTCTGCATCTTTTATGGTTTGAGGTTCAACTTGTGATAGGAAACACGTGTGCATCTGATTTTGGTGTAGTTGATGCCTTATTTGAACACCTGCTGAAATATCTCCAATCACTTGGGATATTGGATGATCTCTAACTGTGATGTGGTCAACAGTTGGAGTTGGTTCAGCAATGATATCCACTTGGGGAATTTTTTCAGCTATCACTTGATTTGAGCTGTCAGCAAGATCTGGATGATCATCTTCTTCACTGTCTTCAAGATTTTGTGTTGATGGAAGTAAAGATTCTTCTTTCTGTAGATTTAATCCATTTATCTCTTCACATAGAGCTGGTACCTGTAAAATATTTTTGGTAGAGGTGGTGTTCCTCTTCTCAATTAACATTTTAGTCTCATCAAAGGATACATGCATGGAGTCTTCTATCTTAAGAGTATATTTGTTGTAGACTCTATATGCCTTACTAGAAAGAGAATATCCAAGGAAAATGCCTTCAACAGCTTTTGCTTCAAACTTCCTGAGATACTTCTTGTCATTGTTATGCACATAGCATTTACATCCAAATATCTTAAAATAGTTGACCTTAGGCCTTTTATTCTTATGTAATTCATAGGGAGTCTTGCCATTAAGTTTATGTATCAGGCTTCTATTCAACAGATAATTTGTTGTGCTCACTGCCTCTGCCCAAAAAGAGAGTGGCAAGTTTGCATCAGCAAGTAATGTAGTTGCTGATTCAATAAGGGTTCTATTTTTCCTTTCTGCTACCCCATTTTGTTGAGGAGTTCTAGGGGCAGAGAAACATTGTCTGATCCCTTCTTTTCCACAAAATTCTCTCATCAGAAGAGACTCAAACTCAGTGCCATGATCACTTCTTATCAATGCAACTACAGTAGAGTACTCAATCTTGATGGACCTGAGAAAGTCTGTCAGAACACTGAAGGTGTCAGACTTGTTCCTAAGAAAGAACACCCAAGTGAATCTTGAGAAGTCATCTAAAATCACTAAAGAGTAATTCTTCCCCCCTAAGCTTTGTATTGCAGTAGGTCCGAAAAGGTCTAAGTGCAATAAATACAAAATCCTAGGTGAATCACTCTTGGATAAAGACTTAAAACTACTTCTAGTTTGCTTACCTAATTGACAAGCCCTGCAAAGTCCTTCCTTCTTGTATGAACCAGATGGGAGTCCTCTAACAAGATTGTCCTTAGAAAGCTTAGATATAGTTGTAAGGTTAATATGTCCAAGCCTTTTATGCCATAATTTATTAGTTTTACTTATAGAAATGAATAAGCAAATATCAGAATTGGCAGAATCAAAATTGACTAAATAAATATTTCCATGTCTAATACCAGATAACACATTAATGTTTTTATTATTGGTAATAAGACATAAGGAATGATTGAATGTTATCTGATAACCTTCATCACATAGCTGGCTTATGCTGATGAGGTTGTGCTTCAGACCCTTGACATAGGCTACTTCCTTGAAGGTTACTGCTCCAACTTTGATTTGACCATAGCCTTTGGTTTGTCCACAGTTGGAGTCTCCAAAGATTACCTTGGGTCCAAGCTTTGCCTTGTAGTTGTTCAGGTTGGCCTTGTTTCCTGTCATGTGCTTTGAACATCCACTATCCAACTACCATTGTTCATTCTTGCTTGGATAGCTGTGTACCTGCACAACAGAAAAAATAAACTAGTTGTTTTTGACCCAGACTACCTTGGGTCATTTTATATTACCACAAAACTCTAAAATAAAAGACATTTCAGGCTGATCCTTATAACCTTTTGGATGATATCCCCTTGAAGGAATTATCCATTCAGTGAAAGGATTGTAAGTATGTGAAGAAAAAGAATTCTTTAAATTTTCTGTTCGACGAACTGGGCTGAGTTCGTCGATCGTCGTTCAACGAAGGGATGTGATTTCGTCGAGTGCCGTTCGAATAATGACTATACAAAAAATCTGTCTTCAGAGATCGTCGATCTCCGTTCGATGAATTTGTCTGATTTCGTCGAGCTCCATTCAACGAATTCTGCTGAATTCCCTTATTCTTGACAGCCTTGCTTGAAATGTTTTTATTTACATCTACAACCTCTTTGCTTTTAGCAGAAATAAAATTTATAGGTGTAGTAAGTATGTTCTTCTTAATAAGAGGTGGCTCACTTGATGATGCACCCAAGCCTAGTTTGCCACTTAATCTGGCATTTACTGTGCTTGTAATGTCCATCAGTTTGATGCTTCTCCCATTTAGGGATTCTTAAAATTTCTTGGCCTCAGAAAGTTTATTCTCAATAAGAATAATTTGTTCTCTAGAGGCAGCCAAATCTTTCTTAAGATTAGCATTTTCTTCACTTAACTTGTTCATTTTAGCTAGCTTATTTCTGAGTGAGATTATTTCCTTCTCAGATTTTATTAAGTCTAAGCAAAGAACTTTGAATTCATCTTTGAATTCAACTGAATTAAAATCAAAATTAGATATTACCTGATCAGTATCATTGTCTGCTTCTGATTCTTCTTCATCTGAGTTGCTTGCTGAGGTATTGATAGCCATCAAGCAGAAATTCTTTTCTTCTTCATTATCCTCATCATCAGAAGAGCTGGATGAAGATGCAAGATCTGACTCATTGCTTGAGTCATAAATGACCATCAAGCACTGGTCTTTCTACTTTGATTCTTCTTCATCATCAGAAGAACTTGATGAAGATTCTGATTCAGTTTCACTCCAAGTTTCTGCTACAAATCCTCTTCCCTTATGCTTGTGCTTGTGGGAGGAAGACTTGCTAGAGTGCTTCTTGTCTTCTTTCTCTTTTCTCTTTTCTCTCTTCTGATTCTTTGGACATTCTGGCAGAATGTGTCTAGGTTTCCTGCAGCCATAACAAATAATCTCTTTAGAATTTGATTTATCATACCTTGGCTTTTCTCTTGATCTGGAGTCCTTCTTTTTGAAGTCCTTTCTAGCCATCTTGTAGAACCTTTTGGCTAGAAGGCTCATGAACTCCTCATCTCTTGGAGCCTTTTCTTCTTCTTTAGTTGCTTGGAAAGCTATATTCTTCTCCTTCTTGGATGCTTAAGATGAAGTTGATTGTTCAGCTTCTCTGGTTTTGATAAGCTGCTCATAGGACTTGAGTTTGCCTAACAAGCTCTCAGTTGAGATCTCCTTAAGGCTTCTGGCTTCCTTGATTGGCCAGATCCTAGAGTCCCATGTGCTCGGGAAGCACATAAGGATCTTATCATTGACCTCAGTGATAGAGATCACTTTGTCCAAAGATTTCAGCTCATTAATTATGAGGCTGAGCCAATTATACATATCAACAACTGTTTCAGATTCTCCCTTTTTGAAATTCTCATATTGAGAAATGAGGTGGGATCTTCTGTCCTTTCTTTCATCAGCTGATCCTTCAACCATATTGTTGAGTGAGATCCATATTTCTCTTGCCGAAGTGCATTCCACCACTTTTTGAAAAATGTCATCAGACATTGTTTGTGCTAGAATGTTCATTGCTCTTGCATCTGCACTTCTTTGCTTTTTCTATGCTTCTGTCCACTCAGGTGGTGGAACATTATTATTGTTTACTGGTGCTTCAGCACTTGGTGTTGCTGTTGGAGCTGGAGGTCCTGTCAAAATCACATTGAAAATTTCCTCATCAATAGAATTCATGTACATAGGAGGTCTTGTACTAGAATATTCTTTGTTTTGTGCCATGAGTTTTTAAGAAAAATAAAGCTCTAAAATAAATTAAGATCTAATTGATCTTTATGATTCAGGCGTTTGCCTGTAAAGATCAACTACTCTCTGATACCAATTGAAAGTGCAATTGAGTATCAGTTGAAGGAGATTAATATAATCAGTCTTGCTTTGATACCAATTGAAGGAGAGTTTAGATCTTAATATTACTCTAGAGGGGGGGGGGGGGGGTGAATAGAGTATTAAAACTTTTTACTTAATTTTATAGCGGAATTAAATTAGTGATACATATATGTGTATATTGAGTGAGTAATAAAAACAAAGTAAAGAAATCAGCACAACACAACAACACAGAAAATCACAAGCACAGAGACACAAGGATTTTATAGTAGTTCCCCAATAAATTTGGGTACGTCTACTCTTCTACCACACTTGGTAGGATCCACTAGGTTTTTGATCAGGTGTCCTATCATCAAGGGGTTTTTGATCAGGTGTCCACACACCAAGGAGCTTTTGATCAGGTGCTCTAACCAAACCACAAGTTTTTGTTCATGTGACCTGTCACCAAGAAGTTAACTTTTGAAGGGAGTTAGAACCTTGTACAAGATGGAATAAAGAGGTTAAGAAGTTCTTCTCTGTCAACAATCTGAGAGAAGACTCTAGTGGATTGATGGTGTAAAGCTCCCCCTGTCTAATTGAAATTCTTGACAGCTTGAGGATGGAGCTTTCTCTTGAATGAAAATATCTTCCTTGATAAGCTGATGAATTTGAGAGACAGAAGTTCTTCAGATTATTGTTGCTCTATTGAAGATATGAAACTTGCAGCAGAAAGATTGAGAGAATGATCTTGAAGCTGTTCTCAGAAAATGAGATGCTGCTTGAGGAAGATGAACTTTCTTTTTTCCTTTCTGAATAATATTTCTCTCAAGAGATGCTCTGATATTTTCTATATCTGTGTGTGTCTTCTTTTACTTTTTGATATACTATGTTTTTTGAAAGAATACGATTGATTTTAATTTCAAAAATCTCTCTGAATAGGAATAGAATAATCTGCATTAAATCTTTCCTTGGAACTTCCACTGATTCAGCAAAACTTAATTCCTTTCCTCTTCAATAATAAATGATATCCTTTTCCAATGAGCCAAATGGCTATTTTTCTCGAGAGAAGGAATTGGAAAGGGAATAAAATAATGGAAGGATAAAACTTGTCTTATCTGGAAGAATAACTCCAAATGAAGAATAAAATTGAATCTGATAGTTGAACTGAGTTCAGAGAAATAGAATAGCTGATCTGAATAGACTGAGAGAAATTTCGTCGAGCTGAGATAAGATTTTGTCGACCTGAAGGAAAAGTTCGTCGAACTGAACATCTGATAAAGATTCATCGAACACAGACTGGAGTTCGTCGATCTCAATATTGAGTTCGTCGAACTGAAGAATTCATCGACCGCTGAGCCTGCTGAACCGCTGAGTATTGAAGATCATCGACCGCAGAGACTGGAGCAAGCCATTCGTCAAACGCAGAGAGGAGGTCATTCGTCAAACGCAGAGAGCAGTTTGTCGAACCCAGTATTGAGTTCGTCGAACGCAGAATCTTAGAGAAATTCTAAGTTCTAGCTATCTTATCAGCCTAAAACTATGACCCTTAGACTATACAATGGGGGTTAACTTAATCCTAGTCAACACATAGTAATCCTAGCCCAAATCAGTAATAGTGTTCGCAAAGAAAAAGCAGAAAACTACACCGGGGTCGCAATCCTAAGCCCTGGCGGAGTGCCCGCTCTCCACCGCATAGCGGGAGAGGGACTCTACGTGCACCTCACACAAACATATGCCGCGGTCGCAATCCCGCGCCCTGGCTGAGTCCCTGTCCTCAACAGAAATTACGTGAGGGGACTCTTATTGCACGGAACATAATCACAAAATATAGAAAATACGGTCCTAAGATCGTGGAAAGAAATTATTACTCTTGGCGCACGCTGCAGATTCATTAGAACGCGCCCAGATTTGACATCTAGCGAATGTAGCGGCTGACCACACACGAAAACTGCTCTCTACATGAAAATTTATACTCCAATTTGACTTTCCACGATGGCACCGGCCCTCCTTCGCAACTCTCCTCGAACAAACAATGATCTTTGCAACACCAGCCCTGTTCAGGAGGGGCTCGGATTTGAGCTGTAGTAGAGACTCAGCAAACGGAGAGATCGAGCTCAACTCCTCCTTCTAGCAGCAGAGCAAGAGAGATGGAGACTAAGAGGGAGCTCGGCTCCTCCTTCCTGCAGCAGAGCAAGAGAGATGGAGATGGAGAGGGAGAGGGAGAACGGGCTCCTCCTTTTTCTCCGGGCGGCACTTGCCCTGGCTTCAAGCCTACGACGGGAAAAAGAGGCTCGAGTTAGAAGACTTCTCCTGGCCGGCGAGAGGAGGGGAGAGCTTGGGAGAGGAGATCGGGAAAAGGGGGGTCGACTCTCTGTGCGGAGGACTGTGCGAAAACAAGAGAGGGAGCTCGGGAGAGGAGAGATCGGGGAAAGGGGGGTTGCGGCTGGTTCACGCCAAGTGAGAGGGAGAGAGGAATCGAGAGGGGGGTTTAGGTTTTAAGGGTTAGGTTAGATTTGCTAACAGCAGACCAAGGCTGCTAACTGCACCCCTAAAGCTTCTAACCGCACCCCACTCAGCTGTTCGCACACCCAGCTCTCTATTTGTACCCCAAAACTCCTAATCGCGGACCATGCCCCAAGTTTGGTAAATATCACAATATTGGGGGTGTTACACACCATCTCTTCCTACTCCTCATTGGCTGCTTCCACGATACAAGAGAGAATTGTCACCTCCTCCTAGTCACATGTTCTCCCTGGTCTGTTCGTTTCAACACCAAGTGCTCTAACTTGGAGCTTCAATGGATCCTTGCAAATCTCCTTTTTTTACTTTTAGGAAGCTTGGGTAGGTTGGAGATGACCTAGGGCAAAGACCTGATGCTCTTGTGCGAAACTAGAGAGAAAACGATGCTCCTTGTGTCTCGATTTGGAAGAAATTTTGAAAGAGACAATTTATAAGCAAGGAGTAGAGAAGAATGCGCATGATCGTGCATGTGTTAACCGCTAGTCGTGCAATCGATCGTAAGCGAAGGGAGGGGAATATGTGCGCAAAATTGCTGCGCCCGCAAATTTGCACAACGTCTATGCACGAAGAAAAAAACACGATTACCCGTAAAACGCATGAAGAAGCTAGAAATAGGGGATTCTCGTGTAGACTGTGATAATACTCGCACGTTCGTGCGCAACCCATGCGCGAAGAAAATGCTTCTGATCATGCGATGTTTCGTTAAATCAACAGCTGCTCGTGCAAGAACAAACACACGACTAAGCGTGTTCAAAACACATTGGCATATGCATTTTTGCATCAAAACCAACCACGGTCATCCCGGAACCCACAAATACGATCTTGACTGATGTTTACATATAAAATATGACCTAAATGATAAGTGAAATATGAATGAGAGGGAGAGGTTATCTTCCTCATGCATGAAATGCCTAAAAGCACACCCTATCTAGCATGAAAAAGCTCAAATGAATGCTTTGGAGATTTTATGTGATACTGTGTGAAAATCTAATAAAAATGAGTGATTAAGAAATGAAAACAATGCTAGAAGGGTGTCTAAAATACTATATGGAAATGACTAATCAAATAATCCCAGACTTGAACGATTGCTCGTCCTGAGCAAACCACTCTACTCACGGGTATTAGACAATGCTAAAATTTTCAAATAGAATATGAAAACTAGGAGTGGACAGAGAAGTTCCATACCCGAGATATAATAGGAAGAAAACAAAAAAAAATTTGTATACTAAACAGTTTCACTTTTCAAAACAAAGCATATCAAATAGGTATATCCACTCATAGGAAAGAAAAACAGATCGTCCTAGATAAAACGTAGAGAGAAAGTAGCATGACAACGGAGCTTAGGATTATACTTATAAGGCACGGGGCAACCTTCAAAGAAATCCATCAATGACAGTGGCCATTGGCTTGCCCGGTCACACTCTCTCCACTTCACGAGCTAAATCTAATTCTACAAATCGTTAGGACTTGGAATTGGAACGAAACGTTGAGGCTTGGGTTTAAGGTGAGGTAAATGAAAGATAAACATGAGGGCTTTTAACATACTAAAACCATAAAGAGAGCTAACAAATTGATCTACCAACAAAAAGAAGTGAGAAGTGACACCCCCATACTTGAACTCTTACACATGGGGTCACTCCCACTAGCCAAACACCAACTCTCCTTCTACATTCAGATTTTTCATTTTTCATTTTTTTTCTATTTTCAAATTTTCTTCTTTTCTATTTTTCAAATGAATTTTATTTTAAAACATTCTCAAAAGCACCCAAATGATAGGCTTAAAGCGCACACCATATCACAAAAAAATTCAACTTTTAAATCACAAGTAGAAATTCAAATTGCTCAAATCTAAGTGTGAGATTAGGTTGATCTTTTTGGCTTTAGTGATTATAAGGTGAAGTTGAAACAAAAGGATGGTTGTAAGGCCCAATAGTGTATGCAACGGAAAATACGTGTAGGCACAGATGCAAGGGAACAATCGATGCCATGAAAGACCTAAGTCATTTTCGCACAATTAATTTAGTATATGGATATACTTCGAGAGTCGCTAGGGGCAAGTTCTAGACACCGAGAAATGACACCCTTTCATCAAAGTCGGATAATACCCAACTAGCGACTTGCTACACACATCGCTCCACTAATCGACGAGCGATACCACATTTTAACTAGAAGCGAATATAAACCGAAAATACAAACTAGAAAAGAGTAAACAATTGTGAGAACTTGGAAATAACTTAACAAAAACTAACAATGACACGTGGCAATTAAAAATAACTGAATATTTTTATTTCCAAAAATCTGAATATTACATGGGTATGTCCTCCTTTATATAGAACGGAGGAGGTGAGAGAGATTAAAATTAGGCAGCGTGGGACTAATTTACATGAATCTACAGAAGGATTTATCGCGTGGTTAATGCGGTCACCCAAGAGTTGACCGCACAGGATGTGCGGTTACAATAGTTCAACCGCCCATCACAATCAGCATCTTTGAGCAAGTTCCAAGGATAAGTTCGTCGGTCTTAACCATCACAGCTTGAGGTTAACACAAACCGATCATGAACATCACAAGGAACATATGTTGTGGTAATATCTACCTAACTGCGATGATCGCAAGGCACGATTAAAATAATTTATCCGCCAATCACCTTTTTTGGTCTAACACTCCCCCTCAAGATGGAGCATATATGTCCATCATGAACAACTTGGCACATATGTCAGAAAATGAGGAAGATACTGGTTTGGTGAAGATATCTACTAACTCTTTATCAGAGGTTACAAATGGAGTGCATATTTATTTCTTCTAGATTTCTTCTCTGATGAAGTGACTTACAACTTCAATATGTTGTCCTCTCATAAAAGATTAGATTCCTCGATATGTATATTGCGGCTATGTTATCATAGAATATCGGTAAAGGATAGTCATAGTCCTCTGCTAAGTCAAACAGAAGTGTTAGTAAACATTTTAATTCATAAGTGGTATGGGCCATGCTTCTGTACTCAACTTCAACACTTGATCTGCAAACAATAACTTGTTTCTTGCTCTTTCAGCTAACCAGATTTCTTCCTACAAAAGTGCAGAAACCAGATGTGAACTTTTGACCATCTTTATCATTAGCATAACTGGCATCAAAATAGACTTCAATCCTCAAATGGTTATTCTCTTGAAATAATAGTCCATTGCCCGGAGACCCTTTCACACATTCCAAGATTTTTAGTGTTGTTTGAAGATGACACTACATGGGAGCTTGCATGAATTGACTAACCTTTCCCACAACACAACAGATATCAGATCTTGTTACTGTCAGGTAGATGAGTTTGCCCACTAGTCATCTGTACCGAGTGACTTCTAAAAGCTGTGGCGACTTCTCATTCCAAAGTTTATCTTCATCAACCGTCATTGGACATAGACCAGGTTTAGCATTAAGCAGACCTATCTATTTTAAAAGATCAATAACATATTTGCATTGCGAAAGAACCACTGAGTTGTGTTTACCCAAAATTTCAATTCCCAGAAAGTACTTATGAGGTCCCATATCTTTGGTGACAAAGTGTTGAAGAAGATGTTTCTTTGTCAGAGCAATTCCAGCTTTATCATCACCAGTAAGGAGAATCTCATCAACATAGACAACAAGAATGACTAGCCCATGAAATGTTTTGTTTATGAAGAGAGAGAGAGAGTGATCCGAGCTGTGAGCAAAGCCTTTGGTGGACATAACTTTACTAAACTTGTCGAACTAGGCCCGAGAACTTTGTTTGGGGCCATAGATTGTCTTCCGCAATTTGCATACTTGAGACTCCCCCTGGCAATATACCCAGGAGGTTTACACATATATCTTCTTCTTGGATATCACCATAGAGGAAAGCATTCTTGATATCTAACTGAGACATCTGCCAATCCTTATTGATAGCTACGGAAAAGAGAACGCACATGCTATGAAAAAGAGAACTCAGATTGTGCTGATGTGAGCAACCAGAGAGAAGGTGTCTAATAAGTCCACACCATATGTTTGAGTGAAGCCCTTGGAAACTAGCCGAGCCTTATAGCAATCCACAGTTCCATCAGCATGATACTTCACCACAAATACCCACCAACAACCAACAATGTCAGCCTCTGGAGGAGTATGGACAAGAGTCCAAGTACCCCTTTCATTTAAGGTGTCATTTCTACATCCATGGCAGGTTTCCAATGTGTTATTGTAAGAGCTTCTTAGTAAGTGGCCAGGGTGACAGTGGCCGAGAGGGCCAGAGCAAAGTCCCTGCAAGAGGAGGTAAGTCGAGCATACATGACTACATTATGAATAGTATGTTGTGTACACATTTGTGTTGGATCTTAAGGTGCCCTTAGAGGGGGGGGGGGGGGTGAATAAGGGTCGTAGAAATCTTTATAATTTTAAATAAAACTTTTGATATTTTATAAGAAATAGATTGGATCAAAAGTAAAGTGCATGAAATGGAAAACCAAATCAATTTTATTGAGCAAATAAAGACATGATTATAATTTACAAAATAGGATTTCTATAAAGCTAGATATCAAGGCGAATACAAAAAAAAACTTTTTGTTCTCTATACCGACTATTCTTCATAAGAACCGGTTGGCTTTAGCCGATCTACCCCTAGATAAGGATTCAAGCCACTCTATCCCCAGAAAGGCCTCGAACACACCTAGATCTAAGACCTAGACCTAGTTTCGAACACAAGCGACGAATTCCCCCTAAGCCGCACACGGACCTAGTCGCCAATAACCACGATGAAACAAACAATCACAAAGATGAAAGGTATTACAAAATATGAAAGACAAATCAAATACTCCCTATGAAGAAATCCGAAGGAGACAATGAAGAACCGCTGAAGATCATTGAAGTCGAAGCGTGTGTTCTTCGCATTGAGTTATCATTGATCCAATCCTCCTTTGATTCCTTATCTAGAATTTGAATTGGAGATTCTTTGTAGTCTGGAAATATGGACCTTACAGAGAATTCAGAGTGCTAGAATAGGGCTCCTTGAGTTGTAAAGCTAAATATAATGAATGTCACCTATTTAAATGAGAGGAAGCTAACGCTGACATTAGACCTAACGCCAGATGTTGACTCAGATTAGAAATGTTTTGATGGCACGTATCCTTATTCCAGGAAGGAGATATTTCATGTTTTAAACATCTCATTTTAGGCAACCCTACTGCTGGCGTTAAGGCTAACGCCTATCGTTAAGCCAAATCATT
Source organism: Dactylorhiza incarnata (assembly GCA_033032865.1). Lineage (NCBI taxonomy): Eukaryota > Viridiplantae > Streptophyta > Magnoliopsida > Asparagales > Orchidaceae > Dactylorhiza > Dactylorhiza incarnata. The sequence goes on from JAWHQI010000003.1 coordinate 21,536,503, forward strand.
CCCAAAATGCTCATGCAATCACGACAGCATCACTCCATACCATTTTAATACAATTTTGATCGATGGCCAATGCCGATGATGGCTCTAACCCCTAGCTTAGATCACATCCATACCAACATATATCATCCTAGTGTCATTATTGTTCAATCCTGCTTACTAAAAGCAAAAGGGCAAACTTGATCAAATACAGGTAGGATTTGTTATTCTTAATCCAAAGGGATACAGAAAACTGTGTTCCAACAATCTCCCCCTTTTGATAATAACAAATCCAATTAAGATAAATCAGATTTCAAAGATAAATGATGTGTTTTTATAAAGAGATATGACACTATGCTATTTAGAGATTTTTATGAGAAATATATTTAAAGATATGTGCTCCCCCTTAGTGTATGCTCCCATAGAATAGATTTATACTCCCCTTTAATCTAGTGAATCCTACTCCTTTAATCATTACGATTTATCATTTTATTCACCCCCTTCTTTTTTTAGCAAAATTGGGTGGAGTGAAACAACACAAAGCTAGAGTAAGGTAAAGAGGTGAAAGTTGGGACTACCAAGAGAGGGTTAAGACTTTCGTTGTAAAATAGAGGAAGTTATGATCGAGCTTAAAGGGATTAGTGCAGTAGAAAAACATGAGAAGCTTGTAAGTAACAAAATCCCTTGTACTTTACCAAGCAAGTCTGCCACTTGTTAAAAAAACGAATAAGAGTTTTAAAAGACAAGTGATGAAAAGACCTCAAAATTACGACTTGAAATAAGCATGTTAAAACATGGTAAAAATACATGATCACATCAATAGTGTGGAAAACAAAGTTACCAAGTCAATCATTTTAAATTGTAGACAAAGTGTTTTGAGTTTGTGTTAAAACATGCAAACAAATTTTCTAGAATTTTCACATGTAAGGAGCATTAACCTTGAAACTTTTTCAACATCTAAAGGCAAGTATGATTTTTCATATTCAAAAATATAATAGCTACAATGAAACTAATTCGTATTTAAATTAAAGAAAACATTGTAGAGATCATGCATTGCAATCTAGTACTTTCACATAAATGTTTTATGAATTATGTAGATATGCATTAGGATCCAAATCTCATGATTAGAAGCTTTATGAAAGATAATGATGTGTGCAAATAGTGTTTTGATAAGAGTATACAAGTGATATAATCAAAACACATGACATATATAATGAATTAGTAAAACAATATTAAGAGTGTAGTCTTAGAATTACTTCCACACATCAATTCTAGATTATTTATTTCAAATCACATAAGAGAGTACAACTACCAAGGTGCTTCGCCCACACAATTCTCATTAAGACTTATCAGGGAGCGACGCATTGCTTGGGGGATCACATAAGCATTTTATAATTATTTCTTTTATTTTGGGTGATCCGGTGTACAAACAGAAGTGATAAGAAGATGCATTTGCACAAGACACTTTACAATTCTCTCCAAGGTGCTTAACCTCAAAAAGCTCATTAAGACTTACCAGGAGGCTAAGTATTGCTTGGTGGAGTTATCTTTGTCATTTTATTCATATTTTTTTATTTAGAACAAAGGTCTTCGAATTTACTTATTTTTTGGAAACAACAAAAAATTAGAATCACACTTCTTTATTAGCAAGAAATTGATGTTTAAAAAGAAGGTGTAGGAAATGTAGACATACAACTTAACATGTTAAACTATTACACTACACAATAATGCAAGACAAAGATTATGATCACATGTTGATTACCAAAAGAGTGAGTGAGTGAATCATTATTTAACATAAAAACATTACTCATACTTAGAGTCATGCTAGGCAATCTTATTCAATTTTCTATAGTCTATTTCATTGCACATAACAAGATTAAGGTCAAGGCATGATAAGACAAAACAATGTTTAGGAAACTTGAAATTGAAATTAAACATTGAAGAGAATCTTTAAGAGTATGCTTAATCAATTTTGGCCATTTGAGAAAAATATATCACGAATTTTTGCTTATGTGAAATCCTATAGTCAAGTAGTAAAATAAGACATATTTTTGAATATTTTAACACAAAAGCACGACAAAACATATTTTTGAACATTTTAGATTATTTGAATTTTTTTGTGAATTTTTTAATAAAGTAAAACAAAGATAAATAGAAAATAAAAATTTTTAAAACAGAGAAACAAACAGGAAAATATGCATGATAAAATATCAGAGATTTTTTAACTAAAAAAAATTGTATCAAAGAGGGCTAACGCCATGCATTGAGTTCTAACGCTAGACGCTGACAACTAACACTGGGCGTTAACTCTTAACGCAAAACAGTAGATGATTTCGTGTATTTATGAAAAAAAAATTCATTGGTTTAGAGTTATTATATAGAGGCCTTTTTAGTGTAGATATTTCAGATATTATATAGAAGATTAAGAGGCTCTTTAAGCATGTTTTTGTTGGATTTTCCAATACTTGTGTTTTACAAGATCATTAAAGCTCAAAATGATAAAATATGCAAAACACAAGATAAGTATGTTTGATCAAACCAAGAATGCATGAATAGTGTAATCATAATGAGTGCATACAATATATATGATGTAAGTATGTCCTAGATTAAAATACCCTGACTATATGCCTACACACTAGCCCCGTACAAAGTGATGGATGGGCATGATGAGCTGCGTACTTGCAGTAGGTTGGGGTGTTATTCCCATATGCACACAAAAGAGGTCGCTCAACCTAGCACTCTTTCCCCTCAGTGCCTCGCAAGGCCCCACTAGAACCCTCTCTGGTTAAGGACAAGACATGATTTATTGGTTAGGACATCTAGTGCATACAATCCTATGCCCCACTATTGTGAGACATGTATCATGGGTGAATAACCATGGACATACTAAGCATCTTAAGTCTAAGGACCGATTCATAAACTTTGGCTTTATTTTTAGGAATTTTTAGAATAATTATTGTAATTAGGATAGATCATTTTAAAGCCAAATAATTTTTATGATTTTCAAAATTTCATTATTCAATTTTACTTTACCACATTATGGCATGATATATCTAGCATAGAAATTGATTTCTACCTATAGTAAGAGATGATTCTAGAATGATGAGTTTGAATGCAATGTTATGCCATTAGATTAATAGTGATTATGTTGCTTGTATTCAAAAATGGAATTTCAATTTTTAGACCTAGAATGTGTTAGAGCTTGTGTTCCACATCTCTTAGTTTGAGAATAACAAATCACACTATGTATTTGATCTTACTTATGTTTATAGTGTGTGGGTACTATAGTTAAATAACCAAATGAACAGGATGCTGATTGATGACTGTTGGGGAAATGATTTATCTTAACCCCTAAAAATGAGTAGAATATAAATTTTAACAATGAAAAATTAGTCTAAGTAAATATGCGTCGAATAGTATTCGACGCAACGTCGAAGTGTAGTCGACGTTCCTCTCAGAATGAGTCAAAGTAGCTCTAAACAGAATTCGACGTAACCTATGTCAACGTAACTCTGACTTCAAGTCGACGCATCTAGTGAGGTCGACGTACCTTAGTCGACGCACCATCCATATTCTCCTCTTGACGTCCAGCCAGTCTGAAATCGACGCTTCCGTCGAATAGTAATCGACGTACGTTGATTTCATGCCAAATTCAAAACACGCCAGATCTCTTTCCTTCTTTTTGTAGATCTGATTCTTATGGAATTATATTATTCTTTTATAGCCATTCTGAATCAGTCTTTCCTTCTAATTGATTCTTGGCTAAATTGATTAAGTTTATCATGGATATTATTTGAAATCAGAATGATCTCTTTCCTTCTACAGAAATATTGATTATGAAATCTTTTCTCTCTTACTATTTCTCTGACTGCTAATTGATTATTCTCCTATAGTATTCTTTGAATAAACAGAGCTATAAATAAGAGGGAAATCGACAGAGAAAATGAAGTGATCCACTCAATACATTTGAAATAGAGGAAAAGCTCCCAAGAGAAAAGTGAGAAAATCTGAGAAAATTGAAAGTGTGCTGCAGCAAACAACAAGCTTTCTTCTTCTCCTTCCTCTGAGATAATACTGCTGCAATTTCTGAAACCTCTCACTAAAAGAGAGAAAGGCCTACAATCTCCTTCTCACTATAGAAGAGAGATTATATTCACTATTTCTTGTGCTTCTAATCTTCTTTCTAAGAAGAAGATTCTTTCTTGTTTCAATTACTTCTTCTACTTCCTCTTCTTATTCTCATTTCATTTTCAAATTGTGTAAAAGAGTTTTTAGAATCTCTCTTCAAAAAATTCAGTTGTACTAGTTCTAAGAGTCTCCTTATCAAAAGACTCAGGCTGGTTCTAAGATTCTCCTTATCAAAAGACTCAGTACAAGATAGTGAATTCCTACCAAGGGGGTAGAAGAGTGGACTAGCCAAAGTTTGGGGATCCACTATATTTCTTTGTGTTGTGCTGTGATTTTCTTCTTGCTATTTTCCTTCTTTACTTGCTTAATTCTTATTGGTGTATGTGGGAAGCTTAAATCTGTGATTATTACACATATATTTGTTAACTTTGCACAAAGTATTTTTAAATCTCTATTCACCCCCCTCTAGAGAATTTTAGTGAGGTTAACTGTGCACTTTCAATTGGTATCAGAGCCAGGTTGATCTAAAAAGGCTAACTCCTTGATCAAAAAGATCCTACCTCATATATATATATATTTTTCTAAAAACCTTTTTTTACCTGGCACAAATCAAAGATTATGCTTCCACCAGACCACCAATTTGTAACCTTGAAAAGTTTTGTAACACCCTGCCAGTACAGATAGTATAACAGTAGGTCCGGCCGGGACCCCACGCCATGCAAACCACACTAGCTAGGAGTTAAAAGGTGATAAACAGAAAAGTAACAACTAAACGAGAGTACAACACGTAAGCGGAAGCATTAATTAAACCATTCAAATAAAACTGTCCACTATCATAGGAATGTATCCTGAATAAGAGTTACGGCCTTAAGGCCTTACATTCATCCAATGCACAAAACTCCAAAAGCATACATCGGCACGCAGGCCGGCCATACATGAATAACAGGAAAAGGGCTGGCCTTCGAGGGCCAACATTGCAAAGGGCCATCGCCCGCTATTTCCCGCTAGGCTCACCTGCACCTGCATAAGAACATTCCACCAAGCGGTGGCAAACAAAGTAACGGTCAGCACAGCTGACCAAATTATAACGACCCCACCCCTTTTCCGGGGCGGCGGAGCTTCTACCCTGCAAGCAAGCCATACTAGCACAAGTACTAAATATAAAGAAAGTGCAAACTACACAAGGTGAGGTTTCAAGCACAATCAATCTTCTAGGTTGAGCATCAAAAGAGAGGGGAACCTAGGTATGCACATGATGTTGGTTGGGTTCACCCGAAGGTTCCCCACAACCGCCTAAGAATTCGCAAGAGGCTAATCATAACATCCATTTCACAAAACACTCCACCGTAAGGGCCACAACCTTGGGTGGAAACAAGAGCTTTTGGTCGGTCTAGGTATGACACCTTCCACGACCTCTCCCATGATCACACGGCTTTCCTGAGGAAGGGACCTCTTACCGATCTGCATGGAAACGGGTTCGGTTTAGCTTTGCCCGTGCTCTAATCGGCGCGATCTATCGCACGACGCGGGTACGGCTTCGCCTCGGCCCGTAAGGGTTTAGCACTTTCAAGTGCTACACTAATTATACGCTACACACCTAACCCCTTCACAAGGGTCTAGGTTTCACGAATACTCAACAAGGGAGGTGCAATACGCTCCGCATCAATTTCGTGGTGAAGGTTTGCCTTCAACCAAACTCAAAGCATGGGGCTTTCGTTAGCATCTTCACAAGACGCCTATACTTATTTCCCGTATTACTATAGATGATTTCACGGAGTCATTCTCCGGCACGCATTCTAGGCCTAACCTAAATGCAACGTCGCAAATCAAGCATCACCGATTCGGGCTCACGGCCACGAATAGGCTTCACACAAAATGCCTAAATCCGCACGACTACCGGATTTTCTACATGCAATAATGCCGGGGACGGACACAATCTACCCGGAGTTCCGAAGAACTTGAGGAAATCCTACACTTCACCCATTTGGTGAAAGGGATTCCTCATGCAAGCATAGAAAGAGGAATGAAAGGACAAATACAAGTCCAAAGTTCGGGAGGAAGAATCGTTACCCTAGTCGCGTTCTTTTTCGCCATAGATCCGAGATTCTACACGGAGAGAAACGACCGCACCGGGCTGCACTCTCCAAATCTGGAAACGGCTCGCGAAACGGAGCTCCGGAGCTCCGTCAATGGCGGGATCTACCTTCTTCTTCCTTGGCTCCTCCTTCTTTCTCTAGGGTTTGGAGAGAGAATGGCTTAGAGAATATGAGGGTTTAACCCCCTCTCATCAGCCCTAAAGGTCTCCCGCAACTAAACCTAGCCGTTGGATCAATTTCCAAAAGATTTGGACGGTCCGATCTTCTTCTCCGCTCAAAATCGCGGAACAGAATAAACAGGGCGCACGATCGCTGGCGCACGATCACTGGTCGTGCGCGAAGAGGGAAATGGTCGTGCGCACTGTCCGAGACAGAACTCGATTCTCTTCTGAATTAACGCACGATCGCTGGCGCACGATCACTGGTCGTGCGCGAAGAGGGAAATGGTCGTGCGCACTGTCCGAGACAGAACTCGATTTTCTTCTGAATTAACGCACGATCGCTGGCGCACGATCACTGGTCGTGCGCGAAGAGGGAAATGGTCGTACGCACTGTCCGAGACAGAACTCGATTCTCTTCTGAATTAACGCACGATCGCTGGCGCACGATCACTGGTCGTGCGCGAAGAGGGAAATGGTCGTGCGCTAAGAGCAGAAAGGGAAGATTTAGCCTGCTTCAAGTGCATCACTACCACTCCGCCTACTTCGCTGAACCACGATTTTTGGGGTGTTACAACTCCACCCCCCTTAAAAGAATTTCGTCCCGAAATTTATAAAACAGAAATAGCAAGAAATTCAGCTATAAACTACCTGAGAGAAATAGCTCGGGGGTACTCCGCAAGCATCGCTTGCTTTCTCTCCCAAGAGAGCTCCTCTCGGCAGCAATTATCCCACCAGACTTTTACCATCCGAATGGACTTGTTCCGCAGCTGCTTTACTTCGGTATCTTCGATGCGTAAGGGCTTGACCTTCGTCGACAACCCACTATCAAACGGAACTTTGCCGACCGCAACGATATGAGTAGGCTCTTGCACTGCCTTCCTCAACACTGAAATGTGTAACACGTCGTGCAGACCGCTCAGCTCTGCAGATAGTGCAAGCCAATAAGCCGCATCACCAACACGCTCCACGATCTCAAACGGTCCTAAGTACCTTGGACTGAGCTTTTTCAAGCGTCGGATCCTTGATACCCCTTTGCACGGTTTGATCTTCAAGTAAACCCGGTCACCGACGGCAAACTCTAGGTTCCTATGCTTGGCATTGAAATACTTTGCTTGCCTATCCTGGGCAACCAATAGCCTTTCACGTATAGCCCGGATCGTCGAAGTTGCTTCTTCAACATCCTTTCGCTTCAATAGCTTAGTATCGCCCGTTTCCGCCCAAGACAACGGCGTACGACACTTCTTACCATAGAGGGCTTCGAAGGGAGCCATCTTTATACTGGCTTGATAGCTATTATTGTAGGCGAACTCAATCATGAAGAGATGATCTTCCCACCTCTTTCCAAAATCTAGAGTGCACATTCGGAGCATATCCTCCATAGTCCTGTTGGTTCTCTCGGTCTGTCCATCCGTTTGCGGGTGGAAGGCCGTGCTGAACTTCAATTTCGTGCCCAACAGTTCATGGATAAGCCTCCAATCTTTCGATGTGAAACGCCCGTCACGATCGCTGACGATACTACGGGGAATACCGTGCAGTCTCACAATACTATCAACATAGAGCTTTGCTAGCTTCTCTACAGAATCATCCTTCCGGTTCGGAATGAAGTGTGATACCTTTGTCAAACGGTCCACGATCACCCAGACGGCGTCGTTTCCATGTTGCGATCTCGGCAATCCGTGCACAAAATCCATCGAAATATCATCAAACTTCCATTCCGGAATCGGCAGGGACTTCAGAAACCCACCGGGACGTTGACATTCTGCTTTCACCAATGCGCAAGTATGACACTTGGCCACGTAAAGGGCAATGTCTTTCTTCATACCCGGCCACCAGAAAAGCTTCTTCATATCCATAAACATTTTAGTGCTCCCCGGGTGGATTGAGTACTTGGTATGATGAGCCTCGTACATCAACTCCGCCCGTAGAGTGCCAACGTTTGGGATGCACAACCTTTCCTGTTTCCACATAAGGTCGTCTTCGAAGGAGAAATCAGCGTTTAACCCCTCAACGGTTTCCGCCTTATAGCGTTTCATGCTCTCGTCCAGCTCCAACGCTTGTCGAACTCGGTCGGCAAGGTCGTATCGAACCTCCGTCCAGTTCAAGCATGTTGAAGTAGACGTTCTCCTATCAATGCAAATGATCTCCATTTCTTCCAGCTCGCGGATTAGACGCTCATCGTGCATCAAAATCCAATTTGCTTGAGCGGGAGCCCGACGACTCAGCGCGTCCGCTACTACGTTTCCCTTACCGGGAGTATAATTGATGTCGAAGGTGTAGTCCCCAAGGAACTCCATCCACCTCCTTTGACGCATATTCAACTCCCTTTGATCCAGCAAGTACTTGAGGCTCTTGTGGTCGGTAAAGATATCGATCTTCACGCCATATAAATAATGCCTCCAAAGCTTAAGAGCAAATACCACGGCCGCTAGCTCCAAATCATGGACAGGGTAATTCCTCTCATGAACCTTCAGTTGCCGGGAGCCGTAGGCAATCACTTTCCCGAACTGCACTAGGACACAACCCAAACCACTTCTTGAGGCGTCGCTATAAATTTCGTAGCCTTCCGTACCTTGTGGCGAGCATAGAATGGGCGCCGTGGTCAGACGGCTCTTCAGTTCTTCAAAAGCTCGTGCGCACTCGGGCGACCAAACGAACTTATGATCCTTCCTAGTCAGTTTTGTGAGAGGAAGTGCGATCCTCGAGAAGTTTTCCACAAAGCGCCTATAATAGCCGGCAAGTCCTAAGAAACTTCGGACTTCCGCTACGTTTTTCAACAAAGGCCACGCTCGGATCGCTTCTATATTCGACGGATCTACTGCAATTCCATCTCCACTAACGATGTGACCAAGGAATGCTACTGACGGTAGCCAAAACTCGCACTGGGAGAACTTGGCATAGAGCTGACTCCTCCTCAAGGTGCTCAGAACGGCGTGCAGATGCCCTACATGCTCCTCTTCCGATTGAGAGTATACCAAAATGTCGTCGATAAAGACGATCATAAATTGATCCAAATACTCACGGAACGTCCTGTTCATTAAGTCCATGAATACCGACGGTGCATTGGACAGACCGAACGGCATCACCGTGAACCCATAGAACCCAAAGCGGGTACTGAATGCTATTTTTGGAATGTCACATTCCCTTATCCGCAGTTGGTAATAGCCGGACCTTAGGTCCAGCTTGGAGTAAACCGTCGACCCCACCAATTGGTCGAATAGATCATCGATTCTTGGAATCGGATATCGGTTCTTCTCGGTCAACTTGTTTAGCTCTCGATAATCAATACATAGACGCAAGCTCCCATCCTTCTTTTTCACAAAGAGGACCGGTGCACTCCAAGGCGATGAACTTGGACGTACGTAGCCTTGCTCTAGCAGCTCTTGCAATTGAACCTTCAGCTCTGCCAATTCCTTTGGCGCTATCCGGTACGGTGAGCGGGCCACAGGTTTGGCACCTGGCACCAACTCGATACAGAAATCGATCTCCCGCTGAGGCGGAGCCCCAGGGAGTTCGTTAGGAAACACGTCGGCGTACTCCGCTACAACTGGGACATCACATAACCTGGGCATTGGCTCTGAAGTCTCCAACAAGGTGAAGAACAACTCGGCGCCTTTTCTCACCGCCTTAACCACCTGGAGAGCAGACATCAGCGTCTTGCTCGCTCCTCGCATACCGGCGAACATGGTTTCTCCTTCGGTGTCCCTTCCCAGAGTGATCTCCTTTGTATTGCAATCTATGCATGCCCGCTGCTCCGAGAGCCAGTCCATGCCGAAGATCACATCAAATTCAGCTAACGGTAATAACGACGCTTCCAAGTCGAAATCCTGACTTCCGATCCGCACCTTCACACGGCTCTTCCTATCCGCACTCATTCGAGATCCATTGGGTAGCACTACTTCCAATCTATCCTCTACGAAGGTAGACGGCACTCCAATTCGCACAACGAAGTCCTCGGACAGAAAAGAGTGCGATGCACCCGTATCAAATAGAGCTCTCGCCGGATAGTTGAAAATTAGGACGAAACCTAATTGCACACAAATAAAGCATATAGTCGTACCACAGTATGAATTATATATATAGCTGAAAAAGCTAACTTCTAATTTGTACCTGTGACGACATCAGTTTGTCGTATAGCTTCTTGCTGGCCAAGCGAATAGACTCTCGGCTGAGTCGGAATGTGCTGGGAAGCCGAAGACTCCGTAGCTTTACCCTTTTCGGCAGCACGAGCATAATCCACCGCTCGAATACCAGCCTTCTGGGGACCACTTCGATACACCGCAGCTTTGTGTCCCACCTTCCCGCAGGTGAAACACGTAATAGGAGTCCGCGCGGTCGTGGCTCCCGAAACATTTGAAGGAGCTGGTTCCGCCTGTTTGAACTTCCTTTTGTTCCTTCTGAAATCCGACTTGGACTGAGAGGCCGGTGCATGAAACTCAGGTTTCTTTACAACACCCCTTGCTTGTACCCTCTTCATGTCCAACTCCAAAGATCTGGCAGTTTGCACCATCACTTGGAAGCCAAACGTCATAGGGCCTGCAAGGAGCAGCCTCAACTCGTCCCGAAGCCCTTCATAGAACTTATTTGTCTTTGTCTCCTCATCCTCCACCAAGGACCCCACATAGCGACTCAGTCTGGTAAACTCATGCAAGTAATTGTCAACGGAGCGATCACCTTGTGTCAACCTCAAGAACTGGTTTTGCAACGCAATGCGCTGGGCAGAGGGGATAAACCTTTGGAGGAACGACTTTGAAAACTCAGCCATTGTAATTTCAGTAATATCTCTACCGCAGAACTTATGCAGCTCCTGCTCTTCCCACCACAGCACAGCCTCTCCATCAAGAAGGAAAGTGGCTAAGGTGACCATCATGGCTTCGTCCGTCGCTGTCGCCCTCAGAGTTCTTCTAACTCTTGACAACCAGTCTTCTGCCTCCGTTGGGGACTCAGATCCCGAGAAGGTAGGAGGATTAAAGCTCAGGAAATGCTTTAATTGCTGGTCACGCGCTCGCCCCGCAACTACTTGCGTAACTTGAGGTTCCACCCTCGGCGCTACCGCAGGTTCTACTGCAGCTACAGGCACAGGGGCCTCCACCCTTGGTTCCGCCGCAGGTTCCACTGCAGCAACAGCCTCAGTGGCCACATCCGGAGTAGGAGTAGCAGGCTGGACTAGCCTTTGGGGTTGAGCGTTGATCATCGCGAAGACCGCTTCTGCGACTAATTTGATCATTTCAGCAGAAGGAGTGGTCGCTGACACTTCAGCCGACCCACTACTTTCAGCGGTGTTACGGGGTCGAGACTGCCCCGCAGCACTTCTAGTCACCTATAATCATGCAAAGCATAATTTAGTGACCCAAAACACATCAAACATCAATCATGGGACGCTCAGGTTCCGCAAACAAGTATGTTTTCTTTTCATTCCTAAGTGGACATTCTTATTAGTTTTTGTCGTTTTAGGTGAATGCACAACCCGTGCGCACCACCCCTTAAAAGGAATTCGTCCCGAATTCGCTGAACTACGGATCGACGCCTTAAGTCCGATACCAAATTGTAACACCCTGCCAGTACAGATAGTAAAACAGTAGGTCCGGCCGGGACCCCACGCCATACAAACCACACTAGCTAGGAGTTAAAAGGTGATAAACAGAAAAGTAACAACTAAACGAGAGTACAACACGTAAGCGGAAGCATTAATTAAACCATTCAAATAGAACTGTCCCCTATCATAGGAATGTATCCTGAATAAGAGTTACGGCCTTAAGGCCTTACATTCATCCAATGCACAAAACTCCAAAAGCATATATCGGCACGCAGGCCGGCCATACATGAATAACAGGAAAAGGGCTGGCCTTCGAGGGCCAACATTGCAAAGGGCCATCGCCCGCTATTTCCCGCTAGGCTCACCTGCACCTGCATAAGAACATTCCACCAAGCGGTGGCAAACAAAGTAACGGTCAGCACAGCTGACCAAATTATAACGACCCCACCCCTTTTCCGGGGCGGCGGAGCTTCTACCCTGCAAGCAAGCCATACTAGCACAAGTACTAAATATAAAGAAAGTGCAAACTACACAAGGTGAGGTTTCAAGCACAATCAATCTTCTAGGTTGAGCATCAAAAGAGAGGGGAACCTAGGTATGCACATGATGTTGGTTGGGTTCACCCGAAGGTTCCCCACAACCGCCTAAGCAATCGCAAGAGGCTAATCATAACATCCATTTCACAAAACACTCCACCGTAAGGGCCACAACCTTGGGTGGAAACAAGAGCTTTTGGTCGGTCTAGGTATGACACCTTCCACGACCTCTCCCATGATCACACGGCTTTCCTGAGGAAGGGACCTCTTACCGATCTGCATGGAAACGGGTTCGGTTTAGCTTTGCCCGTGCTCTAATCGTCGCGATCTATCGCACGACGCGGGTACGGCTTTGCCTCGGCCCGTAAGGGTTTAGCACTTTCAAGTGCTACACTAATTATACGCTACACACCTAACCCCTTCACAAGGGTCTAGGTTTCACGAATACTCAACAAGGGAGGTGCAATACGCTCCACATCAATTTCGTGGTGAAGGTTTGCCTTCAACCAAACTCAAAGCATGGGGCTTTCGTTAGCATCTTCACAAGACGCCTATACTTATTTCCCGCATTACTATAGATGATTTCACGGAGTCATTCTCTGGCACGCATTCTAGGCCTAACCTAAATGCAACTTCGCAAATCAAGCATCACCGATTCGGGCTCACGGCCACGAATAGGCTTCACACAAAATGCCTAAATCCGCACGACTACCGGATTTTCTACATGCAATAATGCCGGGGACGGACACAATCTACCCGGAGTTCCGAAGAACTTGAGGAAATCCTACACTTCACCCATTTGGTGAAAGAGATTCCTCATGCAAGCATAGAAAGAGGAATGAAAGGACAAATACAAGTCCAAAGTTCGGGAGGAAGAATCGTTACCCTAGTCGCGTTCTTTTTCGCCATAGATCCGAGATTCTACACGGAGAGAAACGACCGCACCGGGCTGCACTCTCCAAATCTGGAAACGGCTCGCGAAACGGAGCTCCGGAGCTCCGTCAATGGCGGGATCTACCTTCTTCTTCCTTGGCTCCTCCTTCTTTCTCTAGGGTTTGGAGAGAGAATGGATTAGAGAATATGAGGGTTTAACCCCCTCTCATCAGCCCTAAAGGTCTCCCGCAACTAAACCTAGCCGTTGGATCAATTTCCAAAAGATTTGGACGGTCCGATCTTCTTCTCCGCTCAAAATCGCGGAACAGAATAAACAGGGCGCACGATCGCTGGCGCACGATCACTGGTCGTGCGCGAAGAGGGAAATGGTCGTGCGCACTGTCCGAGACAGAACTCGATTCTCTTCTGAATTAACGCACGATCGCTGGCGCACGATCACTGGTCGTGCGCGAAGAGGGAAATGGTCGTGCGCACTGTCCGAGACAGAACTCGATTCTCTTCTGAATTAACGCACGATCGCTGGCGCACGATCACTGGTCGTGCTCGAAGAGGGAAATGGTCGTGCGCTAAGAGCAGAAAGGGAAGATTTAGCCTGCTTCAAGTGCAGCACTACCACTCCGCCTACTTCGCTGAACCACGATTTTTGGGGTGTTACAAGTTTGCACTTTGGAAAACAAGAATTAAAATTTATCTAAACTCTATTGATGGAGAATTATTTGATGTTATTATGACAGGTCCTCCCAAGCCATTCAAGAAGGACTCAAGTGGAAAGGTCAAACAAATACTTGCTCCAAAGGCTGAATGGACAGATGAAGAAAAGAAAGCTCATGCATGTGATGCCAAGGCTATGAATATCTTAGTCTCAACCCTCTCAGATGAAACCTTCCAAAAGATTGCTGAATGTGAGTGAGCTAAGGAAATATGGGAAGCTCTCACTAAAATGGTAGAAGGGAGTGCTGATGAGAGAAAAGATAGAAAGGCATTACTCATCTTTCAATATGAAAACTTCCAGAAGAAAGATAGTGAAAGTGTTGCTGACATGTATGCCAGATTCAGCCTCATAATAAATGAGTTAAGAACACTTGAGAAGGACATATCTCTTACTGAGATAAATGACAAATTGCTAACTTGCTTCCCTAGCTCTTTGGACTCAAGAATTTGGCTAATTAGAGACTCCAGAAGGCAAAATGAAATCTCAACAGATGTTCTGTTGGGTAAATTAAGATCCTATGAACAGTTGTTGAAAACAAGAGCTGAGAAAGAAGAGAAAGAAAAGACTCCTTCACTCTCAAAGGAAAAGAGTATTGCTTTAAAAGCTACTGCAGGTGAACCCTCTACAAGTGATGAGGAGCTGATCAGTCTACTGGACAGAAGGTTCAAGAAGTGGAACAAAACAGAAGGATCCAGAAGGAGAGATTCAAAAACCAGGTATGATAAAACTCATACTAAAGAGATTACATGTTACTCTTGCAGGAAACCTAGACACATTGCACCTGAATGTCCTAAAGAGATCAGTAACAAGAAAGATCTGAAAAGAACAGATCTAAAGAAGAAGAAGAAAGAGAAAGGATTCATTGCTCAATCATGGAGTGATTCAAAATCTGAAGGAAGTACCTCATCTGAAAATGATCAAGAAGAGGCTAAGCAAGAGGAAACCTGTTTGATGGCTACTGAGAAGCCTGAAGATAAATCTCTGGTAAATATATTTGATGATATAGACTTCTCTTCTACTGATTTCAAAAATAATTTCAAACAATGTTGTTTAGATCAAGTCAAATCTGAAAAGGAAATAAAAGAACTAAGAAATGAATTGAACAACCTCAAACAAATGGATACACAATATAAAAACTATGAGCTCAGTTAAGAGCTCTCTAGATCAGAGGAGCAACTAGATAAAATAAATACTGAAAATCAAACACTGAAAAATGAGCTAGCAAAGGCAAAAGCCTTTGAAGATTCTCTAAATGGCAGAAGTCAAAAACTCAAGAAAATCTCTGAAAATCTCACTGATAGATTTAGAGAACTAGAGTTTAATACTGATTTAGAACCCAGACCTCAGTCACCCAGCAAACTTGTCTGGAGACATCCTATCTACTTCACTAAGAAGAATAATCTCATAGGAGAAGAATCACAAGAAAATTCAGAAACAACTACTGTTTTTAATAAAAATAATTTCACTATGTATGAAGGAATCCTAGGTAAATATCCTCTGAAAACAAACAAACTTGCATCGAATCAGTATCGACGTGCGTCGAATTCTACTCAACGCAACTCAAATAATACATTGATTTCTAATCAACGCATACACCGAAATACGTCGAATCCCAATCAACGCAACCTCTCCTATGCTTCGACTAAAAGAGAACACAGAATGAAGGAAGCGTCGACTTCGACTCGACGCAACCTTAAACATACGTCGAATTCATATCGACGCAACCAATCTAACACAAATATCTCCTTTTCCAAAAAGTCTTCTCAATCCATTTCTTTTTATTATGAATATTATTTCTGCAATATTACTAAAGACTGTTGGTATGATAAGCCAACACTCCTAAAGAAGAAAGGGTACTCTGAAAAACCAACTTACTCTTTCATTGAACCTTTTTCTGTTGGGAGGAAGGGACCCCATCTTAGCAGGGTCCAAACTAATGTTTAACATCTTATGTGCAGATGTATCACACATTCAGGCTGGTGTGGTACTTGGATAGTGGATGCTCCATGCACATGAAAGGGTACAACAATCTATTAACCAACTTTGAAGATAGACATGGACCATCAGTGACTTTTGGAGACTCTAGCTGTGGGCAAACTAGGGGCTTTGGAGATTTCAAAGAAGGGAAAGTTACCTTCAAGAATGTGGCAGTAGTCAAAGGACTGACGCACAATCTGATAAGTATAAGTCAGATATGTGACAGTGGTAAGTATGAGGTAAAATTCACCACACTATTTTGCCATATTATTGATGTCAAGACTTGTGCCATAGTACTCAATGGAATTAGAAAAGGGAAAGTATATATAGTAGACTTTAGCTCCACATCCACAGAAGTTTGTTTGTTCAACAATATTATTGATAAAAGTGAATTATGGCATAGGAGACTGGGTCATCTAAACTACAAAACCATTAGTAAACTAGAAAGGAATAACCTAGTCAGAGGCCTACCAAAGGGTAGGTACTCTAAGGATTCTCCATGTAGACCTTGCCAACTAGAAAAACAGACCAAATTATCCTTCAAACCAATTGGTAAGGTTGACTCCCCCAGGATTCTCTACTAACTGCACATGGATCTCTTTGGTCCCATATCCACTCAGAGCTTAGGTGGAAAGTCTTATACCCTAGTCATTGTGGATGACTATTCTAGATTTAGTTGGGTATTCTTTCTAAGGGCTAAGTCTGAAACCCAAAAGGTTATCTCAAGATTCATAAGACAGATTCAATCTGAATTCAATACTCATGTTTCCATAATCAGAAGTAATCATGGGACTAAAATTGAAAATCAGTTAATCTGTAGTTTCTGTGAGGATGTAGGTATCAAACAAAGCTTCTCAGCACCTAGAACTCCTCAACAAAATGGAGTTGCTGAAAGAAAGAATAGAACCTTAATTGAATCAGGAAGGACCTTGCTTACAGAATCAGGATTACCTAAAACCTTCTGGGCTGAAGCAGTCAACACTGCAAACTATGTTCTAAATAGAAGCCTCATACATAAAACTAAGTCAAAAACTCCATATGAGCTCCTGAAGGGAAAAACACCCATTGTTAAATACTTTAAAATTTTTGGATGTGTTTGCTTTATCCTAAATAATGGGAAAGATCATCTTGCCAAGTTTGACAAGAAGTCTGATGATGGAATATTTCTGGGGTACTCATCATCTAGTAAAGCTTATAGGTGCTATAACAGGAGAACTCTTAGAATTGAAGAATCCATGCACATTATATTTGATGAAACTAACATGCTGTTTAAGGGGGAGGAAACTTCCACCAGTCCTTTTCCACATGAAAACAGCAGCATAGAGACTCAGCTTGAACAACCAACTCTAAAGAACACAGACGCTGGGAAAGAAAACCAGCTATAGGAACCAAGTGAGGAGTCTGAACAAGAACATGAAGAAGGTTCAGAAAAGAGCAATCATAACCAACTCCCACAAGAGAACATGGTTCAGGAGGAACAGTTGGACAATGATCCCATTGTTAATGAGGAAGAAGAGCATCTGACAAATCCAAGCAGGACAAGGATCAATATGAAAAATCATCCACAGTCCCAAGTAATTGGAGACCCCAATACTGGAGTTAGAACAAGACACCAAGTCTCCAATGGGATGATGCTCCAATGCTTCTTATCACAAGTTAAACCAAAGAAGTTTGAGGAAGCAAATTGTGATCCTCACTGGATTATAGCCATGCAAGAAGAACTAAGCCAATTAGAGAGAAACAAAGTGTGGAACTTAGTTGAGAGACCAAGAAACTACCCAGTTATTGGTACAAAGTGGGTATACAGAAACAAACTAGATTCCACTGGAGTAATTATCAGGAACAAGGCAAGACTTGTAGCACAATGATACAAACAAGAAGAAGGAATAGACTACAATCCAACCCAGTCCTTCATAGTAGAACCAAACATATAGAGATCAGACATCACTTTCTTAGAGACAATGTAGAAAAAGGCAAGATAACCTTAGAATATATTCCTACTGCCAGTCAAAGAGCAGACATTTTCACCAAACCCTTGGATGAAACTAAGCATACTTACTTCATCAACACCTTAGGAATGCTTGATGGAAGCTTGTAAACATCATTGTTGGGCAAATCTAAAAGAGGTCAGAAAAATTAAGAGAGCACTTGAAGATACGTCGATTACCTATCGACGCACCGTCGACTTGATATCGACGCAAATCTGCGAAGACGTCGAAAGGACAATAGGCTGACAAAATTTCGACGAAGCGTCGACCCCATATCGACGCTTGCGTCGACTTCATGATAATAATGGAAACAAATCTTTCCTTCTCCTTTTGATGATTGAATTACCTAATATACCTTGATTTCTATTTCCTTTTCGACGTTTCACCTTATTTAAATAATACCTCTTATTTCACAACTCATACTCTCCCAAACCGCCAAAAACTTCATCTTTTACCCTTCTCTCTGCAACAATGGCGCCAACTCCTGTTCAATCTGCCATCATCAAAGTGATAAACGATGCCTTGGAAAACCTCCTGAATGAATTTCAAACAAGACTGAATAATTTCTCCAACGAATGTGCCGCAATGATAACCGCCTGTGAAGCCAAACTGGCCGTCCTCTCCGCTTCTCTTCCTGAGCTTCATGTTCTTCTTCACGAACAACATCTGTCGCCAAAAAGGTTTACATCCTTTCTGCAGGATATAAACCAGGGGGAGAGTCGCTACAGAAACCCCTCTGTTCAGGTTCTATATTCTCTTAAAGCTCAGGGCTAACTCTTCTCCAATCTCTAAATATTATCTCTAAGTATTAAACCAACTTCATTTTTTTATCATAGGCTCAAATCTTCTCCAATCACTCTGATTACACCTTCAACAAACACTTTGGTGAATCCTCATCCTACCATACAGAAGGAGACCATGCTGTGGATTCAGCATTCAGAGTAGATGAACCATATGTTCAGGGGGAGATTGTTGTAATACAAAATACAAAATTCCAGGGGGAGGAAGAAGCGGCCACTTCTGATGACCTGAAAGGGCAAGTCTGGATTGATGTACCCCTGTGTGTGGAAGAATATCAGCATCACTCTCCTGGTTTCTCTGCTAGCTATATCAAACTCAAGACACCCCTACTTGAGGATATTCATCCAGAAGAAATTGAAGGAGAAAAACATTCCTCAGCATAGTCTACTCTACCAGAGGACATTTTGCCTCCTGTTACAGAACAAATTCCCTCTCCTATAAAAGTTCCTTCCCCACCTTCTCCTTCTAAAGAGAAAACTACATCTCCACCTCTGCCTCTTCCACCACTTCAACCTCCTTCTCTACCTCCTCTACTACCTTTACCTCCACAAATGCTACCTAGGGAAAGACCAAGAGGACAAATGAAAAGAAGAAGAGAAGCCATCCCTCATTGGCAAAAATTCTCCAAAGAAGAAAGGAAAGACTATGCAAAGGAAAAGAAATGCAGAAAAGCTGTTGAGGAGATAAAAAGGTTTGAAAGAATGCCTAATATCACTCCTAACAGTCTTGTAAAGGAGTACCATGACCCTGACATGGAAAAGAGGCATGAAGAAATGAGAGAAAGAGAGTTGTATGAATTTGAAGCAGCAATGAAAGAGAGACAGAGGATAAGAGGAATATCTGGATGGAAAAGATCAAGAATGGGATGACCAAAGAACAGATTCTTGCTGAATCTTCCATCAAACTTCCAAAGAAATTGTTTGATGTTGAAGCATATCAGAAGAAAAATCCTCAGGCAGGGCTTATCCTAGACAAAGGACAAAAGCACAAAAGGGGTGTAGGGTGTTCAGAAGATATCTACATTCCCTATAAGAAGCCTAAAAAGTCAGAAGGACTAGACAAATGACATGATTCACCCTAGAAATGGAAAGAAAAGATGTCTGAGATCCCTGAGAAACAGGAACTAGAAAAGAAAAAGAAACATAGGCCCAAGGTTGATAACAAAGGACCATCTGAGTTCAAACCTACACAGAAGAAAAAGGAACCTCAGAGCATTACAATAGAGATGATTCATGAAAAGGCAGCAATTATCATTAGCAAGGGTTATTCCATAAATGACACCCTTCCTGATGCTGAAAAGATCCTGACAAAGCTGCACACAATTATCAGAAATGTTCAGGAGCATCCTGATAAAGCCAGGCCCTACATTTTTGAAGCTATTGAAAATTTATCTAAGAAACTTTACTCTGCCTTTGTCAACTTCATGTATAACAAGAAGTTCTTATCTTAAATCTTATGAAAGATACTTACATGTTATATGATTTCTTTCTCTACCTTCTTCTAATTACTTAACATATGTCTTTTATATATAAATGCCTTGCTGTATTGATTAAAAGCTGATACAATTTCTTCCTGAATAGGGTTAAGACAAATAGGGGGAGATTGTTGGGGAAATAATTTATCTTAACCCCTAAAAATGAGTAGAATATAAATTCTAAGAATGAAATATTAGTCTAAGTAAATATGCGTCGAATAGTATTCGACGCAACGTCGAAGTGTAGTCGACGTTCCTCCCAGAATGAGTCGAAGTAGCTCTAAACAAAATTCGACGTAACCTATGTCAACGTAACTCTGAATTCAAGTCGACGCATCTAGTGAAGTCAATGTAAATTAGTCGACGCACCTTCCATATTATCCTCTCGACGTCTAGCCAGTCTGAAATCGACGCTTCCGTCGAATAGTAATCGACGTACGTCGATTTCAATGTCAAATTCAAAACACGCCAGATCTCTTTCCTTCTTTCTGTAGATCTGATTCTTATGGAATTAAATTATTCTTTTATAGCCGTTCTGAATCAGTCTTTCCTTCTAATTGATTCTTGGCTAAATTGATTAAGTTTATCATGGATATTATTTGATCTCTTTCCTTCTACAGAAATATTGATTATGGAATCTTTTCTCTCTTACTATTTCTCTGACTGCTAATTGATTATTCTCCTATAGTATTCTTTGAATAAACAGAGCTATAAATAAGAGGGAAATCGACAGAGAAAATGAAGTGATCCACTCCATACATTTGAAATAGAGGAAAAGCTCCCAAGAGAAAAGTGAGAAAATCTGAGAAAAGTGAAAGTGTGCTGCAGCAAACAACAAGCTTTCTTCTTCTCCTTCCTCTGAGATCATACTGCTGCAATTTCTGAAACCTCTCACTAAAAGAGAGAAAGGCCTACAATCTCCTTCTCACTATAGAAGAGAGATTATATTCACTATTTCTTGTGCTTCTAATCTTCTTTCTAAGAAGAAGATTCTTTCTTGTTTCAATTACTTCTTCTACTTCCTCTTCTTATTCTCATTTCATTTTCAAATTGTGTAAAAGAATTTTTAGAATCTCTCTTCAAAAAATTCAGTTGTACTGGTTCTAAGAGTCTCCTTATCAAAAGACTCAGGCTGGTTCTAAGATTCTCCTTATCAAAAGACTCAGTACAAGATAGTGAATTCCTACCAAGGGGGTAGAAGAGTGGACTACCCAAAGTTTGGGGAACCACTATATTTTTTTGTGTTGTGCTGTGATTTTCTTCTTGCTATTTTCCTTCTTTACTTGCTTAATTCTTGTTGGTGTGTGTGGGAAGCTTAAATCTGTGATTATTACACATATATATATTTGTTAACTTTGCACAAAGTATTTTTAAATCTCTATTCACCCCCTCTAGAGAATTCTAGTGAGGTTAACTGTGTACTTTCAATTGGTATCAGAGCCAGGTTGATCTAAAAAGGGTAACTCCTTGATCAAAAAGATCCTACCTCATATATATATATATATTTCTAAAAACTTTTTTTTATATGGCACAAATCAAAGTTTATGCTTCCACCAGACCACCAATTTGTAACCTTGAAAAGTTTGCACTTAGGAAAATAAGAATTAAAATTTATCTAAACTCTATTGATGGAGAATTATTTGATGTTATTACGACAGGTCCTCCCAAGCCATTCAAGAAGGACTCAAGTGGAAAGGTCACACAAATACTTGCTCCAAAGGCTGAATGGACAGATGAAGAAAAGAAAGCTCATGCATGTGATGCCAAGGCTATGAATATCTTAGTCTCAACACTCTCAGATGAAACCTTCCAAAAGATTGTTGAATGTGAGTCAGCTAAGGAAATATGGGAAGCTCTCACTAAAATGGTAGAAGGGAGTGCTGATGAGAGAAAAGATAGAAGAGTGGACTACCCAAAGTTTGGGGAACCACTATATTTCTTTGTGTTGTGCTGTGATTTTCTTCTTGCTATTTTCCTTCTTTACTTGATTAATTCTTGTTGATATGTGTGGGAAGCTTAAATCTGTGATTATTACATATATATATATATATTTGTTAACTTTGCACAAAGTATTTTTAAATCTCTATTCACCCCCCTCTAGAGAATTCTAGTGAGGTTAACTGTGCACTTTCAATGACTATTCTCTGAAAAGAGAGCTAACGCCCCGCGTTAAGTAAATAACGCCCTGCATTAACCTATAGTTGAAGAGGCATGATGTCGAGAAGGGAATGACGTGGAGATGATACTGCATTGAGAAGCCAGTGAAAACGCCAGCATTGACACTTAACGCACGCGTTGAGTCCATAAACTGCCACGATCTCGACAGTTGTACGATGTCAGCAGTTATTATACATTATTACTAATGCTGACGTTAACTCTTAACGCCACACATTAGCTCTAGTACCTATTTAAAGAGCTGATTTCGTTGTTCAAAGTGGGATCAAAAAAGCCTTCATTATATACTTCAGAGAGATCATTTCATCCCCGAATTCAGAGAGCACTCCCACCACCACCATTGAGGAACGAGAGTGAGAAGGAGATTTCCAACGACAAATTTAAAGAAGGACGCTAGCTTCAACTCCGTTGATGATCAATGCGTGTCTTCAACATCTCCTTCAGCGCTCTTCAATCTAGGAAGTCTTTTGTTCTGATTTTAACTTTATCTTTTCATATTTTCTTATAACGGTAGTGAATTCACCGCCTTGCGTATGATGACTAGGCCAGGTTCGATTTAGGGGGAAATTCGCCGCCTTGTGCATGGCGACTAGGTCTAGGGTAGATCTAGGGGGTGGCTAGAGGCCTTTTTTGGGGAAAGATAGGCTATAGCCAACCGGTCCTTGGGAGAAGGACCAGTGAAGGAACAAAAAGTGAATTTTACTATGTCACCTTTAATTTCAAGCATTATTGAAATTCTATCTTTGTAATCATCTTTGTGAAATATAAAATTCATTTTTATTATATCAAATTTTCTGGAATTGTATTTCACAAGTAAATTCACTTTGGATATTTCTTTAAAAACTTTCTAGAGAGATAACGCCCGACGCTAACTATCTAACGCCATGCGTTAGCGACAAAACAAAAATGTTTATGTTTCCTCTAAAATCTATCAGTTTACTTAAAAATTTGTAAACCCCTTATTCACCCCCCCTCTAAGGGCGCCATCAGATCCAACACTTGGTATTAAAGCAAGGTTATTCCAAAATGGTTTCACAACTAGGAATAATGGCGCATCATGATCATGCTTTCGCTGAGGGTCAAGGGATTAGTAGACCTCCACTATTTACCGGTACTGATTATAATTATTGGAAAACAAGAATGCGTTGTTTTCTAAATACTTTAGATAATGATGTGTGGGGTATGGTGGAACAATGCTACTCTCCACCAACATTTGTTGTTGGAGAAGTCACTATAGAAAAACATAGAGACAAATGGGATGATAATGACAAGTTAAGATGCAAGAACAACGCTAAAACTATGAATGCTTTATTTTGTGCTTTACATAGAACATAATTTAATATAACTTGTGCTTGCGAAACTGCTTATGATATATGGAAATTATTAGAAATCACTCATGAAGGTACTTCGCAGGTCAAGGATTCAAAGCTTTTCTAACTTGAATCCAAATATGAGAAATTCCGGATGGAGGCGGATGAAGACATTGATTCGATGTACACAAGGTTTACCAAGATTGTCAACGACTCAAAAGTGCTTGGAAAAGTGTTCTCCAACTGCAACTTGGTGAGAAAAATCCTAAGATCTCTCCCTCCAAATTTCAATCCAAAGGTGACGGCTATCTCGGAGTCGCACGATCTAAAGAAGCTCCAAATTGAGAGGCTCATTGGGAACCTCAAGACCCATGAGGTTGAACTCAAAATTCAACAACAAGTATACAATGTGGAGCCAAAGAAGAAGGCTTTGGCCTTAAAATCAAAGGAGGTTGATGGAGATGATGATGAATAGGAGAGCCTCTGTGTGAAGAAGTTCAAATTTGTCATGAAGAATTCGGAAAGGAGAAACACCTTCCAGAAATATCTCACGAAGAAGGGATCTTCATCGAAGAAAGGAAAAGGTAGCGATGAAGACGATGATGAACGACCACCACTGGAGTGCTACCATTGCAGAAAGACTAGAAACATCCGGATCCAGTGACCAAAATATCTGAAAGAGCATAAAAAAGTGGCATAAGGAAAAAGAGAAAACTTTAGGATTCCAGGTGTTGGATCTCGAGGCGCCCTTAGAGGAGGGGGGGGGGGGTGAATAAGGGTTTTAGAAAACTTTAGGATTTTAAGAAAAACTTTTGTGATTTTCTAATAAGTGAATTGAAACAAAAGTAAAGAGCTAGACATATGAAATGGAATCAATTTTATTTAACATGAAAAGACATGATTATCATTTATAAAATTTGATTACAAATCTGATTTCTATGACGCTAGAAATCAAGGCGAATATGAAATACTCTTTTCATTTTCTATACCGACTCTTCTCACTAAGAATCGGTTGGATTTAACCGATCTTTCCCCAGATACAGCCTCAAGCCGCTATAGATTTTCTATCCCCAGAAAGGCCTCAAGCTCCCCTAGGTCTACTCCCTAGACCAAGTTGCCACAACCGCAACGAATTCCCCCTAAGCCACGCACGGACCTAGTTGCCAACAACCACGACGAATTCACCAAACAATCACAATGAAAGAGGTAAAATAAAATATAAAATACAAGTATAAACTCCCTATAAAGAATTCTGGAGACGGCGAAGGCCCGCTGAATATCATCGAAGTCGAAGCGTGCGTTCATCGCATTGGGTGAGCATTGATCTGATCCTCCTTCGAATTCTTCTCTAGAACTTGTGTGTGAGATGGTTGTTTGAAATACAGCCTTCACAGAGTTTCTGAAGTGCTGGAATAGGGATCCTTGGAATCCCTTGTTGAAGAGAACAAATGCCACCTATTTATAGGACTTGAAGCTAACACTGGCGTTAAGGCTAATGCTAGGCATTGATTAAGTATAGAAATAATTTGATGGCTCGAATCTTCAAAATAGGAAGGAGATTCTGCATCTTTGGAAATATTCATTTTTGGCAACCTTAACGCTGGCGTTGAGCCTCAACGTCAGCATTAAGTCAAATCATTCCCAAAATGCTCCTGTAATCATGACAGCTTCCCTCCATGCCATTTTCGACTTGGTGGGAACGAAAGTTAACGCCGGCGTTAAGTCCTAATGCCTGACGTTAGACTGCATTTATCATTTCAGCTTGTGAACAAGTCTAGACCAATAATGCAGCATCCTAGTGTCAATTTTGTTCAAACCTGCATGCTAATAACACAATGGCAAACACGATAAAATACAAGTAGGATTTGTTATTCTCAAATCAAAGGGATGCGGAAAACCGTGTTCCAATAATCTGCCCCTTTTGATAATAAAAAATCCAATAGAGATAAATCAGAATCATATATAAGAGATGTGTTTTTAGATGGATAATTGACACTAAGCAACATAAAGATTAGATTTACAATTATAGTTTGTTAAATTGTGCTCCCCCTACTTAAGTGCTCCCCCTTAGTGTATGCTCCCATAAACTAGATTCATGCTCCACTTAAACTAGTGAATCCTACTCCTTTAATCATTAATATTTATCATTTTATTCTCCCCCTTTTGTTATTAGCAAAAGTGTGTGGAGTTAAAAAATAGAATAATAAAGACAAAGTTGGGACAAACTAAGAGTGGATAAGAGTTTTGTTTTAATAATAAAGTAGGTCATGATCGAGCTAAGATAGAGAGAGAGAGTAGCACAATGGATAAAAATGTGATATGCATGAGTAATAATTGTTGGATCTTGAGGCGCCCTCAGAGGGGGGGGGGGGGGGTGAATAAGGGTTTTAGAAAACTTTAGGATTTTAAGAAAATTTTGTGATTTTCTAATAAGTAAATTGAAACAAAAGTAAAGGGCTAGAAATAAGAAATGAAATCAATTTTATTTAACATGAAAAGACATGATTATCATTTATGAAATTTGATTACAAAATCTGTTTTCTATGACGCTAGAAATCAAGGCGAATATGAAATACTCTTTTCATTTTCTATACCGACTCTTCTCACTAAGAAGCGGTTGGCTTTAGCCGATCATTCCCCAGATATGGCCTCAAGCCGCTCTAGCCTTTCTATCCCCAGAAAGCCTCGAGCACCCCCTAGATTTACTCTCTAGACCTAACCGCCACAATCGCGGCGAATTCACCCTAAGCCACGCGCAAACCTAGTCAACAACAACCGCGGCGAATTCACTACACAATTACAATGAAAGTGTTACAAAAATATAAAAGACAAGTAAAAACTCCCTATGAAGAATTCTGGAGATGTCGAAGACTCGCTGAATATCGTCGAAGTCGAAGCGTGCGTTCTTCGCGTTGGGTGAGCATTGATCTGATCCTCCTTCGAATTCTTCTCTTGAATTTGTGTGGGAGATGGTGGTCTGGAAAATACGGTCCTCACAGAGTTTCTAAAGTGCTGGAATAGGGCTCCTTAGAATCAATAGTTGAAGGGAACGAATGCCACCTATTTATAGGACTAGAAGCTAACGTAGGCGTTAAGGCTAACAACATGCGTTGACTCATTATAGAAATTAATTTATGGCATAGATCTTCAAAACAGGAAGGAGATTTTACATCTTTGGAAACATTCATTCTAGGCAACCTTAACGCTGGCGTTGAGGCTAACACTGCGTTAAACCAAATCATTCCCAAAATGCTCCTGCAATCACGACAACTTCCCTCCATGCCATATTCGTCGAACGTCAACGCCGACGTTAAGTCATAACGCCTGATGTTAGACAACTTTCATCATTTCAGCTTGTGGGCAAGTCAAGACCAACAATGTAGCATCCTAGTGTCAATTTTGTTCAAACCTGCATGCTAAAACACAATGGCAAACAAGATCAAATACAAGTAGGATTTGTTATTATCAAATCCAAGGGATGCTGAAAACCTTATTCCAACAATCTCTCCTATTGATAATAACAAATCTAATAGTGATAAATCAGAATCATTTATAAGAGTAGTGTATTTAGAAAGATATATGACACTAAGCAACATAGAGATAAGAGTTATAATTATAGTTTGTTAAATTGTGCCCCCCTATTTAAATGCTCCCCCTTAGTGTATGCTCCCATAATCTAGATTCAGGCTCCCCCTTAAACTAGTGAGTTCTACTCCTTTAATCATTAAGATTTATCATTGTATTCTCCCCCTTATGTTATTACCAAAAGTGGGTGGAGTGACAACAAAACTAGAATAAGGAGGCAAAAGTTGGGACAAACTAAGAGAGCATAAGAGTTTTGTTTTAAGCATAAAGTTGATCATGATCGAGTTAAGAGAGAGTAGAGTTGGATCTGTAGGCGCCCTCTAGGGGGGGGGTGAATAAGGGTTTTAGAAAACTTTAAGTTTTTATAGAAAAATTTTGATATTTTATTTGAATAAGAGTGAATCAAAAACACAGTGTAGTAAATCAATTTTATTACATAGAAGAAGACCTGATTATCATTAATAAAATTTGGTTACAAAATCTGATTTCTATGACGCTTGAAATCCAAGGAGAAATATGAAATACTCCTTTTGTTTTCTATACCAACTCTTCTAACTATGAACCGGTTGGCTTTAGCCAATCTCTCCCCAGATATGGCCTCAAGCTGTTCTAGCCCTTCTATCCCCAGAAAGGCCTCGAGCACCCCCTAGATCTACTCCCTAGACCCAGTCGCCAACACGAGGCGACTTCCTCCCTAAGTCCTACCCAGATAGTCGCCAACACGAGGCAAATTCACGAACAAATAACAAAGATAAATATAAAAGAAAAATATAAAAACTCCCTATGAGGTAATCTGAAGGAGACGACGAAGAATCGTTGAAGATCGTTGAAGTCCAAGCGAGCGTTCTTTGCGTTGAGTTAGCATGTTGATCCAAGCCTCAATTGATTCCTGCTTTTGAAATTGAGTGGGAGATCCATTGTGGTCTGTAAATACGGCCCTCACAAATAATTCAGAGTGCTGGAATAGGGCTCCTTGGCATTCGTAGTTGAAGAAGATGAAATCAACCTATTTATAGGACTGGCAGCTAACGACGGCGTTAAGGCTAACGCATGGCGTTGACCCAGTATAGAAATGTTTTGATGGCTCAGATCTTCAAAATAGGAAGGAGATACTGCACATCAGAAAACATTCATTTTAGGCAACCCTTGTCACAACCCGCATTTCCCCACGAATTTAATAAATATCATTAGAGCCAGGGGAAAATACACGTTATGATGTCACGTCCAGCAGGGGACAACTACAGATGCTTAGGCAAACACTCCTTGCGAACGATTATAAAAGACATGAATATGATTGAGTTAAATAAAAGAATTGACTTTTTTAGCATATGACCGTGTCCCTCGGTGCAGTGGATCAACTAGTCCACGAGTAGAAAACTATACTTACACAGTGGAGAAATAGGTTCATAAAATCCTACATGAGCATGAAGATCAAACATCTCAGCAATGAAATGCACAACTCTAAATTTAGTATAGGTAAGGAAAAGGTTTTCTACGATCTTCAAAGTAGGTGACATTTACTAAGAAAAAATCATGTTATGCAAAAAATGACATTTTATATAAGTAAAGTAACTCATGCACCCTAACATAAAACCTTCCCAGAGAGCAATACTTCATTCACAACAAGAAGTAATAGCGTAATAGCAAAAGAGCAGAATACAATAAGAGACCACTATGGGTGCCAACAAACCCACAGGAAAACAAACCACTACAACCACCAGAAGCCAACCTCTCACCAAGGAGGAAAGAAAGAAAGCCACCACCAAGGACAGAAAGACTCCGCTCAACCGCCTGTGACCACTACAAACCTGAACCTGAGGCAATCAAAGAAAAGAATGCCCCAGCCCAAAGGGGGGCAAGAAAGCAACATTATACTAAAGAAAGAGCTAAGGTTAGCAAGCAAATATGATGGTATGAGCGACTAGACTACAAAAGTAAAGACAAACAAATAACATCGATTCAGAAGAAACAGCTCAAAAGCGAGAGCAAAAGGAAACTAGCACCAAGAATAATGGCAGCCTAAACTATAATGATATATATATAATGATACAAGAACCTGAGACTGCTTAGCTCAGAAGAAAGGGCACTGTGGTGGTGGTCCTTTATCCACTGCAAACCTTAGCCCCAAAATAACCCAAAACCAGGGGTGTAAAATCCACAAACGGGCACTGAGGTGGTGGTCCTTTATCCACTGCCAACCTTAGCCCCATAATAAACCCGAAACCAGGGGTGTAAAATCCACAAACAGGTACTTAGGTGGTGGTCCTTTATCCACTGCCAACCTTGGCCCAAAAATAACCCGAACTAGGGGTGTAAAACCACAAACGGGCACTGAGGTGGTGGTACTTTATCCACTACCAACATTAGCCCCAAAATAACCCAAAACCAGGGGTGTAAAATCAACAAACGGGCACTGAGGTGGTGGTCCTTTATCCACTGCCAATCTTATCCCCAAAATAATACCAAACCAGGGGTGCTGTGGCGCTGACTCCAGTCCACACAAATCAACAGCTCAAACAGAGGCACTGTGATGGTGATTCATAGCTTACACATCCAACATACCACAAGATAGCTCAACAACCATGGAAGCGGTGGTGCATAATATGTATATAAAAATATATCAATAAAACACTCTACAGTTCATCCAAAAACACTCGGAGCATTAGACAACATAGATCAAAATATTCAAGAAACACTCACCAAAACTTTCCCGGAATGTTTGATGAAATACCTCAATATACATGACAAAATAACACAAAGATTGGACACTACACATCACGGGACATAACAAGACAAGACTTCACCAAAAGACTCAACAAATGAGCTTAATACGCTCAACAACATAATTCAAGATACTCGGGCCCACACGGCAAAAAGGGCCTAAAAGCCTTGTTAAAACAATTCAAATAACACGACAAAGTTGACGGGAAAAGATTTATCAAAGTCGACGAGAAGCTAAAAAATCGATGGGAAACCTTATAGAAATGTCGACTGGAAGACTGCTCGATCGACGAGAAGAATTAATCAATATCAACGGGG
Source organism: Dactylorhiza incarnata (assembly GCA_033032865.1). Classification (NCBI taxonomy): domain Eukaryota; kingdom Viridiplantae; phylum Streptophyta; class Magnoliopsida; order Asparagales; family Orchidaceae; genus Dactylorhiza; species Dactylorhiza incarnata. The sequence goes on from JAWHQI010000003.1 coordinate 21,566,888, forward strand.
ACACTAAATAATCAAGTCGACAGGAAGATAACTCAATCGACGGGAAGACCTAATAATCAAGTCGACGGGAAGGATTAATGCCAACAGTCGGCGGGAAGAGCTAAGACAAGTCGACTGGAAATGACTAAGCAAAAGTCGACGGGAAGAATACACAAGTCGACCGGAAAGTCATACTCAAAGTCGACGGGAAGAATAACTTATAATCGACTGGAAAGCTTACATTAACTCGACGGGAAGCTAACTTGATATCGACGGGAAGCTTACTCGATATCGACGGGAAAACCTTAATCATAATCGATGGGAAGGCTTGATAATCAAGTCGATGGGAAGGATATAAGTTATCATCGGCGGGAAAGGTTAAGTAAAAATTGACTGGAAGTCTGGAAGAGGGCCCGATTGACGGGACGGGAGCCCGATCGATGGGACAGGAGCCCAATCGACGGGACGGGATCTCGATCGACGGGTGCCCCATCGATTTTTACTTAGAAAAATCAACAAACACGAACTCTCTGCCCTCTCCCGTCGATCGATGGGAAGGGGTGCCGATCGATGAGACTGGACTTCAAACAAAAAATACAGGGAAAAAGGTTAAGTAAAATTCGACTGGATGATCTGGACTCATCCAGATTCCAGTAAAGGTATTAACACAAGCTAAAAAGAAAGAAAAGAAGAGGTGACAGCAGAAATCAAGACACCAAGCAGACCATTACAACAAGGAAAAAAACACCATAACCAGGGAACCCCTCCAAGTATACAAAGAAGGAATATCTGCTATTTGCACAATAGGAAAAGGACCAAGAAAATAGGAGAATTAACTTCTTGAACCAAGAACTCACTCCACAATTCAAAGAGAAAGACACATCTAGTTGCTCATACCAAGATCAAAAGGCTAACCCCAAAGAAAACAAAGAAAAACCCATGCTACTAACATTAATGGAAAAAGAAGCAAGAAGAAGAATACTGCACTTGCCTCAAACGTGCGAGCCGGCTCGCCGATTAGCACTCCTCGGCAAGGGAAGAAGCTAGACATGAAAATAAGGAAAAATTCCAACCATTAGGGTTAAGCTTGACGACAAAACTCGACGAAACACAAAAAACATACCGCACACACAATATTCTCAGCGAGAGCTCTCCAAAACTATGCTCCGGCGACAAATCCGAGCTCACGAGCTCCCTCGACAACCAACTGAAAGATGAAAACCCTAATTCTTTCTCTCCCTCCAGAACCAGAAAACTCTCCTCGAAAAAAGAAATGAAAAGAAGGATGCCTAGACGGCTTGGGGAAGAAGAAGAAAGGAAGTACATAAGTTATATAATATAATAACATAAGCTGCTGGTCGTGCGGGCTACCTGAAAGAAAGATCTTTTGTCCAAGGTCGACAATGGGTCTTTTTCCACTTTTGTTTTCCCTTGGGAGTCATCAGCCTGTTATCCCCGGCGTACCTTTGATTCGTTGAGCGAGAGCGAATTAATTAAAAACCCACCCACCTAAATTGTTAATTTTATATACAAATATCTCCCTCCACCATCTGTTTCATCGTTAGATTTTAAATTCTCATTATATATATAATGATACTTAAAATAATTCTTATTATATACATAATAATACTTAAAATAAATCAGATATGATGATTTATTTATATATATACATATAAATTATGATAATTTATGATTATATTATATATAATTAAATTAGTGCTTTTATATATATTTTAGATCATCTTATTATTTTATATATATACATATATTACTTTCTATATAAAATCTTTTGGACTAAACACATGTATTTAAGTGCTTTATATTACCTTAATATTTTAATCTTTATGATTAATCAAAATAATTAGACTATATAAATAATATAAATAGTAGGATTCCTTTATAAACTATTTTATCATGTATTTACACAGTATATATATAATATGATATATATATATAAATCTTATTATTATTTTCATCCTTTTATTTTGGTTCTCGCTCTTTATTAATTATTTATACGCACCCGAAAACGGTGACGCCCTCACACCGCCATTTTGAAGATAATTATATTTAATAAATAATTAGATATAAAATAATTAGCGAAAACCCGGGGCGTTACAACCACCCCTCCTACAAGAAAGTTTCGCCTCGAAACTTTACAATGCGAAGCGGATCACCGACTTAGAAAAAATGCGCGCATGATGGTTCCTTACCGCAAACTCAATAATACAAGTGCATCGATACATAATTATTAACTGTATAACTATTATATAACAACTAGGTCAAATCTAACCTGAGATCACTTGGGCGGAAAACTGCTCTTCTTCTTTTGCTACTACATTAAATACGACCTCTCCTCGATCCAACTGCCGATGCTGAGGTAGTGGCGGTGCCAGAGCCATAAGAGCAAGCTGCTGGCCGGCCGACTGGAACTGCGAACACCAGAATTTCACATGCCCTTCTTGCTTGCAGCAGGACTGCCACTATCAACATCCTTCCTTTTTTCTTTCCTTGACACCGCATCTTGACCCACAACAGGGCTCTGCACCCTAGGCTGCTACTCAAAAGTAGCCGCCATCAACATTTGAATCTGCACCTGCATCGCGACCATTTGTCTTGACAATGCCTCGATACTCTGAGACAACTCTTTAATCACCGCCTCACTGCGCGTACCCGAGGATTCACCCTCTAACCGGATAGCCGACTCTGATGCACTACGTACTAGAGTCATCGACTGCAATTACAAACAAACACCTCACTACACCCAGCTTAAGACACAACAACTAGCAAACTAGAATCTCCTAACTCGATACAGATCGAAAAAGCATAAATACTTTCTCTTGCTGTTACCTTGCTCTGGGACTTCATGAAATGATGTTATGCTTAACCTAGGATGATATACCATCATCCAATTAACTCTTGTTCATATAATATGAATACATGAATGCCAAAATTTTATTTCAAAACATGTGTGCACGAGCATCATCATTTATATCTTGAACTTGGCACGGGTGCTAATGTTATGTTATGATTTGCATGCAGTCTAAAAAAGGCCTTAATGCATGCTATGAGCGGCGTACACATGCGATCTTATGCATCCCATACTACATATTATCACATGTAACGAAAAAAAACAGAGCTAATAGATGTCCATGGGACCGACGTTATGCATCCCATACTACATAACCATCGCATGTTGTCACCTATGAGGATCCATATACAGACACATATTATGCATCTCATATTACATAATATACCTTGTATACTTCTTATCATGCTATGAGTGTAATGTTCATTCTTCAGTCAAGACATACAGATGACCCTTCGGTGCGTGTATGCAATGAATAACGATTCTCACCAGGCGGTTAACAGGGACAACCAGACTATCCCAGCAACCCGACAAACCTCCCTCTGATACCAACTGTCACAACCCGCATTTTCCCACAAATTTATTAAATATTGTCTGAGCCAGGGAAAATACGCGTTATGATGCCACGTCGTACAGGGGAAAACTACAGACGCTCAGACAAACACTCCTTGCGAACAATTATAAAAGACATGAATATAATTGAGTTAAATACAAGAATTTACATTTTTAGCTTAAGACTGTGTCCCTCGGTCCAGTGGATCAACTAGTCCACGAGTAGAAAACTATACTTACGCAGCGGAGAAATAGGTTCATAAAACCTTACATGAGCATGAAGATCAAACATCTCAGCAATGAAATGCACAACTCTAAATTAAGTATAGGTAAGGAAAAGGTTTTCTACGATCTTCAAAGTAGTTGACATTTACTAAAAAAAGCATGCTATGCAAAAATGACATTTTATATAAGTAAAGTAACTCATGCACCAACACATAAGACCTTCCCAGAGAGCAATACTTCATTCACACCAAGAAGTAATAGCGTAATAGTAAAAGAGCATAATACAACAAGAGTCCACTATGGGTGCCAACAAACCCATAGGCAAACAAACCACTACAACCACCAGAACCCAACCTCTCACCAAGGAGGGAAGGAAGAAATCCACCACCAAGGACATAAAGACTCCGCTCAACCGCCTGCGACCGCTACAAGCCTGAACCTGAGGCATTCAAAGAAAAGAATGCCTCAGCCCAAAGGGGGCAAGAAATCAACACAATACTAAAGAAAGAGCTAAGGTTAGCAAGAAAATATGAGGGTATGAGCGACTAGACTACAAAAGTAAAGACAAACAAATAACATCGATTCAAAAGAAATAACTCAAAAGCGAGAGCATAAGGAAACTAGCACCAAGAATAAAGGCAACATAAACTATAATGATATATATATATAAATTAAATGATACAAGAACCTGAGACTACTTAGCTCAGAAGAAAGGGCACTGAGGTGGTGGTCCTTTATCCATTGCCAACCTTAGCCCCATAATAACCAGGAACCAGGGGTGTAAAATCCACAAACGGGCACTAAGGTGGTGGTCTTTTATCCACTGCAAACCTTAGCCCCAAAATAACCCAAAACTAGGGGTGTAAATCCTTAAATCGGGCACTGAGGTGGTGATCCTTTATCCACAGCCAACCTTTGCCCCAAAATAACCAGAAACCAGGGGTGTAAAATCTAAAAAACGGGCACTAAGGTGGTGGTCATTTATCCACTGCCAACCTTAGCCCCAAAATAACCCGAAACCAGGGGTGTAAAATTCATAAACAGGCACTAAGGTGGTGGTTCTTTATCCACTGCCAACCTTAGCCACAAAATAATACCAAACCAGGGGTGCTATGGCAGTGACTCCAGTCCACACAAATCAACAACCCAAACAAAGGCACAGTGACAGTGACTCTTAGTGTTGAAACCAGAGAACCGGTTTCGACGTTCGAAAGGGGGATACAGCTAACCCTTACTTGACCCGAGCTAGAACCCTTGACTAGTTGCTGAGAACCGAAATACCTAGCCCCTGTAGAACACTTGAGACTAAAAACGAACCCCTTAGGCTTCAGCGAGGTGGTCCCACCACACACCCGGAAGCTCACAGAGAACTACCCCTCCCAAGCCAATGCTGAGCCTTGGCACCTTGGAGGGCACTAAGGGTCACCTCGCCACCAACCTTCACTAACAAAGGAGGAGGAGGGTAGTGCTTTCTCACAAGTTACACTTGAGGGAGAGGAGAGTCCATCCCTTCCCAAGGTGCCCATGGGAGTCTATTTATAGACTTCCCAAAATTGGGCTGCGGATAGCCAAAATTCTTCTATCCGCAGCTCAACCGCAAACCTGAACGATCAAAACAGGAGGAGGGGCGAGTGGAGGATGAGACATCCACTCCCCAGCTTACTGGGGGTCGGGTGAGTGGACCAAGGTCCACCACCCGTACTGGGCGAGTGGACCTTGCGGTCCACTCAACCCCCAGGCGAGTGGACCATATGTCCACTCGCCTAACTGCCTGGGGCGAGTGGACCTATGGTCCACTCCCCGCAAGCCTGGGCGAGTGGACCGCTCGCCCCCCCACCCACTCAGGCGAGTGGACCTGATAGATAAAATCATGTTGCATAAAATTAGAATATTATCTACGTATAATTTGATAAGGCAAGTGTACCTATCGTTTTATAGTATAGGATTTAGAAAATCAAGTGTCATATTTTTTCGGGCTTGTTGAGTACTTCTATTCACAAAGAAGAGCTATTATTTTACCGATCGAAGGTTGGGTTTGTTTTGGAAAAATGATTTGGAGAAAATTAACTACGAAGAAAAATTATGATTTAAAGGATTAGCACTTGGTCTTGAATCCCTTTGGAATAAAATATAATTTTATAAAAGATGGAACTGCAAACTCTTATTGAAATAACTTCGACCGTGGAGGTTGCCAAAATATGGTAGAGCCTCTCTCGAGAGATCTACCACCTAACCTTAGGTTGATCGATTAAGACCCCTCGGCCAGTCGAAACCCCTAAGCTTCCTTTAAGCGGTGAGCCCCACTATTGGATTTGACTCCAATCCGAAAGATTTGTGTCACCCTCTCTTGAGGAATGCATGCAACCCTTTTTATCTTTGAGTGATCTTCTCGTTCGCATGGATCTCTCGATCACTAGCGTACGGATCTTAGATTGAAAATCATATTCGGGACATATGAAATCAATGCAAAGTGTTTCAAAGATAAGTCGAAGATAAACAATACGAGAGCTTGTCAATTAGAAAAATTTCAAAACATTTTTTATTTCATTCCAAAGTTCATCATGACCAAGTGCTAAAGGAAATTTAGCTACTCATCATAGTGATGGGAATACAAGTAGAAGAGGAAAAAGACATGATTAAAAACTACAATACTTGAATTGAAATTGCAATAATAAAAACTTACAACTTGAAGAAAAATGAGCTAGAACAACAAAAACAGTAAACTAAAGCTAAAAATAAACTCCAAAATCGCCCTCCTTGACTTCTGGAGATTGCTGCCTTTTATAGTTGAAAAATCGGGGAGTCACGCCCTTGGTCACGCCCGTGACCAAGGGCGAGTAAGCTGCGTAATTGCTGTCTTGAAAGCCCGGGAATGTTGGGGAATAGAAACCACCAAAAATCAATTGCATGGCGGGTCACGGCCTTTGTCACGCCCGTGACCTAGGGCGTGTCTTGATCGGGTCTGGAAACGGCGGGAAACGTCGCGAACTGAGTTAATCTAGCGGTTGCAAAAGAGTCACGGCCTCAGTCATGCCCGTGACCGAGGGCGTGTACTTTGTGATTTCGGCAGAAATACTCCAAATATTCTCCTGATTACTCTTATGAGCTTGAAATTGATATTGGCAGCCCAAATTACCTGAAAATACAAAAAAAAGTAAATTAATGATAAATTAACTAAAATAAAATAAAATAAAATTAATTATTAATAAAATATTATATCAAAATAACTATAAATAATGCATTATCAAATACCCCATACTTAAGCTTTTGCTATTCTAGAGCAAAACCATTATAAGTATGAGAAATTTTTATATGATATTTTAAAAAGAAAAAGAATTTACTCCTAATTATGCATTTTAAAATTATACATGACTCAAGCACAATAAGTTTTGAAGTAAAATTTAGGTTTATAAGAAATAAGTCATGATTCATAAATTGGCATGCGTAGAATAAAAATTAGTTTCAAAATTCTCTAGTCAAATTTTCATAAATAATATTGTATTGAATTAAGCAAAATAATCTAAGATTAGAATTATATAAACTATTGATATTATTCGAAACTTTATAGAAAGCCTAAAATATTAACTATGCTCCCTCATAAATATCTTGAATATTACATGATATTGGTTAAGTTTGGGTAGAATTGGCATAGAAGAGATTTTTAATTGGGAAATGATGAATTTTATCCTCTCATTTCCATTTTTTAGATACTCTTCTTTTTTTAATATCCCAAATATATATGTTTAGGAGTGATGAATTTTATCCTCTCAGCTCCATGATATATAATCTTTTATAAATTTGGGTGCATATGTTTAGGAATGATGAATTTTATCCCCATGACGTATGATCTCTTATACTTTTTTTCTGCCAATCAAAAGGGTAAAGTAAAAGGAGTGGCTATGGTTTAAAGGCTATATAATTTTCAAGATAACTATTTTGAGAGCATAGTTAATAAATTAAGAAATCTTAAGAATCTATGAGTTAAAGTTAATATAAGTAAAATCTAAAGATCTTAAGCACAATTGCTACAAAATTAATTCATGATATTTTAAGGAGAGAAAACAAAACTAAGGAATATTCTAAATACACCAAAATGATGAAATATTCATTAGTTCAAATTTATCTATAAATTAAATCTAACAAATTATGATGAGACACATACAATTAAAAAAAACATAAACTGAAAACTTTTTGTTTTTAAAAGTCATATAAACAAAGCTCATAGTTAAAAATGGTTGAACTCAAATAAAAAGTAAGGAAGCATCTAATATTACCAAATTTATAAAAACATTGTTTTTTGATTTTTTCAAAGGTTTGTTTTTAAATTTTTTTTGTATATTTTGCTTGGAAAAGAAAAAAAACAGAAATAAAATAAATTTTTTTTGTTCTTGGACTTCCCAAGGGCTACCCAATGATGGGCTTGCAAGGTACTAGGCGGTTTTGTGGGATGAAAGCCCAAAACGGCCCTTTCGCAAGAAATTAGATATTTTTTTCTATTTTTTTGAATTTTTTTTTGATTAATTTAAATATTTTTTGTGGTTTTTTGTATGTTTAATTTTTTTTTATTTTTAGAATACCTTTGTGATTGGTTTGCAAAAATAAAAACGGTAGGGTCACCCCCATACTTAAAATAAACATTGTCCTCAATGTTTTAGAAATAAAAGTATGAGTAAAGGACAGAAAACTTCCCTAATGAAGAACAAATCAATACTCAGCCATCCTGAAGAAAACATAGAGTAAAAGCAAAATATGTTTTTTTATATTTTTTAGATTTTTGCATTAATAAAAGAGAAATAAAACAAATACAAAGGTGCAGTACATAAAATAAAAGATACAGACGACCAAAAATAAAAATCTATAAGCATCATCATCCTCCTGCTGATAATAAGCACGCAGATCAGCAAATTCCAGCTGCAGATGCTCCATAGAGGAAGCATGGCGCTGCTCGAGGGTATCAAAATGTGAGTCAAAATGAGCGCGCATGGACAGCTGCTCTGTCTGAATCTGATTCAGACAAGTGTGGAACCGCCCAAACTGTTGATCCAAAAAAGTGGATGAGTCGGGCGTAAGGGGAAAATGCTGCTGAGGCTACTGTGAAAACTGCGGAGCTGGAGCAACGCCACTGGAATCAGCTTCGAAATCAAGATCGATCGGGTCGCCACCAACTTCACCAGGAATGGCCTCATACTCTCGGCCACGCCGACGCATTAAACCAAGGGCTCAGAGGTTTTGGAACGTGATAGGCGCGGGCGCTTGGAGTGGAGCCATAGGAGGAAATGCATCCCAGAGCCCCAAACGCTTGGCCAAAAAATTAACAAACGAGCCTCCATATAGTACACTAAGCCTCTGATTTTCCTCCTGATGCCGAAAAAACATTGCAAGCGCCGAACCAAGATTGAGGGGGACCCATTCGTGTAGACTATATAAATATAGCAGGTCCATGTGGGTCACCACTCCATGGCTATCGCCGCGAGCGGAAAGTATGAAAGTGAGGAGGTAGTGGAGATAGCGTAATGCGGGGGACAGGAGATGACTACCCTTGGATTTTTTTGGCGAATATGGATTGGGGTCGTTACTGATTTCCGCCCAAAATCCAAGGAGGTTATAATCGCGAGGGAAATCGAGGGGGAGGGCGGTGTAGGCTTCCATAAGGGTGAAAGCCTCATCGCAGAAGCCCATGAGAATGTTGAACTGCCGCAAAGGAAGGGTTCGCGAAAGTCCTCCCATTCGGAATTCAAGCACGTTGTCGGCCCCGGCCCAGTGGAAATCAAATGAAGAGAAAAACTCCACTGTCAACTCGTAGTACGCCGACTCCAAAATGGAGAAGAAAGGAGCCCACTCCAGAGTAGTGAGGAAATCCCGCACCGCATCGGCCTGCCCGAGGGTGGTGAGAAAGTTCCAATCGATGATGCGGAAGACGCCAAATTCTTTCCCACGGAGGCAGTTACTCCATTCTTGATGAGTGGGATAGGGAAAATTGAGCATACCCTCCGCATCAAAAGAGTCATCGGGGAGTGAAGAGGAGGACTCGCCAATGGCGTGACAGCGGCGGCGGGCGACCATTTGGAAAGAAGAGATGAAGAATTCGGCCAAAGAAGAGAGAAAAGAAGGGAGAGATGTGGGACAAGGTGTGGAGAAAGTGAGGGGGAGGTGGCACTTAAATAGGTGAAAATTCATGTGTCACGCCCGTGACCGAGGGCGTGTAAGCGGCGACACGTGAATTTTTGCGAGGGGAGAAAACGAGGTTTGACCGGTCAAAAAGCCAAAAATTTGTCAGGTCACGCCCTCGGTCACGCCCGTGACCGAGGGCGTGTAACTGGCGAAGTCAAGTGGACAGGGAATCCAATATGCGCCTGTCAAAAATCGGTTCCTGAGATGTCACCGCCCAGGGTCACGCCCGTGACCATGGGCGTGACTTAACTGTCACGGGCGTGATAGTCAAATGGCATCTTTGACCGGTTGTGGTGGAGGCGTTACGCCAGCTGGATAAGTCACGGGCGTTGATGGCGCAAATCTTAGCACACCGCTATAGGCGGTAGTAAGACTGCGGCACGAAACGGCAGTGTACCGATCGTTCAAGTAATATAAAATGGGAATGAATTCCCAAATATCGATCTCAAAGGAACACAGTAAGGTGGAGTTTATTATCGAGGAAGGACTTGAGATTGAAGTCCTTTAATCGGATGGATCACGGAGGGGGGTTGATTTGGTTGTGGAAAATAAAGGAAAATATTACAACTACTCCTATGCAATGCCGCTATGCAATGCTTTGCTTGGCGGGATGGAGACTAGGCAGGCCTTGAGCGCGCTGCGTCGCAAGGGCGGATGGACGAGCAGGCAAGCGGAATCAAACTGTGCAGGCCTTGAGCGCGCTGCTTCGTAGGGCGGGATGGATTACACGGGCCGCGATGCCACGCTTCGGTAGGCAGATGGACGAGTAGGCTAACGGAATGAGGGTCGCAAGCACCTCTTCGACAAGCACGCCACTAGCGATTGCTAGTGCGGCACCGAATGTGATGGCGGGATGGAGGATGGATGGTGGCGCACCTCATACACAAATGAACAAAATATAACTTCACATAGACATGAAATTAAGATTACAAGCACGATTCATAGTGTTCATCATCCATACATGAGAGATCTAGCTACAAATGCATCAATAAGAGAAGAACAAAGCAAGAAATCGACCGAATCCGAAGTCTCGTTGTAGATTCACGGTTGGAATCGCCGGGTTGTCAATCCGCGTCCAAGCTCGGTCCGCAACTACGTCCGGGGTAGAGAGAGCAGTCACTACTCTCCAATGAGCCCGTCTTCTTCGTGTCACGATCCGGTAAAGGTTGCAAACTTCCTCTTGCTTGATGGCGATGGCGGCTAAACCTTCCTTGAAGCTCTAGGATGAGGAGGAGGCCGAGAGGAAGCTCCGGCTCAAGAATGGCGTGAAGAACAAGCCCGGAGCACCTCCCGATGGTGGGCGGCGATGGAGGGGAGAAATCGGGCGCTCTGGAGCAGGAAACGGTGGACTGGCGGAAGAAAATCGGAGGATCCGACCTAATTCGCGAGCAGGAGAATTTATAGGCGCTGGAATAAACAATGCACATGGTTATTGGCGCACGACCAGTGGTCGTGCGCGCTAGAATCCTGTGATCGTGCGCCTGCCTAGGTGGAGCCTGCAATGTAAGAAATTTATAAAATACCATGTTCGCACGACCAATGGCGCACGACCGGTGGTCGTGCGCACTATCGTAGGTGGTCGTGCGCACTAGTCGAAATAGAACTCATAAAATTGATGTTAAGTGCAAACGAACAGCGGCGCACGACCGGTCGTCGTGCGCAATATCATTGGTGGTCGTGCGCACTGTCCGAGACAGAACTCAAAAAATAGGGTTAAGTGCACACGATCAGCGGCGCACGACCAGTGGTCGTGCGCAATAGAAACAGTGATCGTGTGCAGTGTTCCTATACAGAATTGTACCGGGAACACCCGCACGACTCCTGTTCCAGCACAACCACGAATCCAGCCACTGAAAGTGGCACTTAACAATCCATGAAAACTACTAAAAATGAAGAACATGAAATAACACCAAAAACGGGCCTAGAGGTGCACTTAACATGGAGTGTCAAATATGAGTGAAAACATGTCTAAAGTGAAGTGCATAGACTAGAAAATCGGCCCAGATGAGTCCATAAATGTGTATATATTTGGGACTCATCACACCCCCAGACTTAACTGTTTGCGCGTCCCGAGCAAACCATCTCTCGCGGACAGGAAAAACATAAGCTGGCGAAGAAATTATCAAGCGGAGTACCATGCGAAGTCGCATGCTCATGTGCGTAGAAATATAGTAGATAAAATTTCTAATTATACATACTAGTTTATAATTTTCTAGGAGCGTAGATATATATTACGTTTACTCAAAAGTGAATCATGGTGAATCATAAGGTCGTACATAGGAAGAAAGTAAACTGAACGCTGAGGCGAGCATTGCCAAAGATCGGGGCTCGGGACAACTCCATTGAAATCCATCAATGTCGGTGACCATAAGCTTGCCCGTTCGCACTCACTCCACGACACTGGTTTGACTCAAATGCGTGAATCAATAGGACTTAAGGTTTTAGATGAGGCTTGGGTTTAGGTGAGGTAGACAAATATAAACATGAAGGCTTAGAACACAAAAACCCAAATGAGCAAATACATAACACTATCCAAGTAGCCAAAAAACATGCGGATGCACCACACCCCCAGACTTAGACTTAGACGCATGGGTGTGTGCACCGCCTACTCCCAAATATAAATCTCAAACAGATTTTTTTCAATTAAACTTTTCATTCTTCTTTTTCTTTTCAAATCTTTTTCTTCTTTTCTTTTTCTTTCTTTAGCAATTTCAGCAAAAATTTTTAAAGATGCACATTCACATTTTCACATTGTACTTCCACAATCAACACCACCAATTTAAAATTTAAACAAAATGCTTGCATTTTGGGTGTGCGACTAGGATTGGAGTTTAGGCTTTGGTGAACAATAGTGGAGCTGAACCAAAAGAATGGGGTAGGCACAACTGCGCTAGCGAGGAAATGATGATAGGAATGGCACAAAGGCTCAACCGGGCCAATTAATGATGGCCTATATCACATTCACGCAATTGACTAACCGTATACCCATGCTTCAAGAATCGCTTGAGGCAAGTTCTTAGCCACCGAGAAAGATAATCCTTTCTCCTGACTCGGGCAATACGAGGCTAACGAACGTTTACACACATCCCTATGCTACCGATTGATTCACACCGGATTCACCAATTTTTGAGTGTAGTAAACAATAATTACGCTAATAGAAAAATATAAACTAAAAGCATAAAAAGAAATTGAATCTACACGAATTTCTATGTGAGAAATGAGCACTCGACTAGGAGCACTATCGAAGTCAACATTTTACTCCTACTCACAATCCTAAGCCAGGACAATGATTTTACAAATCACACAAAAGGAAATGAGTTCAACTCAAGACGTGCCAACAGCTAAGTGCACGCTCGAGTGGGTGCAATGGTGTACGGTGCAAATGAAACAACACTAAATAACTGAAATTAAAATACTTCTAGTATGCAAATGATATGTGCACGTGCAGTGGGTAACATATAGCAGCTCTCCCCCAGACTTAATCTATGCAATAGATACAAATGATGTAATCATGAAAATTGAATAAAAGACCATGGGAAGAAAAGTTACCCATGCTCAGAAATGAGCATACCAGAAGACGCATGAAAACCAAGATAAAGAGCAGCTTCCTCCATCCCGATGATGAACCTGCAGGGGTCAGCTCCGCAAAAACAAAAGAAAATAGACAAACTAAAATGAATACAACTAACTAAACTAAACAAGATGAAATAAGAAATGCAGGAAAAGGTAAGATAACAACTGGGGTTATTGTCATCCCAGCACGACTTATTTGGCATTTGTACAGTTCTAGCTAATGGGAGTATGGAAGGAGAAGTGGACAGGTAACTGGCCTAATATCCGTGTCGGTAGCGGGTACCGATACGGTGATAGAACAGTCACTCCCCTACCTAAATAAAAATACCTGCTCTTCACAGATAGGGGAAGCAGAAAGTAAGAAGTGGAGGAGGAGTCCTCCTCACTATTCTCACCAAAAACATCCTTGCCTAGCAAGGTGTCGTCAACAGGGAGGTGGCGGGAGGAAAAGGCAATGAGTGGAGCTTCCTCTACGGAGGAGGAATCAACCTCCTCACATAAGAGGATGCTCTCGTCATTGACTTGGGCAATATGCACCAAATCCTCCTGGGGTACCTGTGAAGACTCAACCTTCACAGGCTCGGATGAAGAGGGAGGATCGAGAAATAAATAAGACGAAGAACATAAACAATCAAAAATCGGGGGAGTGGTCCCGGTCTCACTCCCATCAGGTTGGGGAAGTAAAATAATGTTTGCATTGTCATCAATGCTACAAGATTCGGCGGGATCAACAGTGGCCAAGCTAGAGATTTGGACTTCCTCCACCGGTGCTGAGGAAAACTCCTCTTCACCTGGAAGGTTGTCCTCCTCCATAGGAACAGGCATGACACTAAAGTCACCAGCCTCCTCTTGTGACACATCATCAACAATGTCGTCAGATACGAGTGTAGTATGCACAACAGGGAGAGGAATAGTGCTCGGATAATAGTCGAGCACCGATTCCTCACAAAGAATCGAATCCACTAGGGGTGGTGGATGCACTGGGAGAATAGGCTCAGCAATGTCGGTGCCCAGATCAGCCACACATCTGGTGACTGTGTCAACGCCATACCCTTCAAGATGTGAAGGTGGCAAAGACACAAAACCGGATGTTGAAGGTATGCCGCCAGAGTTAGGATTCGGGATGATCCGGATATCCGGCTCGTCATCCTCATCCAATTGGCGACGAAAAGCAGCACAATCCTTCAGGGCATGATCTGTGCTCTGACAAAACCGGCACTGCCTTGCGGGCTTCTTTGGCACAGCGGGGGCTGAAGCCGAAAAGAAGTATGACGGTAAAGGCTCAGCAGAGTAGCCATAAGACTTACGCGCACCATATGGAGTACCAGACGAAGTCGGTGCTCCATATGCTGGGCTATAAGAATTATGCCTACTATTCTCCGTAGGGCATTCATCACTAGAGTGGGAGGTATCTCTACACCAACGGCAACGGATATTGAGATGTGCCCACATAGTGTGAAGATAATACGATTCAAAATAAAAAGCTATTGTGCAAAATACTACACCTAACAAAAATTACTAAAGCAACCTAATATAAAACAGGAAACAAAATACGAGGAAATAAAACAAAGGAATGCAATTTACAAATGGAAGGGCTTCTCTCTCAGGTTCTCCCTCTCCAGAAAACTCACACGACTGTGTTCCCCGGCAACGGCGCCAAAAACTTGATGGCGCAAATCTTAGCACACCGCTATAGGCGGTAGTAAGACTGCGGCACGAAACGGCAGTGTACCGATCATTCAAGTAATATAAAATGGGAATGAATTCCCAAGTATCGATCTCAAAGGAACACAGTAAGGTGGAGTTTATTATCGAGGAAGTACTTGAGATTGAAGTCCTTTAATCGGATGGATCGCGGAGGGGGGTTGATTTGGTTGTGGAAAATAAAGGAAAATATTACAACTACTCCTATGCAATGCCGCTATGCAATGCTTCGCTTGGTGGGATGGAGACTAGGCAGGCCTTGAGCGCGCTGCGTCGCAAGGGCGGATGGACGAGCAGGCAAGCGCAATCGAACTGTGCAGGCCTTGAGCGCGCTGCTTCGTAGGGTGGGATGGATTACACGGGCCGCGATGCCACGCTTCGGTAGGCGGATGGACAAGTAGGCTAACGGAATGAGGGTCGCAAGCACCTCTTCGACAAGCACGCCACTAGCGATTGCTAGTGCGGCACCGAACATGACGGCGGGATGGAGGATGGATGGTGGCGCACCTCATACACAAATGAACAAAATATAACTTCACATAGACATGAAATTAAGATTACAAGCACGATTCATAGTGCTCATCATCCATACATGAGAGATCTAGCTACAAACGCATCAATAAGAGAAGAACAAGGCAAGAAATTGACCAAATCTGAAGTCTCGTTGTAGATTCACGGTTGGAATCGCCGGGTTGTCAATCCGCGTCCAAGCTCGGTCCGCAACTATGTCCGGGGTAGAGAGAGCTGTCACTACTCTCCAATGAGCCCGTCTTCTTCGTGTCACGATCCGGTAGAGGTTGCAAACTTCCTCTAGCTTGATGGCGATTGCGGCTAAAACTTCCTTGAAGCTCTAGGATGAAGGAGGAGGCCGAGAGGAAGCTCCGGCTCAAGAATGGCATGAAGAACAAGCCCGGAGCACCTCCCGATGGTGGGCGGCGATGGAGGGGTGAAATCGGGCGCTCTGGAGCAGGAAACGGCGGACTGGCGGAAGAAAAATCGGAGGATCCGACCTAATTCGCGAGCAGGAGAATTTATAGGCGCTGGAATAAACAGTGCGCACGGTCATTGGCGCACGACCAGTGGTCGTGCGCGCTAGAATCCTGTGATCGTGCGCCTGCCTGGGTGGAGCCTGCAATGTAAGAAATTTATAAAATACCATGTTCGCACGACCAATGGCGCATGACCGGTGGTCGTGCGCACTATCGTAGGTGGTCGTGCGCACTGGTCGAAACAGAACTCATAAAATTGATGTTAAGTGCGCACGAACAGCGGCGCACGACCGGTCGTCGTGCGCAATATCGTTGGTGGTCGTGCGCACTGTCCGAGACAGAACTCAAAAAATAGGGTTAAGTGCACACGATCAGCGGCGCACGACCAGTGGTCGTGCGCAATAGAAACTGTGACCGTGTGCAGTGTTCCTGTACAGAATTGTACCGAGAACACCCGTACGACTCCTGTTCCAGCACAACCACGAATCCAGCCACTGAAAGTGGCACTTAATAATCCATGAAAACTACTAAAAATGAAGAACATGAAATAACACCAAAAACGGGCCTAGAGGTGCACTTAACATGGAGTGTCAAATATGAGTGAAAACATGTCTAAAGTGAAGTGCATAGACTAGAAAATCGGCCCAGATGAGTCCATAAATGTGTATATATTTGGGACTCATCACACCCCTAGACTTAACTGTTTGCGCGTCCCGAGCAAACCATCTCTCGCGGACAGGAAAAACATAAGCTGGCGAAGAAATTATCAAGCGGAGTACCATGCGAAGTCGCATGCTCATGTGCGTAGAAATATAGTAGATAAAATTTCTAATTATACATACTAGTTTATAATTTTCTAGGAGCGTAGATATATATTACGTTTACTCAAAAGTGAATCACGGTGAATCATAAGGTCGTACATAGGAAGAAAGTAAACTGAACGCTGAGGCGAGCATTGCCAAAGATCGGGGCTCGGGACAACTCCATTGAAATCCATCAATGTCGGTGACCATAAGCTTGCCCGTTCGCACTCTCTCCACGGCACTGGTTTGACTCAAATGCGTGAATCAATAGGACTTAAGGTTTTAGATGAGGCTTGGGTTTAGGTGAGGTAGACAAATATAAACATGAAGGCTTAGAACACAAAAACCCAAATGAGCAAATACATAACACTATCCAAGTAGCCAAAAAACACGCGGATGCACCACACCCCTAGACTTAGACTTAGGTGCATGGGTGTGTGCACCGCCTACTCCCAAATATAAATCTCAAACAGATTTTTTCAATTAAACTTTTCATTCTTCTTTTTCTTTTCAAATCTTTTTCTTCTTTTCTTTTTCTTTCTTTAGCAATTTCAGCAAAATTTTTTAAAGATGCACATCCACATTTTCACATTGTACTTCCACAATCAACACCACCAATTTAAAATTTAAACAAAATGCTTGCATTTTGGGTGTGCGACTAGGATTGGAGTTTAGGCTTTGGTGAACAATAGTGGAGCTGAACCAAAAGAATGGGGTAGGCACAACTGGGCTAGCGAGGAAATGATGATAGGAATGGCACAAAGGCTCAACCGGGCCAAAATGATGGCCTATATCACATTCACGCAATTGACTAACCGTATACCCATGCTTCAAGAATCGCTTGGGGCAAGTTCTTAGCCACCGAGAAAGATAATCCTTTCTCCCGACTCGGGCAATACGAGGCTAACGAACGTTTACACACATCCCTATGCTATCGTTTGATTCACACCGGATTCACCAATTTTTGAGTGTAGTAAACAATATTTACGCTAATAGAAAAATATAAACTAAAAGCATAAAAAGAAATTGAATCTACACGAATTTCTATGTGAGAAATGAGCACTCGACTAGGAGCACTATCGAAGTCAACATTTTACTCCTACTCACAATCCTAAGCCAGCACAATGATTTTCCAAATCACACAAAAAGAAATGAGTTCAGCTCAAGACGTGCCAACAGCTAAGTGCACGCTCGAGTGGGTGCAATGGTGTGCAGTGCAAATGAAACAACACTAAATAACTGAAATTAAAATACTTCTAGTATGCACATGATATGTGCACGTGCAGTGGGTAACATATAGCATCTCTCCCCAGACTTAATCTATGCAATAGATACAAATAATGTAATCATGAAAATTGAATAAAAGACCTGGGGAAGAAAAGTTACCCATGCTCAGAAATGAGCATACCAGAAGACGCATGAAAACCAAGACAAAGAGCAGCTTCCTCCATCCCGAAGATGAACCTGCAGGGGTCAGCTCCGCAAAATCAAAAGAAAATAGATAAACTAAAATGACTACAACTAACTAAACTAAACAAGATGAAATAAGAAATGCAGGAAAAGGTAAGATAACTACTGGGGTTATTATCATCCCAGCATGACTTATTTGGCATTTGTACAGTTCTAGCTAATGGGAGTATGGAAGGAGAAGTGGACAGGTAACTGGCCTAATATCCATGTCAGTAGCGGGTACCGATACGGTGATAGAACAGTCACTCCCCTACCTAAATAAAAATACCTGCTCTTCACAGATAGAGGAAGCAGAAAGTAAGAAGTGAAGGAGGAGTCCTCCTCACTATTCTCACCAAAAATATCCTTGCCTAGCAAGGTGTCGTCAACAGGGAGGTGGCGGGAGGAAAAGGCAATGAGTGGAGCTTCCTCTACGGAAGAGGAATCAACCTCCTCACATAAGAGGATGCTCTCATCATTGACTTGGGAAATATGCACCAAATCCTCCTAGGGTACCTGTGAAGACTCAACCTGCACAGGCTCAGATGAAGAGGGGGGATCGAGAAATAAACAAGACGAAGAACATAAACAATCAAAAATCAGGGGAGTGGTCCCGGTCTCACTCCCATCAGGTTGGGGAAGTAAAATAATGTTTGCATTGTCATCAATGCTACAAGATTCGGCGGGATCAACAGTGTCCAAGCTAGAGATTTGGACTTCCTCCACCGGTGCTGAGGAAAACTCCTCTTCACCTGGAAGGTTGTCCTCCTCCATAGGAACAGGCATGACACTAAAGTCACTAGCCTCCTCCTGCGACACATCATCAACAATGTCGTCAGATACGAGTGTAGTATGCACAACAGTGAGAGGAATAGTGCTCGGATAAAAGTCGAGCACCGATTCCTCACAAAGAATCGAATCCACTAGGGGTGGTGGATGCACTGGAGAATAGACTCAGCAATGTCGGTGCCCAGATCAGCCACACATCTGGTGACTGTGTCAACGCCATACCCTTCAAGATGTGAAGGTGGCAAAGACACAAAACCGGAGGTTGAAGGTGTGCCGCCAGAGTTAGGATTCGGGATGATCCGGATATCCGGCTCATCATCCTCATCCAATTGGCGACGAAAAGCAGCACAATCCTTCAGGGCATGATCTGTGCTCCGACAAAACCGGCACTGCCTTGCGGGCTTCTTTGGCACAGCAGGGGATGAAGCCGAAAAGAAGTATGACGGTAAAGGCTCAGCAGAGTAGCCATAAGACTTACGCGCACCATATGGAGTACCAGACGAAGTCGGTGCTCCATATGCTGGGCCATAAGAATTATGCCTACTATTCTCCGTAGGGCATTCATCACTAGAGTGGGAGGTATCTCTACACCAACGACAACGGATATTGAGATGTGCCCACATAGTGTGAAGATAATACGATTCAAAATAAAAAGCTATTGTGCAAAATAGTACACCTAACAAAAATTACTAAAGCAACCTAATATAAAACAGGAAACAAAATACGAGGAAATAAAACAAAGGAATGCAATTTACAAATGGAAGGGCTTCTCTCTCAGGTTCTCCCTCTCCATAAAACTCACACGACTGTGTTCCCCGGCAACGGCGCCAAAAACTTGATGGTGCAAATCTTAGCACACCGCTATAGGCGGTAGTAAGACTGCGACACGAAACGGCAGTGTACCGATCGTTCAAGTAATATAAAATGGGAATGAATTCCCAAGTATCGATCTCAAAGGAACACAGTAAGGTGGAGTTTATTATCGAGAAAGTACTTGAGATTGAAGTCCTTTAATCGGATGGATCGCGGAGGGGGGTTGATTTGGTTGTGGAAAATAAAGGAAAATATTACAACTACTCCTATGCAATGCCGCTATGCAATGCTTCGCTTGGTGGGATGGAGACTAGGCAGGCCTTGAGCGCACTGCGTCGCAAGGGCGGATGGACGAGCAGGCAAGCGCAATCGAACTGTGCAGGCCTTGAGCGCGCTGCTTCATAGGGCGGGATGAATTACACGGGCCGCGATGCCACGCTTCGGTAGGCGGATGGACGAGTAGGCTAACGGAATGAGGGTCGCAAGCACCTCTTCGACAAGCACGCCACTAGCGATTGCTAGTGCGGCACCGAACGTGACGGCGGGATGGAGGATGGATGGTGGCGCACCTCATACACAAATGAACAAAATATAACTTCACATAGACATGAAATTAAGATTACAAGCACGATTCATAGTGTTCATCATCCATACATGAGAGATCTAGCTACAAACGCATCAATAAGAGAAGAACAAGGCAAGAAATCGACCGAATCCGAAGTCTCGTTGTAGATTCACGGTTGGAATCGCCGGGTTGTCAATCCGCGTCCAAGCTCGGTCTGCAACTACGTCCGGGGTAGAGAGAGCTGTCACTACTCTCCAATGAGCTCGTCTTCTTCGTGTCACGATCCGGTAGAGGTTGCAAACTTCCTCTTGCTTGATGGCGATGGCGGCTAAACCTTCCTTGAAGCTCTAGGATGAAGGAGGAGGCCGAGAGGAAGCTCCGACTCAAGAATGGCGTGAAGAACAAGCCCGGAGCACCTCCCGATGGTGGGCGGCGATGGAGGGGCGAAATCGGGCGCTCTGGAGCAGGAAACAGAGGACTGGCGGAAGAAAAATCGGAGGATCCGACCTAATTCGCGAGCATGAGAATTTATAGGCGCTGGAATAAATAGTGCGCACGGTCATTGGCGCACGACCAGTGGTCGTGCGCGCTAGAATCCTGTGATCGTGCGCCTGCCTGGGTGGAGCCTGCAATGTAAGAAATTTATAAAATACCATGTTCGCACGACCAATGGCACACGACCGGTGGTCGTGCGCACTATCGTAGGTGGTCGTGCGCTCTGGTCGAAACAGAACTCATAAAATTGATGTTAAGTGCGCACGAACAGCGGCGCACGACCGGTCGTCGTGCGCAATATCGTTGGTGGTCGTGCGCACTGTCCGAGACAGAACTCAAAAAATAGGGTTAAGTACACACGATCAGCGGCGCACGACCAGTGGTCGTGCACAATAGAAACAGTGATCGTGCGCAGTGTTCCTGTACAGAATTGTACCGGGAACACCCGCACGACTCCTGTTCCAGCACAACCATGAATCCAGCCACTGAAAGTGGCACTTAACAATCCATGAAAACTACTAAAAATGAAGAACATGAAATAACACCAAAAATGGGCCTAGAGGTGCACTTAACATGGAGTGTCAAATATGAGTGAAAACATGTCTAAAGTGAAGTGCATAGACTAGAAAATCGGCCCAGATGAGTCCATAAATGTGTATTTATTTGGGACTCATCAGGCGTGAATCGAGTTGTCACGGGCGTGACATATCTAGTTGAGCCCGTGAGCGCCGGCTCAGGAAAAAATGGTCTTCCGTTAATGTCACGCCCGTGCCCAAGCTTTGTCACGCCCGTGACTTTTACGGAAGACGAAATGGAGGGCAACTCGTCGAAAAACTCGCCAGGAAAACGAATCGATACGCGCCACGCCCTGGTCACGGCCGTGACTAAGACCGTGTAACACACATTTTTTTCAGAAACATATTTTTTTTGGGTTTGGTTTTCTAATTTTTTTTTTTTTTTTGAAAAGAAAACAAAAACAAGGTAGTAAAATAAAAAGAAAAATACTAATAATAAAGTACCAACTTGGAGAGCGGGGGTTTCATGCGTAAGTGCGAGTGACCGTTATCTCGCAAATCTCCTCCAAACCTACAAAATTGTTAGTAACAAAATAATAATAATAATAATAATAATAACAAAAAATTTTTTTGCCCTTTTTTTAATAAAAACAATAAGAAAAACAAAACAAAAAATATATTTCTTTTTCTCGTGATTCATTTTTATATTATCATATGTTTTTGTAAATTTAAAAATTTTTAAAAAGAAAATCATAAACAAAAATATTAATATAAAATCCTTTCTCCTTTTTTGAGACATTTTTTTAAATTAAGAGCGAAAAATAAAAATATGGGTTCTCTCCCAAGAGCGCTTTGGTTACGGTCGTTGAGCTCGACCATGGTCGCATGCCGGTTTTTTACCTTGTTCTAAATTAATCATCAAATGATGATAACAGCTTTGAGAGATGCAAGGTGGATGAATTTGTTGCATGAATTAAAATATTCTCATACCCCATTCGAAGGAGAAGTATGCCCTCACAAACATCAAATATTGCTCGCGTAGTGGCCAAGAAGGGACGACCAAGGATAAGAGGTATCCCGGCGTCTTTTCCATATCAAGGATAACGAAGTCTACCGGTAAAGTAGACTCGCCAACCTCAACTGGCACATCATGAATCACCCCTAAGGGGGTCTTCACAGAGCGATCGACCAATTGTAATTTGATGTCGGTGGGGGTAGGTTCTCCTAATTGTAATTTTTGGGCTAAGCTATAAGGGATAATATTAACACTCGCGCCCAGATCGGCGAAAGCGTTTGAAAAATGGGTAGTTTCTATAGTGCATGGAATATTAAAATTAGAATTAATATTATTAGCCCGCTCGATCAAACGAGCGGGATAAGGAATACGGGGTTGAAATTCTGGAAAAGGATGAAATGATGGGGTAGGTGAATTTTCCAAGATAGGTGTCTGAATCATCCACAAAGGTCACCGCCAAGACATTTGAAGTTGTCGGCGGTGTTCTTTTCGGCTGACCGGTGACCGTTTTTAAGAGTTACCCCACATGGTTCTCCGAATTCCGCTAGGAGCCTTGTAAATTGCGGACATCCGCGTCATTTTTAGAAATATATTTATTAACCACCTCCTCGAGAGAAGGTGGTTTTGGGGCTTGCGGTGGAAGAGAAGAATTTGGAGGAGCAAGGGAAGCATTACCCGTGTTACCTTGATTACCCCATGATAAATTGAGATGGTTCCTCCAACCTGGGTGGTATGTGTTGCCGTATTAATTGTTCCCCGGATTGAAGGGCGGCCGGTTTGGATTACCCATGTAATCCACATGCTCCGCCGCATTTTGATTAGGCTCCCAGGTAGGTGTAGAAGAGGGAGCAGTCATCCCTTCTAGTTTCTTGCCAAGTAGCTCAACCTGTAGAGACAAATTAGTAATAGGACATAGTCCGTTGCGCAGCCTCATCCGGGTTTGGATCACCCATATTAGAAGAAGAAGAGGAAGAAGTAGAAGAAGAAGAAGAAGAAGGAGGAGAAGTGTCACCTACGGACTCCTCGATCGGATCTTGAGAGTTTGGTCCTTGAAATCTTAAGCGTCGCTGAATGGTTTGCTCGATTTCCAGATCCAATTCAAGAAGATCGGACGGATTCCTTCGGGTCATACACCAAAAAGAAAAACGTAGGAAATAGAGAAAAAAATGATAAAATTAATAGAACTAATCTTTCAAAATATCAACAACACTCCCTGGCAACGACGCCAAAAACTTGATAGATATTATCCACATATAATTCGATAAGGCAAGTGTACCTATCATTTTATAGTATAGGATTTAGAAAATCAAGTGTCGTATTTTTTCGGGCTTGTTGAGTACTTCTACTCATAAAGAATAGATATTATTTTACCGATCAAAGGTTGGGTTTGTTTTGGAAAAACGATTTGGAGAAAATTAACTATGAAGAAAAATTATGATTTAAAGGATTAGCACTTGGTCTTGAATCCCTTTCGAATAAAATATAATTTTATACAAGATGGAACCGCAAACTCTTACTGAAATAACTTCGACTGTGGAGGTTCCCAAAATATGTTAGAGCCTCTCTCGAGAGAACTACCACCTAACCTTAGGTTGATCGATTAAGACCCCTCGGCCAGTCGAAACCCCTAAGCTTGCTTTAAGCGGTGAGCCCCACTATTGGATTTAACTCCAATCCGAAAGATTTGTGTCACCCTCACTCGAGGAATGCATGCAACCCTTTTTATCTTTGAGTGATCTTCTCGTTCGCATGGATCTCTCGATAACTAGCGTACGGATCTTAGATTGAAAATCATAGTCCGGACATATGAAATCAAAGCAATGTGTTTCAAAGATAAATCGAAGATAAACAATACGAGAGCTTGTCAATTAGAAAAATTTCAAAACATATTTTATTTCATTCCAAAGTTCAACATGACCAAGTGCTAAAGGAAATTTAGCTACTCATCATAGTGATGAGAATACAAGTAGAAGAGGAAAACGACATGATTAAAAACTACAATACTTGAATTGAAATTGCAATAATAAAAACTTACAACTTGAAGAAAAATGAGCTAGAACAACAAAAACAGTAAACTAAAGCTAAAAATAAACTCCAAAATCGCCCTCCTTGAATTCTGGAGATTGTTGCCTTTTATAGTTGAAAAATCGGGGAGTCACGCCCTTGGTCACGTCCGTGACCAAGGGCATGTAAGATGCGTAATTGCTGCCTTGAATGCCCGGGAACATTGGGGAAGAGAAACCGCCAGAAATCAATTGCATGGCGGGTCACGGCCTTTGTCACGCCCGTGACCTAGGGCGTGTCTTGACCGGGTCTAGAAACGGCGGGAAACGTCGTGAACTGAGTTAATCTGGCGGTTGCAGAAGAGTCACGGCCTCAGTCACGCCTGTGACCGAGGGCGTGTACTTTGTGATTTCGGCAGAAATACTCCAAATATTCTCCTGATTACTCTTATGAGCTTGAAATTGCTATTGGAAGCCCAAATTACCTGTAAATACAAAAAAGTAAATTAATGATAAATTAACTAAAATTTAATAAATTTAAATTAATTATTAATAAAATATTATATAAAAATAACTTTAAATAATGCATTATCAGGACCCAAGGTCCACTCATCCAAGTGGGGAAGTCTGCCCCCCCCCCCCCCCCCCCGGGCCTTCTCTTTTCGGTCTTGATGACCTCCGACGGGTTGGTCTACTGTGCCATAACTATTTCTCTACCGCGACCCCATCTATGTTGGGTCAAGCCAGCTTGGCAAATATGAGGGTTGTACACAATCCCCGCTCTTTTTGAGCTTGTCTCAAGCTCAGAAAGAAAGTCTAACCCACCTATTTGACAAGTAGGCAGGGCTTTAAAGAAATCCATGGAGGTCCCCGCTCAAGGGCTATAAAAAGCCTCCAAGGGGGAGGTGAAGAGAGCGCCATCCTTGAGGGCTCTCCCCACTGTCCTCCCTTCGAGTAGGATGGACCCTCCTCGAGACTTCAAGGCTCGCTTTAAAGCTCTCTCAGAGAGGAGCCAGAGTGATCTGGCAGAGCTCAGGGCCATAGTTCAAGGTCCTTTGCTCTCCCCTACCCCGCCGACGGTGCGATCACCACAGAAGAAACTCCAACCTGACCCAGCGAGGGAGATGGCGTTGTCATCCTCTCATGGGATGACCGACTTTATATAGTTCCTGGAGACAGATATGGTGTCGATTCATTCCTCACCCATGCTCCTTTTTTTTGCGATGGCAAACGTGCTGACTTAGACATGCTTCTTAAATGCTAACAGCTTGCCTCAGACGACGGTGAGGGAACTCGGAGGACTACAGAACCGACAGGTGCGGGCCCTCGAGTTAGCCCTGACACCCTTATGCAAGGTCATGCCGCCTTCTCTCCTACTCATGACGATCCTCCCTTGAAAAGTCAAGGGGTTGAGAGTTCCCAAGGTAGTTATGCCGCGAGAGTTTCCACTAGGTCAAACATTTTGATAGCTAATGTTGTAATCTTGCAGGAGGGGACAAGGCCTCGACGGGTCAATCAAGCCGGAGGGAGGTCTTCTCGCCACTCCTTTCCCCTGCCTCGACCGAAGAACCCATCGGAGATCAGCTCAACATTATCGAGCGTTTGAATCACTTAGCTGATATAGTTCGAAGACAAGAGATTCTTCTCCACAAATTACGAGAGGGGAGGCGGTTCGCAGATCCTGAGCTTCCCGTCCGTGTCTCTATCCTGGAGCAGCGGATGGGGAGGTTGGAGTCCGACTTCAATCTTCATAAGGAAGAGGTCCGACTCGCGTCCAGAGGTATGACAGCGCCAATCGAAGACCATCTATGCCTGGTGGAGGCTACCATACGCACTGTGAGTGAGGAGGTTGCCTCAGCGATGGAGTCCATTGGGTCTTTGCATGGGGCGACGCCTCACACCCGAAGCCAAGGCTTTTGGAAGTGGACGATGCGTTAACTAGATTTTCTTAGCGATCTTTTATATGCCATGTAATAATCATGACTGGCCTCTGCGTGGTGGTTTGATCCACTCCGCGACAGAATGTTTTATCTTCCTTTGCTTTTGCTTTCTTTAATTGCCATTGCTTACGTGAGCTTTGTTTAGACTGTTGCACATTTGCCAAATGAATGCCCGGGTGAGCGTCATACTGCCGGGACATCCAACCTGCGGACGAGAGGTAGAGGCCCGAGGTGGATGATTTCTGGGCGAGGTAGGAGATGGGGAATTTAGAGGAAGGCACAGGGCATGTGGACCTCGAGGTCCATTCCCCTGCAACAGTTGAGTGGACCAAGAGGTCCACTCCCCTGCACCAGGCGAGTGGACCAACAGGTCCACTCCCCTGCACCAGGCGAGTGGACCAAGAGATCCACTCCAATGCACCAGGCGAGTGGACCAAGAGGTGCACTACCCTACACTAGGCGAATAGGCCACGAGGCTCACTCCCCTTGCTTTCAGCCTTTCCCCTATAAATACCCCCCCTCTTTCTTCCCCTTCATCATTCCACTCGCCCCTCTCTTGTCCTTCTCCCTCCTCGCGCTTGGTTGAAGCTAGTTCCCTCCTTCTATTCTTAACTTGCGAGATGGCTCCTAACCATCCCTCTGATGCTAGGAATGGTCGAGAGCAAAGCACGACCATCTTCTCCGAGCATTCTTTCCCTGATGGGAAGGTGTCCAATGAGGATTTCTTGGCATTCAAGAGCTCATACCTTCCCGAGGGGTGGCTGTCACGCCTCCCATCGCCGGGCTAGGCTATTAACTCCTTCTACGGGGACTAGCTTTCCTTCCCCCTTGCCCACTTTGAGACCGGACTACGCCTTCCCTTATGTCCTGAGGTTAAGGAGTTCCTCAACTACTTCGGAGTAGTTCCTGCCCAGGTCAACTCAAATGCGATTTCGATGCTAACGGCCTATGTTTGCTACCTACGAGAGGAGAGGGTCAAGTTTGACTTGACCATGTTTCGCAAGGTGTTTGTCTTCCGGACGACTACTGACGGGGTATGCTTCCTGACCAACACGCACGTGAAGGTGTGTGAGACCTCCAAAAAAGTTCTCCATTGGAACGACACGTTCATGTTCATTCAAGGTGATCTTGGTGACATCCCCTTCTCACCCATTTAGAAGCCTGAGAAGGCCTGCAAGGCCCCTCGCATAGGTGGGGAGGAAACTGAGTTTCATAGCTATCTTGAGGGTGCGAGCTTCGAGGTCCAGCACCTTCGGAGAAACATTGACCGACTCACTTACATTGAGCGGGGGACGCCTACTCCCCGCCAAGGGGACCAAAGATGTGTCAAGGGAAGGCTGTCTGTAGGGGGGACTCAGGGGTGCTACCAAGGGAGAGGGGGGAGCCGAGCGACCCCAACGCGTTGGCCAACCATCCTAACTTTGAGATGGGGGGAAACGTTGTTGGTGTTTCCATGGTGATCTGGAAGTGGTCAAGTATCTAGTCTCACTGCCAACGCGATATGAGCCTATGGGGTCACACACAAGAGTGTTTGGAGAAGTTGGAGGAAGAATTGTGTTGGCCTTACTCATATTGGATATGAGTGAAGGACCAATCCTACGACTTATTGGAATCGGGTCGAGTCAACTGAATGCTCCACAGGTATTGTGAATATTGTATGGAGCGTGTTGACAAGTGTTCGAATCAAAGCACGTTCGACGAACGGCCAGTGCGTTCGACGAACAACCAGCGCGTTCGACGAATGTCCAGTGCGTTCGATGAATGGCCAGCGCGTTCGACAAACGGCCAGCGCGTTCGACGAACGGCCAGCGTTCGACGAACGGCCAGCGCGTTCGACGAATGGCCACCACGTTCGACGAACGGCCAGCGCGTTCGACGAACGGCCAGCCCATTCGACAAATGGCTAGCGCGTTCGACGAATGGCCAGCGCGTTCGATGAACGCTAGCCAGTTCGTCGAACATAGTATTCGACGAAGCAGATAACTTCTCTTTTTTGCATGGGTATAAAAAGTATTGTTAATGGAACGTTCACCTAGAGGGGGGAGGGGTGTTAGGTGATCTGGGTTCTTTTCGAAATATTAGTGCGAGTTACGAATATTCAAGCGTAGCACAAAAGTATCGCACAAATAAATCACAGCAGACGACACAAGATCTATAGAGGTTCCTCAAGATCGGGTGTCTTGAATTGTCCTCTGTCCCTCTGCGCCTACCTAGTAGTGTGCTAGGATCGGCAAACTCCGCCAAATCTTCAGGCCCGCAAGCCTTACAACACGGACCCGCAAGTCCTACAGCCTAGGCCCAAAATCCCCTACTACACCCGAGCCCGCAAGCTCGACACTCAGTCCCTCAAGCCCTACCTAGCTCAGACCCGCAAGTCACGAGCCCTCAAGCTTGACGATATCGGACCCTCAAGTCCACTTCCCTGGCCCCCAAGCCTCACAGTTCTCCAGCCCTCAAGCTAGACAAAGTTGGACCCGCAAGTCCACTGCCCTGGACTTCAAGCCTCACAGCTCTCCAGCCTTCAAGCTAGA
Organism: Dactylorhiza incarnata; assembly: GCA_033032865.1. Taxonomy (NCBI): domain Eukaryota; kingdom Viridiplantae; phylum Streptophyta; class Magnoliopsida; order Asparagales; family Orchidaceae; genus Dactylorhiza; species Dactylorhiza incarnata. Next base: position 21,595,865 of record JAWHQI010000003.1, read on the forward strand.
CGAAATCAGACCCACGAGTCCACTTCCCTGGCCCTCAAGCCTCACAGCTCTCCAACCCTCAAGCTAGACACTTAGGACCTCAAGCCATACAACAATAAGATTACAGTGACGAGAACTGTTTCTTCTACCTGATGAAGATCGACAACTTAGGGTTGAAGAAGATGTTTCTGATTCAGATCTTGAAAGCACAGTTCTTCTTCAATCTCTTCTCTTAGCCTGATGAGGAACGACTTCTTATCAGTCAATGGAGATGACTGATTCTTTTGAGAACTCTTGATTCTTGTTCTCTACTTATTCTTATTCTTCTCCGCAGAATGTACTGTTGTATTGAGAAGCAATGACGGGATTCTTTCTCGTTCTTGTATATCACATTCTTCTTTTTCTAGGGCAACCTCTTATCTCTTTTATAAGACTGCGAGACTCCCAACGGTCTTCAGAAAAAGTTCCTTAAGTGTCAAATGCCCCATACCTTAAGCACACGCGCTGATTGGACAATCAGGCGGCGACATTAATTGCTGACAGCGTGTCCGCAATATTTGAATTCCGTCTCGACGATATTTCCAGCTTCATGCCGATACTGACAACATTACGACGATATGGATAATATCTCGACGACAGGACTTTGTTGATGCCTTAGGCCTTGGTGGATCTTCAAGTCTTCTAGCTTCTGCCTCTAACGCTGATGTCTCGACGATACGAGATATTCTGGCGTTTCTACATATACAATGATATGCTATCTCTAACTGTGTCGTCGTGAACTTCTTTCTTGTAGACTGTCGTCGTAATCACCTTGTTCTTTCGACGACATGAGCGATATCATGTCGACAGACTATGCCTTAGCAACTGCTTGTCTTCAGCTGTCCTTCTTCAGTCTTATCGACGTCATGACTTCTTTACGACGATGTATGTTCTTCTCGACGACAAGGATACTTTATTGATGTCGACGATACTGCATCTTCTCGACGACATTCCTTCCTTTGATATCTTCATGTCTTCTCTGCTTTCGACGAACTTCATTCTGCATTCGATGAACAGCATTCTGCGTTCGACAAACTCCATTCTGCGTTTGACGAACAACATTCTACGTTCGACGAACTCGCCAAGTCTCAGCGTTTGCTTCTGTCCCGTCTTTGCGTTCGACGAGCTTCGTTCTTCGTTCGATGAACTTGATTATTCATTCGATGAACCCGCCAAGTCTTAGCGTTTGCTTTGCTCATCATCATGACGACAAACATACTTTGTCGACGACATCTCCTCTTACTTCCTGAGATTATGAGCTAGAGAAGTGATCAAATACAAAGTGAAGTTTTCTTGACTTGGTGACTTCTTCAAATCAGGAATCATGTGGGCAAGATTCCCAACAATCTCCCCATATTTGAAGAAGTTAGAATCTCAATTCAAGACTACTTTCACTTGACAATAAATATTATAATCTTAAATGGAAGGCATGAGCATTTAAGATTTTACATATCTTTTGCTGAACTTAGGAGTACATCAAGCTTTTAGCTCCCCCTTGATTTGATGTCTCTTCTTTTGTGGCTCCCCCTACTTCTTGGCTCCCCTATCTTTGAGGTCTTCTTGAGCATCTTGTCTTGAACATATTGATGCCATTTCTCCCCCTTTCTGACTTCTTTCCTGCAGCTCTCCTTTAGGTAGACAATAGTCCAAGCTCCCCCTTGCTCAGTCATAGTTCATATAAATCCTGAGAGATTTTCTAACCAATCATTTAGAAAGGGATTAGTGAAGAATAAGTTAAGGATTACTCTAAATTTAACATCCCCAATTGGAATTTGAAGAAGTTAAATTTAGCTTTATCTAGGGGCTTTGTAAATATATCAGCCACTTGTTTGTCTGTTGGGATAAAATCAAGGGTGATATCTTCATTTTCCACATGCTCCCTGATGAAGTGATACCTGATCTCAATATGCTTAGTCCTGATGTGAGAGACATGGTTCTTAGCAATTGAGATTGCACTTGAAGAGTCACAAAACTGGGGTGTTTTGGCCATCTTTAGATTGTAGTCTTCAAGTTGATGCTGAATCCATAGCAGTTGGGCACAGCAGCTCCCAGCAGAGATATACGCTAATTCTGCTGTTGAGATTTCCACACAGGTCTGCTTCTTACTGCTCCAAGAGATCAGTCTTCCACCAAGGAATTGACATGTCCCTGAGGTACTCATCCTATCTTCCTTGCACCCTGCATAGTCTGCATCTGAGTAGCCAGTCAGTTCACATCCATTGTTCCTAGGGTACCATAGGCCAAGATTTGATGTACCCTTTAGGTATCTTAAGATTCTCTTGACAGAGACATGATGAGATTACTTAGGATTCACCTGATATCTAACACAAACACATGTGTCAAACATTATGTCAGGCCTACTTGCAGTTAGATAAAGCAAAGATCTAATCATGCATCTATACTTGGTTTCATCAAAGGGTATGCCCTTCTCATCCTTGTCCAGATACACATTGGTTCCCATTGGAGTCTTCATTGAAGAAGCACTCTCCAATCCAAATTTCTTGACTAGCTCCCTAATGAATTTGGTCTGAGAGATGAAAACACCATCTTCAGATTGTTTCACTTGGAGACCTAGGAAGTATTTGAGCTCACCCATACTGCTCATCTCAAACTTTCCCTGCATCAAGTTGGCAAACTTTTTGCAGAGATTGTTATCTGTAGAGCCAAAGATGATGTCATCCACATAGATCTGTACTAGCAAGATCTTGCCCTTTACTTTCCTTAGGAACAATGTCTTATCAATCTTTCCACTTGAGAATTTGTTCTCAATTAGAAAGCTTGACAGAGTCTCATACCAGGCCCTAGGTGCCTGCTTTAAGCCATAAAGTGCTTTTCTAAGAAAGTAAACATAATCAGGGTGAGTAGGGTCTACAAAACCTGAGGGCTACACTACATATACCTCCTCTTTGAGGCCACCATTTAGGAAGGCTGACTTCACATCCATCTGGTAGAGCTTGAAACCTTGGTAGTCTGCATAGGCCAGAAACAGTCTTATTGCTTCCAGTCTAGCTACTGGAGCAAATGTCTGATCAAAATCTATCCCTTCCTCTTGTTTGTAGCCTTTTGCCACTAGCCTTGCTTTATTCTTGGTGATGATTCCATTTTCATCCAATTTGTTTATGTAGACCCATTTAGTTCCTATGATGTTCTGTCCTTGGGGTCTTGGAACCAGTTTCCAAACTTTGCATCTCTTAAATTGGTTCAGTGCCTCCTGCATTGCTGCAATCCAAAATGGATCTTGATTTGCTTCATCAAATTTCTTGGGTTTAATTTGAGAGAGAAAACTCAGGTACAATGCTTCATTTGCAGCTCTACTCCTTGTCAACACACCCTGGTTGACAGCTCCTATAATTTGCTCCTGAGGATGATCTCTTACTTGTCTCAAGGTGGCTGGCAGTATTCTGGGGATTTCTTCAGTTGCAGGTCTTTCAGGTTGCACTTCTTCTGCTGTTTCTGTGTCTTCCATAACATCTGTTTCAAGCTCAACATCTATTGATTGATATTTTCTTTTAGCTGAGGTTCCAGCTTGGTCATCAATGCATAATTTTTCCATCTTCTCATCAGTACCCGCATTCACTAGAGAACTAGACCAGTCTTTGTGAATGAGACTGGTCTCATCAAATACAACATGTACATATTCTTCCACTATTTGGGTATTGATGTTGTACACTCTCAGCAAACTTGGTTAGTTTGGATTTCCCATTATTAAGCACACAACATTTATTACCAAAGATCCTGAAGTAGGATAGGGTTGGTTTTCTGCCCTTCATTAACTCATAAGGAGTTTTCTTGTGGTCTTTGATGATTGAAGCCCTATTTATCACATGACAAGTAGTGTTGACAGCCTCTGCCCAGAAGTATTCTGGTAGAGAGGAGTCACTTAGCATTGTCCTACTTGCGTCTATCAAGGTTCTGTTCTTCCTTTCAGCAACCCCATTCTGTTGAGGGGTTCTGGGTGAGGAAACTTCTTGGGAGATACCTAGTTCTTGGCAGAATTCTGTCATGGCCCATGACTGAAATTCTGTCCCATGGTGACTTCTGAGTTTGACCACAGTACAGTCCATCTCATTCTGGATCTGCCTGACAAAATTTCTTAAGATATCTAGGGTATCTGATTTCTTTTTGAGGAAGAATACCCAAGTGAACCTTGAGTAATCATCAACAACTACAAGGGTGTAGGCCTCCCTCCTAAGCTATGAACTGACATAGGACCAAACAAATCCAGATGTAGCAAAAATAAGCACCTAGAGGACTCTTTGTTAGATATGCTTTTAAAGCTGGTCCTAGTCAGCTTTTCAAGTTGGCAAGCTTGACAAGGACCATCTTTGATGCACTTAATATTAGGTCAATTCCTAACTAGGTCTTGTGAGAAAAGCGTGCCTATTGTCTTATAGTTGATGTGTGCAAGTCTCTTGTGCCATTGTACACATAGAGCCTCTTTACCATCAACTACAAGACATATGGGCATGGAAGAATTTGTATTGAGAAAGTGTAAGCAATAAATAATGCCACTCTGAGTGCCAGTTAAGGTAGCCTCAGAATCTGAGGACTTCTTAATTAGGCAATTGTCCTTGTGGAAAGTAATAACAAAGCCTAAATCACAAAGTTGACTTATGCTTATGAGATTGTGTTTCAACCCCTCCACATAAGCTACCTTTGTGATGGTAACTAACCCATTAGAGATGTTGACATAGCCCCCGGTCACCCCCTTTTTTGAACCTCCAAAGATCACGGTTGGTCCATTCTCCACAGGGATGAACTCTCTTAAGTACTTTCTGACTCCAGTCATGTGCCTGGAGCAGCCACTGTCCAAATACCAAATTTAAGATTGGTTGCCATTTGGACATACCTGTAAAACAAATCACTTCCCCTTAGGTACCCAATATGGATTGGGCCCTTGGTTTCTGTTAGGGTGGTATAATGGAACAACAAACCTCTGAGGGTTCTGCACTCTCTTTTCATTGAGCCCTATTGGGTTGAACCAACAGTCCAAAGCTAAGTGGCCTACTTTCCCACAACACCAGCATTCATATCTGTTTCATCTTCTCTTCTGCTTAATCATCTGAATGGGGTGGCAGTGCTGATGAGCAGGAGAGAAGGCTTCTTGCCTAACAGATCTTGGGTGAACCTCATATGTGTGAGTCTGGGGAGGAATTGGTCTCATCACATTTTGGTTCACCATCTTGGGAACAGGCTTTGTTGGAACAGCCTTTCCCCTGCCCTTGACTGCTGTTGTTGCAGGTCTGTGGGCTGAAGGACTTGACACCAACACCTTCTTATTGGAAGGTCTAGCTTCAGGATCTTTGCCCGTAACTGTCTCCTGATGAAACCGATACCAGCTCTGAACTGTCCAGAGAAGGTGTCAATGATGGGCAGGATAGTTTTGGGCTTAGAGAAGCTGGATGCAAGTTTCTTCTCAGCCAACAACATTTCCTCAAGGTCCTTGATGACCTTGTTCTTCTGTCCTAATTCGGCATTCTTAAGCCTTATGGCTTCCTTGAATTTGTCCACTTCTTTGCTCATAGCAGCCAGCTTCTCAGCTGTCTCCTGGAGCTTAGATTGAACGGGCTTCAAGGATTCTAACTCCTTAGTCTGGACTTTAAGAAGTTTCTTACAGCTTTTGAAAGCTTTCCACAAGGATTTATATTGCCTTATCAGTTCAAACTCAACCTCATATTGGGATCTTGAGGCTGTGCTGTTGGTTGCAGACTGTAATGGTCCAGGCCCGCCAACACGAGACCCAGCTGGACCGCCAACACCCTCCCGGCCCAGGCCCGCCAACACGGGACCCAGCTGGCACTGGGAGGGTTCAGCCTAACCAGATGGTCTGCAGACCATGCACCCCAACCCCTCTCTGTCCCACCACAGGGCATGGTGGGTTGTTGGAGACCGTAGTCCCCCTTTGATGAGAATTGAGCCAGTTAAGTGGCAGCGCGTGGACTTCCTAGGAGGTCACCCATCCCAAAACTACTCCAGCCTGAGCACGCTTAACTATGGGGTACTTTCACTTCTCATCACCAATTGAGCTGCAGCTCAATTGGTGATGATAAGTGAAAGTACTCCATAGTTAAGCGTGCTCAGGCTGGAGTAGTTCTGGGATGGGTGACCTCCTGGGAAGTCCACGCGCTGCCGCTTAACTGGCTTAATTCTCATCAAAGGGGGACTACGGTCTCCAACAACCCACTGTGCCCTGTGGTGGGACAGAGAGGGGTTGGGGTGCATTGTCTGCATACCATCTGGTTAGGCTGAACCCTCCCGGTGCCAGCTGGGTCCCGTGTTGGCGGGCCTGGGCCGGGAGGGTGCTGGCGGTCTAGCTGGGTCCCGTGTTGGAGGGCCTGATACCACTTGTAAGACCCCATTTATTTTTCTCAAACATCCGGGTCTTAGGCCCAGAACCGCCGCTTTGCGGTGACACCCTCGCTCGAGAATGTCGCCACTACAAAACGCCGATGCTGCCGGCCAAATCGATCACGAAGAAGCAAAGAAAGATAAGCTAAAAAGAAAGCCAAGTCCACATCACATAAAAAGTAATACATCCACGAAGAGATGTATATATAAATATAACTGAAATAAAGGAAGAGATAACAAGGGCTCCTAAAACAACTAGAACTAATAGCCACTCACGGATCCTATCATCGGTGCTCCCATGCTAGACTGCCCCACCTCTATCTGCACCGGCCTCTGGTGCTGCTCCGTCGCCGCGGTCTCCTAAGATGATAAGGTCCACCGACCGTTAGTTAAAAAGACTAAGTCAATCCCCCACTCCTCCCCCGGTGACTCCTAGGCACCGAGCGGGAATGATGAAGCGGAGGGCAAACAAGGGGTAATAGCAATAGCAGATGACAAGGTATAATCTACAGGAAGAGTTCTACCACTACTCAAGTATATAAGTGCATAAACAAAACAGGTAACAAAGCATAGTAAGAGCAGGTAATGAATAAATAAAGTGCAGTAAGTAAAGACATATATAAAGGAAAAGTAACCATTGATTTATAGGAATGCCCACACAAACCGATAGACCAAGGGGTCGTTTAGCAAGGCCTATCGTATAAGAAGTCCCATAATCGACTTATACGATAGGGGTAGGGGTTGAAATGCAATGTTTATGCTATGACATGCAGAGTTATGCAGTTTATGCTATGTTCATACAAGTGCAACTCACACACTTCGACTCTATGCGCATAGACCTTTAGTTCCCCCTTTTTGGAGCTAGCAAGACTCCCGGATACTCCCGTAGTGGCAAACGGAAGCGGTGTGTTGGGCCTCGCCCACCTCTAGGTTGGTATATGCACTACCTAACCTAGACCTATCGTACGCCTCAACGCAAAACCGCGGAGCATCTGCGTACTCTTACTGGCTGGACCACCAGACTCTTATGGCTAAATGCAAATTCCACACTTTCCAAGCCCGAGTATCAACGTCGGTGCAAAGACCGTCGACACTAAGGACCCACCACCTTGTGCACATGCAACATGTTCTACTATCTATCTACAAACTCCAACCATAGACCACCTGGGCTTAACTTGCCCAACCAAAAACCAAACTGATTCACAAACTCTTCGGATCAACAATCCGCACCAACCACCACCGAGCTTACAACTCGGGGTACCAAACAAACCAAACTCTCATGACAATGGAGTGTGAGTGAATGTGTTATTTGTTAGTCTTGGACTTCCCGAGGGTTACCCTGTAAGGGGCTCGCTACGGTACTAGGAACTGTAATGGGTTGACACCCCAAAGTTCCCTTTCTCAAGATACTTACTGTTATTGGTATCTACCCTTAAGAATTCCCTTCTACCGTTTCACTTGAGTTAGACCTAAGTGTTTTAAGACACACAGGGGAAAGACGATCTTTCGTCAATCCCCAGGACAACCTTACTCTTAACCCACCAAGTACACTTTCCTCACATACCCTTCCTTGGGTGGACTCACATCTGTCTAATCAACCCATGTGCACCACCTGCACACCATTTCCACCTAGTATGTCACTAAATTCCTAAGTTTCATAGTTTTGTTATACGCAGACCAAACTAATTATATGAAGCTCACAACTAGAGGTACTGCAAATATTCATCCAACTGACCCAAGCTATTTATTGGGGGTCTATCGTGATATTATAAGACAAATTCCAGAGAATCATATTTTTTCCCTAATTAATTAATATTTATTTTAATTTCTCCAAGCATTTGCCAAGTATGAAAATGAACATGAAGTGTAAGTAAATCTTATGATATGGCTCTCCAAAAATTATGATAAATCTATGATAACTAAATAACTTCAGAAACAACATTTCATATTTTTACAGAAAGAAATTGTCCTCCGATTTAATTATTTATCATCTATCCAAAATTGTAGTTTTATGAAGGAACCACCAAAAAGATCAACACTAAAATTTTGGGAAAATTAACCAACTCTTGCATTAACTAGAAAAGGCTACTGACTAAGTTTCAGCAGGATTTAAGGAAATCATTTTCTCACTAAAATAAATAAATTAAGAAAACCCCAAACTAAATGAACTGTGAAGTAGCCTACTGATTTAAGTCTTCAAAAATTCAATAAAAATCTACAGAGCATCCTAATGTTCTGAAATGTCCTATCACCAATTTCCACAATTTAACAATGAGTTTTGAACCCTCAAATATTTTTCTTAAGTTTAAATCAAAACAGGTGCATTGTGAAAGAAGTACTAATTAAATCATTTAATAAAATTCACAAAATTTACCAGAGGTCTAGACCATGATTATAAGAGCACAACCAAAGTTTCATCATCATCCAAGACTTTTTAAGCATGTAAATGTTTCTTATAAGAAGTTCCCCTAAAGGGATTATGTCCTAATCCAAAGGGAATATTGGCTCCTAAAATTCTTATAAAATTACGCAGTGCCTATTTACACCTTATGAACCTATCTACCTTGTTTCATAACCATCCAGGGACTTTTGACCACATGGCCTTCATAAGGTTCTAAATGCGCACCTAGGAATAAAACTAGTGTTCTAGGGCTTAACCACCTCCACACCACCCCATATCACTCATGGAGGTGTATTAGGTGATCCTGAACCAGTTACCAAGGTTTCACTTCATGGTGATGAGTTTTGACCACCATACCCCAAGGTAAACACCATACCCTAACTTTGACCCTATTTGTCCTAACTTGGGTTTACAAAATACTTAAACAAAACAGTCCCAATTGGGCTGATAATTTTACCAAGGCCATACAGTAACCCTAAGGAGCACCCACCAAACTTTGGAGGGTATTGGAGGTCATTTAACCCACTAATTAATTATTAGATAATTTATGAAATTATTTCAAAAACCTTAGAAAAAGGTTCTCCTAAAAATCCCATCTTTGGATATGATGTGTGTGTAGGTATAAGTAGGCTATGTTTCAAATCTCAAGTCCATATCAGTTCTCAATCAAAAGTTATTGAAGAAATGGTGGCCGTCCTGCACTAGGGACCAGCCCCACCAAAATGGACCTACAGGAAGCTAAAAAACTCCTTTTGGGGTGAAATTAATTTTAAAATAAAGAAGACTTCAAGGGCTACAACTTTGATGTTGACCACTTTTTGATCGGAGGGCCCTAAGTATTTTTAACAATTAAACTTAAGTACAACAAAATATATGACATAAATCTTATAAACATTTAATTATATAACTATTTTTGAGTTCGACGAAATTCAAACTCTGCGTCGACGAAAGCAGATCAAATCTGCGTTCGAAGAAAACTATTTTGTTCGGCTAATATACTTAATAACAGCGCTCGACTCATTTAACGCAGAACTGCGTTCGACGAAACTTTACAAAAGCTGCGCTCAACGAAAATCAAACTCTGCGTTCGACGAAAGCAGCGCTCGACTAATATCTCTAATAACATCGCTCGACTAATTTCTATTATAACAGTGCTCGACTAAAGCAGGCCAACTTTCGTTCGACGAAATCTGAATAAAGCTGCGTTCGACTAAATCCTTACAGCGCTCGACGAAATAAATGATATATCCGTAAACATTATTATAAAGATCTGACAGCTGTCCGTCATCATCCCCAATCTCTGGACGACTCGCGATAGCCCATCCTGGGCCTCTTTGCGGGGTGATTTCCTGGCCACCTACGCCTCTTTCCGGCCTGCCAATGCCACCACCACCTCCGTTGAGGTGGTGGCCGGCGATAGGGGTGGTTGGCCGGCCGGAGGTGGTCGGATCTAGTTTTTAGAGGAGGGAAAAAGAGTATGCAACATACTCTTTCGGAAACACAAATTCGAGCCCTATTGTGCCCGGATCAAGCCCCGAAATATGAAATGTTCTAGCACTAAGGGAAGAGAAGAGGATCGGACCTGAGCAGGGGCTTGGTTGCGCGAATTCCGGCAAGTTGCCATTGACAATGCTGGAGCTTTCGGTGTCATGCCGATCTAGGATTTCTTTGCCCGAAACTCACTATAAAAATGGGGGATCTCTTCCTCTCTGAGCACTGAAGGAAATGGGAGGGGTTTCAATCGGCTAGGATGGCTTTATTTCTAAAAGCCATTAATGGCCATTAACAAGATTTCGGTTACAGCTAAATTTCCTTAAATTCAGCCCCCTTGGCCATGGAAAACTCCAGAAAATCATTGGTAACTGAAGGGGTAGATGAATGCACATCAATTGTGGAGGGATTTGAAGGATCAATTACAGTTAATCCCATGAAAGCTCTCTTTCTCTCTCTCCGATTTGGGAGAAACCTCCCTTTTCTTTCTCCTACTCAGCAATTACAGAAATTAAGTGGTAATATCCAGAAATCCGCAGGCCCACTAGATGATGGATCACTTAATTGGGCCTAGCCCAAATGGATTGGGTCCAATTTGGGCAAACTAGTTTATTTTGAGGTAATTTGACCTAAATTAGGCTTAAGGGTAAATTGGTCAAATTGCAAGTCTCATGATGGGGCTTTTTGGTCCACTAGGTTCCTAGTAGCCCTATTAGGGAAGGGGTAAGGTCAATTTGGCATGGTGGAGGCTAATTGACCCTAATTGAGTTAGTTTGACCAATTCGGGATTAAGGTTGACTTTGGTCTAATTGGCCTCTTAATTTGACTCCAATGGGTCCTTGGTGCTCCATGAGGACCCTTAATGGGTTAGGAATGCTATGGTGGGGTTAAGGTTCAAGGTGGGGCCCCCTAACACAATCCTAGGCTTGATATCTGAAAATTGCTACTTGCAGACCACTTGGGTTTTCTTCTTCTCTCCTAAGTTCACAGGGCCTTGGCCTCTCCCTATGGTTTTGTCATGACCTAGTCATGACAAAACCAACTTAGGGGTCTAGTTGTTTGAGGGATGTTAGACAGACACACCCTCATCATCATGCAAGGAATCTGCTGCTGATTCAGAATCAGAGTCAGATAGAGAAGTTTTGTTAGTTACCTTCCCAGGAGAGATGTCATCCTGGTTGTCTTCACCGATGGCCATCAAGACAATGAGTGCATCTTCCTCAGTCCCAGAGGAGCTTGAGTTATAATCACTCAGTGTTCTGATCTTCTTGGCGATGAATCCTTTTTCAGATTTCCTCTTGCTCCTTGAGCTTCTTCTTTCTTCATGGTTCTTCGACTCCTTCTTCTTAGAGGGGCAGTCAACATCCATGTGACCTATCTTGCTGCAGGAATAGCAAAAAGTATTATTTAAATCATATTTACCAGGGTTAGATCTGTACCTTTCCTCCCTGTGGGTTCTGGATCTGTCATGATAATCAGATCTTCTGGAGCTTGGGAGGGGTTTCTGTGATTTTCCCTCCTCCTTCTGTGTAACAGCTTCTTGAACTATTTTGAGAGAAGGGCCACCTCTCTGTCAGTATCATCATAATTTAAAGGGCTGGCTTCTGATTCTTCACTACTCTCAGATCTGTTCTTAGTTGCAGAGATCTTGTTCATAGATCTTCTCGTGCTCTTAGCTTTTAGAGCCACAAATCTGTCTCTTGAGCTCCCCTTTAAGCTTTCTTCTTCAGCCTTCCTGGTGTTAAGCTGAAGTTCATGGGACAAGATTTTCCCATACAGATTCTTGGGCTCTATGATGCCCAGCTGACCCATCTCTTTGATGGCACAGATTTTGATGTCCCATTCCTTTGCGAGGGATCTAAGAAACTTGTCATTAAGATCTGAGTTGGTGAACTGTCTGTCATAGTTTCTTAGTCCATTCACTATCTTGAAGAATCTCTCATAATAGTTAGAGATTGTTTCATTCTTGCCTTGTTTGAAGGCCTCATACTCCTGGTTGAGAAGGGATTTCCTATCATCCCATACCTCATCAGTACCCTCCATATACACGATCAGGGAGTCCCACATCTCCTTGGACATTTTGCAGTGAATCAGGTTCTGGAGGGTTGAGTCATCTATGGCACTCACAATGAAATTTTGGGCCCTCTTGTCTAGGCCTGCAAGGATTAGCTCGTCCTTGTTCATGACCTTATATTTCTTTATCACCTTCCTTGTTGGATCAATGGTGGAGGGAGTTGTAGGGATAAAGGGACCCTGTTGGACTGTTAAGTAAATTCTTGGATCTGCCGCCTCCATGAAAAGCCTTACCCTTTCCTTCCAGATGGGAAAGTTCTCCTTTCTGCAGATTGGGAGTTTCATGGCTCTCATTTCCCGATTCTGATCTCCACCAGCTATCGCGAATCATTCCACGATCTAGATCAGACGGTTAAGTCTTCTTTTGATCAACCTCCCTCTGATACCACTTGTTGTTAATGGAACGTTCACCTAGAGGGGGGGGGGGGGGGGTGTTAGGTGATCTGGGTTCTTTTCGAAATATTAGTGCGGCTTACAAATATTCAAGCGTAGTACAAAAGTATTGCACAAATAAATCATAGTAGACGACACAAGATCTATAGAGGTTCCTTAAGACCGGGTGTCTTGAGTAGTCCTCCGTCCCTCTGCGCCTACCTAACAGTGAGCTAGGATCGGCAAACTCTGCCAAATCTTTAGGCTCGCAAGCCTTAAAACACGGACCAGCAAGTCCTACAGCCTAGGCCCGCAAGCCACTACTTCACCCGAGCCCGCAAGCTCGACACTCAGGCCCTCAAGCACTACCTAGCTCAGACCCGCAAGTCTAGCCTCTACCCTGGCCCGCAAGCCTCACAGGTCTCAAGCCCTCAAGCTTTATGATATCGGTCCCTCAAGTCCACTGTCCTGGCCCTCAAGCCTCACAGCTCTCTAGCCCTCAAGCTAGACAAAGTCGGACCCGCAAGTCCACTGCCCTGGCCCTCAATCCTCACAGCTCTCCATCCCTCAAGCTAGACGAAATCGGACCCGCATGTCCACTGCCTTGGCCCTCAATCCTCACAGCTCTCCAGCACTCAAGCTAGACACTTAGGCCCTCAAGCCTTACAAAAATAAGATTACAGTGATGAGAACTGTTTCTTCTGCCTGATGAAGATCGACAACTTAGGGTTGAAGAAGATGTTTCTGATTCAGATCTTGAAAGCACAGTTCTTATTCAATCTCTTCTCTTAGCCTGATGAGGAACGGCTTCTTATCAGTCAATGGAGATGACTGATTCTTTTGAGAACTCTTGATTCTTGTTCTCTACTTATTCTTCTTCTTCTCCGCAGGATGTACCGTTGTATTGAGAAGCAATGGCAGGATTCTTTCTCGTTCTTGTATATCACATTCTTCTTTTTCTAGGGCAACCTCTTATCTCTTTTATAAGACTGCGAGGCTCCCAACGGTCTTCAGAAAAATTTCCTTAAGTGTCAGACGCCCCATACATTAAGAGCACACGCTGATTGGACAATCAGGCGGTGGCATTAATTGCTGACACCGGGTCCGCAATATTTGAATTCCGTCTCGACGATATTTCCAGCTTCATGCCGATACTAACAACATTACGACGATATTGATATTATCTCGACGACAGGACATTGTCGATGCCTTTGGCCTTGGTGGATCATCAAGTCTTCTGGCTTCTGCCTCTGACGTTGATGTCTTAACAATATGAGATATTCTTGCATTTCTGCATATTCAGCGATATGCTATCTCTGACTGTGTCATCGTGATCTTCTTTCTTGCAGACTGTCATCGTAATCACCTTTTTCTTTCGACGACATGAGCGATATCATGTCGACAGACTATGCCTTAGCAACTGCTTGTCTTTAGCTGTCCTTCTTCAGTCTTCTCGATGTCATGCCTTCTCTACGATGATGTCTGTTCTTCTCGACGACAAGGCTACTTTGTTGATGTCGACGATACCACATCTTCTCGACGACATTCCTTCCTTTGATATCTTCATGTCTTCTTTGCGTTTGACGAACTACATTCTGCATTCGACGAACAACATTCTTCGTTCGACGAACTCCATTCTGCGTTCGATGAACAGCATTCTGCATTCGATGAACTCGCCAAGTCTCAGCGTTTGCTTCTGTCCCGTCTTTGTGTTCGACGATCTTCATTCTTTGTTCGACGAACTTGATTCTTCTTTCGACGAACTTGCCAAGCCTCAACGTTTGCTTTGCTCATCATCATGATGAGAAGCATACTTTGTCGACGACATCTCCTTTAACCTCCTGAGATTATGAGCTAGAGAAGTGATCAAATACAAAGTGAATTTTTCTTGACTTGGCGACTTCTTCAAATCAGGAATCATGTGGGCAAGATTCCCAACAAAAAGATTGCGATTCTTTAGAACTAAGTATGCGATCTATTTTTGCGAGCGACTAAGAGCGACGGAAGAGTTCCGCCAAAAGCTTCTGACGGAAGAGTTCCGTCCGACCGTCGCCGTCGCCGCCTCTTCCTATAGTCAGACCTAGCAGTCTGTGGAAGATGCTGAGGTCTTTCTTCTCTCTGACCTAGATCTTGTGCGACAAGAGGCTAGGGTTCTTCAATGCTCGTGTGGACTGCTATAGAGGCATAGATATACTTTCTGTGCTAGGAGCTCAGCCGCACGATTTTGGATCTACCATTGGAGAACCTTTGTTGAGTATCAACTCAATCCCTCTCAGGTATATATATTGCAATGCGTTGATTTTGTTTATTTCTTGATTCATGAAATCGCAAGGTCCGAAACTCTTTTTTGGGTTCTTGTTTATTTTATTCCACTACGCATATTTGATATGCAATTATCATTCTGAATGGTAAGTAGAAAACCCAACAGTGGTATCAGAGCTAGGTTTGCGATCCAGTGCGTGTAAATCAGGAAACTTAGAAGTGTTCTAAATGCCCAGATTTCTTCCCAGAGTATCAATTTTGATGTATCAGAGGAACGCATGTGATTTCATTTCGATTTCACTGTTTCACAAATTGTTTCTCCTTTGCAGTAACCGTCCCTCTAATTGGTTTGTGAAACCAAATGTCTTAGATTTTGAATCTGACATTGAGAGACGAGCTTGTCTACTGCATAAGTGGAGTTGTTTTTTGCCTGTGTCAAATGCATGTAAATCTGGAGATTTTGAAGTGTTCTATTTGCTCAGATTTAGCCCTTTCTGTCAAAGCGTTGATAATTTTATTTTGTGCACATCTGGGATGTATTTGGTTTGTGAATGTTGTAATTTTGTAAATGTGCACATTGATTAATTGTTAATCATTTTTATAAAAATCCCTTATCCAATATTAAGTATACGGATGCCTTCCGATGGATGACACTCTTCCTGCCTCGATCGATGAAGTATGGGCTTGCCAAAGCAAGGTGCATTAATCTATCTAGGTAAGGGTGCGAGCGGATAATTTTGATATCCTACTGTCGACATCAGGTCCAACTTAACTAGGTGACCTCAAAAGTTAAGTTCCTAGAGGCATTGTGAAAGTGGAGTAATAGTTCTCATTTATTAAAAGTCTTATTTAACTTTGTTTCAAATTAAGTGATATATATAAATATATATATGAGTGCTGATTGAGAAAGTAAAAAACAAGCACATAACTAGATGACACAAGATATATAGTAGTTCCCCAAAACCTGGGTACATCTACTCTTCTACCCACTGGTAGGAATCCAATAGGAGGTTGTTGATAAGGTGCACTCTCACCAAGGTGATTTTGATAAGGTGTCCACACACCAATGGGAGTTTTGATCAGGTGCCCAATTCACCTATAAGCTTTTAATAAGGTGCTTATAAACCAAGCTGCAGGTTTTTGCTAAGGTGCCCTGTCACCAGGAGTAAACTTTTGAAGGGAGTTTTAACCCTTTACAAGATGGGAAGGAGAAAGGGAAAAGATATATTGTTCTTCTCTTTTTGCTGAGAAGACACTTGAAAATCCTAATTGGATGTTGAGTTGGATCTTGATGAAGATGGTGAAGAGAGCTCCCCCTGTCTGATTTAATTGTGCAGGCTCCTTTTCTTGGTTCCAAATCCTCTATTTCAAATGTATGGAGTGGATCACCTCTCATTGTTCTCTGTCGACCTTCTCCTTATTTATAGCTCTGTGTATTAAGATAACACTATAGGAGAGAAATCAGAGTATTAGAAAGAGAGAAATATTTCCATAACTATTATATCTATAGAAGGAAAGAGTTCATTTTGATTTCAAATAATATCCATAATCAACTTAATCAATTTAGCCAAGAATCAATTAGAGGAAAAGAATGATTCAGAACGGCTATAAAGAATAAATTGATTCCATATAAATCAGATCCAAGTCAGCCTTTTTGACTTATGTCTGCATTTGTCGATATTCGTCGGGAGTTCATGAGAACATTTGACGAATAGACTTAGCCGTAGAAATTTCTTCTTTAAACTAGAAATTTGGCTTCTGTCTGGATTCGTCGAGATTCATCGGAACTTCACGAGACATCTCGACAAATTGACTTAGCAAAAATTTCTTTTCTCCTGAATGTTTATTTTACTAGATTTCTCAATTTCTTCTCCCGTTAGATGTATGCTCCCCCTAAATGAATGCTCCCCCTAAATGTTATAGTAAATTGGAATGATGTATTGTTTAGGTGGAATATTTAGGTGTAATAGTTCATATTCATCCTTTTAAAGAGACAAACAAAATTGTTTAGATTATCTGAAAGTAGAAGACAATGATACTTAACACAGCAAAAGATAATTTTTCAGAAAATAATAAATAGAGAAATCAGAATTTTTACGAAACTATGCTACCGCCAGCGTTAGTGATAACGCCTGGCGTTATCAACAGAGTTACTATATTTGATTTAAAACTCTTAGTTTTTGATATTATTTGATTCTGATTTTTCTCGATTATGATTTTCTATATAGGGGCTATTATATGTAGCAACGAAAAATAGACAAATATGCAATTAGTTGCGCATTTAATATTTTAGCCTAAGACCCCTAAAAATCCATTTAAATCCAATTTTGAAAGTAATTTCATTAGTCTTGATAATATCATTTCGAAAATTTAGCATTCAATTTATAATGATAATATAAGACATTTATAGGCAATGGATTTAAAAAGGATAGAATATATAAAAAGGAAAGATAGATCACTTATAAATTTTATGACTTTATATTTAGTTTAATTCAATTTTGATTTGATAAACATTAGGCTTAAAAATGTAAAAGTCATATTTCATAATATATCTAAGTGACCTTAGCGTGCTGGTTCAAAAAATAAAAAATAAACAAAAGAAAAGAGACAATAAGCATATCATGAAGTAGAGTATTGATATTTCATTTTTAATTGTTTCTACTTCATGCAAATGATTGGATACTAATTAATAAGAGATTTAGGTATCCAAAGGGGACCATGTGGGATGGTTCCTTTGGGTACCCAAATACATCGTGATGGCTTTTGGAAAGATAATGATGAATGGGCTTTTTCAATTAAAGATGATATGTCATTTTTCTTTATGGGTCTCCATTCATACATTGGTTGTTTATCACTTAAATCCATAAAATAATTATGTGACATCTTTATATGATGATAATTGTTTGAAAAATAATTCTTTGGGTATTTATGTTTATTCAAATTATTTTTCAAGATAGCATGATGTTGATAATCATAATGGTTTTTATTATATGGATTCTTTGAATTTTTATAAGAGTGATTGTCTTTCTTTAGAAGTGATTGTTGAAAGAGTGGGTTACAATATGTTCTAAAAGATTGATTATTATTTTGATGATTTTCATTTCCACTCTTTCTTATAGACATACTCTTATAATATGAAGGATAATAATTTATAGTTTGATGTTCATGAAAAGAAGTTTTTAAATTTGAGTCATGATTGAAAATATATTGAGACTTATAATAGTGACTCTTAAGAATTTTATGAGGATCATAATTCTTTTTAAACTAAACTCCTTTTGATTTAATGTGTGAAAATGGTCCTTTTTAGAAATGATTTTGTAAGGTAATTTATCCTTGTTATTCAAAACCTTATGATGAAATTCATTACATGACATTTGAAATTTTTTAACAAAAGATTTTAATTGTATTAACTTACAAGATAAAGAATCATTTTCAATTATCAAATTTTCATTATGCCTTTTAGAAATTAAGAGCCCTTTTTCAATTTCCTTGAATTTTTCTTTTAATAAATTGCAATCTAAACAAGGAATAGGAATTTTAACTAAAGAGCATGAAAGAGAATTTAACACATCAATATTTGATTCTACGTTATCGTTTGCTTTTAAAGATTTATTTTCTAAACGTAATTTGGAATTAGCAATTTTTAACTTTAAAATTTTACGTTTAGCAATTTTAAGCATACGAGAAGTAGAAATAGAATTTGCTACATAAAGAGGAGTTTTAGATTTTCTTACATTGCTATGGGATGAGGCAAATTTTGGACCAACGATTCCTTTGATATCTTCTTTGCATTCCTCTTCCATAGTTGTATTTCCGTCTTTTCTTTTGCTTGATGTGTTGCCAACAAATGAGTCCAATATTGTGATGTTGTATTCTTCTTCCTCCATGCATAAGTCCTCATCGATTTCTTCTCTTGCATCCATAAGGAATTCCTCTTGTTCATCATCTGTAGAAGGCAGACTATAAGTTTTCTCAAGAAATTTCCAAACTTCATAAGCAGTAGGAAGTGTATAAATAAGTTTGAAAATATTTTGATCTAATGCACAATATAGACTATTCATAGATTTGGCATTTAAAAACATTTCATTTTTATTTAAAATACTTGGGGGCATTTTAATTGTAATATTCCATACTTCAATATCCAAAGATTTAAGAAATTTTTCCATAAGAAATTTCCACCCATTATAATTTTTGCCTTCAAACAATGGTGGTGCTAAAGATTTTTCATTTATAAGAAAGTTTTCCCCATTAATAGAAGCGAGATCATGAGACACCATTATTCCTGGTTTTTAAACCGTTTGGAATAACCTGCCCTCTGATACCACTTGTTGGATCTTACGACGCCCTTAGAGGGGGGGGGGGGGGGGGGGGTGAATAAAGGAATAAAAATTCTTTTTATAATTTTAATATAATTACTAAATTGTTTTATAATGAAAGAGATTGAAATAAACAATTTAGATTTAGAATTGAAAACTTAGAACACAAAATAATAGAGATTGCGCCAAATGAGAGAAATCAAGTAAACACAAATAGAGACATGATTATATTATATGAAAAAGGTGTTTACAAAAATTGATTTCAATATCGCTTGAAATCGGAGGCGACAAATATGTAAATATTTTTTCCTTTTATATACCGACTCGTATCGCCACGAACCGGTTGGATTTAGCCTATCCTTCCCCGGATAAGGCCTCAAGCCGCTCAAGCCAATCCTTCCCTGGATATGGCCTCGAGCCCCCTAGATCTAATCACCTAGAACTAGTCGCCAACACTAGGCGAATTTCCCCCTAAGTCCTACCCAGACCTAGTCGCCAACAGAAGGTGAATTCTCTAAACGGTTACAAATATATGGAATGGAAATAAGGAAAAACAATAATAAACCTCCCTATATGAGATCTCTGGAGTCGAGGATGAAGGATCGCTGTAGCATAAGCGAGGTAGAAGCGATTGTCCTTTGGATGTAGCGTGACGTAGTCCTCCTCCAGAATTCTCCTTAAGCTTTTTGTGGGAGATCCATCTTCGGTAGCATAACAGCATTGGAATTGTGGCACAAGCAACCTCTCTGGGATGGATTATCAAAATGATCGAAGTTGGCTTCAATTTATAGAACTTGGAGCTAGCGCCTGCGGTAGTACTTAGCGCCTGCGGTATCGTTTGTGTGGAGCGATTGCGAAACCATCGGCGGCGTGGCTCTGTGTACGAACTCGAGATAGCTCCTGCGGTATCGCTAGCGCTGGCGGTAGCGTTAAGGAACCACTGAGACGGAACCGCTGAGACAAAACCGTTGAAATGATCTTGAGCTAGCGCCTGGCGTTAGCGATAGCGCTGGCGTTAGTGCTGGCGTTAGCGATAGCGCTGGCGTTAGTGCTGCTCCTTTCAAAAAATTGTTCCAAGCTGCTTTATACCTGTGGAGCATTGCACCTATAGTTCCTGCACACTATAAACACACTACAAGCAATATCAAATACAATATGGGATTTGTTATTCTCAAACAAAGGGATGTGACACACATGTCCAACATCGGCAAGAGATGTTCGATATCACTAAGGCTTTATTTCAGTGTAAAATGGGAGCAAGAGACCCAGTGTGAACTCATGTACTCAAAATGATTGGGTACATTGAGAACCTTCAGAGTCTGGGGTTTCCTTTAAGCCAAGAGTTGGCTACTTATCTGATCCTGCAATCGTTGTCGGACAGTTACGAGCAGTTTGCCTTGAACAATAACAGGAATGAGATAGATAAGGCATTGCCCAAGCTCCTAGGCATGTTAAGAACTACCGAGAATAACATGAAGAAGACCAAGCCCGCTAGCCCCATATTGATGGTGCATAAAGGCAAGGGCAAGGCTAAGGGATTCAGGAAGTCTAAGGTGGGACCTAAGTCTTGCCTAGATCCCAAGTCTTCTACACTGGAAAAGAAGGGATTAGCTAAAGAAGGAAACTGCCACCACTGCGGTAAGGCAGGGCATTGGAGGAGGAACTGTCCCCTCTACAACGAGGATCTGAAGAAGAAGGGAAGTGTGACTTCCACTTCAGGTATTTATGTTATAGAAATGAACATGTATGCTCCTTCATCTTGGGTATTGGATACCGGATGTGGTTCTCACATTTGTACGAACGTGCAGGAACTAACAAGGAGAAGACTGATGGGTAAAGGAGAGGTGGACCTGCGCGTTGGAAATGGAGCAAGAGGTGCTGCCGTAGGATTGTACCATCTTTCCTTGCCCACTGGGCTTATTATTGAACTTGATAATTGTTATTTTGTTCCTGCTATAACTAGAAACATCATTTCTATTTCATGTTTGGACATGATTTGTTTTACTTTTATTATTAAGAACAATTGTTGTTCTATTTATAAGAATGATGTTTGTTATGGCGTTGCTCAAATGTTTAATGGTTTATATGTTTTGAACATAAATTATCCGATCTATAACATAGAAAATACCAAATGACTAAAAACTAATGACTCTAATCCTACATATCTCTGGCATTGTCGTTTAGGACATATAAATGAGAAACGCATATCCAAGCTCCATAAAGATGGATTATTGGACTCATTTGATTATGAATCATTTGAGAGATGTGAATAATGTTTATTAGGCAAGATGACAAAAGCCCCTTTCACTAATTGTAGTGAGAGGGCCAATGATCTCTTGGACATAATACATAGTGATGTATGTAGACCCATGAGTTCTATGGCTAGAGGTGGGTACTACTACTTCGTTACATTTACTGATGATTTCAGTAGATACAGATACTTGTTTCTTATAAAGAACAAATTTGAAACCTTAGAAAAGCTCAAAGAGTCTAAAAATGAAGTAGAGAACCAAATGGAAAAGAGGATAAAAGCACTCCGATCTGATTGAGGTGGCAAATATCTGAGTCATGAGTTTCGTGATCATCTGAGAGAGTGTGGTATTGTATCACAGCTCACTCCGCCCAGAACACCACAACATAATGGTGTGTCTGAGAGGAGGAATCGTACTTTGTTAGACATGGTACGGTCGATGATGAGTCATGCAGATTTGCCCATTTCCTTTTGGGGATTTGCTTTAGAGACTGCTGCTTTCATATTAAATCGTGCTCCAACGAAAACAGTTCTAAAGACACCATATGAGATATGGACTGGGAAGCGTCCTAGTATGTCTTTTATTAAGATTTGGGGCTGTGAGGCATACGTGCGACGTCAAATGCCTGACAAGCTGGAACGCAAGTCAGATAAGTGTTATCATGTAGGATATCCTAGGGAAACCAAAGGGTATTACTTCTACCTTCTGTCCGAGGGCAAACTGTTTGTTGCAAGGACCGGCGTCTTGTTGGAGAAAGAGTTCTTATCCAGAAAGACTGCAAAGGTGGAACTTGAGGAAGTTCAAGAGCCACAAACAATAATTGAACCGATTTTAGAACCTGAGCAAGGACTACAAGTTGTTGTAGCTAGATAGCCTGCTCAAGAAACACAAGTCCCGCGTAGATCTGATCGACCAAGATTTGAGCCTGAGAGATATGGATTTCTCGTGTCTCAAATAGGTAATGTGTTGCTTATGGATCATGATGATGAGTCTGCAACCTATCAAGAGGCTATGTGTGGACCTGACTCCGAGAAGTAGCTTGAGGCCATGAAATCTGAAATGGATTCCATGTATGCAAACCAAGTTTGGACCTTGGTGGAACCACCTGAAGGGGTACGGCCCATAGGGTGCAGGTGGGTCTTCAAGAAGAAGACCAACATGGATGGGAATGTACATACATTCAAAGTCCGGCTCGTGGCTAAAGGTTTCATGCAAATTCAAGGTGTTGACTATGATGAGACCTTTTCCCCTGTAGCCAAGGTCAAGTCCATCAGAATTGTACTTGCTATTGCTGTGTATTATGACTACGAGATCTGGCAAATGGATGTCAAAACGGCTTTCCTTAATGGAAACCTCCTTGAGGAAGTTTATATGACACAACCCGAGGGTTTTGTATCTCCAAGTGAAGCCACTAAAATATGCAAGTTGAATCGATCCATTTATGGATTGAAACAAGCTTCTCAAAGTTGGAATCTTCGTTTTGATGAGAAAATCAAAGAGTTTGGTTTCATCAAGAACGAGGATGAACCTTGTATTTACAAGAGGATTAGTGGGAGCATTGCCGTTTTCCTGATATTATATGTGGATGACATACTGTTGATCAAAAATGACATTCCGACCCCGCAAGCTGTTAAGAACAGGCTAGGGAACTGCTTTTCTATAAGGACTTGGGTGAAGTGACTTATATACTTGGTATTAAGATCTATAGAGATAGATCGAAGAAGTTGCTGGGTTTGACCCAGAGTACATACATTGAGAAGGTGTTGAAACGGTTCAACATGCTTGAGTCCAAGAAAAGATTCTTACCCATGTCACATGGTGTGAGTCTCTCTAAGGACCATTATCCAAAATCTTTGGAAGATAAGGACCGCATGAAGTTGATTCCATATGCTTCGGCAATTGGATCAATCATGTACGCAATGTTATGTACTCGACCCGATGTCTCTTATGCTTTGAGCATGACGAGCAGGTATCAGTCTGATCCTGGTGATGGTCACTGGATATCAGTCAAGAATATCCTGAAGTACTTGAGAAGGTCTAAGGATTTTTTTTGGTGTATGGTGGAGAGGAAGAGCTCAGTGTAAATGGTTACACGGATGCTAGTTTCCAAACTGATAGGGATGATTCAAAGTCCCAATCAGGTTTTGTATTTTGCCTTAATGGAGGAGATGTAAGTTGGAAGAGTTCTAAGCAAGAGACAGTTGCTAATTCTACGACTAAGGCCGAGTATATCGCTGCTGCAAATGCTGCGAAGGAGGCTGTGTGGATTAGGAAATTCATCAGCGAGCATGGTGTACTTCCTAGCATTATTGATCCCATAGTTCTCTACTGTGACAACAACGGTGCTATTGCATAAGCTAAGGAACCTAGATCTCATCAGCGCTCCAAGAACATACTTCGGCGGTTCCATCTTATTCGAGAGATTGTTGATCGAGGAGATGTGAGCATATGCAGAGTACCGACAGAAGAAAATATTGCGGATCCACTGACGAAGACTCTTGCACAGAGAAAGCATGATGGTCATACTAGATCAATGGGTATTAGATACCTGAATGATCGTCTCTAGTGGGAGTCTTGTGGATTGCATTTGTCGGTTGTTGATTATTCATGTGATGAATAGAGAGTACTTTATATTTTATTTTACATTTATGGCAAGTTCTTTTAATATGTCAAATGTTTCTACTGATAGATTAATTAGCATAATAAATGCCCTTAGAATGTTTGCTTCCATAGGAATTCAAGTATGTGACTTGAATGTGAGGGCTTATGTTTATAAGAAGCTTCATTCTTAAATGGTCCCTGGTCGTAGTATCATCTTAGAAGTTCAGGGCGATGATGATACATAAAGACTAGCATGTGCGTTGACTGATGACCGATTCTCACAGGTCATGATATTGTGATATCAAGTCATCACCTGGGTACTTGTTAGTGAACAAGTTGTACTGTATAGACCCATCATGAGACTACTGTGTGGATTGTTAAATGAATGTGTCACAAGTAGGTCTCCTATGACAATGGTGTTTATGGTTCTTCGACTTGAAGTCACAACATTCATCAAGTGAGGAAGAGCGTACTTTGATGCCATCTAAAGTCTTCCTTGAGAAAGGTTGATGATAAGGGTGGTTATTGGGTATGTTAAGATTCATTTGGGTGTTTGTGTGTGGGCAGATATGGGATTTGTCCTCTTATATGACAGGAGTTACATCCATGGGCCCCTTGATGGAATGAGACTGAGAAATGCATGACAATGCTTGGTTGAGTCAATATGTGATATTGAGCTCACCAAGTTCAGACAGTTTAATCTAGATCAAGGAATTAGGATTGAACAATTACGAGGGTGACACGGTCCATGCCTCTAGTTCTATCCGGATGTAAGGGACAAAGGGACATGACAACACTGATACATTGGTCAAGACAGGCTTGTTGAGGACAGGCTTGTTGAGTTATGAACTCTTAGTGCTTGGGTAGCAATGATGCATTGCTAGATGCCGCTCATTGTTTGTGAGACTTTTATTTGATACGTTCAAGATCAAGTAGGAGACTGTTGGTGTTTCCATGGTGATCTGGAAGTGGTCAAGTATCTAGTCTCACTGCCAACACGATATGAGCCTATAAGATTACACACAAGAGTGTTTGGAGAAGTTGGAGGAAGAATTGTGTTGGCCTTACTCATATTGGATATGAGTGAAGGACCATACCTACGACTTATTAGAATTGGGTCGAGTCAACTGAATGCTCCACAGGTATTTGTGAATATTGTATGGAGCGTGTTGACAAGTGTTCGAATCAAAGCACGTTCGACGAACGTCCAGCGAGTTCGACGAACGGCTAGCGCGTTCGACGAATGGCCAGCCCGTTCGATGAATGGCCAGCGCATTCGACAAATGGCGAGCGCGTTCGACGAACGGCCAGCGCGTTCGACGAACGGCCAGCGCGTTCGATGAACGGCCAGCGCGTTCGACGAACGGCCAGCGCGTTCGACGAACGGCCAGCGCGTTCGACGAACGGCCAGCCCATTTTGACGAACGACAAACGCGTTTGACGAACGGCTAGCGCGTTCGACAAACGGCGAACCCATTTCGACGAACGGCCAGCGCATTGACGAACGGCTAGCGCGTTTGACGAACGGCCAGCCCGTTCGACAAATGGCTAGCGCGTTCGATGAACTGCCAGTGCGTTTGACGAACACTAGCCAGTTCGTCGAACGCTGTATTCGACGAAGAAGATAACTTCACTTTTTCGCCAGGGTATAAAAAGAATGTGATTCTTTTGACCTAAGTATGCGATCTATTTTTGCGAGCGACAGAGAGCGACAGAAGAGTTCCGCCAAAAGCTTATGACGGAAGAGTTCCATTCGATCGCCGCCACTGCTCCCTCTTCCGATAGTCGGACCTAGCACTCCGTGGAAGACATTGAGGGATTTTTTTTGTCCGACCTAGATCTTGTGCGACAAGAGGCTAGGGTTCTTCAACGCTCGCGTGGACTGCTATAGATGCGCGCATATACTTTCTGTGCTAGGAACTCAGCCGCACGATTTTGGATCTGCCATTGGAGCACCTTTGTTGAGTATTAACTCAATCCCTCTCAGGTATATATATTGCAACGCGTTGCTTTTATTTATTTCTTGATTCATGAAATCGCAAGGTCCGAAACTCTTTTTTGGGTTGTTCTTGTTTATTTTATTCCGCTGCGCATATTTAATATGCATTTATCATTCTGAATGGTAAGTAGAAAACCCAACAAACTCCACCGACTCCTTTGGCGATCTCGTCCTTCACTGGGATGAGGCGTTGAACCGGGTCTCGATCACCTCCCAACAACCTTCCTTGGTTGAGAGTGGACCCATCGGGAATGCCACGTACAATCTTTCCTTTATCCTCTACGACCGTCAGGATGCATCTTCCTACAAGAAGATGTCCACCCGTGACCTTGCTTGCATGAGCTCGCAAGCCTTGCTCCGTGCAACCGAACTCTCACATATGACTCCCCATCGAGGTTTTAGTCTCTCATATTAATTCAGGCTAGCCGATACGTCGAGTCAGGTTGCCGAGAAGAAGGCCGGTGCTCTCGCCGCACGCCTAGCCACCGCCGAGAGGCTCCTGGAGAAGTCATCCGGAGGCTTGGTTCGTACTTGCCTTGACGACCCCTCCAGTGATGATTATTCCCCCTGAACGCGAGAGTTGCTAGGAACTTCCTCTTCTTCTATTCTTCTTGTAGAAACTATACCTACTTTGTATTTTTATTCCTGTATGAGCTACTAAGGGCGACCCAATTGGCCATGCAACATTTTTTTTTACTTAACAAGCAGTTATTCTATAAACCTTATAGCTTATTTAACCTTTCACTATTTAAGCGAAACAATTGCTTGGTTTATGGTCTCTTTCTGCGGTGGAGAGAACTCACTATCGTGCCAGGTCATAAACCTGCCTGTCTGATCAACCGGGGGGGCGGAGAACCAGTCCACGTTCTAGGTGCTTACCTCGCCTGGAGGCAGATGAACTCAACACCTTCCCAAACCAATTACCCTTCCTGAGGCCTTGCCTGCAGCGAGTCGACCCGATGAGCCTCCCATCTGTCGACATTACTGAGCCGGACGAATGGTCTCTAGTCGGGGTTCTTACCAATTTGGGGGGGGGGGGGGGGGGGGGGGAAACTAGTCCATGTCCTAGGTGCTTAGTTTACCCGGAGGCAGAGGAACTCAACACCTTCCCAAACCAATTGGGGTCGGAGAACCAGTCCACGTCCTAGGGTCTTAGATTACCTGGAGGCAGAGGAACTCAACACCTTCCCAAACTAATTACCCTTCATGAGGTCTTGCCTGCAGCGAGTCAACTCGATGTGCCTCCCATCTGTCGGCATTACTGAGCCCTACGAATGGTCTCTAGAATCGGTTCTTACCAATTGGGGGCGGAGAACTAGTTCATGTCCTAGGTGCTTACCTCACCTGGAGGCAGATGAACTCAATACCTTCCCAAACCAATTACCTTTCATGAGGTCTTGCATGCAGCGAGTCGACCCGATGAGCCTCCCATATGCCGACATTACTGAGCTCGGCGAATGGTCTCTAGTCGGGGTTCTTACCAATTGGGGGCGGAGAACTAGTCCACGTCTTAGGTGCTTACCTCACCTGGAGGCAGAGGAACTCAACACCTTCCCAAACCAATTACCCTTCCTAAGTTCTTGCCTGCAATGAGTCAACCCGATGAGCCTCCCATCTTCCATCATTACTGAGCCCAGCGAATGGTCTCTAGTCGGAGTTCTTACCAATTGGGTGCGGAGAACTAGTCCACGTCCTAGGTGCTTACCTCACCTGGAGGCAGAGGAACTCAACACCTTCCCAAACCAATACCCTTCCTGAGGTCTTGTCCGTAGCGAGTCGACCTGATGTGCCTCCCATCTGTCGTCATTACTGAGCCCGGCGAATGGTCTCTAGTTGGGGTTCTTACCATAGGTGTTACCTGAAAAACCTTTTTCATTCTTCATTGAGGTGACACAAGTTTCTTACCACGCGCCCCCTGCACTTACTAGGCCACATGCTCCCCGGCCATCTTCTTCATCGTCTCCTCAATTTCTTCTACCTTCTTTATCCACTCGATCGGGTTGACTGTCGTGACGTAGCACTGGCGCGCCTCTTGAGGATCCCCCTGACCCAGACCTGGACTCCTCTGTTGTACTTTAGGCACTAGTGGTAGGATGACGACACGCACTTGTACGCGCTGATGAGGGGACACCCAAAGATGGCGTTGTAACTACTCTGCGCGTCTATGATAACAAACCGACAATTCTTTGAAGTTCCCTCAAAGTGACGAGAAGCTCAACTCCTCCCTCCACTTCCTTCCTCTCTCCGGAGAACCTGAAGAGTGGCCAATCTGAGGCCAGCACCCGCTTTGCTTCGACCTTCATCTCTCTGAATGCTTTCTTGAACACCACGTTCACCGAACTCCTGTTGTTGACTAGGATTTGGGAGACCATGAAATTTTTGATTGCTGCCTTGATGATGAGTGCACCGCAGAAAGGGTCCTCGTGGGTCAGCATGTCTTGGGCCGAGAAGGTAATCTTTTTGCCAGGGGGTGGGGATCAGGATATTGACGCGATGCTTTGATGATATATGGCATGGAGGCTCCCCTTCCGGGTGGCCTCTATGTCCACTCCTCCGTGGATCACCCCGATCCCTCCTAGGGCCCCAAGGTCATCCCTTTCATCGCACGGATCTTCCTCTTCCTTTTTCTTTCCTTCTTCCCTTCCCCTTGGGATTTCCAGGTAGAGATGCCTCCCCTCTGCTGGGGCTCTCCCTCCTTCTCTCATCTCGATAAACTCCGGGCAGACCGCGATTGCGTGACCTTCCTGCTGGTTGAAGTCACAGTACAGCATCGCCAACTCATTTGCCTCCTTCCCCAAGAGGTTCCTCTTCTTCCCTCCTTTTTTCGGCGATCGCCATGGCCTGCATGGGTTGGGCTTGCTACGGCCTTGGGTATGGCTGCCAAACTGCCGAGTTGAACTGTCCCTGCCTCCCCTAGTAATTTCCTTCTCCATGGAAATGACCTCTTCTTTGGCCCTGAGAGGGTCCTCCCGACGGCCTCCAGGTTGGTTGTGCGGCTGGCGGTTGAGACCTCCATCCTTTCTCCTGCCCAACGGGGGGTCCCTGGTGTCCCTGACTCCTCATTTCCTCCTTCCTTCTTCCTCCATGCTCCTTCCTCTCCTCCTTCTCCTCATTCTTACCCTTGGAGAACCTTGTCACGAACTCCTGGTTTCTAGCCTCACACTCAATTTCCCGAGCAACACACTCAATTAGCTCTTCAAAAGACAGGGGTGTGTCCCGAGTCAAGCTCTTCCAAAATAACCCCTGCTGTAGCCCGAAGGTGAAAGCCAGTTGTAGGGTGTGCCCGAGCACATCAATGACAAGGAGGAATTCCTCTTGTAACCTATCCACGTAACTCCCCAATGTCTCCTCTGACCTTTGCCGAATCAAGAATAGGGATTCTGCCCCTTTCCTCCTCTTCTTCGAAGTGGAGAACATGAGCAAGAAACTCCGGCATAGGTCCTCAAAGCCTTAGATGTTACCCGCCAGGAGTTGGTGGAACCTGTCTCTCGCCTTCGCCCTGAACGTGATGGCGAAGAGTCTGCATTTGAAGGCATCCGACATCTGCCTGATTTTGGTCGTGTCTTTGAACCACTCGAGATGCTGGAGAGGGTCATCCTTCACTACGTAGTACGACATGGCAAGCTCGCTGAACCCGTCTGGAACAAGAGCTGAGATAATCAGCTCACAGAAGGGACTTCCCCACCCTCCCTGGTGAGACGGGGGCACTCTCCCAACCCCCTCACCGCGGCAGCTGGTCCTGGGAGAGCTGTTGAAGAGCACTCGCGCTTGGAGGCTGAGCCTTCCTCCGAGGCTGGCTCCTTCCCTTCCTGACGTGCTTGCTCTGTCTCCATCAAGGACGACGAGGCGAGCACGGGTGCAGGTGGTGTCGAGCACTCGACCGGAGGGGGCAGTGTGACCCGCAAGAGCTCCATGATCGACTTTCTGAACTCCTAAAAATCACTCTTCTTCATGTACTCGTCGGTAGGGGTGAGTACCCCAGCTCATTGCTTCCTACCATGAGACTTGCTCGGAGCTTTCTGAACTAGCTGCTTCCATTCTCACCGCACCAGAATGTTGAAACCAGAGAACCTGTTTCGACGTTCAAAAGAGGGATGCAGCTAACTCTTACTTGACCTGAGCTAGAAATGTTGACTAGTTGCTGAGAACCGGAAGACCTTGCTCCTGAAGAACACTTGAGACTAAAAAGAAACCCCTTAAGCTTCGGCGAGGAGGTCCCACCACACACCCAGAAGCTCACAGAGAACTTCCCCTCCCAAGCCAATGTTGAGCATGGGCACCTTGGAGGGCACTAAGGGTCACCTCGCCACCAACCTTCGCTAACAAAGGATGAGGAGGGTAGTGCTTTCTCACAAGTTACACATGAGGGAGAGGAGAGTCCAGACCTTCCCAAGGTGCTCATGGTGGTCTATTTATAGACTTCCCAAATTGGGCTGCGTATAGCCAAAATTCTTCTATCCGCAGCTCAACCGCGAACCTGAATGATCAAAACAGGAGGAGGGGCGAGTGGAGGATGAGACGACCACTCCCCCCCTTACCGGGGGTCAGGTGAGTGGACCAAGGTCCACCCCCCGGACTGGGGGAGTGGACCTTGCGGTCCACTCAACTCCCTAGGAGAGTGAACCATGGGTCCACTCGCCCAACTTCTTAGGGCGAGTAGACCTAAGGTCTACTCGCCCGCAAGCCTGGGCGAGTGGACCATAGGTCCATTCGCCCCCACTTTAGGCAAGGGGACCTATGATCCACTCGCCCGCCCCCCTACTCGGGCGAGTGGACCCAAGTTCCCCTCGTCCCAGTTGGGAAGTCTGCCCCCCCCGGGCCTTCTCTTTTCGATCTTGATGACCTCCGACGGGTCGGTCTACTACGCCATAACTGTTTCTCTACCACGACCCCATCTGTGTCGGGTCATGCCAGCTCGGAAAATATGAGGGTTGTACACATAGCTCCCACTTCCAACAGACCCCAACATAGCTCAACAACCACAAAAGTGGTGGTGCATAATATATATATATATATATATATATATAAATATATATAAATATAACACTCTACAGTTCATCCGAAGACACTCGGAGCATTATACCACATAGATCAAAATATTCAAGAAACACTTACCAAAACTATCCTGGAATGTTTGATGAAATACACCAATATACATGACGAAATAACACGAAGAATGGACACTTAATATCACGGGACTAAACAAATAAGCTTAAAACGCTCAACAACATAATTCAAGATACTCGGGCCCACATGGCAAAAATGGCCTAAAAGCATTGGTAAAACAATTCAAAATATACGACAAAGTTGACGTGAAGCTAACAAAATTGATGGGAAACCTTATAATCGATGGGAAGACTTAATAATCAAGCCGACGGGAAGATATCTCAATCGACAGGAAGACCTAATAATCAAGTCGACGAGAAGGATTAATGCCAACAGTCGACGGGAAGAGCTAAGACAAGTCGACTGGAAAGGACTAAGCAAAAGTCGACGGGAATAATACACAAGTTGACGGGAAAGGCTTACTCAAAGTCGACGAGAGAATAACTTATAATTGACTGGAAAGCTTACATTAAATCGACGGGAAGCTAACTTGATATCGACGGGAAGCTTACTCGATATCGACGGGAAAACCTTAATCATAATCGACGAGAAGACTTGATAATCAAGTCGATGGGAAGGATATAACTTATCATCGGCGGGAAAGGTTAAGTCAAAATTGACTAGAAGGATGGAAGATGGCCCGATCGACGGGAGGGAGCTCAATCGACGGGACAAGAGCCCAATCGACGGGTGTCCCATCGATTTTTACTTAAAAAACTCAACAAACACGACCTCTATGCCCTCTCCCGCCGATCGATGGGAAGGGGTGCTGATCGACGGGACGGGACTTCAAACTGAAAATCCAGAGAAAACAGTTAAGTAAAACTTGACTGGATGATCTGGACTCATCCAGATTCCAGTAAAGGTACTAACACAAGATAAAAAGAGAGAAAGGAAGAGGTGACAACAGAAATTAATACACCAAGCAGACCATTACAATAAGGAAAAAGACACCCTAACCAGGGAACCCCTCCAAGCATACAATAAAGGAATATCTGCTATTTGCACAATAGGAAAAGGACCAAGAAAAAAGGAGAATTAACACCTTGAACCAAGAATTCATTCCACAATTCAAAGAGAAAGACACATCCAGTTGCTCATACCAAGATCAAAAGGCTAACCCCAAAGCAAACAAAGAAAAATTCATGCTACTAGCATTAATGGAAAAAGAAGCAAGAAGAAGAATACTACACTTGCCTCAAACTTGAGAGCCGACTCGCCGATTAGCACTCCTCGGCAAGGAAAGAAGCTAGACATGAAAACAAGGAAAGACTCCAACCATTAGGGTTAAGCTCGATGACAAAAATCGACGAAACACGAAAAACTTACCGCACAGACAAAGTTCTCGGCGAGAGCTCTCCAAAACTACGCTCCGACGACGAATTCGAGCTCACGAGCTCCCTCGACAGCCAACGGAAAGATGAAAACCCTCATTCTTTCTCTCCCCCCAGAGCCACAAAACTCTCCTCAAAAAAAAGAAATGAAAAGAAGGATGCCTGGATGGCTTGGGGAAGAAGAAGAAAGGAAGTACAAAAGTAATTTAATATAATAATATAAGTGAATTAATTAAAAACCCACCCACCTAAATTATTATTTTTATATACAGATATCTCCCTCCACCATCTGTTTCATCTTTAGGTTTTAAATTCTCATTATATATAATGAGACTTAAAATAATTCTTATTATATATATAGTAATACTTAAAATAAATGAGATATGAGGATTTATTTATATATACATATAAATTATGATAATGTATGATTATATTATATGTAATTAAATTAGCGCTTTTATATATATTTTAGATCATCTTATTATTTTATATATATACATATATTACTTTCTATATAAAATCTTTTGGACTAAACACATGTATTTAAGTGCTTTATATTACCTTAACATTTTAATCTTTATGATTAATCAAAATAATGAGACTATAAATAATATGAATAGTAGCATTCCTTTATAAACTATTTTATCATGTATTTACACATTATATATATATATATATCTTATTATTATTTTCATCCTTTTATTTTGGTTCTCGCTCTTATTAATTATTTATACGTACCCCAAAACGGTGACGCCCTCACACCGCCATTTCGAAGATAATTATATTTAAACTAATTAATAATTAGATTTAAAATAATTAGCTAAAATCTGGGGCGTTACAACCCTAACACTGGCATTGAGGCGAACGCTGGCGTTAGGTCAGATTATTCCTAAAGTGCTCCTTCAATCACAACAGCTTCCCTCCTTGCCACATTTGTCTTGGTGGGAACGGGATTCAATGCCGACGTTAAGTTCTAATGCCTGACGTTAGACATCATTCCACTTTTCTGCTTGTGGGCAGGTCCAGACCAAAAATGTAGCATCCTAGTGTCATATATGTTCAAGCCTGCATGCTAAAAATACTATGGCAACCACGATCAAATACAAGCAGGATTTGTTATTCTCAAATCAAAGGGATGCGAAAAATCATGTTCTAACAATCTCCCCCTTTTGATAATAACAAATCCAATAGAGATAAATCAGATTCATATATAAGAGAGACGCAGTTTTAGAAGGATATATGACACTAAGCAATATAGCAACATAAATATGAATTATAAATTGTTTAAAATTTCCCCTACATAAGTGCTCCCCCTTAGTGTATGCACCCATAGACTATATGTATGCTCCCCCATTAATCTAGTGAATCCTACTCCTTTAATCATTATGATTTATCATTTTATTCTCCCCCTTTTGTTATTAGCAAAAGCAGATGGAGTAAAATAAAATTATAAGAGAGAAGACAAATGTTGGGACATAACTAAGAGAGGATTAAGAGTTTTGTTTAGAAATAAATTAATTCATGATTGAGCTAAGGGGGAGAGTAGCACAGAGGAGAATGGATATGATAAGCATGAAAGAACAACATTCCAAGTTTTTTTTGACCAAAGTAATTCTACCACTTGTTTTTCAAAGAAAAGAAAACTACTTGCTGAAAGAGATGCAATATAGTTTGGCATGCACAAGTGAAGAAAAGATCTTTAAAGATTATCATGATAGGGTTTGGTAAATGAAATGCATGATCAAATTAGAAATGCGATAAACAAATAAAATAATACAATTAAGGGTAGTATTTTTGTTATAGTTTGACCATTCCAACAATATGTCTAGGCTCTATACATTTGAGCATTAACTATGGAAATTTTCATAATAAATAGTCAAGCATGATTTATCATATTCAAAAAGATAGGGACTACAATGTAATGAATTTGTATTTCAAGTAAAGAAAACATTGTAGAAATCATGCATTGCAATTTAGTACTTTTACTTAAGTGTTTAGAGAATTATGTAATTTTGCATTAAGATCCAATTCTCATGAGTAGAAGCTTCATGAAAAACAATGATGTGTGCATTAGGTGTTTTGATAAATGTATACAAGTGAAATAATCAAAACACATGATATATGTAATGAATAGTAACAACAATATTAAGATTGTAATCTTATAATTACTTTCACACATCAATATTAGAATAAAATTTCAAAGAATATTTCAAGAGTACAACTACCATGGTGTTTCCCCCACACAATGCTCATTAAGACTTATTAGGGAGCGAAGTATTGTTTTGAGGATCACATAAGCATTTTTATAACTTTTTTATGTTTCGTGATCCGGTGTACAAATAGAAGTGATGACCAAAAAAATGTGTTTGCACAAGACACTTTGCAATTCTCTCCAAGGTGCTCAACCTCACAATGCTCATTAAGACTTATCAGGAGGGTGAGTAGTGCTTGGTGGAGTTATCTATGGCATTTTATTTCATATTTTTGTAATTTTGGGCCAAAAGGTCTCCGAATTCACTTATTTTTGCAAACACTATTAATATTGAAAATCACTTCTATGTGTGCAAGAAATTTAATATTTGAAAGATGGTGTAGGTAGGTTAGACATACGACTTAATATGTGAAAACTATTACACTACATAATCATGCAAGAATAAGATTATGAGCACATGTAGATTACCAAAATAGTGAGTGAATGAATCATTGATTAGCATAAAACATTACTCATACTTAGAGGCATGCTAGGCAATCATACACAATTTTCTAGAGACATTTTCATTGCACATAATTAGATTAAGTTCAAGGCATGATGATAAAATAATGTTTAGGAAATTTGAAATTAAAATTAGACATTGAAGACAATCTTTAAGTGTATGCCTAATCAATTTTGACCATTTGAAACAACATATCCAAGATGTTTGCTCTTGTGAAGTCATATAGTCAAACCATAATTTTGTAAATATTTACAACAAAACAAATGTAAAAAGCATATTTTTGAGCATTTTGATTTTTTTTTGTATTTTGGAATAAAATTAACAAATTATTTACAAAAGAATTTTAAAGCAGAGAGAATAAACTGAGAAAATGTATTAAAAAAATATCAGAGCTAGTTTAGGAAAAACAGAATTTCAATTTGGCCAAAAAAGCTAACGTCTAGCGTTAACTACTCAACACCCAAACAGAACACAATTTTTTGAGATTTTTGAAAAAAAATTCTTTGGAATATGGAGTAGGTATATAGACCTTCTTAGTGTAGAAATTTCAGAGAATTTGGAGATGGTTAGAAGGCTATTTAAGCATGTTCTATTTGTTCAAAAAATGATTTTTATATCTTTTGGGGTTTTCAAATACTAGTGTTTTACAAGATCATTAAAGCTCAAAAATGATAAAATATACAAAACACAAGAAAAGCATGTTCAATCAACCCAAGACTGCATGAATAATATAATCATTAAGAGTGCATGCAAAATATGATATAGGTATGCCCTATATTATAATACCCTAACCATATGCCTACACACTAGCCCCGTACTATATGACGGATGGGCATGAGGAGCTGCACACATGTCGTAGGTTGGGGTGTTAATCCCATATGCACACACTAGAGAATGCTCAACCTAGCACTCTTTCCCCTAAGTGCCTCGCAAGGCCCCACTAGAACCCTCCACGGTTAAGGACAAGATATGACTTAGAGGTTAGGTCTTCTAATGCATAAAATTCTACTCCCTAGCTATTATGAGACACATAATATGGGTGAATGATCATGGACATCCTAAACACTTTGTCCGATGAAATCAATTTATAAACTATGACTTTTATGAGAGATTGATTTCTAATTATAGTTCATTTTAAAACCACATAGTCATTATGAATTTTTTACTTTCAATTTTTCTATTATAAAATAATTCATTATGGCAATATGAGATAACTAACATGAATAATATTTATTAGATGATAATGCTAGAATGATGAGTTTGCGAGCAATGTTACGCCATAAGATTAATAGAGATAATTTTGCATGTAATCAAAAATAGTATTTTAATTTTTAGACCTAGAATAAAGTGATGATTCTATTTGATTTGCTCTTATTAGTATAAAGATGATTCTAGGATTTACATATAGGTGAGATACATGCACACAAAAAACATATTTCATTCATATTATCATGATCAGA
This sequence comes from Dactylorhiza incarnata, assembly GCA_033032865.1. NCBI lineage: Eukaryota > Viridiplantae > Streptophyta > Magnoliopsida > Asparagales > Orchidaceae > Dactylorhiza > Dactylorhiza incarnata. Next base: position 21,632,612 of record JAWHQI010000003.1, read on the forward strand.
AACCATATGTTAGAAGCAAAGGATCTTTTGTAGTTATGTTACATATTTGAATTAAATGATCTTTTGATTTTGCATGATTATTATAAGCGATCATTAGTTTAAACACATAGAAATTTAGGTACTCATAATGTTGTAAGTATTTAAAATAAAACAATTCATATTCATTCATTTCATCATATTAAAGAGAAAGATTGTAAGGTGAATAATGATTGAATTGAGAGAATATTTTTTGGTTATTTTGAAAGGTTTTTGTTAATTTTCTCTTTGAATTTTGAATAATAAACAAAACACACACACACACACACACATATATATATATATATATATATATATATATATATATAGGGGATTGCTACTATGCGGGCGTACGAGCGTACGGGCGTACGGGCGTACGGGTAAGGAGCTTTCAAATCGAAAAGTGATCAACATGATAGTTGTAGATCTCGTCGAGACGAACAATTTTCATGCTGATCACTTTTTGATTGGGACTCGTTTTGACCCTCGATTTGGGGCTCGCAAATCTGGGGCGACGAGACTGCTACAGTACACGCCCGAAAATCAGATTTTGGAGCCCCAAATTGAGGGTCAAAGAAGCTCCAAATCAAAAAGTAGTCAACATAAAAGTTGTTCAGCTCGTCGAGATCTACAACTTCCGTGTTGACAACTTTTCGATTTGGACTCATGTTGACCCCCCAAAAACGCCTGCCCGTACGCCCGCATTTTAGGCTTGCCCGCATATGAGTTCTCTCCTATATATATATATATGTTTGCCCAGAATTCTGCGACCTCTCTTTTCAGCCAGGATGAACCTTTCCAGTGTTCTCACATTTTCGAGACCATCCAGATCGCTCCTGTTTGCTCAGCTAGTGACCCTTTCTCAGTGGTCTAAGATTTGCGAGACCGCCCAGACCACCTCCCTTCGGTTCAGAGATTCTTCCAAGTGTTCGGCGGTCAAGCTCCAATTAGATCGCCAGACCGCGCGGTCTGTCCCCTTTTCTCCTTCTTCTTTTAAGCACTCCTTTTCCTCTGCCCCGGCACTCCTGTACCCCGGGCATCCCGTAATTTTTGGACATGCCCGTTCGGGCAGCCTCCGCATCTATAAATAGAGGGGTAGGGGTACCTAAAAAAGGACTTGAGCTTCGAGCCTCCAGCTTACAACCTGTGTAAGCGGTCTCGAATTCTGTCACTTTTCTACCTCAGATCCAGCTCTGTTTCTAGTCTCCCCTGTACTCCTCTTTGGAGGTGAATCCGAGTAACTTTTCACTTCTCATTTTTCTCTTATGCATCTCCCGTCTCAAGTAACCTACACTCCACAGTTTCCCCTCTCTCCTTCCCTTAGTGTGAGTTTTTGGAGGTACATTTTTTGGTACCAACAGAACGAACACGCGACCTTCAGATAAGGAGTGTTCAGGTGAATTCAACAGAAATCGAGATGGCAGACCGCAGGATGCGAGCTCGCCGATCTTCTAGCAGTCGTCCTCCCATCGACTCCAATCCCTTGGAATCCCTCGAGCGTCGTTTTGAGCAACGTGTCTAGCAAGCTCTCTGGGAGGCCGCTCGACCTCGGCAAGAGGTTGCCCAGGCTCAGCAGAAGATCACACGATCTCAGCAGGAGATCGCGCGATTTCAGCAGGAGACCGCTCGAGATCGCCAGGTGGTCGTTTGAGCCCAGCAGTAGTCCGCTAAGCAGATCGAGTCCATGAGTCAGGTTCTGGCAGCGATCTCCCAGAGGATACTCCCTCAGCAAGGTCAGGTCGCCTCACTCGACCGATTGGCCAGAGATCACCCTTGTGATCGCTCGACCCCTCAGCCTACAACTCCTTTGCGGTCTCAGCAGGAGGAGTTCGCAGCCAGTCGTGGTTCTTTCAGAGCAGCAGCTCAGGGTCCCCCAGCCCAGACCTTGAACTTCCAAGAGGATTATGTCTATCCTCCGGCCCCTCCTGCTCCTTTTCCTGCTCCGTTCTCTGCTCCTTCAGATGAAGTTGAGGCGGAGGAGCCATATCCTTTCTCTGACAAAGTGCGTTGGCAGCCCATTCCTCATGGCTTCAGAGAGCCCCAACTCCCTACGTTCTCTGGGGAGAGCGACCCAGTTTCACATCTTTAAGCTTTCAAGTCTGCCGTTGCACTTAGAACCATCTCAGATGCTTTGAGGTGCAAGCTGCTGATCACCTCTTTTGATGGACCTGCCAGGGAATGGTTCTACAAGCTGCCTCCCCAATCCATCCTGTGTTTTGTCGTCCTGAGGCATGAACTCCTCTTAAGGTTTGCAACTGCCAAGAAAAGGAAGAGTGGTCCTGCGACGCTCTTCAAGATTAAGAAGGTAGATAACGAGACCACGACTCATTTTATTGATCGCTTCCAAAAGGAAATTCTAGTAATCAGGGATGTTGATCCCGCTCTTTATATGGATGCACTGGTTAATGGTTTGCAGGAAGGTCCCCTCAAGTTTGAGGTTACCACTAGAGAGCCCAGCTCTTATCAGGAGCTGATCAGTATCGCAAACCAGTACATAGAATAGGAAATCAACAACCCCGCCTATGTTTCTAATCTAACTAGCAAGGCCATCCAAAAAGGTTCCGCAGGATTCTATCCGGCTCCCCCATCGTCAAAGTTGCATCAAGAGTTCCCCCCTCCCGCTCCAAAAAGAGGAAGGAACTTCCGTAATAACCATTTCAACCAAGGAAACCAGCAGTTCCAGCCTAAAGGGCATATAATGCCAACACCTGCCAATCCAGCTCCGCAAATCACCCCAGTTCATCAAATCCAATACATTCATCCACCCCTTCTGGCTGCTCAGCCATTCTACAATGACTCCCAAGAATTTTTCACAGACCTTAGTGTTTCCATAAGTGAAGTAGTACAGATTCTTCAGAAGCAGCCCTTCTTCAAAAATCCCGCTCCGCTCAACTCAGATCCAAAATCTCAGAATCCGGCTCTTTATTGTGAGTATCACAGGGAAAGAGGCCAACTGACCGAGGATTGAAGAGCCCTTCGCTTGCTGGTAGAGAAGCTTCTGAAGGAGGTAAAGCTCCGAGATCTCCTTCAGAAAAGTGATCCATCTAAGGCTTCAACCTCCAAGAGCAAGGAGGTAGTGGAAGTCCATTGGGAATGTGAAGAGGTAAATAATGTTGGCCATCTCGGCAACATCAGTTTTCCCAGTGAGTGTGTGGACGCAGATGATGAAGGTGCTCTGGGCAACCATTTCTGCATCCACGGAGGGGCAGGGCCGGAGTCCTCTGAGAGGGCTAGCCTTAAAAGAGTCTACTGATTAGAAGTTGCTGCCACTTCCTCATTTTCTGTCCGGGGAATAGTCACCTTCGGAGAAGAGGACCTTCCCCCAACCTCCAATCCCTTCGACGATGCGGTCGTCATCAAAGCGGTTATAGAGAATTAATTATACTATGGAGAAAATTCTAATCGATATAGGAAGCTCGGTGAACGTGCTCTTCAAGCTGCCTTCGTAGCTTTGAAGACAGGGAAGCCTCTTCTCTCCACGGAGGGACCTCTCTATGGTTTCTCGGGAGAAAAGAAGGAGGTGGAAGGAGTTGTCACCCTCTCAGTGATTTTAGCTGGCATCGTGAAGCTCGTGAAGTTCATAGTCGTTGAAGCTCCTAGCAGCTACAACGCAATTTTTGGGAGGCCCGTGTTGAACGGGTATCAAGCGGTAGTTTCAACCAACCACCAAGCAGTGAAATTTGCCTTGAACGGCAAGCAGCACCGGATCAGGAGTGATCCGAAGAAAGTCAGGGAGTGCTTTGTAAAAACAGTCAACATGATTGTGTTCTCTCCTCCCCAGGAAGCTGTGATGTCTTCATCAGCTCAAATTCCTGACCAGATTGAAGTTGCAGAAGAAGCCAAAGAAGTTGAAGGAGATGGAGTTCGCTTGGAACCTGCCTAAGCAACCCAAGGTGTGCCCGTCAGCGAGGAAGATGAGAGTAAGAAGCTCTCCATCAACGCTGAATTGCCTGAAGCCGATAAGAACCAGCTCATCTCTTGTCTCCTGAAGAATCTGGATGTTTTTACTTTGTTTGCAGATGACATGCCAGGAGTTGATCCAGACATCGCCTGCCACCATCTCAACATTGATCCCAACTCCACTCCCATCAAGCAAAAGAAGAGGTCTATAGCAATGACCCTTGCTCAGCCAATTCAAGAGGAGGTGGAGAAGCTGCTGAAGGCCAAGTTTATCGAGGAAATTCAGTACCCTGAATGGGTATCCAATGTTCTTATGGTCAAAAAGTCTAGAGGGAAATGGAGAATGTGTGTAGACTTCACGAAACTTAATAAAGCTTGCCCGAAAGATTGTTACCCTTTGCCTCAGATAGATTCTTTAGTGGATTCCGCGATTGGGTATTCTTGTATGAGCTTTTTAGACGCATTCTCAGGCTATCACCAAATTAGATGCACAAGCCTGATATCTCGCACACTTCGTTTATAACAAATGATGGCTGATTTTGTTATCTCGTGATGCCTTTCGAGCTGAAAAATGCTGGAGCGATGTATCAAAAACTGATGGATACAATTTTTAAAGGCCAAAAAGGAAGAAATCTTGAGGTCTAAGTGGATGATCTTTTAATAAAAAGCAAATCATTCTCTTCTCACCTTAGCGATCTAACAGAAACATTTGCAACTCTTCGAGCTTTTAATATGAGGTTGAATCCATTGAAAGTACAATGTCAAAGAAAGTAATGGGAAATTTCTTGGTCATCTCCTCACTCCGGAGGGGTTAGAACCTAATCCGGATAAGGTGAAGGCTATCTTGGAAATGTCACCTCCTAAGTCTCCTAAAGAGGTTCAGCAATTAGGAGGGAGAATGGCAGGTTTAAGTCATTTTATCTCTCGATCTGGAGATAAAAGCGCTCCTTTCTTTAAGACCCTCCAGGGAGGGGCTAAGTTTGAATGGACAAAGGAGTGTGATGATGCCTTCAATCTGCTCAAAAATCAATTGACATCAACTCCTCTTCTCCAAACCCCAAGGGAGGGAGAAGATCTTTTTCTGTATTTGGGAGTTGGCTTCGATGCCATAAGGTCAGTTTTGGTATGAGAAGAGAAGATGAAACAATTTCTAGTATACTATGTGAGCAAGATTATGAAAGATGCAGAGACTCGTTATCCAATCCTTGAAAAGTTGGCTTTAATGCTCGTAAAATCGGCAAGGAGGTTAAGGCCTTATTTCCAAGCTCATTTGATCTAAGTGATCTCTGATCTTCCATTAAAGAATGTCTTAGAAAAGCCAGAGCATTCAGGAAGACTAGCCAAATGGGCGATATAACTCAGTGAATTCGATATCTCTTATATTCCATGGGTAGCGATCAAAGCACAAGTGTTAGCGGTCTTCATGATTGATGCAAGTGAGTCTTTTTTGAAAAAGGAGGTTGGAACACCTCTAGCTTAGACAATCTTTGTTGATGGAGCTTCAGGAAGGAACTCATCTGGAGCGGGAGTTGTTTTGATCAATCCGAATGGGGTCAGATTAGATCAAGCGTTAAAGTTCTATTTCCCAACAACTAAAAATCAACCAGAGCATGAGACTTTCTTGGCCGGTCTTAGATTTGCAAGAGAGTTGGGAATTGAGGACGTCCAAATCAGAACGAATTCTGAAGCAGTATCTAGCCGTGGTAAAAGTTGAAATAGGGAAGTCCAAAAGTTTCTCTATCCAGCATATTCCGAGAGAGAAGAATGCGGAAGCAGATGAATTGGTAAAGTTTGGTCTTCTCTCGGGAGGAACCACCTCAGAATTGTTTCATCCAGCAATTGAGGAAGGAGAAGTTATGCGGATAGATCAACGTCCATCTTGGATGAATCCATTCATTCTCTATCTCTCAACCGGGAAACTCCATTCAACGGTAAAATATAGAAAGAGGTTTAGACTGAAAGCAGCTCATTATTATCTTTTTGCAGGGAATCTTTACAGGAAGACCTTCCTATCACCTATAGCTCGGTGTGTCTCAAATGAAGAAATTCTAGTTATTCTTCAAGAGGTCCATTAAGTAGATTGCGACAGTCACTCTGGAGCTAGAACTTTGGAAAAGAGAATTCTGAGGTAGGGATATTTTTGTCCTCAAATGAGGAAGGATGCAGAGAAGTTCGCATAGAAATGTGTACAATGTCAAAAGTTTTCTCCTCTCCAGAATCAACCAGCTCAGCAACTCAAGTCTATAGCAACCCCATGGCCGTTTGCAGTTTGGGGGATGGATTTAGTTGGGCCCTTTCCTTTGGCTAGTGTGCAGCGCCGGTACATTATAATAATGATTGACTATTTCAGCAAATGGATCGAGGCAAAAGCGTTGGCCAAAATTACTACTCAAGTTGTGAAAAATTTTATCTGGGGGGAAATAGTATGCAAGCACGGAATCCCAATGGCAATTATCACGGATAATGGTTCTCAATTCAATAATCCTCAACTTATAAATTTCTGTGGCCAGATTGGCACCGAGTTGCGTTTTGCTTCTGTACATCATCCTAGAAGTAACGCCAAGTAGAAGCTGCCAATAAACTCATAATCAATCTTTTGAAGAAGAAAGTGGAAAATCTCTGAGGAAATTGGGCGGAGCAGTTACCTTTATTGTTATGGGCCCTGAGAACGACTCCCACCTCATCTACTACAGAAACTTCTTTTAAATTATCCCATGGTTCAGAAGCTCTTATTCCTGTTGAATTTGAGGTGAAATGTCAAGGGTGTTGTTGTCTCAACAAAACCAGGATGACTGGATGGAGGGGAATGATGAAGAGCTAAAGTGCAGTCTTGATCTCATCAAAGAGTTAAGAGATACATCAACAATCAGGCAGGAAGAGGTGAAGAGAAGGATGGCAAGACTCTTTGATAGAAATGTCAGAATTAAAGAATTCGCTGTTGGAGATTTAGTCCTGAAAAACGTAGACATGGCAGCAAGATCTGGCTCAGTGGGAAAGCTCAATCCAAATTTGACAGGGCCGTTAATGGTGAAAGAAGTACTTAAGAATGGTGCTTATCGTCTCCATACTTATGAAGGAGAAGAGTTGCCTCACACTTGGAGTGGAGATGACCTCAAGCGCTTTTTCTCTTAAATGCCTGTAGTTAATTTTTCTTTCCTTTTCCTGCTCTTCCCCTTCCCGAACATTGTAATGATATGTCAATTATCATTTTTGATATATATGATAAAGAAAAGTAATCAAAAATGAATTGTTATCAAAGGCTTGAATCCTGCCAAAGGAAATATCAACGGATTCTACTACATCCTCCTTGACTTGAAGCTTGAGGTATAAATCTGCCAGGACCACAGGTAGTGGGGAGAATTTGCATCTGTGTGGAAGTAGCTCTCCATGCTCATGCGATGGATGTTTAGAATGTAGGGTCCTAGCTGACATCTGAAACACCTTTGCATTAAGGAGGGCTTTAGGTGAGAGTTCAGCTCAGTCATGCATTGAAAGAGGACATTGTTACAGTTTTGATGATCTTCCAGGGAAAGCAATGTCGGTATAGTCTCCGCGGCATGACCACACCTGCCCTATAGATCATCTTTGCTCTGTAACTCTTGAATACTCATTAGATTGTGGATAGCCAAGGGTCGGTCGAAAACATCTATAACCGTCACCTAAATCCTGAAGGGGCGGTCTGAATTTTTGGGAGACCGCCCGCTTTGTTCTTTCTCTGGGTTTTCTGCGATCTTGGATATGTTGAGACCGCCAGCTTGATCTCCTCCAGGACTTGGATGTTAGAGATTGCTAGTTGAGGTCTCCATTTCTTTTCAAGTGGTTTTCAACGATCTTGGATATGTTGAGACTGCCGACTTGATCTCCTCCAGGACTTGGATGTTAGAGATTGCTGGTTGAGCTCTCCATTTCTTTTTAAGTGGTTTTCAGCGATCTTGGATATGTTGAGACCGCCGGATTGATCTCCTTTAGGACTTGGATGTTAGAGATTGCTGGTTGAGTTCTCCATTTCTTTTCAAGTGGTTTTCAGCGATCTTGGATATGTTGAGACTACCGGCTTGATCTCCTCCAGGACTTGGATGTTAGAGATTGCTGGTTGAGTTCTCCATTTCGTTTCAAGTGGTTTTCAACGATCTTGGATATGTTGAGACCGCCGACTTGATCTCCTCTAGGACTTGGATGTTAGAGATTGCTGGTTGAGTTCTCCATTTCTTTTCAAGTGGTTTTCAGCGATCTTGGATATGTTGAGACCGCCGACTTGATCTCCTCAAGGACTTGGATGTAAGAGATTGTTGGTTGAGTTCTCGATTTCTTTTCAAGTGGTTTTCAGCGATCTTGGATATGTTGAGACCGCCGGCTTGATCTCCTCCTGGACTTGGATGTTAGAGATTGCTGGTTGAGTTCTCCATTTCTTTTCAAGTGGTTTTCAGCGATCTTGGATATGTTGAGACCGCCGGATTGATCTCCTCCAAGACTTGGATGTTAGAGATTGCTGTTTGAATTCTCCATTCCATTTCAAGTAGTAAACTGAAACCGCAAGCTAAATGGTTACTTATACTTCTCCAGTCCATGGAAACTGCTAATAAGCTGTTTGAGAAAGCCAAGATCGCGCAATATCTGATTAATGAAGCTCAAAATTCTAAATGGTCTGGTATAGTAAAGACCGCCAGTTACGACCTCTATAGAAAGGATGTCTTGGAATATTTCAAATTGTGGATTGTCTATCATATGGCGGTCTTTATATTAACAGATCGCATTTTGTGCTCAATATTATTCAGTAGATATTCTGTCGAGATCGCAGATACAATGATCGGCCTTATATAATTTCATGTGCGGTCTGAAAAGTGTAAGATTGCCCTTTCGAATTATCAATCTAATTATTTTAAGGTCGACAAAAATCAATGGCATGATATCAAATGCCAATTCTATCTCGTTATAAAGAGGTCGCAAATAATATATTCTATATACAAGAAAAACACCAAGACAAACATCCATTCACAGAAGAAGAAAGGTATGACAAAATTCTATTTATATAAATCCAAGTGTTCAAATACATAAGACCATCCGGTCTCCAAAAAGTAAAATTACAAGATTGCCTATTCATTTTTTGACCTCTTGGGAGACCGTTCATCTGAAGAAGAAGAATCGGCCTCATCGGATGATTCATCCGATCTTTTTCCTTGAACTTTGGATCCAGAGCTTGAGGCCGCTCCCGAGCTTGCGTCTTGGCCTACCACATATTGACTGCCGCTCTGCTGGTCCACATCAACAATTTCAACATTTTCTTCCCCATCATCAGCGGTCTCCTCTGCGGTCACTGACTGAGCAGCAATTTTTCTTGACGCTTCAGGGAAAATAGAGGCAAATGTTGTATCATTGAATTATTCAGTAAATCCGCCGCGATCACGAATCTATGCAATTATTTGCTCAGTGATCTCCCTTACATGTTGCATCATAGCCCTTTGGAATTTAGGATTTTCTGGGTCATAGGCTTGATGCAGAAATAGAATAATCAGACCGCGCGATCCTAATAAAAAATTTAAGACATCAAGAAGGATTATCTTACCTTTCTCTCTTCATGCAGGATTTCGATCTCCTTTAAGGAACCCCAGAGAGATCACCCCATGTGATGATTCAAGACCGTGCTCCTAATGTACGCTTGAGCGCAAAAGTCTGGGAGCATGCTAGTCTCTATATCATATGCATCCGCCATGTTCCTTTTCCCATATAGGGCAGCAGTGACCGCAGAGGCGTGGCGGGTCAGCTTTCCGCTCCAAAGGCGAAGATCGGTGCAGACCCTCACGGTTTTTCCCTTAGCGCCCCATTTGAGAAGGGGCTTTCCTCTAACATCCTTCTGATTTTTCATGAAGCCATGCAGGTGGAATGGCTCACTGGCGGTCTCAGGAGTGCTGCCGACCCCAGCGGTCTCTCGATCTTCTTCCCTCTTTAATCTCCTTTCCCTTTGGGTAAGCACTTCTTCCGCTGGAGAAATGGGATCTTCCATCGGGATCGCGAAGGACGCTGAAAATAGAAAACTAGTACAAAAGAAAAAGGTAAAGAAATTAAGGAAGACCGCTAGAAAATGTACTCACTTGCCTCTGGAGTGATTTCAGCAATCTCGGGCCAGATCGCCAAGTAGTGAATAAGATCTAGACGTTTCCCCAACAGAAACTCCAAGATCTTCATCTCCTCCTTCGAGATCGACTTGTCTTTCCTGAAGATGCTCTCAGGACACTGAGAAGGTCGGCTCTGGAGACCGCCGAGATCGCCTTCGAACATAAGGAACCTCTCTGTCCAGAAAGGGACATTGTTGGGGAGATTCAAAACCTTGACTCCCTCTGTAGAGAAGTATACTAACCCTTTGAATTTCTCCTTTTTTGGATCTTCCTTTAAAACCTTTGCAGTGAAGGTCGCGTGGAAAAGCGCCATGGTAAACTTTATCCTTGCCGATCTCAAATAATTTATGAAGACTGTAATGAGATCGATTGAGTTTGGCGGCAACTGGGCGAACACCAACCCATAATTGTCCATTATCTCAAGAATCTCCCAGGGAAGAGGGATCTTCAACCCATGATCGAAGTGATCGATAGGGATAATGAACTTATTTACCTCTCCAAAATTCAGCCCCTCCTCCTCTCTCGGCGGTCTGACAACTATTTGAGTCTGGGTCATATACATACTCATCTTTCGAAAGGTGGCAAGGCTTGTGATCGGCTCTCAAGAAAATGTTAGCAGACGAAGCACGCGCAACACCATGATTGTAGATCGCTGAGACCGGTGTTTTGGGCGCATACAGAAAGTATAAAATATGAATTCACAAAGGCTGCTATTTATAGAAATCAAGGGATATTTTTGTAATGATTGCTTCTCCCGAGACCGCCCAGTAAAATTGTCCAGACCGCTAAACCTGCATGAGAATTGAGGTAGCGCATATATATTTTCGGTCTCAATAATTGGAGATCGCCACACCACAGATCATATGATATAAACAAGCAGCACATAAAAGTAAAATCCATCACACTAAAATAGAGATCGCAAGAAATAGGGATTATACATATTACACAACCATAATTGTTCAAAAATTATATTATAAGACTGCGTAAAAATAATTAATTAAAGTTCATTTCTTTTGAGGTCGCTTCCTCCCTACGAAGGCCGCAACAACCTGCATCTCATTAACCGTGGTCAGAACCGCCACAAGGTTCTAATTAGCAGACATTGCAGCTCAGTGGATTTTTGACATTTCTTTATCCACCTGCTCCATAGGGATGACCACAATCTCAGAAGACGCTCAAACTTCCGGGTGATCGCCAGATTTTCCCGGCCTCATCGTCATCTTGGGGGATCCTCCTCTTAACATGGCGATCTTGGAAGACAGAGCAACAACTTTTCCTTTATAATATTCAACACCCTTTTCCTCTTTTCGAAGCGCCTGAGTGAGATCCTCGATCTTCAGACCGCTATCCTCGCGAGATAAACAAAGTTTTTTGTTCAAGACCACGGAGCTCATCATTATGATCTCTCTCCCGAACCAGCATAGAGTGAATATCCTCGATCACTGGGTTAAGGATATTGGCGAGCTTGTCAGGGATCACAATCTTCTACGGTGGAAGCTCTCCTTCCTCGATCTCAGTAACATCATCATCTGCGGTCAGGAGAATTTCAAGATTAGCTCAACAGTCTGAAGTTCAAAAATAAAAATGGTCACACAGAAAGAGTACTTGGAAATAACTTAAGACCGCAGACACGTAAAATATTTTCAATATCCGCTGTGACCGTGGGTTCTGCGGTCAATAAGAGGCGATCTTATCCCCTTAAACGCTCAAGGTTCATTCTTTCCAATTCTTTCTTGTGCGATCTCTCTCCTTCTTTCCTTCTTCTCTTTAATTCCACGTTGCTAACAAGAATGTCATCAGTTTCAATGACGGCGATCTCACGCTTTCTCTTTGGAGATTCAGGATGAACTGCAGGCAAAGTAAGTAATTCTAACGGTCTGGCAATCTTCGCCTTACCAGTTCACAGGGCAGAGACCGCTTCCGCGCGATCCGCTGCTGCCCAGTCTAACTCCTCTTCTTGAACAACAGATAGTTCTTACGGACCTCTAAGGAGCGCGGCCTTTTACTTGGCAATCTACTGGCTCATCTCCTCTTCCCTCAGCTCAGAAGTTTTCTTCTTTTTCTTTTTGGTGTCCAGCAAGACCGCCTTCTTCTTCTCTACCTCGCCAGAGATCAAAACTACCTTCTCCTCCTTTTCCTTCTTTTCCTTCTCTTCTTTTTCTCTCCTCTCCTCCTCCATTTTCTGCTCGACAGCGGTCTGATGTCTTCTCCTCTTTTTCTATCCTCTCCTTCTCTTCCCTTTCCTTATCCTCCCTCTCTTCCCTTTCCTTCTTCTCTTTTTCTTCTCTTTCTTTTATCTCCTTCTCTTCCCGGTCTCTCTTCTCTTTCTCTTCTCTCAACCTCACCTTTGCAGTAGCGATCTCCTTCTCCGCGATCTCCTTTTCGGCGGCAGCTTCCTTGAGGTTTTCGACCTCAAAAGGATCAAGCACCTGCAATGATGAACAAGAAAGATCATTAGAAGAATCTTCATCAAGATAAGCAATCAATTCAGAGTCCGCCTCTCTTGAAAAAGTCAAGATCTCGGAAGGAAAAAAAGAGATCGACCGTATCACTTACCTTCGAAGGGGCGTCCACATAATCCTTGAGACCGCCGCTCTCAAGGAGTGTGACCGCCTTCAGAGCGATCACATCCTTAGAACCTTCACCTTTTGACCTCTTAACACTTTGAGTAGAGGGATTTGAATTTTTCCTCTCTTTTGCCTTTACAGTGTCTTGAGCATCAACGATCTTCTGCCTAATCTTCTCGGCCTCAACCTTCTTCTCCTGCATCCCAGCCAGGATGGTTTCAGTTCAAGCGACCTCGCCAAACTGGGCAGCGGTCTGACCGACTGCTTCCACGGTTTTCTGGTAGTTAAGAGAAATGAAAAAATCAGGGAGATTCAGTACAGGCCCTAAAGAGCTAGTTTATAAGACAACAGCAGTGAGATGAGGTGAGATCGTACCTCTGGTAGGCCAGGTTGCTTCTTTGGAGAAGCTCGCACGGTCTCTTTAGATGTGCTCGCCTTCGTCGGAGCCTTAACAATTTTCACCACCTTCTTCGAGGTGGCGGTCATATTCTTCTCGGGAGACTCCTCTTTTGGAGGTGTTTTGTTCAGCGCGGTCAGTAGAGTCACCATTATAGAGATCGGTTCTATCTGACTTTCTATGACCGCTTATAGGTTAAGCTCGCCTATTTCTCAGAAATTTATAAATTCTAAAGCCGCAAAACCTCTATTTATAGACATTTGGCGCCTTTATGATGTTCGCGGTCTCGGCGGTCAAAGTTTACATTTTCAAAGTTCCAGCGCAACTTAAAAATGTGCGGGGATTATGTTTGGCCAGAATTCCGTGACCTCTCTTTTCAGCCAGGATGAACTTTCCCAGCGGTCTCACATTTTCGAGACCATCCAGATCGCTCCTGTTTGCTCAGCTAGTGACCCTTTCTCAGCGGTCTCAGATTTGCGAGACCGCCCGGACCACCTCCCTTCGGTTCAGAGATTCTTCCAAGTGTTCGGCGGTCAAGCTTTAGTTAGATCGCCAGACCACGCGGTCTGGCCCCTTTTCTCCTTCTTCTTGTTAGCACTCCTTTTCCTCTGCCCCGGTTCTCCTGTACCCCGGGCAACCCATAATTTTTGGACCTGCCCGTTTGGGCAGCCTCTGCATCTAAAAATAGAGGGGTAGGGGTACCTGAAAAAGGACTTAGGCTTCGAGCCTCCAGCTTACAACCTGTATAAGGGGTCTCGAATTCTGTCACTTTTCTACCTCAGATCCTGCTCTATTTCTAGTCTCACCTGTACTCATTTCTGGAGGTGAATCCGAGTAGCTTTTCTCTTCTCGTTTCCCTCTTCTGCATCTCCCTTCTCAAGTAACCTACACTCCATAGTTTCCCCTCTCTCCTTCTCTTAGTGTGAGTTTTTGGAGGTACATTTTTTGGTACCAACAATATATAATTTTCTTGACTTTCAAATTTCATTATTTTATTTTTCTTTAACATAACATGGCATTATATAACTAGCATAGACATTGATTTCTACTTATAGTAAGTGATGATGCCAAAAGAAATTTATGGTAACAAGGTGCAATGTTATGTAAAATTACAAGCATATAAATGAGTTGCATGTATTCAATCATAGAGTTTTGAATTTTCATAGATCTAGAATGGAGTGACAATTCTATTTGATACCAAGTCAATTCCAAGGTCTACATATAATAATATGCATGCAAACAATATTGATGCACATCACACACAAAACTGAGTATGAAATTATAATACCAATTAGCCATTATATAATTCATAGTTCCTAAGATTGATAGAAATAGTTGATTTATGATAATCCTTGATAAATCATGAATTATGATATATGATTTTTGTTAATTTTAGCATAAGATCATTGTGGAGTGTGTGAATTCATATTCATCATTATGGTAGTTTTTCAATATCAATTTTTCTAGATTTTGATTTTTCAATATTGGGGCTATCATGTGCTACAAAGAAATTAGACAAATATTCAAAAAGTTGCGCATTTAATTTATTTGTGTAAGTCTCCTAATACTCCTATTAAATCCATTTTTGACAATTATTTCATTAGTCTTGATAACATCATATACCACTTTTAGAATTTAACTTATAATGATGATAAGAGACTCTTATAGGTAAGGGGTTTAGAAGGATAAATGAAAAGAAATATATAGATCACTTGAGAAATAATACGAATTTTTGTTTTTATTTTTAAACACGAATATGTAAACTTCTTGAAAGGCAAGATAATGATAATTTCCCTTTTTTGGTTATTGCAAGAGCATGCTTGAGTCTATAATTAATTTGATCTTTGCTAGGCTTTAGTCAGACTTAGCAATTTAGCGTGGATCTTGGACTTCCCAAGGTCTACCCTGTGAAGGGTTCACACCGGTACTAGGATATGTGATGGGGTGACATCCAAACCTCCCTTTCTCAAGATATTTAAGTGTTATTGGTTGCTACCCAAACATTTTGATTTAAAATTTCTAGACTCAAAAATTTTCGAAAGAGAGAAATTGATGTTTATGTTTTTATTAATCTAAATAAAAATTTCATAACAAGTTTAGACTTAGATTTATATAGATAATATAAGATATTTAAAGGTAATGAATTTTAAAGAAAGATAGGTAAGTCATCAAACTAAAATATGACTTTGAATTTTGATAAATTTGATTTATAAACTAGTTAACTTTTAGTAGATAAAATCATATCTCCAATAATATATATGATGACCATGACATGATAGCTTAAAAATGAAAACAAAAAGAGAAAATTAAAGCATATCCTGAAGTAGAAATTTGTATATTTCATTATGAAAAGATTCTACTTCATGCATTTGATGATACCTAATGGATAAGAGATTTTGGTATCCAAAGGGGACCACGTGGGATGGTTCCTTTGGGTACCCAAATATAGCGAGACGACTTTTGGGGAGATTTGTATGAATGGCCCCATTCAAGTGGAGTTAGAGTTTCATCTTTAATTTTGGGCCTTTATACTTTGGTTTCATATTCTTATATTTCACATTTCCATAAAAAATTTCAAAAGTGTTACGTATAGGAAATTTGTTAACGTTTATATTTATGTTGGGAGAAAACAGATTTTGTAAATGATAGTAACTCAGATTTTGATTTACAAAGACTTTGTGTTTCTTGCTCCCAGTATTAGGTTTATTCAAGATATTGATATTCAACTTGCTTTTATATATTCCTTGGTATTGTGAACTTATGTGTTGTGAATTGTTATTCATTATTTTCAGAAGCAAGTTGAATTTTGATTTTAATTCATCATTTTTGATCTTAAGTTTATGTCTTAATTTATTATAAGCTATTGTGCAATTTTTAAGAGTGGCGACAATATAGTCAATGTGAGTTTGATAGTCATTTATTAATTCCTCAAATATTTCATCCATCTCTTTAATTTCAATTTTATAGTTTTTACACCTAGCACAATTACTTTTCAAAGAAGAGTTTTCTACACATAATCTTTCATTTTGTTTTTTTTACAAAAAAAACTCTTTTTCAAGTTCCTTATAATTATCTTTTAATTCATTACATGAGTTACAAGGTGAAGCAGTTTTAACTAAAGAGCAAGAGTGAGAACTAGATAATTCAAAATTTGATTTTACATTAACATTACCGTTTAACCTTTTATTTTCTAAACGCAATTTATTATTAGCAATTTTTAATTTCTTCATTTTACGTTCAGCAATTTGTAGCATATGTATTGTGTAAATGGAATTTGTCACAAAAGGAGAAGGCCTTGATTTCCTTACATTGCTATTAGAAGAGGCAAGATTTGAACTAATAGTTTCTTTGACATCTTTTTGGCACTCCTTTCGAAAGATAAGATTTCTTCTTTTCTTTCACTTGATGTGCACTCCATTGATCCATTGTGTTAGAGCTTTCTTGAACATCTATGCAAGCTTGTTTGTTCTCCAAGTCTTGCGTTTGTTCCATACCTACGGAAGAAGATCATAAGTTCTTTTAAGAAAATTCCAAATCTCATATGCGGTAGGTAAAGTGTAAATGAGTTTGAAAATATTTTGTTCTAACGCACAAAATAGACTATTTATAGATTTTGCATTTAAGATAATTTCATTTCTAGTTAATACGCTAGGTGATTTTTCAATAGTAATATTCCAAACTTTTTCATCTAAATTTGTAAGAAAAATTTTCATTAATATTTTCCATCTTTTATTATTTTTGCCCATAAATAAAGGCGGTGACAATAATTTTTCATTTATATTAAAATTTTCCCCACTAGTAGAAGTGAGATCATGATCATGAGGCGCCATTATTTCTGGTGATGAAACTGTTTTGGAATAACCTAGCTCTGATATCACTTATTGGCTCTGTAGGTGCCCTTAGAGGCGGGGGGTGAATAAGGGTTTTTGAAAACTTTAGGTTTTTATAGAAAACTTTTGATATTTTATTTGAATAAGAGTGAGTCAAAAACACAGAGTAGTAAATCAATTTTATTACATAAAAAAGACATGATTATCATTAATAAAATTTGGTTACAAAATCTGATTTCTATGACGCTAGAAATCCAAGGTGAAATATGAAATACTCTTTTTGTTTTCTATACCGACTCTTCTCACTAAGAACCGTTTGGCTTTAGCCGATATCTCCCCAGATACGGCCTCAAGCTGCTCTAGCCCTTTTATCCCCAAAAAGGCCTCGAGCACCCCCTAGATCTACTCCCTAGACCCAGTTATAAACACGATGCAAACTCCTCTCTAAGTTCTACCCAGACCTAGTCGCCAACATGAGGCAAATTCACGAACTGATTACAAAGATAAATATAAATGACAAATATAAAAACTCCCTATGAGGTAATCTGAAGGAGATGATGAATAATCACTGAAGATCGTTGAAGTCCATAGCATGCATTATTCGCGTTGAGTTAGCATGTTGATCCAAGCCTCCTTTGATTCCTCCTTTGGAAATTGAGTGGGAGATCCTTTGGCGTTAGGTCAGATTATTCCTAACGTGCCCCTTCAATAACGACAGCTTCCCTCCTGGCCACATTTGTCTTGGTGGGAACCAGAGTCAACGCCAACATTAATTCCTAACACCTAGCGTTAGGCATTATTCCACTTTTCACCTTGTCGGCAGGTCCAGACCAATAATGTAGCATCCTAGTGTCATAATTGTTCAAGCTTGCATGCTAAAAACACAATGGCAACCACGATCAAATACAAGCAAGATTTGTTATTCTCAAATCAAAAGGATGCGGAAAACCATGTTCCAATAAGTAGCACAAAAGAAAAAGATTATGATAAGCGTGAGTAATAATATCTCATATATTTAAACGGGGCATTATTCCACTTGTTTAGAAAATAATGAACAAAAGAGTTTGAAAGATACAAGTGAAGGATAGATCTTAAATATAAGCATGATAAAGCATGATAAAAAATACATGATCAACAATATGGAAAAGCAAAACAAAGTACTAAGATTAATATTTTTGTAAAGAATATTTTTGTTTTGGTTTGACTCTTCCAACAAGAAGTCTAGATTCTTCACATTTGAGCTTTAACTTTAAAAATTTTCCATAACTAATAGGCAAGCATGATTTAACATAATCAAAAAGATAAGAGCTACAATGTAACTAATTCATATTTCAAGTAAAAAAAATATTATAGAAATCATGCATTGCAATCTAGAGCTTTTACTTAAGTTTTTAGAGATTCATGTAAATATGCATTAGGATCCAATTCTCATGAGTAGAAGCTTTATGAAAATCAATGATGTGTGCATAAAAGTGTTTTGATAAGAGTAAACAAGTGAAATAATCAAAACACATGACATATGTAATGAAATAGTAACACAATATTATGATTGTAATCTTATAATTACTTTCACACATCAATTCTAGAATAAAATTTCAAAGCACAAGAAAATAGTACAACTACGAATGTGCTTCGCCGACCTAATGCTCATTAAGACTTATCAGGGAGCGAATTATTACTTGGGGGATCACATAAGCAATTTTTTTTATAAATTTTTTTTAGTGATCCGCTGTACAAAATAGAAGTGATAACGAAAATGTTGAAATTTTGAAGTGAAGTGGAGACTGGGCGGTCTGATTTTGGGAGACCGCCGAGACCGCACGGCCTGTGCTTGTATTCTTCCAGTCTGGCTCTGCCGGTCTATTCTGGCGGACTGCCGGTTCTACCAGTTTGTTCTTTGTAGCTGCGGTATGTTCCCGAGTTGGTGTGCTGGTTGGCCTGCCTTCCTTGTTGGAAGACCGGGCGGTCTGTTCCTATGTGTGACCGCCTGTCAGGGCGGTTTGTGCTTGGCGCTCTGACGACTTATTCTAAGTCGGCCAGATGGTTCCTGGTTTGCTCCTGGTGGTCTAAGGAAGGACTACCTTTGTGACCATGCGGCTTGTGCGCGGTCTCCTATTCGCGCGACCTATGCGCGGCCTGTCTGCTGATCTTCATCTTGGTCGGATGATCATCCAAGTAGTGTGGTCGCGTGGTCTGCCTTATGAGACCGCTGGCGATCTGGTAGATGGTGATTGTATCTCTCCTGTGTGGTGATGACATCCGTCTACCCGCCTATAAATAGAGGTGCAGGGCCCGTCATTCCTAACGAGAACTGTAAGAGCTGAGCCTGGGTTAATTCATGCGGTCTCACTTTGAGGTCGGGCGGTTTCGGAAGCGAGTTGGCTGTTTGTTGTGTTCGCAGGTTTGCGGTCAGCAGGTTGCGGTCTTCTTCCTTAGTGATTCCCAACGTCTTGAATAAATAGTTCGGCAGCGGTCAGTCTGCGAACTAGTTTATGTTCGTTCTTGTGCTGTTCGCAGCGAGCTCAGCGATCAGGCGAACTTCAGTGGTTAGGCGATCTGAGTTACGGTCTGGTGACAGCTTCAATTCTTCATTCCAATAAAGCTCCAGTTCGTACGGTCTGAGGTGCGGTCTTGCAGTGCTGGCAGTCTGTCCGGTTTCTGTTCGCGCGATCTCAGGCCAAGCCGGTCATCTTCTGGAGATCGAGCGGTCTGTGCTGTCTCAGCTTGTCTAGCCGGCAAATTTGTTTAGGTGTGTTTTGTTCTTCTCGTCTCCATGTTTCTGATGAATCATGTCTCGCCATGTATACCTCGCACTATAAATGAAGTTTGTGTTTCAATAAAGTTTCTTGTGTTGTTGTGTGGCATTGTGGTTGTTTGGCTTTAACTCAGTTGATGCAACTCCTGCTTACTCCTAAACGATTCAAATCAAAAATTTTAACATGGTATCAGAGCTAGGTTGTTGGAGTGGATAAGCAGTGATCAACTTGAGTTGCCATCGTCTTTGTGAAGAAGAGACCACATAGATTGCCATGGAAGGCAGATTCGCAAGAGGGCTTGGTATTGAACTCCTTACATCGACTAACTATAAGAAATGGAGGTCGTGTATGGAGAGCTATTTACTTGGCGAGGATCTATGGGAGATAGTTGGAGGAGAAGACACACAAGAGGTGTTTCTAGCAGGAGATAACATGGCAAAGGTGAGACTTTGGAGGAGGACGAATGCTAAGGCATAGTTCACTCTCAAGAGGGCTATCTCACCGGAGCTGTTTGATCACGTTATTGGATGTAAATCTGCTGCTGAAATTTGGACGTCTTTGGACGGGTTGTTTAATAAGAAGAATGTAGCTCGGCTACAGTTTCTTGAAAATGAGTTGGCAAAGGCCTCTCAAGGCGATCTTTCTATTTCTACCTTCTTTCTCAAGATGAAGAACCTCACAGCAGAGATTTCTGCATTGGACCCTAATGAGCCCATCTCGGAGGAAAAACTGAAGAGGCATATCATCAGCGGGTTGCGGAAGGAATATCTTGCCTTTGTGACTTCAGTTCAAGGTTGGGCAAATCAACCATCTCTGTTGGAGCTGGAGAACTTACTTGCTTCGCAAGAAAGTTTGGCAAGACAGATGGCAGGGACTTCTATCTCCGGGGGAGATAGTGATGTGTTGTTCTCTGGAAAGAAGAAGAAGAAGTGGGAGAAGAAGAAGACGGGTTATGATTGACCCTCTACTTCAGGTCAGCAGGATAGGGGTTATGCTCCTAAGTCTGATGGGAAGAAGAAGGGAGATGGACCAAGGTGCTTCAGGTGTAATAAGACAGGCCACTTCAAGAAAGATTGCTGGGTTAATCTTCAGTCGGGACATATAGTGGTGAAGGAGAAGCCAAAGTCTGATGAAGCTGGCTGGGGAGGAGCCTTTGCGGCTAATATGACGGCGATGCCCGTTAAGGCCTTGGATGCCATCAACTTCGAAGAGGATTGGATTGTTGATTCAGGATGTGGACACCATCTCACCAGGGATTAATCAAAGTTCTCTTCTTTGGCACCTTACTCAGGTAACGATGTTATTATTACGGCTTGTTGGAACAACCCTATTACTAATTTGGGCTAGGATCACTATATGTTGATTAGGATTTGTATTGACCCCAATGTATAGCCTTAGGGTCAAGTTGTAGGCTGATTAGATTGGCAGAACTTAGGAAAATTCAAGATCAACAAATGACTAGCAGCGATCGACGAATTCTAAGCCAGCGCTTGACAAATGACTAGCAGCGGTCGACGAATTCTAAGCCAGCGCTCGACAAATGACTAGCAGCGGTCGACGAATTCTAGCCAGCGCTTGACAAATTGCTTTCTAATGCTCAGATTTATATTCTCAGTGGATGTCAGTTCTCTGAACTCAAATCAGCAAAATAACAGATATATTTATTTCTCCTTGGACGTATTCAGACAGCCAAGTAAGGATACCTTTCTCATTTATTATATCCTTATATTCCTTCTATTCCAAGAAGAAGAATAGCCGTTGACATTTAATGCCAAAGGCATCTTTCTCGACAAAAGGAATTAAAAGGACCTGCCAAAATCATTTTGGGTGGCTGCCTGGTTCCAAGAAGGATTTAAGTCAGAAGAAGACATTCCTTAAAGAGATAGAAGATTTGAATTTGAAAATATATATACATAGAGTTATCAGAAGAAAAACAAGATATAGAGAATAGCAAAAACTGAGATAGTCGTCTTCTGTGAGAGAAATAATGAAAAACTTGACTATCACTTTCTCTCATCTGTGATCATAGAACAAGGAGGATAGAAGAAGTCTTTCAGAAGAAGAAGAAGAAGCAAATACACTATTCTTTCTCAGCTTTCTTCTTCATCGAGATCATCTGCTACAAAGACTTCTATTTGAGAAAGCTCTGTCCAAAAATTTGTCATTAACTCTCATCAGACAGGGGGAGCTTTCTGCTTCAACACCTTTTGCCTTCTCTCAGATCATTGACAGAGAAGAACACTCTATACCTTTTTATCTCATTCTGTACAGGGTTAATACTCCCTTCAAAAGTTTAGCCAGTGGTGGCAAGACACCTTATCAAAAAATCCTAGTGTGGTTTTTAAGTACCTTATCAAAAGCTTATTGGTGTGTGGACACCTTATCAAAAATCCCTTGGTGCCTGGGCACCTTATCAACCCTCCTAGTTGATTCCTACCAAAGGTGGTAGAAGAGTAGACGTACCCAGATTTATTGGGGAACTACTATAGCTCCTTGTGTCTTCTGTGCTTGATCATTTCTGTGTGCTTGTGATGTGTGTCCTTTTTATTAATTCTGTAGTTTTCTATAACTCACACTAAATACACATATACTTAAACAATAGTTTAATTTCCGCTATAAAACGTATTAAAAATTTTTAATACTCTATTCACCCCCCCCCCCCTCTAGAGTAATTTAAGATCTGACCTCCACTTTCAATTGGTATCAGAGGGGTGTTGATTCTTTACAGGCTAACACCTGAATCACAAAGATCAACCAGATCTTAATTTTTCTAAGAGTTTCCTTCTCTAAAATCTTATCTTATTTAAAACTCATGGCACAAAACAAGGAGTATTCCAGCACAAGACCCCCTATGTGCAATCTCAATAAGTTTGCACTATGGAAAGCAAGGATTAGGCTTTATATGAACTCCATTAATGAGGAGATTTTTAATGTTATCCTTACAGGACCTCCAGCACTTATAACATCAGCTAGTACTGCTGCAACAACACACAACACTGTTGTTCCACCTCCTGAGTGGACCGAGGCTCAGAAGAAACAGAGAAATGCAGATGCAAAGGCCATGAACATTTTGGCCCTAACTATGTCTGATGACATATTCCAGAAAGTAGTTGAGTGCACCTCAGCAAAAGAAATCTGGGAATCTCTCAACAACATGGTGGCAGGGTCAACAGATGAAAGAAAAGATAGAAGATCTCACCTGATCTCTCAATATGAGAACTTCAAGAAGGGAGAATCAGAAAATGTAGCTGACTTGTACAATAGGCTCAGCCTCATAATAAATGAGCTGAAGTCTCTGTACAAAGTGATCTCACTCACATAGATCAATGACAAAATTCTTATGTGCTTTCCCAGCACATGGGACTCCAGAATCTGGCCAATCAAAGAAGCCAAAAGTCTCAATGAGATCACCACTGAAGCCCTGTTGGGCAAGATCAAATCTTATGAGCAGCTCATCAAAACCAGGGAAACTGAAGAATCCACTTCATCCCCAGCACCCAAGAAGGAAAGAAACATAGCCAAGGCTGTAGAAGATAAAGGAAATGCTCTTGACAAAGAGGAGTTTATGAGTCTGTTAACCAAAAGATTCTATAAGATGGCCAAGAAAGACTTCAGAAAACAGCTATCTAGAAGTCATGACAAGCCAAGGTATGACAAAAAACATTCTAATGAAATCATATGTTTTGGCTGCAGGAAACCAGGACACATTGCTCCTGAATGTCCAGAGATTCAACACAAGAAGGACAAGAAGGAAAGAAGAAAAGAAAAGGAAGAAAAGAAGGGCTCCAACAAATCTTCCTCCCACTCTCATAAGAAGAAGGGAAGAGGATTTGTAGCAACATCCTGGAGTGAAAGAGAATCTGAATCAGAATCTTCATCTTGCTCCTCTGATGAAGAAGAAACAAAAGAAGACAGCCAATGCTTAATGGCTATTTATGACTCAGACAATGAGTCACAATCAGCATCATCATCTAGCTCCAGTGATGATGAAGAAGAAAAAAGTTTTTGCTTGATGGCAATCAATGCCTCAACTAACAATTCTGATGAAGAGAAATCAGAATCAGAAACAGAAGATGACATTGATCAGGTATTATCTGACTTTGATTTCACTTCTATTGAATTCAAAGATGATTTCAAAACTCTTTGCCAAGACTTAATAAAATCTGAGAAAGAAATAATCTCTCTCAGAACTAAGTTAGTTGAAATGAACAATATAAGTGAAGAGAATGGAAATCTTAAGAAAGATTTGGCTGCCTCCAGAGAACACATTACTACTCTTAAGAGTAAGTTATCTGAAGCCAAAAAGCTTGAAGAATCCCTCAATGGGAGAAGTATCAGGATGATGGACATCACAAGCACTGTAAATGCTAGATTTAATAATAGCAAACTGGGCTTGGGTGCCTCATCAAGAGAGCCATCTCTGATTAAGAAAAACATCCTCTCCACACCCATAAAATTCATTTCTGCTAAAAGCAAAGAAGCTGCAGAAAGAAATAAAGACATTTCAAGGAAGTTTGTTAAGGATAAAAGAATTCAGAAGAATTCGTCGAACGACACTCGACAAAAGGATTCAAATTTGTCGAACGAGGCTCGACGAAAACTGAAAATGGACTTTCAGTATAGTTATAAAATGAATAATGATCGACGAATTTATTCAAATTCTTCGAACAAGCACTATACAGAAAACTATAAGAATTCTAATCCTAAATATACCAAAAATCCTTTTACTGAGTGGACTATTCCTCCAAGGAGATATCATCCACAAGGCTACAAGGATCATCCTGAAATGACATTTATCTCTGAATTTTGTGGTAACATAAAAGGACCCAAGGTAGTCTGGGTCAAAAACAACTAGTTTATGTTTTTGTCTTTGCAGGTACACAACCATCCAAGATTAAATCAAAAATGGTACTTAGACAGTGGATGCTCAAAGCATATGACAGGGAACAAGGCCAACCTGAACAACTACAAGGAAAAACTTGGACCCAAGGAGATCTTTGGAGATTCCAACTGTGGAAAAACCAAAGGCTATGGTCAAATTAAAATTAGAAAAGTTATATTCAAGGAAGTAACCTATGTCAAGGGTTTAAAGCAAACCTCATCAGCATAAGTAAGTTATGTGATGAAGGTTATCAGGTAACATTTAATAAATCAGAATGCATCATTAAATCATCTGATAATGTTACTGCTCTATCAGGAATTAGACAAGGAAATATATATTTAGTAAACTTCAACTCATCTAAATCAGAAATTTGTTTATTTAATGAGTTAAGCAAATCTAGTGAATTATGGCATAAAAGATTAGGACATGTAAACCTTAGGACCATTGATAAATTAGCTAAAGATAATCTTGTTAGAGGCTTACCATCAGGATCATATAAGAAAGAAGGTCTTTGTAGGGCATGTCAATTAGGTAAGCAAACCAAAAACAGCTTTAAATCATTATCTAAAAGTGATTCACCTAGAATCTTATACTTGCTACATATGGACCTTTTTGGACCTATTACAATAAAGAACTTAGGGGGGAAGTATTACACTCTAGTTATTGTGGATGACTTCTCTAGATTCACTTGGGTGTTCTTTTTGAGAGAAAAGTCAGATAACTTTAAAGTTCTCACAGACTTTCTTAAGAGCATACAAATTGAGTACTCTACTGTAGTTGCATTGATCAAAAGTGATCATGGCACTGAGTTTGAGTCTCTTCTCATGCAAGAATTCTGTGAGATGGAAGGTATCAGGCATTGCTTCTCAGCTCCTAGAACTCAACAAAATGGGGTAGTTGAAAGGAAGAATAGAACTCTAATTGAATCAGCAAGAACATTGCTTGCAGATGCAAACTTGCCCCTATCCTTTTGGGCTGAGGCTGTCAGCACAACAAATTATGTTCTGAATAGAAGTTTGATACACAAGCTTAAGGGTAAAACTCCCTATGAATTGCTTAAAGGGAAGAAACCCAAAGTTGATTATTTTAGAACTTTTGGATGTAGATGTTTTGTTCATAACAATGATAAGAAATATCTTAAGAAATTTGAACCAAAATCTGAAGAAGGAATCTTCTTAGGATATTAAATAGTTAGTAAAGCATATAGGGTATTTAATAAATCCTCTCTTAAAATAGAAGAGTCTATGCATGTTTCCTTTGATGAAACTAACATGTTTTACAAGGAGAAGAACTCTTCTACCAAGAACACTTTGCAGGTACCGGCTTTATGTGAAGAGCTTAAAGGGCTAAATCTACAGACAGGAGATTCACTGCATCCATTACCTCAAACTCTTGAAGATAGTGAAGAAGAAGATCATCCAGATCTTGTTGATTACCTGAATCAAGCAACAACAGAACATCCTCCACAGGATGTAATAGCTGAACAAATTCCCAATGAAGACACTGCTGCTGAACCAACTCCAACTGCTGACCACATCACACTCAGAGATCATCCAATTTCATAAGTGATTGGTGATTTCACAGCAGGTGTTCAAACAAGGCATCAACTACACCAAAATCAGATGCATACTTGCTTTCTATCACAAGTTGAACCTCAAACCATAAAATATGCAGAACAAGATCCAAATTGGATTCTTGCAATGCAAGAGGAACTCAACCAGTTTGAAAGAAACAAAGTTTGGGATTTGGTTCCAAGATCAAGAGTCCATCCAGTTATTGGCACCAAGTGGGTCTTCAGGAACAAGCTTGATGAACAAGGAAATATTGTGAGAAATAAAGCAAGATTGGTAGCTCAAGGATATTCACAGGAAGAAGGCATAGATTATGATCAGACATTTGCCCCTGTTGCAAGGCTTGAAGCTATAAGGATTTTCTTGGCCTTTGCTGCATTCAAGAAGTTTAAGGTATATCAAATGGATGTGAAAAGTGCCTTTCTCAATGGAGATATAAAAGAAGAAGTCTATGTGGAACAACCACCAGGTTTCATCTCTCCAACTCATTCCTCCCATGTATTCAAACTTAATAAAGCTCTTTATGGTCTCAAACAAGCTCCCAAAGCATGGTATGAGACTTTAGCTAACTTTCTCTTGGAAAACAATTTCTGTAGAGGCATGGTAGACAAAACATTATTTTACAAAGTACATAAAAATCAAACTCTACTAGTTCAAATATATGTAGATGACATTATCTTTGGATCTACTGATTCAAAGTTGTGCAAAAGATTTTCCAATCTAATGCAATCAAGATTTGAAATGAGTAGTATGGGTGAATTATCCTACTTTCTTGGTCTTCAAGTGAAGCAAACCCCATCAGGAATCTTCATCTCTCAATCTAAGTATGCTAAGGAATTAGTGAAAAGATTTGGAATGTCTGATTCTTCTACTATGAAAACACCCATGACCTCTAATGCTGTTATTAATACTGATGAATCAGGGAAACCTATTGATCAGAAATTGTACAGGGCAATTATTGGCTCTCTCTACTCTATTTAACAGCCAGTAGGCTAGACATAATGTTTGCTACATGCATTTGTGCTAGGTTTCAAGTTGATCCTAAAGAATCTCATCTTACTTTTGTAAAAAGAATTTTAAGATATATAAAGGGTTGCCCTAATCTGGGACTTTGGTATCCAACAGCATCTGAATTTGAATTAGCTGGATTCTCAGACTCAGACTATGCTGGATGAAGGGTAGTTAGGAAAAGCACATCAGGAACTTGTCAGTTTCTTGGTGATAGGCTTGTATCTTGGTTTTGTAAGAAACAAACATCTGTGTTTACATCAATAGCTGAAGATGAATACTTAGCTGCTGGCAGCTGCTGCTCACAGATATTGTGGATACAAAATCAGCTCCTAGACTATGGTGTCAACTTAAATAATTCAGTTATATTTTGTGACAACACTAGTGCAATATCTATAGCACAAAATCCAGTTCTCCATAGTAGGACTAAACACATAGAAATTAGACACCACTTCCTCAGGGACAATGTGGATAAAAATAAAATTTGCCTACAATTCATTTCTACTGATTTGTAATGAGCTGACATTTTCACCAAGCCCTTGGATGAAAAGAAGCACATCTTCTTTATAAATCAACTAGGAATGATAGATGGAGAATCAATCTGCTAAAAATTAAGTATTTCTACTTTTCTCACAAATTTGTCGAACGAAGAACGACAAATTTGAATCATTTGTCGAACAGTGGTCTCTGAAACCTCTTAAGGGCAGAGTCAGTTAAGGCAATTTCTTTTGTCGAACGCCGGTCGACGAAAAAGATGCTCTCGTCGAACGCTTTCAGACAAAGAAATAAAGCCTTTTCGACTTCTAAATTTATTAGGTTTTGTCGAATAGTGGTTTACGAATGCGCCCTCATTCTTCGACCCTTCTATATAAGCATTATTTTATCTTATTCTAAGCTTTGCGCCTACAGAAATCATCTTTCCCTCTAGTTCCCCTTTGCACTTGATCTTCAACTTTCTTTGCAGGAACAATGGCGATTCCTCAGGACTCTCTGCACCTAATGAAGTTTGACGCAGGTTTCGACATTGACATGGACTCGTTTGCATAGTCAGACCAAATCTTCAAGGACATTCTTCAAACGCTGGATGAACAACATCTAAGAAAGCTTCTAAGCACCAGGCAGAAGATAGCTGTTGCAGAGATAAAATGATGGGTTTACACTGCAAAACCAGTCGATGAAAGCTTGTCGGGAACAATCTCAGGTCATCATGTCTCTCTCTCTCCCACCATCCTTTCTGAAATCTTTGGTTTTGAAAATGGTGAAGTTGAATTAGACATAAGCTCAAATGAATTTGATTAAGCTTTAGTCTAAATGGGGCATCTGACTGGAAACCCTAGCCACCTTCTGAAAAAGAATCTGTCTCAGGACTACAAGTTCTTAGCAGATATTGTTGGAAAAGTCTTGCTGAGCAAGACTTCTGGGCATGACTATATCAGTAGGCACCAATTTCTGTTAATGGTGGCCTTAATGGAGAAGAAGAAAGTCAACTGGGGATCAATCCTTTTTGAATTGATTAAAAAGAAAAACTCTAAAGACAATGTATGCTTTGGAAGAATCTTAGGGATTTTTCTGCAGGAAAGGCATCCAGAGCTTCTGGTGTCACCAAAAGTAACAATAAATGCCAGCAAGAGGCTGACCTCAGCTCTCTTTGCTAAATGGGATAGAGTAATTCCCAAGAAGAATACAGGAGCTGAGGCATCCAGAAAAAGGAAAGCTTCTGAGGACACAAGGACTGATCAAGTCACTCCCTCTACCCTTCTAGAAGATCCTTCCTCAGTTCCTCCTTCCTCTCATATTCTCTCTCCACCTGCTCAACTTTCTCCTACACACTCTTATTCTTCATCCCCTCCTTCAACTGAAATAACACCCATCAATGATATCCCCCTCTCAACTGCCCATATCAGTGATGCTACACCTCCTCCTCTATCTTCAAAACCACTACCTACCACACCTCCCTCTCCAATACACAATGAATATCATTCAACTATTCATTCTCCTAGTCCAATCCATCTAGAAATTCCCACACATACCACTATCATCAGAAATATCTTTCCTCAAATATCATCTCCATCCACTTCACAACCATCCTCTAGTAATGCACCAGATCATCCATCCCTCAACCTCTCCTCTATTGCTGATCAAGTTTTTGATCTTATCCTTCCTAAAATAAGCCAGCTCCTGGATGCAAAACTTGCTTCAGTTCTTCAGGCACTTTCTACTTTATCTGCTAAAATAGCTTCTCTTCCCTCCTCCATTGCTGTCCCTTCTTCAAGGGGCCTAGATTCAGGCTGCCCTGAAGCTAGGCATGGGGAGATGTCCTATGAAGAAGCTCCAGGAACAGAAGAACCTCCTGAAGAAGATACAAAAGTTTCAATTTTTGATACATATATAGTTGATTCAGCTACACAAGTCAGAGAAGAAATAAATAATATATGCATTCATCCATCCTGTGATCTATATAGCTTATTATCAAAATTTGATGTCACATATACTTCAAGGGTATCACCAAAGGTATACATAGAGGACCTATCAAAGGCTCTGATATGCCTTCCTCAGAAGACTCATTATGATATCATACAAAATTACATCTCTTCTATTACTTCATTCACTGTTCAAGACATTCAAATAAAAGATCACTCTGCAGAATATGAAGATGATCTTGCAGAATTTCTTGATGATACAACAACCTCACAAATTACTTCTTCACCTCCAAATCCTGTATGGAACGAAGAACCAATGCCAAGCTTTGATGAAATTTGGAGAGAAGCAGATGCACAGTTTGACAAGGCTGAAGAAGAAAGACTAAAGGCTCGAGAAGCAATCAAGAGAATTGATGATCTATACAATAAGCCAATCTCATCTTCTGATTCTGATGATGATGATGACAACAGTGATTCTGATGATACACTTTCAAAGAAAAGAAAGAAAAGAACAGCTAAGTCAAAAGCTGCTCCCAAGCCCCCAAATCCAAATAATGACATTCCTCTGTACATTTTGTATAATGTTCCTCTCGATGAGAAAACTCCTCACTGGATGAAGCTCCCCAGAAATGAGAACAATAGGAGGAAGAAATTCAAAAAGACTTGCTACATCCCTGACAAACCAGTCAAGCACAATCATCCTCCTCCTCCTCCTCCAGCAGCTGGTGCAACAGGATTATCAGGTGTTTCATCTTCCTCTCAGAAGCCAAGCTCTCAACATTCTAGGAGACCTGGTAGTTCTAGTGGTTCTCAAGCCTCTGGATCAGCCAGTGCTCCTTTCTCTAAGAGATCAGCACCTATCCTTCAAGAAAGTCAAATATTTTCCTCTTCTCAAATATCTTCAGAATACAAACTTCACATATCTGATGGATCTCTTCACAGAGATAGAGTACCTCAAAAGGTCACTCAAGACAAAAATGATTCAGAAGATACCTATTACTTTCCAGATCCAGAAGAAGAGAAAATATGTCAGATGGCAAGACTAAAAGAAACAATTGCATATGCACAGATTAAAAAGGCTAAAGCAGAAGGCAAAGACTTCTCAGGTTTCTCAACCATGTCAGAATACAGAAGAAAAGAACTTGAAAAATACAAAACAGTTAAAGTATTCAATGCTGAGGAATATATTGATATGCACCCAGAAGAATTTATCCCTCATGTCAAAGAACAGAAAATCATTGGAGCTCAAGATTTGTTTATCAGCAAAAAGAAATCAGAAGACCCCAACAGGAAAATCATATTCAAGCCACCTTCTCAGGACAAAAAGTGTTAAAAAAAATTGCTTGATTATGAATGTAAAGTTTCTAAACTCAGAGCATTTATTTTCTATCCTATCTGATGATCTATTTTTATCTATCAGATATATTTCACTTCATTGTTGATCTGTTGTCTATACTTTCTGCTGTATCTATTTAATTATTTGTCAAATAGTATCCTAACCCAATTAGGGGGAGATTGTTGGAACAACCCTATTACTAATTTGGGCTAGGATCACTATATTATGATTAGGATTTGTATTGACCCCAATGTATAGCCTTAGGGTCAAGTTTTAGGTTAATTAGATTGGCAGAACTTAGGAAAATTCAAGATCAACAAATGACTAGCAGCGGTCGACGAATTCTAAGCTAGCGCTCGACAAATGACTAGCAGCGGTCGACGAATTCTAAGCCAGCGCTCGACAAATGACTAGCAGCGGTCGACGAATTCTAGCCAGCGCTCGACAAATTACTTTCTAATGCTCAGATTTATATTCTCAGTGGATGTCAGTTCTCTGAACTCAAATCAGCAAAATAACGGATATATTTATTTCTCCTTAGACGTATTCAGACAGCCAAGTAAGGATACCTTTCTCATTTATTATATCCTCATATTCCTTCTATTCCAAGAAGAAGAATAGCCGTTGACATTTAATGCCAAAGGCATCTTTCTCGACAAAAGGAATTAAAAGGACCTGCCAAAATCATTTTGGGTGGCTGCCTGGTTCCAAGTAGGATTTAAGTCAGAAGAAGACATTCCTTAAAGAGATAGAAGATTTGAATTTGAAAATATATATACATACAGTTATCAGAAGAAAAACAAGATATAGAGAATAGCAAGAACTGAGATAGTCGTCTTCTGTGAGAGAAATAAAGAAAAACTTGACTATCACTTTCTCTCATCTGTGATCATAGAACAAGGAGGATAGAAGAAGTCTTTCAGAAGAAGAAGAAGAAGCAAATACACTATTCTTTCTCAGCTTTCTTCTTCATCGAGATCATCTGCTACAAAGACTTCTATTTGAGAAAGCTCTGTCCAAAAATTTGTCATTAACTCTCATCAGACAGGGGGAGCTTTCTGCTTCAACACCTTTTGCCTTCTCTCAGATCATTGACAGAGAAGAACACTCTATACCTTTTTATCTCATTCTGTACAAGGTTAATACTCCCTTCAAAAGTTTACCCAGTGGTGGCAAGACACCTTATCAAAAAATCCTATTGTGGTTTTTAAGCACCTTATCAAAAGCTTATTGGTGTGTGGACACCTTATCAAAAATCCCTTGGTGCCTGGGCACCTTATCAACCCTCCTAGTTGATTCCTACCAAAGGTGGTAGAAGAGTAGACGTACCCAGATTTATTAGGGAACTACTATAGCTCCTTGTGTCTTCTGTGCTTGATCATTTCTGTGTGCTTGTGTTGTGTGTCTTTTTTATTAATTCTATAGTTTTCTATAACTCACACTAAATACACATATACTTGAACAATAGTTTAATTTCCGCTATAAAATGTATTAAAAATTTTTAATACTCTATTCACCCCCCCTCTAGAGTAATTTAAGATCTGACCTCCACTTTCACGGCTGATAATTCTGTTCATGCTGTCGAACAAGAAGGTGTTGTCTCCCTGAGCAGTGATAAGGGTCCACTCACATTGAGGAGTGTTTATCACATGCCTGGTATGAGGAAGAATCTCTTCTCTGTGACCAATGCGGTCGATGCCGGTTATCACGTTCTGTTTGGCCCAACAGAAGTGAAGTTTCTTAAAACTCAACCGGAGATCAGGGGAGATGTTATCCATATTGGAAAGAGGGTGAAGGACTTGTTCGTGTTATCGACAAGTACCTATGTTGATAAGATGAAGACCAATGATAACGCGGCTATCTGGCATGAAAGGTTGGGGCATGTTGGCATGGACAAATTGAAAGCTATGGCGGTAAGGGGTCTTGTCAAGGGCTTGCCTAGCTTGTCCTCTTATGGAGACGGTCATGTTTGTGCTGGATGTCAGTTTGGTAAGTCTCTT
Source organism: Dactylorhiza incarnata (assembly GCA_033032865.1). NCBI lineage: Eukaryota > Viridiplantae > Streptophyta > Magnoliopsida > Asparagales > Orchidaceae > Dactylorhiza > Dactylorhiza incarnata. The sequence goes on from JAWHQI010000003.1 coordinate 21,665,407, forward strand.
CGACTTCCATTTGATAAGTTGCAAACAAGATGCAAAGCGCCGTTGGAGTGTATCCACGGTGACTTGATGGGACCGACATCCACCCCAAGCCTTGGAGGCAATAGATATATGTTGGTGTTGATTGACGATTACACCAGATATGTCTGGGTGTATTTTTTGAATGAGAAGTCGGAAGACTTTGCGAAATTTGTGAAGTTCAAGGAGCTGGTGGAAGGTCAGTTAGGCCTGCGGGTGAAGAAATTGAGAACTGACAATGGTGGGGAGTTCACCTCTGGTGAGTTCTCAAGTATTTGCAGGAAACACGGCGTTCGGAGAGAGCTCACTTGTGCCCATACTCCACAGCAGAATGACGTTGCAGAGAGGAAGATCCGTCATCTGACGGAAACCTGCAAATGCTGGCTTCATGCCAAGAGTATCCCAAAGTCCTTTTGGGCGGAGGGAATGTCTTGTGCAACTTACATTATCAACAGAATGCCTCTAAGTCCTATCAACATGAAGACCCTTCACGAACTGATGTTCAAGGAGAAACCGAGTGTTGCTCACTTTCGGGTGTTTGGGACAACCTGCTATGTGCATATTCCTGATGCTCTTCAGACAAAGCTAGATGCGAAAGCAAGGAAGCTAGTCATTGTTGGATATGATGAGCGGAAGAAAGTATGGAGGTGCATGGATCCTGAGACACGGAGATCAGTGGTATCTCAAGATGTGGTGTTCGATGAAGTGACTTCCTACAAGGGGAGTTCAGGAGTTGAACTACCGGAGAGCAGGGTTGATGAAGCAGGGAAAGCTGCTGGAAGTCTTCAAGTGGAGTTGCCTGTTTCACCAGGAGCTCCAGCTGTGTCAAGCTCTGAGTTGGAGGCTTCAGGTTCTGGAAACAGGGGGAGCGATGCTCCAAGATCGTCTGGAAGCGGAGCTTGCACAGAAGAAGCAGCTGAGGAGGTGGTTAGTCAGGTGCAACCTCTTAGGAGGTCGAAGAGGACTATCAAGCCACCAGATCGATACACAGGAGGAAACATGGTGAGCTTTGTCTCATGTTTCTTCGTTGATTCCTTGGATAAGAGGGAGCCGTCGAGCTTTGAGAAAGCCAAAGGCGTGAAGCAGTGGGATATTGCTATGCAAGAAGAGATGGATGCTCTCAAGAAGAATGAGACTTGGTCTCTAGTGCCCAGACCTAAGGGCATTACCCCTGTAATATGCAAATGGGTTTATAAGCTCAAGAAGAAAGCTGACGGTACGATCGAGCGATACAAGGCTCACCTTATTGCTCGCGGGTTCTCACAGCAGTATGGTGAAGATTATGATGAGACGTTTATGTTGGAGTTACCATTGTGATCTAGAAGTGGTCAAACATGTAATGTCACTGCCAACGCGGTATGAGCCTGCAGGGTCGCACATAAGAGCATGTGGAGAAGTTGGAAGATTGACTGTGTTGGTAAAGGTTACCAATCATCATAAAGAATGGGGAAGTCCAACAATTGTTGCTGTCTGAATTCGTCGGATATGTCTGATTGGATTCGTCGGAATTCGTCGGATCATTCCGTGGAATCCCGACGAATTGTCACAGAGGTCCTTCACTTGGCAAATGTTGCCGTCTGATGTGATTCGTCGGAATTCATCGGATTGTCCCGGGAAATCTCGACGAATGTTGTTCTGTGGAATCCCGATGAATTATTACAGAAAACTGTTTCTGTATGGACCGCGGATAGCGATTTTTTAGGTCTTTTATACTTCGGGTATAAATAGATGGTTCGACGGATCTTCTTTTGGGGATCCACGATCATTACACGAAGAAGAAGAGATGAGATGGAAGAAGTTCTGCCTCACGAACCCTAGTCGACGGAAGTGTTCCGCCGTCTCGATCGCCTCCGCAGATCTCCCCTCCGGCGATCGTCGTCGTGATTGTTCTTCCTGGAGCGAACCTAGCAGTTCGTGGAAGTGCAAAGGTGCAGTTGTTCTCCCTTCCTAGTTGCGTGCTATGTGACTTGGTGTTCTCCCGGCTCGTGTGGACTGCTGTAGAGACGTAGACATTATTCTACGTGAGAACTCTCTTTGCCGCCGACAGGAATCTTCTTCTTAGAGCATCTAGGTTGGATTCGATCCAACTCCGCAAAGGTAATTTCTTGCCTAGTATTTTATTAACTTCTTGATTCAATATTCACGGCCCGATCAAAGTCTTTTGGGTTGTTTCTCTTTATTTCCGCTGCGCCTACATGTGATGTATGGTCATAGAAAAATCCAACAGTTTAGTCCAGTGGCAAAGATGACTTCGGTCCGATTTGTTATTGCTTTGGCGGCATCTTGTGGATGGGAGATTTGGCAGCTTGATTTTACGAATGCTTTCTTATATGGAGAGATTGACAAGGAAATCTTCATGATCCATCCACCGTGGTTCATCTCGGAGGATCTTCTGGACTACGTCTACAAACTGAAGAAGGCCTTATATGGGTTGAAGCAAGCGCCTCGGGCGTGGTATGGAAAGATCGCGGAGTATCTCTTATTCTGCGGGTTCTTTGCTTCAGACTCTGATTCTAGCTTGTTTGTCAAGAAGGAGGGGGCGCTTCGGGTTATTGTGCTGCTGTATGTGGATGACATGATTGTCACCAGGAACCCGAAGGAGGCGGTAGCAAGGCTGAGAGCTGAGCTTGCTATCAGGTTCGAGATGAAGGATCTGGGGGAGCTTTACCATTTCCTTGGACTCGAGGTCCAGAGGTGGGAGAGCGGAGTGCTCGTTTCTCAGGAAGGATATGCGGAGCGTATCGTTCAACGAGTTGGCATGGAAGAAGGGAAGAGCAGATCGGCACCTCTGGAACAACATCATAAACTTCGGAAGGATGAGGGAAGAGTTCTATCTGATCCGTTGGTGTTCCAAGCTCTGGTTGGGAGCTTGATTTACTTGACCATCACAAGGCCTGATATTGCTTATGCAGTTGGCAAAGTGAGTCAGTATAGGGCGGAGCCACGGAAGCCTCATCTTCTGGCGGCAAAAGGGATTCTAAAATATGTGAAGTCGACCTCTGATTTGGGTCTCCTATTTTGGAGAGGGTCAAGCTTGGAGTTGCATGGATACATGGATGCTGACTACGGGAGAGACATGGATGATCGGAGATCAATGTCTGGTTATGTCTTTATGACGGGCCCCACATCTATCTCTTGGTGCAGGAAAAAGCAGGACTCGGTGTCCGTATCTACCACAGAAGCGGAATACAAGGCTTCGGCCTTGGCAGCTCAGGAAGCCATTTGGCTCAGGAGGTTGGTGTAGGACGTTCATGAGAAGGTTCGAGGTCCCACTATGCTACGCGGGGACAATGAGAGTGCTCTCAAGCTGGTTAATAGTCTAGTCTGTCACGCGAGGACCAAGCATATTGAGAATGAGCACCATTTCATTCGTGAAAAGGTGTTGGGAGGATCTCTTATGTTCGAGCATGTTCAGAGTGCGGACAATGTCCCAGACATCTTCACAAAGTCGCTGGCAAAGGGACCATTTAAATGGTTGCGGAGTTTACTCGGGCTAGTCTCCACTTCCCACTTCAAGGGTGAATGTTGAAATTTTGAAGTGAAGTGGAGACTGGGCGGTCTGATTTTGGGAGACCGCCGAGACCGTGCGGCCTGTGCTTGTATTCTGCCATCTGGCTCTGCCAGTCTGTTCTGGCGGACTGCCAGTTCTACCAGTTTGTTCTTTATAGCTGCGGTATGTTTCCGAGTTGGTGTACTGGTTGGCCTGTCTTCCTTGTTGGAAGACCGGGCGGTCTGTTCCTATGTGTGACCGCCTGTCCGGGCGGTTTATGCTTGGCGATCTGGCGACTTATTCTAAGTCGGCCAGATGGTTCCTGGTTTGCTCCTGGTGGTCTAAGGAAGGAGTACCTTTGTGACCGTGCAGCTTATGCGCGGTCTCATGTTCGCGCGACCTTTGCATGACCTGTCTGCTGATCTTCGTCTTGGTCGGATGATCGTCCAAGTAGTGTGGTCTCGTGGTCTGCCTTATGAGACCGCTGGCGATCTAACGGGTGGTGATTATATCTCTCCTATGCGGTGACGACATCCGTCTACCCGCCTATAAATAGAGGTGCAGGGCCCGTCATCCAAACGAGAACTGTAAGAGCTGAGCCTGGGTTAATTCGTGCTGTCTCACTTTGAGGTCGGGCGGTTTCGGAAGCGAGTTGACTGTTTGTTGTGTTCACAGGTTTGCGGTCAGCAGGTTGCGGTCTTCTTCCTTAGTGATTCCCAGCGGCTTGAATAAATAGTTTGGCAGCGGTCAGTCTGCGAACTGGTTTATGTTCATTCTTGTGCTGTTCGCATCGAGCTCAGCGATCAGGCGACCATCAGCGGTTAGGCGAACTGAGTTGCGGTCTGGCGACAGCTTCAGTTCTTCGTTCCAATAAAGCTCCAGTTCGTGCGGTCTGAGGTGCAGTCTTACAGTGTTGGCAGTCTATCCGGTTTCTATTCGCGCAATCTCAGGCCAAGCCGGATGTCTTCTGGAGATCGAGCGGTCTGTGCGGTCTCAGCTTGTCTAGCCGCCAGATTTGTTTTGGATTGTTTTGTTCTTCTCGTCTCCGTGATTCTGATGAATCATGTCTCGCCATGTATTCCTCGCACTGTAAATGAAGTTTGTGTTTCAATAAAGTTTCTTGTGTTGCTGTGTGGCATTGTGGTTGTTTGGCTTTAACTCAGTTGATGCAACTCCTACTTACTCCTAAATGATTCAAATAAAAAATTTCAACAGAAAATGTGTTTGCACAAGACACTTTACAATTCTTTCCAAGGTGCTCACCCTCACAATGCTCATTAAGACTTATCAGGAGGGTGAGTAGTGCTTGGTGGAGTTATCTTTGTCATTTTATTTCATATTTTTAATTTTGGGATAAAGGTCTCTGAATTCACTTATTTTTGCAAACACTAACAATATTGAAATACCACTTCTATCTGTGCAAGAAATTTTTTTTTTTGAAAGAAAGTGTAGGAAATATAGACACACAACTTAATAAGTTAAAGCTATTACACTACACAATCATGCAAGACTAAGATTATGAACACATGTAGATTAGCAAAATAGTGAGTGAATGAATTATTGATTAACATAAAACATTACTCATACAGTCGTACACAATTTTCTATAGAACATTCCATTGAACATAATAAGATTAAGGTCAAGGCATGCCAAGATAAAACAATGCTTATTAAACTTGAAATGAAAATTAGACATTAAAGAAAAATCTATAATTGTATGCCATATCAATTTTGATCATTGGTAGTGAAAATACTAAGATGTTTTGCTCAAGTGAAGTTTTTATAATCTAATCATATTTTTGTAAATATTGAAAACACACAAATGACAAAACATATTTCTCAACATTTTTGGATTTTTGGTGTGTATTTTTGAAATAAGACAAATAAGAAACAATTCACATAAAAAAACAGAGAATATGCATGAGAAAAATACCAGAAATATTTTAGAAAACAAGAAATGAACATTCAGCCAAAGGAGCTAACGCCTGGCGTTAACTTCTTAACGCCTAAACAGAACACTATTTTCATAGGTTTTTGAATTTTTTTTCTTTGGATTAGAGTTTATGTATATAGGCCTTCGTAGTGTAGAAATTTCAGAGAATTGGAAGATGATTAGAAGGCTATTTAAGCATGTTTTGGTAGTTTTAAAATGGTTTTTATATTTTATATTTGATTTTGATTTTTTTAGAAATGAAAAATTAACTAAGGTGTAAACATAGATATATAGATGTATATATTTGAATTGGTAGAAAGAGTTGTTAAATTCAGAGAGATATGCTAACGCTGGGCTTTAAAGATAACGCTGAACATCAGGGCTTTTAGTTCAACTTTGATAATTGTGATGTAGATAGATTCATGTAATATCAGATGTGATGATTCTCGATAAGATTGATAGAGTAGTATAGAAGTTTGTTCTGAGGAGAAATAGATTTCGATGGGTTTCAATATTATATATCTAGGACCCCTAATTCTAGTCTAAGCAGGTTGAAATGAGCATCGGGGAGAGGTTTTGTAAAGATGTCCGCAAGTTGGGATTCCGTGCCTATGAAGCTAACTCTCACATGTTCTTTCTTAAAGTTATCCCTAATGAAGTGATGACGCACATTTATGTGTTTGGACCATGAATGATGAACGAGATTGTTGGTTTGATCAATTGCACTTTTGTTGTCACATTTTATTCAATATTATTTAGATGCACCCCAAAGTCTTCTAGTGTTTGACTCATCTAAAGGGATTGTGCACAATAACTTCCTAGTGCGACATATTCGGCCTCGGTGGTGGAGAGGGCAACATAATTCTGGTTCCTACTCTACCAAGCAACTTGTCAGGGGCCTAAGAAGTGGCATGAGTCGCTTGTGCTTTTCCGATCTAGTGAGCACCCAGCATAATCGAAGTCGGAATATTAATGTAATATAAATGAATCATTATAATGATACCATAGGCCCAGATTAGATGATCTGATCAAATATCTACACATTTGTTTGACCGCTTTTAAATGAGAATCTTTAGAATTAGCTTGAAATCTAGCACATAAACAAACGACAAACATAATATCGAGTCTAGATGCACTTAGATATAATAACGAACCTATCATTCTTCTATGTAGTGTTTGATCAATAGAGATTCTGGCTTCATCTTTTCCTAATTTTAGAGAGGCACTCATAGGAGTCGAGGCTTGTTTTAAATTTTCAAATCCAAATTGTTTTAACATGCCATGAACATATTTAGATTGATTTATAAATATTCCATCATTTCTTTGTTTGATTTAAAAACCTAAAAAATAAGTAAGTTCTCCTACCAAGCTCATTTCAAATTCTTTTTGCATCACACTTACAACATTACAAAACTGGTCATTTGTGGCTCCAAAATGATGTCATCTACATAAATTTGTAATATGATTAGATCATTATTAACATGTTTGATAATGAGTGTATTATCGGCACGCCCCATTACATAATCATGTTTTAATAAAAATGAAGTTAATCTTTCATACCATGCACGAGGCGCTTGTTTTAAACCATAAAGTGCTTTATCTAGTTTATAAACATGATTTGGGTATTTTTCATTTATGAAACCGGGGGGTTGTTCAACATAAACCTATTCCTTGATAATTCCATTTAAGAAGGCACTTTTAACATCCATTTGAAATAGTTTAAATCTTTTGAAACTTGCAAAGGCAAGAAAAATTTGAATGGATTCTAAGCGAGCTACGGGTGCAAAGGTTTCATCAAAATCTACCCCCTCGATTTGTGAATAACCCTGTGCTACTAAGCAAGCTATATTCCTAGTATTAATCCTAGATTCACTCTCTAATTAATTTTTGAAAATCCATTTTAAGCCTATTACTTCATGCATAGATAAATACTAAAATTCATCATTTAGTGTGGTAGAGATGTTTTTGGGTTCAATTTCAGAAATAAAGCATAAATTAGAGAAGGATTCATGAATGGAAGAGCATGTCATTACCCCTCTTGATAGTTCTTCAATAACAAGTTACATTGGATGATCTTTTGTAAACCTAAGCATGCTTAGAGGCACAAACTCTTCTTGCACCGCCTCTATTTCTTTGTCAACTCCAAGTGGTTCAACATCATCATCCTCCAAGGGTGAAGGGGGTTCCTCTTCTTTTCCTGCAATTCTAGAATCTACACAAGGAACAAATTCATCAAACTTTAAATGAATAGACTCTTCCACCTTTTTAGACTTTTTATTGTATATCCTATATGCTTTACTAGTTGAAGACTAGCAAAGAAATATTCCTTCATCAGATTTCTCATCAAATTTTGCAATATAGGTTTCTTTTTGTAATATAATTCATATGGAGTTAATTTCAAGATTGGGCGAAGCATGACTCGATTTATAACATAACAAGATGTATTTACCACTTCGGCCCACAAAGATTTAGGCAACCCATACTCGGATAACATGGTGCGTGAAAGTTCCTGAAGGGTTCCATTTTTCATTTCCACCACAGAGTTTTGTTGGGGGTGCGTGGAGCAGAAAATTCATGTTTAATACCTAGATTATTACAAAAAGTGGTGAAACTATCATATTCAAATTCCCCTCCATGATTCGATCGAATGCATTTAATTTTTAAATCTAATTAATTTTGAATGTCATTGCATAGTTTAGTAAATTCAGAAAAAGCATCGTATTTGGACGTAAGAAATAGTGTCTAAGTAAATCTAGAGAAATCATCAATAAATACAAATGTGTACTTCTTAGCAACTAGACTACAAGTGATAATTGGCCCAAATAGGTCCATGTGAATTAGTTGTAGGGGTCTAGTGGTGGACAATTCATATTTGTTTTGGAAAGATTGTTTTAGAGAATTGTTTTTTGGCACGACGGGCATAAAGTAGATAGGTTTCCATTAAGCATTTGTAAACCCCTTATTATTATTTTTTTTTTATAATTTTAAGATCAACTTGGTGTTAGTGTGACTAAGACGCCTATGCCATAATTCAAGTTTTTCATTTTTTATGATTAGACATTTTAGTGATACATGTGATAGATCATGAAAAGAAATTAAATAGACATTATGAATTCTTGGTGCAGTGAGTATGATATCATTAGTCTTAGGATCAATAATTTTGCCCAAATTTGTAAAGACTCAAATAAAACATTAAGACCTTTATCGCATAGTTGACTAATAGAAATTAAGTTGTGTTTTAAGCCTTCTACATATAAGATATTAGTAAGAGAGGAGTCGTTACCCACTGTACCGGTGTCTAAGATTCTTCCTTTTCCATTGTAACCAAATGTCATCGCTTCTTCTTTCTTCTTTATGAGGCTAAGGAACTTTGCTTTATCGCCCGTCATGTGCTTAGAACATCCTGAGTCCAAGTACAACATGACTTCCTTGTCATTAGCCTACCAACACACCTAAAAAGAAGATGTTAGTGAAGATCTGGATACCCATGAGGTTCCTCCCATAATATAGGTGGTGACCTTAGGTACCCAGATTTGTTTTAAAGTGCGATTTCCCTTCTTCCTGCAAGAGTCCGTGGTATGGCTAAAAACAGACAATTGGCACACGCCAAAAAAGGGGTTGAGACCTTTTTCAGAGATTTTTGTTGACCCTTGCTGGAAGACAAGGAGGTAGAAGGGATGACATAATTATGTTTATAAAAAGAATTTCAGTTTCTGGAAACAGAGCTAACGCCGACGTTAGGAATTAACGCTGGGCGGTAGCTTCCTGAACCATACTCCAGCCCAAACATTGCAGAACCATGGCACTGGTTGCCTAAAATCATGTCCAGCGATTCTTGGCCAACCCATAATTTGTTTATTGCCATATTAAGATCGTTGATTCGGGCTTTTAAGGCGAAGTTTTCACTTACTAAATTTCCACCCTTATTTGCGAAATTTTTCTTTTCATTTTCAATTTGAGAAAGAGAGATTTTTAAACTTCTTTGTAAGTCTCCCTTTTGTTTTTTGAGAGATTCGATATTGGAGAGAGCCTTAGAAAGATCGTTTTATAGTTCTTTTGTCCTTGCTAAGTTATGAACATTTTCTTGGCAAGACCCTATCTCTTTACCCAAAGCTTTTATTTCCTTATTTAATTTTTTATTTTGTTTTAAAAAAATTTTATTTTCAATTTTATGAAGATCAAGATCTTTTAGACTCTTACTAAAAAATTTGCATGTTTTCGTGTACTCAATATAAATATCATCATAAGTAGTAGGAGTTACCTCAGTGTCGCTTTGGACACTGCAATCATCATCCGAAGATTCATGGCTTCTCCCCATGAGGCATAGATTTGCCTCATCACTATCACTTGATGTTGACTCATTTGAACTTTCAGATGAAGAGTCATCACACGTTGCAACATTCAGAATCTTCTTCTTTTCTCTTCCATTATGCCGCTTTTCTTTTTGTTCTTTTAAGTACTTTGAGCATTGACTTCTTATGTGCCTGGTCTTCCTGCAGTGGAAGCACTTGGGAGGAGGTCGCTCATCATCATCGTCGCTTGATTTCTCCTTCTTCTCTCTTTTGGAAAATATGCCTTTTTGGAAATACATACGGAAGGTGTTCCTCCTTTCTGGATTCTTCATGAACTTTCTAAAATTTTTCACAAAGAGACTCTGCTCATCCTCTTACTCATCGTCATCCACTTTCCTTAACTTTAGTGCCAAGGATTTCTTCTTTGGCTCTTTGTTGTATTCTTCATCTTGGATTTTGATTTCTACCTCATGGGTTTTGAGATTCCCAATGAGGGTCTCAATCTGGAGCCGTCTTAGATCATGCGATTTGGAAATAGCCGTCACCTTTGGATTGAACTTCGAAGGGATAGATCGAAGGATCTTCCTCACCAAGTCACCATTTGAGATGGTTTTTCCAAGAATCTTCGAGGCGTTTACGATCTTGGTGAAACGAATGTACCTTGAGTCAACGTCCTCGTCTGGATTCATTCAAAATCATTCAAACTCCGATTCTAGTAGGAATAGCTTTGAGTCTTTAACCCGCGAAGTACCCTCATGCATTATTTCTAGTAAATTCCAAATGTCATAAGCAGTTTCGCAAGCACAAACTCGATTAAATTCAGTCCCATCTAACGCACAAAATTAGGCATTCATTGCTTTAGCATTATTTTTATCCCCATCAACCCATCTATCTCTACGCTTTTCCATAGTTATTTCTCCAACAACATATGTAGGAGTAGTATACAGTGTTTCAACACTAGCCCAGACGTCTAGATCTAAATTAATTAGAAAGTAACGCATTCTCGTTCTCCAGTAGTTATAGTCAGTTTTAGTAAAAACTGGAGGTCTACTTATTCCTTGCCCCTCATGGAAAGCGAGATCATAGTGCGCCATTATTCCTGGTTGCTAGACCATATTGGAATAACCTCCTCTGATACAACTTCTTGGATCTCTTGAGGTGCCCTTAGAGGGGGGGGGGGGGGTGTGAATAAGGGTTTTAGAAAACTTTAGGATTTTAAGAAAACTTTTGTGATTTTCTAATAAGTAAATTGAAACAAAAGTAAAGGGCTAGAAATAAGAAATGAAATCAATTTTATTTAACATGAAAAGACATGAAAATCATTTGTAATATTTGATTACAAAATCTGATTTCTTTGACTCTAGAAATCAAGGCGAATATGAAATACTCTTTTAATTTTCTATACCGACTCTTCTCGCTAAGAACCTGTTGGCTTTAGCCGATCTTTCCCAGATAGGGCCTCAAGATGCTCTAGCCTTTCTATGTCCAGAAAGGCTTCGAGCACCCCCTAAATCTACTCCCTAGACCTAGTCACCACAACCGCGGTAAATTCACCCTAAGCCACGCACGGACCTAGTCACCAACAACCGCGGTGAATTCACTAAAAAAATTATAATGAAAGTGTTACAACAAAATATAAAAGACAAGTTAAAACTCCCTATGAAGAATTCTGGAGATGGAGAAAACTCACCAAATATCATCGAAGTCGAAGCGTGCGTTCTTCGCATTGGGTGAGCGTTGATCCGATCCTCCTTCAAATTCTTCTCTTAAATTTGTGTGGGCGATGGTGGTCTGGAAAATACGGCCCTCACAATATTTCTGAAGTGCTGGAATAGGGCTCCTTGTAATCAATAGTTGAAGGGAACGAATGCCACCTACTTATTGGACTGGAAGCTAACATCGGCGTTAAGGTTAACGCCAAGCGTTGACTCAGTATAAAAAGATATTGATGGCATAGATCTTCAAAATAGGAAGGAGATTCTGCATCCTTGGAAACATTCAGTCTAGGCAACCTTAACCCTGATGTTAATTCAAATCATTTACAAAATGCTCCTGCAATCACGACAGCTTCCCTCCATGCCATATTCGTCGAATGTCAACAGCGGCGTTAACATTCAACGCCCGACATTAGACCACTTTCATCATTTCAGCTTGTGGGCAAGTCCAAACCAACAATGTAGCATCCTAGTATTAATTTTGTTCAAACCTGCATGCTAAAAACACAATGGCAAACAAGATCAAATACAATTAGGATTTATTATTCTCAAATCAAAGGGACGCAGAAAACCGTGTTCCAATAATAATCATCCAATGTACTTTACCAAGCCATTCTTCCACTTGCTGGAAAATAATGAACAAAAGAGTTTGAAAGATACAAGTGAAGGAGAGACCTTATAAATAAGCATGATAAAGCATGATAAAAATACGTGATCAATAATGCGGAAAAGCAAAACAAAGTTACTAGGATTAATATTTTTGTAAATTATATTTTTTTGTTTTGGTCTGATTCTTTCAACAATATGTCTAGACTCTTCACATTTGAGCATTAACTTTGAAAATTTTCCATAATAATAGGCATGCATGATTTGACATATTCATAAAAATAAGAGCTACAATGTTACTAATTCGTATTTCAAGTAAAAAAACATTGTATAGATCGTGCATTGCAATCTAGTTCTTTAACTTAAGTTTTAGAGAATCATATAAATATGCATTAGGATCCAATTCTCATGAGTACAAGCTTTATGAAAAACAATGATGTGTGCATAAAAGTGTTTCGATAAGAGTATACAAATGAAAAAATCAAAACACATGACATATGTAATGAACTAATAAAACAATATTATGATTGTAATCTTATAATTACTTTCACACATCTATTTTGGAAGAAAATTTCAAAGCACATAAAAAGATTACAACTACCAAGGTGCTTCGTCCACATAATGCTCATTAAGACTTATCAGGGAGCGAAGTATTGCTTGGGGGATCATATAAGCATTTTTGTATAAATTTATATATTAAGTGATCCGGTGTAAAAATAGAAGTGATAAAGAAAATGTGTTTGCACAACACACTTTACAATTCTTTCCAAGGTGCTCAACCTCACAATGCTCATTAAGACTTATCAGTAGGGTGAGTAGTGTTTGGTGGAGTTATCTTTGTCATTTTATTTCTTATTTTTAATTTTGGGACGAAGGTGTTCAAATTCATTTATTTTTGCAAACACTAACAATATTAAAATAACACTTTTATATGTGCAAAAAATATTTTGTTTGAAAGATGGTGTAATTAATATTGACGCACAACTTAATAAGTTAAATCTATTACACTACACAATCATGCAAGACTACGATTATTAGCACATGTAGATTACCAAAATAGTGAGTGAATGAATCATTGATTATCATAAAACATTACTCATACTTAGAGGCATGCTATGCAATCATAAAAAAATTTTTTTAGACCATTTCATTGCAGATAATAAGATTAAGGTCAAGGCATGTCAAGATAAAACAATGTTTAGGAAACTTGAAATGAAAATTAGACATTGAAGAAAATATTTAAGTGCATGCCTTATTAATTTTGACTATTTGTAATGACAATACACAGATGTTTTGCTTATGTGAAGTTTTTATAATCAAAACATATTTTTGTAAACATTGAAAACAAACAAATGAGAAACATATTTTTCAACATTTTTGGATTATTTAATTTTTTTGTATTTTTGAAATAAGAAAAATAAAAAACAATTCAAATAAGAGAGAACAAACTGAGAAAATGCATGAGAAAAGTACCAGAAATATTTTAGAAAAAATAACAAAATTTTGGCCAGAGAAGCTAACGCATTGCGTTACCTTCTTAATGCCCAAACAGAAGTCTGTTTTCTTAGGTTTTGGAAAAAATATCTTTGGAATAAAGATTATGCATTGGGTGTAGAAATTTCATAGAATTTGGAGATGTTTAGAAGGCTCATTAAGCATATTTTTGTTTGTATAAAATGGTTTTTATATTTTTATTGGTTTTTCTAATACTTGTGTTTTATAAGGTCATTAAAGCTCAAAATGAAATATATTCAAAACACAAGATAAACATGTTTGATCAAAATAAGAATGCATGAATAATATAATCATAAAGAGTGCATGCAAAACATATGATATAGATATGCCCTAGATTATAATACCCTAATTATATGCCTACAGACTAGCCACGTACTAAGTGACGGATGGGCATGAGGAGATGCACACAACCCGTAGGTTGGGGTGTTAATCCCATATGCACACATTAGAGAACACTCAACCTAGCACTCTTTCCCCCCAGTGCCTCGCAAGGCCCCACTAGAACCCTCCTCAGTTAAGGACAAGGCATACAATCCTACGCCCTCGCTATTGTGAGACACATAATGTGGGTGAATGATCATGGACATCCTAAGCATTTTGTCCTATGGAATCAATTTATAAACTATGGCTTTTATGAGAGATTGATTTCTAATTATATTTGATTTTAAAGTCACATAGTTATTATGAATTTTATCTTTCAATTTTTCTACTTTAAAATTAATTCAATATGGATATATGAGATAACTAGCATGAACAACATTATTTATTAGTTGATAATGCTAGAGTGACGAATTAGAATGCAATGTTATGCCATAAGATTAATTGAGACAATGCTGCATGTATTCAAAAATAGTGATTCAATTTTTAGACATAGAAAGAAGTTATGATTCTATTTGATTTATTCTTATTAATATAAAATTGATTCTATGGCCAACATATAAATAAGATACATGCAAGCCATAAAACATTCATATAATGATCACAAGCCTTATGTTGGAAGCAATATGATCTTTTGTAGTTATGTTTAATGTTTGAATTTAAAAGATCTTTTGATTTTGCATAATTATTATAAATGATCATTAATTTTATCACATAGAAAATTAATTATTCTTAATGATGTAAGTGAAGTATATAAAACAATTCATATTCAATCTATTCAAAATATTAAACAGAAAGATTGTAATGTGAATAAGGAATACAATGAGAAGATATTGTTTGGTTATTTTTGAAAGGTTATATAAATTTTCTCTTTGTTTTTTGAATATTAACAAACCATGTATATATATATAATTTTCTTGATTTTTCAAAATTTATTCCATTTTTGCTTTAACATAACCTTGCATGATATAACTAGCATAGATATTGATTTCTAATTAGAGATGATTATGAAGCAACATGCTTATTATGAATTTTACCTTTCAAATTATCTACTTTTATGTCATGGCAGTATAATGTAACTAGAGTAAAATTCATAATAAGTAGCACAGCAGAAAAAGATTATGATAAGCGTGAGTAATAATATCTCATATATTTAAACAAGGTATTATTCCACTCGTTTAGAAAATAATGAACAAAAGAGTTTGAAAGATACAAGTGAAGGATAGATCTTAAATATAAGCATGATAAAGCACGATAAAAAATACATGATCAACAATATGGAAAAGCAAAACAAAGTACTAAGAATAATATTTTGTAAAGAATATTTTTGTTTTGGTTTAACTCTTCCAACAAGAAGTCTAGATTCTTCACATTTGAGCATTAACTTTGAAAATTTTCCATAACTAATAGGCAAGCATGATTTAACATAATCAAAAAGATAAGACAATGTAACTAATTCGTATTTCAAGTAAAAAAAAATCTTATAGAAATCATGCATTGCAATCTAGAGCTTTTACTTAAGTTTTTAAAGATTCATGTAAATATGCATTAGGATCCAATTCTCATGAGTAGAAGCTTTATGAAAATCAATGATGTGTGCATAAAAGTGTTTTGGTAAGAGTAAACAAGTGAAATAATCAAAACACATGACATTTGTAATGAAATAGTAACACAATTTAATGATTGTAATCTTATAATTACTTTCACACATCAATTCTAGAATAAAATTTCAAAGCACAAGAAAATAATACAACTACCAAGGTGCTTTGCCGACATAATGCTCATTAAGACTTATCAGGGAGCAAAGTATTACTTGGGGGATCACATAAGCAATTTTTTTATAAATTTTTTTAGTGATCCGGTGTATAAAATAGAAGTGATAAAGAAAATGTGTTAGCACAAGACACTTTACAATTCTTTCCAAGGTGCTCACCCTCACAATGCTCATTAAGATTTATCAGGAGGGTGAGTAGTGCTTGGTGGAGTTATCTTTGTCATTTTATTTCATATTTTTAATTTTGGGATAAAGGTCTCCGAATTCACTTATTTTTGCAAACACTAACAATATTGAAATACCACTTCTATCTGTGCAAGAAATTTATTTTTTGAAAGAAAGTGTAGGAAATATAGACACACAAATTAATAAGTTAAAGTTATTACACTACACAATCATGCAAGACTAAGATTATGAACACATGTAGATTAACAAAATAGTGAGTGAATGAATCATTGATTAACATAAAACATTACTCATACAGTCGTACACAATTTTCTATAGAACATTCCATTGAACATAATAAGATTAAGGTCAAGGCATGCCAAGAAAATACAATGCTTATTAAACTTGAAATGAAAATTAGACATTAAAGAAAAATCTATAATTGTATGCCATATCAATTTTGATCATTGGTAATGAAAATACTAAGATGTTTTGATCAAGTGAAGTTTTTATAATCAAATCATATTTTTGTAAATATTGAAAACACACAAATGACAAAAACATATTTTTCAACATTTTTAGATTTTTGGTGTGTATTTTTGAAATAAGATATTTAAGAAACAATTCACATAAATAAACAGAGAATATGCATGAGAAAAATACCAGAAATATTTTAGAAAACAAGAAATGAACATTCAGCCAAAGGAGCTAACACATGGCGTTAACTTCTTAATGTCTAAACAGAACTCTGTTTTCATAGGTTTTTGAATTTTTTTCTTTGGATTACAGTTTATGTATATAGACCTTTGTAGTGTTGAAATTTCAGAGAATTTGAAGATGATTAGAAGGCTATTTAAGCATGTTTTTGGTAGTTTTAAAATGGTTTTTATATTTTATATTTGATTTTGATTTTTTTAGAAATGAAAAATTAACTAAGGTGTAAACATAGATATATAGATGTATATAGTTGAATTGGCAGAAAGAGTTGTTAAATTTAGAGAGATATGCTAACGCTGGGCGTTAAAGATAGCGCTGAACATCAGGGCTTTTAGTCCAACTTTGATAATTGTAATGTAGATAGATTCATATAATATCAGATGTGATGATTCTCGATAAGAATGATAGAGCAGTACAAAAGTTTATTTTGAGGAGAAATAGATTTTGATGGGTTTCAATATTATATATCTAGGACCCCTAATTCTAGTCTAAGCATGTTGAAATGAGCATTGGGGAGAGGTTTTGTAAAGATGTCCGCAAGTTGGGATTCCGTGCCTATGAAGCTAACTCTCATATGTTCTTTCTTAAAGTGATACCTAATGAAGTGATGATGCACATTTATTTGTTTGGACCATGAATGATGAACGAGATTGTTGGTTTGATCAATTGCACTTTTGTTGTCACATTTTAATTCAATATTATTTAGATGCACCCCAAAGTCTTCTAGTGTTTGACTCATCTAAAGGGATTGTGCACAACAACTTCCTAGTGCAACATATTCGGCCTCGGTGGTGGAGAGGGCAACATAATTCTGTTTCCTACTCTACCAAGCAACTAGTGAGGGGCCTAAAAAGTGGCATGTGTCGCTTGTGCTTTTCTGATCTTGTGAGCACCCAGCATAATCGGAGTCGGAATATCAATGTAATATAAATGAATCATTATAATGATACCATAGGCCCATATTAGATGATCTGATCAAATATCTAAACATTTGTTTGACCGCTTTTAAATGAGAATCTTTAGAATTAGCTTGAAATCTAGCACATAAACAAACGACAAACATAATATCCAGTCTTGATGCACTTAAATATAATAACGAACCCATCATTCTTCTATATAGTGTTTGATCAATAGAGATTCTGGCTTCATCTTTTCCTAATTTTAGAGAGGCACTCATAGGAGTTGAGGCTTGTTTTAAATTTTCAAATGCAAATTGTTTTAACATGCCATGAACATATTTAGATTGATTTATAAATATTCCATCATTTCTTTGTTTGATTTGAAAACCTAAAAAATAAGTAAGTTCTACTACCAAGCTCATTTCAAATTCTTTTTGCACACACTTACAACTTCGTTACAAAATTGGTCATTTGTGGCTCCAAAATGATGTCATCTACATAAATTTGTAATATGATTAGATCATTATTAACATGTTTGATAATGAGTGTATTATCGGCACGCCCCATTACATAATCATGTTTTAATAAAAATGAAATTAATCTTTCATACCATGCACGAGGCGCTTGTTTTAAACCATAAAGTGCTTTATCTAGTTTAAAAACATGATTTGGGTATTTTTCATTTATGAAACCGGGGGGTTGTTCAACATAAACTTCTTCCTTGATAATTCCATTTAAGAAGGTACTTTTAACATCCATTTGAAATAGTTTAAATCTTTTGAAACTTGCAAAGGCAAGAAAAATTTGAATGGATTCTAAGCGAGCTACGGGTGCAAAGGTTTCATAAAAATCTACCCCCTCGATTTGTGAATAACCCTGTGCTACTAAGCAAGCTATATTCCTAGTATTAATCCTAGATTCACTCTCTAATTTATTTTTGAAAATCCATTTTAAGCCTATTACCGGATGATTTGATGATCTTTCTACAAGATTCCAAACCGTATTACATTCAAATTGTTGTAATTGTTCATGCATAGATAAATACCAAAATTCATCGTTTAGTGTGGTAGAGATGTTTTTGGGGTCAATTTCAGAAATAAGGCATAAATTAGAGAAGGATTCATGAATGGCAGAGCGTGTCATTACCCCTCTTGATGGTTCTTCAATGGCAAGTTACCTTGGATGATCTTTTGTAAACCTAAGCATGCTTGGAGGCACAAACTCTTCTTGCACCACCTCTATTTCTTTGTCAAATCCAAGTGGTTCAACATCATCATCCTCCAAGGGTGAAGGGGGTTCCTCTTCTTTTCCTGCAATGCTAGAATCTACACAAGGAACAAATTCATCAAACTTTACATGAATAGACTCTTCCACCTTTTTAGATTTTTTATTGTATATCCTATATGCTTTACTAGTTGAAGAGTAGCAAAGAAATATTCCTTCATCAGATTTCTCATCAAATTTTGCTAATGCGTCTTTGGTGTTTAAGATATAACATTGACACCCAAAAAATATGAAAGTAAGATACATTAGGTTTCTTTTTGTAATATAATTCATATGGTGTTAATTTCATGATTGGGCAAAGCATGACTCGAATTATAACATAACAAGATGTATTTACCACTTCGGCCCAAAAAGATTTAGGCAACCCATACTTGGATAACATGGTGCGTGAAAGTTCCTGAAGGGTTCTATTTTTCCTTTCCACCACAGTGTTTTGTTGGGGGGTGCTTGGAGAAGAAAATTCATGTTTAATACCTAGATTATTACAAAAAGTGGTGAAACTATCATATTCAAATTCCCCTCCATGATTCGATCGAATGCATTTAATTTTTTTATTCTAATTAATTTTGAATGCCATTGCATAGTTTAGTAAATTCAGAAAAAGCATCGTATTTGGAGGTAAGAAATAGTGTCTAAGTAAATCTAGAGAAATCATCAAAAAATACAAATGTGTACTTCTTACCACCTAGACTACAAGTGCTAATTGGCCCAAATAGGTCCATGTGAATTAGTTGTAGGGGTCTAGTGGTGGACAATTCATATTTGTTTTTGAAAGATGTTTTAGAGAATTTTTCTTTTTGGCATGGCGGGCATAATGTAGATAGGTTTCCATTAAGCATTGGTAAACCCCTTATTATTTTATTTTTTTGATAATTTTAAGATCAACTTGGTGTTAGTGTGACTATGACGCCTATGCCATAATTCAAGTTTTTCATTTTTCATGATTAGACATTTTAGTGATACATGTGATAGATCATGAAAAGAAATTAAATGGACATTGTGAATTCTTGGTGCAGTGAGTATGATATCATTAGTCTTAGGATCAATAATTTTGCACAAATTTGTAGAAGACTCAAATAAAACATTAAGACCTTTATCACATAGTTGACTAATAGAAATTAAGTTGTGTTTTAAGCCTTCTACATATAAGATATTGGTAAGAGAGGAGTCGTTACCCACTGTACCGGTGTCTAAGATTCTTCCTTTTCCATTGTAACCAAATGTCATCTCTCCTCTTTTCTTCTTTGTGAGGCTAAGGAACTTTGCTTTATCGCCCATCATGTGCTTAGAACATCCTAAGTCCAAGTACAACATGACTTCCTTGTCCTTAGCCTGCCAACACACCTAAAAAGAAGATGTTAGTGAAGATCTGGATACCCATGAGGTTCCTCCCATAATATAGGTGGTGACCTTAGGTACCCAGATTTGTTTTAAAGTGCGATTTCCCTTCTTCCTGCAAGAGTCCGTGGTGTGGCTAAAAACAGACAATTGGCACATGCAACAAAAGGGGTTGAGACCTTTTTTAGAGATTTTTGTTGACCCTTGCTGGAAGACAAGGAGGTAGAAGGGATGACATAATTATGTTTATAAAAAGAATTTCAGTTTCTGGAAACAGAGCTAACGCCGACATTAGGAATTAACGCTGGGCGGTAGCTTCCCGAACCATACCCCAGCCCAAACATTGCAGAACCATGCCACTGGTTGCCTAAAATCTTGTCCAGCGATTCTTGGCCAACCCAGAATTTGTTTATTGCCATATTAAGATCGTTGATTCAGGCTTTTAAGGGGAAGTTTTCACTTACTAAATTTCCACACTTATTTGCGAAATTTTTCTTTTCATTTTCAATTTGAGAAAGAGAGATTTTTAAACTTCTTTCTAAGCCTCCCTTTTCTTTTTTGAGAGATTCGATATTGGAGAGAGCCTTAGAAAGATCGTTTTATAGTTCTTTTGTCCTTGCTAAGTTATGAACATTTTCTTGGCAAGACCCTATCTCTTTTCCCAATGCTTTTATTTCCTTATTTAATTTTTGATTTTGTTTTAAAATAATTTATTTTCAATTTTATGAAGATCAAGATCTTTTAGACTCTTACTAAAAAATTTGCATGTTTTCATGTACTCAATATAAATATCATCATAAGTAGTAGGAGTTACCTCAGTGTCACTTTGGACACTGCAGTCATCATCCGTTGATTCATGGCTTCTCCCCATGAGGCATAGATTTGCCTCATCACTATCACTTGATGTTGACTCATTTGAACTGTCAGATGAAGAGTCATCACACGTTGCAGCATTCAGAACCTTCTTCTTTTCTCTTCCATTATGCTGCTTTTCTTTTTGTTCTTTTAAGTACTTTGAGCATTGACTTCTTATGTGCCTGGTCTTCCTGCAGTGGAAGCACTTGGGAGGAGGTCGCTCATCATCTTCGTCGCTTGATTTCTCCTTCTTCTCTCTTTTGGAAAATGTGCCTTTTCGGAAATACATACGGAAGGTGTTCCTCCTTTCTGGATTCTTCATGAACTTTGTGAAATTTTTCACAAAGAGACTCTGCTCATCGTCTTACTCATCGTCATCCACTTTCCTTAACTTTAGTGCCAAGGCTTTCTTCTTTGGCTCTTTGTTGTATTCTTCATCTTGGATTTTGATTTCTACCTCATGGGTTTTGAGACTCCCAATGAGGCTCTCAATCTGTAGCCGTCTTAGATCATGCGATTTGGAAATAGCCATCACCTTTGGATTGAACTTCGAAGGGATAGATCAAAGGATCTTCCTCACCAAATCACCATTTGAGATGGTTTTTCCATCGAGGCGTTTACAATCTTGGTGAAACGTATGTACCTTGAGTCAACGTCCTCATCTGGATTCATTCAAAATTGTTCAAACTCTGATTCCTGATGGAATAGCTTTGAGTCTTTAACCTGCGAAGTACCCTCATGCGTTATTTCTAGTAAATTCCAAATGTCATAAGCAGTTTCGCAAGCACAAACTCGATTAAATTCAGTCTCATCTAACGCACAAAATTAGGCATTCATTGCTTTAGCATTATTATTATCCCCATCATCCCATCTATCTCTAAGCTTTTCCATAGTTATTTCTCCAACAACATAAGTAGGAGTAGTATACAGTGTTTTAACACTAGCCCAGACGTCTAGATCTAAAATAATTAGAAAGTAATGCATTCTCGTTCTCCAGTAGTTATAGTCAGTTCTAGTGAAAAGTGGAGGTCTACTTATTCCTTGCCCCTCATGGAAAGCAAGATCATGGCGCGCCATTATTCCTGGTTGTTAGACCATATTGGAATAACCTCCTCTGATACAACTTCTTGGATCTTGAGGTGCCCTTAGAGGGGGGGGGGGTGAATAAGGGTTTTAGAAAACTTTAGGATTTTAAGAAAACTTTTGTGATTTTCTAATAAGTAAATTGAAACAAAAGTAAAGGGCGAGAAATAAGAAATGAAATCAATTTTATTTAACATGAAAAGACATGATTATCATTTATAAAATTTGATTACAAAATCTGATTTCTTTGACTCTAGAAATCAAGGCAAATATGAAATACTCTTTTAATTTTCTATACCGACTCTTCTCACTAAGAACCTGTTGGCATTAGCCGATCTTTCCTAGATACGACCTCAAGATGCTCTAGCCTTTCTATGTCCAGAAAGGCTTCGAGCACCCCCTAAATCTACTCCCTAGACCAAGTCACCACAACCACGGTAAATTCACCCTAAGCCGCGCACGGACCTAGTCGCCAACAATCGCCGTGAATTCACTAAACAATTACAATGAAAGTGTTACAACAAAATATAAAAGACAAGTAAAAACTCCCAATAAAGAATTCTGGAGATGGAGAAAACTCACCGAATATCATCGAAGTCAAAGCGTGCGTTCTTCGCATTGGGTGAGCGTTGATCCGATCCTCCTTCAAATTCTTCTCTTGAATTTGTGTGGGCGATGGTGGTCTGGAAAATACGGCCGTCACAATATTTCTGAAGTGTCGGAATAGGGATCCTTGTAATCAATAGTTGAAGGGAACGAATGCCCCCTACTTATTGGACTGGAAGCTAACGTCGGCGTTAAGGCTAACGCCAAGTGTTGACTCAGTATAAAAACAAATTGATGGCACGGATCTTCAAAATAGGAAGGAGATTCTGCATCTTTGGAAACATTCAGTCTAGGCAACCTTAACCCTGATGTTAATTGAAATCATTCCCAAAATGCTCCAGCAATCACGACAGCTTCCCTCCATGCCATATTCGTCGAATGTCAACGACGACGTTAACATTCAACGCCCGACATTAGACCACTTTCATCATTTCAGCTTGTGAGCAAGTTCAAACCAACAATGTAGCATCCTAATATCAATTTTGTTCAAACCTGCATGCTAAAAACACAATGGCAAACAAGATCAAATACAAGTAGGATTTATTATTCTCAAATCAAAGGGACGCAGAAAACCGTGTTCCAACAATAATCATCCCATGTACTTTACCATGCCATTCTTTCACTTGCTGGAAAATAATGCAAAAGAGTTTGAAAGATACAAGTGAAGGTGAGACCTTACAAATAAGCATGATAAAGTATGATAAAAATACGTGATCAATAATGCGGAAAAACAAAACAAAGTTACTAGGATTAATATTTTTGTAAATAATATTTTTTGTTTTGGTCTGATTCTTTCAACAATATGTCTAGACTCTTCACATTTGAGCATTAACTTTGAAAATTTTCCATAACTAATAGGCATGCATGATTTGACATATTCATAAAAATAAGAGCTACAATGTTACTAATTCGTATTTCAAGTATAAAAAACATTGTAGAGATCGTGCATTGCAATCTAGTGCTTTTACTTAAGTTTTAGAGAATCATGTAAATATGCATTAGGATCCAATTCTCATGAGTACAAGCTTTATGAAAAACAATGATGTGTGCATAAAAGTGTTTCGATAAGAGTATACAAGTGAAAAAAATCAAAACACATGACATATGTAATGAACTAATAAAACAATATTATGATTGTAATCTTATAATTACTTTCACACATCAATTCTGGAAGAAAATTTCAAAGCACATAAAAAGATTACAACTACCAAGGTGCTTCGCCCACATAATGCTCATTAAGACTTATCAGGGAGTGAAGTATTGCTTGGGGGATCATATAAGCATTTTTTTATAAATTTATATATTAAGTGATCCGGAGTAAAAATAGAAGTGATAAAGAAAATGTGTTTGCACAAGACACTTTACAATTCTTTCCAAGGTGCTCAACCTCATAATGCTCATTAAGACTAATAGTAGGGTGAGTAGTGTTTGGTGGAGTTATCTTTGTCATTTTATTTCATATTTTTTATTTTGGGACGAAGGTCTTCAAATTCACTTATTTTTGCAAACACTAACAATATTAAAATAACACTTTTATATGTGCAAAAAATATTTTGTTTGAAATATGGTGTAGGTAATATTGACACACAACTTAATAAGTTAAATCTATTAAACTACATAATCATGCAAGACTACGATTATGAGCACATGTAGATTACCAAAATAGTGAGTGAATGAATCATTGATTAACATAAAACATTACTCATACTTAGAGGCATGCTATGCAATCATACATAATTTTTTATAGACCATTTCATTGCAGATAATAAGATTAAGGTCAAGGCATGACAAGATAAAACAATGTTTAGGAAACTTGAAATGAAAATTAGACATTGAGGAAAATATTTAAGTGCATGCCTTATTAATTTTGACTATTTGTAATGACAATACTAAGATGTTTTGCTCATGTGAAGTTTTTATAATCAAAACATATTTTTGTAAACATTGAAAACAAACAAATGAGAAACATATTTTTCAACATTTTTGGATTATTTAATTTTTTTGTATTTTTGAAATAAGAAAAATAAAAAACAATTCAAATAAGAGAGAACAAACAGAGAAAATGCATGAGAAAAGTACCAGAAATATTTTAGAAAAAATAGAACAAAATTTTGGCTAGAGAAGCTAACGCATGGCGTTACCTTCTTAATGCCCAAACAGAAGTCTGTTTTCTTAGGTTTTGGAAAAAAAAATCTTTGGAATAAGGATTATGCATATGGTGTAGAAATTTCATAGAATTTGGAGATGTTTAGAAGGCACATTAGGCATATTTTTGTTGGTATAAAATGGTTTTTATATTTTTATTGGTTTTTCAAATACTTGTGTTTTATAAGATCATTAAAGCTCAAAATGAAAAATATTCAAAACACAAGATAAGCATGTTTGATCAAAATAAGAATGCACGAATAATATAATCATAAAGAGTGCATGCAAAACATATCATATAGATATGCCCTAGATTATAATACCCTAACTATATGCCTACAGACTAGCCACGTACTAAGTGATGGATGCGCATGAGGAGATGCACACAAGCCGTAGGTTGGGGTGTTAATCCCATATGCACACATTAGAGAACACTCAACCTAGCACTCTTTCCCCCCAGTGCCTCGCAAGGCCTCACAAGAACCCTCCTCAGTTAAGGACAAGTCAAAACTTAGAGGTTAGGTCTTCTAATGCATACAATCCTATGCCCTCGCTATTGTGAGACACATAATGTGGGTGAATGATCATGGACATCCTAAGCATTTTGTCTTATGGAATAAATTTATAAACTATGGCTTTTATGGGAGATTGATTTCTAATTATATTTGATTTTAAAGTCACATAGTTATTATGAATTTTATCTTTCAATTTTACTACTTTAAAATTAATTCAATATGGAAATATGAGATAACTAGCATGAATAATATTATTTATTAGTTGATAAAGCTAGAGTGACGAATTAAAATGCAATGTTATGCCATAAGATTAATTGAGACAATGTTGCATGTATTCAAAAATAGTGATTCAATTTTTAGACTTAGAAAAAAGTTATGATTCTATTTGATTTATTCTTATTGATATAAAATTGATTCTTTGGTCAACATATAAACAAGATACATGCAAGCCATAAAACATTCATATAATGATCATAAGCCTTATGTTGGAAGCAATATGATCTTTTGTAGTTATGTTTAATGTTTGAATTTAAAAGATCTTTTGATTTTGCATAATTATTATAAATGATCATTAATTTTATCACATAGAAAATTAATTATTCTTAATAATGTAAGTGAAGTATATAAAACAATTCATATTCAACCTATTTAAAATATTAAACAGAAAGATTGTAAGGTGAATAAGGAATACAATGAGAAGATATCGTTTGGTTATTTTTGAAAGGTTATATAAATTTTCTCTTTGTTTTTTGAATATTAACAAACCATGTATATATATATAATTTTCTTGATTTTTCAAAATTTATTCCATTTTTGCTTTAACATAACCTTGCTTGATATAACTAGCATAGATATTGATTTCTAATTAGAGATGATTATGAAGCAACATGCTAATTATGAATTTTACCTTTCAAATTATCTACTTTTATGTCATGGAAGTATAGTGGAAGGGTACCCAGGAGCCTGTGACGTAAAATCCGTAGACACAAAAATTGCCGAAAAAAGAAAAAAATGAGATAACTTCTAAACGAAGTTGAATTTCAGCAATCTGAGGGGTCAAAATGATCTCAAATGAGCAATACTGGTTTGCGATTGCATAGAGCTTCTCGACCTTGTTCCGAAAAGCTATTGTGGGCGAAAATCTGATAGGTGGTTAAAATAAAGTTATGATCGTTTGAAGTTTAGGTCAAAATCTTGTATATTTTTTTTTTATTTTTTTATTTTTTTATTGAAAAAGTTACCAAAGGCCTATATTTTTTTCCGAAAGTGGAGTAGAATGATAATAGTAGTAAAACACTTTTCAAAAGTTAATAGTTAGAGAAATTGGAATTTTTTAGAAAATTGTGCTACCGCCGACGTTAGAAACTAACGTCAGGCGGTAGCAATAGAGTTAAGTTTATCATTTTAAAACACATGATTATTGAAATTTTTCCAATTATATGTTTTCAAGATTATTATTAGACATTATAAGGGCTATCAAATGATGCAAGGATATTAAATACATACGTAAAAAATTGCACATTTTATACATTTAGCCAAGACACCTAATGTTCCTTTTAAATCCATTTTTGACAATTATTTCATTGATTTTGATAATATATAACAAATTTAGTTTTCAATTAATAATGGTAATATAAGATACTTATAGGATTTAGAAGGATAAAAAGGATAGATAGGTCACTAGAGAAATGATATGACTTATATTCAATTTCATTCAATTTGATTCATTTATGAATTTATGGCTTAATGTGTGAAAGTCATATCACATGTTATACAAAGTGACAATAGCATGTTGGCTCAAGAAAGGACAAAAGAAAAAAAACAAAAATAAAGTTAATTATATCATGAAGTAGAGTAATGATATTCATTTTTTATTTGTTTCTACTTCATGCAATTGTATGATATCTTATGAATAAGAGATTTAGGTATCCAAAGAGGACCAAGAGGGATGGTTCCTTGGGTACCCAAATACATTGGGTTGGCTTATGGCGAGACAAGGATGAGTGGACCCTTTCATTTGACATTAGTGCATCGTTCTTAAGTATGGATCTCCATTCATACCTTGGAAAAACATTTTTTTTTCAAATTTCCAGAGTCATTTACTTGAATATTTGGATAAAAATGACTTTTGAATTTATTATTTAAAGGAAATTTGTTTGCATTTAATTTTATGTTGGGAGAACAATTATAATCTAAATGATAATAATTATAGTGTTTTGGAGTTCCATTTATAAGCTTTTGAAGATTTTTATTTCCTTTGTTTGGCTTATTCAAATTTTGAAAATTCATATTCAACTTGTTTTTGAATTTTGCTTGATATTGTGAATGCGTGTTTTGAGAATTTTTATTTATGGTTTCCTTAAGCGAGTTGATTTTAGTTTCCAATTCATTATTCATAATTTTGAGATTATGTCTAGCTTTATTATAAGCAATTGTGCTATTCTTAAGAGTGGTAACAACATAATCAATATGAGTTTTGTAATTATTTCTCAATTCTTCAAATGTTTCATCCATCTCTTTAATTTCAATTTTATAATTTTTACACATAGCACAATCACTTTTAAAGGAAGAATAAGCATAATCGTTCATTTTGTTCATTTACAAAAATAAGCTCCTTTTCAAGTTCCTTGTAATTTTCTTTTAGTTCATTATATTTGATACAAGGTGAAGCACTTTTAATTAAAGAGGAAGAGCGAGAGTCATCAAGCACATTAATTTTTGTTTCTACATTAGATATAGCATTGAATCTTTTATTTTATAAATGTAGATTCGAATTAGAATTTTTCAATTTCTTAATTTTACGCTTAGTAATTTGTATCAATTGTAACATAGAAATAGAGTTACAAAAGATGGAATTTGATTTCCTTACAGTGCTTTTGGATGAGGCGAGATTTGAACATAATGTTCCTTTGCCATCCTTTTTGCATTCTTCTTCCATAGATGAGTTGTTATTTTCCCTTCCACTTGATATCCATTCCATGGATTTATCAAGAGTATGTTGGATCTTATGGTGCCTTTACATCCCGAGGAGGGGGGGGGGGGGGGGGTGAATAAGGGGTTAACAAATTTGTGAGTAAAACGGAGAGATTTATAGAAAATTGAAACTTTTATTCTACTGGTAACGCTGGCGTTAAGAGTTAACACTAGGTGTTAGCTCTCCAGAAAATTAGGCTTCACAGAATTATGTCAAAGTGATTTTACTTATGAAATCTTAAATGAAATATAATTCCAGAAAATCAGAGATAATGGAAATGAATATTATATTTCAAGGAGAATTACACAGATAAAATTTCAACAACACTTGAAATTAAAGGCGACAAGGTAAAAATCACTTTTTGTTCCTTCACCGGTCTTTCTCCCAAGGACCATTTGGTTATAGCCTATCTTTCCCGAGATTAGGACTCTAGCCACCCCCTAGATCGACCCTTGACCTAGTCGCCATGCACAAGGCGGCAATTTCCCCCTAAACCGAACCCGACCTAGTCGCCACATGCAAGACGACAAATTCACTAATGTTATACGAAAATAATGAAAAGATAAAGGTAAATTCAGAAAAAAAGACTCCCTATATTGATGAGCGCTGAAGGAGATGTTGAAGACCAGCAATGACCATCGTCCGAGTTTAAGCGAGCGTCCTTCTTCAAATTTGACCATTGGAAATCTCCTTCTCACTCTTGTTCCTCAATGGTTGTGTTGGGAGAGCTCTCAAAATTCGGGGATGAAATGCTCTCACAGAAGAATGGAATGAAGGCTTGAAAGTTCAACATTTGAGCAATTAAATCAGCTCTTTAAATAGGCACGGGAGCTAACGCTGGGCGTTAAGAAGTTAACGTCAGCTTTAGAGATCGTGTACAATCATGATTGTGATCATGCAACCGTCGAGATCATGGCAGATCATGGACTCAACGCGAGCGTTATCTCCAACGCTGGCGTTGTCTCTTTGTTCTCGACGATATTTCTTTTCCACATCAAGATCATTGAGACGACATCCCTTCTCGACGATAAGTTAACGCCAGGCATTAAATTCTAATGTGGGGCTTTAACTTATAACGCTGGGTGTTAGCTCTCATTTCAGAGAATCGTCATCAATCAACATCATGTTCATAGGGTTATTTAACTATAGTACCTGCACACTATAAACACAAGCAAGATCAAATACATTGTGTGAAAGATAATGGGTTGTCAATGATCTACACCTAGAGGGAGTGGGTGATTAGGTGTTTCTAATATTCTTTGCTGCTTTAAATTTAATCTATCACATCACAAAAGCAACACAGAAAGTAAACAAGATTTATTATGGTTCCCTACAAGACAATGTGTCTAGAGGTAGTCCATAGTCCCTCCCACCTATCTAGCAGTGTGCTAGACTAGGAAACTTCTCCAAAACATAGATCGTTTCACTATACAATAGATCTTACAACTCAGATCACAAAAGATCCTACCTCAGCCCTTCACAGAGAAAAGCCTACACTCAGGTTATACAAATCTTACAACAACTTTCTCAGACTTTACAAGTCCTACCAAGCACTCAGATCTGTACCAAGATCCTACCAAAACTCAGGCTCACATAGAACCTAACCAATCACAGGCTCTCACAGAACCCTACTGACTCAGATCTGGTAGAAGATCCTACAAGCTCAGGTTAATAAAGAACCCTACAAAGTAATAAAGAAAAGTAGTTGTAGAAGAAAAGACTTCAGGATGAAAGCTTTGAATAGTAGGTCTTCTTCTTCTTGTAAAAATAATCCCATAGATCTTGTGGAGCCCAAAAAGGTTCTGACGTTAGTTTATTATGGGAGGAACCTCATGGGAGGAGCCCAAAATAATTTTTCAAACTTTGACGAAAATAATTTTTCTAATTTTAATGAGAATAATTTTCCGAATTCTAATAATTTTTCTTCTAGCTCCGATGTAGATTCTTCTTGGTGGCAAGGTCACCCGGATAATTTTCGGGGCGATGAAGATAAATCTTCAGATCCGAATTTTTGTTCTTCTTCTTTTGTGCCACAATTTTCTTTCTCTAATTTTGGGGAAATTCCGCAGATCCAAATAGATACTTCCCCCCAAAATTTAGAGGAAATTTTTTTTTCGTCTAGTGTTTTCTCTAATTTTCACGAGAATAATTTTTCGGCTTCTAATAATTTTTCTTCTACCCCCGAAGTAGATTATTCTTGGTGGCAAGGTCACCCGGATAGTTTTCGGGGAGATGAAGATAAATCTTTAGATCCGAATTCTTGTTCTTCTTCTTTTGCGCCGCAATTTTCGTACTCTAATTTTGGGGAATGTCCGCTTTTTCAATTTGATACTCCGCCCCAGAATTTAGATGAGAATTTTCTTCCTTCTAGTGCTTTTTCCTTGTCTTTGGAAAATTTAGTTATGGAGGACCATGTGCTTTCATGTAATCTCATAACTTCTTTTACCAAAGATGAAGAAAAAATCTCTTACCAAGAAATTCTTAATGTTTTGGGCACCCCGAATGAACTAGAAGAAGAACAAGTTTCTTCCCCTACTTCACCCGGATCTTCTTTTCTTTTTCATGAATTTTCGCAAATGTCTTCTATTTTAATTCAACCGGAAATTCATGAAACTTTAGTGTCCGAAAATCTTATTCCGCTTGGTAATGCACTAGATTTTTCGAATGAAAATTTTATTTTAGAAAAGGAACAACCAAAGCTTAATTTTATAATTTCGCAAGCGCCTCCTCCTTGCGATAATTTTTCTGAATCGTTTATTTGTGATTCTTTAGATGCCAATAATTTTCAGGTAGAAGATGAGTCGTTGCTACCCCAAATAATTGATGATCCATATGCATCTCATCTTTATAAATCCAAATCACCTCAAGTATGTATAGGTGATTTGGATTTGCATTTTCAAGATCAAAGACAAACGAAGAATCACATGTTAATCGGAGGAGTAGCCGGGCGACTGACGCCGGCACATTCACCTACACGTGAATTAAGGGAGTTACCTGTCCACTTCTCTTTTAGATTTCCGTTTTCCTAACACTAACCATCTAGCTTAAAGACGGGAAAAAGAAAGCGCTCTTGGGAGGCACCCCTTGCTTATCTTTAATTTAATGTATTTTTTTTTAAAAAAGTTTGTTTTCTTTCAAGTGTTCTTCATACTTAGTTTTAAACATTGGGGACAATGTTTAATTTTAAGTATGGGGGTGTAGCATTGCTTTCTTTATATTTCTACTTTATAGTTGAAATATATATATATATATATATATAAATATTTTTAATCTAATAAAAAAAAAGTTAAAAAATTTCTTGCTGAATTTTTATACTTACTCATTTGCAAAATCCTTAGTAGATTTGCTTTTGTTTAGTGTAGTAGGGAATTTTTTTTACTTCATTAGATTTTGAATTTTGGAATAAAATTATTGACTCATGCAGTGTTCCTAGTTAAACGCACGCGTTTGTAGAATTCTATGTCAAATTAACTACTCAGCATAAAATTAGATTTATGTTTTTCTAACTGCGAAAAAAATAATTCTTGTTTTACTTTTACCTTGAATCCGGTAGAATTTAAGAATAATTCAAGTGAGTATGTAGAAGCTTACTAGAGAAATATTACACATTTTGAACGGAAGGGTGTCCTTTCTCGATGTCTAGAACTTGCCTCTAGCGATTCTCGAAGCATTTACATAGTTTTGTCATAGTTTTTGGAAGTGATTTAGGCCACCTTTTGATCGTTTGTGCCTGTTTGCCCACCTTTCTAAATTTTTCTTTGCTTAAACACTTTGGGCCTTACCTTATTTCCTTTGCTACCTCCACCTTTCATTTTCACCAAAGCCAAAACATCCAGCCCATGATCACACTAAATAATTGAGATTTATTAAAATTCTGCAATGGGTTCAATTGTGAAAATAAGGAAATTACAACTTCTTATTCGGAGCTATTATGAAAAAAAAGGGGATATAAAAAATATATATGAAAAATTATTGGCCAACTGTGAAAAAAAATATAAAAAAAAAAGTATTCATGGCCTCATTTTTGAAAAATATGAGAGTTTTGCTTCATAACAACTTTTATGCGAGGTTTAAATTTTGGATAATTTTGGGTAACTCTCACCTTGGTTTAGTGCGATTCTTAGCCATCATATTCTATCTTTTTGATTTCCAAATCCAAATCATATACCTAAGCCAAGTTTCACTCCTAATGAAAGCTCTTTTGATCTTTAAGCTATAACATTATACTTGTGTAGTGGAGAGAGTGCGACCGGGCAAGCCTATGGCCATCGTCATTGATGGATTTCTTTGGAGGCTATCCCGAAACTCAATTTTTGGTAATATTGATCTTAGAAAACACGCTAACCTCTCCCTGAATAACATTCTAGAATTTGCCGAACTTTCAATTTAAAAGTAAAAGCAATTTGTTAATTCGCATTATTGAAAATTATAAGCTAATCATTATGCTGAATAGATCTTTTAACTAGGATCTCTACACATAGGCGTAAGACTTCGCGTTTTTATTCCTTGAGTTCAAAATTCTTTTCTAGTATTTAAATTTTTCTACTCCTATGAAAAGTTGTTTGCTCGGGACTAGCAAACGAGTAAGTATGGGGGTAATTGATGAGTACTTTTTGTACTCATCTTTTAATATAAGTTTAATATATTTTTAAATATGAAATTATATAGTTTTTATGCTTTTCTTATTAAAATTATTATCTTTTCAATTTTATAAACTAACTTAAGCTTTTTCTGTATAGTTTTTATGCTTTTCTTAATTCGCATTATTGAAAATTATAAGCTAATCATTATGCTGAATAGATCTTTTAACTAGGATCTCTACACATAGGCGTAAGACTTCGCGTTTTTATTCCTTGAGTTCAAAATTCTTTTCTAGTATTTAAATTTTTCTACTCCTATGAAAAGTTGTTTGCTCGGGACTAGCAAACGAGTAAGTATGGGGGTAATTGATGAGTACTTTTTGTACTCATCTTTTAATATAAGTTTAATATATTTTTAAATATGAAATTATATAGTTTTTATGCTTTTCTTATTAAAATTATTATCTTTTCAATTTTATAAACTAACTTAAGCTTTTTCTGTATATTTCTAACTTATCTTTTAGAAATTTGCCCGGAAATGTGTCAAATGCCAAAAGTTTGCTCCACTCCAAAATCAGCCAGCTCAGCAGCTCAAATCAATAGCAACCCCGTGGCCATTTGCGGTTTGGGGAATGGATTTGATTGGGCCTTTTCCTATGGCAAGTGGTCAGCGTCGATATATTATAGTCATGATCGACTATTTCAGCAAGTGGATAGAAGCAAAGGCATTAGCCAAAATTACTACCCAAGTTGTGAAGAATTTCATTTGGGGAGAAGTAGTATGTCGGCATGGAATTCCAATGGCAATCATTACTGATAATGGCTCTCAATTTAATAATTGAACTCTCATTAGTTTCTGCGATCAAATTGGAATCGAGCTACGCTTCGCCTCTGTACATCATCCTAGAAGCAACGGGCAAGTAGAGGCTGCTAACAAGCTCATTATAAATCTTTTGAAGAAAAAAGTAGAAAATCTTAAAGGTAATTGGGCGGAACAGCTACCTTCGGTCTTATGGGCCTTGAGAACAACTCCAAGTTCTGCTACTGGAGAGACTCCTTTCAAATTATCACATGGATCCGAAGCTCTTATTCCAGTAGAGTTCGAGGTAAAAAGTCCGAGAGTATTACTAGCACAACAAAACCAAATTGATTGGATGGAAGAAAATGATGAGGAGTTAAAATGTAGCCTCGACTTGATTGAGGAATTGAGGGATACGGCAACTATTCGACAAGAAGAGGTAAAAAGAAGAATGGCCAGACTATTTGATAAAAACGTAAGAACCAAGGAATTTGTTGCTGGAGACTTGGTCTTGAAGAAAGTAGATGCTGCGGCAAGAGCTGGTTCAGTTGGGAAGCTTAATCCTAACTGGGCAGGGCCATTCATAATAAAGAGGGTGCTCAAAAACGGTGCCTACCACCTCCAAAATCATGAAGGCGAGGAATTGCCTCACTCCTGGAGTGGAGATGATCTCAAACTCTTCTTTTCTTAAAAAGTTCGTATTCATGTTTTCTCACTCCTCTTCTCACCTTTTCTTTCTTTTTTAAGTCATGAAGACATGGCCAAAATGATCATGGCATGAATAGTTAAGTGGCAAGATAAGATATGAGTTAATCGACGGATCCTACTTCTTGCCCCTCGGCTTGATAACTTGACGTGTAATTCTGCCAGGACCACAGATGTCGGGGAGATTTCGAATCTGTGTAGCAGTGGCTCGCCAAGCTCGAGCGGTGAAAGTTTAGGATGCTGGGTCCTAGCTGACATCTGGCACACCTTAGCAAGAAGGGCTGGGTGGCTGGCTCAGCTCTGTCATGCATTAGAAAGGACATTGTTACGGTCTCAATGATCTTCGGGGAAAGCAATGTCGGTATAAGCCTCATCGGCATGACCACACCTGCCCCACTGATCATTTTGTTCTGTAACTCTCGATTATTCATTAAAAGCATGATTGGGGAAGTAAAACCCAACAATCCATCGGGGAAAGCAATGTCGGTATAAGCCTCATCGGCATGACCACACCTGCCCCACTGATCATTTTGTTCTGTAACTCTCGATTATTCATTAAAAGCATGATTGGGGAAGTAAAACCCAACAATCCATCAGGGAAAGCAATGTTGGTATAGCCTAAATCGGCATGACCACACCTGCCCTGGTTATTATTCTCTAGATCGGGCGGTCAAAAGTTTTTAGACCGCCTGTTTCTTTTTCTTTTTCTCACAAGGCTTCGTCTCTTAAACATCAAGATCGAGCGATCAGAAGTTTTTTGAGACCGCATGTTCTATCTTTCTTCAGAAGGTGTTCTATACTTTTTATAAACGGTGGCCTAATCTTCTTCAGGAACTGAATAAAGGTGGTCGCAGACCTGGAAATTCCGAAGGAAGTCAGAATTAATTCAGGTTTTAAGAGATCGCGGACAACTATTGAATAATAGCCTGGGAATTCATCAAGATATTTTCCATCCAAATCAGCCTTCAAAACTGTCAGGAAGTTCATTAAACCTGGACTATTTACAGTTCACGGCGGACTGAGTAAATTGAGATCGTAATAAAAGTATTGAGTTCGAATTGTATTTTAACTAACTCTTGAAGATGCGGTCTGTATGATTTGTGACCGAATGTGTTGATATACAAATCTGGTTTGGTTCATTAAAATTCTTCATTGACGATCTGACTATACTGAGATCGCAGCACTATCCGATACAGGGCTCAGATTCTTTTTTCAAGGGTTTAGGGTTTTCAATAAGGAATTATTATTTTAAAATCTTTTTCAACTATTGATTAGAGATCGAATGTTGAGTTTGTTTTCATAAAAGCGTGACCGCATGCAATATATATTGTGATCGATTCATCCCAATAACACAGCATAAATAATACAGATAGAGATTCATGAACAAAGCAACATTTCTATTCATCTCAGAAACTATTACAGTATTAAAGTGCGGTCTGTGACCGATAATTACATCATGTTTCCTGGAAATAAGAACTATTCCTTTTGTTTTTTCTTGTGGGGAGACCGCTCCTCTGATGAAGAAGTTGACTCTTCTGAAGATTCACTGCCGCTTTCGGGCTCTTTTGATCCGGAATCCGAGGCCGCTGCCGAACTCGTCTCCTCACCTTCAAAGATACTTCCACTAGGGGAAGCATGATCCCGTGTATCCTGACTCCCGCCGATCTCAACAGATTCATCCTCAGAACTCTCTGCGGTCTTCGATTCTTTGGCTTTCCTCTTCTCCTCTGCTTCCTCGATCATTTCTGCGACCTCAGGAAAGAGATTAGCAAAGGTTGCATCCCGGAATTCATCAGTTAGACCGCCTTTTTCTCGAAGAGTAGCAAGGGTCTTGTTTGACGCGTCTCTAACATGAGTATACAAAGACTTGAGGTAGTCAGGGTTGTGGATATCATATGCGGTCTTCTTAAAATTCTGAAGGTCGCGTGTTCGTTCTGTTGGCACCAAAAATGGTACCTCCAAAATTCACACACTAAGGGGGAAAAAAGAGAAGACTGCGAAGTACAGGTTACTAGGACAAAAGAGACTGGACAAAAGGAAAAACGATCACAGGGCTGCGATCACTGAAAAATGAGACCGCTTACACAGGTTGTAAGCCGGAGCCTCGGAGCCAAAAGTCCTTTTTCTGGTACCCCTACCCCTCTATTTATAGACGAAGGAGCTGCCCAGACGGGCAGAACTGAAAACTACGGGCTGCCCGGGATACAAGGGCAAAATAGTAAAAAACAAAGGAAAACACTCTGATCGTCCATCTCTGACGATCTCGCTTTGCTTCGGATGCTTGGAACTTAGAAGAATCTGGCAGCAAGCAGCTTAAGACCTGGAGCGATCACCAAAGTAGAGACCGCATGAGACCACAATTTTGCCTTGCAAGGAAGAGGTCGCGGATTTTCCGGTCAAACATGGATCAATGAACCTTTCCTTAGAGTCTTCTCTAGACCTTCACAACACAACAACAGTGAAGTCTTCTTCTTTTGTTGATTATTTTCTCTCTTCTGGAAGTTTGTGTGAGAATAAACTTGAGAGAGAATACTGAGCAAAAATGTGTGTTGTACATAAAAATGTCTCCTTTTATATTGCTCTGTAATTTTGCATAAACGTCCTTGTTGATTATTTCATAATCAATTTTCCTGTTTGAAACGTCTTACATAATTTGCAATATTTTGTCAATAATTACTAGCCGTTCTTAGAACTTGCAGAATATAGAAATAATAAATTTCTTCATTAAATACTGTGCAACAACTATATTCTGTAGAGAATAAGTCATTTATTGCTCCTTGATTTGAGCACAAAATAGACGGCGTGTATATCCCTGAATCTCAATTTCCAAGAATGTCTACTCAATAAATGCTGCTCTGCAATTGTCAAGGCGATAACATTCTTTCAATACGATATCATCTTGATTAGTGTAAATGATAGATATACTTCATGACGTTATCGTCGACATGCTTCCTTCTTCACGACTCTACTTGATATCTCAATGATATTACTTCTTCTAGGTGATATCATCGAGATGTATCTTCTGATAAGACTTAGACTTATTCATCAGGCTGACAGTCTTTCTTCAAGACGATATCGTCTTGATCCTCTAGGCGATATGAAGTCTTACAATCGATGTTTGTCCACACAAACCTTTCTTCATGACTTAATGAGTTATGTATTTTAATCTTCAAGATTGTACCTCTTCTTCATGACAATATCATCGAGACATCTTAGTTTTATCCTTGATAAGCTTTCTTCAACCTACATGACTATATATCTTCTTCAA
The DNA here is from genome assembly GCA_033032865.1 of Dactylorhiza incarnata. Taxonomy (NCBI): domain Eukaryota; kingdom Viridiplantae; phylum Streptophyta; class Magnoliopsida; order Asparagales; family Orchidaceae; genus Dactylorhiza; species Dactylorhiza incarnata. The sequence continues at coordinate 21,703,057 of JAWHQI010000003.1, forward strand.
GACGATGTCGTCGAGTCATCTAAACTTAGTCTTTCTCACTATAAGCTTTCTTCAATCTTCAAGACTATATGCTTTCTTCAAAATAATATCGTCGAGATATCTGAACTTAGCCTTATCAACGATAAGCTTTCTACAAGATGATATCGTCGAAACTGATTCGACGATATGATACCTTTCTCAACGATTCTTCTGCTAAGTCTCGAGACGATATTTTACTTAGTTAATTTTCATTACTTTTATCGTCTATATACTAGTGATGTAGCTTTGATGCTTTTCAACGATATGTATGTTATCTCAACGATATATGCAGTCCTTGATGATTTTGGACTTAGAAAATTACTTGACATATGGTTTATCTTTTGCAGTCATGAATAAACTATACCGTCAAATACATAGTGCATTTATCATTGATCTGAGCACTTATTCAAATCAGGAACATTGCTGGGTACAGTTCTCAACATCTCCCCTTATTTGAAGAAGTCATAACTCACTTCAATGATAAATGTCAAAGGATAAATAAAATCATAATTTGAAGACATTCAGAAAGTATTATATGATTCATCTGAAATAGAGAATGTTTTAAAAAAAATATCAGTCATTTGCCCAAGTCATTGTTAGATAAAACATTCTATGGTATTCATGTCCTGCTGCTGCTTCCTTTTCCTTTTCTCCCCTGCCTTTCATAGAAGCTGATTAGTTTTGGAGTCTTCTTTGGAGAAGGAGGAGGGCCATGAGGAAATGCCAGTTTATGATTTCTCCACTTGAGTTAAGTGCAGATTCCAGTCAGCAGAATAGTAGACTCTTTGTAACCCATCCTGAGGGTATCCAAACTCCATCCAGGCTTCTGAGATCAGGGTACTAGAGTTAGGAATCCACTTGCATGACTGTGGATCCTGCTCAATTTCCCTAAGCCTGTTCTGCATGTACCTCTTACTCTGAACCCTTTTCCTTTTTCTGGAGCTGGCAGATTCTCCAACTTCTATGCCATAAATCTATGATGTAGTGCTCTCAGATGGCTCTGCTAACTCAAAGGTTGAGGGAAACTTATGTAAAGCTTGTTTAACATGATTGACAGTCCACATGGCTTGATTTGAGCCAGCATTTATCATTGCCTTCTCCCCCTTTAGGACTTCTTCATCTATGAGATCATCAAGAGCTACTTATACTAAATTTATCCTCTAATGTAGATGTTGTTCAACCTCATCCAAGTTATTTCTTACCTCTAGTAGATGTTCATCTAAGCTCTGAGTATTTTCATTTACTCTGTCTAGAATTTGATCTCAGTCTTGATTCATAAACCCTGCTATTTGTCGAAGTGCTTGCTCAGTATTTCTTATCATAATGCCTTGATTTTGGATGAGCTAATGGGAATGATGTCCAACCTTGTTGATCTTTACACCAACATATTCCATGGATAGATCTGTTAAATGAAAGAAATGAGTTTGTTGAGTGTTGAGATGATATGTACCATCCTTCACCGTTTGCAGCTCAGCCTTCATTTCTTGTCTTAGGTCAACTACAGTCTATAGAATTAACCTTTATATCTTTTCCCTTTGAATATTCTGAAATGATATGATACCGTGGAACAGGGATCCTGAGTGATCAGTATATGGTCCAGCTGCATGCACTTCAGGAGTTGCATTTTCTTCTGGAGAACCTTCAGGAACACTATCTTGAGACAGAAAATCAGGAGAGTTTGCCTGCATCTGCTCATCTTTTTCCACTAGCACTTGTTTGCCTTTTGTTAGAACTAGGTCAAGCCCAATTTGGGGATACAAACTTTCATCCTTATCTGGCACATTTTCTTCAGTTTCCTTTTCTAAAGCATCCTTCTCTTGGACTGCTTTCTCAACAGCAGATCCTTCAGCTAGATTCTCCAGGGTAGAGCACCCCAAATGGGTCTCCCCCTTAACTATCTCAGTGTCTTGGGCTGAGCTTTCAACCAGGAACCCCCCCCCCCCCCCCCCCCCCTCAACTGAATCACTTCCTAGAATGGGACTTCTTCTTTCTTCAGGAACCTCTTTGTTAGCAGGTTCACTCATGTACTCTGGGATCATCTGATTTGGAGCTACATCCCCCTCTGTCAAAGTAGGGTTTGGTATAGATGGGACTCCTTCTTCCTCAGAAACCTTGGATAGGTTTGGCTCTGGAATTGATGATTCTCCTCCACTTTGAGAACTTATAGAGGACCCTTCCTCCTGTGACTCATCAACTATCACAGTTTTCTTTTTCTTTCCATTTGTAGTAGTTTGGGCATCCTTAGGAGTTTTTGAGATAACTCTCTCCCATCTGTCCAGCATTTTTGAGTCCAATCTCTTTTAATAGTGCAGAGGTACTCCCATGTTTCTCTTCATTACATCCCCAAGGGTATTCAGAAGTAAGATGTATATGATTCTTCCAAATGATGTGGTCTTCAGGGTGTTCTTGGTCCTCTGGAATATGAACTTTTTCCAGTCTGTCTTCTTTGAAACAATGATCCTGCACATTGTCTCAAACATTTCCTTTGAAATCCTGTCATGGGAACCACGCTTGCACATCAGTACTTTCCCTACAATGTAAGGAGATTTCCCTTCTAGGTGAATTCCGCCTTATTAATAGACCCATAGGTCTTACCACTGTGCTCACACCAGGCATATCCAGCAAAAAGGTCTTCAGCTGTCAAATCTTCCTCTTCAACCTCTTTCTCCAATCTTGGAATCCTTAAAGCTTTTCCGAAGCTCTTGGCAGATATTTTGATCTTCTTCCCGACCGCTATAGACATTAAAATGGCCCCAGAACTATTGATTCTCGCTCCATCAAAGAATTCATGGAGCTCCCAGTTCATGAGAGCGCATGGTTCGCATAGCAGATACTCCAGCCCTACCGATTCTACTAATATGATTACTGACCTGATTTATGCAGAGCAAGAGATGATTCCTCCCCTTATGAGCTCACATCTGGAGATGATTGATGATTCTTCCTTCTTGGGAGCCATTGAAGCAGAACACCGAGAACGAGTGTTTATCGGAGACGGAACAGATGTTTGTCGTGAAAATGACTTAGGGAAAATGAAATTGTAATTTTATTTGACCTAAGCAATCACTCTATTTATATTATAGGTCGATGAAGAGGCGCGTACCTTTTTATCTTGGTTAATAGATTAAAAATCCATCAGGCGGCTCTGATTAAAGATCCAATATTGCAATAAGTATCTGCGTTGTACTTCGACGATGTGTATTTTTGTCGTCTATAGTGTCGTCGAAACTACTTCAACCTAGTCATCAGAATCACTTTGGCTTTGGCCTCGAGACTCCACCACTATCGTTGAGATGCAGGTTTTGTCGTCGAGACTATTTTTTTTGTATCACTGAGAATTTATCTATGTCGTTAAAATACTCACCTGATATTTGTCCAACTTGAGAAGGTTGTCAGCACTTATTTGAAGGATTCTTTGAGATAGTGCTACTTAGATCTTTTCCTTCACATTTCTTATATAGAAATACCAGTTTGATATTTTCTTGAGAAAGGGTTCCAATTTTCAAGGTTTGGATTCTTCTTTACTTCATTCTCTTCAATTTTTGGCTTCGTGTTCTTCAGTGGCAACATGATGTCTTTTGCTTTTTCTGACTTGCCTACTTCTCAAGCATGGTGATGCGAGAGTAAGGACTATGATGGTTGGAACATGGTGCTCGTCTTCTATCATTGATCTGAGGTCTCCAATGTGAGTGGAGCATTGGACTCCCCTCCATTGTTGCAGGAATTTGAGAGGGTTGCTCAAATTCTTATTCATCTCATTTTGAAGAGCTGGATCATTTTCCATCATAGTTGTATTTTCTATTAGAAGCTCCCCCTCAATATATGCAAGAGAGGGTTGAACTTCTGGTGGAAGGTGTGCTGGGATTTGAGTAGCATCAGTTTGTTTGAAACCCCAAGTATCCATGTTGGTCAATTCTCTCTGGATTGAGTTTTCTTGAATACTTATTACTCCAGCCTTGTTCCTGGAGCCATTATTGTCCAAATACCAAGAGGGTTGGCATAGGGACATACCTGCAAAAGGGATTACTTATGCTTTATCACGCAATTGGATTTGGGTCCTAGCTTCTGTTAGGCGAAAACCTAACATATTACACCTCTGAGTGGTCTGCACTCTTCTTGCATTAGGAAGTATTGGATAGAACCAGCAGGCCAAGGCAAAATGACCAATCTTTCCACAGTACCAGCACACATACATGTTGTATCTTCTCATATGCCTCGCCATCTGGAAATGTTGGTGGGCAGGAGTGAAGATAGCTGATCTAACAGGCCTTGGATGAACCTCATAATGGTGAGTGTGCAATTGAGCTGGTCTCTCCACCTTTTGATTCACCATTTTGGGAACAGGCTTGGCTGCCTTTTCCTTACTTTTAACTGTTGTTGCTACAAATCCATGGACATGAGAACATGTAATCTTCACGTAGGTCTTTTCAAGGGGTGTTTTAGAAACACATGGCCCAAAAATTGCTCTCCTATGTGTGTTGGAGGGTTTACTGCTTCTTGTAGAGCAAGACTTGGTCATATGACCATGTTAAGATTCCTGTTCATAGAAATTTGATGCCAGTAGCTTGTCTTTGAAAGAAGGTTGGGCTTCAGATGCCTTGCCCTTGACTGTTTCCTTACCAAATCCTACACCACCTTTGAATGGTGCAAAGAATTGATCAATGATGGGAAGGACAGTCTTGGGCATTGAGAAGCTGACAATAATTTTCTACTCAGCCAATAACATTTCCTCAAGGTCCTGGATGACCTTGTTCTTCTTACCCAAATAAAAAATTTTAAGCAATGTGACATCCTTGAGTTTGTCCATTTCTTTGGTCATAGTAGTTAGCTTTTCAGCTGTCTCTTGGAGCTCAGATTGGGCAGATTTCAGGGATGCTAACTCCTTAGATTGAGCTCTAAGAAGTTTCTTGCCTCTTTTCAAGGAAATCCATAAGGCCTCATTATGCTGCACTAGCTCAGATTCAACCTTATTTGCGGATATTGATGGTATACTATTGCAAGCAGATCCAGACTCACTCTCATGCACATAATCTGTCACTTATACAGACTCAGAGATAGATAAGGGGGCTCTAATAAGTACCATCCCAGGAGAAGTGTTGTCATCTTGGATTTCATCAGTTATAGCCATGAAGCCAATGAGATCTTCCTCCTTGGCTTCTGACAAATCTGAATAAGAATCACTAAGTGTTATAATTTTCTTAGAAATGAATCCTTTCTTAGATTCCTTTTTGTCCCTTGGAATTCTTCTATCATCACTCTTATTGGGTTCTTTCTTCTTAGAGGGGTAGTCAACAATCATGTGACCTGCCTTCTTGTAGTGACAACATACTAAGTAAGCCAAATCAAATCCATTGAGGTTAGAGTTATACCTTTCCTCCTTTGAAGATTTGGCCTTGTCATGTTGACTAGATCTTCTGGAGTTTGAGGAGGATGTCATATGGCTGTCTCTTCTTCTTCTAGGCATCTTTCTTTTGAGCTGCTTGGTGAGGAGTACTGGTTCTTTAAAAATGTCATCAGATTTTGATGTGCTTGCATCAGAAGCTTCAGTGTTTTCAGATATTTTCTGAATTGTAGAGATCTTATTCTTGGTACTCCTCATGCTTTCACACTTAAGAATCTTGGCCCTTTCTCTGGTGTTCCCCTTTGAGTTTTCTTCTTCAGTTCCCTCCATGTAGATCTCCAAGGAGTCCCACATTTCTATTGCTATTTTGCAATGACTTCAGCTTTGAGAAGTATAATCATCAATTGCATTTTCAAGTATGTGTTTTGCTCTCATATCCATAGTTATCAGATCTACATCTTCAGGGGTAAACTGTGACACAGTTTTTGGTACTGAAGGAGGTGTTGGAGTCATTGAATAAGTCATGGGAACATATAATCCCTCTTAAACAACCATGAATATTCTGGGATCTGATGCTTCCACGAACAACTTAACTCTTTGCTTCCATATGGCAAAGTTCACTTCGGTGCAGATGGGCAGCCTCATTGATCTCATCTCTTGATGATGTTCACAGGCCATTGAAATATCGCAACCGAATCAAAAACTTGTAGATCTTTTTCTAAGTTGTTAAGCCTTTGAACTCAACCTAGCTCTGATACAAATTGAACGTGAGGTTGGATCTTAAATTAACTCTAGAGGGGGGGGGGGGGGGGGGGTGAATAGAGTATTAAAACTTTTCCCTTAGTTTTATTTGCGGAATTGAAAATACTAATATATATGTGTAGAGAGTGTTTTTATAAAAACTAAATAACAACAAATAAATAAATCAGCACAACAACAAAACACAGAAATTCACAGCACAGAAGACACAAGGAATTTTATAGTAGTTCCCCAATAACCTGGGTACATCTACTCTTCTACCACACTTGGTAGGATCCACTAGGAGGTTTGATCAGGTGCCCTCGCACCAAGGTGATTTTGTTCAGGTGTCCACACACCACAGAGCTTTTGATCAGGTGCTCAAAACCAATAGGATTTTTTGATCAGGTGTCTTGCCACCAAGGAGGTCAACTTTTGAAGGGAGTCTTAACCCTGTACAAGATGGGATAGAGAGGGGTTTAGATGTTCTTCTCTGTCAAGATGTTAAGAGAAGACTCTAGTGGATGTTGATGTAGAAAAGAACTCCTCTGTCTGATATGGGATGTTTGACAGTTGATTTTGCTGGAGCTTTTCTTTGAAAGAAATAATCTTCCTGTAGCTGAGAAATCAGAGAAACAAGACTGCTTCTCAGATTGTTTGTTGCTCTTTGGAGATTTGTGCTTGCAGCTGATGACTACGAGATAAAAGCAAAAGTTCTCAGAAAATGAATGCTGCTTTGAGGAAGAAGAAGATCTGTATAAGCTTTTTATGTTCTTCTTTCTTCCTGTAGCTTTTCTCCTTTCTTTTGATCTGATTCTTTGCAGCAAAATGACTGAGAGGAGGTGTTGAAGATGTTCTCAGAAAATTGCTGCTGCTCGAGGATGAAGAAGATGAAGTTCTGTTCTCTGAAAAATAATACTGAGGAGGAAGAAGACTGATTTGAATTTCTTTTTATTCCTGTATATTTCTTTCTTCCTCTTTTTGTCATTCTTTGTACAACAAATATGTAATGTATTCTATATTTGATCTGTCGTGTAAAAACAGCTGTAAAATTATTCTGTAATATCTTCTTCCTTCTTTCTTTTGAAATCACTGACAGAAATTAAATGCAAATTCCTTATATTAAGGAATATATTATTCTGAAGGCATATTTCTGGGAACTGCAAATGTCACGCCGTATTCTCTTTCCTTTTCCATGAATATGTCATTTTTCGAGGGAATGTCAACGACTATAACTTAAATAATAAAGGAAATATATTTTCCTTACTTGATCTGATGGAAAGAGCCATTGCTGTCGTCGATCTGAGTTCAGAGAATGAATAAATATAATATTCTGAAATAAATCTGAACTTAAATAATAATTCTTCGATCTGAATAAAATTCATCGAACGCAGATTCGTCGAACTTAATATTTTCGTCGAACACAACATTTACTTCGTCGTCCTCAAAGGAATCTTGCTGGAATAAGTAATTTTGTTGATCTGTGAGAACTTTCGTCGATCTGAAGGTGTTCATCGAATGCAGAATTGAGTTCGTCGAACAGAAGGATTTGTCGACCGCTGAGCCTTGATAAATTCGTCGACCGTTAAGCTTGAGCAAGAGCGTCGAGCGCTGAGCTTGAGCAAAAGCGTCGAGCGCTGAGCTGGGATCTGTATGTCAACCGCATGAACCGCTGCGACGGGATCGTCGACCGCTGAGAACAAGTCTGTTCATCGAACGCAGAGAGCTTGCCGATCGTCGAACGCAGATAGCCATTCATCGAACGCAGATAGTCGTTCGTCGAACGCAAATAGCCATTCGTCGAACGCAGAATCCGAATGAATTCTTTAGTTCTAACAGCCAAAACTATTGACCCATAAACTATACATTGGGGTCAACTTTGTCCTTAGTCAACATAGAGTGATCCTAGCCCAAATCAGAAATTGGGTTGTTCCAACAATCTCCCCCTATTTGGGTTAGGACACTATTTGACAAAAATTGTAAAATAAACAAAACTAATACAGCAAAAACAACAGAGCATGTATATATCTGATTTATTTTAAATATCTTATCAGATATAAAATGAATAGTACTCTGAGTTTTGAAATTACATTTCAATAAAAAACAGAAATGAAAATACAATTAGAACCTTTGATTTTTCTGAATTCTGCCTTCTGAATTCTGAAATTCTGATTTTATCTAATTTTGTATTGTTCTAAATTCTGATCTGAACTGAACTGTATCTGCTACTTCTTTTAAATTCAAAACCATGTTCTGAATCTGCATACAACTATATTCTATATTCTAAATCTGCAATCTGCTTTCTAATTCAGAACAACTTTATAATTTTGATTAGTTGTGCTTGAAGCAATAACTGATACTGAATTTGTTATAACAAAATTCTTCTTCTGAGCTGTATCTGCATCTGAACTTCTGAATTTTTCTGAAACAGCAAACTGCTGTGAGCTTTATCAAACTTCTTCATACAGCAACTCCCCCTGAGAGTGTCTCCCCCTGAATTCTAGAGGTTCTTCAACTTTATCCCTTGCTTAGTTCATAGAACAACTCCACTTGAGCAAAACACTGCATCAAATGGAGCTTGTTCATACAAACTTCTCCCCCTGCCTAGTTTCAGGAAAGGCCTGAAGCTAGCCCCTTGAAGAAGGGACATTTGATGGAGGTAGGGATGAATGCAAGATTGTTGTTGTTATTGTTCCTGCACAATAAAATAGAGATCAAGTGCAAAGGGAACTAGAAAGAGAAACAATTCTGTAGGCATTTATATATAATAAAATATTTGATAAATGATAACAGGCTGAAATAAAAACAATCTTCAATTCAATCAAGAGATGGGCAAGTAGAAAACTTAATTTTTTAACAGATTGAATCTCCATATATCATACCTAGCTGATTTATAAAGAAGATATATTTCTTTTCATCCAAGGGATTGGTGAAAATGTCAGCTCTTTGCAAATTAGTAGAGATGAACTGTAGGCAGATTTTGTTTTTATCCACATTATCCCTAAGGAAGTGGTGCCTAATCTCTATGTGTTTAGTCCTACTATGGAGAACTGGATTTTGTGCTATAGATATTGCACTAGTATTGTCACAAAATAAAATTGAATTATTTAAGTTGACACCAAAATCTAGGAGATGATTTTGTATCCACAATATCTGTGAGCAGCAACTGCCTACAGCTATGTATTCAGCTTCAGCTGTTGAAGTAGACACAGATTTTTGTATCTTACAAAACCAAGACACAAGCCTATCACCAAGAAACTGGCAAGTTCTTGATGTGCTTTTCCTGTCTACTCTTCATCCAGCATAATCTGAATCTGAGAATTCAGTTAATTCAAATTCAGATGTTGTTGGATACCAAAGTACTAGATTAGGTCAACCCTTTATATATCTCAAAATTCTTTTTAGTAAAATTAGATGAGATTCTTTGGGGTTAACTTGGAATCTAGCACAAATACATGTAGCAAACATTATATCAGACCTACTAGCTGTTAAATAAAGTAAAGAGCCAATAATTGCTCTATATACCTTCTGATCAACAGGTTTCCCTGATTCATCAGCACCAACAACAACATTTGAGAGCATGGGTGTTTTCATGGTGGAAGAATCGGACATACCAAATCTTTTCAATAATTCCTTAGCATACTTAGATTGGGATATGAAGATTCCATTTGGTGTTTGCTTCACTTGAAGACCAAGGAAGTATGATAGTTCACCCATACTACTCATTTCAAATTTAGATTGCATTAGATTAGAAAATCTTTTGCATAAGTTTGAATCAGTAGAGCCAAATATGATATCGTCTACATATATTTGAACTAGCAATGTTTGATTTTTATGTATCCTGAAAAATAAAGTTTTGTCTACTATGCCTCTATAGAATTTATTCTCTAAAAGAAAACTAGCTAAAGTCTCATACCATGCTCTAGGAGCTTGTTTGAGGCCATAGATAGCTTTCTTAAACTTAAATACAAAAGAAGAGTGAGATGGAGAGATGAAACCTGGTGGTTGTTCCACATAGACTTCTTCTTTGATTTCTCCATTCAGAAATGCACTCTTTACATCCATTTGATAAACCTTGAATTTATTGTATGCAACAAATGCAAGGAAAATTCTGATTGCTTCTCACCTGCAACTGGTGTAAAAGTTTGATCATTGTTTATTCCTTCTTCTTGTGAGTATCCTTGAGCTACCAGTCTAGCTTTGTTTCTCAGAATGTTTCCATCTGCATCTAGCTTATTCCTGTAGACCCATTTGGTGCCAATCACTGGATGGTCTTTTGGTCTAGGAACCAAATCCCAAACTTTGTTTGTCTCAAATTGATTGAGCTCCTATTACATAGCAATGATCAAGTTGGCATCTTGTTCTGCATCTTGTAGGGATTGAGGTTCAATCTGAGAGAGAAAACAAGTGTGCATCATATTCTGATTTACTTGATGCCTTGTTTGCACACCTGCTGAAATATCACCAATTATTTGAGATATTGGGTGATCTCTAACTGTGATGTGATCAACAGTTGGAGTGGGTTCAGCAATAATTTCCACTTGGGGAATTTGTTCTGCTGTTGGAGTATGTTCTGTTGTTATCTGATTTAAATTGTCAGCAAAATCTGGGTGATTTTCCTCTTCACTTTCTTCAGCATTCTGCAGTACAGGATCCAGAAATCCTTCTTTATGTAGAGCTAATTGATCTAGCTACTCACATAGTGTAGGTACCTATAGATTTTCTATGGTAGAAGAATTCTTCCCCTTGTAAACATATTAGTTTCATCAAAGGAAACATGCATAGATTCTTCTATTTTAAGAGAAGATTTATTATAAATCCTATAAGCCATGCTGATTAAAGAATAGCCTAAGAAAATTCCTTCTTCAGATTTTGGTTCAAATTTCCTAAGGTATTTCTTATCATTATTATGAACAAAGCATCTACAGCCAAATGCTCTAAAATAGTTAACTTTAGGTTTCTTCCCTTTAAGTAATTCATAAGGAGTCTTACCCTTAAGTTTGTGTATCAAACTTCTATTCAATACATAGTTTGTTGTACTAACAGCCTCTTCCCAAAAAGATAGGGGCAAATTAGCATCTGCAAGCAATGTTCTTGCTGATTCAATTAGAGTTCTATTTTTCCTTTCAACTACCCCATTTTGTTGAGGAGTTCTAGGAGCTGAGAAGCAATGCTTGATACCTTCCTTCTCACAAAATTCTTGCATAAGAAGAGACTCAAACTCAGTGTCATGATCACTTCTGATCAATGCAACTTCAATAGAGTACTCAATCTTTATGCTCTTAAGAAAGTCTGTAAGAACTTTAAAGTTATCTAACTTTTCTCTCAAAACAACACCCAAGTGAATCTTAAGAAGTCATCTACAATAACTAGAGTGTAAGACTTCCCCCCTAAACTCATTGTTGCTATAGGTCCGAAAAGGTCCAGATGTAGCAAATATAAGATTTTAGGTGAATCACTTTTAGATAATGATTAAAAACTATTCTTAGTTTGCTTGCCTAGTTGACATGCCCTACAAAGACCTTCTTTCTTATATGAACCTAAAGGTAAACCTCTAACAAGATTTTCCTTGGATAATTTAGCAATGGTCCTAATGTTTACATGTCCTAATCTTTTATGCCAAAGTTCACTAGGTTTGCTTAATTCATTAAATAAACAAATTTCTGATGTAGATGAATTGAAATTTACTAGATATATATTACCCTGCCTAATACCTGATAAAACAATAACATTATCAGCAGATTTAATAAAGCATTTCAATTTATTAAAGGTTACCTGATACCCTTCATCACATAATTGGCTTTGGCCGATGAGTTTGTGCTTCAGTCCCTTGACATAAGCTACCTCTTTGAAGGTGACTTCTCCAACCTTGACTTGTCCATAGCCTTTGGTCTGTCCACATTTGGAGTCTCCAAATATAACTTTTGGTCCAAGCTTTGCCTTGTAGTTGTTCAGGTTGGCCTTGTTCCCTATCATATGTTTTGAACAGCCACTGTCCAAATAACATTTTTCATTTATTCTTGGACAGTTGTGTACCTGCAAAAACAAGAAAACAATCTATTTGTTCTTGACCCATATTACCTTGGGTCTTTTTGTATTTCTACAAAAATCTGAAATAAAAGACATTTCAGGTTGGTCCTTGTAACCTTGTGGATGATATCTCCTTGGAGGTATTATCCATTCAGTGAAAGGATTGATAGAATGTGAAGAATGAGAATTGTTCAGATTTACTGTATAGTTTCTATTCGTTGAACTGGGCTGAGTTCGTCGAGCCCCATTCATAAAATGACTATATTGAAAATTTGCCTTCAGAGTTCGTCGAGCTCCGTTCGACGAAGTGGTTACATTTTGTCGAGCTCCGTTCGACGAATTCTGCTGAATTTTGCTATTCTCGACAGTCTTACTTGAAATGTTTTTATTTATTCCTACAACCTCTTTGCTTTTAGTAGAGATGAATTTTATAGGTGTAGATAATATGTTTTTCTTAATCAAATGTGGCTCACTTGATGAAGCACCCAAGCCTAGTTTGCTATTAAGTCTATCATTTACTGTTCTTGTGATGTCCATCAGTTTGATGCTTGTCCCATTCAGGGATTCTTCAAATTCCTTAGCCTCAGAAAGTTTATTCTCAATGAGAATAATTTGTTCTCTAGAGGCATCCAAATCTTTCTTAAGATTTACATTTTCTTCACTTATATTTTTCATTTCAGCTAGCTTACTTCTGAGTGAGATTATTTCTTTCTCAGATTTTAGTAAGTCTAAGCAAAGAACCTTGAATTCAGCTTTGAATTAAACTGAAGTAAAGTCAAAGTTAGATATTACCTGATCTACATCAATTTCTGCTTCTGCTTCTGATTCTTCTTCATCAGAATTGTTGGCTGAGGCATTGATTGCCATCATGCAGAAGTTCTTCTCTTCTTCATTATCTTCATCATCACTGGATGAAGAAGCATCTACTGACTCACTACTTGAGTCATAAATTGCCATCAGGCACTGATCATTCTCCTTTGATTCTTCTTCATTATCTAAAGAACTGGATGACTGATCTGATTCAGTGTCACTCCAGGTTTCTGCTATAAATCCTCTTCCCTTCTTTTGGTGCTTGTGGGAAGAAGACTTGTTGGAGTGTCTTCTTTCCTCTTTTTCAGTTCTCCTCTCCTTCTTCTGATTTTCTGGACAATCTGGCAGAATATGTCCAGGTTTCCTGCAGCTATAACAAACAATATCTTTAGAATTTGACTTGTCATACCTTGGCTTTTCCCTTGATCTGGAGTCCTTCTTTCTGAAATCCTTCTTGGCCATCTTGTAGAACCTTTTGGATAGAAGGTTCATGAACTCCTCATCTCTTTGAGCTTTTTCTTCTTCATCAGCTGCTTTGAAAGCAATATTCTTTTCTCTCTTTATTGCTGGAGATGAAGTAGATGATTCAGCTTCCCTGGATTTGATGAGCTGGTCATAGGATTTGAGCTTGCCCAACAATGTTTCAGTGGTAATCTCATTGAGGCTTCTAGCTTCCTTGATTGGCCAGATTCTAGAATCCCATGTGCTGGGAAGCACATTAAGATCTTGTCATTGACCTCAGTAATAGAGATCACATTATCCAAGGTCTTCAGCTCATTTATTATGAGGCTGAGCCAATTGTACATATCAGTAACACTTTCAGATTCTCCCTTCTTGAAGTTCTCATATTGAGAAATGAGATGGGACCTTTTGTCCTTCCTTTCATCAGCAGATCCCCCAACCATATTGTTGAGAGAAATCCATATTTCTCTTGCTAAGGTGCATTCCACCACTCTTTGAAAAATGTCATCAAACATTGTTTGAGCCAGAATGTTCATGGCTTTTGCATCAGCACTCCTTTGCTTTTTCTGTGCTTCTGTCCATTCAGGAGGTGGGACAGCATTGTTGGCAGTTATGGTTTCAGCACTAGTTGTTGCTGTGGGAGCTGGAGGTCCTGTCAAAATCACATTGAAGATTTCCTTATCAATAGAATTCATGTATAGTCTAATCCTTGCTTTCCATAGTGCAAACTTACTGAGATTGCACATAGGAGGTCTTGTGCTAGAAAACTCTTTGTTTTGTGCCATGAGTTTTTAACAGAATTAAATAAAATAAAAACTCTAAAAGAATTTAAGATCTAATTGATCTTTGTGATCCAGGTGTTAGCCTGTAAATAAGATCAACAACCCTCTGATACCAATTGAAAGTGAGGTTAGATCTTAAGTTAACTATAGAGGGGGGTGAATAGAGTATTAAAACTTTTCCCTTAGTTTTATTTGTGGAATTGAAAATACTGATATATATATATATATATGTGTAGAGTGTGTTTTATAAAAACTAAATAACAACAAATAAATAAATCAGCACAACAACAAAACATAGAAATTCACAGCACAGAAGACACAAGGAATTTTATAGTAGTTCCCCAATAACCTGGGTACGTCTACTCTTCTACCACACTTGGTAGGATCCACTAGGAGGTTTGATCAGGTGCCCTCACACCAAGGTGATTTTGTTCAGGTGTCCACACACCACAGAGCTTTTGATCAGGTGCTCAAAACCAACAGGATTTTTTGATCAGGTGTCTTGCCACCAAGGAGGTCAACTTTTGAAGGGAGTTTTAACCTTGTACAAGATGGGATAGAGAGGGGTTTAGATGTTCTTCTCTGTCAAGATGCTAAGAGAAGACTCTAGTGGATGTTGATGTAGAAAAGAACTCCTCTGTCTGATATGGGATGTTTGATAGTTGATTTTGCTGGAGCTTTTCTTTGAAATAAATAATCTTCCTGTAGCTGATAAATCAGAGAAACAAGACTGCTTCTCAGATTGTTTGTTGCTCTTTGGAGATTTGTGCTTGCAGCTGATGACTTAGAGATGAAAGCAAAATTTCTCAGAAAATGAATGCTGCTTTGAGGAAGAAGAAGATATGTATAAGCTTTTTATGTTCTTCTTTCTTCCTGTAGCTTTTCTTCTTTCTTTTGATCTGATTCTTTGCAGCAAAATGACTGAGAGGAGGTGTTGAAGATGTTCTCAAAAAATTGTTGCTGCTCGAGGAGGAAGAAGATGAAGTTTTGTTCTCTGAAAAATAATACTGAGGAGGAAGAAGACTGATTTGAATTTCTTTTTATTCCTGTATATTTCTTTCTTCCTCTTTTTGTCATTTTCTGTACAGCAAATATGTAATGTATTCTATATTTGATCTGTCGTGTAAAAACAGTTGTAAAATTATTCTGTAATATCTTCTTCCTTCTTTCTTTTGAAATCACTGACAGAAATTAAATGAAAATTCCTTATATTAAGGAATATATTATTCTGAAGGCATATTTCTGGGAACTGCAAATGTCACGCCGTATTCTCTTTACTTTTCCATGAATATGTCCTTTTTCGAGGAAATGTCAACGGCTATAACTTAAATAATAAAGGAATTGTATTTTCTTTACTTGATCTGATGGAAAGAGCCATTGCTGTCGTCGATCTGAGTTCAGAGAATGAATAAATATAATATTCTGAAATAAATCTGAACTTAAATAATAATTCTTCGATCTGAATAAAATTCGTCGAACGCAGATTCGTCGACCTCAAGATTTTCGTCGAACACAACATTTACTTCGTCGACCTCAAAGGAATCTTGCTGGAATAATTAATTTTGTTGATCTGTGAGAACTTTCGTCGATCTGAAGGTGTTCGTCGAACGCAGACTTGAGTTCGTCGAACGAAAGGATTCGTCGACCGCTGAGACTGGATAAATTCGTCGACCGCTGAGCTTGAGCAAGAGCGTCGAGCATTGAGATTGAGAAAAAGCGTCGAGCGCTGAGCTTGAGCAAAAGCGTCGAGCGCTGAGCTGGGATCTGTTTGTCGACCGCTTGAACCGCTGAGACGGGATCGTCGACCGCTGAGAATAAGTCTGTTCGCCGAACGCAGAGAGCTTGCCAATCGTCGAACGCAGATAGTCGTTCGTCGAACGCAGATAGCCATTCATCAAACGCAGAATCTGAATTAATTAATTAGTTCTAACAGCCAAAACTCTTGACCCATAAACTATACATCGGGGTCAACTTTGTCCTTAGTCAACATATAGTGATCCTAGCCCAAATCAGAAATAGGGTTGTTCCAACACAAATTGAAAGAAAATGGGTTGTATATGATATATACCTAGAGGGGGATGATTAGGTGCTTCCAATATTCTTTGCTACTTTAAATTTAATCAAACACAACACAAAAGCAAAAATAAAGCACACAAGATTAATAGTGGTTCCCTACAAGACAATGTGTCTAGAGGTAGTTTACTACCCTCCCACCTATCTAGAAGTGTGCTAAACTAGGCAAATTCTCCAAAACTCAGATCCTTTCACTATACAGCAGATCTTACAACTCAGATCACAAAAGATCCTCCTCAGCCCTTCACACAGAAAAGCCTACACTCAGGTTATACAAACCTTATAAAAATTTTCTCAAACTTTACAATTTCTACCAAGCACTCAGATATGTACCAAGATTCTACCAAAACTCAGGCTCACACAGAACCCCACCAATCTCAGGCTCACACAGAACCCTATCGACTCAGATCTGGTACAAGATCCTACAAGCTCAGGTTCACAAAGAACCATACAAATTAATACAGAAAAGTTGTGGTAGAAGAAAAGACTTCGGGATGAAAGCTTTGAATAGGAGGTCTTCTTCTTCTTCTTGTAACAATAAACCCAGATATCTTGTGGATCTATGAACCTTTCTTTATAATCTTCTCTAGACCTTCACCACACATCAGTAGTGAAGTCTTCTTCTTTTGTTGATTCTTTTCTTTCTCTTTTGGAAGTACGTGCGAGAATAAACTTGAGAGAGAATACTGAGCAAAAATGTGTGTTGTACATAAAAATGTCTCCTTTTATATTGCTCTGTAATTTTGCATAAAAGTCCTTGTTGATTATTTCATAATCAATTTTCCGGTTTGAAATGTCTTGCAGAATTGGCAATATTTCGTCATTAATTACTAGCCGTTCTTGGAACTTGCAAAATATAGAAATAATAAATTTCTTCATTAAATAATGTGCAACAGCTATATTCTGTAGAGAATAAGTCATTTATTCCTCCTTGATTTATGCACATGATAGACGACGTACACATTCCCTGAATATCAATTTCCAAGAATGTATGCGCAATAAATGCTGCTCTACAACTATCAAGGCAATATCATTCCTTCAAGACGATATCATCTTGATCAGTGTAAACGATAGATATACTTCACGATGATATCGTCGACATACTTCCTTCTTCATGAGTCTACATGATCTCTCAACGATATTACTTCTTCTAGACGATATCGTCGAGATGTTTCATCTAATAAGACTTAGACTTATTAATCAAGCTGACAGTCTTTCTTCAATACGATATCGTCTTGATCTTCTAGACGATGTGAGGTCTTCAAACCGATGTTTGTCCACACAAACCTTTTTCAAGACTTAAAGGGTTATGTCTTTTAATCTTCAAGATTGTGACGCAGTTTTAGGGACTGAAGGAGTTGTTGGAGTCATTGAATCAGTCATGGGAACATATGATCCCTCTTCAACAACTACGAATATTTTGGGATCTTATGCTTCCATGAACAACTTGACTCTTTGCTTCTATCTGACAAAGTTCTCTTTGGTGCAGATGTGCAGCCTCATTGATCTCATCTCTTGATGATGCTGACAGGCCATTGAAAGATCATAACCGAATCAAAAACTTGTAGATCATGTTCTAAGCTGTTAAGCCTTTGAACTCAACCTAGCTCTAATACCAATTGAAAGATAATGGGTTGGTAATGATCTACACCTAGAGGGGGGGGGGGGGGTGATTTGGTGTTTCCAATATTCTTTGCTACTATAAATTTAATCTAACACAACACAAAAGCAACACATAAAACACATCAGATTAATAGTGGTTCCCTACAAGACAATGTGTCTATAGGTAGTCCATTGTCCCTCCCACCTATCTAGTAGTGTGCTAGACTAGGAAAATTCTCCAATACTCAAATCATTTCACTATACATCAAATCTTACAACTAAGATCACAAAAGATCCTACCTCAGCCCTTCACACATAAAAGCCTACACTCAGGTTATACAAACCTTACAACAATTTTCTCAGACTTTACAATTCCTACCAAGCACTCAGATATGATCCAAGATCCTACCAAAACTCAGGCTCACACAAAACCCTACCAATCTCAGGCTCACATAAAACCCTACCGACTCAGATCTGGTACAAGATCCTATAAGCTCAGGTTCACAAAGAACCCTACAAAGTAATACAGAAAAGTTATGGTAGAAGAAAAGACTTTAGGATGAAAGCTTTGAATAGCAGGTCTTCTTCTTCTTCTTGTAACAATAAGCACAGAGATCTTGTCGATCAATGAACCTTTATTTAGAATCTTCTCTAGACCTTCACAAGACAGCATCAGTGAAGTCTTCTTCTTTTGTTGATTCTTTTCTTTCTCTTATGGAAGTATGTATGAGAATAAACTTGAGAGAGAATACTGAGCAAAAATGTGTGATGTACATAAAAATGTCTCCTTTTATATTGCTATGTAATTTTGCATAAAATTCCTTGTTGATTATTTTATAATCAATTTTCCTGTTTGAAACGTCTTGTAGAAATGGCAATATTTTGTCATTAATTACTAGCCGTTCATGGAACTTGCAAAATATAGAAATAAAAAATTTCTTCACTAAATAATGTGCAACGACTATATTCTGTAGAGAATAAGTCATTTATTCCTCCTTGATTTATTCACAAGATAGATGGCGTGCACATTCCCTGAATATCAATTTCCAAGAATGTCTGCGCAATATATGTCGCTCTATAACTATCAAGGCAATAACATTCCTTCAAGACGATATCGTATTGATCAGTGTAAATGATAGATATACTTCACGACGATATCGTCGACATACTTCCTTCTTCGCAGCTCTACTTGATATCTCAACGATATTAATTCTTCTTGACGATATCGTCATGATGTTTCTTCTAATAAGACTTAGACTTATTCATCAGGATGACAGTCTTTCTTCAATATGATATCGTCTTGATCTTCTAGACGGTGTGAGGTCTTCAAACCGATGTTTGTCCACACTAACCTTTTTCATGACTTAAAGTGTTATGTCTTTTAATATTCAAGATTGTATCTCTTCTTGAAGATGATATCGTCGAGTCATCTTAGCTTTATCCACGATAAGCTTTCTTCAACCTTCAAGACTATACATTTTCTTCAAGAGGATGTTGTCGAGTTATCTGAACTTAGTCTTTCTCACTATAAGATTTCTTCAATCTTCAAGACTATATACTTGCTTCAAGACGATATCGTTGAGATATCTGAACTTAGCCTTATAAACGATAAGCTTTCTTCAAGACGATATCGTTGAAACTGATTCGACGATATGATACCTTTCTCAATGATTCTTCTGCTGAGTCTTGAGACGATATTTTGCTTAGTTAATTTTAATTACTTTTATCGTTTATATGCTAGTGATGTAGCTTTGATTCTTTTCAACGATATGTATGTTGTCTCAATGATATATCCAGTCCTTGTTGATTTTGGACTTAAAAGATTACCTGACATATGGCTTATCTTCTACAATCATGAATAAATTATACCATCAAATTCATAGTGTGTTTATCATTGATCTGAGCACTTCTTCAAATCAAGAACATTGCTTGGCACAGTTCCCAATATATTGTGATTTATTATTCTCAACTAAGAGATGTGGAACACAAGCTTTAACAATCTCCCCCTTTTGATAATAACAAATCCACTAATAAGAAATAAAATTTAATTTGAGTAGTGTTTATAGTATATGATAAGCGTGATAAACTTGCATACTCCTCCCTTATATAGATACTCCCCCTACATGAATGCATTTTCTATTTTACTCCCCCTAAATAATAGATAACTTAGATTTATATCTACAATTTATTTCTTCAATTTATTCTCCCCCTTTTGTTATAATCAAAAGGAGTTATATTAGAGTAATCGCAATATGAAATGATATGCACCATGTAGATACAATAACAAAATATTGAAATATAGTGAACACAACGAAAAATATTGAACATCTTTAAGAATTTGTAAGTACAAAATATAATAAGCATTTAAAGCAATTAAGTATATGTTTTTAATTTAGATACACAAGTTGCAAGTATATTTAATATTGGTAATAGAAAACTAGCAAGCAAGATTAGAAATACTAAGAAAAGATATGCTTTACAATGTAAATAAATTTGTATTTAAAGTATGCATAAACATTGTAAAGATCGTGCTTTGCTATCAAGTGCATTTACTCAAGATTATAGAGAATAGTGTAGATAAGCTTTAAGTCCAATTCTCATGAGTGAAAGTGTTATAAAAAATAATGATGTGTTTAATAATGGTGATTTTATAAAGTATACAAGTGTATTAATCATACCACATGAAAGTTTGTATTTTAAGAACATAACTTGAAATAAACATAAACAACTTTACTTCTACAAATTTCAATGTACATAAAGATTTTTATTTTTAAAGAGAAGTGGCCAAAATTTTTTTTGCACAAGACACTTTACAATTTTTGGTGGAGTTTTCCTTATTCTTTTTATTTTGATTTTTTTGACAAAGGACTCCAAATTCACTTGTTGCACACATAGAAATTTTTATTTGAAACACCACATTTCTCTAATCACAAGTGCATGAAAAAACAAAGAATTGCAAGAATGAATTCAATGTTGTGCAGGTAACCTATTTATGAAATTCTAAAATGATATGTTCTTATACTACACAATCATGCAAAAATAAGATTTAAAACACATGTAGACTAACAAAAAGGTGTAAGTGAGAAGATCATTATCAAAGATAAATCTTTACTCATACTTAGAGGCATGTAAACCAATTTCTATACATGTAATCAATAACCAAATTCATTGCACATTTTAAGATAATATTCAAGGCATGACAAAAACAAAACAATGTTTTTTAAGAAACTTGAAATATGAAATCAAACATTTGTAAATAATCTTTAAGTAATAAATATAATCATCCTTGATTTAAACATTTAAGCATAAATTTTTTTTTCATTAATTTTTTCTTTACAAAAAATAGAAATCTTTTAAAATAGAGAAATAAAAATAAAATACTGCATTAAAATAATACCAGAAATTTTTCAAAAAGACAAAAAATGGAGCAAAGGGGCTAACGCCAGGCATTAGCTTCTTAATGCCAAAACAGAATTGCAAATCTTTATGTTTTGAAAAATATTTTTCATAATTCCTTTGTATTATAAAGAGGCTTTCTTAATGTTGGAATTTCAGAGCTTTTAAAGTTGATTTGAAGGCTCTTTAGCATGTTTTTGGGGTTTTTTAAAAAGTGTTCTTACATTTTTATTGGTTTTTGTTTTTTTTAAATGCAAACAAATATAAATAGAGACAAAAATATGATAGCATTTTATAGGGATTAATGAGATATTTCTAAGATG
This sequence comes from Dactylorhiza incarnata, assembly GCA_033032865.1. Classification (NCBI taxonomy): domain Eukaryota; kingdom Viridiplantae; phylum Streptophyta; class Magnoliopsida; order Asparagales; family Orchidaceae; genus Dactylorhiza; species Dactylorhiza incarnata. The sequence continues at coordinate 21,724,629 of JAWHQI010000003.1, forward strand.
CCCAATTCTAACCTAAGCATGTTAAAACGTGCATCAGGTTGAGGTTCGATGAAAATATCGGCAAGTTGTGAGTCAGTCCCTATAAAGCAAACTTTAACATGTTCCTTCTTGATATGATCCCTAATAAAATGATGTCGGACATCTATTTGTTTAGATCTAGACTGATGTACGGGATTGTTTGTAAGATCGACAACGCTCTTATTGTCATATTTTTATTCTATGTTTTTTAGATAAACACAAAAGTCTTCTAAAGTTTAGGACATCCTTAAGGCTTGTGCACAACAACTGGCTAGTGTGATATATTCAGCCTCGGTGGTGGAGAGGGCAACATAATTCGGTTTACTACTCAACCATGATATGAGTGAATGGCCTATAAAATGACACGTGCCACTAGTGCTTTTACGATTTAATGAACATCCCGCATAGTCCGAATCAGAAAAACCGTGTAAAATAAAACAACCATTATGAGGATACCATAAGCTTAATCTAGATGTTCCAAATAGATATCTAAAAATATGTTTAACTACTTTTAAATGTGATTCTTTTGGGTTAGCTTGAAATCTAGCACAAACAAACGAAAAACATAATATTGGGTCTAGATGTGCTTAAATATAACAATGAGCTTATCATTCCTCTATATTTGATCAATAAAAATACCAGCTTCAACTTTTCCTAACTTTATTGATGCACTCATTGGTGTATTAGCTTGATTTAGGTTTTCAAATCCAAATCTTTTAAGAATATCATGAGCAAATTTAGTTTGAAAATAAAAATACAATCTTGTCTTTGTGAGATTTGAAATCCTAGAAAATAAGTGAGTTCTCCTACCAAGCTCATTTCAAATTCATTTTTCATCACTAAAACTACTTCATTACATAACACTTCATTAGTGGCTCCAAATATAATATCATCATCATAATTTTGCAATATTATCAAATCATTATCTACATGCTTAATGAAGAGTTTATTATCCGCACTTCCCATTTTATAACCGTGCTTTATCAAAAATATTGTCAATCTATCATACCAAGCACGTGGGGCTTACTTCAATCCATAAAGCACTTTCTCTAACTTATACACATGATTTGGAAATTTTTCACTCACAAAACTGGGGGGTTGTTTAACATAAACTTCTTCTTTTATAATCTCATTTAAAAATGCACTTTTAACATCCATTTGAAATAATTTAAATCTTTTAAAGCTCGCAAATGCAAAAAACATTCTAATTGATTCTAGGCGAGCAATGAGTGCAAAAGTTTCATCAAAATCTACCCCTTCAATTTGTGAATATCCTTTGCAACTAGTCTAGCTTTACTTCTTGTAATCCTAGAGTCACCATCTAGTTTATTTTTAAAAATCCATTTGACACCTATAACTAGATATTTAGATAGCCTCTCTCCAAAATTCCAAACCTTATTACGTTCAAATTGATTTAGTTCATCATTCATAGCTAGAAATCAAAATTCATCATTTAAAGCAGTTGAATCATTTTTTGGTTCTATTTCGTATACAAAACAAAGGTTTGAAAAAGAGTCATGTAAAGAAGAACGAGTACTTACCCCTTTTGACGGGCCTCCTATGACAAGCGCCCTTGGATGATCCTTTGAAAACTGTAGCACACTTGGAGGAACATATATCCACTTGTTCTTCTTCTTTCTCCTTTTCTTTTTCTCCAAACGATTCATCATCCTCATGCTCCAAAGGGTAAAGAGGTTCGTCTTCTTTTCCTGTACGATTAGTATCTACAAAAGAACAAACTCATCAAACCTTACATGAATAGACTCTTCAACTATTTTAGTTCTATTATTATTATAAATTCTTTAAGCCTTACTAGTTGAAGAGTAACGAATGAAACTTCCCTCATCACATTTTTCATCAAATTTTCCTAATGCATCTATAGTATTTAAAATAAAACATTTGCAACCAAAAATATGATGATAAGATACATTAGGTTTTCTTATAAAATAAAGTTGATAAGGTGTTAACTTTAAAATAGGATGAAGCATGCCATGATTAATAATATAACATGAAGTATTAACTACTACGACCCAAAATGATTTAGGCAACCCATATTCACAAAGCATAGTGCATGCTAGCTCTTGAAGGGTTCAATTTTCCTCTCCACTATACCATTTTATTGTGGGGTGCGAGGTGTCACATCCCCCAAGCAACTGGACCCCTAGGAAATTTTTGTCATGAAAAAGTCATGAAAAAATAGGATAAGAGACCAAGGGTACCTTAGTGACAAGTTGAATAAGAGGAGAACACCCTGGTGTGCACTTAGCCACCATGGGTCCCCCCAATTTATGGAAAATTCAAGGGTAAACTAAAATGGGTGAAGCGCCTTATGCATCACCTATAACCCTGAGGAGGACACCTTGGCTAAATTAAAGCTTGTTATATGACATAGATGGTTCCTTAAACCAAAAAGGGTGCCCCTTGATTATTATAGGAGCCTTTCACCTAACTAGGTCAAGTTACACATAAAGGCCCAACTTGATATACATCACACTAGTATGCTCAATTAGCCTGAGTATGGTGAAATTTACCACACCACGCCCTTATTAAACACTAGGGTAGACTAATGGGACAAAATGGTCCCAATGGAATTGACCAATTTTGGGAAATTGGACCAATTACCAAAAAAGCCCCAATTGTGTCTATATGAACAAATTTCCTCAATTGACCTTCATTTGACTCTGTGTGATCAAATTGATCATCCATAACACTCCAAGATCACTTAGAGAGTCTAATGGGTCCACATTGGACCCTTGGGGTAAGCCAATTTTGGGGAATTAGGCAAAATTACCAAATTGCCCCAAATTACAATTTATGCCCTTTATGGTTCAATTGACCCTCAATTGGCCTAATTGACCTAGCACAACCCTTCCTAAACCTTAAGGGGAGTATATGATACCTAAATGAGCCAAGGTGTGCATTTAATTTTGGAGGATTAGGGGAAAATCACCAAAATGCCCAAATTGCCCCTATAAGCAATTATGTGCAAATAAGCCCCATATGACCCCACCATGACTTAATTACCCTTGGAATAGGTCCATAGGGTCAAAGGCACTAATGTGGGTCAATCACATTAGTTCGGGTGAGCTTGATTCAAGCCTAAACCCTAAAAATCTCAAAGTGGTCTATTTGGGTCAAGTGAGGCCAAACACAAAACCAATTAGACTTAGCCAAATCCAAAGAGCCTGTTGGCAAGCCCTCATGATGTTTAAACCCTAAGCTCTCTGAATTTTTTAAATTAAAGGGGTTAATTACAAGAAATTTTAATTATGATGGGGAAGAAGATAAAGAAGGCAAAGAGGAGGAAAATGGGGGATGGGTGCTAAATGGCACCCCACTTCCCTTACCCAAGCTCTTCTCTGAGCTGGGGAGTAAATTCCTATCAGAATTGGGCAGAAAGTGGGAGGATTGGATTGGCTAACAGGGTCGGCAAGGTTCGCCGAGAGCCATTAATGGCTTGATGCCATATACCCCAACTCCCCCTCCTTTCTCCATTCCATCACGTTCGGGACCTCCAGAGCTCTCAAACCCCCAACTTTGGAGAAGAAATCGGTAGCTGCAACCCAGGAGAGCAATGACACTGAGAAGGCTAAGGTCTGTAATGGAGAAACAAACAACCACTGGGAATGCAGCTCAAATTCAGGCAAGATCCTCTCCCTCTCCACCTGTGCTAGATATCTATATCTTCCCTTTTCAATTTGAGCTGTGATATGATGCTTTCACCAGTTTTGATTTCGATGTTCTTAGCCGTGAAAATGGTTTTTACAGGGGGATTGCTCCGGCCACCTCAGGCCAATCAGACACTGCCAGTCGATGGCCAAATGTCAACTAGTGGTGGTGGCTTGGTGGTTTTGCCGGAGAAGGCCAGAGATGGCTGGAAATTGGGAGCAAAGTCAGGCCTGGGAAAACAATCTGGGCCCTTGGCTGGCTGGGGACGATGATCCCTAGGCGTTAGATCTCAGAGAAATTGTTAGTCATAGACCTTATAGGTTATATTTATAGAAATTTTATTTCGCTCACAAATAATGCAAAATTTTGTGGAATTTATTGGAGGCCCATAGAGGCCCCAACAGAAAATACTCCCTAAATGAAAATTGTATTTTATGACCTTAACAAAAAGTAGAAATTTGTTTGAGGTCATTTGGAGCACCGTATCTCTCTAAGCACCCATTTTGGTGAGACATGTACTTATGGGTCCCTAGATCTTTAGAAATTAAATTTGAGAGATAAATAACTCTAAATGACTTGAAATTTGAGGCATGCATGAGTCATGACCTAAAGTACCCCTTGCCAAAAATTGAGGATTTTTTAAAACAATTTTTCTAAGGTTTTATTCAACATTTCATTTTTCTTGTATGGCCTAGATCTAGGGTTATATTGGTCCAAATCCACTCAATTTTTTTTGGATGGTAGACCAGGCCAGACATTGTCTATGGTAGAAGATTAAGGCCATTTGGACCACTGCTTGTTGGGCTAACCCACTTGTATGTCTTGACATGGTTAAGGTGTGGTGTGCATATAGCCCAAATGGGTATTATGTGACCCTAGCTCTTTTGACTAGGTTTTAGTCTTTAAAATTTTAGCCACAACTTTATGATGATATAATACATCACCTACCCAAAAATTAGATTTTTTGGGGCACAATTTTCTAAAGTATTTGTAGAAATTAAATAAATCAGGTATGGTGCATAATATAGTTTGTTTTGACTCAAATAACTCCAAATCCCCGTTGGGAGGTTGGTTTTGAGTATATTAGTCACTGGTGAAATTTTTGGCTCAATTGGATCCATGCATATGAGTAGATCCATGTTTTAATGAGCCATAGAAAAACCTTCATTTAGGTCACACTAAATGTTGTCTTTGCCCTAGTGAAATAGACATTTTGTACACAAATTTTGAGTCCCTTAGAGGCATTAAAATGAAATGTAGGTAGAGACAACTCTTGTAGTCCTTTGTGACTACTACTTGTAGAATGTGAGATCACATCATTTGGAGCCCTACAACTCTCTGTAGGGTAGATTTAGTAAGGCTGGTACTAGTGAAGGGCAGACCTTATATTGTGAATAACTTTTGTATAGTAGATGGTATGAGGTAAAAAAATTAACCATGTGTGTATGCACCCTAGATCTACTATGTGCCCAAAATTCAGAATTTTTGGGGCATATTTTTCTAAAGTTTTAGTAGAAATTGAATTAATCATATATGGTGTATTGTTTGGGTGATTTGGACTCAAATCACTCCAAACCTCCTTTGGGAGGTTGTTTATGTATGCAATCGACTCTAGTAAAAATCTTAGGTCATTTGGACCCTTACAAGTAAGAAAATTTAGGTCAAACATAAAACTTGGCAGAACCACCTTTAAGGTCTTCATTAAAGGGGTAAAGAAATCGTAATTTGAGAATTATGGAAAATTCCCTTGGTCAACTCACATGAAATTAATAATATGCACTTAAGACCATAGGACAATACTCTATAGTAAAAATCATCAACCTTTGGGTTAATTTCCTTAGGAAAGTTGATTTCATATGGTTTGGTCACATAGACCCCAAGTGATTAATGGTAGGGTCAAAGCTTACTGAAATGTTATAGAATTTTCTATAATGACTTTGCATATCAGTAGGAAGCTCTGAGAATTTTGTTAGAATTAATCATTGATTAAATGACATACTTTCTTCACAAAGTAAATTTTGAGCTTATAACTTGAGAAATTCACACCATGAATTATAGTTGTTGTATTATTATAGAATTTTGTATATAGACTTTTCATATCAGTAGTAAGCTCTCGGAATTTTGTTAGAATTAATCATTGAGTAAATGACAAACTTTCTTCACAAAGTAGAAATAGAGCTTATAAATTGAGAAATTCTTACCATGAATTACAGTTGCTGGATTGTTATAGAATTTTGTATATAGACTTTCCATATCAGTAGGAAGCTCTGGGAAAATTGTTAGAATTAATCATTGAGTAAATGACATACTTCCTTCACAAAGTAGAAATAGAGCATATAACTTCAGAAATTCATACCATGAATTATAGTTGCTGGATTGTTATAGAATTTTTTATATAGACTTTTTATATCAGTAGGAAGCTCTAGGAATTGTGTTAGAATTAATCATTGAGTAAAAGACATACTTCCTTCACAAAGTAAAACTGGAGCTTATAACTTGAGAAATTCAAACCACGAATTATGTTTGCTGGATTGTTATAGAATTTTGTATATAGACTTTTCATATCAAGAGGAAGCTCTGATAATTTTGTTGGAATTAATCATTGAGTAAATGACATACTTCCTTCACAAAGTAGAATTTGAGCTTATAAATTGAGAAATTCATTCAATGAATTATATTTGCTGGATTGTTATAGAATTTTGTATATAGACTTTTCATATCTCTAGGAAGCTCTGGAAATTTTGGTAGAATTAATCATTCAGTAAATGACATACTTTCTTCACAAAGTAGAATTTGAGCTTATAACTTGAGAAATTCATACCATAAATTATAGTTGTTGTATTGTTATAGAATTTTGTATATAGACTTTTTACATCCGTAGGAAGCTCTGGGAAATTTGTTAGAATTAATCATTGAGTAAATGACATACTTCCTTCACAAAGTAGAATTTGAGCTTATAACTTGAGAAATTCATACCATCAATTATCATTACTGGATTGTTATAGAATTTTGTATATAGACTTTTCATATCTGTAGTAAGCTCTGGGAATTTTGTTAGAATTAATCGTTGAGTAAATGACATACTTCCTTCACAAAGTAGAATTTGAGCTTATAACTTGAGAAATTCATACCATGAATTATATTTGCTGGATTGATATAGAATTTTGTATATAGACTTTTCATATTAGTAGGAAGCTCAAGGAATTTTTTTATATTTAATCATTGAGTAAATGACATACTTCCTTCACAAAGTAGAATTTGAGCTTATAATTTGAGAAATTCATTCCATGAATTATAGTTGCTGGATTGTTATATAATTTTGTATGTAGACTTTTCATATCAGTAGGATGCACTCGGAATTTTGTTATATTTAATCATTGAGTAAATGACATACTTCCTTCACAATGTAGATATGAACTTGTAACTTGAGAAAATTAATACCATGAATTTTATTGTTAGAATATCATAGAAAGTTGTACCTAGACCCTTGACATTAACATGAATTTTTAGAACTAAAATGGTCTCATACCTAGTTAGTAATCATATAGTCAACCTGGTAGGACATGTGGTTTCACATAAAGGCAAACCGGTCTACAAATAGTGAAAACCGAAACTTAGATTTAGACCCCTCACTTATGGTCACCACCCATAGAGTTATTAACTCTCAGAGATTTGGATATGTCTGGTTGGGGCGGAAGGTTAATCACCAAGGGCAGTCATCGGGAGTAATGACTGGGGTGCATTTAGTAAAACTTTCGGTTTAGGAATTGACAACGGCCTATTGGGAGAGGTGAGGAGTAACCCAACAGGAGGTACAAGTTGTGATTGAGAGATAACACAAACAGATAGCCAGTCACTAGGGAAGGCAGGGTTCAACGCTCAATTGAACACCGACACTTGTCTGCCTGAGTCAATTGGTAATCCATCTTAGAATTTTAGTGCAATTAGAGAGCAAGTGGGCATATAATAAAGGGTAGCCACCAATAAGAGTAAAAATATCCTTGAAAGGGGGATTTAGGCTTCAGCCACTATCATATCCCCTAGTACCGCAGTGAGCCCTTCACTGGGTAACCGTCGGGAAGTTTGAGATTCACCCTAAACTTCTAAGTATAACTAAATGGTATACAAGAGTTGTTTAAAAAGGAGAACTTGATAGGGTAATTTCTGTCCCAAATTTGGGACAGATTAGTATTACTCAAGTAATGACGTGTTAAGTCCTGTGAATGGTAGGCTCGGTATATTATAAGGACGGGTTAAGTCCTACAAGCAATTGGCTCAGTATATTAGAAGGACTGGTTAAGTCATGGGAGCGGTAGGCTCAGTATATTAGAAGGATGGGTTAAGTCATGCGAGTGGTACGCTCGGAATATTAGAAGGATGGGTAAAGTCATGCGAGCGGTAGGCTCGGTGTTATATAAGGAAGGACTGGTCAAGTCCAGTGAGCTGAGGGCTCGGTATTTCACTTAGAGGCTTATTGTATCATGTAGTACACGGATACCCGGTGTGTTCTTAGGGGTGTACGTAAGGTCTAGACTAGGAGGTGTCATACTAGCCTAGGAGTGGAGGACCCGATGCACTGCCCCTGTTTGCCTCAATGGTGTGTACCTGAGTAGAGACTCAAAAAGCGGGATAGAGGTGGTGCTTAATAGATAGTACGCAGATACCCTGTGTGTTCTTAGGGGCGTACGTAAGGTCTAGGCTGGGAGCTGTATGACATAAGCCTATAAGTGGACAACCCGATCCACTGCCCTGTTTGCCTCAACTGGGTACCTGAGTTAACACACTCGAACAGAGGGAACTATCAAAAGGTCTCTATGTACAGAGTCGGGTGGGTGAGTCGCATCATTGCATTGCACGCATCCTTGCATAAAATAGAGACCTCATCGTATAAATTAGTATAGGTTCTTTTATACGATGAGTTTTCCTTAGTACCAGATCCTATAGCTTACGTACCTTGTGTGTACGCATATAAATTAAGGTTACCTTTATAACTGCTCTTTGCATGATGTTACTTCCTTTTATATTTTATAGAAATGCTACTATAGATGCTCTTTACTTGATGTTGTTTCCTATTATATACTCTAGATATGTTGCCATGCTTTATGCTTCAATATACTATAGTTAGAACCGTATAAACTGTTTAGTATACTCATGTCATACTATTGTACTTATATTTAACCCTCAATTGTTTAGTGGGAAGGTGTTTGATGTATATACATAGATTTGGTAGTTAGACCCATGTCACCTGCTTACTTTTCTTTTACCCATTGTTGTCCTCTGCTTCCTCCTCCCGCATAGTGCCTAGGAGTCGCGGGTGGAGGCAATAGGAACGTGCTGAGTCTTATAGACTGACAGTCGGTGGACCACATCATTACAGGAGCACCAATGAGAGCAGACCCTCAACAGGAGGGAGGTACCGGACATAGTGGCTTGACTTGGACTTGGTCTCTCGGCAGCTATGGGGAGAGCACCGGTGAGTGACTCTCTTCTGAAACCTACTCTTCATGTCTATTCGGGTCAGAGGAGGGAGTTATACATTCTTGAGGGCATCACCCCATGTCAGTGTCTCTAGTGTTTTATTTTTAGAAAGAGAGAGGAAAAGAAAAATATAATGTATCGGGCTTAAGCCCTTTTTATTTGCCACACTCTGATTTTTATCTTTCATGTCATAGTTTTTCTCATTTTGGACAAGCTTTTAATTTTATGGTGATTTGTTGTGGACATGTGATTCTATAAATATATTAATTCTGTGATATGTGGTTGGCCTGGATATGATGATTAGCCGGTAGGATCGGCGAATTGTGGCAGTGAGCATTTGGAGTAATGGTGCCACCGCAAGATGGCGGTTCTGGGTGGTAAGACCCGGGAAAGAATGAAAAAAGGGGGTGTTACAAACTGGTATCAGCTCAGCCAACTTCGATCCAAAGTTAAGATCCGGATACCCAAGATGTTCCTCTCATAGAATAGGTGGGAAACCTTAGGCACCCATATTTGCTTTATAGCACTACGACCCTTATTCCTACATGAGTTTGAGGTGTATCCAAATATATGACATCTGACACACGATATAAAAGGGGATGAAACCCTTTTCGGAGTTTTGGATAAACTCTTGTAGGAAGATGAGATAACATGAATTTTGAAATGATTTTTAATTAACAGAAATAAAATTCCTGGAATCATTGCTAACACCAGCGTTAAGAGTAAATGCTGGGCGATAACTCCCAATAATATAACCAAGGCCATTTTTGGCACTACCATGGCATTGGTTGGTCAAGATCATGTCTGGAGATCTTTGCCCAACTCCGAATTTTTTGATAGCCATTTTAAAATCATGAATACGAGCATTGAGAGCGGTGTTTTCTGTTACTAACATAACACACCGATTCACAAATTTTTTCTTTCCTTCTTCTATTTGAGAAAGAGAGGTTTTTAAAGTTCTTTCCAAATTCCCCTTCTCCTTAGTAAGAATTTCGATATTGGTGTGGGACTTAGAAAGAGCTTCTTCAAATTCTTTCACTCTTGCCAAGGAGTGATTGCACTCTTGGAAAGATACTTTCTCTTTCCCTAATAGTTTTGATAATTTCTTATTTTCTTTTAACAAAAGTTTATTTTCGGAATTTAAAATCTCAATAATTAGTATACTCATGTCATACTCATGTACTTATATTTAACTATAGTTAGAACCGTATAAACTGTTTAGTATACTCATGTCATACTATTGTACTTATATTTAACCCTCAATTGTTTATTGGGAAGGTGTTTGATGTATATACATAGATTTGGTAGTTAGACCCATGTCACCTGCTTACTTTTCTTTTACCCATTGTTGTCCTCTGCTTCCTCCTCCCGCATGGTGCCTAGGGGTCACGAGTGGAGGTAATAGGAACGTTCTAAGTCTTATAGACTGACAATCGGTGGACCACATCATTACAGGAGCACCAATGAGAGCAGATCCTCAACAGGAGGGAGGTACCGGACATAGTGGCTTGACTTGGACTTGGTCTCTCGGCAGCTATGGGGAGAGCACCGGTGAGTGACTCTCTTCTGAAACCTACTCTTCATGTCTATTCCGGTCAGAGGAGGGAGTTATACATTCTTGAGGGCATCACCCCATGTCAGTGTCTCCAGTGTTTTATTTTTAGAAAGAGGGAGGAAAAGAAAAATATAATGTATCGGGCTTAAGCCCTTTTTATTTGCCACATTCTGATTTTTATCTTTCATGTCATAGTTTTTCTCATTTTGGACAAGCTTTTAATTTTATGGTGATTTGTTGTGGACGTGTGATTCTATAAATATATTAATTCTGTGATATGTGGTTGGCCTGGATATGATGATTAGCCGGTAGGATCGGCGTATTGTGGCAGCGAGCATTTGGAGTAATGGTGCCATCGCAACATGGCGGTTCTTGGTGGTAAGACCCAAAAAAGAATGAAAAAAGGGGGTATTACAAACTGGTATCAGCTCAGCCAACTTCGATCCAAAGTTAAGATCCGGATACCCAAGATGTTCCTCTCATAGAATATGTGGGAAACCTTAGGCACCCATATTTGCTTTATAGCACTACGACCCTTATTCCTACATGAGTTTGAGGTGTATCCAAATATATGACATCTGGCACATGATATAAAGGGGATGAAACCCTTTTCGGAGTTTTGGATAAACTCTTGTAGGAAGATGAGATAACATGAATTTTGAAATGATTTTTTATTAACAGAAATAAAATTCCTGGAATCATTGCTAACACCAGCGTTAAGAGTAAACGCTGGGCGATAACTCCCAATAACATAACCAAGGCCATTTTTGGCACTACCATTGCATTGGTTGGTCAAGATCATGTCTGGAGATCTTTGCCCAACTCCGAATTTTTTGATAGCCATTTTAAAATCATGAATACGAGCATTGAGAGCTGTGTTTTCCGTTACTAACATAACACACCGATTCACAAAATTTTTCTTTCCTTCTTCTATTTGAGAAAGAGAGGTTTTTAAAGTTCTTTCCAAATTCCCCTTCTCCTTAGTAAGAATTTCGATATTGGAGTGGGACTTAGAAAGAGCTTCTTCAAATTCTTTCACTCTTGCCAAGGAGTGATTGCACTCTTGGAAAGATACATTCTCTTTCCCTAATAGTTTTGATAATTTCTTATTTACTTTTAACAAAAGTTTATTTTCAGAATTTAAAATATCAATAATATTTAAATTTTTATCAAAAAAAAATTCATGTTTGTAAATATTCAATTTATAAACCATCATAAGTAGTAGGAAGAGTTACCTCAGTGTCGCTTTGGATACTGCTTTCATCATTGAATAATGTGTTGCTCTTTGTCATGAGGCACACATTGGACTCTTCATCACTGCTGGAGGATGAGCTTCATGATTCGTCGAAGGAGGAGTCATCCCAAGTAGCCGCTTTTAGGACCTTTTTCTTCTCTTTTCCCATTTACCGCTTTTCTTTACTCTCTTTCCAATATTTCGGGCACTGGCTCTGGATATGTCCGATCTTTCTACAATGGTAGCACTCTGGTGGTGGTCGTTCATCATCGTCCTCATCGTTACCTCTTCCCCTCTTCGATGAGGATCCATTCTTGATGAAATATTTCCGGAAGGTGTTTTTCCTTTCCAAATTCATGAACATTTTGAACTTTTTCACAAAAGGGCTCTCCTCTTCTGTTTGCCCAGAAAAGCCCGCGACCTCCTCTTACTAGTCAATTCGTTCGGTCTCAGCGGTCTCAGCTTCAGTGATCGCCCAGACCGCCAGTTGCCTTCTCAGCCGGAATTTTCCAAATATCAAGCGGTCAGAAAAGCCCGAGATCGCCAAACCGAGCGGTCTTTTTGTTTTTTCTATTTTTGTTATCTGCACCCCTCCTCCCTGCCCTGGCTCTCCTGTATCCTGGGTAGCCCGTAGTTTTCAGTTCTGCCCGTTTGGGCAGCCCCCTCGTCTATAAATAGAGGGGTAGGGGTACCAGGAAAAGGACTTTTGGCTCCGAGGCTCCAGCTTACAACCTGTGTAAGCGGTCTCATTTTTTCGTGATCGCCATTTTACGATCGCCTTCTCTTTTTTCCAGCATCTTCTGTCTTAGTAACCTGCACTTCGCAGTTTTCTCCTGTCCCCTTTAGTGTGAATTTTGGAGGTACCATTTTTGGCACCAACAGAACGAACACGCGACCTTCAGATTCGAAGTGTTAGGTGAAATCCAGGCTTTCAAGATGGCTGATCGCCGTAGAGGTCGTCCTTTGCGGTCTCCCAGTGTTCCCCCCTCCGATCACAATCCGTTAGAGGCGATGGAGCGCCGCTTCGAGCTTCGCGTAGAGCAGGCTCTTCGCGAGGCCGCCCGAGCCAGGCAGGACGCTGCCGCTGTTCAGCAAGAGATCGCGCGGTCTCAGCAGGAGGCCGCTCGAGATCGGCAAGAAGTTGTCCGGACTCAGCAGGAGTCCGCGAAGCAGATCGAGGCCATGAACCAGGTTCTGGCCGCGATCTCCCAGAAGATCCTTCCTCAAGCCTCTCAGATCGCTACTCCTGACCGAGTGGCAAGTGGTCACCATAGCGATCATCCCGTTTTCCAGCCCGCAGCTCCTCAGCGATCTTAGCATGAGGAGTTCGCCACCCGTCGTAATTCTTTCCGAGCCGCAGCCTAGGGGCCTCCGGCTCAGACCTTGAATTTTGAAGAAGGGTTTGCTTACCCTCAAGATCCTCCAGCTCCTTTTCTTCCTCCAGGACCTTCTGTTTTTGGGGAGCCTTCCCCCTTCACTGATGAGATTCGTCGGGATCCAATTCCTCATGGATTCAGAGAGCCCCGTCTTCCTGTGTATACAGGAGAGACCGACCCCATGTCTCATCTTCAAGCCTTCGAGTCTGCCGTGGCTCTAAGGAACATTTCAGATGGAGTGAGGTGCAAGCTGATGGTCACCTCCTTCGATGGGTCAGCCATGGAATGGTTCTATAAGCTGCCTTGTCAGTCTATCCCAAGCTTTGCCGGCCTAAGGCAAGAGCTCCTCCTGAGGTTCGCCACCTCAAAGAAAAGGAAGAGTGGTCCTGCGACCCTCTTCAAAATTAAGCAAGGGGACAGCGAGACTGCAGCGCATTTCGTTGATCGCTTTCAGAAGGAGATCTTGGGCGTCAGAGACATGGACCCCGAACTCTATATGGTAGCTTTGATCAGCGGCTTGCAGGAGGGTCCTCTGAAGTTCAAAGTCACAACCAAAGATCCTGGCTCCTATCAGGAGCTGATCAGCATTGCCAATCGCTATATAGAAGGGGAAATCAACAACCCTACCTATGTGAGCAATCTGACCAACAGAGCCACCCAGAAAGGCTCTGCGGGATTCTATCCTGCTCCATCTTCCTCGAAAACTAAACAGGAGCTTCCACCTCCAGCTCCAAGAGGTAAGAATTGCCGCAGCAACCGCTTCAACCGAGGTAATCAATTTTTCCCACCTCAAAATTCATTTCTTCAAACTCCTGCTACTCCTGCTCCGCAAGTCACCCCCATCCACCAGATCCAGTACGCTCAACCTCCTCTTCTACCTGTTCCTTCACTTTATAATGAATCCCAAGAGTCCTTCACGGACTTTGGTGTTTCTATGAATGAAGTGCTGCAAGTTCTCCAGAAACAGCCCTTTTTTAAGAGGCCAGCTCCGCTAAATTCTGATCCGAAAACCAGAAACCCAACCCTCTACTGTGAGTATCACAGAGATAGAGGGCATTTGACAGAGGATTGTAGAGCTCTCCGCCTATTTTTAGAGAAACTATTAAAGGAGGGAAAGCTTCGCGATCTCATTCAAAAGAATGACTCTGCCAAAGCTTCAACCTCCAAGGCCAAGGAGGTAGCAGAAGTCCACTGGGAGTGCGAGGAAGTAGATGATGTTGGCCATCTGGGCAACATCGGTTTTCCCAGCGAATGTGTAGACGCTAATGATGAGGGTGCCTTGGGCAACCTTTTCTGCATCCATGGGGGTGCAGGCCCGGAGTCCTCGAGAAAGGCAAGTCTAAAGAGAGTTTATCAGTCAGAGGTTGCCGCTACTTCTTCGACTCCGATTCGAGGGATGGTCACCTTTGGAGATGAAGATCTTCCTCAGACCGCGAATCCCATTGACGATGCAATCGTCATCAAAGCTGTGATCGAAAACTATACCGTGGAAAAAATTCTAGTAGATACGGGGAGCTCAGTCAATGTGCTTTTTAAGCCTGCTTTTGAGGCATTAAAGACAGGTAAACCTCTCCTACCAACTGAAGGACCTCTTTATGGTTTTTCAGGAGAAAAGAAAGAAGTTGAAGGGCTCGTCACCCTCTCCGTGATTCTTGGAGGAATAGTAAGGCTGGTCAAATTTATAGTCGTTGATGCTCCCAGTAGCTACAACGCAATTTTCGGGAGACCTTTTTTGAACGGGTATCAAGCCATTGTCTCCACTTATCATCAAGCGGTGAAGTTCGCCTTGAATCACAAACAACATCGAATCAGGAGCGACCCCAGGAAAGCTAGAGAATGCTATGTAAAGACGGTCAACATGATCATGTCTTCTCCACCCCAGGAGGTTATGATGACTGAATCCATCGAAGTTCCTGAACAAGTTCAAGTCGCAGAAGAGGTGGAGGATGTGAGAGATGGAGTTCGCTTGGAGCCTGCCCAAGCAACTCAAGCTATTCAGACCAGCGAGGAAGATGAGAGCAAGAGCCTCTCCATCAACGCTGAATTATCCGAGGCTGATAAGAGTCAGCTCATCTCTTGTCTTCTGCAAAATTTAGATATCTTCGCTTGGTCGGCAGACGACATGCCTGGAGTGGATCCAGATGTTGCTTGCCATCACCTCAACATCAGCCCAAATGTCATCCCAATTCAGCAAAGGAAGAGGACTGTAGCAGCCACTCTGGCTCAGCCTATCCGTGAGGAAGTAGAGAAGCTCCTGAGGGCGAAGTTCATCCAACCGATCCAATATCCTGAGTGGGTGTCAAACGTTGTAATGGTAACAAAGCCAGGTGGAAAGTGGAGGATGTGTGTCGATTTTACCAAACTCAATAAAGCTTGCCCCAAGGATTGATATCCCTTGCCTCAGATAGATTCTTTAGTGGATTCTGCGGTAGGTTATTCTTTTATGAGTTTTTTAGATGCTTTTTCAGGTTATCACCAAATCAGGATGCATAAACCGGATATACCGCATACTTCGTTTATCACAAATGATGGTTGCTTCTGTTATCTCGTGATGCCTTTTGGGTTGAAAAATGCTGGAGCAACTTACCAAAAAATGATGGATACAGTTTTCAAAAGTCAGAAGGCAAGAAACCTTGAGGTGTATGTCGATGACCTCTTGGTGAAAAGCAAATCCTTCTCCTCTCATCTCAAAGATCTCTCGGAAACTTTTGCAACCCTACGAACCTTCAATATGAGGTTGAATCCATTAAAGTGTGTTTTTGGAGCAAACAGAGGTAAATTTTTGGGTCATCTCCTCACTCCAGAAGGGTTAGAACCAAATCCAGATAAGGTAAAAGCTATTTTGGAAATGCCACCTCCCAAAACCCCAAAAGAAGTTCAACAGTTGGGAGGGAGAATGGCAGGCTTGAGTCGATTCATCTCCCGGTCAGGGGATAAAAGTGCACCTTTCTTTAAGACCCTCCGGGGAGGGACCAAGTTTGAATGGACTCAAGAGTGTGATGATGCTTTCAGTCAGCTTAAAAAGCAGTTAACGTCAATTCCTCTGCTCCAAAGCCCGCGAGAAGGGGAAGATCTTTTCCTCTATTTGGGAGTTGGCACCGATGCTATAAGCTCTGTTTTGGTCCGAGAAGAGAAAAAGAAACAATTTCCAGTTTACTATGTAAGCCAAATTTTGAAGAATGCAGAGACTCGATATCCAATCCTAGAGAAGCTAGCCTTAATGCTCGTAATTTCAGCAAGAAGACTAAGACCGTATTTTCAAGCTCATTCGATTTTAGTCGTCACTGACCTTCCATTAAAGAGTGTCTTGGAGAAGCCGGAGCATTCAGGCAGATTGGCAAAGTGGGCAATAGAGCTCAGTGAGTTTGACATATCCTATGTTCCAAGAATGGCAATCAAAGCTCAAGTCTTAGCGGACTTCATGGTGGATGCTAAAGAAGTTGAATCGCAGAAGGGGGTCAGAGTGCCCCTTGCCTGGAAAATCTTCGTGGATGGAGCCTCAGGGAAAAATTCTTCCGGGGCAGGAGTTATCTTAATCAACCCAAATGGAGTAAGGCTTGATCAAGCACTGAAGTTCTATTTTCAAGTAACAAACAATCAAGCGGAATATGAGGCTTTGCTAGCCGGTCTCAAGTTTGCCAGGGAGCTGGGGATTGACGATGTCGAAGTTTTCACAGATTCTTTGGTGATGGCTTCTCAAGTAAATGGGATTTTCGAGACTAGAGATAGTATTTTAAAGCAGTATTTAAATCTGGTAAAAATTGAGGTTGGGAAATTCAAAAGCATTACCATCGATCATATTCCAAGAGGTGAGAACGTGGAAGCAGATGAGTTGGCAAAGTTTGGGCTTCTCTCAGGAGGAACAACTTCGGAGTTGTTTCGCCCGGCGATTGAAGAAGGAGAGGTCATGGAGATTGATCAACGTCCATCTTGGATAGATCCGTTTGTTCAATTTCTTTCGACTGGAGATTTCCATTCAGCAATAAAAGATAGAAAAAGGTTTAAGCGGAAAGCGGCTAACTATTATCTTGTTGCAGGAGTGCTTTATAGAAGAACTTTTCTATCGCCATTAGCACGGTGTATTTCGGAAGAAGAGATTCCGGCGATCCTCCAGGAAGTCCATTCTGGAGAATGTGGAAGCCACTCTGGAGCTAGAACTTTGGAGAAAAGAATTCTGAGGCAAGGCTATTTTTGGCCCCAGATGAGGAAGGATGCGGAGAAATTTGCTAAGAAATGTGTAAAGTGCCAGAAGTTTGCTCCTCTCCAAAATCAACCGGCTCAACAACTTAAGTCGATAGCAACTCCATGGCCGTTTGCAGTTTGGGGAATGGATCTGATTGGGCCTTTCCCTATGGCAAGTGGGCAGCGGCGATATATCATAGTCATGATTGACTATTTTAGCAAATGGATAGAGGCAAAAGCATTGGCCAAAATTACCACTCAAGCCGTGAAAAACTTTATTTGGGGAGAGATGATATGTCGACACGGGATTCCAATGGCAATCATCACGGATAATGGTTCTCAATTCAACAATTCAACTCTTATTAATTTCTGCAAACAAATTGGCATTGAGCTTCGTTTCGCTTCCGTGCATCATCCTAGAAGCAATGGGCAGGTAGAGGCCGCCAACAAACTCATCATAAATCTCTTGAAAAAGAAGGTAGAAAACGTTAGGGGCAACTGGGCAGAACAACTACCTTCCGTCTTGTGGGCCTTGAGGACAACTCCGAGTTCTGCTACTGGGGAAACTCCGTTCAAATTATCACACGGTTCCGAAGCCCTTATTCCGGTAGAATTTGAAGTGAAAAGCCCAAGAGTATTATTGGCGCAACAAAATCAAATCGAGTGGATGGAAGAAAATGATGAAGAGTTAAAATGCAGCCTTGATTTAATTGAGGAATTGAGAGATACTGCAATCATCAGACATGAAGAGGTGAAAAGAAGAATGGCGAAGTTGTTCAATAAGAATGTAAGAACCAAAGAATTTGCTGTTGGAGATCTAGTCTTGAAGAAGGTAGATGCAGCAGCAATGGCTGGTTCAGTTGGAAAGCTTCATCCAAATTGGGCAGGGCCGTTCATAGTAAAGAATGTGCTTAAAAATGGTGCTTACCATCTCCAAACTTATGAAGGAGAAGAGTTGCCCCATTCCTGGAGCGGAGATGATCTCAAGCTTTTCTTCTCTTAAATGTTCGTACCTAATTCACTCATTCCTTGATCCTTACTCTTTTCTTTTCTTAAACATCATGCAGGTATCACCAAGGCATTCGCAATACAAGTGTTGGATGATAAATCTTAAAAATAAGTTGATTTTTGAAAAGCCAAAAACCTGTCAAGTGAGATATCGCCGGATCCCACTATCTTCCCCCTCGACTGGTTAACTCGACGTGTAATTCTGCCAGGACCACAGATGTCGGGGAGATTTCGAATCTGTGTAGCAGTAGCTCGCCAAGCTCGAGCGGTGGAAGTTTGGGATACCGGGTCCTTGCTGACATCTGGCACACCTCAGCATTTTAAGGAGGTCTAGGTGGCTGGCTCAGCTCTGTCATGCATTGAAAAGGACATTGTTACAATCTTAATGATCTTTCAGGGAAAGCAATGTCGGTGTAGCCTCCGCGGCATGACCACACCTGCCCTACCGATCATTTTTTGATTTGTAACTCTCGAATACTCGATGAAGCGTGGTTAGATAAGGGGCGGCAAGAAACATCTATGGCCGTCACCTGAATCTTAGATTGGCAAAATTACAACAAACTCAGTAGTCCTTTAAGAAAAGTGTCGGTATAGCCTCCGCGGCATGACCACACTATCCCTTTAAGTCATTTTCGAGATCCATTTTTCTATTTTTCCTTACTATAAAGATCTTATTCATTCCTGTACTGGGATCGGGCGGTCAGCAGTTTATGAGACCGCATGTTCCTCCCTACAAAGAATGAAATCGTTTATGATCGTCGGATGAAATTCTTTCAGGATAATTAAGGTCGCTATTCAGGAGTCTCCTATGCCAGCTTGATAGAGATCGTCCCGGCCTCAACAAAATCGAGATTTCAATTTTCCCTGTTACTCAAAGTTACATGGAATAATCGTGATGCTCTGTTTCTCATCAAATGGAAGTTGGATCTTTTTCTTCAAAAGGGCGGTCTGAATATAATGTGATCGCTGAAATGAAAACTCATAAGGAGTTATTTCCTTGTTTCAAGAAATAACCTTTGACTACCAAGGGATCGTCAGACGGATTTCCTAGAAGACCTTTGGGCGCCGATCACCCAGAATCTAATGCGTTCAAATCATTGTCTTGTAGTTTCCTTATATTTCGATCTGTGTAATATGAGACCGCAAAACTATTGTGAATAAGATTATTTCCTGATCATGTCTTTGGTGTCTTTTCCAAGAGATCGCTACTTAAAGTTCGTTAATGATTAAATTATGATTAAACTCGAGGCATTGAGATTGAATGCCGATTTTAGATTCAGAAGGACAAATCAATATATGCATCAAAAATAAACTCATGCACTTAGGCAAAACCCAACAGATATCAAATTTTATATACTCTGAAATATCAATTACAACAAGACCGCTCGGCCTCCGAAAAGGAAAAAGGGAAATTACAATTCACTCTTTCTTTGATCTCTTGGAAGACCTCTTGCCTGAAGAAGAAGAATCAGTTTCTGCAGAAGGTTCTTCTAAACTATTCCCTGGAATTCTAGATCCAGAGCTCGAGCTCGAACTGGAATCCAGACCAAGGGTATAGCGGCTTCCGCTCTCTTCGTCTTCAATCACGATATTTTCCTCTTGATCTGCGGTCTCATCAGCAGCATCAGCGGATTCTTCAGCAGCATCCGCGGTCTCTTCAGCAGTCATAGATTGTTCTTCAATTCTCTGTGCCGCGTCAGGGAAGAGATCGGCAAATGTGACGTCTTTATACTCTTCAGTAAAAACCACCGCGGTTACGAACCTCGTCCAGCACCTGGTTGGCGGTCTCTTTTATATGATGCATCAAAGCCCTCTGGAAAGCCGGATTCTCAGGGTCGTAAGCCGCTTTTTCAGATTGCTGCAAAAGAAATATATGTCAGACCGCACGATCACAGGTAACACATTCATAAAACAAGAAAAATTCTCACTCTTCTTTCTTCTTGCAAGGCAGTTATTTCATCCAGAGCGCTGCAAAGAGACCGCCCCATATGGTGATTCAAAATTGTACTTCTAGCAGTCACTTGAGCGCAGAGGTCGGGAAGCGCATCGGTCTCAATATTTAATATCTCATTTGTGTTCTTTTTCCCGTACAAAGCTGAAGTGACCGCATATGCGTGACGGGTCACCTTCCCGCTCCATAAGGGTAAATCAGTGGATACCTTCACAGAATTTCCTGAGGCCGCCCATTTGAGGAGAGGCTTTCCTTTGATATCCTTCATTCTTCTTTTAAAACCCACCAAGGGAAAAACTTGCTCGGCGGTCTCAGAAGTTACGCCGAACACGTCGGCCTCACGCTTCAGCCTCCTCTCCCTCTGAGTAAGAACTTCTGCTGCTGGGGAGATAGGGTCTAGTGTAGGGACCACGAAGCTCGCTAAAAGTAAAGAAGGGTTTTAAGTAAAAACATTCAAAAAGACAAAAGAAAATTGTTTGAGACCGCAAGAAAAATTTACTTTCAGCAGGGGTGATCTCGGCGATCTCGGGCCAGATCGCTAGATAATAAACAAGATCGATCCTCTTGCACGCCAAGAAGGCCAGAATTTTCAGCTCCTCCTCTGAGACCACCTTTATCTTCTTAAAAATGCTGTCAGGTCGCGGAGAGGGTGAGCTCCTGAGACCGCCAAGGTCACCCTCAAAAACAAGGAATCTTTCTGTCCAGAAAGAAATTTTGTTAGGAAGGTTCAGAATTTTTATTCCATCTGCTGAAAAATACATCAATCCTTTAAATTCTTCTTTCTTTCTGCCTTCTTTCAAAATTTTCGCAGTGAAGGTTGCCCGGAACAAATTCATTGTGAATTTCACTCTTTCCGATCTCAAATAATTGATGAAGGCATTAACCAGACCGATGGAGTTCGGAGCCAGCTGGGCAAGTACGAAGTCATAGTATTCCAGAATCTCTAACCATTCCCAAGGGAGTGGAATCCTCAGCCCATTATCAAAGTGATCGATGGGGATGATAAATTTCTTCTCCTCTACAAAGTTTAACCTTTCTTGTTCAGTTGGCGGTCTCACAACCACCTGAGTTTGGATCATATATTTCTTTATAAACTCAATGTATTCATCCTTTGATAAACGTCCTTGTTTGTGATCGGCGTTCAGGAAGATAGTAGCAGAAGAAGCACGAGCGGACACCATATTCAGTGATCGCTGAGATCGGAGCTTATAGAGCAATCAAGAAGGCATAAAATAAAGACCATGAAGACAGCTATTTATAGAAGACCAAGGGTCATTTCGTAATCATTACATATTGAAGACCGCCCAGCTAAAACATGGTCAGACCGCCCGACCTATGCAAAGTAATATGAAAGCATACTATGGTAGGCGATCTCAATCAATAAAAAATACAGCAGCAATACAAACAATCCAGGCATAAAGAGATCGAAGTTTAACAAATCAAGACCACAATATTAAAACAAAACAGCCACAGATATGGGACTAACAGTGAAAATATTACAAGATATATTGTTCAAGCATAGAGATCGCTCGATCTCAAGATTAATGTTCATCTCCTAAGAGGCCTGTTCCTCCCTACATGAGCAGCGACATCTTGCATGTCGTTCACTGCGGCCATAACCGACACCAGGCTGTGGTTAGCCAGCATCGCAGACCGGTGAATTTTCGACATTTCCTTGTCCACCTGCTCCATGGGGATCAGTACAATCTCGGGTTGCGGTCTCTCCGCCGGATGATCGCTGGAGGCTCCCGGTCGCATCAGCATCTTACCGTGACCACTCCTCAGCCTCTCGTTTTCCGCGGGCAGCGCCGCAGCTTTTCCCCTGTAGTATTCAGCCTCTTTTTCAGCCTTCTTAAGAGCCCGCGCGATCTCGGCAACCCTCAGATCGCATTCTTCACGAATCCTCTTCTCATTGGAACGCAATCTTTCTTCAAGATCGCGGATCTGGTCATTCTGCGTCCGCTCCCTCATCAGCATAGAACGAACATCCTCGAACATGGGGTTAAGGATGTTGGTTAACTGAGGAGTGATCTCGATGGGTCGAGGAAGTTCTCCCTCCTCGATCTCAGCATTTTTGTTATCTGCGGCCATAGGAGATGGATTATTTCAATCATAAGCATATAATCAAATAAACTTTTTGAATAAGCAGAAAGAGTACTTGGAAAAAAGTCGAGACCGCAGTCACGTAAAGCCTTTCCGATATCTTTAGTGACTGCGGGATCTGCGGTCAAAGAAAGACGATCTGATCCCCTTAAGCGCTCCAGATCCGTTCTTTCCAAATCTCTTTTCTGCATTTTTTCCCCCTCTTTTCGTCTCCTTTTTAATTCCTCGTTACTTAAGAAGACATTGTCGGTCTCAATAAAAACGATCCCGTGTTTTCTTTCAGGAGAAGCAAAATGAACCGTAGGAAATGGAGGGAACTCGGCTGACTGAAGAATCGTTTTATTCTTACCAGCTCGCGAAATCGAGGCCGCCGCCGAACGATCTGCTGCAACCTTGTTCGAACGATCTCCCTGGAGAAAATCATCCGGGAGACCGCTAGAAAGCACAGTTTTTTCCTTGGCAATCTGCGGCCTCTCCACGGTCTCATCACCGTTTTTATCCGAAGTCTGCAAGACAACCTTTTTTCTCTCTTCAGCGATCAGGGCCGCCTTTTCCTCAGCGACCCTGACCGCTTCTTTCTTCTTCTCCTCAGCGATCAGAGCCGCTTTTTCCTCAGCAACTCTGACTGCCTCCCTCCTCTTCTCCTCTTCTTCCTTTTCCTTCTTATCTTTCTTCTCCTTGTCTCTCTTCTTCTCCTCGTCCTCCCTCTTATTCTTCTCTTTTTTCTCCTTCTTTTCTTTCTTATCTTTCTCTTCTTTCTCCTTTTCTTTCTCTTCTTTTTCCCTCTGCTCTTCTACCACTTTTTCTTTCCTCCTCTTCACTATCTCTTCCATTTCTATCTTTTTTCTTTCCTCCTCTTTTGCCTTGATCGTTGCGTCGGCGATCTCCTTCTCCCTGCCCGCGATCTCCTCATCAACGGCGGCATTTCTGAGAGCTGAAGCCTCTAAGGGATCCAACACCTGCAATGATGAAAAAGATGAATTGTTAGAAGAAACCTCATCAAGATAGGCGATTAATCCAGAATCATCCTCTCTTGGTAAGGTTGAGACCGCATGAAGGAAGGGGAGATCGCCCTTGGCATTCACCTTCTGAAAATCAGCGGAGTCCTCCAGATCGATGGATTCAGAAAATCTGGTCGCCTCTATGGCGGTCACATCTCCCCCTTCCTCATTTCTTCTGCTCCTCTTATAAGTTAAACTAGATGGACTTGTATTCTTCCTTTTCCTGTCCTTTGCAGCGATCTCCTGGTCAGCGATCTTCTGCCTTAAGGATTCGGCCTCAGCTCCCTTCTGGCGCAGCCCAGCCAGAATAATCTCGGTGGAGGCGGTCTCAGGAAGCTTGGAAGATGTTTGACCCAGTGCCTCCATAGATTTCTGACAATTAAAAGAAATGGAAAAGTCAGGCAATTTCCATACAGGATCTGAAGAAGTATTAGACAGATCAGAAGCAACAGAGACTGGCACAATCAGGCCCTCAGGAAGCTCAGATTTCTTTAGTGGAGATCGGGCGGTCTCCTTTGAAGTGCTCACTTTTGTTAAGATTTTCGGCGCCTTCTTTCCTTTCCTTGAGCTGACGCTCTCCTTTTTTCCAGGAGAGTTCGCTTTCGATGGGAGAGCTTTTAAGAGATCAAGCATGGTCATCTTTGTAAGGTCGCACCTGCGTAATTATCAAAGACCGCTCGAATGGTGGAGTTCCTCAATGTCTTGCAAAATGAAGTTTTCAGCCGGTATTTATAGACCAAGCCGCATTAATGATGGTCGCGGTCTCAGCGGTCAAAGCTTACATTTTCGAAGTTCCAGGTGCAACTTAAAAATGTGCGGGGATTATGTTTGCCCAGAAAAGCCCGCGACCTCCTCTTACTAGTCAATTCATTCGGTCTCAGCGGTCTCAGCTTCAGTGATCGCCCAGACCGCCAGTTGCCTTCTCAGCCAGAATTTTCCAAGTATCAAGCGGTCAGAAAAGCCCGAGATCGCCAAACCGAGCGGTCTTTTTGTTTTTTCTATTTTTGTTATCTGCACCCCTCCTCCCTGCCCTGGCTCTCCTGTATCCCGGGCAGCCCGTAGTTTTCAGTTCTGCCCGTTTGGGCAGCCCCCTCGTCTATAAATAGAGGGGTAGGGGTACCAGGAAAAGGACTTTTGGCTCCGAGGCTCCAGCTTACAACCTGTGTAAGCGGTCTCATTTTTTCGTGATCGCCATTTTACGATCGCCTTCTCTTTTTTCCAGCATCTTCTGTCTTAGTAACCTGCACTTCGCAGTTTTCTCCTGTCCCCTTTAGTGTGAATTTTGGAGGTACCATTTTTGGCACCAACATCTTCCTCTTCATCGTCATCTCCGTCAGCCTCCTTCGTTGATTTTAAGGCCAAAGTTTTCTTCTTTGACTCCATGTTGTACTCTTGTTGTTAAATTTTGAGTTCAACCTCATGGGTCTTGAGGTACCCAATGAGGCTCTCAATTTGGAGCTTCTTTAAATCGCGTGACTCCGAGATTGCCGTCACCTTTGGATTGAAATTTGGAGGGAGAGACCTTAGAATTTTTCTCACCAAGTCGTCGTTGGAGAACACCTTTCCAAGTACTTTTGAGTCGTTGATGATCTTGGTGAACCTTCTATACATTGAATCTATGTTTTCATTTGCCTCCATCTGGAACTTCTCGTATTCGGATTAGAGTTGGAAAAGCTTTGAATCCTTGACCTGTGAAGTACCTTCATGTTTGATTTCTAATAAATTCCATATATCATAAGCAGTTTCGCAAGCACTAGATCTATGAAATTTTGTTCTATCCAAAGCACAAAATAAAGCATTCATAGCTTTAGCGTTATTCTTGCATCTTAACATGTCATTATCATCCCATTTGTCTCTCAGTTTTTCCATAGTAATTTCTCCAACAAAAAATGTTGGTGGAGAGTATCATTGTTCCCCCATACCCCACACATCATTATCTAAAGCAATTAAAAACAATACCTTCTTGTTTTCTAATAATTATAATCAGTGCCAGTAAATAGTGGAGGTCTACTAATCCCTTGACACTCAAAGAAAGCATGATCATGATGTGCCATTATTCCCGGTTGTAAAACCATTTTGGAATAACCTTGCTCTAATACCACTTATTGGATCTTATGGCGCCCTTAGAGGGTGGGGGGGGGGGGGGTGAGGGGTGAATAAGGGGTTTATAAATTTTTGAGTAAAACTGAGAGATTTATAGAAAATCAAAACTTTTTGATTCTGCTACGAACGCTGGAATTAAGAGTTAACGCTGGGCATTAGCTCTCCAAACAATTAGGCTTCACAGAATTATGTCAAAGTGTTTTTACCTATGAAATCTTAAATGAAATACAATTCTAGAAAATCAGAGATAATGAAAATGAATATAAACTTTCAAAGAGAATTACACAGATAAAATTTCAATAACGCTTGAAATTAAAGGCGACAAGGTAATAATCACTTTTTGTTCTTCCACTGGTTCTTCTTACAAGGACCGGTTGGCTATAGCCTATCATTCCCTAGTTAAGGCCTCTAGTCACCCCCTAGATCTATCCTTGACTTAGTATCCAAGCACTAGGCGGCAATTTTCCCCTAAACCGAACCCAGCCTAGTCGCCACACAAAAAGCAGTGAATTCACTACTGTTATAAGAAAATAATGAAAAGATAAATGTAAATTAAGAATAAAAGACCCCATATATTGAAGAGCGGTGAAGGACATTTTGAAGATCCGCATTGACCATCATCGGAGTTGAAGCGAGCGTCCTACTTCAAATTTGACTGTTGGAAATCTCCTTTTCACTCTTGTTCCTCAATGGTGGTTTTGGGAGTGCTCTCTGAATTTGGGGATGAAATGCTCTCACAGAAGATTGGAATGAAGGCTTGAAAGTTCAACACTTGAGCAACGAAATCAGCTCTTTAATTAGGCACGGGAGCTAACGCCAGGTGTTATGAAGTTAACTCCAGCATTAGTGATTGTGTACGGTCATGACTGAGATCATGCAACCGTCGACATCGTGGTAGATCACGGACTCAACGCGAGCGTTAGCTCCAACGCTGACATTGTCTCTTTGTTCTCGATGATTTTTCTTCTCCACGTCAAGATCATTGAGACGTCACCCCTTTTCGATGATAAGTTAATGCGGCGCATTAACTTCTAATGCGGGGCGTTATCTCTCTTTTCCTAGAATCATCATCAATCAGCATCATGTTCATAGGGTTATTTAACTATACTACCTGCACACTATAAACACAATCAAGATCAAATACATATTGTGATTTGTTATTCTCAAACTAAGTGATGTGGAACACAAGCTCCAACAATCTCCCCATTTTGATAATAACAAATCCACTAATAAGAACTGAACTTTAATTTGAGTAGTGTTTATAGTATATGATGAGCGTGATAAACATGCATACTCCCCCTATATGGATACTACCCCTACATGAATGAATTTTCTATTTTACTCACCCTAAATAGTAGATAACTTCAATTTATATCTACAATTTATTTCTTCAATTTATTCTCCCCCTTTTATCATAATCAAAAGGAGGTAGGTTAGAGTAGTCGCAATATGAAATGATATGCACCTTGTAGATACAATATCAACATTTTGAAAAATAGTGAACACATCGAAAGCAATATTGAACATCTTTAAGAATTTGTAAGTACAAAATATAATAACTGTTTAAAGCAAATAAGATAATGTTTTTATTTAGATACACAAGTTGCAAGTATATTTAATATTGGTAATAGAAATTAGCATGCAAGATTACAAATATTAAGAAAAGATATGCTTTACAATGTAAATAAATTTGCACTTCAAGTATGCAAAAACATTGTAAAGATCATGCTTTGTTATCAAGTGCATTTACTCAAGATTATAAAGATTAGTGTAGATTAGCTTTAGTGGAAATTCTCATGAGTGGAAGTGTTATAAATTATAATGATGTGTTCAATAAAGGTTTTTGATAAAGTATACAAGGGTATAAATCAAACCACATGAAAGTTTATATTTTAAGAACATAACTTGAAATAAACATAAACAACTTTACTTCCACAAATTTCAATGCACATCAAGATTTTTATTTTTAAAGAGAAGTGGCCAAAACTTTGTTTGCATAAGACACTTTACTATTTTTGGTGGAGGTTTCCATATTCTTTTTATTTTGATTTTTTTTACAAAAGACTCCAAATTCACTTATTGCAACATAAAAAATTTTAGTTGAAATACCACATTTCTCTAATCACAAGTGCATGAAAAACAAAAATTGCAAGAATGAATTCAATGTTGTGTAGGTAAACTATTTATTAAATTCAAAAATGATATGTTCTTATACTACACAATCATGCGAAAATAAGATTTAAAACACATGTAGATTAACGAAAAGTTGTAAGTGAGAAGATCATTATCAAAGATAAATATTTACTCATACTTAGAGGCATGTAAAAAATTTTCTGCACATGTAATCTATAACAAAATTCATTGCACATTTTAAGATAATATTCAAGGCATGACAAAAACAAAACAATATTTTTTAAGAAACTTGAAAGATAAAATCAATCATTGTAAATAATCTTAATGTAATAAATATAATCATCCTTGATTGAAGCATTTAAGCATAGATATTTTTTTTTCAATATAAAAAAAAAAGAATAGAAATCTTTTGAAACATAGAAATAAAAATAAAACACTGCATTAAAATAATACCAGAAATTTTTCAAAAAGACAGAAAAAATTTTTGAGCAAAGGGGCTAACGCCAGGCGTTAGCTTCTTAACGCCAACACAGAACTTCAAATCTTGATTTTTTGAAAACTGTTTTTCATAATTCCTTTGTATTATAAAGAGGCCTTCTTAATGTTGGAATTTCATAGCTTTTAGAGTTGATTTGAAGGCTCTTTTAGCATGTTTTTGGTGTTTTTTTTTAAAAGTGTTTTTACATTTTTATTTGTTTTTGTTTTGTTTTTAAAAAAAATGCAAACAAATATAAATAGAGACAAAAAAATTTAGTAGCATTTTATAGGGATTAATGAGATTTTTCTAAGATGCCCAATTCTAACTAAGCATGTTAAAACGTGCATCGGGTAGAGGTTTGGTGAAAATATCAAGTTGTGAGTCAGTCACTATAAAGCTAATTATAATATGTTCCTTCTTGATATGATCCCAAATAAAATGATGTCGGACATCTATATGTTTAGATCTAGAATGATGTACGGGATAGTTTGTCAGATTGATAGCGCTTTTGTTGTCACATATTAATTCTATGTTATTTAGATAAACACCAAAGTCTTCTAATGTTTGGGTCATCCATAAGGCTTGTGCACAACAACTACCTAATGCGATATATTCGGCCTCGGTGGTGGAGAGGGCAACAGAATTCTGTTTCCTACTCGACCATGATATGAGTGAAGGGCCTATAACATGATACGTGCCACTAGTGCTCTTACGATCTGATGAACATCCCGCATAGTCCGAATCAGAAAAATCTTGTAAAGTAAAACAATCATTATGAGGATACCATATGCCTAATATATATGTTCTGATTAGATATCAAAATATATGTTTAACCGCTTTTAAATGTGATACTTTTGGGTTAGCTTAAAATCTAGCATATAAACAAACGGAAAACATAATATTGGGTCTAGATGCGCTTAAATATAACAATGAGCCTATCATTCCTCTATATAATGTTTGATCAATAGAAATACCGGATTCATCTTTTCCTAACTTTAGTGATGTACTCATTGGTGTATTAGCTTTTTTTAGGTTTTCAAAGCTAAATCTTTTAAGAATATCTTGAACATATTTAGTTTTACAAATAAAAATACCATATTGTCTTTATGAGATTTGAAATCCTAGAAAATAAGTGAGTTCTCCTACCAAACTCATTTCAAATTCATTTTTCATCACTAAAACTACTTCATTACACTACTCTTCATTAGTCGCTCCAAATATAATATAATCAACATAAATTTGCAATACAATCAAATCATTATCTACTTGCTTAATAAAGAGTGTATTATTTGCACTTACCATTTTATAACCGTGCTTTATCAAAAATAATGTCAAACTATCATACCAAGCACATGGCACTTGCTTCAATCCATAAAGCACTTTCTTTAACATATACACATGATATGGAAATTATTCACTCATAAAACCGGGGGGTTGTTCTACATAAACTTCTTCTTTTATAATCCCGTTTAAAAATGCACTTTTAACATCCATTTGAAATAATTAAAATCTTTTAAAGCTCGCAAATGCAAGAAATATTCTAATTGTTTCTAGGCGAACAATGTGTGCAAGAGTTTCATCAAAATCTATCCCTTCGATTTATGAATATCCTTATGCAACTAGTCTAGCATTATTCCTTGTAATCCAGAGTCACCATCTAGTTTATATTTAAAAATCGATTTGAACCAAAACTGGATGATTAGATGGCCTCTCTACTATATTCCAAACCTTATTACGTTCAAATTGATTTAGTTCATCATTCATTACTAAAAACCAAAAGTCATCATTTAAAGCAGTTGAAACGTTTTTTGGTTCTATTTCAGATACAAAAAAAAGGTTTGAAAAAGACTCATGAAAAGAAGAATGAGTACTTACCCCTTTTGAATGTTCTCCTATGACAAGCTTGTTGGATCTGTAGGCACCCTTAAAGGGGGGGGGGGGGGGGGGAATAAGGGTTCTAAGATTTTCGAGAATATTTAAATGAAAAATGATTCTCTATTGGTATCGCGAGCGGTAGTGTTACCGCACGGCGTTACTGACAGTGAAAATCTGTTTATGTTATAGTAATGAAAATCAGAGATCACGAAACAGAGATGAAGAAAGACATATTTTCATTAATAATAAATAATTTTGTTTACAAAATCTTTTCCCAATGACGCTTGGAAAGAGGCGATGAATGAAAAGCTCTATTGGGTTTTCTATACTGACCCTTCTCCCATGGACCGGTTGGCTCTAGCCTATCTCTCACCAGATATGGCCTCAAGCCGCTCTAGCCCTTCCCTCACTGGAAATGCCTCGAGCACTCCCTAGATCTACACCCTATATTTAGTCGCCAAGGCGAGGCGAATTTCCCCTAGTCCCCGCAAGGCCCTAGTCATCGTGTGGCGAATTCCTCTACCGAACAAAAGATATAAAGGTTACAATTAGAAACTAAAACCAAACAAAAACTAAAAACTCCCTCCAAAGAAGAACTTGATGTCGATGTAGATGCGATCAGATCGGTCTTCAAGTTCTTTGCATTCACGAACATTGATGGAGTTCTTCGAGTTCTTGGGGAAGGCTCTCACGAGTGCTCTGAATATTTGGCTTCAATTCGTTCTGTAACAGCAAGCAACAATGGAGGAAGCGCGCGTCTTTAAATAGAATCAGACGCTACCGCCTACGGTAGTACTAAAGCCTCGCGGTAGACACATTAGGCAATGATCAAGCACACGGATCGTGGTAGTTTAGGCAACTTTTGAGCGCCAAACTTTGAGCTCTGCCTAGCGCACCTCGGTAATGCTAACGCTCCATGATAGCGAGATAACCTTCCTTCAGCCAATATCTCCTTCCACATTTGCTCCGCAATCACATGCAGATGGGAGGATTCCAAAAGCTACCGTCGGGCGGTAGACATGTCACACCGCGGTAGAGCATGCTAAATATGCATCCCGCCAATAATTCCTTTTTCTCAACTGTTTCCTTCCCGTCAATTGTTTCCATTTATGCTAGCGCCAGCGATAGTGCTAACTCTCCGCTATAGAAACAGCACAACATATTCCAATGGAGATTTGAAAGCACAAGATCCTGCATGTCATAAACACAAAAACAAATATGATCAAATACAATAGGATTTGTTATTGTCAAACCAAGAGATGCGGAAAGCATGTTCCAACAAACTCCCCCTTTTGATAATAACAAATCCCCTTAGAAAAAAATAATTCAAGTGATATGAATTTATGCTTATAATAAGAACTAACACGGATAGCATGAAAATTAGGACGGTTCTAATGCTCCCCCTAAATGAAATCTCCCCCTAAATGAGTTCTCCCCCTACCACAGAACTTCCTTTGAATCTACTCCCCTTATATGTGAATTTCTTTCAAATTTATTCTCCCCCTTTTGGTATTATCAAAAGAGGGTGGAGAGAAAGCCAAAAGTGAAGGCGTGTAATGTTTTTTTGAGTAGAGAATACATGAGCATGAGAACTAGATAATGTGTAGGGAAGAGAAATAAAAGTGTAGGAGTGAAAGAGCAGTGATATTTCAAGATAACACACTTGTTGAAAAAGAAATATTCATCATCGAGTGAATAAGTAATGGAGAGGTGGAAAGAAGTGTGCACCAATTGTAGAAGACACCATCATTATAGGAATCTAAAGCATTCAAAAACAAATATGGAGTTTCTAGTAGAGAAAAATAGATGGTGTGCAAGTCGAAAACACAAAGGATTTTGCTTTTTAACCTAACAAACAAAGACTTGTTTTGAAAAGTATGCAAGAATGAGTAGACAAGGCGTAAGCAGAAGACGAACTAAAAGATTGTAAGAATGATACAACATATCAAGACAAGATAGAGATTTCAATGTCCAAGAGACAGAAAATAAGTACATTTAGGCATTGTAATGATCATGTCAAAACCAAAACTAGTGCATCAACTAAGGATTTTAGAGACAAACTATAGATAAGCAATAAACTCCAATTCTTAGGAGTATAAGGCTTACAAGTGATAATGAAGTGTACAAATGTAGTGTTTTTGATAAAAGTATGCATATGAGTTAAGCAAAACACATGACATGTATATTTTTCAATGCACATAGAAAAGGTTGGATTATCTAATGCTTACAACCCTACACCCCCGCTATGGTGAGATATATAATCATGGAATAATACTTATTGGAAACATTAAGCATTTTAAATCTAATGATAGGTACATAGCCTATGGATTAATATTTTTATTTGAATTTTTTAAACAAACAACTCATATAGCTATTTTGAAATCCATTAATGAATCAGAGTTATTGCGGAAGAAATAACATTTTGGAATAAAGAATACATCCTTTTAGCAATTAGGAAAAAATGATTTGAAATTCAATAATAAGAGGATGTTTTTATAAGCAATATTTCACATGTTGGAGGAGTGTTTTCATCATAAAAATTTTCATTGAAATAGATCAGAGTTTTTAGCATAAAAGTGATATGTGTGTTAGAATAACCAATATAAATTCTACCAAGCAAGTCTACCATTTGTTGAAAAGGAATTTTGATATTTAAGACTTTGATATAAGCATGAAAGCGCAAGGTAAAAATATATGGTGATGATGCGGAAGACTTATAAAAATACAAGAAAACATCTTTTTATAAACATGACGATTCATAAGAAGATATATGAGCTAAATTTCAACAATGATGATGTTTTTGTAAATTATTTTGCATTTAAAATCTTTAATTTTGACAATAAAGTAACCAAGCAAGAAATAATGTT
The DNA here is from genome assembly GCA_033032865.1 of Dactylorhiza incarnata. Lineage (NCBI taxonomy): Eukaryota > Viridiplantae > Streptophyta > Magnoliopsida > Asparagales > Orchidaceae > Dactylorhiza > Dactylorhiza incarnata. The sequence goes on from JAWHQI010000003.1 coordinate 21,757,660, forward strand.
TTCAAAAAGAAATTACTATAACGTTATATTTATTCACAAATTCAAAACATACAAAACATTGTAGAGAGCATGCTAGGTTATCTAGTGCATTTCATAAAGAAAGAGTAGAATATAATTAGCATTAGGATCTAATACGCATGAGAAGAAGTGTTATTGAAGATAATGATGTGCACAAAAGTGTATTTTGAATAGAGTAAACAAATGTTTTAATCAAAAATACAAGAAATATGTAAAGTAAAGAGCACAATAAAACACAAATAATTTTACTTCCACGCACTTAAATGAACAAAAAGATGTACAACTACCAAGGTGCTTTGCACACACAATGCTCAATAAGATTTATCGGGGTGCAAAGAAGTGCTTGGGGGATCACATATTTTATTTTATTTTAATATTGAGACTAGTGATCAGGTGTGCTTAAGAGTAAGTGGTTTATTTTTTGAAAGAACGATAAGGTTTGCACAAGACACTTTACTATTCTTTCCAAGGTGCTCAACCTCACAACGCTGATTAAGTCTTATCAAGAGGTTCAAGTAGTGCTTGGTGGAGTTATCTTTGTCACTATATTTTATGATTTTTGTTTTGTACAAAGTTCTCCGAATACACTTGTTTTGCAAACCAATATAATTTATGAAAACATAACCACTTTTCTTAACTTTTAAAAGTGCAAATAAAGGTAGTGTAGGTAAGATACTTGTGTAATTTTAATTCAGTGTACTATTACAAAACATACACAAGCATTCTTAGATTAAAAACATATGTAGACATAGCCAAAATAAGTGAGTGAATAAATATCATTATCAAACATAAAACATTTACTCATACTTAGAGGCACGCTAAGCTTGGTTCTACACAACTTTTACAATATAATTTATGCACATGAGTATAAAGACAATGTTCAAAGTAGTTTGAAAATATGAATCACAACATTGTAGAAGGTCTTAAATGATAGAAGAAATCATGCTTGATATTTACAATAGAGTCCTTACAGTTTTTTTATATAAAAATGATTTTATATTTTTGTATTTGATTTTATTTTTGTTTGCACAAAAAGAGACAAATACTCACAAAAAAAATAAATGTTTTTGTAATTTTGGCTTTTGTAATTTTGTATTTTAACTTTTCTAAAATTAATGAAATGCAGTAAAGCAAAAAAAAGTAGGACATGTAGAAATACATATTTTTGTTGTTTTTTTGAAATTTTAAAAAGACAAAAAATCAGAGCCTCGAGCTAGCGCCGGTGCTAGCGCTAGAACGAAATACAGCACACGATGTTTTGAGATTTTGAAAATTTTGATTGTTGATCTTGATTAAGTGTACCAATGGTAGGTTCATGCAGAAATTTCAGAATTTTTGGATATGTCTAGATAGTGCAAATTGCATGAGACATTAGCAATTTTGTATATGACTTTACCAAATAAACATTGCATGAGATATATTTTATTATATCTTCATTTTAATTTTTCTAAGGCTTATATTTGTCAATTATGGTGTAGGTTGAAAATGATAGGAGATGTACGCACTATATATCAAGTTTGAATAACCCAAACAAGCATAATTTAAATGATTAGTATGATATTTATGCAAAGAATATCATGGATAAGCCCTAGATAATAATACTCAGCCTACATATCTTGGTAAACATATAAAGCCTAACATAGACCCAAATATTCTTTAGGTGACAATGTTAGTATGATAAGTTTGAGATTAATGTTATCCCAAAGTTTGATAGTGTTTCAACTTATAGACCTAGAATGAAGTGAAGATTCTATTTGATTTGACCTTATTGATATCACAATACACACATAATACACCAACCATGGTAAACAATTATAATACCAATTGTCATCATATAATTCATATACATGTGATAGAAATAGTTGTTTTTAGATGATTTTTGATATGAATTATGATATATTATTTTTAGAGAATTTTATCAAAGGACATCAATAGATCATGGTGGTGCGTGTGGCATCAGTATTTAAGATAATTAATCTTTCAATATGTCTCTTGTGATTTTCTTTATAATTTAGATAAATATCACATAACAAATTTAGAATTTGATTTATATGGATATTTATAGGCAATGAATTTTAATAAAGATAGATAGGTCATCACAATAAAATATGATTTTGAATTTTGATCAATTTGATTTATAAACTCGTTAAGTTTTGAGGGATAAAATCATATTTCCAAAAAAAATATAAGATGACCATAAAATGATAGCTTAAGAAATATAAATAATAAAAACATTAAAGCACATCATGAAGTAAAGTTTCTACTTCATGTATTTTATGATACCTAATGAATAAGTGTTTTAGGTATCCAAAGGGGGCCATGTGGGATGGTTCCTTTGGGTACCCAAATATAACGTGTTGACTTTTGGGGAGACAAGGATGGATGGAGCCTTTCTTTTGACATTAGTGCTTCATTCATAAGTATGGGTCTCCATTCATACCTTGGACAAACATTATTTTTAGTTTTCAAATTTCCATAGTCATTTACTTGAATATTTGGATAAAAATGATTTTTGAATTTATAATTTGAAGGAAATTTGTTTGCATTTAATTTTAGGTTTGGAGAATGATTATGTTGTAAATGATAATGATGTTAAAGTTTTAGAATTTCATTTAGAAGCTTTTATTGCTTTTCATTTCCTATGTTTTGCTTGGATAAATTATGAAAAATCATATTTAACTTGCCTTTTGATTTTGCAGGTAATTTGAATTTATGTGTTGAGAATTTTTCCTTATAATTTCCTTAAGCAAGTTAATTCTATTTTCTAATTCGTAGTTTTTAATTTTTAGATTGTGTCTAGCTTTATCATAAGCAATTGTGCTATTCTTAAGAGTGGAAATAATAGAGTCAATATGATTTTGATAGTTATTTCTAAATTCTTCAAATGTTTCATCCATCTCTTTAATTTCAATTTTATAACTTGTACACATAGCACAATCATTTTTCAAAGTTGAATTTTCTAAAGACAATTTTTTATTGTGTTCTTTTACACAAAAAATTCCTTTTTAAGTTCCTTGTATTTTTCTTTAATATAATTACAATCAAAACACGATATAGAGTTTTCAAATTAAGAGCATGATGGAGATACAAACATTTCATTTTTGGATTCTACATCCACATTTTCTTTCAAAGTTTTATTTTCTAAACGTAGTTTTGCATTAGCCATTTTTAGTTTCTTAATCTTATGTTTAGTAGTTTGTAGTAATTGTAATATAGAAATAGTGTACAAAAAATGGAATTTGATTTCCTTACATTGCTTTCGGGAGAGACATGATTTGAACATATAGTTTCTTTGACATCTTTTTGGCACTCCTCTTCCGAAGATAGTATTTCTTCTTCTCTTCCATTTGATGTGTACTCCATTGATCCATCACGAGAGGAGATTTCTCGAACATCTGTGCAAGCTTGTATGTTCTCCAATTCTTGCATTCGTTCCATACATGTAAGGGGAAAGTCATACATTTCTTCAAGAAATTTCCATATTTGTATGCACTGGAAAAACAATAAATCAATTTAAAAATTTCTTGAGATAAGGCACAAAAAATGCTATTTAACGCCTTTGCATTTAGGTGACATTCCTTTTTATTTGTTTCATCTGCTGGTCTTACGATTGCTATATTCCATGCTTCGATATCTAAATTTTTAATAAAAGTTTCCATTAACAATTTCCACCCTTTATAATTTCTTCCTTCGAATAATGGTGGTGCAAGAGATTTTTCTTCTTCAAAATGATTTTCCCCACTAATAGAAGCGAGATTATGAGATGCCATTATTCTCGGTTGTTAAGCCGTTTGGAATAAAATCGCTTTGATACCACTTGTTGGATCTGTAGGCGCCCTTAGGGGGGGGGGGTGAATAAGGGTTCTAAGATTTTCGAGAATATTTAAATGAAAAACGATTCTCTGTTGTTATCGCAAGCGATAGTGTTACCGCTCGGCGTTAGTGACAGAGAAAATCTGTTTATATTATAGTAATGAAAAACAGAGATCACAAAACAGAGATGAAGAAAGACATTTTCATTAACAATAAATAAATTTGTTTACAAAATATTTTCCCAATGACGCTTGGAAAGAGACGACGAATGAAAAGCTCTATTGGGTTTTCTATACCGACCCTTCTCCCAAGGACCGGTTGGCTCTAGCCTATCTCTCACCAGATATGGCCTCAAGCCGCTCTAGCCCTTCCTTCACTAGAAAGGCCTCGAGCACTCCCTAGATCTACACCTTATACCTAGTCGCCAACACGAGGCAAATTTCCCCCTAGTCCTCACAAGACTCTAGTCGCCGTGTGGCGAATTCCTTTACCGAACAAAAGATATAAAGGTTACAATTAGAAACTAAAACAAAACAAAAACTAAAAACTCCCTCAAAAGAAGAACTTGATGTCGATGTAGATGTGATCGGATCCGTCTTCAAGTTCTTTGCGTTCATGAACATTGGCGGAGTTCTTCGAGTTGCTTGGGGAAGGCTCTCACGAGTGCTCTGAATATTCGGCTTCAATTTATTCTGTTACAGCAAGAAACAACGGAGGAAGCATGCGTCTTTAAATAGAATCAGCCGCTACCCCTTGTGGTAGTACTACCGCTCCGCGGTAGCCACATTAGTCAATGATCAATCACATAGATCATGGCAGTTTAGGCAATTTTTGAGTGCCAAACTTTGAGCTCCGCCTAGCACGCCGCGGTAACGCTAACGCTCCGCGATAGCGAGATAACCTTCCTTCAGCCAATATCTCCTTCCACATTTGCTCCTCAATCACATGCAGACAGGAGGATTCCAAAAGCTACCGCCGGGCGGTAGACATGCCGCGCCGTGGTAGAGCACGCTAAATATGCATCCCGCCAATCATTCCTTTTTCTCCAATGTTTCCTTCCTGTCAATAGTTTCCATTTATGCTAGCACCAGCGGTAGTGCTAATGCTCCGCGGTAGAAATAGCACAACATATTCCTATGGAGATTTGAAAGCACAGGATCCTGCATGTTATAAACACAAAAACAAATATGATCAAATACAATTAGATTTGTAATTGTCAAACCAAGTGATGCGAAAAGCATGTTCCAACAAAGCTTCCTTGGATGATCCTTTGAAAACTGTAGCACACTTGGAGGAACATATTCCACTTGTTGTTCTTCTTTCTCCTCTTCTTTTTCTCCAAGTGATTCATCGTCCTCATGCTCCAAAGGGAAAAGGGGTTCGTCTTCTTTTCTTGTACGATTAGTATCTACACAAGGAACAAACTTATCAAATCTTACATGAATAAACTCTTCAACTATTTTAGTTCTATTATTATAAATTTTATAAGCCTTACTAGTTGAAAAGTAACCAATGAAAATTCCCTCATCACATTTTTCATCAAATTTTTCTAATGCATCTCTTATATTTAAAATAAAACATTTGCAACCATGGTGATGATGAAAACTATATCCGTAAATGACAACGGCAAGTGTACCATATCGAAAGTAATATAGGTTTATAAAAACCAAGGTCTTATTAGACTCGGGGCGGTTTAATACTCTTACTTTAAGAAAATCTCTATTATTTTATCAATAGAGCTTTGAGTTGGTTTTTTGCACTAAAGAGAGAAAAATTAAAATGAAAATTAATACAATAAATTGGACGATTAGCACTCAATCTTGAATCGCTTTGGAAATAAAATTGAAGAAAAATAATAGTTCTCATTCTCTTAAGAAAACTACTTCGACCATGGAGGTTCCCGAATTCTAAACGCACCTCTGTCTAGGATGTGTTCAACTGAGTTTAGGTTGACCAATCGAACTTTCGCTCTAGAATCAAAACACCTAAAACTCGCTTTATCGCAGTGAACCCCTCTATTGGATTTGACTCCAAACCGGGAGATTTATGTCATCCTCTCTCGAGGGTTGCTTGCAACTCTCTTTATCCTTGAATGATCAATTCGTACCATGAGCCACTCGACTACTAAATTACGAAAACAAGAATGCAAATTATATATCAAAAATATAATCTCACTTCAATTAAATTAAGGATAAATCTTAAGCATTTCAAGAAGAGAAGAAGAAGATCTAAATAATTCATTGCGAATATCATTCATTGGAACATCTTGATCGAGTACTAATAGAAATATAGCTACTCATTGAGATTAAGGAATAAACAAAAATAAAAGAGTACATAATAAAATAAGAGGGGAATGAGAGATTAAGAGAACTAATTTTATTGATTTGCAAAAGAAAATTACAAACTAAGGAATTGAAAGTAATATTACAAGAAGAAAGATAAGTACAATAAAGCTTGAAATGAGAAAACAATACAAGAAAAATAAGACTTTTTGCTCCCCAAAAATTCATCCCTGAAGTTCTAGAGAAGCTCCCTTTAAATTGGTGAAAAGTTGGCGTTACACGCCCTTGGTCATGCCCGTGACCAAGGGCGTGTAAGGGGCATTATTGATGCTGGTGCGTAGAGGGCGCCTTCTGGCTTCAATGCGGGCATTGCATGCGCATCACACCCTAGGTCACGCATGTGACCTAGCGCATGTAATCTTCAAAATGGTGCCTGACGGGATGGTTTCGGTAGGAAGTGGCGCGGAATAAGTCACGCCCGTGTACTGGATGTCATACCCTCGGTCACGCCCATGACCGAGGGCATGTAATTTTAATTGACGTGACAGCTGATCTAGTATGCTGGAGGCAGGTCATGGTCGTAACCCGGTTCACGCCCTTGGTCACACCCGTGACCTGGGGCGTGTACTTGGCGAATCTTCACGGAATGAGCCCAGGTGGCGGAATCGGGTCTCGAACACATCTTTGGTTGTCACACCCTTGGTCACGCCCATAACCTTAGGCGTGTACTTTGGAATTTTTCTCAAAAGAGCCCAGAAAACCTGAAAAACATAAAATGAGCTTAAGTTAGCTCATAGAAGTGAAAAGAAACAAATTACAAGAGATAATTCATATAAATTACATAAATTCTTATTAAAATTGTATTAAAATTATACTAAAAGATGAGTATAAAAAGTACTCATTAAACCAAAAACATTAAAATTAGATACGTTAGCTTTTTTGTAAAATAAAGCTCATATGGTGTTAAATTTAAAATAGGACGAAGCATGACACGGTTAATAATATAACATGAAGTATTAACTACTTCGGCCCAAAATGATTTAGGCAACCCATATTCACAATGCATAGTGCATGCTAGCTCTTGAAGGGTTCTATTTTTCCTCTCCACTACACCATTTTGTTTTGGGGTGCGAGGAGCGGAAAATTCATGTTTATTTCCTAAATCATTACAAAAAGAAGAAAACTTATCATTTTCAAATTCTCCTCCATGATCCGAGCGTATGTATTTCATTTTTAAACCAAGTTCGTTTTGAATATGAATGCATAGTTTAGTAAATTCAAGAAATGCATCGGATTTAGAAGATAGAAATAAAGTCCAACAAAATCTAGAATAATCATCAATTATTACAAAAGAATATTTTCTACCTCCTAGACTATAAGTGCTAACTGGTCCAAATAAATCCATATGAATTAATTGAAGTGGTCTAGAAGTAGAAATTACATATTTTGCTTTTAAAGAATTTTTTGAAAACTTTCCTTTTTTGCAAGGCATACAAAGAGAAGATAAATAAACATTAAGCATATGTAAACCTTTAATTAATTTATCTTTTGATAATTTCAAAATACACTTGGTGCTAGAGTGACCAAGACGCCTTTGGCAAAGTTACAATTCATCATTTTTAGAAATAAAGCATTTTAAAGACGGTTGTGAAAGATCATTAAAGGCAATATAATCATTATGAATTCTAGGTGTGGTGAGTACGAGATCATTTGTTTAAGAATTTATGATTTTGCAAAGATTTGTAGATGATTCAAATAATACATTTAAACCCTTATCACATAATTGACTAATTGATGTATGTTTCAAGCCATCTACAAACAAACCATTAGAGATTGAGAAAGAATCGTTACCCACTATGCCGATGCCCACGATCCTTCCTTTTTCGTTATCTCCAAATGTCACCAACCCTCCTTTCTTCATCTGAAGGCTAAGAAACTTTGCTTTGTTGCCCATCATGTGTTTGGAGCATCCCTAGTCCAAATATCACACGTCTTTTTTGTCCTTAGCCTGCCAACATACCTAAAAAGGAAATGAGAATAAAGATTTGGAAACCCAAGATGTTCCTCCCATAGAATAGGTGGAAACTTTAGGCACCTAGATTTTTTTTATAGCACTACGACCTTTCTTCCTACATGTGACTGAGGTGTGTCCAAATATATGACATTTGGCAAACGATATAAAAGAGGATGAAACCCTTTTTGGAGTTTTGGACAAACTCTTGCAGGAATATGCGATAACATTTGAATTTTGAAATGATTTTTTATTAACAGAAATAAAATTTCTGGAATTATTGCTAACACCAGTGTTAAGAGTTAACGATGGGCGATAGCTCCCAGTAGCATACCCAAGGCCATATTTGGCACTACCATGGCATTGGTTGGTGAAGATCATGTCTAGAGATCTTTGCGCAACTCTGAATTTTGTAATAGCCATATTTAAATCATGAATACGAGATTTGAGAGCGTAATTTTTTTTACTAACATAATGCACCGATTGACAAAAAATATTTTTCTTTCTTCTATTTGTGAAAGAGAGGTTTTTAAAGTTCTTTCTAAATTCCCCTTCTCCTTAGTAAGAATTTCGATAATGGAGTGGGACTTATAAAGAGCTTCTTCGAGTTCTTTCACTCTTGCCAAGGAGTGATTGCATTCTTGGCAAGATACTTTCTCTTTCCCAAATAGTTTAGAAAATTTCTTGTTTTCTTTTAACAAAAGTTTATTTTCAGAATTTAGAATCTCAATATCATTTAAACTTTTATCAAAAAAATTGCATGTTTGTAAATACTCAATATATAAACCATCATAAGTAGTACAAAGAGTTACCTCAGTGTAGCTTTGGACACAACTTTCATCATCAGATAGTGTGTTGCTCTTTTTCATGAGGCACACATTGGCTTCTTCTTCACAACCGGAGGATGAGCTGCTTGATTCGTCGGAGGAGGAGTCATCCCAAGTAGCCTCTTTTAGTATATTCTTCTTCTCTTTTCCCATATGCCACTTTTCTTTACGCCCTTTCAGATCTTTCGGGCACTGGCTATGGATGTGTCCGATCTTTCTGCATTGGCAGCACTCCGGTGGTGGTTATTCTTCATCGTCCTCGTCGCTACCTCTTCCCATCTTCGATGAGGATCCCTTCTTGATGAAATATTTCTGGAAGGTGTTTCGCCTTTCTGGATTCTTCATGAACCTTTTGAACTTTTTCACAAAAAGGCTCTCCTTGTCCTCTTCATCGTCATCTCCGCGAACCTCCTTCTTTGATTTTAAGGACAAAGCCTTCTTCTTTGGCTCCATGTTGTACTCTTGTTGTTGAATTTTGAGTTCAACCTCATGGGTCTTGAGATTCTCAATGAGGATCTCAATTTAGAGCTTCTTCAAATCGTGCGACTTCCAGATTGACGTCACCTATGGATTGAACTTTGGAGGGAGAGACTTTAGAATTTTTCTCACCAAGTCATTGTTGGAGAACACCTTTCCAAGTACTTTTGAGTCGTTGACAATATTGGTGAACCTTGCGTACATTGAATTTATGTCTTCATCTGCCTCCATCCAAAATTTCTTGTACTCTGATTCAATTTGGAAAAGCTTTGAATCCTTGACCTACGAAGTACCTTCATGAGTGATTTCTAATAAATTTCATATATCATAAGCAGTTTCGCAAGCACAAGTTCTATTAAATTCTGTTCAATCCAAAGAAATAAATAAAGCATTCATTGCTTTAGCGTTATTCTTTCATCTTAACTTGTCGTTATCATCCCATTTGTCTCTCAGTTTTTTCATAGTAATTTCTCCAACAAGAAATGTTGGTGGAGTGTAGCATTGTTCCACCATACCCCACACATCATTATCTAAAGCAATTAAAAAACAACGCATTCTTGTTTTCCAATAATTATAATCAGTACTGGTAAATAGTGCATGTCTACTAATCCCTTGACCCTCAACGAAAGCATGATCATGATGCGCCATTATTCCCGGTTGTGAAACCATTTTGGAATAACCGTGCTCTGATACCACTTATTGGATCTTATGGCGCCCTTAGAGTGGGGGGGGGGGGTGAATAAGGGGCTTACAATTTTTTGAGTAAAACTGAGAGATTTATAGAAATTGAAACTTTTTGATTCTATTGCTAACGCTGGCGTTAATAGTTAAAGCTGGTCATTAGCACTCCAGAAAATTAGGCTTCACAGAATTATGTCAAAGTGATTTTACTTATGAAATCTTTAATGAAATACAATTCCAGAAAATCAGAGATAATGAAAATGAATATTATATTTCAAAGAGAATTACACAGATAAAATTTCAATAACACTTGAAATTAAATGCAACAAGGTAAAAATCACTTTTTGTTCTTTCACTGGTCCTTCTTCCAAGGACCAGTTGTCTATAGCCTATCTTTCCTCAGTTAAGGCCTCTAGCCACCCCCTAGATCTACCCTTGACCTAGTCGCCACGCACAAGGCGACAATTTTCCCTCTAAACTGAACCCGGCCTAGTCTCCACACGCAAGACCGTGAATTCACTACCGTTACAAGAAAATATTGAAAAGATAAATGTAAATTCAGAATAAAAGACTCCCTATATTTAAGAGCGTTGAAGGATATGTTGAAGACCAACAATGACTAGCATCATAATTGAAGCAAGCGTCCTTCTTCAAATTTGACCGTTGGAAAACTCCATCTCACTCTTTTTCCTTAATGGTGGTGTTGTGAGTGCTCTCTGAATTCTGGGATGAAATGCTCTCACAGAAGATTGGAATGAAGTCTTGAAAGTTCAATATTTGAGGAACAAAATTAGCTCTTTAAATAGGCACGGGAGGTAACGCAGGGCGTTAAGAAGTTAACACCAGCATTGGTGATCTTGTACGGCCGTGACTTAGATCGTGCAACTGTCAAGATCATGGTAGATCATGGACTCAATGTGAGGGTTAGCTCCACCACTTGCATTTTCTCTTTGTTCTCGACGATATTTCTTCTCCACGTCAAGATCGTTGAGACGTCATCCCTTCTCGACGATATGTTAACGCGGGGCGTTAACTTCTAACATGGGGCGTTTGCTCTCTTTTCAGAAAATCATCATCAATCAGTATCCTGTTCATATGGTTATTTAACTATAGTACCTCCACACTATAGACACAAGCAAGATAAAAAATATAGTGTGATTTGTTATTCTCAAACTAAGAGATGTGGAACACAAGCTCCAACCATCTCCCCCATTTGATAATAACAAATCCACTAATAAGAAATAAACTTTAATTTGAGTAGTGTTTATAGTATATGATAAGCAAGATAAACATGCATACTCCCCCTATAGAGATACTCCCCCTACATGAATGCATTTTTTATTTTACTCCCCATAAATAATTGATAAGTTCAATTTATATCTACAATTTATTTCTTCAATTTATTCTCCCACTTTTGTTATAATAAAAAGTAGGTAGGTTAGAGTAGTCGCAATATGAAATGATATGCGCCATGTAGATACAACAACAACTTTTTGAAACATAGTGAACACAGCGAAAGCAATATTGAACATCTTTAAGAATTTGCAAGTACAAAATATAATTAGAGTTTAAAGCAATAAAGTAGATGTTTTTAATCTAGATACACAAGTTGCAAGTATATTTAATATTGGTAATAGAAAATTAGCAAGCAATATTAGAAATATTAAGAAAAGATATGCTTTACAATGTAAATAAATTTGCGTTTCAAGTATGCATAAGCATTGCAAAGATTATGCTTTGCTATCAAGTGCATTTACTCAAGATTATAGAGAATAGTGTAGATAAGCTTTAGGTCCAATTCTCATGAGTGGAAGTGTTCTAAATGATAATGATGATGTGTTCAATAAAGGTGTTTTGATAAAGTATACAAGTGTATAAATCAAACCACATGAAAGTTTGTATTTTAAGAACATAACTTGAAATAAACATAAACAACTTTACTTCCACAAATTTCAATGCACATAAAGATTTTTATTTTTAAAGAGAAGTGGCCAGAACTTTGTTTGCATAAGACACTTTACAATTTTTGGTGGAGTTTTCCATATTCTTTTTATTTTGCTTTTTTGACAAAGGACTTCCAATTCACTTGTTGCAAACATAGAAATTTTTATTTGAAATACCACATTTCTCTAATCACAAGTGCATGAAAAACAAAGAAATGCAAGAATGAATTCAATGTTGTGTAGGTAAACTATTTATGAAATTCAAAAATGATATGTTATTATACTACACAATCATGCAAAAATAAGATATAAAACATATGTAGAATATCAAAAAGGTGTAAGTGAGAAAATCATTATCAAAGATAAATCTTTACTCATACTTAGAGGCATGTAAAAACATATCTACACATGTAATCTATAACCAAATTCATTGCACATTTTAAGATTATATTCAAGGCATGACAAAAACAAAACAATGTTTTTTAAGAAACTTGAAAGATAAAATCAAACATTGTAAATAATCTTTAAGTAATAAATAAAATCATCCATGATTTAAGCATTTATGCATAAATTTTTTTTCATCATTTAAAAAAAAGAATAGAAATCTTTTAAAATAGAGAAATAAAAATATAATACTACATTAAAATAATACCAGAAATTTTTCAAAAAGACAGAAAAAACTTTGGAGCAAAGGGGCTAATGCCAAGCGTTAGCTTTTTAACACCAACAGAAAACTGCAAATCATGATTTTTTGAAAAATGTTTTTCATAATTCCTTTGTATTATAAAAAGGCCTTCATAATGTTGGAATTTCAGAGCTTTTAGAGTTTATTTGAAAGCTCTTTTAACATGTTTTTGCTGTTTGTTTAAAAAGTGTTTTTACATTTTTATAGGTTTTTATTTTGATTTCTTAAAAAAATGCAAACAAATATAAATAAAGATAAAAAAATTTGATAGCATTTTATAGGGATTAATGAGATATTTCTAAAATGCCAAATTCTAACCTAAGCATGTTAAAACATGCATCGGGTAGAGGTTTGGTGAAAATATTGACAAGTTGTGAGTCTGTCCCTATAAAGCTAATTCTAACATGTTCCTTCTTGATATGATCCCAAATAAAATGAAGTTGGACATCTATATGTTTAGATTTAGAATGATGGATGAGATTATTTGTAAGATCGATAGCGCCCTTATTGTCATATTTTAATTCTATGTTATTTAGATAAACACCAAAGTCTTCTAAAGTTTGGGTCATCCATTAGGCTTGTGCACAACAACTACCTAGTGTGATATATTCAACCTCGGTGGTGGAGATGGCAACATAATTCTATTTCCTACTCGACTCTGATTTGAGTGAAGGTCCTATAAAAGAACACGTGCCACTAGTGCTCTTACGATCTAATGAACATCCTGCATAGTCCAAATCAGAAAAACGTGTAAAATAAAACAATCATTATGAGGATACATAAGCCTAATCTAGATGTTCCGATTAGATATCTAAAAATACGTTTAACCGCTTTTAAATGTGATTCTTTTGGGTTAGCTTGAAATCTAGCACATAAACAAACGGAAAATATAACGTTGGGTCTAGATGCGCGTAAATATAGCAATGAGCTTATCATTCCTCTATATAACGTTTGATCAATTGAAATACCGACTTCATCTTTTCCTAACTTTAGTGATGCACTCAATGGTGTATTAGCTTGTTTTAGGTTTTCAAATCCAAATCTTATACGAATATCATGAACATATTTAGTTTGACAAATAAAAATACCATCTTGTCTTTGTGAGATTTGAAATCCTAGAAAATAAGTGAGTTCTCATACCAAGCTCATTTCAAATTCATTTTTCATCACTAAAACTACTTCATTACAAAACTCTTCATTAGTGGCTCCAAATATAATATCATCAACATAAATTTGCAATATAATCAAATCATTATCTACATGCTTAATAAAGAGTACATTATCAGCACTCCCATATTATAACTGTGCTTTATCAAAAATAATATAAATCTTTCATACTATTGGGAAAATGATTTCTCTTAACCCTTGAAAAAGAGTTAAATATGAATTCTAAGAATGAAAATCAAGGTTAAGTCAATATGCGTTGAATAGTATTCGACGCAACGTCGAAGTTATATCGACGTTTCTTTCAGAATGAGTCGAAGTAACTCCAAGCAGAATTCGACGTATCCTATGTCGACGTAGCTCTGACTTCTAGTCGACGTATCTTGAGAAGTCGACGCACCCTAGTCGACGCACCTTACTTATGCTCTTCTCAACGCTCTGCCAGGATGAATTCGACGCCTAAGTCGAATGGTAATCGACGCACGTCGATTTATATGATTAATTCAAAAATCGCCAGATCTCTTTCCTTCTTTTATAGATCTGATTTATATGGAATCAATTATTCTTTATAGCCGTTCTGAATCTTTCTTACCTCTAATAGATTCTTGGCTAAATTGATTAAATCCTTTATGGACATTATTTGAAATCAGATTGAATACTTTCCTTCTATGGATCTAACTGTTATGGAAATTTCTCTTTCTTTCTAATACTCTACCTGCTAATTGATTACTCTCCTATAGTGTTATTTTAATGAACAGAGCTATAAATAACTAAGGAGGTCGGCAGAGAAAGACAACAAGTGATTCACCAATTTTACATTTGAAAAAGAGGAAGAGCTCCCAAGTGAAAGGAGTAAATTGAGAAATAGTGTTGCAGCAAAGAACAAGCTTCCTTCTCCTTCTCATTCAGAAGCCATACTGCTGCAAAATTCTGAAAAGGGCTACAATCTTCTTCTCTCTATAGAAGAAAGATTTAATTCACTTCTTGTGCTTCCAATCTTCTTGCTAGGAAGAAGATTCATTCTTGTTCTTATTTCTTTCTTCTTTCTTATTCTTACTTAAACATTGTAAAAGAGTTTTTAGAATCTCTCTTCAAAAAATTCAGTGTACTGGGTCTAAGGTTCTCCTTTTCAAAAGACTCAGTTGGTTCTAAGAGTCTCCTTGTCAAAAGACTCAGGGTGGTTCTAAGAGTCTCCTTATCAAAAGACTCAGTACAAGATAGTGAATTTCCTACCAAGGGGGTAGAAGAGTGGACTACCCAAAGTTTGGGGAACCACTATATCTCTTTGTGTTGTGCTGTGATTTCTTTTCTTGCATTTACTTTCTTTATTTGTTTAATTCTTGTTGGTGAGTGTGGGAAGCTCTAATCTGTGATCATACACACATATATATATATATATATAAACTTTGCACAAAATATTTTTAATCTCTATTCACCCCCCCCCCCCCCCCCCCTCTAGAGAATTCTAGTGAGGTTAACTGTGCACTTTCAATTGGTATCAGAGCGAGGTTGATCTAAAAAGGATAACTCCTTGATCAAAAGGTCCTACCTTTCATATATATATATATTTCTAACAATTATTTCTCACATGGAACAAATCAAAGATTATGCTTCCACCAGACCACCAATTTGCAACCTTGAAAAGTTTGCACTTTGGAAAACAAGAATTAGAATTTATTTAAACTCTATTGATGATGAATTGTTTAATGTTATCTTGACAGGTCCCCCCAAGCCATTCAGAAAGGACTCAAGTGGAAAAGTGACTGAAACACTTGCTCCAAAAGCTGAGTGGACAGAGGAAGAAAAGAAAGCCCAAGGATATGATGCCAAGGCTATGAATATCCTAGTCTCAACCCTCTCAGATGAAATCTTCCAAAAGATTGCTGATTGTGAGTCAGCTAAGGAAGTATGGGAAGCTCTCACCAAAATGGTAGAGGGAAGTGCTGATGAGAAAAAGGATAGAAAGGCACTACTCATCTCTCAATATGAAAACCTTCAGAAGAAACAAGGTGAAAGTGTTGCTGACATGTATGCCAGATTCAGCCTCATAGTGAATGAGTTGAAGACACTTGAAAAGGACATATCTCTCACTGAGATAAATGACAAACTGCTTACTTGCTTCCCTAGCTCTTGGGATTCAAGAATCTGGCCAATTAGAGACTCCAGAAGTCAAAGAGAAATTTCAACAGATGTCTTGTTGGGCAAATTAAAATCCTAAGAACATCTGTTGAAGACAAGAGCTGAGAAAGAAGAGAAAGAAAAAGCTCCCTCACTCTCAAAAGAAAAGAGTATTGCATTGAAGGCTGTTGAAGGTGAACCCTTTACAAGTGATGAGGAGCTGATCAGTCTGCTAGCCAGAAGGTTTAAGAAGTGGATTAAATCAGAAGGATCCAGAGGAAGAAACTCAAAAACCAGGTATAATAAAACACCTACTAAAGAGATTATATGTTACTCTTGCAGGAAACCTGGACATATTGCACCTAATGTCCTAAGGAGATCAGCAAAAAGAAAGATCTGAAAAGAACAGATCTACAGAAGAAAAAGAAGAAAGAGAAAGGTCTCATTGCTCAATCATGGAGTGATTCAGAAACTGAAGAAAGCACCTCATCTGACAATGATCAAGAAGAGACCAAGCTGGAGGAAACCTGTTTGATGGCCACTGAGATGCATGATGACACATCTATGGTAAATATACTTGATGATGTAGATTTATCTTCCACTGACTTCAAAAACAATTTCAAAGAATTCTGTTTAAATTTAATCAAATTTGAAAAAGAAATAGATGAACTAAGAAATGAATTAAAAACTCTCAAACAAGTGAACACACAGTATAATAACTATGAGCTAAGTCTAGGACTCTTAGAAAAGGAATTAGATAAAATCTGTACAGAAAACCAAACACTAAGAAATGAGCTAGCAAAAGCAAAGTCCTTTGAATACTCTCTAAATGGGAGAAGTCAGAAGCTCAAGAACATCTCTAAAAATCTTACTAATAGATTTACACAACTAGAAGATAATACTAACTTAGAACCAAAATCTCAATCACCTAGGAAATCTGTTTGGAGACATCCCATTCACTCCACTAGGGAAAGACATTTGACAGGAGAAAGATCACAGGAAAATCCAGAAACAACCACTGTCTTTAATAAAATTAATCCCATTATATATAAAGGAATCCTAGGAAGATATCCTCAGGAAAAATTTAAACTTACGTCGAATACTTATCAACATGCGTCGACCTCTAATCGACGCATACACCAAAATGCGTCGACTTCTACCCGACGCAACCTCTCTCATGCTTCGACTAAAAGAAAACGCAGAATGGAGAAACCGTCGACTTCATATCGAGGCAACCATAAACCTACGTCGAATATATATCGACGTAACCAATCAGACAGACATCTATCCTCTACCAAACACCAATCTCAATCCATCTCCTTTTACTATGATCACTACTTCTGTAACATCACCAAAGAAA
The DNA here is from genome assembly GCA_033032865.1 of Dactylorhiza incarnata. Classification (NCBI taxonomy): domain Eukaryota; kingdom Viridiplantae; phylum Streptophyta; class Magnoliopsida; order Asparagales; family Orchidaceae; genus Dactylorhiza; species Dactylorhiza incarnata. Next base: position 21,775,039 of record JAWHQI010000003.1, read on the forward strand.
ATTGGTTTGATAAACCAATGCCCCTAAAGGAGGAAAGATATTCAGAAAAACCCAATTACTCTCTTTTTAAATTTCACACTGATGGGAGAAAGGGACCCCAACTCAGCAGGGTTCAAACTAATGTTTAAAATTTTATGTGCAGATGTATCACATCTCCAGGCTGGTGTGGTACTTGGACAGTGGATGCTCCATGCACATGATAGGATGCAAAAACCTGTTAATCAACTTTGAGGGCAGACTTGGACCATCAGTAACTTTTGGAGACTCTAGCTGTGGCCAAACCAAGGGCTTTGGAGATTTCAAAGAAGGGAAAGTCACCTTCAAGAATGTGGCAGTTGTCAAAGGACTGAAGCACAATCTGATAAGTATAAGTCAGATATGTGAAAATGGTAAGTATGAGGTAAAATTCACCACACTATTCTGCCATATTATTGATATCAAGACTGGTTCCACAGTACTCAATGGAATTAGAAAAGGAAAAGTATATGTAGTGGACTTTAGTTCCTCACCCACAAAAGTCTGTTTATTCAACAATATTATTGATAAAAGTGAACTATGGCATAGGAGACTAGGTCATCTAAACTACAAAACAATTAGTAAACTAGCAAAGAATAACCTAGTCAGAGGCTTACCAAAGGGTAGGTACTCTAAGGATTCTCCATGCAGACCTTGCCAACTAGGAAAACAAACCAAATCATCCTTCAAACCAATTGGTAAGGATGACTCTCCCAGGGTCCTTTACTTACTACACATGGATCTCTTTGGTCCCATCTCTACTCAGAGCTTAGGTGGAAAATCCTATACCCTAGTCATTGTGGATGACTACTCTAGATTCAGCTGGGTATTCTTTCTAAGGGCTAAGTCTGAAACCCACAAGACTCTCTCAAGATTCATAAAACAAATTCAATCTGAACTCAATAGTCAGGTTTCCATTATCAGAAGTGATCATGGGACTGAATTTGAAAATCAGTTTATGAGTAGTTTCTGTGAAGATATAGGTATCAAACAAAGTTTTTCAGCTCCTAGAACTCCTCAGCAAAATGGATTTGCTGAAAGAAAGAATAGGACTTTAATAGAATCAGGAAGGACCTTACTTGTAGAATCAGGTTTGCCAAAAACTTTCTGGGCTGAAGCAGTCAACACTGCCAACTATGTTCTAAATAGAAGCCTAATACACAAAACCAAATCAAAAACTCCATATGAGCTCCTGAAAGGAAAAACACCCATAGTTAAATATTTTAAGATCTTTGGATGTGCTTGTTTTATCCTAAATAATGGAAAGGATTATCTTCCCAAGTTTGACAAGAAATCTGATGATGGAATATTTCTGGGATATTCAGCATCTAGTAAAGCCTATAGGTGCTATAACAAGAGAACTCTTAAAATTGAAGAGTCTATGCACATTATATTTGATGAAACTAACATGCTGTTTAAGGGGGGGAAACTCCCACCAGCTCTTTTCCACAGGAAAGCAGCAGCATAGAAATACAGCTTGAACAACTGGTTCTAGATAATGGAAAAGAAAATAAGATAAAGGAATCGAGTGAGGAATCTGAACAAGAACATGAAGAAGATTCATAAGAGAGCATGCAAAACCAACTCCCACAAGAGAACATGGTTCAGGAAGGCCAGGTGGACATTGACCCTATCACCAATGAGGAAGAAGAACATCTGACAAGTCCAGGCAGGACAAGGGTCAATTTAAAAGATCATCCACAAACTCAAGTAATTGGAGACCCCAATGCAGGAGTAAGAACAAGACACGAGATCTCCAATGGGATGATGCTCCAATGCTTCCTATCACAAGTTGAACCAAAGAAGTTTGAGGAAGCAAATTGTGATCCTTACTGGATTATGGCCATGCAAGAAGAACTAGGCCAATTTGAGAGAAACAAAGTATGGAATTTAGTGGAAAGACCAAGAAACTACCCAGTGATTGGCACAAAATGGGTATATAGAAACAAATTAGATTCCACTGGAGTAATTGTCAGGAACAAGGCAAGACTTGTAGCACAAGGATATAGACAAGAAGAAGGAATAGACTACAATCAAACCTTTGCTCCAGTTGCCAGACTGGAAGCAATTAGGCTCTTTCTTGCCTATGCAGCTTTCATGAAAATGAAAGTATATCAGATGGATGTCAAGAGTGCTTTTCTGAATGGTGACCTTCAAGAAGAGGTATATGTGGAGCAACCACCAGGTTTTGTTAATCCCTCCTCTCCTAACTTTGTTTATAAACTCAACAAAGCACTATATGGTCTTAAGCAAGCTCCTAGAGCTTGGTATGAAACTCTCTCTAACTTTCTTTTGGAAAATTCCTTTGAAAGAGGAAAAGTAGACAAAACACTCTTTACTAGAACCCATAAAAACCAACTTCTTCTTGTTCAAATATATGTAGATGATATCATCTTTAGTTCAACTCATCCTAAACTGTGTAAAAGATTTGCTAATCTCATGCAATCTAAATTTGAAATGAGTAGTATGGGAGAACTCTCATATTTCTTAGGATTACAAGTAAAACAAAGTAGTGAAGGAATCTTTATCTCACAATCAAAGTACACTAAAGAGCTAATCAAAAAGTTTGGTATGGAATCAGCCTCCTCTATGAAAACCCCCATGGCAACAAATGCCATTATAGAAAAGGATGACAAGGGAAAATCAATAGATCAAAAGACATATAGGGCAATCATAGGATCCCTTCTATATCTCACTGCTAGCAGACCTGACATTATGTTTTCAACTTGCATATGTGCTAGATTTCAGGTTGATCCAAAAGAACCCCATCTCACCTCTGTAAAAAGGATTCTTAGATACCTAAAGGGAACTCCTGAACTAGGTCTATGGTATTCAGCAGAAACCAACTTTGAATTAATAGGTTTCTCAGATGCAGACTATGTTGGATGTAGGGTTGATAGAAAAAGCACATCTGGCACTTGCCAATTCCTAGGTGACAGATTAATCTCATGGTTTAGTAAGAAACAAACCTCAGTCTCAACCTCAACAGCTGAAGCTGAATATATAGCTGTTGGGAGCTGTTGTTCACAAATCTTGTGGATGCAAAATCAGCTTCTTGACTACAAACTGGAAGTCAATAACTCTAAGATTTATTGTGATAGCTCTAGTGCTATATCTATAGCATCTAACCCAGTCCTTCATAGTAGAACCAAACGCATAGAGATCAAACATCACTTACTTAGAGACAATGTAGAAAAAGGTAAGATAACCTTAGAATATATACCCACAGAAAGTCAAAGAGCAGACATTTTTACAAAACCCTTGGATGAACCCAAGCACAACTACTTCATAAACACCTTAGGAATGCTTGATGGAAGCTTGTAAACACCATTGTTAGGGAACTCTAAAGAAATTAGAAAATTTAAGAAAATTTCTTGCAGATACGTCGAATACATATCGACGCTCCGTCGAGACAAACTCGACGCTGACACCGATTTCCATCAGACAATGTTACGTCGATCCTTTATCGACGCACAGTCGAATTCATATTGACGCAAGACAATGATCACGTCGATAGAACCCCAGGCTGGCCAATCCCTACGGAGCGCCGACTCTATATCGACGCAAACGTCGACATCCATTCGACGTAACGACGACTTCAGGTTAAAATTAGAATCAAATCCTTACTTCCTCTTCTGACGATTGGATTACCTTGATTTCTGTTTCCTTTCTCGACGTTTCATCTTCTTTAAATAATACTTCTTATTTCATAACATATACCTTTCTGAACCCGCCAAAACTTTGTCTTCTACCTCTCTCTCTTTCTGCTTCAATGGCGCCCACTCCTGGTCAATCTGCCCTTATCAAAGCGATGAACGATGCTCTGGAAAATCTTCTCAACGACTTCCAGACACGTCTAACCAACTTCTCCAATGACTGTGCCAATATGATCACCACCTGTGAAGCCAAATTGGCCACCCTATCTGCCTCTCTTCCTGAGCTTCATGCTCTTCTTCGAGAAGAACCTCTGTCGCCACAAAGGCTTACATCCATCCTGAAAGATATAAACCAGGGGGAGAGTTACTCCAGAAACCCCTCTTGCCAGGTTTTTGATCTCACTTAAAGCTCAGGTTTACCTCTCTTCTCTCCAACTCTAAGTATTCTCTCTAACTATTACTCCAATTCCATTATAGGCTCCACTCCTCTCAAATCACTCTGACTACACCTTCATCAAACATTTTGGTGAATCCTCTTCTTACAACACTGAAGGGGAGCATGCTATGGATTCAGCATTCAGAGTTGATGACCCATATAACCAGGGGGAGACTCCTGTAGTAAAGAACCCAGAAATCCAGGGGGAGGAAGAAGCAGTCACCTCTGATGATTGGAATGGACAGATGTGGATTGATGCACCCTTATGTGAGGAGGAACTTCAACATCACTCCCCTGGCTTCTCTGCCAGTTACATTAAGCTGAAGACACCTCTACTTGAGGACATCCCTACAAAAGAGCTTGGAGGAGACAATCATCTCTCAGCAGAGATCATTCTACCTGAAGTCATTCTGCCTTCTATTGCAGAACAGACTCCTCTTCTTGATATAGTTCCCTCTCCACCCAAAGAGAAAACTCATTCTCCTTCATCTCCACCTCTACCTCTACCTCCACTTCAACCTTCTTCTCTACCTCCTCTACTACCTCTACCTCCACAAGTAGCAAGACTCTCTAAACAGATCCTACCTAAGCAAAGTCCAGGAGGACAGATGAAAAGGAAAAGAGAAGCCATTCCCTACTGGCAAAACTTCTCCAAAGAAGAAAGGAGAGAGTATACAAAAGAAAGGAAGTATAGAAAAGCATGTGAGGAAATAAAAAGATTTGAAAAGATGCCTATTATCACTCCTAACTGCCCTGTGAAGGAGTACCATGACCCTGACATGGAAAAGAGGCATGAAGAGATACGAGAAAGAGAACTGTATGAATATGAAGCAACTAGGAAAGAAGTGGAAGATAAAAGGAATGCCTGGATAGAAAAGATCAATAAGGGAATGACTAAAGAACAAATTCTTGCTGAATCTTCTATCAGAATTACAAAGAAGTTGTTTGATATTGAAGCTTATCAAAAGAAAAATCCTCAGGCAGGGATCATTCTAGAAAAAGGTCAAAAACACAAGAAGGGTGTAGGATGTACAGAAGATACTTACATTACCTACAAGAAGCCCAACAGACCTGTAAAATTAGACAAATGGCATGCCTCACCCTGGAAAGGGAAAGGAAAAATGGCTGACATTCCTGAGAAGCAGCAATCAGAAAAGAAAACAAAATATAGGCCCAAGGTTGATAACAAGGGACCACCTGAGATCAGGCCTACTGAAGAGAAAGTTCAAAACATTACAATTGAGATGATTGATGAAAAGGCAGCAATCATCATCAGCAAAGGCTACTCCATAAATGACAATCCCTGATGGTGATAAACTATTGGAAAAACTGCATACAATCATCAGGAATGTCCAGGAACGACCTGATAGAGCCAGGGGCTACATTTTTGATGCTATTGAAAACTTGTCTAGGAAACTTTATTCTGCCTTTGTCAACTTCATGTACAAAAAGAAGTTTCTGGTTTAATTCTTGTGGAAGACAAATACTTGTCATATGCTTTCTTATTCTAATTTCTCTTCTGATTATTTAATATATTTCTTATCTTTACAAATGCTGTGCTGGGTTAATTATATGCTAAATACAATTTCTCTCTAAATAGGGTTAAGACAAATAGGGGGAGATTGTTGGGAAAATGATTTCTCTTAACCCCTGAAAATGAGTTAAATATGAATTCTTAGAATGAAAATCAAGGTTAAGTCAATATGCGTCGAATAGTATTCGACGCAACGTCGAAGTTATATCGACGTTTCTTTCAGAATGAGTCGAAGTAACTCCAAGCAGAATTCGATGTATCCTATGTCGACGTAGCTCTGACTTCTAGTCGACGTATCTTGAGAAGTCGACGCACCCTAGTCGACGCACCTTCCTTATTCTCTTCTCAACGCTCTACCAGGATGAATTCGACGCCTACATCGAATGGTAATCGACGCACGTTGATTTATATGATTAATTCAAAAATTGCCAGATCTCTTTCCTTCTTTTATAGATCTGATTTATATGGAATCAATTTATTCTTTATAGCCGTTCTGAATCATTCTTACCTCTAATAGATTCTTGGCTAAATTGATTAAATCCTTTATAGACATTATTTGAAATCAGATTGAATACTTTTCTTCTATGGATATAACTGTTATGGAAATTTCTCTTTCTTTCTAATACTCTACCTGCTAATTGATTACTCTCCTATAGTGTTATTTTAATGAACAGAGCTATAAATAACTAAGGAGGTCGGCAGAGAAAGACAACAAGTGATTCACCATTTACATTTGAAAAAGAGGAAGAGCTCCCAAGTGAAAGGAGTAAATTGAGAAATAGTGTTGCAGCAAAGAACAAGCTTCCTTCTCCTTCTCATTCAGAAGCCATACTGCTGCAAAATTCTGAAAAGGGCTACAATCTTCTTCTCTCTATAGAAGAAAGATTTAATTCACTTCTTGTGCTTCCAATCTTCTTGCTAGGAAGAAGATTCATTCTTGTTCTTATTTCTTTCTTCTTTCTTATTCTTACTTAAACATTGTAAAAGAGTTTTTAGAATCTCTCTTCAAAAAATTCAGTGTACTGGTTCTAAGAGTCTCCTTTTCAAAAGACTCAGTTGGTTCTAAGAGTCTCCTTGTCAAAATACTCAGGGTGGTTCTAAGAGTCTCCTTATCAAAAGACTCAGTACAAGATAGTGAATTTCCTACCAAGGGGGTAGAAGAGTGGACTACCCAAAGTTTGGGGAACCACTATATCTCTTTGTGTTGTGCTGTGATTTCTTTTCTTGCATTTACTTTCTTTATTTGTTTAATTCTTGTTGGTGTGTGTGGGAAGCTCTAATCTGTGATCATACACATATATATATATATTAACTTTGCACAAAATATTTTTAATCTCTATTCACCCCCCCCCCTCTAGAGAATTCTAGTGAGGTTAACTGTGCACTTTCACATACCAAGCACGTGGCGCTTACTTCAATCCATAAAGCGATTTCTCTAACTTATACATATGATTTGGAAATTTTTCACTCACAAAATCGGGGGGTTATTCTACATAAACTTCTTCTTTTATAACCCCGTTTAAAAATGCACTTTTAACATCCATTTGAAATAATTTAAATATTTTATAGATCGCAAATGCAAGAAATATTCTAATTGATTAGAGTAAAGCAACGAGTGCAAAAGTTTTTTTCAAAATCTACCCCTTCAATTTGTGAATATCCTCGTGCAACTAGTCTAGCTTTATTCCTTGTAATCCTAGATTCACCATCTAATTTATTTTTAAAAATCCATTTGGCACTAATTACTGGATGATTAGATGGCCTCTCTACTAAACTCCAAACCTTATTATGTTCAAATTGATTTACTTCATTATTTATAACTACAAAATAAAATTCATCATTTAAAGCGGTTGAAACATTTTTTGGTTCTATTTCGGATACAAAACAAAGGTTTGAAAAAGACTCATGTAAAGAAGAATGAGTACTTACCCCTTTTGACGGTTCTCCTATGACAAGCTCCCTTGGATGATCGTTCGAAAACTGTAGTACACTTGGAGGACCATATTCCATTTATTCTTCTTCTATCCCCTCTTCCTTTTCTCCAAGCAATTCATCATCCTCATGCTCCATAGGGGAATATGGGTTCGTCTTCTTTTCCTGTACGATTAGTATCTTGATGAATAGTAAATTATACGTATTTTAGTATAGTTTTTAGCATAGTTTTAAGTAATTTTGTATATATTTCACGTAAATTATTGAATAACTGATTTGTTTTAGCTACTATATATATATATATATATAAATATATATATATGTAAAACGGAACTATTTAAGTATGTAAATATATTTGTAAATATTTATATAACAGATTTAAAAATATTTGTAAATATATATATATAAAGTATTTAAATTTTTTTGTAAATATATATATAAAGTATTTAAAAATATTTGTAAATATATATGTAAAGTATTTAAAAATATATGTAAATATTTATTAAATGAAAACTATATCTATATATATAAATGTAAAGTATAAATAAGTTAAATATTTAATAATAAATTTATCTATTTCAAAATACAAATATATAAAGTTAATTTTATATGTTAATGTATATATATATATTTGAGTATCTATTTTTTAATTTATAAAAAATATTTATATATGAATATATGATTTTATTTATAATATATATAAAGGTACTTCATAAAATAAAATTTAAGTTAGTTAGTTATGTAATATGTATTAATATAAAAATTCTATAAATATATATAATATAGTTCTTCTGTTTAGAGATAAAAACATTTGGCTTAATGGATTTCTTTCTTGGTTCGCTTTCTAGAGGTGGCGGGATCGAAACTAGCCTGCGCCATATTTTGCTAGATTAAATCCAGCTATCCACACCCGACCCATTATCCGTGCCCGCCAGCCCATTAGCCTGCCAGCCTGCCTGCATGCAACCTACCAACTGTCCCGCCAACTCACCCAAGTCAACCCGCCAGCTCACCCAAGTCAACCTGCCAGCCACCCTCCAAAATAGCTAATTGCACCACCTTTTTTTGCCTATAAATAAAGAGGGGGGGGGGGTTCTTGTTTTGGGGGTTCACATTTTTAGAACCTAAGCTAGATTTTATGAGTGTTTTTTTAGTGTTCTTGTGAGTGTATTTCAGTGTTCTTGTGAGTGTATGTGAGAGTTTTTGTGAGTGTTTGTGATCTTGTTTGTGTGTTTTTAAGCCCTTGTTCGGGCTCCTTTTTTCAAAGTTTAAGCTTTCTTTAAAAAGTTGTAATCCCTATTATTTATATATAAGAAAGTTCTTCTTTGTTCTTCCTTTAATTTTTGTTGTGTGTGTGTGTGTGTGTGATAACATAGATTATACTACCATTTTAATTCAAGTGGTGTGTGTCAGTGTATACGTTAGTGTTTTATTTTCCTTTTTACTTAGATTTCTTATTGTTGTGTGTGTGAGTGTATGAGTGTAATTTCTTTTTGTTTTTTTTTAGTTTTACTTATTGTTGTGTGTGTGAGTGTAATTTTTTTTGTTTTTATTTTATTTTTTTATGTTTGTGTGTGTGTAAGAGTATTTTCTTTTTTCATTCTTTTAATTAGTTGTTTTTAAATTTGTGTGTGTGAGTGTATGAGTATAGTTATAATTTTCTTTGTAATTTAGTTTCTCTTATTGTAGAGTGTGTGTGTGTGTGTATGAGTAAAGATTTTGTTTTCTTTAGTTTTTTCTTTCATTAATTTAGCTTTTCATTATGATAGTGTGTGTGTGTGTGTATGAGTCTAAATTGTCTTTCATTTCTAATTTGGTTTTTATGCTTTCTTTATTTTAAGGTAGAGTGCGTGCGTGTAGGAGATAAATTTTTTGCTTTCTTTTATTTCTGTCATTTTAATTATCATATGGTGCGTGAGTTTTTAATTTAGTGTGTTCTTTTCCATTTTTTTTCTTATAATTATTTTTCTTTTTTTTTGCTAAACGCACGCAATCGCTTAATTATTATCGTCATCTCTCTTTTAAAAGTGCAAAATTGATCAAAACTTGTTTCTTCGATAAAATAATTGCGCGTTCTTAAAAAGTAAAAATAATCAACAAGATCCGGAAAAATACAACCTCAATATTTGCTAAAAATATCATATACTATACGCGATAAGGTATACTTGCCTTCATCGAAAGATTAGTTTGGATAATAATTACAAAAACTTGCAAAACTCTCTCCATTTCTATAAATTTAAAAGAATTCGGTGCCATCGCCAGGGCGTAATCGCCGATATTTCAAAAGAAAAAAAGACTGTTACTTCTATCTCTCGATAGGATAACGGTTAGTTTCTCGAAGTTGGAGTACTCGCAAGACTCCTCGAAAATGCCTGCATAATTCTTAACGCTTCACGAAAGGTTTTGCAAAATCTAAATTTAAATTCATCAAGTTTTTGGCGCCGTTGCCGAGGACTTGTTGTTATTTCGAAAAAAGAATCGCTATTAATTTTATCTTTTACTTCTTCCTCATCCTTTTCACTCGTACATATATTTTCTAAAAAAAAACCCAAAAAATAGAAAAAGATCAAAAAAATTGTCAAAAAAAATCAAAAATCAAATCATATTTATATTTTCATAGAAAAAGGTTTAAAATTTTCTTTAAAAAAAGGCTCTTTCTTTTTCTTTTATATATATTTTCTAAACAACAAAACCCAAAAACGAAAAAAAAGAAAAAGCTCAAAAAAACAAAAAAAAAAAGCAAAAATCGAATCATCTTTATATATCCTCATCCAAAAATTATTAATTATAAAGCTCTTTCTTTATTATTTATATTATAATCAAAAAGCCCAAAAATCAAATAAAAAATTTATTATTGAAGTTCTTCCTTTTCTCTTTCACTTATTTATTTTCAATCTAGGAACCCAACAATCAAAAAATTAATTAGCTCTTTCTCACTTTTCCACTTGAATATATTATCTAAAAAAACCTAAAAACCAAAACATTTTTGTTGTTGTTTATAAAACCTCTTTCTCTTTCTCTTTTAATTAATTTCCTCCCAAGAACCAAAAAATCAACTCAAAAAACATTTAAAAGAAAAAAAACTTTATTTTTTCTATAAAAAGTACATGACCCAGGGAAGTTCTTCGGATAATCTGGAAATTGCTTTTGATCACAAAATTGAACGCACTCTTCACGAGCGCCTTCAATCTCGTGACCAAAATCAACCCTTAAAACTCGAGGAATTAACCAGCGAAACTTTAGTGGATACATGACAGTTCCCGTTCCAAATGCGGCCCCACAGCGGACCATGGCCTACTATGCCAGGACAAATTTGGAAGATAAGTGTCACTCCCGCCGCGGTAGCGAATAATAATTTTGAAATAAAATCCAGCATATTCCAAATGGTACAACAGTCGATACAGTTCGACTGTTTGCCAGATGAGGACCCAAATCTTCACCTCTCAAATTTTTTAGAAATAGGGGACACTTTTACAATTAATGGCGTCACTGATGACGTCATTCGCTTACACTTATTTCCTTTTTCTTTGCGGACAAAGTCCAAAATGTGCTTGAATTCTCTCCCGACACGTGGGCCGAATTGACGGAAAATTTTTTAACTAACTATTTCCTTCCGTCAAAAACCGCTAAATTAAGTACAGATATCACATCCTTTATACAATTCAATTCTGAGTCTCTATACGAGACTTGGGAGCATTTTAAAGAATGTCTGCGTAGGTGTCCTCATCATGCGCTACCATCTTTGCTACAGGTACAAATGTTCTATAACGGCCTGAATTTCCAAACCCGACAAATAATCGATGCGGTCGCTGGGGGAACGTTAAATAACAAAACCCCAGAAATGTGCCAAGATCTTTTCAAATGGCTATGAACGTGTATCAGTGGAATGTGCCAAGGGTGCGTCCTAATAAATTGGTTGGGATTTTTGAAGTGGCTGCAACAACTCACTTATCCTCGCACGTAGAGCGGCTAAGTAAGCAAGTGGCAGAGATGACTGCTTCCTCCTCCACTCCCCCGAGGAAGAATAATAATAATAATAATAATAATAATAATAATAATAATAATAATAATAATAACTTAATCGAAGAGACGATGGATAACCACGCTAATCCAGTTCGGCCCCCCTTCAACCCTAATTATAACCCTTATAGGTATAATAATAATCTGGGTTGTACCCGAATTTCTCATAGAGTAATCCAAATAACGCGCAGCGGCCCCCAAATGCGAATCCGCAACGATTTCTGCACGGATTTCATCATGGATTTTCGCCGCCTCCTCCAAAACCTTCTCCATTCGAGGAAATATTCGCTAAATACGTCGTGTCAAATGAAAAAAAAAATCTGGAATATTACCGGATCACAAAAAAATCTAGAAATGCAGGTTGGATAGCTTGCATAAATGATCTCTTAGAGGCCACTCGGAGCTTTGCCAGGGAATACCATGCCAAACGCTCGCAAAAATGCCCACGCTACAACCCTTCGAAGCGGCAAGGAGGTTGTCTCCCCATTTAGGGGTTGATCTTAAGGTATGCATTTCGCCTACGACCCCACCACCCTCTTCTTCGATTTTATTAGCTTCAGATTTTCCAATTGCGCCGAAAGTTTTGAGCCCGCAAATTTCTCTTAATACGGAATGCTCAACGGTCCTACCTAACAAATTGCCGCCAAAATTGAATGACTCGGGAAGGTTTTCCATCACGTGCCTCTTTGGCAATTTGTTAATAAAATACGCCCTAGCGGACCTCGGAGCGAGTATTAATTTAATGCCCTTCTCCCTATTTAAAAAACTAGATTTAGGTGTTCCTACCACAACGAAAATGAGCATCCAACTCGCGGATCATTCGATAAAGTATCTGATATGGGTGGTGGATGATATTGTGGTCAAGGTTGACAAGTTTATCTTTCCGGTAGACTTCATCATCCTAGACATCGAGGAGAACGCCGAGGTACAAATTATCCTCGGTCGCCCTTTCCTTGCAACCTCTTGTCCATTAATTGATGTAAGTAACAGTTGCCTCCTCCTTCGGGTTAGAGACAACGAGGCTACTCTTCATATTAATCCCTCTATGCGGAACTCCTTATCAAATGATGATTCCTGCTTTAATTTGGAATCCGTGTTTAAGGATGAGTGTTCTTCTCTTTCAGAATTATTATCATTAACTCTAGACGGTCCGGATCAGGCAAATTAACCTTTTTAGATGAATTGCCGCCAGATTTGCCTTTCGAGCCTTTCGATTTGAAAGATTTAAAAATCGCCACCTCTATGCATGCGCTAAAAATCACCACCTCTTATGAAGAACCCCCGGTCTTGGAGCTCAAGCAACTCCCCCACCATTTAAAATAAGCTTTTCTAGCCAAAAACTTAAAGCTTCTGTTTATTATTTCATCCACTTTAATCGATTCAGAAACATCCAAATTGGTTGAAGTTTTGTGTAATCATCGCCTTGTAATTGCATGGCAAATTTCTTATATTAAGGTGATAAACACCACTTTTTGCATGCACAAAATCTTTTTAGGAGATAATTCCCACAAAACCATCCAGCCTCAGCGACGACTTAACCCAAACATGCAGGATGTCGTTAAGGCTGAAGTAATAAAACTCCTGGATGCGGGGATTATCTACCCAATATAGGACAGTATGTGGGTTAGCCCCGTACAAGTCGTGGAAAAAAAGGGCGGTTTAACGGTAGTGGCCAATCAGAACAACGAATTAATCCCAACCCATACTATTATGGGTTAGCGGGTGTGCATCGACTATCAAAAGTTAAATGATGCCACCAGAAAGACCACTTCTCGTTGCCATTTCTCGATCAGGTTCTGGAGCGACTTTCGGGTCATCCATAGTATTGTTTTCACGATGGTCTTTCGGGGTTTTTCCAAATTCCTATCTCCCCGAAGACCAGAAGAAAACAACTTTTGCGTGCCCCTTTGGCACCTTCGCGTATCGAAGGATGCCGTATCGCCTCTGCAATGCGCCAACTACATTTCAATGATGTATGCTGACCATCTTTGGCGAGCTCGTAGATGACATTATGGAAGTCTTTATGGATGACTTCTCCGTATTTGGGAGCTCCTTTTCAAATTGCCTAAATAATCTAGATCGAGTCCTCCAAAGATGCGAAGACACAAACCTAGTTTTAAACTGGTAAAAGTGTAATTTTATGGTCCGGGAAGGTTTGGTCCTCGGCCACAAGATTTCCTCTAAAGGGATGGAGGTAGATAAGGCTAAGGTCGAAATTATTGAAAAACTTGCCGCTCCTTTAAATTTATAATCTATTAGGAGTTTTCTTGGCCACGTGGTTTTGTGCAGTCGGTTTATTCAAAAAATTTCAAAAATAACGAAACCGCTAACGCACCTCTTGGAGAAGGAATCTCCTTTTTTTTGATAATGCGTGCGTAGAGGCGTTTAATATTATAAAAGATAAGCTTATCCATTCTCCCATTCTGGTGGTGCCAGATTGGTCTCTTCCGTTTGAGATAATGTGTGGTGCAAGCGATATCGCGGTGGGAGCCATACTAGGCCAACGTGTTAATAAATATTTTCATCCTATCTTTTATGCTTCATGCACGCTCACGGCTGCACAAGCAAATTCCACTACGGCGAAAAAGGAACTTCTCGCCATCGTCTTCGCCTTCGATAAATTTAGGCACTACGTCACGCTTTCTAAAGTCATAATTTTTACCGATCACTCCGCCCTCAAATATTTATTAGCCAAGGTGGACGCCAAACCCCGCTTGCTTCAATGGATCCTCCTACTGCAAGAGCTCGACCTAGAGATCTGGGACAAGAAGAGGGCTAAAAATTTAGCGGCCGACCACCTCTCTCGATTAGGGTGCCCAATCGCGGATGCACTCGTCGAACCCAAAATAGACGATCGATTTCCCGAGGAGCACCTCTTAGCTATTTCTATTTTAAAAACTTCTCCCACTCCTTGGTTTGTGGACTGCGCCAACTATTTAGTTGCGTGGGTCCTTCCGAAAGACTGTTCAAAACATCAAAAGAAGAAATTCTTTTCTGATTTGAAAATTTACGTTTGGGAAAACTCATTTCTCTTTCACATCTGCGTGGACCAAGTGGTGCGGAGATGCATTTCATGTGAGGAAGGTGCGCAAATATTGCGTCACTACCACGAGGGGCCGGCCGGGGGGGGGGGGGGGGGGGGGGGGGGCATTATAGACCCAACCGGATAGCGTGGAAAGCGCCAGAGGTGGGCTTTTATTGGCCCACTCTCTTTAAAGATGCTCACAATTTTTTGAGTAAGTGTGATTGCTGTCAGCGGTCGAGTAACATCTCTCATCGTGACGAGATGCCCCAAAATTATTCTTTAGAATGCGAAATCTTCGATTTATGGGGCATAGACTTTGTGGGCCTCCTACCTCCTTCTTATAATAATCGCTACATTTTAATGGCGGTCGACTACGTATCTAGGTGGGCAGAAGCGCAAGCTCTCCCCACCAAAGATGCGAGAGTCGTCATCAAATTTCTAAAAAAATTATTTTCTCTCTTCGTTTTGCCTCATGCGATAGTGAGTGATAGGGGTACGCACTTCTACAACGCCTTGTTTGCAAAAACATTATCCAAATATGGCGTCACGCACAAGCTCGCCACCAGCTATCACCCCCAATCAAGAAGCCAAGTAGAGGTAGTAAATCGAGAGAGCAAGCATATTTTAGAAAAAATCATTTCGACGAATAGGAAAGATTGGTCTTTAAAGCTCGACGACGTGCTGTGGGCATATCATACGGCGTACAAGACCGCTATCGGTTGTACGCCATATCGATTAGTCTACGACAAGGCATACAATTTGCCCATAGAATTAGAACACCGCGCCTTTTGGACTAAAATTTTTGAACCTCAATTTGGACTTAGCCTCCGCGAGTAGAAAATTTTAATTAAATGAACTCGATGAATGGTGTACAAATGCTTACGAGAGTAATAAATTTTATATGGAGCGCTCCAAGTTCTACCACAATCGAAAAATTAAATTTCCAAAAACTTTTGCGCCGACGATCTTGTCCTATTATTTAATTCAAATCTTCGCCTTTTTCCGGCTAAGCGTAAGTCTCGATGGTCCGGCCCCTTTGAAGTCAAAGATGTTTGGCATAAGGGATCGTTCATATCTCCCACCCTGAAAAAAGCGACCTTAAAGTTAACGATCATCGTCTAAAACTATATTTCGCAGGGGATTCAGTTGACGGTAAACTCAAATCTATGCCCCTTCCCAACTTCTAAAAACACTTAACGTCAAATTAGTCAAGCTACACGACGGTAAACAAAGCGCTCGTGGGAGGCACCCCATATTTATCTAATATTTTCATTACTTTTCTGCTTCTAATATATTTCTGCAGGGTTTATTGCTTTTTCCTCGTTCTTTAACTTTTATACAAACAGTACTTTCCTTTTCACCTCTACATACTTCAATTACAACATTGGGGACAATGTTGGGTTTTAAGTATGAGTGTATTTTTCCATTCTTCAAAAATATATATATAGAAAATCCAAAAAAATTAAACTTTGTAAATAAATAACTTAGAAAATCCAAAAAAAATTCTAAAAAACCCCAAATTGAAAAATGTTAGTTTATTTTGTACATAAATACCTTGAAAACCCAAAAAAAAATTTTAAACCCCAAAATCCAAAAAAATTTTAACATAAAAACTTAAAAAATTATAAAAACCCTAAAATCCAAAAAAAAAATATAGTTTATTTCATAACTTAAAATTTTAGAAAATCCATAAAGTTCAAAAATCTCAAAAATATAGTTATTTCGTAGTAAAAAAACTTAGAAAAAAATAAAAAAAATTATAAAAACCCAAATTTTTTCAAAAAACAAGTTCATTTCATTATAGAAAAACCAAAAATATAATACAACCCTACTTTGTTTTTATCTTCTCAAGCATTTAGTTTCGAGAGTATCTATCTTGAGTTTTTCATAATTCTTACTTTACTAGCCATTTGTTTATCATAGATTGATAGATTTAAAACGTCTAGGGCTAAGTTTTAAGAAATATCTTGTGTTTTCACTTTAAATAGAGAATTTGTTTTTAATTACTACTTCTAGTTTATCTAAAATAGAGGCATGTGTATTATATTAGAAAAAACAACCTTAGACTTCAATTATCTCCACCTTAAGCCTTTCGAAATATAGGAACGTTCAAATTACTAAAGTTGCTCTCAAATTCTTTTAAAAAAATCTCAGATTTTTCTTGAAAAGCCCATATTCCCTTACCTTTATTAAACACCCATTTTGAGGCCATGAAAAAATTACTTGTAGAAGAAGAAAAGAACCAATTTTAAAAGATCCTATGTCAATGGGAATAAGATTTCATTCTGTAAACATAGGAACCAAATAAAAATCAAAAAGATCTTATGTCAATTGGAATAAGACTTCATTCCGCAAACATAAGCATTAGATTATTTTAAAAATTGGAAAAAATTATCCCCCGTAAACAACGATGGGCTCCGAAGAAAAAAATCAAGAGGGATGAGAGGATAAAATTCATCATCCCTAATTCTAGTGCTATTCTTTTAGCCATTACTCTATACCCCTTCCCCTTAGCCAATTTATTGTTTCTAGGCTTAATTTATAAACAATTGAGAGCATAATTAGTAACTTGTATTATTTCCTTCAAAGTTCCTTATAGTTAAGGTTCTTATAATTCAAATCTAATCTCGTTTACTAACGATTGCAATTTTGTTTGCTATTTAAGAATCCTAAGAAGTCCTTTGGCTAAGACATTTCTCCCTACTTAAATCATTTACATAATTTAGGACTTAACTCTTTATAACCCGAATTTTTATTTCAGCCCCTCTTTTGGTTAAATTAAATGATAACTTAAATATAGAATTTTAGGTTAATCACTTATGGATACCTCTCTTGCTTTTGCTCTGGAATATCAAAAGCTTAAGTATGGGGTATTTGATGAATAGTAAATTATACGTATTTTAATATAATGTTTAGCATAGTTGTAAGTAATATTGTTTATATTTCATGTAAATTATTGAATTAATGATTTTTTTTAGCTAATATATATATATTTATATACGAGTGCCCGACACGGGGCTCCGCCCCTATGACCAAGCGCGAGAGTACCCGACCGACGACAGCGGGCTTCGCCCAACCTGACGTGATGTCGTCGGGCGATCTTCGGCCGCATCTAGGCGGGCTTCGCCCGTGCTTGATGCGTCTGTGAGTTGCGTCCGCAACATATACATATGAGTACTCAAAATGACCGTAAAAAATATACATAAATATTACAATATTTATTTTGTAAAAAAAAATACATGTATGCTTAAAAAGATTATTTTTTTCTCTCTCTCTTTTCTTCTCTCTCTCTCCCTCTCTCTCCCACTATCTTTCTCTCCCGTGAAGTTTATTTGCTTATATTAAAGATTTTCGGATAAAACATGTGAAAGATCCAACGGTTGAAAATGAAAGCACATTAAGAGCATGGAGAATGCTATATTCACTTATATAATAAAGATATATATGTGTGTGTGTATGTGTGTGTGTGTGTGTGTGTGTGTGTAAAAAGGAACTATTTAAGTATGTAAGTATATTTGTAAATATTTATATAAAGTATTTAAAAATATTTGTAAATATATATATATAGTATTTAAAAAATTTTGTCAATATATATATATAAATATTTAAAAATATTTGTTAATATATATGTAAAGTATTTAAAAATATATGTAAATATTTATTAAATGAAAACTATATCTATATATATAAATGTCAAGTATAAATAAGTTAAATATATAATAATTAAATTAATTATTGAAAAATATAAATATACACAGTTAATTTATATGCAAATGTATTTATATATATTTGACTATGAATTTGTGAATGTATATATAATATTTATGTATGAATATATGAAATTATTTATAATATATGTAAAGGTACATCATAAAAACAAATAATAATTAAGTTAGTTATGAAATATGTATTAATAAAAAATTCTGTAAATATATATAATATTGTTCTTGTGTTTATATATAAGAACATTTGGCTTAGTGGAGTTGTTTCTTGGTTCGCTTTCTAGAGGTGGCAGGATCGAAAATAGCCTGCGCCATATTTTGCTGGATTAAATCCAGCTATTCGCACCCGACCCGCTATCCGCGCCCGCCAGCCTGCCAGCCTGCAACCTACCAACTGTCCCGCCAACTCACCCAAGTCAACCCGCCAGTTCACCTAAGTCAACCTGCCAGCCACCCTCCAAAACAGCTAACTGCACCCCTTTTTTTGCCTATAAAGAAGGGGGGGTTCTTCTTTTGGGTGTTCATATTTGTAGAACCTAAGCTAGTTTATGTGAGTGTTTTTTCAGTGTTCTTGTGAGTGTATTTGAGTCTTTTTGTGAGTGTTTGTGAGTGTTTCTGAGCTTGTTTGTGTGTTTTCTAAGACCTTGTTTGGGCTCCATTTTTCCCAGTTTAAGCTTTCTTTAAAAAATTGTAATCCCTATTATTTATATTTAAGAAAGTTCTTCTTTGTTCTTCTTGTTCTTCCTTTTATTTTTGTTGTGTGAGTCTGTGTGATAACTAAGATTATTCTTTCTTTTTAATTCAAGTGGTGTGTGTGTGTATGAGTTAGTGTTTTATTTTCATTTTTACTTAGATTTCTTATTGTTGTGTGTGTGAGTGTATGCGTGTAGCTTCTTTTTGTTTTTATTTAGTTTTTTTTTATGTTTGTGTGTGTGCGTGTCTATGAGAGTATTTTCTTTTTTTCTTTCTTTTAATTTGTTTTTTTGTGTGTGAGAGTGTATGAGTATAGTTATAATTTTCTTTGTAATTTAGTTTCTCTTATTGTAGAGTGTGTGTGTGTGTGTGTGAGTATAGATTTGAGCTTTCTTTAGTTTTTTCTTTCTTTAATTTAGCTTTTCATTATTGTAGAGTGTTTGTGTGTGTATGAGTCTATATTATCTTTCATTTATAATTTATTTTTTATGCTTTCTTTCATTTCAAAGTAGAGTGCGTGCGTTTAGGAGATAAATTTTCTGCTTTCTTATATTTTCGTCATTTCAATTATCGTAGAGTGCGTGAGTTTTTAATTTAGTTTGTTCTTTTCCTTTTTTTCTTATAACTGTTTTTCTTTGTTTTTGCTAAACGCATGCAATCACTTAATTATTATTGTTATAGGTCTTTTAAATTTGCAAATTTGATCAAAACTCGTTTCTTGGATAAAATAATAGTGTATTCTTAAAAAGTTAAAATAATCAACACGATCCGGAAAAATATGACCTTGATATTTTTTAAAAATATTCTACACTATACGCGATAAGGTATACTTGCCTTCATCGAAAGATTAGTTTGGATAATAATTACAAAAACTTGCAAAACTCTCTCCTTTTCTATAAATTTAACAGAACTCGGCGCCATCGCCGGGGCGTAATCATCGATATTTCAAAAAAAGAAAAGACTGTTACTTCTATCTCTTGATAGAATATTGGTTAGTTTCTCGAAGTAGGAGTACTCGCGACTCCTCAAAAACGCATGCCTAATTCTTATCACTTCACGAAAGGTTTTGCAAAATCTAAATTTAAATTCATCATATCTACACAATGAACAAACTCATCAAATCTTACATGAACAGACTCTTCAACTATTTAGTTTTATTTTTATAAATTCTATACGCCTTACTAGTTGAAGAGTAACTAATGAAAATTCTCTCTTCAAATTTTTCATCAAATTTTCCTAATGCATCTCTAATATATAAAATAAAACATTTGCAACCAAAAAAAGGTAAATAAGATACATTAGGTTTTCTTCAAAATAAAGCTCATAAGGTGTTAATTTTAAAATAGGACGAAGCATGACACGATTAAAAATATAAAATGAAGTATTAACTACTTCGGCCCAAAATGACTTAGGCAAGCCATATTCACAAAGCATAGTGCATGCTAGTGATGCGCAAATCTTAGCACACCGCTATAGGCGGTAGCAAGAATGCGGCACGAAACGGCAGTGTACCGATCGTTCAAGTAATATAAAATGTGGGAGTGAATCCCCAAGTATCGATCTCGAAAGAACACAGTAAGGTGGAGTTAACTATTGAGAAAGGACTTGAGATTGAAGTCCTTATGAGCGGATGGATTGCGGAAAAAGGGGGGTTTTGGATTGTGGAAATAAAATAAAATACTATGACTACTCCTATGCAATGTCGCTATGCAATGCTTCACTTGGCGGGATGGAGACTAGGTAAGCCTTGAACGCACTACTTTGAGAGGGCGGATGGACGAGTAGGCTAGCGGAATGAGGGTCGCAAGGACCTCGTTGACAAGCACGCCACTAGAAAATGCTAGAGCGGCACACAAACATGACGGCGGAATGGATAATGGATGGCGGCGCACCTCATACACACATATGAACAAAATAATCTCATATAAATGAAATAAATATTATTACGCAGAGTTCATAGTGCACATCATCAAAGTATAGAGAAATACAAATTACAACTACCAATACAAAGATAGAGAGAGCAAGGAATCGACCGAATCCGAAGTCTTGTTGAAGATTCACGGTTGGAATCGCTGGGTTGTCAATCCGCGTCCAAGTTCGGTCCTCAACTGCGTCCGGGGTAGAGGAGGCTGTCATTACCACCCAATGGCCCGTCTTCTTCGTGCCACGATCCGGCCGCACGACCTAGCTTCCTTCTCCTTGGATATTTGTGGATGTAGGGTTGAATCTCTCTCCTTGGAGCTTGAGGATGATGGAGGAGGCCTAGAAGATGCTACAGCTTGAGATTTGCAAGAGAATGGCGGTCGGAGCTTCTCCTGAAGGTGGGCGGTGATGGAGTGGCGAAAAAGGGCAAAACTGGAGCTCTCCGACGCGGGAAAAGAAGATCGCTCCTGATTAGGGCGGAAATCTGCGCTTTTATAGAAAAATAGTCAGAAATTGGTCACGCATGGTCGAACGCACGACCGTGCATGAACTGTGCAATATTTAACGAGCATGAAGGCTAGGAAGATGAAGCAGGCGCGCCCATGCGTTTTACTCACGCACGGTCGAAGCCGGCCGTGCGTAAAAACGCACGGGTAAATTCAGAAAACTCAAAATCCGGCAACCAATAGGAGGTCGTGCGTTTTGTTCACGCACGGTTGAGGCCAACCGTGCATGAAGAAAACGCACGAGTGGGGCAGATCACCATATTGTGCAGCCGATCATAACGTACGAGCGCAGCCAACCGTGCGTCAAGAAAACACACAACCGTGCGATTCATACAGGATGAATTCTGGGCAATATGGACGATCTGCCCACCTGCACAACACACCCACACGCTGGGAACACACCTCCAGCATAAGTATAAAAGCATAAAAAGAATGGGGAGCACATTGTGCTTGCACCCAACAAAATAGTGTGCAATTGAACACCACAACGGGCATAAATGTGCACTACATGAAGAAATGTGATCAAGTGAAATATAAGCAATTAAGGACTAAAAGTGAAGTGCATATGCATGAAAACAAGCCCAGATGAGTCAGAAAAACCCTATATAAATCGGACTCATCACACCCCTAGACTTACCTGTTTGCACGTCCCGAGCAAACAAATCCGGCGGAGTATGAAAAAGGTAGTTAGGAAGGGAATTGCAAAATAGGAGTACCGTGCGAAGTATCACACGCATGCAAATAGAAATTCAGTAAAAGGAGATTCTAACTATGCTAACTAATTTACAAAAGTGTTAAAGCGTAAATAAAGATTTAGTTATACTCAGATGGTGAATCATGAAGAATTTGTGCGGTCGTGCCCGATGTGAAAGTAAACAAGCCACTCAGGAGGGTGTTGCAAAAGACCGGAATTCAGGGATATCTCCGCTGAAATCCATCAACGACGAGAGCCATAAGCTTGCCCGGTTACACTCTCTCCACGACGCTAGCAAACTCACAAGTTAAATCAATAGGGCTTTCAGGTTATAATGGGGCTTAGGTTACGGTATGATATTCAATGATAAACGAGATAGCTACGCAACCCAATTAAGTCATAGGATATCGATGTACCAAAACAAGACCATGAACGATGCTAGTGTGACCCACCACCAGACTTAGCTTGAAAATTGGGTGTGCACACAGCCTACTCTAACAAATACCAACTGAATTTTCTATTACGCTCAAAGGGTGCTCTAGACCCTGCCCAGGTCTAAGATCCCCAGGAAGTGGTCACTAGTACGCCAACATTTTAATAACAAGTTCTTAAATTTATTTCAACATGTTGCTATTAGAACTTGAAAACCCCCTAGGTTAGGCTTGACCCTTAGTGCCCATCAGGTATACTCACGGTAAGTGAGAAGCCATTCCACAAGGTGTTTGACACCAAACACACTCCTTCATGTTTAAGGACTATATTCAAGATCTAGAATGTATTAAACACTTCGAGGTGATAATTCTATGAGTCTGTATCCCAGACAAAATGGATATGTTGCCCTAGAAGAAGTGCATAATTAACGTGTTCCTAAATGGAGAACTATTCAATGTAATAATGATGACACTAGAGAATTCACATTTCGACCTGATATTGAGCAAGGACTAACTAGAGAGGCATTTATTATGTATAGACTGTGTTACCAAGGAGGTCATTCTTGTTGGACAACAATCTCAACAGCCTTGACCCCAGATGTCAGACTTACACGGAAGAATAAAGAATGGAAGCTCGAGACCTGGGCAAGATGGAAATGGAAATTCAGCGGGAAGAAGAAGAAAAGGAAGAAAGCGACAAAAGCTGGAAAAGGCAAAAGAAGTGGTCGACGAACGCTGAAGAAGAGATCGACGAAAGTTCAGGTTGCGTTCAACGAACGCTGTATGGTGTTCGACGTTCGTCGAGCGCATGTCATCTCGCTCTCACGTGCCTGGGTTCTGCACCTTTTGTCTTTTCATGGGTTGTCCCAGCTGCTCCTTTTTCTTCTGGTCTTATTTATATGTATTGCTGTGGATCTAAAATGATGATGAAGTATATTATTTTGAGGTGTGCAAAACCAGTGCGTGATGATGAATGAATTTTGTTAAGTTATTGTTTCAAATTGTTGTTCTTCCCCCTTTCTTCTTTCTATTTTCCTTTATGGTATCAGAGCAAGGTTGGTCTCTTGCTTTCTTCCATCAGAGCTTGAGAGGGTTTTGGTTTTGCACCTGATCTTGCTGTGTTTGCAACTCTCTATTTTCTCCTCACATGGCATCATCAAGCAGTGCAAATTTCTCCTTCACAACATCTGGAGTTCCCATCTTTGATGGTGAGGGCTTCGATGTGTGACTTGTGCAAATGCGCACTCTGTTCATCTCATAGGGACTCTGGGACCTCATTCAGGTAGGATATACCAAACCCATTGATGCTAACCCCCTGACTGGCTGGGAAGCTGCTCTTGTCACGACCTATGCTGAAAACAACAAGAGAGATGCAAAATCCCTCTTGTACATTCAACAAGGAATAAGAATCAGTGTATTTCCAAAGATCATGGGGGCAGAAACTGCTCAGGATGCTTGGGAGATCTTAAAAAATGAATTCCAGGGATCTGCATAGGTTATATCTATCAAACTTCAAAATGCTTGGTAGGAGTTTGATACCTTGAGCATGCAGGACAGTGACAATGCTCACACCTATTTCTCTAGGATTACCCTTCTCACAAATCAGATTGTGAATTTTGGTGATGTGATAGAAGAAAAGAAAATCATTCTGAAGGTGTTGAAAACTCTTACCCGGAAATATGCCGTTATTGTCACAACCATAGAAGAGACAAAAGATCTCAGTACCCTTTCACTCGCAGATTTGTTGGGATCTCTTCAAGCTCATAAGGAAAGGGTCAAGAGATATGAACTCTAGAACATGCCTTCCAGAGTAAGGTTAACATCAAGCTCAACAAACCCCAATCCACTACCTCCAGCTCAGAAGAAAAAAAGAAGGGTAGTGGTGTACCTGCTTTGTTCTGTGAACTTTGCAATAGATATAACCATGATGCTGAGCATTGCTACTATAGGTGCAAATCATGCAAAAGGCCGACCCATCTGGCCAAGGATTGTTGGTCCAAACAAAAGATAGAAAACATTACTACTGAGGAAGCTAACTTTGGAAGTCAAGATGAGGAGGACTATGTATTCTACACAGGTGGTCTGGACTCAAGTGATGTCAATGATGTGTGGTACCTTGATAGTGGATGTTCAAATCATATGACTCACAAAAGGAGGCATTTGTCCATCTTGATGAGAGAGATTGCTCCCTAGTTGTTCTGGGTGATGGAAATTCCATGCATATCAAAGGAAAAGGCACAATCATGGTTAGAACAAAATCTAGTCAGATTAAACACATCTCTGGAGTGCAATATGTGCCAGGTTTGGCCCATAGTTTGCTCAGTGTGGGTCAGCTGCTTAGCAAGGGATACAAACTGATATTTGAAGATCAATTCTGTGACATCATTGAAAGAAGGACTTCACAAATCTTTGGCAAGAGTTAAGATGTCATGCAACAAGGTGTTTCCCTTGACTCTGCCACATATCTGCCAAAACATGAAAGTCATGGAGGATTCTTCCAGCCAAATTTGGCACCACAGGTATGGCCATCTCAACATAAATGATCTCAACCAGCTTTACTCATATGAGTTAGTTATTGGGTTACCTAAAATCACATCAAATCAACCAATATGTCACATATGTGCAAAAAATATGATACACAAGTTACCATTTCCAAGACAAGCTACCACGAAATCTGTGGCCCCTCTGGATATCATCCATGCTGATATCTGGGGGCCATGCCGTACTCCTTCTTTATCTGGAATGCGATTCTATCTTTTACTTGTAGATGATTTCACTCGAATGATGTGGGTATACCCCCTGAATCGCAAATCAGATGCCTTCAAACATTTCAAAACCTTCAAAGCCTTGGTTGAAAATGAGACAAACTCTAAAATTAAAACTCTATGCACGGATAGGGGTGGTGAGTTTGTCAATCATGAATTTGATGACTACTGCCATGAACATGGAATAAGAAGGGAACTATCTGTCAGTTATTGCCATGAGCAAAACGGAGTTGCAGAAAGGAGGAATAGAACTATCATGGAAATGGCTAGATGCATGCTTCATCACAAACAATTACCCAAAGAATTTTGGGCAGAGGCTATGGTGGCTGCATCTTACCTTTTAAATAGAGCTCCATGTCGGGCATTGCACCAGCTCACTCCCATTGAAGCCTGGTCAGGACAAAAGGCCAACATCAGTCATCTTCGAACTTTTGGTAGCCTGGTCTACATCCTTGAACCTCAGGTCAACCGAGACAAATTTGATGAAAAGGCTGCCTCTGGAATACTTCTGGGATACAGTGACAAATCCAAAGGATACAGAGTATACAATCCTGATAAGAAGAAACTTACTATTGCAAGGAATGTAATTACTAATGAAGAGAAAGCTTGGGATAGGAATTCTGCTCCGGGTCAGACATCTGAACTGGTGGTTACTCAGGATCAGTCTGCTCTTCCCATTGTTGATCCCGAGCCCTCCTTCCAGTTCCTATCCCTCAAAATTGTGAGGGTGACACATCCAATACATGTGCTAATGATGATGTGTCATCATCCCCTTAACCACAGAAAAAATACAGATTGATCTCAGATATCTATCAATGTTGTGACTTAGCCCTGTTTGTGAAATAACCATCATCATATTCTGAAGCTGCAACTAATGAGCAATGGGTCCATGCCATGAATGAAGAACTAAAGGCAATAGAAAGCAATAAAACCTGGGAATTGTTTGATCTGCCCCCAAATAAGAAGGCTATTGGCCTGAAGTGGTTATACAAAGTCAAGTACAATGAAATGGGTGAAGTGAAGAAGTATAAGGCAAGATTAGTTGCAAAAGGTTATGTTCAAAAACTGGGAATTGACTATGTTGAAACTTTTGCCCCGGTAGCTCGTTCTGAATCTATTCACATGATTCTTTCCATTGCCACACATTTTCAATTTCCAGTGTTCCAAATGGATGTCCAATCCGCCTTTTTAAATGGAAACATTGAAGAGGAACTATATGTTGAACAACCCACTGGGTATGAGAAGCAGGGAGAAGAAAAGAAAGTGTTACGACTAAAAAAGGCCCTCTATGGTCTTAAACAGGCTCCTCGATCCTGGAATTCCAAGATAGACTCGCATTTGATAACAAGTGGATTCCAGAGAACTAACTGTGATCCAGCCATATACATCAAGCATTTCAGCATCCAAGGTATCCCGATTCTCTCATTATATGTTGATGACATTATCATTACTGGGTCAAACTTGGCCATTATTGATGAATTACGTGCCCACATCAAGTCTGCATTTCTAATGACTGATCTTGGCTTATCTCGCTACTTCTTTGGAATCCAAATCTATCAAAATCCTGGCATCACTTACATAACCCAGAACAAGTATGCTGAGGAATTGCTCATTCGATTTGAAATGTTGAACTCAAGGCCAACTAGTACCCCCATGCTCACTGGAGAGAAATTCAGTAGGGAGGATGGAGAAGAGAAGGTGAATCCAGAATAATATAGGAGCATAATCGGGTCCCTAATGTATCTGACAAACACTAGACCTGACATTGAACTAGCAGTTAGTATTTTGTCCAGATACATGCAGGCACCCAGCATCAAACACCTGATGGGCGTGAAAAGAATTCTGCGATATGTCAATGGTACTAAATCTATGGGATTGAAGTACACCAAAGGGGAAGATTTGTTTTTAACAGGATACTCAGACAGTGATTGGTCTGGATGTGCTGATGATAGGAGAAGCACATCTGGATATCTTTTCTTTTTGGGAGAAAACCCAATTTCCTGGACCTCCAGGAAACAGAAAACGATAGCCTTATCCTCAACAGAGGCAGAGTACACGGCCTTGTGTGAAGCAGCCAAAGAAGTTGTATGGCTCAAGAAGCTCCTACATGAGCTGATAGAGGCAAGTGATAGTCCTACACGAATCTGGGTCGACAACACCTCTGTTATAGCCCTAGCTAAGAATCCAGTCTTCCACAATCGATCCAAGCATATTGAAATTAAAATACACTACACACGCGACCTAATCAGCCAGAAAGAAATTTTGCTCGATTACGTGCAATCAAAGAACCAACTTGCCGATGTGCTAACCAAGCCACTGCCATTTTTCCCTTTCTAAGATCTGAGGACAAGATTGAAGATAGCAGACAATCGAGATTGCGAGAGGGTGTTGGACAACAATCTCGACAGCCTTGCCCCTAGATGTCAGACTTACACGGAAGAAGAAAGAATGGAAGCTCGAGACCTGCGCAAGATGGAAATGGAAAGTCTACGGGAAGAAGAAGAAAAGGAAGAAAGCGACAAAAGCTGGAAAATGCAAAAGAAGTGGTCGACGAACGCTGAAGAAGAGATCGACGAAAGTTGAGGTTGCGTTCGACGAACACTGTATGGTGTTCGACATTCGTCGAGCGCATGTCCTCTCGCTCTCACGTGCCTGGGTTCTGCACCTTTTGTCTTTTCATGGGTTGTCCCATCTGCTCCTTTTTCTTCTGGTCTTATTTATATGTATTGTTGTGGATCTAAAATGATGATGAAGTATATTATTTTGAAGTGTGCAAAACCAGTGCGTGATGATGAATGAATTTTGTTAAGTTATTGTTTCAAATTGTTGTTCTTCCCCCTTTCTTCATTCTATTTTCCTTTAATTCTTAGGTCCCCCAATGGACTGGAGCATTATATTGAGAGGTATAACTTCTACCTCCAGAGTTTTTTTTATAATAAGCCAAGACGCTAAGCCTTTTTCTCAGGGGGATGAGGTGTTCATGATGTCTTTTAATATGGAGGAGAAACAACTCGGCTTTCTGGATGTGTAAGTGGTATGCAATTATCCTGATATATTCCCACGGAAGTTACCAAGACCACCTCCACATAGGGAGATAGATTTTCAGATTGAGCGCGTGCTCGGAGCATGACCAGTATCAGGTACACCATATAAAAGACACCAAAGGAGCTGGCAGAGATTTGGGTGTAGTTGTAAGGTCTAGTAGAAGCGGGATTCATCCAACCTAGCTCATTGTTGTGGGGAGCACCGACCCTCTTTTTCACAAAGAAAGATGGATCACTCTTCCTGTGCATAGATTAGCAAGTGATCAACTGTCTCACTATGTAGAATACCTATCTGCAACCCCACATCAACGAGTTCTTCAAAAAATATGAGGAGCACATATTTTCTTAATGTTGGACCTCCAGTCTAATTATTATTAGTTGTGGATCTGGAAGGAGCATATCACAAAGACAGTGTTCAACTTGATGTATATGAGTTCACAGTGATGTATTTTTGACCCCACCAATGACCTTCAACATTCCTGATCCTCATGAATAGGGTGCTCAATCCATATCACGATATATTTTTTATCATCTTCATAGAAGATATATTAGTCTACTTAAATACTAGGGATGCTCATTCATCGCACTTGAAGCTAGTCATATAGAAGCTGCGAGAGCATCAGATGTATGCAAAAGTCAGCAAAAGCGATTTCTGTCTCACACAGGTCAATTTTCTGGGACACTTTATTAGGAGAGCAGGAGTGGCAGTGGATTTTGACAAGATTCTAGCAGTAAATGACCGGATGCCATTGACGTTAGATATAGATATTCAGAGTTTCCTTGGACTTGCAGGATACGACCACATATTTATGGAGTATTTCTCAAAGATTACTCTCCCACTAACCTGATTGACTAAGAAGGACACCTCATTTGTTTGTTACCTGGTGTGCGAGGCTATAATTGTAGAGATCAAGGATCATCTCGCCTCAAAAAATTTCCTCATCCTACCATCAGGGAAGGAATGATTTCATATTTACGCTGACTATTCTCTTCATGGGTAAGGTGCAATCCTGATGTTGCATGGTTGAGTAATTTCATATTCTTTGAGGTTTTTGAAGAAGCATGAGAAGAATTACCCAACATATGTCCCTGGGCTAGGATTGGTAGTCTTTACCATGAAGATGTAGAGGTGTTACCTTTATGGAGTGCACTGTGAGATCTTTTTAGACCACAAAATTTTGAAGTATGTATACTCATAGAAGGAGCTAAACTTGAGATAGAGGTGATGGATTGAGTTCCTCTGCGATTATGAGTTCACTTTAAAATACCACCTGGGAAATATGAACATTATAGCAAATGATCTGAGCTAGAGATTACCAGTATGAGTAGCAGTATATTGTTGATGTCTATGGAGTTGATCAACATACTAAGGCCAATGGAGATCACACCCGTGCACCGATCCTACTCTGGGGATTACTAAGAGTATATATCTTAGATAGAGATTTCATGCACTATTTAGGATTGGATCAGGAATAAGGAGGATTTGTCCACAAGTCAAATCATCAGAGCACTACATGATGGACGGTAGAATGACTACAACATACATGATGACTTATTGTGCTTCAACAACATATTATATATTCCTACAGAAATATTTATCCAGTAAGATATCTTGAGAGAGGTGCACTGTACGAAGTACTTTATGCATTGTGGCATCTCCAAGATGTACATTTATCTGAAGTGAACAATGTTCTCGATAGGGATGATGAATATTGCATTAGAGTTTTTTACACACTATAGGGCCCGCTATATGGTCAAGGTTGAGTGTCGAAGCCCAGGAGGGATTCTTCGGTCAATGTAAATACCAAAATGAAAGTTTATGGACATTTCCATGGACATTGTACATGTATTACCTCTCTCCAGATCCGAAAATGATTCAGTATGGATGATTAACGATAGACTTGCATAATTTGTATTATTCATCCTAATCCAGTATAGAGATCATGTAGATGTCCTTCTCTGGCTCTTGTTTGAGAAGTTGTGCATATCATGGCATACCAAAGACCATTACTTGGGATCTCATTTAGCATTCAAAATAACCTACCACCCACAGACCGACAACCAGACTGTGAGGACAAACTGGACCATGGAGGAGTTGATTCGTCTGTGCATCATTGATTATAGCAAGCCATGGGAGAGACATTTATCACTAGTGGTGTTTTCTTACAACAACATCCATCAGGATAACATTAACATGGCTCCTTACGAAGCTCTATATGGCTGAATTTATAGGACACCTCTATCCTGGATACAAGATGATGATATACTACATAGATGATATAGATGAAACAATCAGACTTATCATTGAAAGGATGTTAGAGAGGAAAAATAGAACCCTTCAGGAACTCGCACGCACCCCCCCCCCCCAACAAAATGGTGTGGTGGAGAGGAAAATAGAACCCTTCAGGAACTCGCACGCACAATGTTATCCGAGTATGGGTTGTCTAGATCTTTTTGGGCTGAAGCGATAAATATATCTTGTTATGTTATAAATCGTATCATGTTTCGCCCTATTTTGAAATTAACTCCATATGAATTATATTACCAAAGGAAACCTAATGTATCATACTTTCATGTTTTTGGATGCAAATGATTTATCTTAAACACCAAAGATTCATTAGCTAAATTTGATGAAAAATGCGATGAAGAAATTTTTCTTGGTTACTCTTCAACTAGCAAAGCATATAGGATATATAATAAAAAAATCTAAAAAGGTTGAAGAGTCTATTCATGTGAAGTTTGATGAACTTGTGCCTTGCGTAGCTACAAATAGTGGAGGAAAAGAAGATGAACCGCCCTCACCTTTGGAACTTGATGATGATGAACCACATGGAGAGGACAAAGAAGTAGAGTTGGCGCAAGAAGAATTAATGCCTCCAAGCGTGCTTAGATTCACAAGAGATCATCCAAGGGAGCTTGTCATTGGAGAACCATCAAGAGGGGTAACGACTCGCTCTTCCTTTAATGAATCTTTTTCCAATTTATGCTTTGTTTCCAAAATTGAACCCAAAAATGTTTTTACCGCTTTAAATGATGAGTTTTGTTTTATTGCTATGAATGAAGAATTAAATCAATTTTAATGCAATAGGGTTTGGAAGCTTGTAGAAAGACCATCTAATCACCCGGTTATAGGTGTAAAATGGATATTTTAAAAAGAAATTAAATGGAGAATCTAGAATCACTAGGAACAAAGCTAGATTAGTAGCACAAGGTTATTCTCAAATTAAGGTGGTAGACTTTGATGAAACATTTGCTCCCGTAGCTCGCCTTGAATCGATTAGAATCTTTCTTGCATTTGCGAGTTATAAGAAGTATAAACTATTTCAAATGGATGTAAGAAGTGTCTTCATAAATGGAATAATTAAAGAAAAAGTCTATATAGAACAACCCCCCGGTTTTGTAGATGAAAAATTTCCAAATCATGTCTATATATTAGAAAAAGCACTTTATGGTCTAAAATAAGCGCCCCGTGCTTGGTATGAACGTCTAACATCTTTCTTACTAAAACACGGTTATAAAATGGGTAGTGCCGATAACACGCTCTTCATTAAGCATATTGATAATGATTTGATTATTGTACAAATATACGTTGATGATATTATTTTTGGAGCCACTAATGAAGAGTTGTGTAATGAAGTAGTACTAGTGATGCAAAATGAATTTGAGATGAGTCTAGTTGGTGAACTAACATATTTTTTAGGCTTTCAAATAACCTAAAGAAATGATGGAATCTTTATATGTCAATCTAAATATGTACATGATATGCTAAAACGCTTTGGATTTGAAAACTTAAAACAAGCTAGTACTCCAAAGAACGCATCGTTAAAGTTAGGAAAAGATGAATCCGGAATATCAATTGACCAAACTTTATATAAATGAATGATTGGATCCTTATTGTAATTTAGTGCATCTAGACCCGATATTATGTTTGTCGTATGTTTATGCGCTAGATTTCAAGCAAATCCAAACTAATCTCATTTAAAAGCAGTAAAATGAATTTTTAGATATCTAATCGTCACATCTAAATTAGGACTTTGGTATCCAAAAAATGATTATTTTCTCTTACATGGGTATTCCGACTCTGATTATGCGGGCTGTTCTTTAGATAGAAAAAGCACTAGTGGCACATGTCATTTCTTAGGTCCCTCTCTAGTTACATAGTCAAGTAGGAAACAAAATTCAGTTGCCCTCTCCACCATCGATGCGGAATATATTGCACTAGGAAGTTGTTGTGCCCAAGAATTATGGATGACTCAAACCTTAGAAGACTTCAGAGTTCATCTAAAAATTATAAACTAAAGTGTGAAAACAAGAGTGCTATTGATTTAACCAACAACCCCGTTCATCACTCAAGATCCAAACACATAGATGTCAGACATCACTTCATTAGGGATCACATAAAGAAAGAACATGTTCATGTAAACTTTATTAGAACTGAATCACAACTTGCAGACATCTTTACCAAGCCTCTACCTAATTCACGATTTGCTCTACTTAGACTAGAATTAGGAGTCCTAGATTTATCAAATTGAAACTCATCACATCCTATGTTTTCTCAAAATTAACTTCCATACTTCTTTCAATTACAAAAAAATCAAATATAAAAGATAAAAATATTTTATAACCACCAAGATATGCTCAAATAGGCCTTCTAATCATTTCCAAATATTCTAAAATTTCTACACTAAGAAGGTTTATATACATACTCCCCACTCCAAAGAAACTTTTTTCAAAAACCTCAAAAACAACGTACTATCTCGACGTTAACTAGTTAATGCCTGACATTAGCCATTTTTCCCAGAATGAAATTCTGCTTTCTCTACCATATTTCTGGTATTTCTCTACTAATATTTTCTCTATTTATATTGCCTGATTTTAAATTATTTTGCTTCGTAATTTATTAATTTTACTTCAAAATACAAAAAATTCAAATAACTCAAAATGCTCAAAAATATGTTTATTAGTAATGGAACGTTCACATAGGGGGGGGGGTGTTAGGTGATCTGGGTTCTTTTAAAACTATTTGCGTGAGTTTCGAATATTCAAGCACAGGACAAAAATATCGCACAGATAAACACAAATAAAACACACCAGACGACACAAGATCTATAGAGGTACCTCAAGATGGGGTGTCTTGAGTAGTCCTCTATCCCTCTGCGCCTACCCAGCAGTGTGCTAGGATTAGCAAACTCCGCCAAAAACTTCAGGCCCTCAAGCCTTACAACACGGACCCGCAAGTCCAACAGCCTAGGCCCGCAAGCCCCTACTGCCCCCGAGCCCGCAAGCTCGACACTCAGTCCCTCAAGCCCTACACAGCTGACCCATAAGTCTAGCCTCTACCCTGACCCTCAAGCCTCACAGATCTCAAGCCCTCAAGCTTGACAATCAGGCCTGCAAGCCCTACACAACTGACCCGCAAGTCTAGCCTCTGCCCTGGCCCTCAAGCCTCACAGGTCTCAAGCCCTCAAGCTTGACAATCAGGCCCGCAAGCCCTACCTATCCAGACCCGCAAGTCTAGACTCTGCCCTGGCCCTCAAGCCTCACAGTTCTCCAGCCCTCAAGCTAGACAAATAGGCTTGCAAGCCTTTACAAGAGGTTACAGTAAAAAGACTCTTACTTCTGCCGGATGAAGATTGGCAACTTTAGCCTGTTTGAAGATTGGCTTCTTAAGGTTGAAGAAGATGCTTCTGAATCAGATCTTGAGCACACAATTTTTCTTCAATCTTTTCTTAGTGTGATGAGGATTGGCTTCTTATCAGTCGATGGAGATGACTTCTTCTTCTTTCTCGCTTTCTTTCTTGCGCCGCTTTTTCTGTTCTATTTTCTGTATGCGCAAGTTCTATCTTATTGATCGATTGATACTGCATTAGGGCAACCTCTTATCTCTTTTATAAGACTGCGAGGTCCCCAACGGTCTTCTGAAAAAGTTCCTTAAGTGTTAGACGCTCCTTTTCCTTAAAAGAATGCGTTGATTAAACAATCAGGCGGCGACATTAAATGTTGACAGCGCGTCCGCAACTTTTGAATCTGTCTCTACGATATTTCCATTGTTACGACGTCATGAATAATATCTCGACGACAGGACTTTGTCGATGCCTTGAACTTGGTAGATCTTCAGTTCTTCTTGCTTATGCCTATGATGCTGATATCTCGATGATACGAGACATTCTGGTGCTTCTGCATATACGTCGATAAGCTGTCTCTGACTGTGTCATCATAATCACCTTGATCTCTTGACGACATGAGTGATAACATGTCGACAGAAAATATTTAAGCAGCTACTTGTCTTCAGCTGTCCTTCTTCAGTCTTCTCGACGACCTGCCTTCTTTACGATGATGAACAATGCCATTAGTCATACTTAGCCTTTTCAGCGACAAGGCTTCTTCACGATGATGTTTGTTCTTCTCGACGACAATGCCACTTTGGTGAAGTTGACGATACTGCGTCTTCTCTGCGTTCGATGATCTTGCTGAGTCTCAGCGGTCGACTGACTCGACAGGTCTCAGCGGTCTATGATCTTCCTTCTGCGTTCGACGAACACGCCAAGTCTCAGCGGTCGTCGATCTTCCTTCTGCGTTCGACGAACACGCCAATTCTCAACGATCGTCGATCTTCCTTCTGAGTTCGACGAACACGCAAATTCTCAGCGGTCGTCGATCTTCCTTCTGCGTTCGATGAACATGCCAATTCTCAGCTGTCGTCGATCTTCCTTCTGAGTTCGACGAACTCCATTCTTCATTCGACGAACTTCCTTCTGCGTTCGACGAATCTTGTTCTACTAACTTCCTGAGATTTATAAGCTAGAGAAACCATCAAATACAAAGTGAAGTTTTCTTGACTTGGTGACTTCTTCAAATCAGGAATCATGTGGGCATGATTCCCAACAATCTCCCCCTTTTTGAAGAAGTCAGAATCTCAATTCAAGATTACTTTCACTTGACAACAAATATTATAATCTTAACTTTGAGCATGTAAGATTGTACTTAACTTTACTGAACTCTCTGAGTACATCAAGCTTGTATATCCCCCTTGATTTGATGTCTCTTCTTTTATGGCTCCCCCTACTTCTTTGCTCCCCCTATCTTTGAGGTCTTCTTGAGCATCTTGTCTTGAACATTTGATGTGATGCCCTTTCTCCCCCTTTCTGACTTCTTTACTGGAGCTCTTCTTTTAGTAGACAATAGTCCAAGGCTCCCCCTTGCTCGGTCACAGTACATCTCAATCATAAGAGATTTTCTAACCAAGCATCTTGAAAGGGATTAGTGAAAAATAAGTAGAGGATTACTCTAAGTTTAACATCCCCATTTGGAATTTGAAGAAATTAAACATAGCTTCATCTAGGCGCTTTGTAAATTTATCAGCCACTTGTTTGTCTGTTGGGACAAACTCAAGGGGAATATCTCAATTTTCCACATTCTCCCTGATGAATTGATACCTGATCTCAATATGCTTAGTCCTGCTGTGAGAGACAGGATTCTTAGCAATTGAGATTGCACTTGAAGAGTCAAAAAACAGGGGTGTTTTGGTCATCTTTAGGTTGTAGTCATCAAGTTGATGTTTGATCCATAGCAGTTGTGCACAGCAGCTCCCAGCAGAGATATACTCTGATTCTGCTGTTGAGATTGCCACACTAGTCTGCTTCCTACTGCACCAAGAGATCATTCTTCCACCAAGGAATTGACATGTCCCTGATGTACTCTTCCAGTCTTCCTTGCACCCTGCATAATCTGCATATGAATAGCCAGTTAGTTCACATACATTATTCCTAGGGTACCATAGGCCAAGATTTGATGTACCCTTCAGGTACCTTAAGATTCTCTTGACAGAGACATGCTAAGATTCCTTAGGATTCACCTGATATCTAGCACAGACACATGTAGCAAACATTATGTCAGGCCTACTTGCAGTTAGATAAAGCAAGTATCCAATCATGCATCTGTACTTGGTTTCATCAATAGGTATGCCCTTCTCATCCTTGTCCAGAGACACATTGGTTCCCATTGGAGTCTTCATTGAAGAAGCACTCTCCAATCCAAATTTCTTGACTAGCTCCCTAGTGAACTTTGTCTGGGAGATGAATATACCATCTTCAGATTATTTCACTTGGAGACCTAGGAAGTATTTGAGCTCCCCCATACTGCTCATCTCAAACTTTCCCCGCATCAATTTGGTAAACTCTTTGAAGAGATTGTTATCTGTAGAGCCAAAGATGATGTCATCCACATAGATCTGCACTAGCAAGATCTTGCCCTTCACTCCAGTTAGGAACAATGTCTTATCAATCTTTCCCCATGAGAACTTGTTCTCAATTAGAAAGCTTGACAGAGTTTCATATTAGGCCCTAGGTGCCTACTTTAAGCCATAAAGGGCTTTTCTAAGAAAATAAACATAATCAGGATGAGTAGGATCTACAAAACCTGAGGGCTGCTCTACATATACCTCCTCTTTAAGGTCACCATTTAGGAAGGCTGACTTCACATCCATCTGGTAGACTTTGAAGCCTTGGTATGTTGTATAGGCTAGAGTCTTATTGCTTCCAGTCTGGCTACTGGAGCAAATGTCTGATCAAAATCTATCCCTTCCTCTTCTCTGTAGCCTTTTGCCACTAGCCTTGCTTTATTCTTGATGATGATTCCATTTTCATCCAACTTATTTATGTAGGCCCATTTAGTTCCTATGATATTTTGTCCTTGGGGTATTGGAACCAGTTTCCAAACCTTGCATCTCTTAAACTGGTTCAGTTCCTCCTGTATTGCTGCAATCCAAAATGGATCCTAATTTGCTTCCTCAAGTTTCTTGGGTTCAATTTGAGAGAGAAAACTCAGGTACAATGCTTCATTTGCAGCTCTGCTCCTTGTCATCACCCCTTGATTGACATTTCCAATTATCTGCTCTTGGGGATGATCTCTTGCTTGTCTCAAGGCAACTGGTAGTATTTTGGGCACTTCTACATTAGCAACTTCTTCAGGTTGCATTTCTTCAGCCGTTTCTGAACTTTCTGCAGGTTCTTCCTCGGTTTCAACTATTACTGACTGATTCTTATCACTTAGTGAGGTGCCAGCGTTGTCTTCAATGGATAATTTCTCTATTCTCTCCACTGTACCTACATTCACTAGAGAACTAGACCAGCCCTTATGTATAAGGCTAGTCTCATGAAATACCACATGAACAGATTCTTCCACTACTTGGTTATTAATATTGTACACTTTATAAGCCTTGCTATGAGAGTTGTAGTCAACAAAAATACCCTCACTGCTTTTCTCAGCAAACTTAGTTAGCTTGGATTTCCCATTATTAAGGGCATAGCATTTGCTACCAAAGATCCTAAAGTAGGATAAGGTTGGTTTTTTGCCCTTCATTAACTCATAGGGAGTTTTCTTGTGATCTTTGATGATGGAAGCTCTGTTTATCACATGACAAGCTGTATTGATAGCCTCTGCCCAGAAGTATTCTGGTAGAGAGGAGTCACTTAGCATTGTCCTACTAGACTCTATCAAGGTTTTGTTCTTCCTTTCAGCAACCCCATTCTGTTGAAGAGTTCTGGGTGAGGAGAATTCTTGGGAGATACCTAGTTCTTGGCAGAATTCTGTCATAGCCCCTGACTGAAATTCTATGTCATGGTCACTTCTGAGTTTGACCATAGTACAGTCCATTTCATTCTGGATCTGCCTGACAAAAATTTTCAAGATATCTAGGGTATCTGACTTCTTTTTTAGGAAGAATACCTAAGTGAACCTTGAATAATGATCAACAACTACAAGGGTGTAGGCCTTCCCTCCTAAGCTATGAACTGACATAAGACCAAACAAATCCAGGTGCAGTAGAAATAAGTACCTAGTGGACTCTTTGTTAGATATGCTTTTAAAGCTGGTCCTAGTCTGCTTTCCAAGTTGGCAAGCTTGACATGGACCATCTTTGATGGACTTAATATCAGGTCCATTTCTAACTAGGTTTTGTGAGAAAAGCTTGCCTATTGTCTTATAGTTGATGTGTGCAAGTCTCTTGTGCCATTGAACACAGAGAGCCTCTTTGCCATCAGCCACAAGACATATGGGCATGGAAGAATTTGTATTAAGAAAATTTAAACAATAAAGATTCCCACTCCTAGTGCCAGTTAAGGTAGCCTCAGAATCCAAGGACTTCTTAATTAGACACTTGTCTTTGTGGAAGGTAATAACAAAGCCTAAGTCACAAAGTTGATTATGCTTATGAGATTGTGTTTCAATCCCTCCACATAAGCCACCCTTGTGATGGTAACTAACCCATTTGAGATGCTGCCATAGCTCCTAGTCACTCCCTTTTCTGAACCTCCAAAAATCACTGTTGGTCCATTCTCCACAGGGGTGAACTCTTTCAAGTACCTTCTGACTCCAGTAATGTGCCTGAAGCAGCCACTATCCAAATACCAAATTGGAGATTGGTTGGCATTTGGACCTACCTGCAAAATAAATCACTTCCCCTTAGGTACCCAATATGGATTGGGTCCTTGGTTTCTGTTAGGGTGATATAAAGGAACAATAAACCTCTGAGGGTTCTGCACTCTCTTTGCATTGAGCCCTCTCGGGTTGAACCAATAGTCCAATGCAAAGTGGCCTACTTTCCCACAACACCAGCATTCATGTATGTTGTATCTTCTCTTCTGCTTCACCATCTGAGTGGGGTGGCAGTGCTGATGAGCAGAAGAGCATGCTTTTTTCCTAACAAATCATGGGTGAACCTCATATGTGTGAGTTTGGGGTGGAATCGGTCTCACCACATTTTGATTCACCTTCTTGGGAACAGGCTTTGTAGGAACAGCCTTTCCCATACTCTTGACTGTTGTTGCTGCAGGTTTATGGGATGAAGGACTTGACACCAGTACTTTCTTATAGGAAGGTCTAGCTTCAGAATCTTTGCCCGTGACTGTCTCCTGATTAAAACCAATACAAGCTCTGAACTGTGCAGAGAAGGTATCAATGATAGGCAGGATAGTCTTGGGCATTGAGAAGCTTGATGCAAGTTTCTTCTCAGCCAACAACATTTCCTCAAGGTCCTTGATGACCTTGTTATTCTGTCCTAATTCAGCATTTTTAATCCTTATGGCTTCCTTGAATTTGTCCACTTCTTTGCTCATAGCAGCCAACTTCTCAGCTATCTTCTAGAGCTCATATTGAACAGGCTTCAAGAAATCTAACTCCTTGGTCTGGACTTTGAGGAGTTTCTTACAGCCCTTAAAGGCTTTCCACAAGGCTTTGTATTGCCTTATCAGTTCAGATTTAACTTCATACTGGGATCTTGAGGCTGTGCTATTGGCAGCAGACACATCCTCATCATCATGCAAAGAATCTGCTAATGATTCAGAATCAGAGTCAGATAGAGGAGTTCTGTGATTTACCTTTCCAAGAGAGTTGTCATCCTGGTTCCCTTCATTGATGGCCATCAATCCAATAAGTGCCTCGTCCTCAGTGCCAAAGGAGCTTGAGTCAGAGTCACTCAATGTTTTGGTCTTCTTGGCCACGAACCCTTTTTCAGAGTTCCTCTTGCGCCTTGAGCTTCTTCTTTCTTCATGGTTCCTTGACTCCTTCTTCTTAGAAGGGAAGTCAGCAGCCATGTGACCTGTTTTGCTGCAGGAATAGCAAACAGTATTATTTAACTCATGTCTACTAGAGTTGGATCTGTACCATTCCTCCCTCGGAGCTTTGGATCTATCACGATAGTCAGATCTCCTGGAGCTTGAGGAGGAGTTTCTGTGACTGTCCCTCCTCCTTCGGTGTATCAGCTTCCTGAATTGTTTTGAGTGGAGGGCCACCTCTCTATCAGTATCATCAGAATCAGAATAGCTGGCTTATGATTCTTCACTGCTCTCAGATTTGCTCTGAGTTGCAGAGGTCTGGCCCTTGGCTCTTCTTGTGCTCTCAGCCTTTAGAGCCACAGATCTCTCTCTTAAGCTCACTTTTGAGCTTTCTTCCTCAGCCTTCCTGTTGTTGAGCTGAAGTTCATGAGACAACAGCTTCCCATACAGATTTTTGGGCTCCATGACGCCCAGCTTACTCATCTCTCTGATGGCACAGATCTTAATGTCCCACTCTTTTGTTAGGGATTTGAGGAACTTGTCATTTAGATCAGAGTTGGTGAACTCTCTTTCGTAGTTTCTCAGACCATTCACTATCTTGAAAAATCTCTCATAGCAGTTGGAGATTATTTCATTCTTGCCTTTCTTGAAGGCC
Source organism: Dactylorhiza incarnata (assembly GCA_033032865.1). Lineage (NCBI taxonomy): Eukaryota > Viridiplantae > Streptophyta > Magnoliopsida > Asparagales > Orchidaceae > Dactylorhiza > Dactylorhiza incarnata. Next base: position 21,815,642 of record JAWHQI010000003.1, read on the forward strand.
TCATACTCTTGGTTGAGAAGGGATTTTCTATCATCCCTTACCTCTTCAGTGCACTCCATGTATACGATCAGGGAGTCACACATCTCTTTGGCCTTTTTGCAGTGAATCAGATTTTGGAGGGTTGAGTCATCTACGGCACTTACAATGACATTTTGTGCCCTCTTATCTAGGCCTGCCAAGGCTTGCTCGTCCTTGGTCATGTCCTCATATTTCTTTACCACCTTCTTTGTTGGATCAATGGTGGAAGCAGTTGTAGGGATAAAGGGATCCTGTTGGATTGTCAGATAGATTCTTGGATCAGCCGCTTCCATGAACAGCCTAACCCTTTCCTTCCAGATAGGAAAGTTCTCCTTTGAGCAGATTGGAAGTTTCATGGATCTCATCTCTCGATTCTGATCTTTACCAGCCATAGTGAGTCGTTACATGATCTAGATCAGACGGTTAAGTCTTCTTTTGATCAACCTCGCTCCGATACCACTTGTTTGTAATGGAACGTTCACCTAGAGGGGGGTGTTAGGTGATCTGGGTTCTTTTAAAACTATTTGCGCGAGTTTCAAATATTCAAGCACAGCACAAAAATATCGCACAGATAAACACAGATAAAACACACAAGATGACACAAGATCTATAGAGGTTCCTCAAGATGGGGTGTCTTCAGTAGTCCTCTGTACCTCTGCGCCTACCCAGCAGTGTGCTAGAATCAGCAAACTCTGCCAAAAACTTTAGGCCATCAAGCCTTACAACACGGGCCCGCAAGTCCAACAGCCTAAGCCCGTACGCCCCTACTTCCCCCGAGCCCGCAAGCTCGACACTCAGGCCATCAAGCCCTACACAGCTGACCCGCAAGTCTAGCCTCTTCCCTGACCCTCAAGCCTCACAGATCTCAAGCCCTCAAGCTTGGCAATCAGGCCCGCAAGCCCTACACAGCTGACCCGCAAGTCTAGCCTCTGCCCTGGCCCTCAAGCCTCACAGGTCTCAAGCCCTCAAGCTTGACAATCGGTCCTGCAAGCCCTACCTAGCAACACCCGCAAGTCTAGCCTCTGCCCTGGCCCTCAAGCCTCACAGGTCGCCATCCCTCAAGCTAGACAAATAGGCCCGCAAGCCTTTATAAGGGATTACAGTAAAAAGACTGTTACTTCTGGCAGATGAAGATTGGCAACTTTAGCCTGTTTGAAGATTGGCTTCTTAAGGTTGAAGAAGATGCTTCTGAATCAGATCTTGAGCGCACAGTTCTTCTTCAATCTTTTCTTAGCCTGATGAGGATTGGCTTCTTATCAGTCGATGGAGATGACTACTTCTTCTTTTTCGCTTTATTTCTTGCGCCACTTTTTCTGTTCTATTTTCTGTATGCGCAAGTTCTTTCTTATTGATCGATTGATACCGCATTAGGGCAACCTCTTATGTCTTTTATAAGACTGCGAGGTCCCCAACGGTCTTCTGAAAAAGTTCCTTAAGTGTCAGGCGCTCCTTTCCTTAAGAGCACGCACTGATTAGACAATCAGGCGGTGGCATTAAATGCTGACAGCGCGTCCTCAACTTTTGAATCTATCTCGACAATATTTCCATCTTTACGACATCATGGATAATATCTCGACGACAGGACTTTGTCGATGCCTTGAACTTGGTAGATCTTCAGTTCTTCTTGCTTCTGCCTCTGATGCTAATATCTCGACGATATGAGACATTCCAGTGCTTCTGCGTATACGATGATATGCTGTCTCTGACTGTGTCGTATATTCACCTTGATCTCTCAATGACATGAGTTATAACATGCCGACAGATCATATTTAAGCAGCTGCTTGTCTTCAGCTGTCCTTCTTCAGTCTTCTCGACGACATGCCTTCTTTACGATGATGAACAACGCCATCAGTCATACTTAGCCTTTTCAGCGACAAGGCTTCTTCACAACGATGTTTGTTCTTCTCGACGACAAGGCCACTTTGGTGAAGTCGACGATACTGCGTCTTCTCTGCATTTGACGATCTTCCCGAGTCTCAGTGGTCGACTGACTCACCAGGTCTCAGCGGTCTACGATCTTCCTTCTGCGTTCGACGAACACACCAAGTCTCAGCGGTCGTCGATCTTCCTTCTACGTTCGACGAACACGCCAATTCTCAGTGGTCGTCGATCTTCCTTCTGAGTTCGACGAACACGCCAATTCTCAGCGATCATCGATTTTCCTTCTGCATTCGACGAACACGCCAATTCTCAGCGGTCGTCGATCTTCCTTCTGAGTTCGACAAACTCCATTCTTCGTTCGATGAACTTCCTTCTGCGTTCGATGAATCTTGTTCTACTAACTTCCAGAGATTTAAAAGCTAGAGAAGCCATCAAATACAAGTGAAGTTTTCTTGACTTAGTGACTTCTTCAAATCAGGAATCATGTGTTGAAATTGTTGAAGTGGAAGTTTGGAGGCTTTTGGATCTGGGCGGTCTGGGTGAGGTCGGGCGGTCTGGCGAGTTCGCGCGAACTAACGGTCTGATTCTGCGGTCAGGCAAGGTTGCCGACTTGGCGGTCTGGATCGGCGGTTTGGCATGATCTGTGCCTAGTCGCGGTCTCCCGGGTTGACTGTTGGTCTGGTCCAAAGTCTGCTGAAGGAGGAGCTGCGCGGTCTGTGCGTGATCGCGTGGCAGGCTGTCCTCTTCAAGGCTGTGGCGGTCTGGTGTGACCGCACAGCTTGATCAAGGTTCTCTTCAGGATGCGGTCTGATAGCTGACCGGGCCTTCTGGGAGAGTTCGCGGACTAAGGGTCTTAGTCGCGCGGTCTCAGCTCGCGGTCTCAGGAGGAGGCTGGCTTGTGAGCTGGTTGCTGTTCGCGGTCTCAGGAGGAGATCGGCATGCGGACAGGAGTTCGCGGTCTGATGGCGAACTGACTGTGTTCGCGGTCTCGTGCGAACACAGGTGGTGAACAGCTTCGGGCGGTCTGGCGATCTTCGTTGAAGTCGCGATCTGCCGTGAGAGCAGCGGTCTCTCATGGCTGATGTGTGAAGCTGGCGGGTTCACCAAAATGAAGCAGGAGTTCGGCTGCTGATCGCGGGTTGACCGGTTTGGTCACGCGGTCTGAGGGGTGGTGATCCTATCTCATAGGGTGGTGACTGGATCAGGTCGCATGCCTATAAATAGGAGGCCACTGTAGCAGCAAATAGAGAACACACCAAGTGTAAGCTGAGTTCGCGTCTTTCTTGCGGTCTGTGTTTTCTGACCGGGCGGTCTCTGATCGAATTCTTCTTGTGCAGCTTCTGCGGATAGTGCGGGCAGCAACGATCACCTCTTCCTCTGAAAGTGTTCGGGCGGTCTGCGGCTTGGAGTTGTGTTGCTGGAGTTTGGGAAGATCAGGAGGTCGAAAGAAGGGAGCGGTCTGTGCAGCGGTTTGGTGGTGGTCTGAGGTCGGCAGGGTGTTGCGGTCTAGCAACAGGAGGAGATCGCAAGGGAGATCGCGCGGTCTATGCAAGAGAGGTCGCGCGGGTTGTGCGGTCTGAAGTCTTTCAGTATTCTTCTCTGTATTGGTTCTGGAGTGTTGTGCTGACGAAATCATGTCTCGTCAAGCATGTCTTGCCCTGTAACTGAAGTTAGAAAATCAATAAAGATCAATTGTTTGCCCCAAATTGTTTCTGGTTGTTTTGGCTTGTAACTCTAGTTGTTATTCCTGCTTGCTCTCACAAGGTCCGGAAAAAATTTCACATGGTATCAGAGGGAGGTTGGAGTGGTTAGAGCAGTGAATAACTTAGAGTAGCCATCGCCTTTGTGAAGAAGGAACCAGAGGGAAAACAATGGAAGGCGGATTTGCAAGAGGTCTTGGGATTTATATGCTTACTTCGACCAACTTTAAGAAGTGGAGGTCATGTATGCAGAGCTATCTTCTAGGGGAGGACCTCTGGGAGGTTGTTGGAGGAGATGCAACTGAAGAGGTGAAGGCAACGGAAGCAGGTGATAATGGTCCGGCTGTGAGGGCGTGGAGAAAGACCAATGCTAAAGCCGAGTTCACCTTGAAGCGTGCCATTTCACCGGAACTATTTGATCACATCTTAGGGTGTGGATCAGCTGCCGAAATCTGGAGAGCCCTGGATGGGCTGTTTAACAAGAAGAATGTGGCGAGGCTGCAGTTCTTGGAGAATGAGCTGGCAAGGTCGGCTCAGGGTGATCTTTCTATCTCAAACTTCTTTCTGAAGATGAAGAACCTCTGCGCTGAGATATCAGCACTGGATCCTGATGAGCCTATCTCTGAGGCGAAGCTGAAGAGGCACATCATCCGCGGCCTGCGGAAGGAATATGTTGCCTTTGTGACGTCAGTGCAGGGATGGGCAAATCAGCCGTCTCTGCTAGAGCTGGAGAATCTGCTAGCTTCGCAGGAAAGTCTGGCAAGGCAGATGGCGGGAGTGTCAGTGACTAGGGGAGACGGCGAGGTGCTCTTCTCAGGGAAGAAGAAGAAGTGGGAGAAGAAGAAAAAGATTGCGGGAGGCTATGGGCCTTCAACTTCTGGGCAGCAGGAAAGGGGGTATGCTCCCAAGGCTGACGGGAAGAAGAAGGGGGAAGGTCCGAGATGCTTCAAGTGCGGGAAGGTTGGGCACTTCAAGAAGGAATGCCCAGTTGTTACTCAATCGGGGCATGTTGCTGGAAAGGTGGAAGTGGAGGCCAGGCACATTGATGGAGGATGGGGAGGAGCCTTCTCGGCTTCGGTTGAAGCCTCGGCTACTATCAACTATCAAGAGGACTGGATCGTGGACTCGGGGTGTGGTCATCACCTCACCGGAGATGAGTCGAAGCTTTCATCAGCACAACCCTATACAGGTAACAATGCTATCATCACCGCTGATAATACTGTGCATCCAGTCGAGAAGGTGGGGGTTGTTTCTTTGGGCAGTGATAGAGGGTCACTTACCTTGAAGAGTGTCTATCATGTGCCCGGGATGAAGAAAAACCTCTTCTCAGTAACCAACGCTGTTGACGCTGGGTATCACGTTCTGTTCGGCCCAACAGAAGTGAAATTTCTACGAAATGTAGAGGCCGTGAAGGCGGAGGTCGTTCATGTTGGGAGACGGGCAAAGGACTTGTTCGTTTTGTCGACAAGTTCCTACATCGACAAGATGAAGACGAATGATGGTGCCGTGATATGGCATGAGAGGTTGGGGCATGTAGGGATGGACAAGCTGAAAGCAATGGCGGTGAAAGGTCTTGTCAAGGGCCTGCCAAGTCTATCTTCCTACGGAGAAGGTCACGTTTGCGCGGGATGTCAGTTCGGCAAGTCTCATCGACTACCGTTTGACAAGTCACAGACAAGGTGTAGTCAGCCGTTGGAGTGCATCCATGGTGACTTGATGGGACCAACTGCTACCCCAAGCCTCGGAGGCAGCAGGTATATGCTGGTGCTGATCGATGATTACACCAGATATGTCTGGGTTTATTTCCTGAAGGAGAAGGCGGAAGCGTTTGCCAAGTTTGTGGAGTTCAAGGAGCTCGTGGAAGGTCGGCTGAATCTGCGGATCAAGAAGCTGAGGACGGACAACGGAGGAGAGTTCACCTCTGCTGAGTTCTCCAGTTTTTGCAGGAAGGCAGGCATCCGGAGGGAGCTTACTTGTGCATATACTCCACAGCAGAACGGTGTTGCAGAGCGGAAGATCCGTCATCTGACGGAGACCTGCAAGTGTTGGCTGCATGCCAAGAGTATCCCAAAGTCCTTCTGGGCGGAGGGAATGTCTTGTGCTGCTTACGTCATCAACAGGATGCCTCTGAGCCCCATCAACATGTTGACCCCGCATGAGATGATGTTCAAGGAGAATCCAAGCGTGGCACACCTTCGGGTGTTCGGTTCCACCTGTTACGTGCACATCCCTGATGCTCTTCGGACAAAGCTAGAAGCGAAGGCTAGGAAGCTAGTCTTTGTGGGATACGATGAGAGGAAGAAAGGGTGGAAGTGCATGGACCCAGAGACGCGGAGATTTGTTGTATCTCGCGACGTCGTGTTCGATGAGGTGACATCTTACAGGGGGTCCTCTGGAGTGGAGTTACCAGAGAGCAGGGTGGAGGAGCCGGAGCAAGCTGTGGAAAATCTTCAGGTGGAGCTACCTGTGTCACCAGGTGGTCCATCGCCTTCTAGTTCTGAGACGGGAGCTTCTGGTTCAGGGAGCAGGGGGAGCAATGCTCCTAGCACGTCTGGAAGAGGAGCTAGGGAAGAAGCAGCTGAAGATGATGCGGTTCAGGGGAAGGAGCTGAGGAGATCGAAGCGAGCGATCATCGCCCCTGATCGCTATACAGGAGGAAACACAGTGAGCTTTGTCTCATGTTTCTTCGCTGGTCCCTTAGATGAGAGGGAACCGTCGAGCTTTGAGAAGGCCAGAGGCGTGAAGGAGTGGGATGTTGCAATGCAAGAAGAGATGTCAGCTCTTGAGAAGAATGAGACCTGGTCTCTTGTGCCCAAGCCTAAGGGCACCACTCCTGTTACATGCAAGTGGGTCTACAAGCTGAAGAAGAAGGCTGACGGTAGTATCGAGCGGTACAAGGCTCGCCTTGTAGCTCGGGGGTTCTCGCAGCAATACGGTGAAGATTACGAGGAGACTTTCAGTCCGGTGGCAAAAATGACTTCAGTTCGTTTTATTATTGCCTTGGCGGCGTTCAGTGGATGGAAGATTTGGCAGCTCGACGTCAAGAACGCCTTCTTGTACGGTGAGATTGACAAGGATATCTTCATGGTCCAGCCTCCAGGCTTTGTGTCTGAAGATTTTCCGGAGCATGTCTGCAAGTTGAAGAAGGCCCTGTATGGGTTGAAGCAAGCGCCGAGGGCGTGGTATGGGAAGATCGCAGAATATCTCTTATTCTGTGGATTTGGGGCTTCAGACTCAGACTCAAGCTTGTTCGTCAAGAAGAGCGGGGAGCTTCAAGTCATCGTGCTGTTATACGTCGACGATATGATCGTGACGGGGAACTCGAAGGAGGAGGTAGCGCAGCTTCGGGCCGAGCTGTCTATCAGGTTCGAGATGAAGGACTTAGGTGAACTTCACCATTTCCTTGGACACGAGGTGCAGAGGAAGGAAGGTGGAGTGCTGGTGTCCCAGGCCGACTATGCGGAGCGAATCGTGGAGCGATTCGGCATGAAGGAAGGGAAGTGCACTTCCACACCTCTGGATAAAGCTATGAAGCTTCGGAAGGATGAGGGGAGGATCATGCAAGATCCGTTGGTGTTCCGAGCTCTAGTTGGGAGCTTGATTTATCTGACGATCACGAGGCCGGATATTGCATATGCAGTTGGCAGAGTGAGTCGATATATGGCGAAGCCACGGGTACCTCATCTGCTAGCGGCCAAGAACATTCTGAAGTATGTCAAGGCGACCTCGGACATGGGTCTCCTGTACCGGAGGGATGCGGACTTCAAGGTGCACGGGTTCATGGATGCTGACTACGGGGGAGATTCGGATGATCGGAAGTCGACGTCTGGATTCGTCTTCATGGCGGGCCCCACAGCTATTTCATGGTGCAGCAAGAAACAAGATTCCGTGTCAGTCTCTACCACGGAAGCGGAATACAAGGCTTCGGCTTTGGCAGCTCAAGAAGCCATCTGGCTTAGGAGGTTGGTGGGAGACGTCCATAAGGAGGTTCGGGAGCCGACTCTGCTACGCGGTGACAACGAGAGTGCTCTCAAACTGGTAACCAATCCAGTTTGTCACGCGAGGACCAAGCATATCGAGATCGAGCATCACTTCATACGGGAGAAGGTGCTGGAGGGATCTCTTTCGGTCGGGCATGTGCGGAGTGCGGACAATGTCGCAGACATCTTCACAAAGGCGCTGGCAAAGGGGCCGTTCACACGGCTAAGGAGCTTACTGGGGCTGGTTTCAACTTCCCACTTCAAGGGGGAGTGTTGAAATTGTTGAAGTGGAAGTTTGGAGGCTTTTGGATCTGGGCGGTCTGGGTGAGGTCGGGCGGTCTGGCGAGTTCGCGCGAACTAACGGTCTGATTCTGCGGTCAGGCAAGGTTGCCGACTTGGCGGTCTGGATCGGCGGTTTGGCATGATCTGTGCCTAGTCGCGGTCTCCCGGGTTGACTGTTGGTCTGGTCCAAAGTCTGCTGAAGGAGGAGCCGCGCGGTCTGTGCGTGATCGCGTGGCAGGCTGTCCTCTTCAAGGCTGTGGCGGTCTGGTGTGACCGCACAGCTTGATCAAGGTTCTCTTCAGGATGCGGTCTGATAGCTGACCGGGCCTTCTGGGAGAGTTCGCAGACTAAGGGTCTTAGTCGCGCGGTCTCAGCTCGCGGTCTCAGGAGGAGGCTGGCTTGCGAGCTGGTTGCTGTTCGCGGTCTCAGGAGGAGATCGGCATGCGGACAGGAGTTCGCGGTCTGATGGCGAACTGACTGTGTTCGCGGTCTCGTGCGAACACAGGTGGTGAACAGCTTCGGGCGGTCTGGCGATCTTCGTTGAAGTCGCGATCTGCCGTGAGAGCAGCGGTCTCTCATGGCTGATGTGTGAAGCTGGCGGGTTCACCAAAATGAAGCAGGAGTTCGGCTGCTGATCGCGGGTTGACCGGTTTGGTCACGCGGTCTGAGGGGTGGTGATCCTATCTCATAGGGTGGTGACTGGATCAGGTCGCATGCCTATAAATAGGAGGCCACTGTAGCAGCAAATAGAGAACACACCAAGTGTAAGCTGAGTTCGCGTCTTTCTTGCGGTCTGTGTTTTCTGACCGGGCGGTCTCTGATCGAATTCTTCTTGTGCAGCTTCTGCGGATAGTGCGGGCAGCAGCGATCACCTCTTCCTCTGAAAGTGTTCGGGCGGTCTGCGGCTTGGAGTTGTGTTGCTGGAGTTTGGGAAGATCAGGAGGTCGAAAGAAGGGAGCGGTCTGTGCAGCGGTTTGGTGGTGGTCTGAGGTCGGCAGGGTCTTGCGGTCTAGCAACAGGAGGAGATCGCAAGGGAGATCGCGCGGTCTGTGCAAGAGAGGTCGCGCGGGTTGTGCGGTCTGAAGTCTTTCAGTATTCTTCTCTGTATTGGTTCTGGAGTGTTGTGCTGACGAAATCATGTCTCGTCAAGCATGTCTTGCCCTGTAACTGAAGTTAGAAAATCAATAAAGATCAATTGTTTGCCCCAAATTGTTTCTGGTTGTTTTGGCTTGTAACTCTAGTTGTTATTCCTGCTTGCTCTCACAAGGTCCGGAAAAAAATTTCACATCATGTGGGCAAGATTCCCAACAATGTTCGTGTTATTTATCTTGCTTTACAAATCTACAAAATTATAGTTTAACTATATGTCTTCACAGAGCAAACTTTTTTTCAAATAGTCAAAAATGATTTTGGCATACTCTTCAAGATTGTCTTCAATGTCTAATTTTTATTTCAAATTTCCTAAACATTGTTTTATCTTGTCATGCCTTGACCATAATCTGATTATGTGCAATGAAATAGTCTATAGAAAATTTTGTATGATTGTCTAGCATGCCTCTAAGTATGAATAATATTTTATGTTAATCAATGATTCTTACACTCACTATTTTTGGTAATCTACTTGTGCTCATAATCTTAGTCTTGCATGATTGTGTAGTGTAATCGTTTTAACACATTATGGTGTATTTCTAAATTACCTACACCGTCTTTCAAAACAAAATTCATGCACACATAGAAGTGTTATATCAATAATATTAATGTTTGCAACAACAAGTGGATTCGGAGACGTTTTGGAACAAAACAAAAATCTGGAATAAAAAGCCAAAGATAAGTCCACCAAGCACTATTCACCCTCTCGATAAGTCTTAATGAACATTGTGAGGTTGAGCACCTTGTAAAGAATTGAAAAATGTCTTGTGCAAACATATTTTTTACCTCTATTTGTACACCGGATCACTAAAAATAAAATTTTCTAACAAAAAAGGTTTATGTGATCCTCCAAGCAATACATCGCTCCCTGATAAGTCTTAATGAGCATTGTGTGGGCGATGCACCTTGGTAGTTGTACTTATGCTATGTGCTTTGAAATTTTATTCTAGACATGATGTGTGAAAGTAATTATAAGATTACGTTCTTAATGTTGTTACTATTTCATTACATATATCATGTGTTTTGATTATTTCACTTGTATACTTTTATCAAAACACCTTTTGCACACATCATTGATTTTCATAAAGCATCTACTCATGAGAATTGGATCCTCATGCAAAAATACATAATTTCTAAAAACATAAGTAAAAGCACTAGATTGCAATGCATGATTTCTACAATGTTTGTTATACTTGAAATACGAATTGGTTACATTGTAGTTATTATCTTTTTGAATATGTAAATTCATGCTTTCCTATTTGTTATGAAACTTTTCAAAGCTAAAATGCTCAAATGTGAAGAGTCCAGATATATTGTTGAAATGGTTTGTAAGACCACAAGTTTCGTTTGCAAATAAATTGGGAGTGCTCGGAAGCAAATGAGCTAGCTCCAGGTGCTAGGGATAGCACCGGCGGTAGTGCATTTTTAGAGAAACCCATACATTTCCCGAGAAATGTGTTCTTTCTCGACGAATGGAGCATATGAGCTAGCGCCAGGCGCTAGCGATAACGCCAGCGGTAGTATATTTCCCAAGAAATATATCCTTTCTCGACAAATATGGCATTTCCCAAGAAATTCGTCAAAGAAAGCTAGAGCAAGCGGTAGCGCTAGTGCTAGCGCTAGCGAATTTCCTAAGCAGTTGTGGCTAAGGTCGGTCGTACCACCTCTAGGCTAGCGCCAGGCGCTTGCGTTAGCCCTGGCGGTAGCGAAAAAGTATAAAACGATCTTCTTCAGCTGTCCTTCTCATTTGACTAAGAGTTCTCTATGTTTTCCACGCCAAAGGAAGCTGAGAGCTTGGGAAGAAGACCAGTTGGGACGATTCTGCGAAGGAGATCGAGTGTGTTTTTTCCATCGTCGATTCCAGCCGATTCGCACTCAGCTTATGGCACCGAAACGAGCATCGAGGGTAACGATTCTCCTCCTTCATCTCTGGACATGTTCGTTCTTTGATTTGCATAGTAGTAGGTAGATTTCCACTAATCAGTGGATAGGTTTCTGTCGATGGGTCGATGTTATCCCCGTAGTAATTGCATATGTAGTGCAGAATGGCAGTACGGACATTGGCATACTGTGTGAAGCCCTTCTGGACAGGTTGGTCTGGAATGGTGATGTTGATATACTTTATTGCACTCCGGAAAAGACTCTGTGTATGTATGTTTCAGGTTCTTAGTACTATGATGTGTTGCAGGGAGTCCTGGAGGTTACCCTCAGGAAATACCCGAAAGAGCTAACAGATCTGTGTTCTATTGGCTAGCGCCTGACGCTAGCGCCAGCGTTAGTGCCAGTGATCCTTAGGATTGCTAAACAATCCCCTGAGGCTGAGGTGATGACCCTGTGAGGTTATAGTTTGATGGGCACGAGAGGAAGCAAAACTCGTGTCAGGCTAAGTTGAATCCTGACATTTATGAGCGCGGGCACAAGCTGAACTGAACCCTAGCCAGGCATAGGTGAATCCTGCCATCTAGCTCATAACGATCGTGTCGGAACTTCGTGTGTACGGCCGAGCTCAAATAAGGCTAAAACTTCATGTGTACGACCTAGCTCAATCTGATCATCCAAGTTGAAAATGGACTTGAGGATGATGTGCCATCAGTGCACATGACGTGTGACTTGACGTCACCGTAGGATGAATGTTTCTATGCGGTGCTTAGACGCACCTGTGAAATATATATGTTGCTTTTGCTTGCATGCAGGGAAGGAGCACTGCCGCCCCGAGCATGGGGTGGGGTCGTTATATTTTGGGTCAGCTAAAGTTGTCCTGTTACTTATTTTCCCACCATTTGGTTGATTGTGACTTACAGGTCCTGGAGAGATGAGGGGGAAATAGCGGGGTGGAATCCCAGCTGCTGAGCTTTGCTGGCCCTTGAAGGCTAAGTGATTTGTTTACTGTTTTCATGTGTGGCTGACCTGCGTGCAAATGTTTGGAAGCCACCTAGTTGTTGTAAACAGTTTAATAGACAAACCTTGTTGTATTTTCATTCCATGTAAATAAGTGGACAAGTTGTGAACTGGTTTTATCTTAATAAATTAAATGCTTCCATTGTACGACTCTGTATGTTGAGATGGTTATGTTCTTAACTATTTAAAATTCAATTCAGTAATGCGCTTTTCTGTTCGTTTAATATGGCATGGGGTCCCGGCCGGATCTACTGTTATATTCTATGTAACAGGGAGGGTGTTACAAATTGGTATGAGCTCCGGGTCTCAATCCCTTTCCGTCTGAATTCATGGTCAAATTCTTGTAAGGGGTGGTGAGCACGTGTGTGCGTCGCCGTTAAGTCATGTAAATAACCAGTAATTGCCCACTTTAGGAATGAATTACAACAATGTTTGAAGCATTATGATGGAACGTGTGTGTTCCTTTGCTGATCCATGCTATCTCTTAGTCGCTAATTGTGTTTTGTACACATCTATAGGCGACTGGAAGTGGAGCGGGGTAATCTTGACCCCCGCGTTCGACTGTGAGAAGTGCACCAGCTGAGGTGCCTACTCCTCCTTCTGCTGAGACAGTGAGGATGGTGGCAGAAGCGGTGTTCGCTATGTTCACTGCACAACCTGGAGGGCATGTCCCTGGAAAGCCTCCTACCCTTGGGGTGGCTCCGGTGCTGGTTGTGGCAGCTGAACATGTGGTCGAAAGACTAGTGTCAGTGAGGGCACGGAGAGCTCCGGACCTACAGCTGCAGTACTTTCTGAGTTTCCACCCTCCGACGTTCTCGGGGGCAGGAACCCCGACTCAATCAAAGGATTGTCTAATGAGAGTGTGAAAAATCTTGAAGGCCACTGATACGGAGGAAGGTCAGAAGGTGATATTAGCAACCTTCCTTCTTGATGGGGAGGCGCAGCTGTGGTGGGACGAGTTGGAGTTGCATCAGCTAGCAGGAAGGAAGCTGACGGACATCTCCTTTGAAGAGTTTTCGAGAATGTTCTTGGCGCGGTATCTCCCACCTGCTCAACAGATTAAGATGGAGAACCAGTTCAACTGTCTAACTCAAGGTGATTATACGATTGATGACTATCTGCACAAGTTTACCTGGTTGGGGAGGTACGCATGCGCGACTTTTGCATATGAAGCTCATAAGGCCAATCGGTTTTATGTAGGTCTGCGAGAAGAATTGTTGTTCCTTCTGTCGGGGCCAATGACGCAAGGGTTTATGACCCTGGTCAATACAGCTCGTTCCTTGGAAAAGGACATGAAGCATTCCCAAAGCAGAAAGGATTTGGCTATCTTAGGAGTTCGATGTGGAAGCACTGATACTGCCGCTTTAGGAGTTCGATGTGTTCTTTGGTATGGACTAGCTGTCGGCGCAGCAGGCCTACATTGATTGCACTTCTAAGGAGGTCACATTGGGGCGGAATACCGAATGTGCGACTACATTTGCTAGTTTGCGTGGATCGAGCAAGTCGCTGATGTCTGCTATCCAAGTAGTCAAGGCAGTTCGGCAGGGCGAAGAATTGTGTGTTATGCTAGTTAGGGATGCAAAGTCTCAGCCCAGTCTAAGTGACGTTCCTGTTATCTCAGAGTATCCAGATGTGTTTCCAAAAGATCCTCCTGGGGCGCCACCTCAGCGAGAGATTGACTTCATAACAGAGCTGGTGCCAGGTGCCAATCCTATGTCACGCTCTCCGTACCGAATTGCACCAAAGGAGATGGCGGAGTTGAAAGTTCAATTACAGGAGTTGCTAGAGCAAGGCAATATACGCCCAAGTGCATCGCCTTGGGGTGCTCCGGTCCTCTTTGTGAAGAAGAAGGATGGAAGTCTGCGTCTATACATAGACTATCGTTAGTTGAACAAGCTGACCGAGAAGAACAAGTATCCGATTCCTCGAATCGATGACTTGTTTGATCAGCTAGTTGGATCAACGGTGTATTCGAAGCTGGATCTTAAGTCTGGCTACAACCAGTTGCGAATTCGGGATTGCGACATTCCCAAGATGGCATTTAGTCCCCGTTACGGGCACTACGAGTTCACTGTGATGCCGCTTGGACTGATGAATGCGCCATCAGTGTTCATGGATCTGATGAATATGACCTTTAGAGAGTGCCTTGACCAGTTTGTGATCGTCTTTATTGACGATATTATGGTATACTCTCAATCTGAAGAAGAACACGCGAGTCATTTACGCGTAATGTTGGAAACCCTGCGATGGAGTCAGCTGTATGCCAAGCTCTCCAAGTGTGAGTTTTGGTTAGCCTCAGTGGCGTTCCTTGGTCATGTTGTTAGTGGCGAGGGTATCGCTGTGGATCCGACAAAGATTGTTGCTATCCAGGAGTGGCCCGTTTTGATGACAGTTGCGAAAGTCAGGAGTATCCTCGGGCTTGCCGGCTACTATCGGCGCTTCGTGGAGAACTTTTCACGGATTTCTCTTCCTCTCATGACCTTGACAAGGAATGATCAGAAGCTCGTTTGGTCACCGGAGTGTGCACGAGCTTTTGAGGAGTTAAAGAATCGTCTGACCCCGACACCAATTTTATGTTTGCCATGTGGTACATAAGGCTATGAAATTTACAGTGATGCGTTAGGGAGTGGCTTAGGTTGTGTACTTCTTCAGAATGGTCAAGTGATAGCTTATGGCTCTCGCCAATTGGAAGTGCATGAGCGTAATTATCTGGTCCACGACTTGGATTTGGCGGCTGTGATCTTCGCTCTGAAATTGTGGCGGCACTAATTGTATGGTGTGAAGGTTGATATCTTTACAGACCATAAGAGCCTAAAGTATCTGTTAAATCAAAAAGATCTCAATATGAAACAACGAAGGTGGATGGAGTTCCTGGGGGACTACACTTTCGAGATACACTATACTCCCGGGAAGGGAAATGTTGTCGCAGATGCTTTGAGTCGGATGGCTTCTGCGCAGGCTAGCTGGATCCAGATGCATGATTCACGTCTGATCAGGGACCTGGAAGACTTAGAGATCTCCGGTGTGGAGCGGAGTTCTAGTGCATGTGCGTTCTTAAACTAGATGGACGTGCAATACGACCTCACAGACAGAATACGACAGGCCCTGGAGCTTGATTCGAGCATGCATCACTACTTGGCAGAGACTGGGGTTGGGTCTGCTGTAGAGTTTTTGTTAGATGACGGTCTTATGTGGAAAGATGGTCGGTTGTGCATCCCAAATGTGGGCAAGTTATGGGAAGAATTGATGTACGAGGCACATTTCACAAAATACTCAATTCACCCGGGAGCACAAAAATGTATCAAGATATGAAAAGGCTATTTTGGTGGTCAGGTTTGAAGAAGGACATCACTTTTACATGGCAAAGTGTAAAACGTGCGCACTTGTGAAGGCAGAATGTCAGAAACCTGGAGGGTTTCTGAAGTCGTTGCCTGTACTGGAATGGAAATTTGATGCCATTTTGATGGATTTCGTGCACGGTTTGTCGAGATCACAGAATGAGAATGATGATGTTTGGGTGATCGTGGATCACTTGACGAAGGTAGCCCACTTTATTCCAAACCAGAAGGACGATTCAGTGGAGAAATTAGCAAAGCTATATGTTGATGGTATTATACATTTGCACTGTGTGCCCCGTACCATCGTAAGTGACCGAGACAGGCGCTTTACTTCGAAATATTGGAAGCTAATCCACCAATTGTTGGGTACAAAGTTGAAGTTTAGTACTGCCTTCCACCCTCAAACGGATGGGCAGACTGAACGTACTAAGAGAACATTGGAGGATATGCTTCACATGTGCATCCTAGACTTCGGTAAAAAGTGGGAAGATCATTTATTCATGATCGAATTTGCTTACAATAACAACTATCAAGCAAGTATAAAGATGGCGCCCTTCGAGGCCCTCTATGGTAAAGCTTGTTGTAGGGGGGCTTGGGTGGAAATGGGTGAGATGAAGCTGTTTAAGTGGAAGGAAGTCGAAGATGTGAATTCGACTATCCGAACAATCCGAGAGCGATTGTTGGTGGCGCAGGATATGTAGGCAAAGTATTACAATGCCAAGCATAGAAACATTGAGTTCGTCGTGGGTGACTGGGTGTATCTCAAGATCAAGCCATTCAAAGGTGTGTCAAGGATTCGTCGCTTGAAAAAACTGAGTCTGAGGTACCTTGGGCCGTTCGAGATACTGGACTGTGTTGGTGAAGCTGCCTATCAGCTCGCTCTTTCGACATAGCTGAGCGGTTTGCACGATGTGTTTCACATCTCTGTGCTGCGGAAAGCTGTGCCAGATCCTATCCAGGTGTTGGTGGGGAATCAGGTGTCGGTCGATGACGGGCTAAAGACGTTGGTCACGCCTATTTGCATCGAAAACACTGATGTCAAATAGCTATGAAATAAACTGATCAAGATGGTCAAAATCCGCTGGAACAACTGCGATCGGGAGGAGCTTACATGGGAGCCCGAGCAAACCATGCATGAGGAGTTCCCCGAATTTTTCTTTTGAGGTACAAGTTATTTGTTTGGTATCATGTTGTTATTTGCACTGTTAGAATTTTGGGACGAAATTCTTTTAAGGGGGGAAAAATTGTAAGACCCCAAGTTTCGTGTGCAAATAAATTGGGAGTGCTCGGAAGAAAATGAGCTAGCGCCAGGCGCTAGGGATAGCACCGACGGTAGTGCATTTCTAGAGAAACCCATGCATTTCCCGAGAAATATGTTCTTTCTCGACGAATGGAGCATATGAGCTAGCGTCAGGCTCTAGCGATAGCGCCGACGGTAGTATATTTCCTGAGAAATGTATCCTTTCTCAACAAATATGGCATTTCCCGAGAAATTCGTCAAAGAAAGATAGCGCATGCGGTAGCGCTAGCGCTAGCGACTCTCTTAAGCGGTTATGGCTAAGGTCGGCTGTACCGCTGGTGAGTCCCATTTATATATATATTTTTGGACTCATTTGAGCTGATATTCTAGTGTTTGCACCACATTTTAGGCACATTTTCATTTATATGTACTAGTCCATGCTAGGTGCACCATTAAGCCCATTTCGGTGTGCAATTGCATTCCTCGTTGATGGGGGTAAGCACATTGTGCTCCCCTTCCCTTCTTTGATGTATTTATGTGCTGGACGTGTATTCCCAGCTGGTATATCTTGTTTGCAGGTGACCTGATCGTCCCGTTTTCCCCCAAAAGTAATTTCTGTGCATATCGCACGGTCGTGCGTTTCCTTGACGCACTGTCTGTGCGGTCGTGCGTTTTTGTCTGGGAAGAAAATGGAGCGTCGGAGTTTACTCATGCATTTTAACGCACGGGCGAATTCGCCCGTGCGTGAGTAAAACGCACGGTCGACCTGTATATTTGTGATTTCAGAGCGTCGGAATTTACCCGTGCGTTTGAACACACAGGCGGCGTTGGTCGTGCGTGAACAAATCGCACGGGCGGCGCAGCGTATTCTACAAGCCATATTTTATCCGTTAATATCGCACGGTCTGCGCACGATTGTGCGTTCGACCGTGCGTGACCAATTTTCAGCCTGTTTCCTATAAAAAGCAGGAATCGAGGCAGTCCAAAGAGGGAGGGCGATAGAGGACGACCGAGAGCGATTCAAAGAGCGGGAAATCTCTTTCTTCCCGCTGCTCTTGAGGGCTGAAGGCTTCCCCTTCATTTCCTCCATCATCAAGGCCATTTCCGGTGATTTCCACCTCCATCCTTCCATCCGGGAGCATTAGGAAGCTTCATCCACCATTAGCTCAAGCATTCCTCGCCAAGGAGACCAAGGAAGCGCTGAAGATCGTAGGAGCGGTGACAGCCTCCTTCGAGCCAAGCTCACCATCTGAGGGCCGAGTCCGGAGAGATACCGACAACCTCTCACTCCGCCCGTAAACCCAAGCCGTGACTTCTTCTTTGTGGTCCTCTCTAACCTTGAATGCTTATACTTCATTTTTGTGTTGTATGAACGCGTGTTAAGCTAATCTTAAGGAGTTTTGCTTTCCTTCATATGCACTGATGTTGTGGTGGCATGAATAGCCCCTTGTTCCTAGTGATTTTCTGTGATTCGTTGTGGGTGAAGCCACTAGCAATTGATAGTGGTGATGTTTTAAGAAGAGGTGTGTGCGACCCTCAATCGTCATAGTAATTTCCCGTCCACGCGCCTTCCGAAGCACGACATCGCGGCCGTTGCACCCATCTCGCCGTGCGAAGCGGAGTTTTGACCTGCATCTTTCTTCATTCTGCAATAGCGTAGGAAACCAAATCAAACCCCCCGTTGTTACTCATTACTCCTTTTAACTGATTTCCTGTTTTGAGCAAATCGTACTACCCAACTTGCGGTCCTTGAGAGATCGATACTTGGGGATAACTTCCCATTTTTATTACTTGAGCGACCGGTGCACTACCGTCGTATCACATTTCGTGCCTGCTAATTAGCAGTGCTGAAATAGCGCATCAAGTTTTTGGCGCCGTTGTCGGGGACTGCAAGCGTGTTTGATTTGTTTTTATTTGGAAATTCATTTTAAGATATTTTGTTTTTCTTCAGTATGCTAGTTTCTTCTTCTGTATCATGTGGGCTCATTTGAATATTCGATGTCGTTGGTGTGGAGACACATCCCACGCTAGTGATAGGTGTCCCAAAGAGTATGGTGTTGTTCATAAACCGTACGGGTCCCATAACTCTTTTGGCTCCTCTACTGCGCCTCCGTTGTCGCACTATTACGTGGCTACCGCACCTTGGGTGCCGGCAAAGCCGGTAAAGCAGTGTTTATTTTGCAAAAGTAGAGAGCACACCTTGAAGGACTGTGCGGATTATCTTCGCTAATTGGCGGATGACGATGAGCCGGATATCCGGATCTTCCCATCCTCAAATTCGGCGAACACAGCTCCTTCCTCTGGTTACGTGTCACTTCCACCTTCACTTTTTGAAGGCTCTGGAATCGAATCGTGCATCAGTGTCCCTCATGACCCTGTTTCTGATGCGACCCCCCCATACCTCTTCGGTTCACGTACCACTTTGTGTGGATTTGTGCCCTTGTGTGGAGAGTGAGCCTGAACTCTTAAGAAGCACATCTTCTCCCACTACACACGAAACTACATCTTTTTCTGATGTTATCATTGAGGCAAACTTGCAGGATGCTACAGACCTGCGCAGTGTCGTGCCAACTCTCATGGAGGAGGACAGTCTCGATTGTGCTGAAGCAACCATTTCGGTCCAGCGCGAGAAAGTCCAAGTTATAGAGGAGGTCATTGTGTGCGTTGTTGAGTCTAATGAAGTCATCGATGATCTCATCAGTTTATCATTGCCGCACCCTATGGGGGATGAAGCCGGGATTATCCCCTCAGATGAGATTTCTTTTAGTTTTTCTTCCAATTTATTTCCTGACCCCCTTTCTTTATGTACAAGAATACAGGATGCCCCTCCTCCGGTTGATCAGACCTTATGCATGGAGGAGTCGAAAGCCTGGCGAGGTGAGGAAGGTATAGTGAAGGACCATCTTGTTTCCTCATCATCGTTGGTGCTTCCCTTGGAGGATTGGTTACAAGGGGGCAAGCAGTTCTTCTTTGAAGACATAATACTGGAGGAGAAGAAGAGAGCGAAAAAGGAGGAGATTTGGGGTTGGAGGCTGAGCATCCTACTTAATTTCCACCCCTACTACCAGGTCCCCGGACCTTTTTCTTTCATCAGTTGTTACTATTTCAAATCAGCTTATAGCTGATCTGTTTTGAGCATGTAATAGTAATTAGGATTTATTAACTTTTGCTTAGTCCTAGACTTTATAAACTGCTTTAATACAGGTATTTGGTCCACCTTTAAGGACGTTAAACAAAAGGGATTCTTGGGAGACAACCCATGGGAACCACCCGGTTCCGTCTATCTTTTTAATCCTTTTGCGTATTGTTATTTCAGTTTTGCTAACAATGTAGGTGAAGCTATGCTCTCGCGTGGAAGGAGATTTATTTTTAAAGAAATTGGGATTACCGCACTTCTGCCATGCTCCTTTGTGAGCATAGGTCAACTCTTCCCCTCTCTTACTTATGTTTGAATTACTTATTTTAGATGTTCTCAATCAAGTCTGGGGGAGAGAGTGAGCTGTGCACGTGCACGCACGTTGTATGACATGCTAGAATGTGCTGAGTTAGGATTTATATTTTGTTGCATACACTTGCACCTAGTTCACGCGCACTTGATCACGCGTGCTTATTGGGTATCACTGCGAGGTTTTCTCGCTCATAAGAATTGAATTGTTAGTGTTTGAGTGAGGAGTAGAGAAAAATGTTGACTCGAGTAGTGCTCTAGTCACGTGCTCCCGTCACGCCTAGAAATTCAATTAGGATAGAATAAAATTCAGAGTTGTAATGTAATTATTTCTGTTATAGTAGATGAAATTTATTTAACTTTAGTGGTGAATCCGGTGAATCCAACGGTAGCAATAGATCGAGTGTAGCAGACTAGTAGTAGCTTATTACTACGGTCGAAAGGAAGGACAACCTTTCTCGGTGGCTAGAACTTGCACTAGGCGACTCTCGACACGATTGTGTTGAAGTACTCGTCATAAAATGTGATATAGGCCATCTCTTGATCCGTTTGTGCTTTTGAAATCCTTACCTAGGTAATCACCATTGCAAGCCTACTCTTCCTCCTTGTTTAGCTCCACTAATAATGTAACCAAAGCCATACAGCCGAACCTATGTTCGCACCAACCGTTGAGCTGAAAAAAATTTCTTTCTCGATCGCATTTGGTGTCATCTATGTTGTGTATGACAGCTTTAATTTAGCTAAAGGAGTCATTTTATTGCGCTTAAAAATGTTCTTTTGCCGAAAAGAGAAAAGAAAAGAAAGAAAAGAAAAGAAAAATAAAAGAGTTGTGCAATAATAATTTTCTCTCGGCAAATTTTTTTTGTATATCTGGCTCAACACGCACCTAATGTTCAGTTGAAGTCCGGGGGTGTCGTGTAAAAACTAAAAATGTTGTATTGGTGATTGTTATTCTCGTGAGTGCGACGGTTGTGTTGAGTGCGATTCCCATCGTCCTTCTACTTACCTAGCCTATACTCAACCTAAGCCCAATAATTGCCTATAAGTCCTATTGATTTTAGATACGAGTCGTCTCATGCAGTAGAGAGAGTGCGAACGTGCAAGCCTATGGACACCGACATTGATGGATTTCTTAGGAGATTGTCCCTAGCTTCGATTTGAGTAATACTTTACTCATTAGTCACACTATTTTCCCTTTTTGCGCGACCGAAAGATTCACCAGGATTCACCATCCAAGTAAATTAAATTTCAGTTTACTGTTTAGAAATAATTAGATACAATCTTGAGTTTAATTCTGTTCTAATGTATTTCTACGCACGAGAGCATGCGGCTTCGCATAATTCTCTACCGCTCAAACTCATGCTAACATTCAATTATTCCGACAGGAGAGCTGAGTAGTTTGCCCGAGACGTGCAAATGGTTAAGTCTGGGGGTGTGATGAGTCCCATTTATATATACATTTTTGGACTCATTTGGGCTGATATTCTAGTGTTTGCACCACATTTTAGGCACGTTTTCATTTATATGTACTAGTCCATGATAGGTGCACCATTAAGCCCATTTCGGTGTTCAATTGCATTCCTCGTTGATGGGGGTAAGCACATTTTGCTCCCCTTCCCTTCTTTGATGTATTTCTGCGTTGGACGTGTATTCCCAGCTGGTATATCTTATTTGCAGGTGACCTGATCGTCCCATTTTCCCCCAAAAGTAATTTCTGTGCATATCGCACGGTCGTGCGTTTCCTTGACGCACGGTCTGTGCGGTCGTGCGTTTGTGTCTGGGAAGAAAATGGAGCGTCAGAGTTTACTCGTGCGTTTTAACGTACGGGCGAATTCGCCCGTGCGTGAGTAAAACGCACGATCGACCTGTATCTTTGTGATTTCAGAGCGTCGGAATTTACCTGTGCGTTTGAACGCACGGGCGGCGTTGGTCGTGCGTGAACAAATCGCACGGGCGGCGCAGCATATTCTACAAGCCATATTTTATCTGTTAATATCGCACGGTCTGCGCACGATCGTGCGTTCGACCGTGCGTGACCAATTTTTAGCCTATTTCCTATAAAAAGCAGGAATCGAGGCAGTCCAAAGAAGGAGGGCGATAGAGGACGACCGGGAGCGATTCAGAGAGCGGGAAATCTCTTCCTTCCCGCTGCTCTTGAGGACTGAAGGCTTCCCCTTCATTTCCTCCATCATCAAGGCCATTTTCGGTGATTTCCACCTCCATCCTTCCATCCGGGAGCATTAGGAAGCTTCATCCACCATTATCTCAAGCATTCCTCGCCAAGGAGACCAAGGAAGCGCTGAAGATCGTAGGAGCGGTGACAGCCTCCTTCGAGCCAAGCTCACCATCTGAGGGCCGAGTCCGGAGAGAGCCCGACAACCTCTCACTCCGGCCGTAAACCCAAGCCGTGACTTCTTCTTTGTGGCCCTCTCTAACCTTGAATGCCTATACTTCATTTTTGTGTTGTATGAACGCGTGTTAAGCTAATCTTAAGGAGTTTTGCTTTCCTTCATATGCACTGATGTTGTGGTGGCATGAATAGCCCCTTGTTCCTAGTGATTTTCTGTGATTCGTTGTGGGTGAAGCCACTAGCAATTGCTAGTGGTGATGTTTTGAGAAGAGGTGTATGCGACCCTCAACCGTCATAGTGATTTCCCCTCCACGCGCCTTCCGAAGCATGGCATCGCGGCCGTTGCACCCATCTCGTCGTGCGAAGCAGAATTTTGACCCGCATCTTTCTTCATTCTGCAATAGCGTAGGAAACCAAATCAAACTCCCCGTTGTTACTCATTAATCCTTTTAACTGATTTCCTGTTTTGAGCAAATCGTACTACCCAACTTGCGGTCCTTGAGAGATCGATACTTGGGGATAACTTCCCATTTTTTTTACTTGAGCGGCCGGTGCACTGCCGTCGTATTGCATTTCGTGCCTGCTAATTAGCAGTGCCGAAATAGCGCATCAACCGCCTCTGGGCTAGCACCAGGCGCTAGCATTAGTGCTGGCGGTAGCGGAAAAATATAAAATGATGTTCTTCAGCTGTCCTTCTCATTTAACTGAGAGTTCTCTGTAGTTTCCATGCTAAAGGAAGTTGAGAGCTTGGGAAGAAGACCAGTTGGGATGATTCTGCGATGGAGATCCTGCGTGTTTGTGCCATCGTCGTTTCTAGCCGATTAGCACTCAGATTATGGCACCGAAATGAGCTTCGAGGGTAATGATTCTCCTCCTTCATCTCTGGACATGTTCGTCCTTTGATTTGCATAGTAGTAGGCAGATTTCCACTAATCAGTGGATAAGTTTCTGTCGATGGGTCGATGTTATCCCCGTAGTGATTTCATGTAGAGTCCAGAATGGCAGTACAAACATAGGCATACTGTGTGAAGCCCTTCTGGATAGGTTGGTCTGGAATGGTGATGTTGATATGCTTTATTGCACTCCGGAGAAGACTCTGCGTATGTATGTTTTCGTGTTCTTGGTATTGTGATGTACTGCAGGGAGTCCTGGAGGTTACCCTCATGAAATACCCGAAAGAGTTAACAGATCTGTGTTCTGTTGGCTAGCGCAGACGCTAGTTCCAGTGATCCTTGGGATTGCTAAATGAGCCCCTGAGGCTGAGGTGATGACCCTATGATGTTATAGTTTGATGGACACAAGGGGAAGCCAAACTCGTGTCAGGCTAAGTTGAATCCTTGCATTTATGAGCGCGGGCACAAGCTGAACCGAACCCGGGCCAGGCATAGGTGAATCCTGACATCTAGCTCATAAAAATTGTATCGGAACATCGTCTGTACGACCGAGCTCAAAGAGTGTCGGAACTTCATGTGTACGGCCTTGTTCTATCTGATCATCGAAGTTGAAAAAGGACTTGAGGATGACGTGCCATGAGTACACATGATGTGTGACTTGACGTCAGCGTAGGATGAATGTTTCTATGCGGTGCTTAGACGCACCTGTGAAATATATATGTTATTATTTCTTACTTGCAGGGAAGGAGCACCGCCGCCCCGAGCATGGGGTGGCGTCGTTATATTCTGAGTCAGCTAAAGCTGACCGGTTACTTCTTTTCCCACCATTTGGTGGATTGTGACTTACAGGTCCTGGCGAGACGAGCGGGAAATAGAGGGGTGGAATCCCAACTGCTGAGCTTTGATGTCCCTTGAAGGCCAAGTGATTTGTGTAGTATTTTCATGTGTGGCCGGCCTGCGTACCGATGTTTGGAAGACACCTAGTTGTTGTAAACAGTTTAATAGACAAACCTTATTGTATTTTCATTCCATGTACATAAGTGGACAAGTTGTGAACTGGTTTTATCTTATTAAATTAAATGCTTTCGTTGTACGACTCTGTATGCTGAGATTGTTATGTTCTTAACTGTTTAAAATTCAATTCAATAACGCGCTCTTGTGTTCGTTTAATATGGCGTGGGGTCCCGACCGGACCTATTGTTATATTCTATGTAACAGTGAGGGTGTTACATGATCAAACTATAACAAAAATAATACTCTTAATTGTTTTGTTTTTTGTTTTCCGCATTTCTATATTGATCATGTATTTCCTTTACCATGGTTTATCATGCTTACTTCAACGTTTTTTCTTCACTTGTGCTTGTCAAATAATATTGCATCTCTTTCAACAAGTAATATTCTTCATTAAAAATTAATTTGCAAAACAAGTGGTAGAATTCTTTTGGTAAAAACATGGACTGTTGTTCTTTCATGCTTACCTCTTTTTTTTCGCTGTGCTACTCTCTCCTTTAGCTCGATCATGATTTACTTTATGTTTACACAAAACTCTTAATCCTCTCTTAGTTATGTCCTATTCTAGTTTTGTTTCACTACACCCTCTTTTGCTAATAACAAAGGGGGGGGGGGGGGGGGGAATAAAATGATAAATCATTATGATTAAAGGAGTAGGATTCACTAGATTAAGGGGGAGCATGAATCTAGTCTATGGGAGCATACACTAAGTGGAAGCACTTAAGTAGGGGGCATAATTTAACAATCTATAATTTCTTATTATTGTCTCAATATTGCTTAGTGTCATATATCATTCTAAAAACACATATCTCATAAATATGAATATGATTGATCTCTATTGGATTTGTTATTATCAAAAGGGGGAGATTGTTGGAACATGGTTTTCCACATCCCTTTGATTTGAGAATAACAAATCCTACTTGTATTTGATCTTGTTTGCCATTGTGTTTTTAGCATACAGGTCTGAACATCCATGACACTAGGTTGCTGCATTATTGGTCTGGACTTGCTCACCAAATGAAAAGTGGAATGTGGTATAACGCCAGGCATTAGGATTTAACGCTGGGCATTGACTCCCATTCCCGAAATGAAGATTATAGCAAGGAGGGAAGCAGCCGTAATTGCAGAAGCTCTTTAGAATTGATCAACCTAACGCCAGCATTAACCTCAACGCCAGCGTTAGGGTTACCTAAAATGAATACTTCCTAAAGTGCAGAATCTCATTCCTATTTTGAAGATCCGAGCCATCACAACATTACTATACTAGGTCAACGCAAATCGTTATCCTTAATGCCGACGTTAGCTTCCAGTCCTATAAAAAGGTGGATTTTGTCTTCTCCAGCCACTGATTGATTTGAGCCCTACTCCAGCACTTCAGAAATTCAGTCAGGGCCGTATTTTCTAGGCCATCATCTCTCACACACATTCGTGCAAAGTATTCAAGGAGGACTGGATCAACGCTTACTCAACGTGAAAAATGCACGCTTCGACTTCAAGAATATTCAGCGAACCTTCGCCATCTCCAGAAATCTTCATAGGGAGTTTTTTATTTGTGTTTATTATTTTATTTGTAACCATTTTATTATAATCGTGGAAGTAATTCGCCTCGTGTTGGCCACTAGGTCTGGGTAGGACTTAGGGAGGAATTAGCCTCATTTTGGGGACTAGGTCTAGGGAGTAGATCTAGGGTGTGCTCGGGCCTTTTCTGGGGATAGAAAGGCTAGAGCGGCTTGAGGCCGGATCTGGGAAAGATCGGCTAAAGCCATTCGGTTCTTGTTGAGAAGAGTCGGAATAGAAAACAAATAGAATATTTCATATTTCACCTAAGATTTTTAGCGTTATATAAATTACATTTTTGTAATAAAAAATTATAATGAAAATCATATGCTTTCTAGTTTGTTTTAATTGATTTACATCTCTTTACTTTTGATTCACTTTCATTTAAAGAAAAACATCAAAAGTTTTTATATAAAAATATTAAAGTTTTAAAAACCCTTATTCACCCCCCCCCCCCCCCCCTCTAAGGGCGCCTCACGATCTAACAACCTCAACCCTTCTATGGTGAATATTTGTGATCCTCTTCGTCTATTTTGTCATTTATGGTCTTTTAGACACCTACTCCGGCATCCAAAGGGAGGTATTCAGGGCCATGCATGACCTCAGACCACTAGCAAAGGTGGGGACTCCTCTAGGACTTATATGCTCACTAGAGAGCTCCACAAGGTTGGGAATGACTCTTTGATCCTTCTTGTAAGCCCTTTAGGTGGAACCACCTCTTTGATAGAGAGATCCAGGTGGTGGCGGCGATTATTCAGAGTGTTAGGTCATTTTTTGATGAACCCGATGGCGGATGGCCACCTGACCGACTCCCAAATGTTCATTTTCCTAAGGTGACTCGATCGAGGGTGTGGTGCGACATTAGGGCCACCGCAATGTGGAGGAAAGAAAATGCAAATGATAGATCGACAAAAGGATTATCGTGTGACGTAGACCATTGATCTTATGGTTTAAGATGAACAACAACCGTCGATTTCCTTAATTTCCCCTAATTAATGATTGACTGGACCCACATCGCATTCGTTGTGGATAAATATAACAACATCAATGTAACAAACCATATAACAGTAGGTCCGACTGAGACCCTCGCCATATCGAGCGCACAAGCAAAGAGTTATGTAATGAAAATCAGCAATTATATATATACTCATAATAAAGTACAAAGCCAACAAAAGCATTTTATTTATTTAACATGAATGTCCACAATATTGTTGGACATGTGTGTCACATCCTTTTGTTTGAGAATAACAAATCCCAAATTGTATTTGATTATGTAATTTGTGTGTTTATAGTGTGCATCAACTATAAGTGCAATACTCCACAGGTAGAAAGCAGCTGAATTCAAAAATCTTGAAGAATGCGCTACCGCCGCCGTTAGCGCTATCGCCAGGCGCTAGCCGTTCGACGAAATTGAAGCTGCGTTCGACGAAAATTTTCGGTCGACGAAAATTTTCAGTCGACGAAAATTCCATTCGACGAAATGCCGTTCGACGAATTTGTCTCCGTTCGACGAAATTTCCGTTCGACTAACTTGAAGCTCCGATCGACGAAAGTTGTTTCTGCCACGCCACTGAAAGTTTTAGCTACCGCAGGCGCTAGAGAGAATTTGTATATATTGGAGTTTTTGCTTCTCGTTTTGGTAATCCATCCTAGAGAGGTTTCTTGTGCCACAATTCCAGTGTTGTTTTGCTGCCGAAGATGGATCTCCCATAAAAAGCTTAAGGAAAATTCTAGAGGAGGACTACGTCACGTTACATGCGAAGGACGATCGCTTCGACCTCGCTCATACTACAGCGATCCTTCATCTCCAACTTCAGAAGATCTCATTTAGGGAGTTTTTATTATTGTTATCATTATTTTCAATCCATACTTTTTGTAACCATTTAGAGAATTTGCCTTGTGTTGGCGACTAGGTCTGGGTAAGACTTAGGGGGAAATTCGCCTTGTGTTGGCGACTAGGTCTAGGTGATTAGATCTAGGGGTGCTCGAGGCCATATCCGGGGAAGGATTGGCTAGAGCAGCTTGAGGTCATATCCGGGCAAGGATAGGCTAAAGCCAACCGGTTTGTGGGGATACAAGTCGGTATAGAAAAGGAAAAATTGTATTACTTTATTCGCCTCTGATTTCAAGCGATATTGAAATCAATTTTTGTACACACCTTTTTCATATAATATAATCATGTCTCTTTTGTGTTTACTTGATTTCTATCTTTTTGCGTTATCTCTAAAATATTGGTTACAAAGTTTTCAAATTCAAATTACTTTATCTAAATTGTTTATTTCAATCTCTTAATCATAAAACTATTTAGTACTTATTTCTAAACTTGAAAATTATGATATTCTCACAAATTAGCTAAATTGTCATTTTACCTTTCTCATATTATAAAACAATTTAGTAATTTTCATAAGATTATAAGAAAGAATTTGTATTCCCTTATTCACCCCCCCCCCCCCCCCCTCTAAGGGCGCCGTAAGATCCAACAAGTGGTATCAGACCTAGGTTATTCCAAACGGTTTAAATACCAGGAATAATGGCGTCTCATGATCTCGCCTCTACTAGTGGGGGAAATTTTCTTATAAATGAAAAATCCTTGGCACCACCTTTATTTGTAGGCAAAAATTATAATGGGTGGAAAACTCTTATAGAAAAATTTCTTAAATCTTTGGATATTAAAGTATTAAATATTATAATTAAAATTCCCCTAAGTATTTTAAATACAAATGAAATGTTTTTAAATGCCAAATCTATGAATAGTCTATATTGTGCATTAGATCAAAATATTTTCAAACTAATTTATACACTTCCTACTGCTTATGAAGTTTGGAAATTTCTTGAGAATACTTATAGTCTTCCTTCCACAGATGATGAACAAGAGCAATTCCTTGTGGATCCATGAGAAGAAACTGATGAGGACTTATGCTTGGAGGAAGAAGAACATAACGTCACAATATTGGACTCATTTGTTGGCAACACATCAAGCAAAAGAGAAGACGGAAATTCAACATTGGAAGAGGAATGCAAAGAAGATGTCAAAGGAACCATTGCTCCAAATCTTGCCTCATCCCATAGCAATGTAAGAAAATCAAAAACTCCTCTTTTTGTAATAAATTCCATTTCTACTTCTCGTATGCTTAAAATTGCTAAACGTAAAATTTTAAAGTTAAAATTTGCTAATTCCAAATTACGTTTAGAAAATAAATCTTTAAAAGCAAACGATAACATAGAATCAAATATTGATGTGTTAAATTCTCTTGCATGCTCTTTAGTTAAAATTCCTATTCCTTGTTTTGATTGCAATTTATTAAAAGAAAAAATTCAAGGAAATTGAAAAAGGGCTCTTAGTTTCTAAAAAGCATAATAAAAAATTGATATTTGAAAATGATGCTTTAACTTGTAAGTTAAGACAATTAAAATCATTTGTTGAAAAAGTTCTAATTACTAGTATTGGCATTCATCATAAGATTTTGAATAACAAAGATAAATTAACTTACAAAATCATTTCTAAAAAGGATCATTTTCACACATCAACTCAAAAGGAGTGTAGTTTCACAAGGAATTATAATCCTCACAAAATTCTTAAGAGTCACTATTATAGGTCTCAATCTATTTTCAATCAGGACACATATTTAAGAACTCCTTTTCATGAAAATCAAACTATAAAATATTATCCTTCATATTATAAGAGTATGTCTATAAGAAAGAGTGGAAATGAAAATCATCAAAATAAGAATCAATTATTTAAAACATATTGTGACCCACTCTTTCAACAATCACTTCTAAAGATAGACAATCACTCTTATAAAATTTTAAAGAATCCATATAATAAAAACCATTATGATTATCAACATCATGCTATCTTGAAAAATAATTTGAATAAACATAAATACCCAAAGAATTATTTTTCAAACAACTATCATCATATAAAGATGTCACATAATCATTATATGGATTTAAGTGATAAACAACTAATGTATGAATGGAAACCCATAAAGAAAAATGACATATCATCTTTACTTGAAAAAGCCCATTCATCATTATCTTCCCAAAAGGCATCACGATGTATTTGGGTACCCAAAGGAACCATCCCACATGGTCCCCTTTGGATACCTAAATCTCTTATTAATTAGTATCCAATCAGTTGCATGAAGTCGAAATAATAAAAAATGAAATATCAAAACTCTACTTTATGATGTGCTTTATTTCTTTTTCTTTTGTTTGTTTTGTATTTTTTTGATCCAAAATATTTATGGTCACTTTATATTTCATAAGATTTGACTTACTCATCTTAAGCCAAATGTTTATCAATTCAAATTGAATTAAAATTGAATATAAAGTCATATGTCTTAAAAGTTACCCACCTTTCATCTTTTAAAAAAAAATTGGTTATATATATATCCTTTTAAATCCTTTACCCATCAATGTCTTGAATTAACATTATAATTAGATTACTGAAATTATTTTCAAGACTAATGAAATTATTTTTAAAAAATTGGATTTAAATGGTTTATTAAAGGGCTTATGTTAAAAATTAAAATGCGCAATGTTTTGATTATTTTCTATCTTATTTGCTGCATATGATAGCCCTTATAATGAAGAATATTATCAAATAAAATCGAAAACAAAAATTCACAAAACGCATGTTTAATCCTTCAAAAATGCGAGTTTTAGATCAAAACTTCAAATAGCCATATCTTTTGATCTGCTCGTCCGATTTTCGCGTTTAATATATTTTCGAAAAGAGCACAGAAATCTCCATCCACCGGTGAACTAGGCTTGCCCATTTGAGTTCGTTTGGTGCTGTCAAATTTGCCCAATTTCAACTCCGTTTAAAAAAAACTATCTTAGTTTGCTTGATTTGGAAATTTCTGTGTTCATGCATTTTTCATCACATGCTATCCTTAGTATAATTGTTTCATATATTAATTTAGATATTATGTGTGTGATGTGTGTCACCATTGTTTGCATGTTATTTAGACCTTAGAATCATCTTATATCATTAAGATCAAATCAAAAGTTTAATAATTTCATTCTAGGTCTAAAGAAAATTAATTTGAAAACTTCTCACATTACATGCAACATTATCTCCATTAATCCTATGTAATAACATTGCATTCAAACTCATCATCCTAGCATCATTTCTTGGTCTATGCTTATATATTTATGCTAGGTATAACACTTACAATGTTATTCAAATTTCATGATAACTATGTGATTTGAAATCATAAATAGAATACTAAAATTCCAACAAACACATAGTTTATGGATTAATCATTAGAATATATATGAATATTGTATCATAAATCATATATTATCATGCAAAACCAAAGATCAATAGATTCAATTATTGAATGCAAATTTTATTATAAATTTCAAAACACTCTATATGTGATCTTTGTCTTTAATATGATTACATGATCATCATTTTCTAGACTTAAAAATCAAACATGCTTATTCAAAATAAAATCACCAAATCATATTGTCGTAAGTCTAGAAAGAATAGAAATCACATACATCATGATGATCTAACATATATTCTATGGAAAATTCTCTATAATCATAAATCATAATTCATGTTCTATCAAGAAAAATCTCAAAACAATAATACCACCTAGGAATTATGAATCTTATGATAAAAATATGAATATTGTTTTCTGTACATTAGTTGTTGTATGGATATGCTTTGATATTAATTGCATGTATCTCATATATATATATTCTAGAATCAACTTCGGAATAATAAAGAGACACCAAACTTAATCATCACTCTATTATAGATCTATAATTTGAAATTCTATTTTGGAATACATGCAATATTAATATTAATCTTATGACATGACATTAAACCCAAAACTCATCATACTAGCTTTATCACTTATTGAATATTAGTAATTGTGCTAGTTATCACATATCGTCATCTCATAAAAGTAGAAAAACTATGCGGCTTTAAATAACTCTTCAAATTAAACAAAACCTATAGTTTATATATCAACCCATAGATTTAAAAAGCATAGGTTGTCTAAAGTTTATTCACCTTTGACTTCATATCTCACAATAGCGGGGGCGTAGGGTTGTATGCATTAGAGATCTAACCTCTAAGTCATGTCTTGTCCTTAACCGGGGAGGGTTCCAATTGGGCCTTGCGAGGCACTAGGGGGAAAGAGTGCTTAGTTGAGTGTTCTCTAGTGTGTGCATATGGGACTAACACCCCAACCTACGACATGTGTGCAGCTCCTCATGCCTATCCATCACTTAGTACGGGGCTAGGGTGTAGACATTTAGTCGGGGTAGTCTTTAATCTTAGGACATACTTATATTACTCTTTGCATGATCATTTTATTTACTTATCACTTAAATCATGCATATTTTGGGTTGTTTAATAAAAAATGTCCTCTTGTGTCTTCATAATTTATCTTTTCATGATTAAATGGTTTTGTAAAACACAAGAATTTGAAAAAGCCAAAGTTTCATGCAAATTTGATCCACCTAGAGATCTCCAAAAATTCTGAAATTTCAGCATGGAACTACTCAAAGGACACTTAATAAATATCAAAAATCAAAAATTTAAAATTCTCAAAAAATCACGTACTGTATGTCGCGCTATCACTAGCACCGGCGCTAGCGTGGGTGTGTGATTTTCTGTTTTTTTTTTATTTCTAAAAATCAACAAAAATATGTTAGTTTACATGTACAAATTTATTTTTGTGTTTCTGTCTATTTTATTTTTGTTTTATTTGCATTATGAAAAATCAACTACGAAAATTCAAAATTCAAAAATACAAAAATATGTTTGTGTGATTTTTTCTGTGTTTATTTCATTAAAAAAAATTCAAAACAACAAAAAAAATGTTTGATCTTTATTGCTAATATCAAGCATGAATGAATTCTATTATTTAGAGTTATTTACAATGTTAAAATTTATTCCTTCAAATTTCTATAAACATTGTTTTGTTTCTCATGCTTTGATATATCTATTTAAAGTGCATCAATTGTATTGAAAAATATGTGTAGAACAAAGCTTAGCATGCCTCTAAGTATGAGTAAATGTATTATGATTGATAATGATACCTTTCACTCACTTATTTTGGTAATCAACATGTGTGTTTAAATCTAAAAATGCTTGCTTGTGTATTGTATTTGTACAATGAATTAAAACTTGCAAAAATTTTTTGCCTACACTACATTTGAATTGCACTTATGAAATTTAGAAAAGTGGTTAAGTTTAAAAAATTGGGTTTGCAAAACAAGTGTATTCGGAGAATGCTGTATCACAAATGTGAACAAAGAATTATATATGTAGACAAATATAACTCCACCAAGCACTACTTGAACCTCCTGATAAGTCTTCATAAGCATTGTGAGGTTGAGCACCTTGGAAAGAATAGTAAAGTGTCTTGTGCAAACCTTTGTTACTACACCACTTTGTTAAAAACTATGTGCATTAAAAGTGTGTGAAAGTTGATATACTTGTGTTTTATTGTGCACTTTACTTTACATATGTCTTGTATTTTGTTGATTTAAATCAATTGTTAACATTGCCCAAAATACACTTATGTGCACATTATTATCTTTCATAAGACTTCTTCTCATGAGTATTGGATTCTAATGTTTTATCTATACTACTCTTTATATAAGAAATGCACTAGATAACCTAGCATGATCTCTACAATATTTTGGTATCTCTTGAACTTAAAATTAAGTAACATTGTAGTATAATCCCTCTTTGATATGTTCATTTCATGCTTGGTATCTTTATGAAAAACTTTGAGATTTCAAAAAGGTTAAAACATCTTTCAATTTTGAACTAAAACTCATATTTTTACTTATGCTTTTTTCATGCTTACAAAAAGATGTTTATTATAATATTCTGCTTGCTTACAACTCTTATCTTTTTATTTGAAATCTCTTATATACTATGCTTAAAATCTTTATCATTATCTATATTACAAAAGCTCAATCATGCTTTATCATTTATAAGAAATGCCTCCTTACTTCCCTCACCCCACCTTCTTTTGATAATACCAAAAGGGGGAGATTAATTGAAGAAATCTATATAGGAGAAATATAGAAGATTAAGGGGAGAATAATTCATGTAATCTATCATTTAGGGGGAGTAAAACATAAATTGCATTTATGTAGGGGGAGCATTAAGATAGGGGGAGTATGCACATTATCATGCTTATCATATATTATAGTTGCACTATCATCTTGCTTATCATATACTATAAACACTATTGTTGATTTCTTGCTAAGAGGATTTGTTATTATCAAAAGGGGGAGATTGTTGGACATGTGTGTCACATCCCTTTGTTTGAGAATAACAAATCCCAAATTGTATTTGATCTTGTATTTTATGTGTTTATAGTGTGCAGGAACTATAGGTGCAATACTCCACAGGTAGAAAGCAGCTGAATTCAAAAATCTTGAAGAATGCGCTACCGCCGGCGTTAGCACTACCGCCAGGCGCTAGCTGTTCGACGAAATTGAAACTGCGTTCGACGAAAATTTTCGGTCGACGAAAATTCCGTTCGACGAAATGTCGTTCGACAAATTTGTCTCCGTTCGACGAAATTTCCGTTCGACTAACTTGAAGCTTTGATCGACGAAAGTTGTTTCTGCCACGCTGCCGACAGTTTTAGCTATCGCTGGTGCTAGCGAGAAGTTCTTTATATTGGAGTATTTGCTTCTCGTTTTGGTAATCCATCCCAGAGAGGTTGCTTTTGCCACAATTCCAGTGCTGTTATGCTGCCGAAGATGGATCTCCCACAAAAAGCTTAAGGAGAATTCTGGAGGAGGACTATGTCACGCTACATCCGAAGGACGATCGCTTCGACCTCACTCATACTACATCGATCCTTCATCTCCAACTTCAGAAGATCTCATATAGGGAGTTTTTATTATTGTTATCATTATTTTCATTCCATACTTTTTGTAACCGTTTAGAGAATTCGCCTTATGTTGGCGACTAGGTCTGGGTAGGACTTAGGGGGAAATTCGCCTTGTGTTGGTGACTAGGTCTAGGTGATTAGATCTAGGGGGTGTTCGAGGCCATATCCGGGGAAGGATTGGCTAGAGCGGCTTGAGGCCATATCCGGGGAAGGATAGGCTAAAGCCAACCGGTTTGTGGGGATACAAGTCGGTATAGAAAAGGAAAATTGTATCACATTATTCGCCTCCGATTTCAAGAGATATTGAAATCAATTTTTGTAAACACCTTTTTCATATAATATAATCATGTCTCTTTTTGTGTTTACTTGATTTCTATCTTTTGGCGTTATCTCTAAAATATTGGTTACAAAGTTTTCAAATTCAAATTACTTTATCTAAATTGTTTATTTCAATCTCTTAATCATAAACAATTTAGTACTTATTTCTAAACTTGAAAATAATGATATTCTCACAAATTAGCTAAATTGTCATTTTGCCTTTCTCATATTATAAAACAATTTAGTAATTTTCATAAGATTATAACAAAGAATTTTTATTCCCTTATTCACCCCCCCCCCCATCTAAGGGCGCCGTAAGATCCAACAAATATCACTAAGAATGTACACGCAAGCAATGTTTTGGCCATAAGTTCTTACACGCTTTTCAAAAAAAGTGTATATACTATATATGTTTACATACTTAAGCACGTATGTCGGTAATACATGAAAGCTACAAAACACTTCAGCCATCGAGGGACAGCTTAGCTTTGGGCTCCTTGCCCGTTATTTCCTGCTCGGCTCGCCGGTACCTAAACTATCCACAAATAAGCTGTAAACGAGGGTCAGTAATGAGCTAACCACAAACCATGTAACAACCCCCCCCCCCTGAACATTCTAGCCAACTCCAGGGCGGTGGTGCCACACTCCTGCAAGCAAGACATACAATCAATTTATATATATATATATATCAAATGAAAGTGCAACTACTCTAAACATAATGAAGTTTCAAGCACATTCAATTCATCTATGTTGAGCTTCAAAATAAGTGAACCTAGATATGCACGTGATGTTGGTTGGTCTACCCGTAGGTTCCTTCAACTGCCTAAGCATGAGGCTAACAAACATCAATCGCAAACGTTGGTACGTACAACCACACGTCTTTATGCTCTCTAGTCATGTTTAGGTGAACTCTCGCATGAGCAATTCTACCAATCCAACTATTGCCAACCCAGATTCTGTTTGGGCATTTTACTAGTCGAGCATGTCAGCTCTGACTCAGTCTCTCTCATGCTAACAATTTTCATGAGGATTCTCTCAAGCTGAACAACTTGGTGTGAGTTCATCACAGCAACTACATATTGTTCAAATCACCTTATTTTGGCAAACGCAGAGTGGGTATCGCTTTACCACGGCTTATTTATCAACAACACGCTTTGCACCTAATCCACTCGAGAGGACATATGATTCACGATCGCAACCATCATAGGAGGTCCATGTACACCCCACTATGGATATGTGGAGAAGGTTTGGATTCTACCCCCACAACAATGTGGTTTCTACTAAGTGCTTCAAGAGATCCCTTAGTCCAATCTCTCACAACAAGATAATGCATTTCTCAGAGTCTTCTTTGGCGTGCAAATCAAGCATCACCAATCCAGACCAACAGTCACTAATGGGATTCACACAACATGCCTCAATCGGCAAAGCAATCTGATTTCAATATGCAATATATGTCAGGGACAGACACAATAAACCAGGTGGGGGTCAAGCCTTCCGCTAATCAGCAGAGGAGATGCTTCCATATTCAAAAATAGCAACATAAAATTGGACAAACATGTCCTAAGAATGGAGAGAAGGATCATTACCCTTGAAGATCGTTTTGGCTCCATGATGAAGAAATCTAGTCGGATGGAAATGACCACAATGGACTGAGCTCAGTGGATCTGAAATCGGCTTTTTATTCTGAACTTCGGAGCTCCAACAATGACAAAAACCCTTCTCCTTCTTCTCCTTCCTTTCTCATAGAACTTATCCAACTTATCTTCAAAAGACAAAGCATGGAGGGTAAAGTTGCTTCCAATACCTTTAGTATTATAGGTCGGACTAATCTGGAGCGTTTGATCAAATTTCAAAAGGAATTTAAGGGCTCGATCAAAGATATTGTGAATCTGTTTCGTTAGTAACCACCAGCAGTAGCTAGTTACCATGCCATGCTAATCCCTTAGTCGGTAATCTTAACCAACTCCATTAGTGTAAATCATCTTGACGGTTTATGGCCAGCGTTAGCACCCTACCACGCAGTGTTAGCCATCAATATCGCCTTGACATCTATGGTACATGAAAAATATCTATCAGATTGTCTTGATCTCTAGTCTATCGTACTGATAATTCCACTACCAGCAGTATCGCCTTGACATCTAGATGACCTGGCAAGCATCCAGTCAATCGACTTGATTCGTGTTTATTAGTTTGAAGGCTACCGCCAGAGGTATCACTCTATCGTGCGACGTTAGCATCTAGTCAATCAGGTAGACATCTAGCCAACACGAGTCCCATCTAGACGATAATTTATAATATTTTTTTGAGGTCTCGGCGATAAGATTAAGCTTTCCAAATGATATTCCCTATATCTTCTTGAGGTCTCGATGACAAGACTTAAGTCATCAAGATGCTATTCTCTATATCATCTTGAGGTCTCGCCGATAAACAACCCATGTCGTCTAGACCTCTTGTCGACATGGCTAGATTTACTCATGATGATTAATTTCGCCAGCGGTAGCGACTACCGCTCGGCGCTAGCTTTCTGTTACATATTTTCTTGCTTTTCTTAGCATTAGGAAAACCGGGGTGTTACAACTCCCCTCCCCTTAAATAAATTTTTTCCCAAAATTCTAGAACTAAGAAAGCAACAAAAGATACAAAACATGTAAATTGTACCTCAACGGAATAGTTCAGGGAACTCCTCAAGCATGACCTGCTCTCACTCCCATGAAAGATCCTCACATCCGCAATAATCCCAGCGAATCTTAACCGTCCTGATTGCTTTGTTCTGCAACTTCTTGACTACAGTGTCTTCGATGCGAATGGGCATAACTTGCATAGTTATCCCCCCATCAACTGGCACTTTAGCATCCACAACCAACTAAGTAGGCTCTTGCAATGCTTTCCTCAACACCGATATGTGAAACACATCATGTAAACTGCTTAACTTTTTCGAAAGAGTAACTGGTAGGCAGCTTAACCAACACACTCTAAGGTATCAAATGGTCCAAGGTATCTCGGACTTAGCTTTTTCAAGCGTCGAATCCTCGATACACCCTTGAATGGTTTGATATTCAAGCATACATAGTCGCCAACAACGAACTCAATATTTGTAAGTAAGACAAGGTTTGTTTTTTGCCCTTCATAAGTTCATAAGGAGTCTTATTGTGATCTTTGTTGATTGAAGCTCTATTTCGCACATGACAAGTTGTATTGACTACTTAAGCCAGAAGTACGCTAGCAGTGAGGGGACACTCAGCATTGTTCTACTAGCCTCAATGAGTGTTCTATTCTTTTTCTCAACTACTTTGTTTTACTGTGAAGTTCTAGGAGAGGAAAACTCATACAAGATACCTTGGATTTTATAGAATTTTGTCTTAGCCCCTGACTGAAATTCTGTACCATGATCACTTCTTATTTTGACCATAGAACATTTCATTTCATTCTAGATTTGCTTGACAAAAGACATAAATGTGTCCAATGTATATTACTTTCATTTTAGAAAGTAAACTCATGCAAAATGATAGTAATCATCAACAATCACAAATGTATATGACTTCCCTCATAAACAATGAATTGACATTGGACCAAACAAGTCCATATGCAGTATATATAAACATATAGTGGAATCCTTATGACTAATGCCCTTAAAGGAGATCATTGTCTACTTGCCCATCTGACATGCATGTCATGAGCCATTTTTAATACATTTCCACTTGGGTCCATCTCTCACCAAGTTTTCTAAAGTAATTTATTAATAGTTTTGAAATTCATAAGAGTTAATCTCTTGTGCTATTGAAAATAGAGAGATGCTCTATCATTTGATACAAAACATACTAGTGTGGAGGAATCTAAACATAAAAAATTTAAATGATAGATATTTCCACTCCTATTGTCTATTAACATAATTTCTGAGTTATCAGGTTTCATAATAAGTCACTTATCCTTGTGGAACTCAACAATATAGCCTAGATCACAGAGTTGGCTTATGATTATCAGGTTGTGTTGCAACCCTTCCACATAAGCTACTTTTGTCAAGGAGAATATGTCATTGGTGATCATACCATAGCCTTTAGTTATGTCTCTATCAAATCTACCAAAGATGACGTTGGGTCCATCTTCAACAAAGGTGAAGTTCTTTAATAGGCTTCTTGTTCCAGTCATGTGCCTTGAACATCCACTCTCCAAATACCATATGCGATTTTTGTTAGCCTTTCGACAATCCTACAAAAATAAACTATTTCACCTTAGGAACTCAAATAGTCTTGGGTCCTTGGCTCTTATTAGCAATAATTATAGTATATTTCTTAATAACATTATTAGCCAGCTTTATATTACTGGCCCATGGTACTGTTGGGTTGTACCAATAGTCCCTGGCAAAGTGGTTGATCTTGACACAGCACCAACAGTCATACCTGTTGTATCTTCTCTTCTGGTTCGCCTTATTATTAGAGAGTGGGTGTTGGTGAACAGATGAGTAGGCTTCAGAAGTCATTGCCACTTTTCTTTTGATCTTGTGTTTGTATGCATGAATGGGTTGGGGCATCACAGTCATATGCCTTCTCTTAGAAATAGGCTTCTGAGTTGCAGCCTTTTCTTGTCCTCTTGGTGTTGGTGTAGAAGAACTGATAACAAAAGGTCCATGATCTTTCATATTTATCTCTTCATGAGGTGCCTTGAATGCACTCATTCCAAGATCTCTACGATTTATCCAATTTTGTGGTTTTTAAGTTTCCCTAGTAAAGCATTCATTGGATAGATATCCATATGAAAGATCTAGATCATAGATATTTGTTGGCAGTATGACCTTTTTGAATATGGTCTGATCCTGTGGGGATTTCCATTTATAATTTTCTTTAGTGTATCCTACACCTCCTCTATGAAGTGTAGAAAATTTGTCAATGATTGGTAGGACTATTTGTGACTTAGAGAATTTTGCCACAAGCATTCTTTCAATCAAAAGCTTATCATCCAAATCCTTGATAATTTTCTCTTTTTGACTTAGTTTATCAGCTTGGGCTTCAGACTTCTTTTGAAGCACCAAGATATCATAGTTCATCTGAGTTATCACTTTAGTATTCTCAGAGAGCTCTGATTCAAAGGGATTTAGGATTTCAATCTCTTGAGCCTGAGCCTTGACCAATTTCTTGCTCTTTTTCAAGGCTTCCAGAAGTGCAGTAAACTGATCTACTAAGTCTGATTACTAATCATCCTCATTCTCAGAAAGAGTTCTTCCCTCATATTCTGTGTCTCTGGCAGAGAGAGGTGTTTTAGTGCATACCTTGGCAGGATAGGAGTCATCCTGACTCTCATCTTCTGACATTACCATAAGCCCAAAGTAGACTTCTTCTTCAGATACTGAAGAGCTGGTGTTACTTTCACTCAAGGTCTTTCCCTTATTGGCTATGATGCTTTTTTCTTACTTCTTCACTTTGTGTGACCTTTTCTCTTTTGATCTTCCATTTTCTTTTCGCCTAGCAGGGTAGTCAGCAATAACATAACCCGCTTTCTTTCATTAATAGCAAATAATATTAGTAGAAAATTGTTTGTTCTAATTAAGAGCATCCATGTCTTCTCTGGACTTATATCTTGGCTTATCATTATTGTAGTTAGAATTTCTTGAGCTGGAGGAGGAGGAGGGTCGGTTCTTCCCTTGCCTCCTTCTTGTTAGTAGCATCTTGAATTGCTTGGAGAACAAGGACAGTTCTCCATCAGTCATCTTAGAGCATGAAGTGCTAGCTTCAATTTCTTCATGTTCAATGCACCTTTCTAGAGAAATGGGAGAATCCTCTCTACTTCTCCTAGAGCTCTCATCCTTGAAGGCTACAGATTTTTTCTTAGTGTAAGATTTGCTACCTTCTTCTTCAGCCTTTGTTTTGTTCAATTGAAGCTCATAAGACAGCAGCTTTGAAAATAGAGTCTGCAGTTCCATCCTTGCTAGGTTTCTCTATTTCCCTGATAGCACATATCTTGATGTGTCACATTATTTATTTGTGGATCTCAAGAATTTGTCACTAAGATCAAAATTTGAGAACTCTCTTCCATAGGTTCTCAGCCCATTTACTATCTTGAAGAAATTTTTATAGCATTCCGAAATTGAATCCTTCTTGTCCTGCCTGAAGGCTTCATATTCTTGGTTCAGCAATGACTTTCTATCATCCCGTACTTCCTCAGTGCCTTCCATGAACACTATAAGTGAGTCCCACATCTCCTTAGTTGTTCTGCAATGAATAAGGTTCTGGAAAGTGGAATCAGCAATGGCACTAACTAAGATATTCTTGGCTATGCCCATGGTGACCAGGGTGATCGCATCCTTGGCCATTTCAGCATACATCTTGGGGACCATCTTAGTAGCATCAATAGTCAAAGTAGTAGTGGGAATGAAAGGAACTTCTTCAACAGTAATGAAGATTCTTGGATCTAAGGCCTCCATGAATAGCTTGACCCTCTCCTTCCATATGACCAAGTTTTCTTTACTGCGGATAGGTAATTTCATGGATTTGTGTTCCTTATAGTTCTCTCCAATAGGCATGATGGTTAGACTTGTATTCCCAAGGGTAAATCTTGTTCAAGTTGCTAAACTCTTTGATGAACAACCTCCCACAGATACCAATTGTAAGTTTAGGGATGTCTAATCACACCTAGAAGTGGGGGGGGGGGGTGGATATGTGATGTCTTCTTTTTTTAATTTTGTAGCGGAATAATAAAACAAATAAAGAATCATACACAGCACACAACACAAACACACAGTTTTATAATGGTTCCCCGATTTGGGTAATCCACATTCCCCATTTGCCTATCTAGCAGTGCGCTTGCCTCAGCAACTCCACCAATACTCAGGTCAATCACAGATCTTACAACTCAGATAAATCTCTTACCTCATAAACACTAGCTGGTTCCCTACCTCAAATACCTTGACTCAAGATCCTACCTCAGATTCCACAGGACAAATCCTACCTCAGCTTCACTCAAGAACCCTACCTCAGATTTCAAAGAAATCCTACCACAATAGTTTTTACAATATGGTTTGTGTAATTTCTAGACTAAAAAGAAAAGTGATGAGTCTTCTTGAAGCTTGATTGACAATATATTCCACTGGATCACAAAATCAGATCTGGAAGAATAACTTCTCTATTGTGTTGGCTTCTGGAATCAGAGAAAAGAAACTTAACTTGTGAAATAGATCTGATCTAGATCTTCTAATCAGAGAACATACCTTGCTTAAGAGCGATTAAGTCGATTGAGAAACTTGGAGCAAATCAGGAGCAGAGGAATGAGTCAACTTGAATGATGGCTCCTTCAGAATATTGTTCTCTGAACTTAGAAAATCAGTCGGCTTCTTCTTCTTCATGAGAATGATTTCAAGTGTATATCCAAGATTAGGGTTTTGCTGTACCAATCTCTTCATTATATATGATTGAGAAACTCAACGGTCAAATTTGAAAACATTAATGACAAAAATTTTAATTCCTTAAATGATAGCTCTGATTGGCGTAATCGGCGGTAAAATCAATTTGAAATTATGAAGACTTGAACTGTCACAACGATATGGAACTCATCAAGTCGATATTTAAATTTTTCTAGATGATAGGAACTTCTTCTGGACGATAATATGCATTCTAAGAGATATAGACTTATCCAGTCGACATGAGCTTTGTCTAGACGATATTAGAGTTGTCTGGCCGATATCAGAATTCTAGACGATAAGTAAGATCAAGTCGATATAGAATTTATCAAGTCGACATTCATCAATCTAGATGACATGACTTAAACAATAAGGTTTTAACTTAGTCTATATGAAGAGAGATGTATCTGGTCAATATCAACTAAAATACTAGAAGAAATTTCAAATGGTAAGCTTCACTAGACTGAAATGTCGAAGGGTTGTCTCGATGATATATCACCTTTATCTGTGAAATGTCTAGACGGCATTTTACTTAACCAAGAACCTTCTAACTGATCTTTATATCTGACTTCAACTCTTCAAGTCGACCTGCATACAGACTGCACATCTTCTAGTCGATATCCTTCAAATGTCTGAACCTCTTCAAATCGATAAAGACTTTATCTCACCAGCTTCAAGTCGACATGCAGATTACTAATCTGAAATATTTCAAGTCGATATCCAGAGCATGAAGAAATGCCTAAGTAAGATCTAGATGACATGTTCTGCATATCAGACAGACTTCCAGTCGATATGAACTATATCGACATATAGACTAGTCAATATTGGAGTTTATTTGAACCTGGTCTAGCCGATATTTTACTTAGAATATTTTTGAGGTTTCTTGAATATTGCTTTATGGCTTC
The DNA here is from genome assembly GCA_033032865.1 of Dactylorhiza incarnata. Classification (NCBI taxonomy): domain Eukaryota; kingdom Viridiplantae; phylum Streptophyta; class Magnoliopsida; order Asparagales; family Orchidaceae; genus Dactylorhiza; species Dactylorhiza incarnata. The sequence goes on from JAWHQI010000003.1 coordinate 21,858,879, forward strand.
TACCTAATCTAAGAACCATTATAGATCATTAAGATTATTAAGTATCAAGCCTAAAACATCATAACAAAGATAATCATCAAATACAAGGTGTTATTATCTTTATCCCAGAAAATTCTTCAAATCCGAAATATTGTGGGCAATTTTCCCAACAATCTCCCTATATTTGAAGAAGTCAGAACCTCAAGTAAAGAAGAACTGCACCCAACAAAATATTATAATAACATGAGCACAACTATGAGTGGACATTAAAAATCAATAAATATATATATATATATATTTATATTTATATATATATATATATATATATATGTAAACAACATCAAAATGTGTATAATTAGATTTGGCAACATTTGCTCTATACCCATATATCAACCACAACCTATTTAGATTTCTTTATTGCTTATGATTCTCTCACCTTCTCCATCTGTCTTTCAAAGTACTCAAATAGCTTAGGAATGTATCGATTTGGTGCTGCTGAGCATCCTTTGGAATTTTTCTTGTAGTATCCTTGCATTTCTTATAATGAAGCCTTCTTTTGACTTCTTGACCCTGATGCTTCTTCCATTGCACTGAGCTGTAGAACTTTTCCCTGTCTTTATCTATTTTGACAAAATGTTCCCATGTCCATAATATTATTGTTCTAGACTCAGGGCTCCATCTTTCAAAGTTGGGATCTTTTTCTCTTTTTCCGTGAATCTTTTTATACTGGAGTAAGGAGCTTCAGAGGTGGCTTGCCTCATTCCTTTTCTAAGATCTGCCTCAGTGTAAAATGTTGTAGCATTATCTTCATCATATTCCTCTGGTGGCTCATAGGGATCTTCTAATTCTGAAAATGGTTGTTCTGGCGGCTGGTAAGACCTTGATGTTGACATGAAAGGTGGATGGCCAATAACTAGTTGTATCTCATTTAACAACCAGTAAGCTTGATCAGAACCCATCTTCTCCACCTTTTTGACTTCTTCAAACATACTATTTAAAATTTCCTCTTGGTAGCTATCCAACTTTTCATACAGAATTGATTTACTCTTTGCCCCATTTTTCAAAACCCTCAAAAGGGGAGCAAAGTTCGAATGGACAGAAGAATGCTGCAAATCATTTGAACTATTGAAGCGCCAGCTGACAACAACTCCACTCCTCTAGAACCATCACCAATCAGAAGACCTACTCAGGTACCTCAGGGTCAGTACCGAAGCTATTAGCTCAATGTTGATCCCGAAAGAAGGAAAAAGATAGTTCCTCATTCACTACATCAGTTATATGTTGAATAGCGCCGAGATGCGCTATCCGATCCTGGAGAAGTTGGTTGTAGCCTTAGTAATATTGTCATGTATCAAATGATGGCATTAGTGATCAAATTATTACATTATCAATTTCACACCGCAAAAGATAGTTCTCGCAGATTAAATTTTTGATTTCATCGATGATGGCATCAGTGATCAAATGATTCCAATCCAGCTGTGGTGCAAGATGTTTGTGGATGGAGTGTTGGCATAAAATTTGTTCCTCAAAAATCACACCGCAAAGATCCGCAGGAAGACTGTAGAGTGCCAGTTACTTGGGTTAGAGAATGCTAGAAAAGGGTGTCACTAAGCGACGAGACCTGACTGCCCAAAATGGGAACTCTTGTCGCGGGTGATCTGATTGATGAAAAGAGGGTTAAAGAGAAGTCTAAAACAAGTCAGGAGATGAGACCGGAAAGAGACTGAATTCGAGACCGCTTATACAGGTCATAAGCTTGGAGCTCGAATCAAAAGTACCTTCTAGGTACCCCTCCCCTCTATTTATAGACGCGAGGGCATGCCCAAATGGGCATGTCTAAAAATAATGGATTGCCCGGGGTACAGGAGAAACGGGGAAGGGAAGAGAGGATACATGGACTACAAATAACAAAAAGAGGAAAACCCTAGATCGCACGGTCATGCGGTCTTGCTGGAGCAAGATCCTCTGTGCCTTAGAAAATCTATTGGAGATGGAGAGGACGACCTGGGCGGTCTTCGACATCTGTGACAGCTAGAGCCGGTAATCTTGATCGAGAATTTAGGTCGCGGACTTCCAGGCAAACATGATACCCGTACATTTTCAAGTTTTGTCGAAACTTCAGAAATGTTGCTTTGACCGCAGAGATCGCGAGTGCTTTAAATGTTGGGATGGTTATAAACACACCTGGGGATTACGAAATTTAGAACATTCTAGAAAGAACTGCAAGTAGTCCCTTTTGTGATCAAACCTCTTCAGGTCGCCATGATCACAAAGGTGGATTTGATGATGTCCTTCGACAAGGAGGCCAAAACTTGATTTTTGCCTACGCTTACTACTCCAAAGAAGAATACTGATAGCAAAGCATTGGTTTTCTCTAAGAAATCCATTGCGATCAAGCCCTACAAAGTGATAATTAAGGGAGAGGCTTCGGTCTAGGTGGTCGTTGATGCTTCTGCGAATGAGAATTAGATGAACAAGCCTGAAGAACCAGCAAAAAAAGGATGAAAGACCTGGGCGATCTTGAGACTGGTTGATGTGATGACCACTTCTTCAAGATAGGTCGAGCTGAAGCTTCCTGAGGGCATGATCACCTTTGACTATGAGAAATCAGTTGAAGCCCTTGGTCAGACTGTTTTTCAGTTCAATCAGGCTACTTTTATCGAAGTTATCATGGTTGGGCTGCAACAACAAAAAACCTCAGCTGAAAAGCTCAGGAAGCAGATCGGGGAGCATCAGGAGGCTGAAAAAATAAAGAAAGGGAAAGAGACAGACTCTTCCACCAAAAACCTTAAGCGTAGGAAGAGGTGTTATATATGGAACTATCACCTAGAGGGGGGAGAATATGTGATATGGCTGATTTGAAATTTAAGCACAAAAGCCAAAAGAATAAATCATATCAGAGCAAACAAACACAAAGTACAACACACAAGGAAACCAGATTTATAGTGGTTCTCCTAGACAATGTGTCTAGAATACTCCATTATACCTCTGCACCTATCTAGCTGGGTGCTAGAGTCAGCAAACTCCACCAAATCTCAAAACTACTCTATAGATCTTACAACTCAGGCACTGCAGGCCTTACAACTCAGATCCTTCTAAGACCTACCTCAGGTTCCAGGAACCCTACAACTCAGGCACAACATGCCTTACAACTCAGATCTATCTCAGATCCTACCTCAGGTTCTCACAGAACCCTACAACTCATAATTACAAAAGTCCTACAGAGAATGTATAAAGAATAATAATGAAGAACACTTAACACAGTATTGAAACTACTGGAGAGTTCTTTTGAAGACAGATGTTGATGGACTCTAGATTTGAAGAGAAAACTATAATGATCTTATCTTGTAGAACACCGACTTCTCTTCAATCCTTTCTTCAATCTGGAACACAGCTTGATAGTCGATGTTGCTTGACTGATACGTGGAGAACAGAAAGCAAGGGTTTTATTCTCGAGAGATTGTTCCTTCTTCACACAGCCTTTTTTTTACTAATTGAATGATTCAAATATTCTCTATGTTAAATTAGGGCACACACTATTCCTTTTTATATGACTAGGGGACCTTCTAACGGACTACTCAGAGGTATTTTAAGTGTCAGCGGCCCATTCCTTAACGACATCCATCGATTGGATCATCAGGCGGTGGCATTAAATGCAGACAGCGCATTTTGAAAAATATCAGTCTATCTCGACGATATAAATACCATCTCGATTACAGAACTTGTCGTCTTGACGATCCATCTTGGACTTGGACAAATCTTCAACTCTACTTAAATCTTCTCCATAGAAGGATATATCGACGATAAGGAATAACTCAGCTACACTTCCAGTTACGGCGACATGAGGTCATCACATCGATATCGTCGTGAACATCTTGACTTCTTGTCGATATCATCGAGATCATCTTGGCACCTCATCGATGTCATCAAAATCATCCAGACGACACTGAGCACTTCATCTGCAACCTTTCACCATGAATTTTGATTTAGCCTTCTCTACGACACTACTTCTTTACGACGATATGTCTTCTTAGTCAGATACTTTTTACTTAAGATTTCTGAAGAACTTCATCATGTCAGAATTCTCAATGATACTTGATTACACAATGATACTCTTTACTTAAGATTTCTGAAGAACTTCAATCATCCAGATGACACTAAGCACTTCAGCTGCAACCTTTCACCATGAATTCTGATTTAGCCTTCTATACGACACTACTTCTTTACGACGATATGTATTCTTAGTTAGATACTCTTTACTTAAGATTTTTGAAGAACTTCATCACGTCAGAATTCTCAATGATACTTGATGACACAATGATATCGTAACTTGGTTGATTCTTCTTGTTATCACAACGATATCATCATGTGTACTTTGTTGACACAATAATATCATCGTGTTATCCTTAATGTCATGACGATTAATAACATAATCCTTCTGCTGACAACTGCGAGTAATCTCAATGATATATATATACTTATTCAACAATATGTCCAATATATATGCAATAAGCCATGATCCTTCATGAGTCTTCTCAATGATATTGCCATATGATAATCATTGTTACAATGATATCGTCAACTATATCTTATTGACACGACGATATTTGCCACTGTGTTTTTAGCATGTAGGTTTGAACAAAGATGACACTAGGTTGTTGTTGTTGGTCTGGATTTTCTCACAAGCTGAATAGAATGGAATAGAGCTAACACCCAACATTAACTCTCAACGTCGGCATTGAAATTCGTTCCTACCATGATGAAAATGGCATGGAGTGAAGCTCCTGTGATTGCAGGAGCATTTTGGGAATAATTTGAGTCAATTTCAGGCGTTAGACACAACGCTAGCCTTAAGGTTGCCTAAAATTAATGTTTCTAAAGATGCAAAATATCCTTCCTATTATGAAGATCCGAGCCATCAAAACATTTCTATACTGGGTCAATGCCAGGTGTTAGACTTAATGCCGGCATTTGCTTCCACTCCTATAAATAGGTGGTATTCATCTTCTTCAACAACAAATGATAAGGAGCCCTATTCCAGCACTCTGAATTATTTGTGAGGGTCATATTTTCAGACCACAAAGGATCTCCCACTCAATTTCAAAATGAGGAATCAAAGGAAGCTTGGATCAACACGCTAACTCAACGCAAAGAACACACGACTGGACTTCAACGATCTTCAATGATTCTTTGTCGTCTCCTTCATATTACCTCATAGGGAGTTTTTATATTTGTCTTTTATATTTATCTTTGTAATCGGTTTGTGAATTTGCCTCGTGTTAGTGACTAGGTCTGGGTAGGACTTAGGGATGAATTCTCCTTGTATTCGCGACTAGGTCTAGGGAGTATATATAGGGGGTGCTCGAGTCCTTTCTGTGGATAGAAGGCTAGAGCAGCTTGAGGCTGTATCTAGGGAGAGATCTGCTAAAGCCAACCGGTTCTTAGTGAGAAGAGTCGGTATATAAAAAGAAATGAGTATTTCATATTTTGCCTTCGATTTCTAGCGTCATAGAAATCAGATTTGGTAATCAATTTTATAAATGATAATCATGTCCTTGCTTGTTTAATAAAATTGATTTCATTCCTAATTTCTATCTCTTTACTTTTTATTTAACTCACTTCTAATAAATTATCTAAATTTTTCTATAAGAGATTAGAGTTTTCAAAAAACCCTTATTCACCCCCCCCCCCTCTAAGGGTGCCTCAAGATCCAACAAGTGGTCTTAGAGCTAGGTTATTCCAAAATGGTTTCACCATCGGGAATAATGGCGCCTCTTGATCATGATCTCTCTTCTTCTAGTGGGGAAACTTTTAATATAAATGAAAATTTATTGTCACCACCTTTATTTATGGGCAAAAATTATAAAAGGTGGAAAATATTAATGAAAAATTCTCTTAAAGCCTTAGATGAAAAAGTTTGGAATATTACTATTGAAAAACCACCTAGCGTATTAACTAGAAACGAAATTGTTTTAAATGCAAAATCTATAAATTGTCTATTTTGTGCGTTAGATTAAAATATTTTCAAACTCATTTATACTTTACCTACCGTATATGAGATTTGGAATTTTCTTGAAAGAACTTATGATTCTCTCTGTTGGTATGGAACAATCACAAGAATTGGAGAATATGCAAGCCTGCACAAGTATTCAAGAAAGCTTCTCACATGATGGATCCATGGAAAGCACTTCAAGCGGAAGGGATGATGACAACACATTTTTGGAAGAGGAACATGAAGATGTCAAAGGAACTTTATGTTCAAACCGTTCCTCATCCAAAAGCAATGTAAGGAAATCGAATTCCCTTATTGTTTGCAATTCTATTTCTATATTACAATTACTACAAAATACAAAGCACAAAATTAAGAAATTGAAAAATGCGAATTGCAAATTCCGCTTAGAAAATAAAAGTTTAAAAGCAAAAATTAAAGTAGAATCAAATTCTGATTTATCTATTTATACCCATGTCTCTTCAATTCAAAATATAAAACCTTGTTTTGATTATAATGATACTAAAGAAAAATTCAAGGAACTTGAAAAGGAACTTATTTTTGTAAAAGAACATAATGAAAAATTATCTTTAGAAAATTCATCTTTGAAAAGTGATTGCGCTATGTGCCAAAATTATAAATTGAAATCAAGGAGATGGACGAAACATTTAAGGAATTTAGAAATAACTATCAAACTCATATTGACTCTATTGTTTCCACTCTTAAAAATAGCACAGTAGTTTATAATAAAGCTAGGCATAATCTTAAGATCAAGAATGATGATTTAAAATAAAAAATCTACTTGCTTATGAAAATTATGAATAAAAATTTACAACACACAAATTCACAATATCAAGCAAATAAGTTGAATATGAATATCTTAAATAAGCCTAATAATGGGAGTAAGAAACACAATTTTTTGTAAATAAAAAACCAAATCACTATTATTTACAAAATCTTGTTTCTCCCAAATTGAAATTAGAATTACACAAATTTCCTAAAAACAATACTTTCAATAATCATTACAAATATTAACTTCAAAATAAAGATAATCATAATGGAAATTTGATGTATAAGAATAACATTAAACCAATGTTTGAATGGAGGCCCAAAGCTAAAAATGAAATATTAACTTCACATGAAAGGACCCATTCATCACTATCTCCCCATAAACCAGCGTGTTATATTTGGGTACCCAAAGGAACCACCACACTTGGTCCCCTTTGGATACCTAAATCACTTATTCATTAGGTATCACCAATTGCATGAAGTAGAAACAAATTAAAAATGAATTTCATCACTCTACTTAATGATATTCTTACCTTTCTTTTTCTTTGTTTGTTTTTTTGTTATTTTTCTTGAACCAACATGTTATGGTCACTTTATATAACATGTGATATGACTTTTCTAACTTTACGCCATAAATTCATAAATGAATGAAATTGAATATAAGTAATATCATTTCTTAAGTGACCTATCTATCCATTTTATCTTCTCTAATTCATTGCCTATAAATATCTTATATTATCCATATAAATCAAATTCAAAACTTGCTATGAGATATTTATCTATATTTACGAAATCATGAACTTCACTTTTTCTCTTTCGAAAATTTTGAGTCTATAAATTTTAAATAGTTTTGGGTAGCAACCAATAAAACTTAAATATCTTGAGAAAGGGATATTTGTGATGTCACCCCATCATATCTTCTAGTACCGGTGCGAACCCCTCATAGGGTAGACCTCGGGAAGTCCAAGATCCACTCTAAATTGATCAGTACACTCAAAGTCTAGCAAATATCAAATTGATTATAGACCCATGCGTACTCTTGCAATGACCGAAAAAGAAAACTATCATTATCTTGCACTTTCAGAAAAATAATATAGGCCTTTGGTAATGTTTTCTAAAAATAAAAAAATAAATAAATATAATATGCGAGATTTTGACCCAAACTTCAAACGATCATAACTTATCATCCGCTTGTCAGAATTTTGCCCACAATAGCTTTTCAGAATGAGGTAGAGAAGCTTTATGCAATAGAAAACAAGCTTTGCTCTGTTGAGTTCATTTCAACCCTCAAAATTGCCAAAATTCAACTTCATTTAGAAGTTGTCTCAGTTTTTTTCTTTTTCGACAATTTTTTGTGTCTGTGGATTTTATGTCACAGGCTCCTATGTCCCCTTCCAACAAATTATATGCTTGTAATCTTTACATAACATTGCACCTTGTTATAATAACTTTTCATCTAGCACCATCACTTACTATAAGTAGAAATCAATGATTATGCTAGTTATACCATGGGATGTTATGTTAAAGAAAAATAGAAAAATGAAATTTGAAAGTCAAGAAAGTTATATATATATATGTTTTGTTTAATATTCAAAATTCAAAGAGAAAATTTACAAAAAGCTTTTCAAAATAACAAAAAAATATTCCCTTAATACATTCATTATTCACGGTACAATCTCTCTTTAATATGTTGAAATGGATGAATATGAATTGTTTTATTTTAAATACTTACATCATTATGAATCAATATTATGAGTACCTAAATTTCTATGTGTTTACACTAATGATCGCTTATAATAATCATGCAAAATCAAAAGATCTTTCAATTCAAATATGAAACATAACTACAAAAGATCCTTTGCTTTAAAAATATGGTTTATGATCATGATAATATATGTTTTGTGTATGCATGTATCTCACGTATATGTAAACTCTAGAATCATTTTTATACTAATAAGTGTAAATCAAATAGAATCATCACTTTATTCTAGGTCTAAAATTGGAATACTATTCTTGAATACATGCAACATTAACTCTATTAATCTTATAGCGTAACATTGCTCGCAAACTCATCATTCTAGCATTATCATCTAATAAATATTATTCAAGCTAGTTATCTCATATTGCCATAATGAATTATTTTAAAATAGAAAAATTAAATGTAAAAATTCATAATAACTATATGGTTTTTAAATGAACTATAATTAGAAATCAATCTCTCATAAAATCCATAGTTTATAAATTGATTCCATTGGACAAAATGCTTAGGATGCCCATGATCATTCACCCATATTATGTGTCTCACAATAGCGAGGGCGTAGGATTGTACGCATTAGATGACCTAACCTTTAATTCATGTCTTGTCCATAACCGGGGAAGGTTCTAGTGGGGCCTTATGAGGCACTAGGGGGAAAGAGTGCTAGGTTGAGCATTCTCTAGTGTGTGCAATTGGGATTAACACCCCAACCTATGGCATGTGTGCAGCTCTTCATGCCCATCCGCCACTTAGTACGGGGCTAGTGTGTAGGCATATAGTTAGGGTATAATAATCTAGGACATACCTATATCATATGTTCTGCATGCACTCTTTAGGATTATACTCTTTATGATTGAACATGCTTCTCTTGTGTTTTGCATATTTTATCATTTTTTGAGCTTTAATGATATTGTAAAACACAAATATTTGAAAACCAAATAAACATATAAAAACCTTTTTTGAACAAATAAAACATGCTTAATGAGTCTTCTAATCATCTCCAAATTCTCTGAAATTTCTACACTAAGAAGGTCTATATACGTACTCCCTATTCCAATGATTTTTTTTTAAAAAAATCTCAAAAAATAGTGTTCTGATTGGGCGTTGAGTAGTTAACGCCATGTGTTATCTTTTTTGGCCAAATTAAAATTCTGATTTTTCTACAATATTTCTGGCATTTTTCTAATGAATTTTCTCAGGTTCTTTTCTCTGCTTTAAAATTATTTTGTTATAAATTTGTTTGTTTTATTCCAAAATACAAAAAAAATTAAATAATTCAAAATGCTTAAAAATATGCTTTTGTCATTTGTTTTTGTTTTAAATATTTACAAAATTATGGTTTGACTATAAGACTTCACAAGAGCAAACATCTTAGTTATTTTGTTTCAAATGGTCAAAATTGATTAGGCATACACTTAAAGATTGTCTTCAATGTCTAATTTTAATTTCAAATTTCCTAAACATTATTTTATCTTCATGCCTTGACCTTAATCTGATTATGTGCAATGAAATAATCTATAGAAAATTGTGTATGATTTCCTAGCATCCCTCTAAGTATGAGTAATGTTTTATGCTAATCAATAATTCAAACACTTACTATTTTAGTAATCTACATGTGCTCATAATCTTAGTCTTGCATGATTGTGTAGTGTAATAGTTTTTAACATATTAAGTAGTATGTCTAAATTACCTACACCATCTATCAAACAATAAATTTCTTGCACACATAGAAGTGTTATTTTAATATTGTTCATGTTTGCAACAATAAGTGAATTCGGAGACCTTTGGCCCAATCAAAACAAAAAAATTTTACATGAAATAAAATGCCAAATATAACTCCACCAAGCACTACTCACCATCATGATAAGTCTTAATGAGCATTATGAGGTTGAGCACCTTGGAAAGAATTATAAAGTGTCTTGTCCAAACACATTCTTTTTTATCACTTCTATTTATACACTAGATCACTAATAATAAAAAATTTAATAAAATTGCTTATGTGATCCACCAAGCAATACTTCACTTCCTGATAAGTCTTAATGAGCATTGTGTGGGCGAAGCAGCTTGGTAATTGTACTCATGAAATGTCCTTTGAAATTTTATTCTAAAATTGATGTGTGAAAGTAATTATAAGATTACAATCTTAATATTGTTGTTACTATTTCATTACTTATTTCATGTGTTTTGATTATTTCACTTGTATACTTTTATCAAAACACCTTATGCACACATCATTGCTTTTCATAAAGCTTCTACTCATCAGAATTGAATCCTAAATGCGAAATTACATAATTCTCTAAAAACTTAAGTAAAAGCACTAGATTGCAATGCATGATTTCTATAATGTTTTCTTTACTTGAAATATGAATTGGTTACATTGTAGCTATTATCTTTTTGAATATGTTAAATCATGCTAGCCTATTAGTTATGAAAATTTTCAAAGTTAAATGCTCAAATGTGAAGAGTCTAGACAAATTGTTGGAATGGTCAAACTATTAAAAAAATGTTAATCTTAGTTATTTTGTTTTTCCGCATTCCTAATTTGAGCATGCTTATTTTTACCATGCTTTATCATGATTACTTCTAAGGGTTTTTCTTCACTTGTGCTTGTCAAACTATATTGCATTTCTTCCAACAAGTTTCTTAAAAAAAATCACTTTGAAAAGCAAGTGGTAGAATTCCTTTGGAAAAACAAAAAAATGGAATGTTGTTCTTTCATGCTTATCATATCTTTTTCCGCTGTACTACTCTTTCCCTCAGCTCAATCATGATTTACTTTATGTCTACACAAAAATATTAATCATCTCTTAGTTATGTCCCATCTTTTGTCTTCTTCATTCTAGTTTTGTTTCACTCCACCCTCTTTTCCTAATAACAAAAGAGGGAGAATAAAATGATAAATCATAATGATTAATGTAGTAGGATTCACTAGATTAAGGTGGAGCATGAATATAGTCTATGGGAGCATACACTAAGGGAGAGCATTATTTAACAATCTATAATTCTTATTATTGTCTCAATATTGCTTAGTGTCATATATCCTTCTAAAAACACATCTCTCTTATATATGAATCTTATTTATCTCTATTGGATTTGTTATTATCAAAAGGGGGAGATTGTTGGAACATGGTTTTCTACATCCCTTTGATTAGAGAATAACAAATCCTAATTATATTTGATCTTGTTTGCCATTGTGTTTTTAGCATGCAGGTTTGATCAAAGATGACACTAGGTTGTTTTTGTTGGTCTGGATTTTCTCACAAGCGAAAAATAAGGGATGAGAGCTAATGTCGGCATTGACTTTCATTCCCACCACGATGAAAATGGCATGGAGGGAAGCTGCCGTGATTGCAGGAGCATTTTGGGAATGATTTGACTCAACACCAGGCGTTAGACTCAACGCCACCATTAAGGTTGACTAAAATGATTGTTTCCAAAGATGCAGAATCTCCTTCCTATTTTGAAGATCTGAGCCATCAAAACATTTCTATTCTGGTTCAACGCTAGGTGTTAGCCTTAACACCGGCATTAGCTTCCAGTCCTATAAATTGGTGGATTTTTTCTTCTTCAACAACAAATGATAAGGAGCCATATTCCAACACTCTAAATTATTTGTGAGGGCCATATTTTTAGACCACAAAGGATCTCCCACTCAATTTCAAAAGGAGGAATCAAAGAAGGCTTGGATCAATACGCTAACTCAACGCGAAGAACGCATGCTTGGACTTCAACGATCTTCAGGGATTCTTTGTCGTCTCCTTCATATTACCTCATAAAGAGTTTTTATATTTATCTTTGTAATCGGTTCATGATTTCACCTCGTGTTGGAGACTAGGTCTGGGTAGGACTTAGGGAGGAATTCACCTCATGTTGGCGACTGGTTCTAGGGAGTAGATATAGTGGGTGCTCGAGGCCTTTCTAGGGATAGAAGGGCTAGAGCGGCTTGATGCCATATCTAGGGAGAGATCGGCTAAAGCCAACCGGTTATTAGTGAGAAGAGTCGGTATATAAAACGAAAAGAGTATTTCATATTTCGCCTTCGATTTCTAGCGTCATAGAAATCAGATTTTGTAATCAATTTTATAAATGATAATCATGTCCTTTCTTGTTTAATAAAATTGATTTCATTTCTAATTTCTATCTCTTTACTTTTGATTTAACTCACTTCTAATAAAATATCTAAAGTTTTTTATAAAAGATTAAAGTTATTAAAACCCTTATTCACCCCCCCCCCTCTAAGGGCGCCTCAAAATCCAACAATCTTTGCTTGATCCTTATACATTATGCTTAATGTGTATAATATTCTAACCTGCTCATGTTCCATAAAATACACATCAAATACAAATTGTACTTATCATTGACCTGAGTACTTCTTCAAATCAGGAATATTGTTGGGCACTGTTCCCAACAATCTCCCCCAATTTGAAGAAATCATAACTCATTCAATGATAAAGTACATCTAATGAAGATCATCATATAGTAAAATTATTTCAATTTAGTTTATATGATATGAGGTGATCACAGTATAAGTGACAGAGTAAGAAGTTTTATTTCATTTATAAAATAGTGAAATATATTTTGAAATTTTCAGCAGTTCTACATTTGCCTAAAATGACACAGCCATCTATGTTTTTGGTTCCTTTAGAACTACATCACTCTTTTCTTTCTAGACAACATACTCCAGTTTCTTTTCAAATTGCCTAGTAAAGTATCCATTTGGCTTAAGATGATATCTGAGTGGCTCTTGTACATCTGCTGAGATTCTTCCTGCTTGCTTGTCTCTACTTTGGCTTCTTCTTAGTTCTTCTTGATTTTCATACTTGGTCCATTCTTGGGAGCTATATAATTTGTTTCTTTCATCTTTGTTTATTTTAATGTGCTCCCATGCATTTAATATAATTTCTCTAGATTTGGGGCTCCATTGCTCATAATCTTTTTTCTTCTCAATTTTGTCTCAATATCTTTTCTTTCTTAACTTTACCGCATCTTCCTCTATTATCTTCTTTCAGCAGCAGTAGCAGATGTTTCAGCAAGTGGATCAGCAGGCTCATTATAGAATATAGGAGGGAGATTCATTGCTTCCCTGATTATATTTGAGGTCCAGATGGCATGCTCACCACTGGCCTTTATCATAGATCTCTCCCCCTTTATGACTTTTTCTGAAATTTCCCTTTGTAGGCTCCCCTGAAGATTCAGAATCTTGTCTTTTAGCATGTGGATTCCTTTTTGATAACACATATTTTGACTTAAATATGCTTATCATTATTATTATATTTGTAATATAAACTATAAATATTTCCTCTATATTATATTATAATTATCTTATTATAATTATTTTTATATTATTCACACTAATATTATTTGATTTTATTTTATGACAGGCTTGGGTGGAAATTCGGCACGATTTGATGCAAAATGCCCACAATCAACTTTTGTACGAGAAATAATTCTAATGCAAATATTTTTTTGTATGCATAATATTCCACCACCTTTTCTCTCTCCTCTTTATGCATGAAATTATCCATAATTTATTATATTTAATAATTCATGCATGATCACCTTTATTATACATATGATGTTTTATAAATTTCATTTTAATCATGCATTGTCGGCCATCTATTTAATTCATCATAATACATGTAACCGGTCCACCTTTTTTCTCTCTCCTATATTATAATTTTTTAAAAACTATATGCATGGGGGACACTTCCTTGCCACCGCCTCATCTTCTTTCTTGTATTCTTTTCATCTCCTTTTCCCACCTTCATATCCCCAATGAATTCCTCCATTATAGTGGTCGGCCCCCCTTTGTGCCTCTTGATTATCATTTACTTCTAGGTCCTTCCATGATGGCTATATACGGGGCAAGGATTCAAGTCTTTAAGGAGGTTGTACGAAGGCATCATGTTCAAGAGAATTAGGATTAGTGTAGAGAGATAGAGAGTTTAAATTGTATCATTGCTACATTTTTCAGAGTTTATTTTAGATGTTCTTCTTTTATATATGTGTATGCTTTTCCTTTCCTCTTATCATCATAGTTGTTATTTTTTATTTTTGTGCTCCTTCTTTTTTAATGAAAATGAATATTTCTTTTTCCATTATTATTGTCTCTTTCTTCACTATGAGTAGCTAAATATTTTCTTAGTGCTTGATTGGTTAGTATTGGGATGAGGATTAAATCATAATCCGTCATCTCAAATTTTTGGAGTTTTATTTCGATTTATTTCAGATTAATTTTTGGTTGGGAGTTTATATTGTCGGTATATAAATTTCATGATTCGATTGGCATCCTAGTGGCTGAGGGGCTCATGGATACCTTTGATCGCTCGAAAATAAAGAGATTGGTGTATTTTCTTTGAGATTTATATTGGAAATATCAAGTCTTTTAGATTTGAGATTAATCATTATGCGATTTTAATTTATTTCAAATTTTAAGAGATTATGTTTGAAGTATTATTAAAATTAGGCGGTAGTCGACTCTAACGAGCTTCTACCATATTTTTCAATCCTCCAATCGAAATGAAAATTTAAGAATTTGAAAGCATCTTTTGTAATCAGATTCCCAAGAACACCAAATCAAGTGCTAAGGTTTTTTTAAATTGTGATCTTTTCTCTTTAGTAATTTTCAATTTGCAATCTTTAATTTTCCAAAAACAAAATTCAATTTCCAATCGATAAATTAGTCAAATTTTTTGTGAGTAAGATTACTCGATAGCCCAGGGCAAATACGACATTTTTCCTATACTAAATTTCGATAGGTATACTTGCCTACATCGTGATATTAGTTGAAATTATTTTTAAAACTATAAAATCTTTATCAAGTTATTTATTCTCCTACTACTCCCGATTTTTCTCCTTTTCTTCATGACTTTTTGAGCACAACACTTACAGATTTAGGAATTCAAATTTATGAAAATTTTGTGTCCAATGAATTTAGTTCTCTTGGTAATTCACTTGACATTTCAAAAGAAATTTTAATTTTAGAAAATGAACAACCACCACTTAATCTTTTTCTTTCACATGGCCCTCCTCTGTGTGAAATTATTTCAGACATGTTTGTTTGTGATTTTTCTTACTCTAATGCTTTTTATGTAAGAGATGAGCCATTGCACCCAACCATCTTCGACGATCCATTTGTGCCTCATCTACAAAATCCCAAATCACCTCGGGTATGTATAGGTGATTTGGAGTTTCATGTTCAAGCTCAAGGCCAAAAGAAGTATCATCAAATAAGCGAAGGAGTAGTCGGGCGACCGACTTTGGCATATTCACCAAAGTGTGAATTAAGGGTGTTGTCTGTGCACCTTTATTTTTATTTTCCTTTTTCCTAACACTAACCGTCTAGCTTAAAGTCGGGAAAAAGAAAAGCACTCTTGGGAGACACCCCTTGTTTATCTTTTCCGTTCTTGCATTTTTTTTCTATGCACTTTTCTTTTTATTATTTTTCCCTCCTACTTAGTTTTTAACATCGAGGACGATGTTTTTCTCAAGTTTGGTGGGCATTGCATTTTATTATTTTTTATTAAAAAAATTTCAAAAATATATTATTTGATTTTCCTTTCTTTTATTATGAAAAATGAAAACAAAAATATAGAAAACCAAAAAAAATTCTTAGAAAAGTGAAATCTAATTTCTTGGAAAGGGAGATTTGGGTTTTTATCCTATCGTATCTCCTAGTACCTTGCAAACCCTTCACCGGGTAGTCCTTGGGAAGTCCCAGAAGTTAAAAAACATTTACTATATTAAGGCTTATGTTTTACTTTTTTATGATATATTATTATGTTCTAAAAAAAGATAATATTCCAAAATCCCAAAAAAATGAGAAAATCTAAACAAACTCTTTATTATTTTGAATCAAATTTTGCTTAGTATTTAGTACCCCCACGACTTGATGTTTTCTTATAATTAATCATTCGTGTACTTGTTTAACTAGATAATTTTTTCTAAATTTTCATTTTGACTATGTTCCGCAAGTAATATGTTGACTCGTGAAGTGTTCCTAATTAAGGTAGCATGTTATCTTTGAAAAATCTTTTGAAAATTTGCACTTTTCATGATTTTCTTTTTATGTTTTTCACTTATATAAAATCTATCATCCCTTGTTTTCTCTTGTAATTTTTTTTTGTAATGTTGATTTATGTTTAGTGTAGTATATGCGAACCGATCTAAACGCTTATTATGTTCACTTTCATGATAAGTCAAGGTTCATTATTTACTATCTAATCTTGCACCTTTTGAAATTATTAAGCTTTGCTTTAGATTGACTTAGGAGCATGAAAATGATTTAGGCCACCTTTTGATTCGTTTGAGCATTTGCATTCCAAGCCATAAAATCTTAACCGTTGTTAGCCTCTTTGTTCTTTTTCCTTTCCTTTTGTAGCCTACTTATTATTCACCAATGCCAAAAGGCTTACCCGTGAAACACACTTAAAATTTTGAGCTTTTCATATTGCTAGTTTGTGCTTTCATTTAATTGCTAAAATGGTGGAGTTCTTTTTGTTATCATTTTGTTACAAAAGAAAAGAACATTGAAAATAAAAAAATATTAAAAAATATTAAGAGTGTATTTTTGACCCCTAACTTTATATTTCAAAATTATTTGGGGTGTCAAAATTTTTCTTTGGAAGCATTCACTTATTTTCTTGCAAAGCTCTTTTTTCGTTTAAGTGGGCTTAACTCATTTGCTTATCCTTTTATATCTGCACCTTTAACGCAAGCCTAAAGTTATGCCTAATGGAAGTCCTTTCGATTCATGCTCCTAGATTCATTTTTAGTAAAGTAGTGAAAAAGTAGATTGGGTAAGAGTTCAGGTAGGAGTTTGGACTCGTGATTTGGATTGGGGTGGGTATAAAATGTCTCTTAAATTTTACTAGCAACTCAATGCATTTTTCATTCATCTCATTACTTGGTTTTTACTTTTGCTAAAACTTGGGATGATTAATTTTTATGTTAGTGAAATTTATAAAACTTTTTATCATGATTAAGTAATAATTTTCATTTTATTTTTCATAATTTCCCTACTTCTAATTCCGTATTGTTCTCGTGCACGGCATAGCCAATTTGATTAGTTAGTACTTTTTATTTTGCTAGCTCGTATGTTTTGCTTGGGGACAAGCAAATTTCTAAGTCTGGCGGGAATTTGATAACGCATATTTTGACTTAAATATGATTATCATTATTATTATATTTGTAATATAAACTATATATATTTCCTCTAAATTATATTATAATTATCTAATTATTTTTATTTTTATTTTTATTTTATTCGCACTAATATTATTTTGTTTTATTTTATGATAGGACTGAGTTGAATTTTGGCACGATTCGACGCAAAATGCCCGCTGTCAACTTTTGTACGATAAATAATTCACATGCAAATATTGTTTTTGCATGCATGATATTCCACCACCTTTTATCTCACCTCACCATGCATGAAATTATCCATAATTTATTATATTTATTTTTCATGCATGACCACCTCCATTATGCATAAGATATTTTATAAATTTCATTTTAATAATGCATAGTCGGCCATCTATTTAATTCTTCATAATACATGTGGTCGGCCCACCTTTTTCTCTCTCCTATGTTTTTATTTTTTAAAAACTATATGCATGGTGGGCCACTTCCATGTCACCCACTCATCTTCTTTCTTTTATTCTTTTCATTTCCTCTTCACCCCTTCATATCCCCAATTAATTCCTCCATTATAGTGCCCCCCCCCCCCCCCCTTGTGCCTCTTCATTTTCATTTTCTTCTAGGTCCTTCCATGATGGTTATATTAGGGGCAAGGATTCAATGCTTTAAGTATGTTGGAAGAAGGCTTCAAGTTCAAGAGAATTTGGAGTTGTGCAGAGAGATAGAGAGTTTACATTGTTTGAATGTTACATGCTTGAGAGTTTATTTTAGAAGTTCTTCTTTTATGTGTATGTTTTTCCTTTTCTCTTATCATCATAGTTGTTATTTTTATTTTTGTACTCTTTCTTTTTAATGAAAATAAATATTTGTTTTTCCATTATTATTGTCTCTTTCTTCGCTGTGAGTAGCTAATTCTTTTCTTAGTGCTTGATTGGTTGGTATTGGGATGATGATTAAATCATAATCCGTCATCTCTAATTTTTAGAGTTTTATTTCAATTTAGTTTCGATTAATTTTTGGTTGGGAGTTTATATTGTCGGTATATAAATTTCGTGATCTGATTGGCTTCCTAGTGGCCGAGAGGCTCATGGATACCTTAGATCGCTCAGAAATGAAGAGATTGGAGTATTTTCTTTGAGAATTGGAAATATCAGGCCTTTTGGATTTGAGATTAATCTTTATGCGATTTTAATTTATCTCAAATTTTAAGAGATTATGTTTGAAGTATTATTAAAATTAATTGATAGTCAACTCTAGTGAGCTTTTATCATATTTTTCAATCCTCCAATAGAAAAAAAATTTTAAGAATTAGAACGCATCTTTTGTAAACGGATTCCCAACAACACGCAATCAAGTGCTAAGGTATTTTTTTAATTGTGATCTTTTCTCTTTAGTAATTTTCAATTTGCAATCTTTAAATTTCCAAAAAACAAAATCTAATTTCCAATAGATAAATTAATAGAATTTTGCATGAGTAAGATTACTCGACAGGCCCCAGGAAAATACTACATGTTTCATATACTATATTTTGATAGGTATACTTGTCTACATCGGGATATTAGTTGAAATTATTTTTAAACTATAAAATATTTATCACTTTTTCCAGATGATTTTTGGTTTCAAGTAGATAAATGTCCAGCTCCTGAGTACAGAGATCTAGATTTTCCTGAATGATTACTTTATGTTCAGCCATTTGCCTTGTGGTAGCTATGTAGGCCTTCTCCAGATTGTCAGAGGTTACAACCTGATTTTCAATGATATCAGCTACACCCTTGTGAGTGAGTTCTATATGTTTGGCGGTGTTTCTTGCAGACTTTTCATATCAATTCTCAGACTAGTAGTCTCACTTAACAGATCTTTTCTTATTTCATTGGCAAAGTGTCACCATAGCTTTCAAGATTGATTCTCTGCTCTTCCAAGAGAATCCTTATCTGGAGAAGCAGTGAGGAGTCCTTTAGCCTTTGAACTTGAGGAGAGATGGGCTTTTCAGGTTCACCCTCAGTCTTCTTCTTCATTATAATGGAGAGATGGTCATCCATTCCTTCAACCTCATCAAACATAGGAGAAGGAGATCTTTTGAAGGAAGATTGTCTCACTTCATCCTCAGGGATAGTTCATTCTTCAACATTTAACAGGTCCCTACTTGTGTTAACAACATGATCTTGATTAGTTTTATGTTGATCTCCACTTGGGTCCTCCTGGACTGCTAATCCAGGATGGGCTGCAATCTCAGCCATAATGATCTTGTTGATCACATCCTCCACATGAGCAGGGAAATCAGTGTCATGCTCCCCCTCAATTTCAACATTTCCGTAATCTGTTCCTTCAGTGGTCCTAGACCCCATGCTCATTGCTGAAGTTTGAGAGAGACATTCCACTGCTTCACCTGTTCCTCAGAGCTTGATAAATTTGGATTATGTTTAGGCTTACGCTCTGCAGAAGAGCTTTCTTCATCACTTTCTACATCCTTTGCAGCCTTTATCCTCTTGGGAGACTTGGTCAGAACTTTCTCCCATCTTTCAAGTACTTTTATATCCATCCTTCTCATGTGATGGATTTTTACTCCTAATTTCTTATTGAAGTTTTCAGGATATGATAGTAGTCGGTAAAGGGATAGTATTCTGCCAAGATTATGCACTTGAAAGCTTTCTTGTATTCTATTGAAGATGATTTTAGCCCAATCTATTTTCTTGCTTGGGATATTCCTTGCCATTATGTCAAACATTTGTTTGGATATCCTATCATGTGACCCTACCTTGCAAAGAAGGGCTTTTCCCACTATATCAGCCAGCAGCTTTCCCTGCTGATTGAAACTATTCCTTTCTAGAGGCCCATATGTCTTCCTGGAGTTCCCACACCATGCTAGGGTATCATCTAGGTCCTTTTTAGTGAGCTCTTCATTCTCAACTTCATTGGCAATGGTGAGCAGCTGAAGAATCTTAGCTAATCTCCTTGTAGTCACTTTTACTTTTGTCGCATTGATCTTCCATTTGACTGACGTCCCTTTTGAGCCAACCTTGGCATTTGAATAGAATTCGAGGACTTCTCTTTTCTTTATCACAGTAGATTCTGATAGCATGAACTCCAAGTTGACGGAGTCAAGCAGTCTTATAGTGCCTTGAATTTATTCGGGTGCCTTCAGTAATCCATTCCTTACTTTCTCACTTCCTTCATACAGATATCCTTCCTTCTTTGGGGTCATTTATCAGATATTTGAAGGAGGGATGAGCAGTATCGACTTGTTTACTTGCTCAAGACGGAGAATACACGACGACTTTGTATGGAAAATGTAGTATGTGCTGCTAATTTCAAGACATTTGACCCTATTTATAATTTTTTGTGTGGGAAGAGAAGGGCCGCATGTTAAATGTTTGATTAAATCAGATTGAATGGTTGTGATTAATTCATTAATATTTTTGAATTTTTGAGCAGATAGTTAGGTATCGTCGTGTCTTTATGACGAAGTCATAAAGTCATTTCTACGATACATTCTTTTATTACGTCGATATCATTTTGTAGACAAAATGATATTGTCTTGGATTACTATTTTGCCTAATCAGTGTGTTGTCTGTCAGCGTCAACATCATTCTTGTATGTTTTCTTAAGGATGTTTTGTTATTTTAGTGACATAAGATTAAACATTAGTTATGGTCCTTAGTGTCTTTTTTCTAAACTGTATTAACTTATTATTAGCTGACTATTCTCACAAATAAGTTAATTATCAATTCTATGTTCGCACAAGTTCAACATGTATAAGGAAGTAATTATAAGAACAATTATATCACAAATTTCATCAAGATTTTATAGATAAGCCAACTATTTTTAAAATAGAGTTGCAACAACATTTGCTTTTAGCTATCACATATGCCAGTATTCCTTCAACAATTTCTTCTGTTCTCTGCATCTTTCTCCTTCCTTTAAAGCTTTTGCTCTTGCCTTTCAAAATAAGAGAATGGCTTAGGGATGTATCTATCAGGAATGAAAGGGGCCTTTTTTGGCAGTGTTCTTTTTTGTTGATGTTGTCTGTACAAAGTTTTCATGGCTTCAGTCTTCTTGTGGTTGTCCCACTCAATTGAAGGGTAATGTCTGGATATGTCTGTGCCACTTTCCCCAAAGTTTCTCCATATAGTCCATACTATATCTTGTGACCTTGGGCTGAAAAAGTTAAGGCTTGGATCACTAGGACCTTGTTCATCTGTTTTTCTTTTGAGTGGCATTTCTTCATCTATCATTATGGTCTTCCTTTTTTGACTTGATTGACCAATCCACATTTGTATTTTCTTAGTGATTTGCTCCAATTTTTTGTTTAGTGTTTCATAAGTGAATTCATTTGAGTTGATGCATCTGGTTATGAAAAACTTTTGACTATCAGTCATTTTTGTGGTCAGCCACCTAACTCCTCTTTCTAGATTCTCACCAGCTTATTGACTTTGTTGTAATGAGGTGTCCACTCTTTTAGCAAGAGATTGCAATGCATTCATACTACTATCAACAGTTGATCCTACTCTCACGAACCAGCTGCTGATATGAATATTGATATGATTAATGTCTATTATTATCTCATTCATCTGAGCTGAACTGTCATCTCTGATTCCCCTGACTGCCATGTCCACATAATCTTGATAGATTTTTCTTTCCTCAGTTAGCAAATCCTTTATTTGTTCAATCAAGGAGCTTGAAGCTTGCTCATGAGATGGTGGTGTAGATGTTCCTCTAAGATCTTGCTTCTTCTCAGTTGCTTTCCCTTCCAGGTCATCACCCATACTAGTCATGAACCCATCATTAAGAGGATTAGTAGGGGAATTCTGTCTTTGAAGAGCATTTTTAGTTTCTTTTGCAGTCACTTTGTCTGGATTTAGGATGAAATCAGTACATACATTCTCCAGTTCAAGTCTTCCTTTCTCAAGAGCAATAACTTCACCATCTACCATGCAGCCTCCCAAGTTTTCTTGGACAGCAGCCTCATTATGAGTAGCATTCTCAACCTCAGGAGAAGGAAATTCATATTGAGACCCCCCCTCAACAGTAGTCATATTCTTGACAGGCAACACTTTCTCTTGGGCTGAGAGCTCAGTATGATTTTCCCCCTCAACTGTTGCACTATTCTTTCTAGCAGACAAGTCTTCAGGTGTTGGTATGGCAGCAACTAGAGACTCGGCATGTGTTTTTAGATCTGGTATGCAATTTCTTTTAGTAGATGAGTTGTCCTCACTTTTAGTGACCTTCTTCCCTTTCATTGCACTTTTAGGGATAACTTTCTCCCATCTCTCCAGAATCTTCAAGTCAATCTTCTTCAGGTGATGAATGGGTGATCCCATCTTTTCACTTAGCTGAAGAGATTTGATGAGGTACAGAGAAAGAATTCTTCCAAAGTTTGGTGTTGAAGGCTTCCCTGGATCCTTTTGAAGAGTTACTGAGTCCAGTCAGTTTTCTTGCATAGAATTATTCTTGTCATTATTTCAAACATGTCCTTGGATATTCTGTTGTGAGATCCAGATTTGCATATTAAAGCTTTGCCAACGATATCTGACAAGAGCTTTCCTTTTATATTAAAGTTAGCCATTTTCAAGGTACCATGTAATTGCCCTTTGTGGTTGCACCACTTCTTTGTAGTCAAGAAATCTTCCTCCGAGATCTCTTCCTTTATTTATTTCTCTAAGAATCTAGGCAGGCGGAGCGCCTTGGATATTCCTTTTGTCGTCACTCTTAATACGGTATTTCCAACCCTAGTCTTGATGGCATTTCTAGAAGTGCTCATCTTGGGCTCGACATAGAACTCCAGAAGTTCTCTATCCATGATAGTAGTTCGCTCTGATAGCACATATTCCAGTCCCACAACATTAATTCTTTCGATTGCAGATTTTCTCTCCTCATTGGAGTTGATGAACCCATCGTGCACCAGCTCACATCCAGTATTGTAGGTGTCATCATTCTTGATGGGTGACATTTCCTTGAATCGTCGAGTTTGAAGGGGTTCGATGTCGTGAGAGATCGAGAACTCATCGTATGGCTTAGAGCAAATGTTGGTTGTACTCTATTTCTAAACATGTGACCTATTTATATGTCTTACTTTAGAATGTGAAGGGGCGCGTACCCAGATTGGCGGACTAGTTATATTGATTTAGAATCAATGGCTGTGATTGTAAGATCCAATATATTTGTTGAAGGTAATATATCTATGTTTTTGATGAGTTTTTCTTAATCAAGACTTATGCATGAATCCTCTATTGTCCAATAGCCAAATTTAATTTTTGTTGGCCATTAGACAAACCTGCAAGGCAAGGATTAATATTCCTTAGGAACCCAATTGAGTTTGGGTCCTAGGTTCTTGTTAGCCCTAACTACTAGAACTCTAGCAACTAAACCACCAACTGGCTTCTCATACCTTGCTCTAGGAACTATTGGGTTGAACCAACAGTCTATAGCAAAGTGCGCAACCTTGCCACAACACCAACATTCAAAATTTATTATACCTTATTCTTTGAGTTATATTCTGAATGGAGGCCAGGTGACTAGACTAGCAGGCTACTTTACAGTAAGCATTTCTACTAGTCATGTGGCTGAGCATTGACTTGGGAGTTGGTTGCACAGTCACTGACTTTGCTTTAGGAATAGGACTTTGAGGTACGACTTTTTCCTTTTCGTTGGGTGATGGGGCATGTGAAGAAACACCCTTTTGGAAGACAGTTATAGATTGACAAGTCTCTCCAATTTCCTTATTAAAGCATAGTCCTCCTGTATATTGAGTGGTGAAGCAATCTATAGTAGGGAGAATAGTTTTGGGCTTAGAGAAGCTAGTCACAGACTTTCTTTCTGTAATAAGCTTGTTCTTTAGAGATTTGATTGTCCTATCCTGAGCTTTAGACCTCTTCTAAAGTAGGATAAGCTCATTTGACAATCTAATCATATATTTAATCTTCTCATCAATTTGGGAACTAAATGACTTGAGGATTCTTATTTCTTCAGCTTGAGATTTGACCAATTTCTTGCTCCTTTTAAGAGTTGCAAAGAGAATACCATATAGTTCCATTAGATCAATATGGTCCTCATTGTTGCATGATGAGTAGTCTTCTGCATCGTCTTCAGATGATGAGCAGTCATCTGATGCACTCTTGGTTTTTTCAAATAAAGTAGATAATGAAGATATGTGTGGAGTGCATACCTGAGCAGGATGTGAACCATCCTGATCCTCTTCCTTAGATAGGGCAACAAGCCCATAGAACTTCCTATCCTCAGATTCACTGTCTAAGAGAGTGAGAGGTGTTTTTATCCCTCTTCTAGCCACAGAGCAGTCTTCATCCTCACTTTCACTGTCTGAGAGAGTAATGGGTGCTCTGATTCCTGTTACACATAGTTCCATACTTGTTTCTTCTTCAAAGTAAGAGGAGCAGCAGATGCTTTAACTTAGAGCTCTGAACAGCTTGAAATTAGATCTTCTTACCTTCTTCATGGAGCTTTAACCCCTTTTATGGTGATAACTTGACACACCCAAGGGGTGATCTATTCAAGATGTTAAGATTTCTTTGAACAACCAACCTCTGATACCACTTGTTATATATCGAACAATCACCTAGAGGCGGTGGGAATAGGTGATATGGCTGATTTGAAATTTATGCACAGAAGCCTAAAGAATAGATCACATCACAGCAAACAAACACAGCACAGCACACAAGGACACTAGATTTATAGTGGTTCCCATATACATAGTCTAGAGTACTCCACTGTACCTCTGCGCCTATCTA
This sequence comes from Dactylorhiza incarnata, assembly GCA_033032865.1. Lineage (NCBI taxonomy): Eukaryota > Viridiplantae > Streptophyta > Magnoliopsida > Asparagales > Orchidaceae > Dactylorhiza > Dactylorhiza incarnata. Next base: position 21,884,272 of record JAWHQI010000003.1, read on the forward strand.
GCATTGTGCTTAAGTAAGCAAACTCCACCAAATCTCAGATCTACTCCAAACATCTTACGGCTCAGGCACTACAGACCCTACAACTCAGATACTTTTAGGATACTACCTCAGGTTCTAGGAACCCTACAACTCAGGCACACTAGGCCTTACAACTCAGATCTATCTCAGGTTCTCACAGAACCCTACTGCTCAGACTTACAATAGTCCTACAGAGAATGTATAAAGTACAAGAATGAAGAACAGTTAACACAGTATTAAAACTACTCGAGAGTTCTTCTGAAGCCAGATGTTGATGACCTCTGTACTTGTAGAGAAAACTATAAAGATCTTATCATGTAGAACACAGGCTTCTCTTCAATCCTTTCTTCAATATGGAACACAACTTGACAGTTGATGTTGCTTTACTGAGACTTGGAGAACAGAAAGCAAGAGAATTGTTCTCGAGAGATTGTTCCTTCTTAACACATCCATTTTTTTACTATTCGATTGATTCTATTATTCTTTATGTTAAATTAGGCCAGAGACTATTCCTTTTTATTAGATTGGGGGGCCTTCTAACGGTCTACTCAGAGGTCCTTTAAGTGTCAGAGGACCATTCCTTAATGGCATCCATTGATTGGATCATCACGTGGCGATATTAAATGCAGACACCGCATTTCGAAAAATCTCGGTCTGTCTCGACGATATAAGTACCATCTCGATGACCGAACTTGCAGTCTCGACGATCCATCTTGGACTTGGACAAATCTTCAATTCTACTTAAATCTTCTTTAGAGAAGGATATATCGACGATAAGGAATAACTCAGCCACACATTCAGTTACGACGACATGAGGTCATCACATCGATATCATTGTGAAAATCTTAACTTCTTCTCGATATCATCGAGATCATCTTGACTCCTCATCGATATCGTCAAAATCATCCATACGAAACTGAACACTTCAGCTGCAACCTTTCACCACGAATTCTGATTTAGCCTTCTCAAAGACACTGCTTCTTTACAATGATATGTCTTCTTAGTCAGATACTCTTTACTTAAGATTTCTGAAGAACTTCATCACGTCAGATTTCTCAACGATGTCGTCGTGTGATACTTGTTGACATGATATTACTGCGACTTGGTTGATTCTTCTTGTTCTCACAACGATATCATCGTGCGTACTTTGTTGACACAACGATATTGTCATGTTATCCTTAATGTCACGATGATTAATGGCATAAGCCTTCTGTTGACCTCTGCGAGTAATCTCAATGATATATACATACTTACTCAGCGATATGTCCAATATCTTTATAATAAGCCTTGATCCTTCACGAGTCTTCTCAATGATATTGCCATGTGATACTCGTTGTTACAACGATATCATCATGTGTATCTTGTTGACACGACAATATTTGCCTTAGATATCTTTACTTGATCCTTATACATTATGGTTAGTGTGTATGATATTCTAACCTACTCATGTTATATCAAATGCACATCAAATACAAATTGTACTTCTCATTGACCTAAGCACTTCTTCAAATTAGGAATATTGTTGCCGGCATTGACTTTCATTCCCACCAAGATGAAAATGGCATGGAGGGAAGCTGTCGTGATTGCAGGAGCATTTTGGGAATGATTTGACTCAACACCAGGCGTTAGACTCAACACCACCGTTAAGGTTGACTAAAATGATTGTTTCCAAAGATGCAGAATCTCCTTCCTATTTTAAAGATCTGAGCCATCAAAACATTTCTATACTGGTTCAACGCCAGGTGTTAGCCTTAACACCGGCGTTAGCTTCCAGTCCTATAAATAGGTGGATTTTGTCTTCTTCAACAACAAATGATAAGTAGCCATATTCCAGCACTCTAAATTATTTGTGAGGGCCGTATTTTCAGACCACAAAGGATTTCCCACTCAATTTCAAAAGGAGGAATCAAAGAAGGCTTGGATCAACACGCTAACTCAACATGAAGAACGCACGCTTGGACTTCAACGATCTTCAGTGATTCATTGTCGTCTCCTTCATATTACCTCATAAAGAGTTTTTATATTTATCTTTGTAATCGGTTCATGATTTCACCTAGTGTTGGCGACTAGGTCCGGGTAGGACTTAGGGAGGAATTCACCTCATTTTGGCGACTGGTTCTAGGGATTAGATATAGGGGGTGCTCGAGGCCTTTCTGGGGATAGAAGGGCTAGAGCGGCTTGAGGCCATATCTAGGGAGAGATCGGCTAAAGCCAACCGGTTCTTAGTGAGAAGAGTCGGTATATAAAACGAAAAGAGCATTTCATATTTCGCCTTCGATTTCTAGCGTCATAGAAATCAGATTTTGTAATCAATTTTATAAATGATAATCATGTCCTTTCTTGTTTAATAAAATTGATTTCATTTCTAATTTCTATCTCTTTACTTTTGATTTAACTCACTTCTAATAAAATATATAAAGTTTTCTATTAAAGATTAAAATTATTAATACCCTTATTCACCCCCCCCCTCTAAGGGCGCCTCAAAATCCAACAATCTTTGCTTGATCCTTATCATTATGCTTAATGTGTATGATATTCTAACCTGCTCATGCTCCATAAAATACACATCAAATACAGATTGTACTTATCATTGACCTGAGCACTTCTTCAAATCAGGAATATTGTTGGGCACTGTTCCCAACAATCTCCCCCAATTTGAAGAAATCATAACTCATTCAATGATAAAGTACATCTAATGAAGATCAAAATATAGTAAAATTATTTCAGTTTAGTTTATATGATATGAGGTGATCACAGTATAAGTGACAGAGTAAGAAGCATTATTTCATTTATAAAATACTGAAATATATTTTGAAATTTTCAGCAGTTCTACATTTGCCTAAAATGACACAGCCATCTATGTTTTTGGTTCCTTTAAAACTACATCACTCCTTTCTTTCTGGACAACATCCTCCTGTTTCTTTTCAAATTGCCTAGTAAAGTATCCATTTGGCTTAGGATGATATCTGAGTGGCTCTTGTACATCTGTTGAGATTCTTCCTGCTTGCTTGTCTCTACTTTGGCTTTTTCTTAGTTCTTCTTCATTTTCATACTTGGTCCATTCTTGGGAGCTATATAATTTGTTTCTTTCATCTTTGTTTATTTAATGTGCTCCCATGCATTTAATATAATTTCTCTAGATTTGGGGCTCCATTGCTCATAATCTTTTTTCTTCACAATTTTGTCTCAATATCTTTTCTTTCTTAACTTTACCGCATCTTCCTCTGTTATCTTCATTCAGCAGCAGTAGCAGATGTTTCAGCAAGTGGATCAGCAGGCTCATCATAGAAGATAGGAGGGAGATTCATTGCTTCCCTGATTGTATTTGAGGTCCAGATGGCATGCTCACCACTGGCCTTTATCATAGATCTCTCTCCCTTTATGACTTTTTTGAAATGTCCCTTTGTAGGCTCCCCTGAAGATTCAGAATCTTGTCTTTTAGCATGTGGATTCCTTTTTGATAACACATATTTTGACTTAAATATGCTTATCATTATTATTATATTTGTATATAAACTATTAATATTTCTTCTATATTATATTATAATTATCTTATTATAATTATTTTTATATTATTCACACTAATATTATTTGATTTTATTTTATGACAGGCTTGGGTGGTTTCGGCACGATTTGATGCAAAATGCCCACAATCAACTTTTGTACGAGAAATAATTCTCATGCAAATATTTTTTTGTATGCATAATATTCCACCACCTTTTCTCTCTCCTCTTCATGCATAAAATTATCCATAATTTATTATATTTAATAATTCATGCATGATCACCTTTATTATACATATGATATTTTATAAATTTCATTTTAATCATGCATTGTCGGCCATCTATTTAATTCATCATAATACATGTAACCGGTCCACCTTTTTTCTCTCTCCTATATTATAATTTTTTTAAAACTATATGCATGGGGGCCACTTCCTTGCCACCCCTCATCTTCTTTCTTTTATTCTTTTCATCTCCTTTTCACACCTTCATATCCCCAATGAATTCCTCCATTATAGTGGTCGGCCCCCCTTTGTGCCTCTTGATTTTCATTTTCTTCTAGGTCCTTCCATGATGGCTATATACGGGGCAAGGATTCAAGGCTTTAAGGAGGTTGTACGAAGGCATCATGTTCAAGAGAATTAGGATTAGTGTAGAGAGATAGAGAGTTTAAATTGTATCATTGCTACATTTTTTAGCGTTTATTTTAGAAGTTCTTCTTTTATGTGTATGTTTTTCCTTTCCTCTTATCATCATAGTTGTTATTTTTATTTTTGTGCTCCTTCTTTTTTAATGAAAATGAATATTTCTTTTTCCATTATTATTGTCTCTTTCTTCACTATGAGTAGCTAAATATTTTCTTAGTGCTTTATTGGTTAGTATTGGGATGAGGATTAAATCATAATCCCTCATCTCAAATTTTTAGAGTTCCGTTTCGATTTATTTAAGATTAATTTTTGGTTGGGAGTTTATATTGTCGGAATATAAATTTCATGATTCGATTGGCATCCTAGTGACCGAGAGGCTCATGGATACCTTTGATCGCTCGAAAATAAAGAGATTGGTGTATTTTCTTTGAGATTTATATTGGAAATATCAAGTCTTTTAGATTTGAGATTAATCATTATGCGATATTAATTTATTTCAAATTTTAAGAGATTATGTTTGAAGTATTATTAAAATTAGGCGGTAGTCGACTCTAACGAGCTTCTACCATATTTTTCAATCCTCCAATCGAAATGAAAATTTAAGAATTTGAAAGCATCTTTTGTAATCAGATTCCCAAGAACACCAAATCAAGTGCTAAGGTTTTTTTAAATTGTGATCTTTTCTCTTTAGTAATTTTCAATTTGCAATCTTTAATTTTCCAAAAACAAAATCCAATTTCCAATCGATAAATTAGTAGAATTTTTCGTGAGTAAGATTACTCGATAGCCCAGGGCAAATACGACATTATTTTTAAAACTATAAAATCTTTATCAAGTTATTTCTTCTCCTACTACTCCCGATTTTTCTCCTTTTCTTCATGAATTTTTGAGCACAACACTTACAGATTTAGGAATTCAAATTTATGAAAATTTTGTGTCCAATGAATTTACTTCTCTTGGTAATTCACTTGACATTTCAAAAGAAATTTTAATTTTAGAAAATGAACAACCACCACTTAATCTTTTTCTTTCACACGACCCTCCTCTATGTAAAATTATTTCAGACATGTTTGTTTGTGATTTTTCTTACTCTAATGCTTTTTATGTAAGAGATGAGCCATTGCACCCAACCGTCTTCGACGATCCATTTGTGCCTCACCTACAAAATCCCAAATCACCTCAGGTATGTATAGGTGATTTGGAGTTACATGTTCAAGCTCAAGGCCAAAAGAAGAATCATCAAATAAGCGAAGGAGTAGTCGGGCGACCGACTTTGGCACATTCACCAAAGTGTGAATTAAGGGTGTTGTCTGTGCACCTTTATTTTTATTTTCCTTTTTCCTAACACTAACCGTCTAGCTTAAAGTCGGGAAAAAGAAAAGCACTCTTGGGAGACACCCCTTGTTTATCTTTTCCTTTCTTGCATTTTTTCTATGCACTTTTCTTTTTATTATTTTTCCCTCCTACTTAGTTTTTAACATCGAGGACGATGTTTTTCTCAAGTTTGGTGGGCATTGCATTTTATTATTTTTTATTAAAAAAATTTCAAAAATATATTATTTGCTTTTCCTTTCTTTTATTATAAAAAATGAAAACAAAAATATAGAAAACCAAAAAAATTTCTTAGAAAAGTGAAATCTAATTTCTTGGAAAGGGAGATTTGGGTTCTTATCCTATCGTATCTCCTAGTACCTTGCAAACCCTTCACCGGGTAGTCCTTGGGAAGTCCCAGAAGTTAAAAAACATTTACTATATTAAGGCTTATGTTTTACTTTTTTATGATATATTATTATGTTCTAAAAAAAGATAATATTCCAAAATCCCAAAAAAATGAGAAAATCTAAACAAACTCTTTATTATTTTGAGTCAAATTTTGCTTAGTATTTAGTACCCCCACGACTTGATGTTTTCTTATATTTAATCATTCGTGTACTTGTTTAACTAGATAATTTTTTCTAAATTTTCATTTTGACTATGTTCTGCAAGTAATATGTTGACTCGTAAAGTGTTCCTAATTAGGGTAGCATGTTATCTTTGAAACTTTTTTTGAAAATTTGCACTTTTCATGATTTTCTTTTTATGTTTTTCACTTATATAAAATCTATCATCCCTTGTTTTCTATTGTAAATTTTTTTTGTAATGTTGATTTATGTTTAGTGTAGTATATGCGAACCGATCTAAACGCTTATATGTTCACTTTCATGATAAGTCAAGGTTCATTATTTACTATCTAATCTTGCACCTTTTGAAATTATTAAGCTTTGCTTTAGATTGACTTAGGAGCATGAAAATGATTTAGGCCACCTTTTGATTTGTTTGAGCTTTTGCATTCCAAGCCATAAAATCTTAACCGTTGTTAGCCTCTTTGTTCTTTTTCCTTTCCTTTTGTAGCCTACTTATTATTCACCAATGCCAAATGGCTTACCCGTGAAACACACTTAAAATTTTGAGCTTTTCATATTGTTAGTTTGTGCTTTCATTTAATTGCTAAAATGGTGGAGTTCTTTTTTGTTATCATTTTGTTACAAAAGAAAAGAACATTGAAAATAAAAAAATATTAAAAAAATATGAAGAGTGTATTTTTTACCCCTAACTTTATATTTCAAAATTATTTGGGGTGTCAAATTTTTCTTTGGAAGCATTCACTTATTTTCTTGCGAAGCTCTTTTTTTTGTTTAAGTGAGCTTAACTCGTTTGTTTATCCTTTTATATCTGCACCTTAAACCCAAGCCTAAAGTTATGCCTAATGGAAGTCCTTTCAATTCATGCTCCTAGGTTCATTTTTAGTAAAGTAGTGAAAAAGTAGATTGGGTAAGAGTTCAGGTAGGAGTTTGGACTCATGATTTGGATTGGGGTGGGTATAAAATGTCTCTTAAATTTTAGTAGCAACTCAATGCATTTTTCATTCATCTCATTACTTGGTTTTTACTTTTGCTAAAACTTGGGATGACTAATTTTTATGTTAGTGAAATTTATAAAACTTTTTATCATGATTAAGTAATAATTTTCATTTTAATTTTCATAATTTCCCTACTTCTAATTTCGTATTATTCTCGTGCACGGCATAGCCAATTTGATTAGTTAGTACTTTTTATTTTGCTAGCTCGTATGTTTTGCTTGGGGACAAGCAAAATGCTAAGTCTGGCGGGAATTTGATAACGCATATTTTGACTTAAATATGATTATCATTATTATTATATTTGTAATATAAACTATATATATTTCCTCTATATTATATTATAATTATCTAATTATTTTTATTTTTATTTTATTCACACTAATATTATTTTGTTTTATTTTATGATAGGACTGAGTTGAATTTTGGCACGATTCGACGCAAAATGCCCGCTGTCAACTTTTGTACGAGAAATAATTTACATGCAAATATTTTTTTGCATGCATGATATTCCACCACCTTTTATCTCACCTCACCATGCATGAAATTATCCATAATTTATTATATTTATTTTTCATGCATGACCACCTCCATTATGCATAAGATATTTTATAAATTTCATTTTAATAATGCATGGTTGGCCATCTATTTAATTCTTCATAATACATGTGGTCGGCCCACCTTTTTCTCTCTCCTATGTTTTTATTTTTTAAAAACTATATGCATGGTGGGCCACTTCCATGTCACCCACTCATCTTCTTTCTTTTATTCTTTTCATTTCCTCTTAACCCCTTCATATCCCCAATTAATTCCTCCATTACAGTGCCCCCCCCCCCTCCTTGTGCCTCTTCATTTTCATTTTCTTCTAGGTCCTTCCATGATGGTTATATTATGGGCAAGGATTCAATGCTTTAAGTAGGTTGGAAGAAGGCATCAAGTTCAAGAGAATTTGGAGTTGTGCAGAGAGATAGAGAGTTTACATTGTTTGAATGTTACATGCTTGAGAGTTTATTTTAGAAGTTCTTCTTTTATGTGTATGTTTTTCCTTTTCTCTTATCATCATAGTTGTTATTTTTATTTTTGTACTCTTTCTTTTTTAATGAAAATAAATATTTCTTTTTCCATTATTATTGCCTCTTTCTTTGCTGTGAGTAGCTAATTCTTTTCTTAGTGTTTGATTGGTTAGTATTGGGATGATGATTAAATCATAATCCATCATCTCTAATTTTTAGAGTTTTATTTCAATTTATTTTTGATTAATTTTTGGTTGGGAGTTTATATTGTCGGTATATAAATTTCATGATCTGATTGGCTTCCTAGTGGCCGAGAGGCTCACGGATACCTTAGATCGCTCAGAAATGAAGAGATTGGAGTATTTTCTTTGAGAATTGGAAATATCAAGCCTTTTGAATTTGAGATTAATCTTTATGCGATTTTAATTTATCTCAAATTTTAAGAGATTATGTTTGAAGTATTATTAAAATTAATCGATAGTCAACTCTAGTGAGCTTTTATCATATTTTTCAATCATCCAATAGAAAAAAAATTTAAGAATTAGAACGCATCTTTTGTAATCGGATTCCCAAGAACACTCAATCAAGTGCTAAGGTTTTTTTTATTGTGATCTTTTCTATTTAGTAATTTTCAATTTGCAATCTTTAAATTTCCAAAAAACATAATCCAATTTCCAATAGATAAATTAATAGAATTTTGCGTGAGTAAGATTACTCGACAGGCCCCGGGAAAATACTACATGCTTCATATACTATATTTTGATAGGTATACTTGTCTACATCGGGATATTAGTTGAAATTATTTTTAAAACTATAAAATATTTATCACTTTTTCCAAATGATTTTTGGTTTCAAGTAGATGATTGTCCAACTCCTGAGTGCAGAGATCTAGATTTTCCTGAATGATTACTTTATGTTCAGCCATTTGCCTTGTGGTAGCTATGTAGGCCTTCTCCAGATTGTTAGAGGTTACAACCTGATTTTCAATGATATCAGCTACACCCTTGTGAGTGAGTTCTATATGTTTGGCGGTGTTTCTTGCAGACTTTTCATATCGATTCTCAGACTAGTAGTCTCACTTAACAGATCTTTTCTTATTTCATTGGCAAAGTGTCACCATAGCTTTCAAGATTGATTCCTGCTCTTCCAAGAGAATCCTTATCTGGATAAGTAGTGAGGAGTCTTCTAGCCTTTGAACTTGAGGAGAGATGGGCTTTTCAGGTTCTCCCTCAGTCTTCTTCTTCAGTATAATGGAGAGATGGTCATCCATTCCTTCAGCCTCATCAAACATAGGAGAAGGAGATCTTTTGAAGGAAGATTGTCTCAATTCATCCTCAGGGATAGTTCATTCTTCAACATTTAACAGGTCCCTACTTGTGTTAACAACATGATCTTGATTTGTTTTCTGTTGAGCTCCACTTGGGTCCTCCTGGACTGCTAATCCAGGATGGGCTGCAATTTCAGCCATAATGATCTTGTTGATCACATCCTCCACATGAGCAGGGAAATCAGTGTCATGCTCCCCCTCAATTTCAACATTTCCTTAATATGTTCCTTCAGTGGCCCTAGACCTCATGCTCATTGCTGAAGTTTGAGAGAGGCATTCCACTGCTTCACCTGTTCCTCAGAGCTTGATAAATTTGGATTATGTTTAGGCTTACGCTCTGCAGAAGAGCTTTCTTCATCACTTTCTACATCCTTTGCAGCCTTTATCCTCTTGGGAGACTTGGTCATAACTTTCTCCCATCTTTCAAGTACTTTTATATCTATCCTTCTCATGTGATGGATTTTTACTCCTAATTTCTTATTGAAGTTTTCAGGATATGATAGTAGTCTGTAAAGGGATAGTATTCTGCCAAGCTTATGCACTTGAAAGCTTTCTTGTATTCTATTGAAGATGATTTTAGCCCAATCTATTTTCTTGCTTGGGATATTCCTTGCCATTATGTCAAACATTTGTTTGGATATCCTATCATGTGACCCTACCTTGCATAGAAGGGCTTTTCCCACTATATCAGCCAGCAGCTTTCCCTGCTGATTGAAACTATTCCTTTCTAGAGACCCATAGGTCTTCCTGGAGTTCCCACACCATGCTAGGGTATCATCTAGGTCCTTTTTAGTGACCTCTTCATTCTCTTCTTCATTGGCAATGGTGAGCAGCTGAAGAATCATAGCTAATCTCCTTGGACTCACTTTTACTTTTATCGCATTGATCTTCCATTTGACTGACGTCCCTTTTGAGCCAACCTTGGCATTTGAATAGAATTCGAGGACTTCTCTTTTCTTTATCACAGTAGATTCTGATAGCATGAACTCCAAGTTGACGGAGTCAAGCAGTCTTATAGTGCCTTGAATTTATTTGGATACCTTCAGTAATCCATTCCTCACTATCTTGTTGGACATGTGTCACATCCCTTTGTTTAAGAATAACAAATCCCATATTGCATTTGATATTGCTTGTAGTGTGTTTATAGTGTGCAGGAACAATAGGTGCAATACTCCACAGGTAGAAGGCAGCATGGAAACAATTTTTGAAAGCAGCGATTCCTCAGCGCTACCGCCAGCGCTACCGCCAGCGCTATCGCTAACGCCAGGCGCTAGCTTAGTTGGTTCCATCTCAGCGGTTTTATCTCAGCTTCCGTCTCAGCGGTTAGCCTCGTCTCAGCGGTTCCTTAGCGCTACCGCCAGCACTAACGCTACTGCCAGGCGCTAACTTGAGCTCGTGCAGATCGCAACGCCGCCGACAGTTTCGCAACTGCTCCACACGAGCGCTACCGCCAGCGTTATCGCTACCGCAGGCGCTATCTCAAGTTCGTGCATAGAGCCACGCCGGCGACGGTTTCACAACCGCTCCACACGAACGATACCGCAGGCGCTAAGTACTACCGCATGCGCTAGCTCCAAGGTCTATAAATTGAAGCCAACTTCGATCATTTTGATCATCCATCCCAGAGAGGTTGCTTGTGCCACAATTCCAGTGTTGTTATGCTGCCAAAGATGGATCTCCCACAAAATGCTTAAGGAGAATTCTGGAGGAGGACTACGTCACGCTATATCCGAAGGACGATCGCTTCTACCTCGCTTATGCTGCAGCGATCCTTCATCCTCGACTCCAGAGATCTCATATAGGGAGTTTTATTATTGTTTTTCAATATTTTCATTCCATACTTTTTGGTAACCGTTTAGAGAATTCGCCTTGTGTTGGCGACTAGGTCTGGGTAGGACTTAGGGGGAAATTCGCCTTGTGTTGGCGACTAGTTCTATGTGATTAGATCTAGGGGTGCTCGAGGCCATATCCGGGGAAGGATTGGCTAGAGCGGCTTAAGGCCATATCCGGGGAAGGATTGGCTAAAGCCAACCGGTTTGTGGGGATACAAGTCGGTATAGAAAAGGAAAAGAAATTTACATTTGTACGCCTCTGATTTCTAGCGATATAGAAATCAAATTTATGTAAACACTTTTTCATATAATATAATCATGTCTCTTTTGTGTTTACTTGATTTCTACCATTTGGCGTAATCTCTATTATATTGTGTTCTAAGTTTTCAATTCTAAATCCAAATTGTTTATTTCAATCTCTTTCATCATAAAACAATTTAGTACTTGTTTCTAAAATTGCAAATCACAATTTTCTATTCATTTAGCTAAATTATTATTTTACCTTCGCATATTATAAAACAATTTAGTAATTTTCTTAAAATTATAAAAAGAATTTTTATTCCCTTATTCACCCCCCCCCCCCCCTCTAAGGGCGCCGTAAGATCCAACAAGTGGTATCAGAGCGCAGGTTATTCCAAACGGTTTAAAAACCAGGAATAATGGCGTCTTATGATCTCGCTTCTACTAGTAGAGGAAATTTTCTTATAAATGAAAAATCTTTAGCACCACCCTTATGGAAAAATTTCTTAAATCTTTGGATGTGGAAGTATGGAATATTACTATTAAAATACCCCCAAGTATTTTAAATAAAAATGAAATGTTTTTAAATGCCAAATCTATGAATAGTCTATATTGTGCATTAGATCAAAATATTTTCAAACTTATTTATACACTTCCTACTGCTTATGAAGTTTGGAAATTTCTTGAGGAAACTTATAGTCTTTCTTCCACAGATGATGAACAAGAGCAATTCCTTGTTGATCCAAGAGAAGAAACTGATAAGGACTTTTGCTTGGAGGAAGAAGAATACAACGTCACAATATTGGACTCGTTTGTTAGCAACATATCAAGCAAAAGAGAAGACGGAAATTCAACTATGGATGAGGAATGCAAGGAAGATGTAAAAGGAATCGTTGATCCAAATCTTTCCTCATCCCATAGCTATGTAAGAAAATCAAAAACTTCTCATTTTGTAACAAATTCCATTTCTACATCTCGTATGCTTAAAATTGCTAAACGTAAAATTTTAAAGTTAAAAATTGCTAATTCCAAATTACGTTTAGAAAATAAATCTTTAAAAGCAAACGATAATGTAGAATCAAATATTGATGTGATAAATTCTCTTTCATGCTCTTTAGGTAAAATTCCTATTCCTTGTTTAGATTGCAATCTATTAAAAGAAAAATTCAAGGATATTGAAAAAGGGCTCTTAGTTTCTAAAGAACATAATGAAAAATTGATAGTTGAAAATGATGCTTTAACTTGTAAGTTAATACAATTAAAATCTTTTGTTGAAAAATTTCAAAGTTCATGTAATGAATTTCATCATAAGATTTTGAATAACAAGGATAAATTAACTTACAAAATCATTTCTAAAAATGACCATTTTCACACACTAAATCAAAAGGAGTTTAGTTTCAAAAAGAATTATGATCCTCACAAAATTCTTAAGAGTCATTATTATAAGTCTCAATATATTTTCAATCATTACTCAAATTTAAAAACTCCTTTTCATGAAAATCAAACTATAAAATATTATCCTTTATATTATAAGAGTATATCTATAAGAAAGAGTGGAAATGAAAATTATCGAAATAAGAATCAATCATTTAAAACATATTGTAACCCACTCTTTCAACAATCACTTCTTAAGAAAGACAATCACTCTTATAAACTTTCAAAAAATCTCTATAATAAAATTCATTATGATTATCAACATCAATCTATTTTGAAAAATAATTTGAATAAACATAAATCCCAAATGAATTATTTTTCAAATAAATATAATCATATAAAGATGTCACATAATCATAATATGAATTTAAATGATAAACAACCAATGTATGAATGGAGACCCATAAAGAAAAATGATGTATCATCTTTAATTGATAATGCCCATTCATCATTATCCTCACAAAAGCCATCACGATGTATTTGGGTACCCAAAGGAACCATCCCACACGGTCCCCTTTGGATACCTAAATCTCTTATCATTTAGTATCTTCCAATTGCATGAAGTAGAAACAAATAAAAATGAAATATCACTACTCTACTTCATGATATGCTTATTGTCACTTTTCTTTTGTTTATTTTTATTTTTTGAACAAACATGCTATGATCACTTTATATATCATGAAATATGACTTTCATATATTAAGCCTAATGTTTATCAAATCAAATTTGAATTAAAATTGAACATTAAGTCATATATTTTTCAAAGTGATCTATCTCTCATCTTTGATTGTACTTTATCGTTTTAAATCTTTTACCCTTAATTGTCTTGAATTATCATTAGAAATTGAATTTTGAAATTATTATCAAGACTATTGAAACTATTTTAAAGATTGGATTTAAATGGTTTATTAAAGGGCTTAAACTAAAAATTAAAATGCGCAAAATTTTTTATTCTATATTTGTTTGTTGCATGATAGCCCTTATAATGAAGAACATTATCTAGAAATTTTGAAAACAAAAATTCATCTAAACGCATGTTTAATCTTTCAAAAATGCGAGTTTATGATCAAAATTTCAAACATCCATATCTTTTGATCCGCTCGCCTGATTTTCGTGTTTAATATATTTTCAGAAAGAGAACAAAAATCTCCATACAACGGCAAACTAGGCTTGCTCATTTGAGTTCTTTTGGTGCTATCAACTTGCCCAATTTCAACTCCATTTTAAAAGCTATCTTAGTTTGCTTGATTTGGAAATTTCTGTGTTTATGGATTTTTCATCACATGATATCCTTTGTATATTATGTGTAATGTGTGTCACTATTGTTTGCATGTTATTTAGACCTTAGAATCGTCATGTATCATTAAGTTCAAATCAAAAGCTTAATCATTTCATTCTAGGTCTAAAGAAAGTTAATTTGAAAACTTCTCATATTACATGCAACATTATCTTCATTAATCCTATGTAATAACATTGCATTCAAACTCATCATTCTAGCATCACTTCTTGGTGTATGCTTAATTTTATATGCTAGGTATAACATTTACAATGTTATTAAAATATCTTGATAACTATGTGATTTGAAATTATAATAGAATACTAAATTCCAACAAAAACATAGTTTATGGATTAATCATTAGAATATATATGAATATTGTATCATAAATCATATATTATCATGCAAAACCAAAGATCAATAGATTCAATTATTGAATGCAAATTTTATTATAAATTTCAAAACATTATATATGTGATCTTTGTCTTTAATATGATTACATGATCATCATTTTCTAGACTTAAAAATCAAACATGCTTATTCAAAAGAAAATCACCAAATCATATTGTCATAAGTCTAGAAAGAATAGAAATCACATACATCATGATGATCTAACATATATTCTATGCAAAATTCTCTATAATCATAAATCATAATTCATGTTCTATCAAGAAATATCTCAAATCAATAATAAGAATTATGAATCTTATGATAAAAATATGAATATTGCTTTCTTTACATTAGTTGGTGTATGGATATGCTTTGATATTGATTGCATGTATCTCACATTTATATAGATTCTAGAACCAACCTAGGAATAATAAAGATACATCAAACTTAATCATCACTCTATTCTAGATCTATAATTTAAAATTCTATTTTGGAATACATGCAATATTAATATTAATCTTATGACATGGCATTAAACCCAAAACTCATCATACTAGCACTACAAGAATATTAGTTTTTTGTGACGAAATATTTGTGACAGAATAAATTTTGTCACTAAAGATGTACTTTTTGTACAACCCTGTATTCGCCGAGTGGGCCCCCGAGGCCCAAGATATTTTTAGGCCCAATATTTCCAAAGGGCACGACCCCGGGAGGAGGAGGGGTGAGCATTTGGAGGGAGTCGAGTCTGAGGGGCGCATCTCAGGACATTCCCTTGTGAGGGCGAGCCGGGGAGGCCGGGAGGCCTCCGGCTCGCCCAGAGCCTTGTGGAGGCGAGCCGGGAGGGCCGAGAGGCCTCCGGCTTGCCCAGAGCCTTGTGGGGGCGAGCCGGGAGGGCCGGGAGGCCTCCGGCTCGCCCAGAGCCTTGTGGGGGCGAGCCGGGAGGGCCGGGAGGCATCCGGCTCGCCCACAGCCTTATGGGGGCGAGCCGGGAGGGCCGGGAGGGCCGGGAGGCCTCCGGCTCGCCCAGAGCCTTGTGGGGGCGAGCCGGGGAGGCCGGGAGGCCTCCGGCTCGCCCAGATCCTTGCGGGGGCGAGCCGGGGAGACCGGGAGGCCTCCGGCTCGCCCAGAACCTTATGGGGGCAAGCCGGGAAGGCCGGGAGGCCTCCGGCTCGCCCAGGGCCTTGTGGAGGCGAGCCGGGAGGGCCGGGAGGCATCCATCTTGCCCAAAGCCTTGTGGGGGCGAGCCGGGAGGGACGGGAGGCCTCCGGCTCGCCCAGAGCCTTGTGGGGGCGAGCCGGGGAGGCCGTGAGGCCTCCGGCTCGCCCAGAGCCTTGTGGGGGCGAGCCGGGAGGGCCGGGAGGCCTTCGGCTCGCCCAGTGCCTTGTGGGGGCGAGCCAGGAGGGCTGTGAGGCCTCTGGCTCGCCCAGAGCCTTGTGGGGGCGAGCCGAAAGGGCCAGGAGGCCTCCGGCTCGCCTAGAGCCTGGTGGGGGCGAGCCGGGAGGGCCGGGAGGCCTCCGGCTCGCCCAGGGCCTTGTGGGAGCGAGCCAGGGAGGCCGGGAGGCCTCCGGCTCGCCCAGAGCATTGTGGGGGCGAGCCGGGAGGGCCGGGAGGCCTCCGGCTCGCCCAGAGCCTTGTGGGGGCGAGCCGGGAGGGCCAGGAGGCCTTCGGCTAGCCCAGAGCCTTGTGGGGGCGAGCCGGGGAGGCCGGGAGGTTTCCGGCTCGCCCAGAGCCTTGTGGGGGCGAGCCGGGGAGGCCGGGAGGCCTCCGGCTCGCCCAGAACCTTGTGGAGGTGAGCCGGGAGGGCCGGGAGGCCTCCGGCTTTCCCAGAGCCTTGTGGAGGCCAGCCGGGAGGGCCGGGAGGCCTCCGGCTCGCCCAGAGCCTTGTTGGGGCGAGCCGGGGAGGACGTGAGGCCTCCGGCTCGCCCAGAGCCTTGTGGGGGTGAGCCGGGAGGGCCGGGAGGCCTCCGGCTTGCCAAGAGCCTTGTGGGGGCGAGCCGGGAGGGCCGTGAGGCCTCCGGCTCGCCCAGAGCCTTGTGGGGGCGAGCCGGGAGGGCCGGGAGGCCTCCGGCTTGCCCAGAGCCTGGTGGGGGCGAGCCGAGAGGGCCGGGAGGCCTCCGGCTCGCCCAGAGCCTTGTGGGGGCGAGCCGGGAGGACCGGGAGGCCTCTTGCTCGCCCAAAGCCTTGTGGGGGCGAGCCGGGAGGGCCGGGAGGCCTCCGGCTCGCCCAGAGCCTTGTGGGGGCGAGCCGGGAGGGCCGGGAGGCCTCCGGCTCGCACAGAGCCTTATGGGGGCGAGCCGGGGAGGCCGGGAGGCCTCCGGCTCGCCCAGAGCCTTGTGGGGGCGAGCCGGGGAGGCCGGGAGGCCTCCGGCTCGCCCAGAGCCTTGTGGGGGCGTGCCGGGAGGGCCGGGAGGCCTCCGGCTCACCCAGAGCCTTGTGGGTGTGAGCCGGGGAGGCCGGGAGGCCGGGAGGCCTCCGTCTCGCCCAGAGCCTTATGGGGGCGAGTCGGGGAGGCCGGGAGGCCTCCGGCTCGCCCAGAGCCTTGTGGGGGCGAGCCGGTGAGGCCGGGAGGCCTTCGGCTCGCCCATCTCCAAGCCGGGTAGGCGGTCTGCTCTTAGCGTCTCGGAATGGCGGGATTTGGCTGTTCGCAGCCCATTTCGAGGGTATTTTGGTAATCTGGCAGACCAGTTTTTGGCTATTTGCAGCCCAGATCTTGAAATCCTATAAATAGGACCAAGGGGACACCATTTGGAAGGGATCTCATTCTAAGCTAGCTCTCTCTCCCTCTCTCTCCCTCCCCAAATCTCTCTAGTGGGGTGAGGAGAACTTCCAGTGGTGCCCAAGCTTAGTAGTGGCTTGGGAGGGGAAGTTCCTAAGGGGCTTCCGGGTATGTGGCGGGACCTCCCCACTAAGCCCTTTGTCCAATTCCTAGTTCCAACACCTTCAATCTAGAGCTCTCCCTTGGGAGGAGTAAGGATTGGTCGCCCCTCGGCTAGCTGAGGGCCCCGAACTCCACAGAGACTAAGTCTTGTTCGCAAGTCTCGGTTTCAACACATGGTGCGGTGAGCGTGGAGTGTGACCTATTCAAGAAACTCTTAAGATGAGCTCCATGGCTAGAGGTGGAGGATTCGACCCAGGTTGCTCGAAACCCCTGGTGGATGGAGCGACGTTAGAGATGTTTGAAAATTTCAGGCAAGAGAACTTGCAGACCTTGCAGCTAACTTTCGCCATGATAGGCGAAGGCATGAGAGGAGGTGGTCCGGAGGTCTCGCCCCAACAAGTAGGTGAGAGCCCTCCAGGCCAGCAGCCCAGGAAAGAGGTGCCGGAAGGGGGCGAGTGGGGAGGTCCTCGACCCCCACTCGCCGAGACCCAAGTGGGCGAGTGGGTAGGTCCTCGACCCCCACTCGCCGAGACCCAAGTGGGCGAGTGGGGAGGTCCTCGACCCCCACTCGCCGAGACCCAAGTGGGCGAGTGGGGAGGTCCTCGACCCCCACTCGCCGAGACCCAAGGGGGCGAGAGGGGAGGCGCGATGCCCCCACTCGCCCAGCCCCAAAGGGGGGCGAGCGTAGGAGGTCCTTTTTGTGAGCTGATCCTCTCAGCCCCGATTCCGGAGGGGTTTAAGGGGGCGGAGATGTCTCACAACTTCGACAAGGATGACCCCGTCTTGCACCTGCAGTGGTTTGAGGACATGGTCTCCATCATGCCCATGACGGACGCTTTCAAGTGTCGACTCTTCGCGACAACTCTAAAAGAGAAGGCTAGAGATTGGTTCCACCAGCTCCCTGCGGGATCCATCGATGTCTCTGAAGACTTGCGCCGAGTTTTCCTGCTACGCTTCTCGATGTCAAGGAAAAGGAAGAAAGATGCCGAAGCACTTTTCAAGATCAAATAAGAGCCAGGGGAGTCGCTGGCTCACTATCTGGAACGGTTCAGGGAGGAGGTTCTCCTCGTCCAAGAAGTGCCCGGGTACACCCTCAAGCTTGCCTTCACGTTGGGGCTGCGGGAGGGTTTCTTCAAGATGGACCTCAAGAGAAGAGCTCCTTCGTCCTTTGAAGAGTTGATGGAAAGGGTGGCAGAAGAAGTCGAGAGTGAGGAAGCCAACCCGGAGTTCGCGAGAAGGCTGGCCAAGCTGAGTGAGCCAGAGGCAAGGCAGCAGGGGGGACGAGTAGGGGCTCCCAAGAGAAAGTTCGACCAAGAGGAAGACAACTTCCAGGAAGAGGGGGTTGACCTCCCTAGGTGGGGGCAGAGGCCAAGGGCATCCCCTCCACCGCCTCAACAGACCATGGCGATTGGATGGGAAAAAAGGAGGAGTGTCAGAAAATCAGGAAGAAGAGGAAGAGGGGGTAGGGTGGAGTTACCCTATTGTGACCTCCACGATGAGGAAGGCCACGCGACGACCACCTGCCCTGAGTTCTTGGAATTGATGGAAGCAAGGGGTTTGGTGCGGCAACAACAACCAAATGGGAACGAGGGAGACCACCCTCGGCAGTAGGAGACCAAGTTTGTCTAAGTGCTTAGTTTTTCTCTCCACCCTTAAGTTCATGTAGCATGGCTGTTTACTTAGTTTTTTCTTGCATGTAATGTGATGATTAATGTAGTGAAAGTTTTCAAATACTTAGTCCCGATGCTGGCCCGCTGACCAGGTCCCATTAAGCTGGCAGGTCCGAGGATCGCTCGGGGGCAGGAGAGTCTCAGGGTACTTAGCCCCGACGCTGGCCCGCTGACCAGGCTCCCATCAAGCTGGCAGGTCCGAGGATCGCTCGGTGGCAGGAAAGTCCCAAGTACTTAGTCCCGACGCTGGCCCGCTGACCAGGCTCCCATCAAGCTGGCAGGTCCGAGGATCGCTCGGTGGCAGGAAAGTCTCAAGGTACTTAGCCCCGATGCTGGCCCACTGACCAGGCTCCCATCAAGCTGGCAGGTCCGAGGATCGCTCGGTGGCAGGAAAGTCTCAAGGTACCTAGCCCCGACGCTGGCCCGCTGACCAGGCTCCCATTAAGTTGGCAGGTCCGAGGATCGCTCGGTGGCAGGAAAGTCCTAAGTACCTAGCCCCGACGCTGGCCCGCTGACCAGGCTCCCATCAAGCTGGCAGGTCCGAGGATCGCTCGGTGGCAGGAAAGTCCCAAGTACTTAGTCCTGACGCTGGCCCGCTGACCAGGCTACCATCAAGCTGGCAGGTCTGAGGATCGCTCGGTGGCAGGAAAGTCCCAAGTACTTAGTCCCGATGCTGGCCCGCTGACCAGGCTCCCATCAAGCTGGCAGGTCCGAGGATCGCTCGGTGGCAGGAAAGTCCCAAGTACTTAGTCCCGATGCTGACCCGCTGACCAGGCTCCCATCAAGCTGGCAGGTCTCGCTCGGTGGCAGGAAAGTCCCAAGTACTTAGTCCCGACGCTGGCCCGCTGACCAGGCTCCCATCAAGCTGGCAGGTCCGAGGATCGCTCGGTGGCAGGACAGTCCCAAGTACTTAGTCCCCATGCTGACCCGCTGACCAGGCTCCCACTTAGCGGGCAGGGTCAGGAACCGCTCAGTGGCCGAAAATTCTCTTAAGTATTTTTTCCCCGAGGTGGTCTCGCTAGCCGGGCTCTCACTAGCCGGCAGAGTTGGGAGACCTCTCGGGGAGGCTAAGTGTTTTTCCCCCGAGGTGGTCCCGCTAGCCGGGCTCTCACTAGCCGGTAGAGTTGGAAGACCTCTCGGGGAAGCTATGTATTTTTCCCCCGAGGTGGTCTCGCTAGCCGGGCTCTCACTAGCTGGCAGAGTTGGAAGACCTCTCGGGGAGGCTATGTATTTTTCCCCTGAGGTGATCTCGCTAGCCGGGCTCTCACTAACCGGTAGAGTTGGAAGACCTCTCGGGGAGGTTATGTATTTTTCCCCCGAGGTGATCTCGCTAGCCGGGCTCTCACTAACCAGCAGAGTTGGAAGACCTCTCGAGGAGGTTATGTATTTTTCCCCCAAGGTGGTCCGGCTAGCCGGGCTCTCACTGGCCGTCAAGGTTGGGCGACCTCTCGGGGAGGCGCTGTGGCATTTCCAAGATATCACCAATAGTCGGATTCCCAGCGACACTCGTCGAATATACAGGGTTGGACATTTCTTTCCGAGCGTGAGCCACGCTCGAAAAGAGCGGGGATTGTGTACAACCCTGTATTCGCCGAGTAGGCCCCCGAGGCCCAAGATATTTTTAGGCCCAATATTTCCAAAGGGCGCGACCCCGGGAGGAGGAGGGGTGAGCATTTGGAGGGAGTCGAGTTTGAGGGGCGCATCTCAAGACTGTTCCCTTGTGAGGGCGAGCCGGGGAGGCCGGGAGGCCTCCGGCTCGCCTAGAGCCTTGTGGAGGCGAGCCGGGAGGGCCGGGAGGCCTCTGACTTGCCCAGAGCCTTGTGGGGGCGAGCCGGGAGGGCCGGGAGGCCTCCGGCTCGCACAGAGCCTTGTGGGGGCGAGCCGGGAGGGTCGGGAGGCCTCCGGCTTGCCCAGAGCCTTGTGGGGGCGAGCCGGGAGAGCCAGGAGGCCTCCGGCTCGCCCAGAGCCTTGTGGGGGCGAGCCGGGGAGGCCGGGAGGCCTCCGGCTCTCCCAGATCCTTGTGGGGGCGATCCGGGGAGGTCGGGAGGCCTCCGGCTCGCCCAGAACCTTGTGGGGGCGAGCTGGGAGGGCGGGAGGCCTCCGGCTCGCCCAGGGCCTTGTGGAGGCGAGCCGGGAGGACCGGGAGGGTCGGGAGGCCTCCGGCTTGCCCAGAGCCTTGTGGGGGCGAGCCAGGAGGGCCGGGAGGCCTCCGGCTCGCCCAGAGCCTTCTGGGGGCGAGCCGGGGAGGCAGTGAGGCCTCTGGCTCGCCCAGAGCCTTGTGGGGGCGATCCGGGAGGGCCGGGAGGCCTCCGGCTCTCCCAGAGCCTTGTGGGGGCGAGCCGGGAGGGCCGTGAGGCCTCTGGCTCGCCCAGAGCCTTGTGGGGGTGAGGCGGGAGGGCCGGGAGGCCTCCGGCTCGCCCAGAGCCTGGTGGGGGCGAGCCGGGAGGGCCGGGAGGCCTCCGGCTCACCCAGGTCCTTGTGGGGGTGAGCCGGAGAGGCCGGGAGGCCTCCGGCTCGCCCAGAGCCTTGTGGGGGCGAGCCGGGAGGGCAGGGAGGCCTCTGGCTTGCCCAGAGCCTTATGGGGGCGAGCCGGGGAGGCCGGGAGGCCTCCGGCTCGCCCAAAGCCTTGTGGGGGCGAGCCGGGGAGGCCGGGAGGCCTCCGGCTCTCCAAGAACCTTGTGGGGGCGAGCCGGGAGGGCCGGGAGGCCTCCGGCTCGCCCAGGGCCTTGTGGAGGCGAGCCGGGAGGGCCGGGAGGCCTCCTGCTTGCCCAGAGCCTTGTGGGGGCGAGCCGGGAGGGCCGGGAGGCCTCCGGGTCGCCCAGAGCCTTGTGGGGGCGAGCCGGGGAGGCCGTGAGGCCTCCGGCTCGCCCAGAGCCTTGTGGGGGCGAGCCGGGAGGGCCGGGAGGCCTCCGGCTCGCCCAGAGCCTTGTGGGGGCGAGCCGGGAGGGCCGTGAGGCCTCCGGCTCGCCCAGAGCCTTGTGGGGGCGAGCCGGGTGGGCCGGGAGGCCTCCGGCTTGCCCAGAGTCTGGTGGGGGCGAGCCGGGAGGGCCGGGAGGCCTCCGGCTCGCCCAGAGCCTTGTGTGGGCGAGCCGGGAGGGCCGGGAGGCCTCCGGCTCGCCCAGAGCCTTGTGGGGGCGAGCTGGGAGGGCCGGGAGGCCTCCGGCTCGCCCAGAGCCTTGTGGGGGCGAGCCGGGGAGGCCGGGATGCCTCCGGCTCGCCCAGTGCCTTGTGGGGGCGAGCCGGGGAGGCTGGGAGGCCTCCGGATCGCCCAGAGCCTTGTGGGGGCGAGCCGGGAGGGCCGGGAGGCCTTTGGCTCGCCCAGGGCCTTGTGGGGGCGAGCCGGGAGGGCCGGGAGGCCTCCGGCTTGCCCAGAGCCTTGTGGGGGCGAGCCGGGAGGGCCGAGAGGACTCCGGCTCACCCAGAGCCTTGTTGGGGCGAGCCGGGATGGCCGGGAGGCCACCGGCTCGCCCAGAGCCTTGTGGGGGCGAGCCGGCGAGGCCGGGAGGCCTCCGGCTCGTCCAGAGCCTTATGGGGGCGAGTCGGGGAGGCCGGGAAGCCTCCGGCTCGCCCAGAGCCTTGTGGGGGCGAGCCGGTGTGGCCGGGAGGCCTTCGGCTCGCCCATCTCCAAGCCGGGTAGGTGGTCTGCGCTTAGCGTCTCAGAATGGCGGGATTTGGCTGTTCGCAGCCCATTCGAGGGTATTTTGGTAATCTGACAGACCAGTTTTTGGCTATTTGCAGCCTAGATCTTGAAATCCTATAAATAGGACCAAGGGGGCACCATTTGGAAGGGATCTCATTCAAGGCTAGCTCTCTCTCCCTCTCTCTCCCTCCCCAAATCTCTCCAGTGGGGTGAGGAGAACTTCCAGTGGTGCCCAAGCTTAGTAGTGGCTTGGGAGGGGAAGTTCCTAAGGGGCTTCCGGGTATGTGGCGGAACCTCCCCACTAAGCCCTTGGTCCAGTTCCTAGTTCCAACACCTTCAATCTAGAGCTCTCCCTTGGGAGGAGTAAGGATTGGTCGCCCCTCGGCTAGCTGAGGGCCCCGAACTCCACAGAGACTAAGTCTTGTTCGCAAGTCTCGGTTTCAACACTTTTTGTGACGGAATTCGACGTTGGTCACTAAATATTGATTTTCATTTTATTGGTGGCTAAAAAAATATTTAGTCACTAAAAATATTTTTTTTGGGGACAAAATATTTTTTCATCACGAAATGTTATTATTTAGTGACAAAAAATAATTTCGTCACGAAAGGTTATTCTTTAGTGATCAAAAAATATTTGTCACTAAATAATTCCATTTAGTGACCAAAATATTTTTGGTCACAAATTAAAATACATGAAGATTATTTATTGACAAATAAATATCAGTCACCAAATTATTGCATAAGGCATAATTAGTTTAATTTTTGTGATGAAACTAGATGTTGGTAATTAAATAACATTATTGTCTTATTAAAGAATAAAATAAATATTTAGTGTTTAAATCAAAATTTAAGATTATTTGTGATGAAAATTTAATTTGTTCATTAAAACACTTTATTCTTTGACAAATTAAAATATTGATCACCAATATTAAATATGTAGTGACCAAAATTATATTTACTTATTATATATAAAATAATAATAAATTTAGAGCCAAACTTTTAGTTTTACCTCCTATTATTTTGACCCCAATATTAAATCCGGTACCTAATTAGGTTAAAAATATCCAGCAAGCCGCGCGCATAACTCCCTAGCCTCCTTGATATTCTTCTCGTATCCGCCCTTTCACGATTTAGGGTTTTCTTGTATTTCGTTTTCGCTCACAAGTTCTGAAGGAATGAAGCTCCGCCTGCGCCTTTCCTGAGTGCTTCCGATTTCCGGAGGTCCGACCGTCCGATTGTCTGGTATCGTCTCTTAAACCCAAGTTCCTTCTCTATTTCTTCTTCTGCTCGTCGTGATTCAGTTCATCAAGAGTCAAGACTAGGTTTAGATGTGTATTTGTGTTCTTTCTGCTCACCTTCATCAATTAAATCGGGTTTTTTTTTTTGCATTTCTCTACTGTTTTGCTTCCTCCCTAATAAACTAAAACAAATATGCAATTTTCTGTAGTTTTTTCTACGAAGTATTCAGGAAGTTGTAATGATGTTTTAGATTGATCTATGGGAGTGCCAACTTTTTATTTACGTTTCTGTATGCTTCCGCCATTTTTGTACTGAAAATATGTTGAATTATTATCAGAATATTTGCCACGTTAGGTTCTACAACTCTAGAAAGAGCTTATTTATGTAAGCTTGATCCCTCTTTCTCAACATCTCTCTCCACTGTAGCTTTCTCTCTCTCTTTTACAAACATCTCCCCTCATTGATCTGAAGTTAAAGTTGTTCAATTTCATTAATTTGGGTTTCTTGTTTGTCTACAAACTTCTGTAATCGCAATTGATTAATTTTTTTGTTGCAACTTGATCTTGTAGGTCCCTGGAGAAAATTCTGTGCCGCCTCAAGTAGTTTGAAATAATGACGATGCTTCCCAACATAGAGAAAAATGGATGAGAGATTCGAACGCTGACGCCATGGAAAGATAATATATGGATTCTTTACCCCCTCCTATATGTATAGCTTGCAGTTTTGCTCCAAGAAACAGGTAGCTGAAAACATTTGCAGCCATGAAATGATAATATTACAGACATCATCATAACTGCACCTTATAAATTTTTAAAGTGAAACATCATCTTATTTCCTTGTAATGTTCTGTAACTTGAATTACTTGTTATTTGGTCATATCTGCAAATGTAATCTACATCCTTAACTCTATTAAGAAAAAACTTGAATTTTCACGAGTTCCAAATGATCCAAAGACTGTGATGGAATCTCTTTGAATTGCTTGTTCTATTATGTGCTTTAGCAAAACTGCAAGCCGGTGATTCTCAGTAAAAGGCATATATTTAGGGAAATTGATGTGGTCAATGCACTAATAGTTTAACTCATCTTCTCTTTCTCCCTGACCAATCTTTCATCTTCTTATAGAGAAGTTTTCATTAACTTCGATCCGTTAGTTTCTAAAATCAAAGAGAAGAAACTCATTACTCCTGGGAGCTCTGTTATTTCCTTCTTTCAGAATCAAAGCTACGTGGTTGTTGTAAACGCACACTCAATACTCAAGTTAATGCTCATTTTCTATCTTTTTTTTGTGGTGTAATTGTTTTCCTTTACATCAAAAGATTTAGCTTTTGTAGTTTGGATAGTTATTGCTGTTGCTGGATTCAGTTTTAATATCGATTAATTTTTTGATAAATATTTATAGTTTAGAATAAAGCAAATTATTTAAATACGGCACAAGCTTTAACACATGAAGTTTATTAGGGCTTCGACAATAGAAATATTGGAGGGTTTTGATAATTGTTTAAGATTTTTACTAAAATTTCATTTGAAATCATTTATTTATGCGTAAAATATAATTTGAAATCATTTATTTATGGCTAAAATTCAATAATTTCATTGATGAAGAATGGGGTGTTTTTGTCCATGATCACAGGAACGTTCACTGTTGTATATATGTTTTTTATTTCTTTCCTTATAACGTTTATTTAATCTTAATGCTTAACAAATTAGTTGTGTTGCAGGCTAAGAGGATTCAAAAGAGCGTTGAAACTCTTGACATGCTGAAGACCTCTAACGGCAAGCTAAAGCCTTATGTTATAGGCCTCTTTATAGGAAGCGGCAGCACAAGCGGCAATAATAGCACTCGTATACCTTTGGTAAAAACTTACAAACAAATAATATAGTTTGCAATTTTTTATGGTGTTCATAAATTATTTTTGTGGGTGTTTGCATGCCTTCTACGATCTCTTCTCCTGTAGGTAAATCCTTTGAGAGCTATGTCTATATTTATTTGTTGTTTCAACTGTATCTTCTTCCTTGCATTCAGTCTCCATCATCGTTGATGCCGAGAGGAGATTTGGTGGGATGATGAATGCAAGAAGGCAGCTGCTTCATCTAGCTTTAAAGTCATTATTTTCTTCATACTCTGCAAATACACAAATCTTAGAGGACCCAATACAAAATCTATGAGGTGCAACTCTTTCCACTTTTCTTCTCCTAGATGGGTAAGAGTGCTTAATTTATCTTCTTTATCCATTCTCATAAGTTTGTTGTGTATTTCTTTCACCAAAAATTTAATATTTTAATTTCCACTGTTATGATGCATTTGTTCTGATGTTGAAGAAATTTTTTTATTTCCACTGTTCTGATGTTGGATTGTCTACTAGCCCATCTGAACAGCTTTCTACTTGACAGTTCAATTACTTGTATCATTAACAACAAAGATTGTTATTTATTTGTTATAATAAATTCTCTAACATCAACAAAAAGCTGAAATTTTATGGAATTTTGAATTTACAACTCATTAATCCTATTAAACAAAGTGACAAATTATGCTTCTTAGACCAACAAAACAAAATTAGCTTCATTCATCATATCTAGGTTATCAGAGTTCCTGGGCTTCAACTTCATTTTCATTTACTCATGTAAGTCTCAAGTAATTATTCATCTTGTTTTTTTCATTTGGCTCATTCACTCTCCATTGTAAGATGGATCAAAAATCTCGGTCAATACAATACTTTTGTTTTAGCTGTTCAATTCCTTTTTATACTAATTCTAATAGATTATACTTTGATCATTCATCTTCAGATCAGTTACAATCTAAGAAATCAAGTTTAAATTATCCTTTCATTAATTATGGTCTGATCAATTATCCCCTTATCATTTAGATAATAAGAGATTATGTTTTGAGCTTTGATTGATTTTATGCTAATCTAGGCCTTGTTTGGAAGCGATCGCGACCGCAGGTGCGCGCCTCCGCGCGGTGGATTTCCAAGGGAAATTCTCTGAAATCTCTTGGCGAGGCGAATCCCCACCGCCGACCACGGCCCCGCCAAATGTCGGGCGGTCACGGCCGGGCGGTTCCGTTCGCGCGACTGGTGTGGATCCGCCCTGCCAAACGAGGCACTAATCTCTATAACAGTTAATTAAGTGATAATTTTGATGAGGTTAATTATCATTTTAGTTAATCTTATTTGTTTTTTCTCCCAGTTATTGATTTTGTATCTTCATATGCCCGTGTAATTTAAAATTTCAATAGCACAACTAGAGAAATACAAATTTAAGTGAAATTTATCTCTAACAAGAGATATTTTAAAGTAAAAGAGATTAAAGCTCTTGCAGGTATGTTTTTGGCTTGATTTTTTAGCTCATTCCCATGGATCAATACATCAAAAATCGATAATTAGAGCATTATCATAATTATAAGTTAGTGTTCTGCTAAAGGAGGTCACCAAATGGAAATCTATGTTATCATATCATTTATATCATTCTTTAACAATATAAAGTCAATACGCTGATAGGAAATAAAGTCATGCTTTGAATTAAATGTCTCCTTCTTTCTAATTATTTGCTATATAATTATTTCTATTATGAACTTCAGTGTATAGTTTATTATTAATCTGCTTCTATGTCATCTACTTCCCAAATGCATGCAGAAATTCATAAACTTGCCATGGCGTTATATAATCTCTTCCACATGATTATTTTGTTTATGTCGCATGACTGTTGATCAATCTATTTATAACTTTATTTGTTTATTCAGATCCTTCTAATATGCGTTTGATTATCAAGGAAGATCAAATAAGATGCATTTGATTGTTGTAAGTATTCTTTTTAGGAATTCTGTATCATTGATACTTGATATGAATATGTAAGTGAGAAATGTGTATATTGACTAAACTTGTATGTTCTGCAAACTGAATGTAGCTTGGTGAAATTTTCTTAAACCTAGTTATTTGATATGGTTTAAAGGTCTTCTTATAAAATAAATTTGCTAGATTATCTTTTATATTTTAATTTAAGCTTATTTATAATTTCACGATGTTCATGATGAGGGGAATTGATGCAAAAAAACTGACTACAAATTTAGTTTTATAGACTTTTTGTTCATGTACACCTTTTTTATGTGCTCTTTTATAGGTGGGAAGAAGCAAGCCCGTTCCTTAAATATCAATTAGGCTTATCTGATTATAAATAAAACAGATAAATTGTTCTCATTTTTTGATAATCAGCATGATGTTTTCTGCAATGGTAATATATTTATGCTTCTTTATGTCATTATTATTTTTGGCATCAACTTTAATGGTGTGATTTTTTATGCATACCTTTATGTGAAATATTATGTTCTTACTCATCGTGGCTTTGCCTGGTTTGTCCTTATAGGTATGGATATGTTACTCCAGATGACATACCATTACTACTTGATATCAGCAAAGGAGAGATTCATGATCATCTGTGGAGGTAGATTCTCTTACCAATGCCAATTTTGTCCCTTGTGAAATACATCACATATGTTGTTGCACATGGAACTGTTCATTCGAATATTGAACATTAAACATCATTTACTTACATTTGACATTTGAGAAAATCATTTTGTTTTTTCACCTAGTTTACTTTTGACACGCAGGGGAAATGATTATTATTCTACCTTTGCAGCAATTCCAGATGTGCTAAAGAAGAGAGAATAAGAGATATCAGTTGGATGTCATATATGTGTTAAAGAATGCATAGTTATAGATTTTTCTTCATTGTAAATATTTTTCAGGTATTCAGTTTAAATATAGTTGAAAACAACATTACTCTGTATTGAGGGGTTTGGGCTATCTCCCACCCTCTTTTTTCTCTATTAATAAAATAATTTATGTTGAACATACTTCTATTATTGATTGGGTATTTAATTTATTCGTGTGTTTGAATGTCTAAAATTGAATTCTAATGAATATCAAATGAAATATTTATACGATGTTTTTAAGGAATTGAATAGAATTTAGTAACAATTTTTTTTATATATGTTTTTTCTAGTGACCAAATATTTCGTCACTAAAAATACATAGTGACCGAACTAATTTGGTCAGTAAAACTTTATTTAGTGATTGAATCCATTTGGTCACAAAAACTTCATTTAGTGACCGAATCAACTTAGTCACTAAATTTTCATTTAGTGATCGAACCAAATCGGTCACTGAAACTTCATTTAGTGACGGATTCAATTTGGTCACAAAAAAATTATTTGGTGACCAAATCAATTTGGTCACCAAAACATCTTTTAGTGGTAGTAATTATTTTGGTCACTATATATGTACAATCAGTGACCAAACTCTTTTTAGTCACTAAAAACATTTAGTGGCGGGGCTACCGTGACCAACTTGTGACCAACAAAATTTGGTCACTAAATATCTTTAGTGACCAAAATTCAATATTTAGTGACGAAAAATTCCGTCACTAAAAGTCAATTTTCTAGTAGTGTAGCTTTATCACTCATTGAATATTAGTAATTGTGCTAGTTATCACATATCGTCATCTCATAAAAGTAGAAAAACTATGCGGCTTTATAACTCATCACATTAAACAAAACCCATAGTTTATAAATCAACCCATAGTTTAAAAAGCATAGGTTGTCCAAAGATTATTCACCTTCAACTTCATAACTCACAATAGCGGGGGCGTAGGGTTGTATACATTAGAGACCTAACCTCTAAGTCATGTCTTGTCCTTAACCGGGGAGGGTTCCAGTGGGGCCTTGCGAGGCACTGGGGGGAAAGAGTGCTAGGTTGAGTGTTCTCTAGTGTGTGCATATGGGACTAACACCCCAACCTACGGCATGGGTGCAGCTCCTCATGCCCATCCGTCACTTAGTACGGGGCTAGGGTGTAGACATTTAGTCGGGGTAGTCTTTAATCTTAGGACATACTTATATTACTCACTGCATGAACATTTTTATTCACTTATTACTTAAGTCATGCATATTTTGGGTTGTTTAATAAAAATGTCCTCTTGTGTCTTCATAATTTATCTTTTCATGATTAAATGTTTTTGAAAAACACAAGAATTTGAAAAAGCCAAAGTTTCATGCAAATTTGATCCACCTGGAGATCTCCAAAAATTCTGAAATTTCAGCATGGAACTACTCTAAGGACACTTAATAAATATCAAAAATCAAAAATTTAAAATTCTCAAAAAATCACGAACTGTTTGTCGCGCTATCACTAGCGCCGGCGCTAGCGTGGGTTTGTGAATTTTCTGATTTTTAAAATTTCTAAATATCCTTAAAAATATGTTAGTTTATATGTACTAATTCGTTTTTGAATTTCTGACATTTATTATTTTCATTTTATTTATATTATGAAAAATCAACTACAAAAGTTCAAAATTCAAAAATACAAAAATATGTTTTTTTTATTTGTGTTTTATTCATATTATGAAAAATCAACTACAAAAGTTCAAAATTAAAAAATACAAAAATATTTTTTTGTTATTTGTGTTTTATTCATATTATGAAAAAGTTACTAGAAAAACTCAAAATTCAAAAATACAAAAATATTTTTTTTTGTGATTTTCTGTTTTTAATTAATTTAAAAATGATAAAACAACAAAAAACACTGTATGATCTTTATTGCCAATATCAAACATGTATGAATTCTATTATTTAGAATTATTTACAATGTAAAAATTTATTCCTTAAAATTACTATGAACATTGTTTTGTTTATCATGCTTTGATATATCTATTTAAAGTGCACCAATTGTATTGAAAAGTATGTGTAGAACCAAGCTTAGCATGCCTCTAAGTATGAGTAAATGTATTATGATTGATAATGATACCTTTCACTCACTTATTTTTGGTAATCAACATGTGTGTTTAAATCTAAAAATGCTTGCTTGTGTATTGTATTTGTACAATGAATTAAAACTTGCATAAGTTTATTGCCTACACTACATTTGAATTGCACTTATGAAATTTAGAAAAGTGGTTAAAGTTAAAAAAATTGGGTTTGCAAAACAAGTGTATTCGGAGAATGTTGTCTCACAAATGTGAATAAAAATTTATTATGTATACAACTATAACTCCACCAAACACTACTTGAACCTCCTGATAAGTCTTCATAAGCATTGTGAGGTTGAGCACCTTGGAAAGAATAGTAAAGTGTCTTGTGCAAACCTTAGTTATTACACCACTTTGTTAAAAACTTATGTACATTAAAAGTGTGTGAAAGTAATTTACTTGTGTTTTATTGTGCACTTTACTTTACATATGTCTTGTATTTTGATGATTTAAATCAATTGTTAACATTGCCCAAAATACACTTATGTGCACATCATTATCTTCCATAACACTTCTTCTCATGAGTATTGGATTCTAATGCTTTATCTATACTACTCTTTATATAAGAAATGCACTAGATAACCTAGCATGATCTCTACAATGTTTTGGTATTTCTTGAATTTAAAATTAAGTAACATTGTAGTATAATCTCTCTTTGATATGTTCATTTCATGCTTGGTATCTTTATGAAAAACTTTGAGATTTCAAAAGGTTAAAACATCTTTCAATTTTGAACTAAAACTCATATTTTTACTTATGCTTTTCATGCTTACAAAAAGATGTTTATTATAATCTTCCGCTTGCTTGCAACTCTTATCTTTATATTTAAAATCTCTTATATATGCTATGCTTAAACTCTTTATCATTTCATATATTACAAAAGCTCGATCATGATTTATAACTAGCCTAAAGAATGCCTCCTTACTACCCTCACCCCACCTTCTTTTGATAATACCAAAAGGGGGAGATTAATTGAAGAAATCTATAGAGAAGAAATATAGATAAATAAGGGGAGACTAATTCATGTAATCTATCATTTAGGAGGAGTAGAACATAAATTACTTTTATGTAGGGGGGGCATTAAGATAGGGGGAGTATGCACAATTTCATCATGCTTATTATATACTATAGTTGCACTACTATCATGCTTGTCATATACTATAAACACTATTGTTGATTTCTTGCTTAGAGGATTTGTTATTATCAAAAGGGGGAGATTGTTGGACATGTGTGTCACATCCCTTTGTTTGAGAATAACAAATCCCATATTGTATTTGATATTGCTTGTAGTGTGTTTATAGTGTGCAGGAACTATAAGTGCAATACTCCACAGGTAGAAGGCAACATGGAAACAATTTTTGAAAGCAGTAGTTCCTTAGCGCTACCGCCAGCGCTATCGCTAACGCCAGGCGCTATCTCAGTTGGTTCCATCTCAGCGGTTTTATCTCAGCTTCCGTCTCAGCGGTTAGCCTCGTCTCAGCGGTTCCTTAGCGCTACCGCCAGCGCTAATGCAACCGCCAGGCACTAGCTTGAGCTCGTGCAGATCGCAACGCCGCCGACAGTTTTGCAACCGCTCCACACGAGCGCTACCGCCAGCGCTATCGCTACCGCAGGCGCTATCTCAAGTTCGTGCATAGAGCCACGCCGGCGACGGTTTTGCAACCGCTCCACACGAACGATACTGTAGGTGCTAAGTACTACCGCAGGCGCTAGCTCCAAGGTCTATAAATTGAAGCCAACTTCGATCATTTTGATCATCCATCCCATAGAGGTTGCTTGTGCCACAATTCCAGTGTTGTTATGCTGCCAAAGATGGATCTCCCACAAAAAGCTTAAGGAGAATTCTGGAGGAGGACTACGTCACGCTACATCCGAAGGACGATCGCTTCTACCTCGCTTATGCTAAAGCGATCCTTCATCCTCGACTCCAGAGATCTCATATAGGGAGTTTTATTATTGTTTTTCATTATTTCCATTCCATACTTTTTGGTAACCATTTAGAGAATTCGTCTTGTGTTGGCGACTAGGTCTGGGTAGGACTTAGAGGGAAATTCGCCTTGTGTTGGCGACTAGTTCTAGGTGATTAGATCTAGGGGGTGCTCGAGGCCATATCCTAGGAAGGATTGTCAAGAGAGGCTTGAGGCCATATCCGGGGAAGGATTGGCTAAAGCCAACCGGTTTGTGGGGATACAAGTCGGTATAGAAAAGGAAAAGAAATTTACATTTGTATGCCTCTGATTTCTAGCGATATAGAAATAAAATTTATGTAAACACTTTTTCATATAATATAATCATGTCTCTTTTGTGTTTACTTGATTTCTATCATTTGGCGTAATCTCTATTATATTGTGTTCTAAGTTTTCAATTCTAAATCTAAATTGTTTATTTTAATCTCTTTCATCATAAAACAATTTAGTACTTGTTTCTAAAATTGCAAATCACAATTTTCTATTCATTTAGCTAAATTGTTATTTTACCTTCGCATGTTATAAACAATTTAGTAATTTTCTTAAAATTATAAAGAGAATTTTTATCCCCTTATTCACCCCCCCCCCTCTAAGGGCGCTTTAAGATCCAACATATCTCACTTCCTTCATACAGATATCCTTCCTTCTTTGGGGTCATTTCTCAGATATTTGAAGGAGGGATGAGCAGTATCGACTTGTTTACTTGCTGAAGACGGAGAATACACGACGACTTTGTATGGCAAATGTAGTATGTGCTGCTAATTTCAAGACATTTGACCCTATTTATAATTTTTGGTATGGGAAGCGAAGGGCCGCATGTTAAATGTTTGATTAAATTAGATTGAATGGTTATGATTAATTCATTTATATTTTTAAATTTTTGAGCATATAGTTAGGTATCGTCGTGTCTTTATGACGAAGTCATAAAGTCATTTCTACGATACATTCTGTTATTACGTCGATATCATTTTGTAGACAAAATGATATTGTCTTGGATTACTATTTTGTCTAATCAGTGTGTTGTCTGTCAGCGTCAACATCATTCTTGTATGTTTTCTTAAGGATGTTTTGTTAATTTAGTGACATAAGATTATACATTAGTTATGGTGCTTAGTGTCTTTTTTCTAAACTGTATTAACTTATTATTAGCTGACTATTCTCACAAATAAGTTAATTATCAATTCTATGTTCGCACAAGTTCAACATGTATAAGGAAGTAATTACAAGAACAATTATATAACAAATTTCATCAAGATTTTATAGATAATCCAACAGTTTTTAAAATAGAGTTGCAACAACATTTCCTTTTAGCTATCACATATGCCAGTATTCCTTCAACAATTTCTTCTGTTCTCTGCATCTTTCTCCTTCCTTTAAAGCTTTTGCTCTTGCCTTTCAAAATAAGAGAATGGCTTAGGGATGTATCTATCAGGAATGAAAGGGGCATTTTATGGCAGTGTTCTTTTTTGTTGATGTTGTCTGTACAAAGTTCTCATGGCTTCAGTCTTCTTGTGGTTGTCCCACTCAATTGAAGGGTAATGTTTGGATATGTCTGTGCCACTTTCACCAAAGTTTCTCCATGTAGTCCATACTATATCTTGTGACCTTGGGCTGAAAAAGTTAAGGCTTGGATGACAAGGACCTTGTTCATCTGTTTTTCTTTTGAGTGGCATTTCTTCATCTATCATTATGGTCTTCCTTTTTTGACTTGATTCGCCAATCCACAGTTGTATTTTCTTAGTGATTTGCTCCAATTTTTTGTTTAGTGTTTCATAAGTGAATTCATTTGAGTTGATGCATCTGGTTATGAAAAACTTTTGACAATCAGTCATTTTTGTGGTCAGCCACCTAACTCCTCTTTCTAGATTCTAACCAGCTTATTGACTTTGTTGTAATGAGTTGTCCACTCTTTTAGCAAGGGATTGCAACGCATTCATAGTACTATCAACAGTTGATTCTACTCTCACGAACCAGCTGGTGATATGAATATTGATATGATCAATGTCCATTATTATCTCATCATCTGAGCTGACATGTCATCTCAGATTCCCCTGACTGCCATGTCCACATAATCTTGATAGATTTTTCTTTCCTCAGTTAGCAAATCCTTTATTTGTTCAATCAAGGAACTTGAAGCTTGCTCATGAGATGGTGGTGTAGATGTTCCTCTAAGATCTTGCTTCTTCTCAGTTGCTTTCCCTTCCAGGTCTTCACCCATACTATTCATGATCCAATCATTAAGAGGATTAGTAGGGGAATTCTGTCTTTGAAGAGTATTTTCAGTTTCTTTTGCAGTCACTTTGTCTGGATTTAGGATGAAATCAGTACATACATTCTCCAGTTCAAGTCTTCCTTTCTCAAGAGCAGTAACTTCACCATCTACCATGCAGCCTCCCAAGTTTTCTTGGACAGCAGCCTCATTATGAGTAGCTTTCTCAACCTTAGGAGAAGGAAATTCATTTTGAGACTCCCCCTCAGCAGTAGTCATATTCTTGACAGGAAACACTGTCTCTTAGGCTGAGAGCTCAGTATGATTCTCCCCCTCAACTGTTGCACTATTCTTTCTAGCAGACAAGTCTTCAGGTGTTGGTATGGCAGCAACTAGAGACTCCGCATGTGATTTTAGATCTGGTATGCAATTTCTTTCAGTAGATGAGTTGTCCTCACTTTTAGTGACCTTCTTCCCTTTCATTGCACTTTTAGGGATAACTTTCTCCCATCTCTCCAGAATCTTCAAGTCAATCTTCTTCAGGTAATGAATGGGTGATCCCATGTTTTCACTTAGCTGAAGAGATTTGATGAGCTACAGAGAAAGAATTCTTCCAAAGTTTGGTTTTGAAGGCTTCCCTGGATCCTTTTGAAGAGTAACTGAGTCCAGTCAGTTTTCTTGCATAGAATTATTCTTGTCATTATTTCAAACATGTCCTTGGATATTCTGTTGTGAGATCCAGATTTGCATATTAAAGCTTTGCCAACGATATCTGACAAGAGCTTTCCTTTTATATTAAAGTCAGCCATTTTCAAGGTACCATGTAATTGCCCTTTGTGGTTGCACCACTTCTTTGTAGTCAAGAGATCTTCCTCCGAGATCTCTTCCTCTATTTCTTTCTCTAAGAATCTAGGCATGCGGAGCACCTTGGATATTCCTTTTGTCGTCACTCTTAATAAGGTATTTCCAACCCTAGTCTTGATGGCATTTCTAGAAGTGCTCATCTTGGGCTCGACATAGAACTCCAAAAGTTCTCTATGCATGATAGTAGTTCGCTCTGATAGCACATATTCCAGTCCCACAGCATTAATTCTTTCGATTGCAGACTTTCTCTCCTCATTGGAGTTGATGAACCCATCGTGCACCAGCTCACATCCAGTATTGTAGGTGTCATCATTCTTGATGGGTGACATTTCCTTGAATCGTCGAGTTTGAAGGGGTTCGATGTCGTGAGCGCTCAAGAACTCGTCGTGATGGCTTAGAGCAAATGTTGGTTGTACTCTATTTCTAAACATGTGACCTATTTATATGTCTTACTTTAGAATGTGAAGGGGCGCGTACCTAGATTGGAGGACTAGTTGTATTGATTTAGAATCAATGGCTATGATTGTAAGATCCAATATATTTGTTGAAGGTAATATATCTATGTTTTTGATGAGTTTTTTTTAATCCAGACTTATGCATGAATCCTCTATTGTCCAATAGCCAAATTTAATTTTTGTTGGCCATTAGACAAACCTGCAAGGCAAGGATTAATATTCCTTAGGAACCCAATTGAGTTTGGGTCCTAGGTTCTTGTTAGCCCTAACTACTGGAACTCTAGCAACTAAACCACCAAATGGCTTCTCATACCTTGCTCTAGGCACTATTGGGTTGAACCAACAGTCTATAGCAAAGTGCGCAACCTTGCCACAACACCAACATTCAAAATTTATTATACCTTGTTCTCTAGTTATCTTCTGAATGGAGGCCAGGTGACTGGACTAGCAGGATGCTTTACAGTAAGCATTTCTACTAGTCATGTGGCTGAGCATTGACTTGGGAGTTGGTTGCACAGTCACTGACTTTACTTTAGGAATAGGACTTTGAGGTACGACTTTTTCCTTTTCTTTGGGTGATGGGGCTTGTGAAGAAACACCCTTTTCGAAGACAGTTATAGATTGAGAAGTCTCTCCAATTTCCTTATTAAAGCGTAGTCCTCCTCTATATTGAGTGGTGAAGCAATCTATAGTAAGGAGAATAGTTTTGGGCTTAGAGAAGCTAGTCACAGACTTTCTTTCTGTAATTAGCTTGTTCTTTAGAGATTTGATTGTCCTATCCTGAGCTTTAGACCTCTTTTAAAGTAGGATAAGCTCATTTGACAATCTAATTATATATTTAATCTTCTCATCAATTTGAGAACTAAATAACTTGAGGATTCATATTTCTTCAGCTTGAGATTTGACCAATTTCTTGCTCCTTTTAAGAGTTGCAAAGAGAATACCATATAGTTCTATTAGATCAATATGGTCCTCATTGTTGCATGATGAGTAGTCTTCTGCATCGTCTTCAGATGAGCAGTCATCTGATGCACTCTTGGTTTTTTCAAATATAGTAGATAATAAAGATATGTGTGGAGTGCATACTTGAGCAGGATGTGAGCCATCCTGATCCTCTTCCTTAGATAGGGCAACAAGCCCATAGAACTCCCTATCCTCAGATTCACTATCTAAGAGAGTGAGAGGTGTTTTTATCCCTCTTCTAGCCACAGAGCAGTCTTCATCCTCAGATTCACTGTCCGAGAGAGTGATGGGTGCTCTGATTCCTGTTACACATAGTTCCATACATGTTTCTTCTTCAAAGTAAGAGGAGCAGCAGATGCTTTAACTTAGAGATCTGAACATCTTGAAATTATACCTTCTTACCTTCTTCATGGAGCTTTAACCCCTTTTATGGTGATAACTTGACACACCCAAGGGATGATCTGTTCAAGATGTTAAGATTTCTTTGAACAACCAACCTCTGATACCACTTGTTATATATCGAACAATCACCTAGAGGCGGTGGGAATAGGTGATATGGCTAATTTGAAATTTATGCACAGAAGCCTAAAGAATAGATCACATCACAGCAAACAAACACAGCACATCACACAAGGACACTTGATTTATAGTGGTTCCCATATACATAGTCTAGAGTACTCCACTGTACCTCTGCGCCTATCTAGCAGTGTGCTTAAGTAAGCAAACTCCACCAAATCTCAGATCTACTCCAAACATCTTACAGCTCAGGCACTACAGACCCTACAACTCAGATACTTTTAGGATACTACCTCAGGTTCTAGGAACCCTACAACTCAAGCACACTAGGCCTTACAACTCAGATCTATCTCAGGTTCTCACCGAACCCTACTGCTCAGACTTACAATATTCCTACAGAGAATGTATAAAGTACAAGAATGAAGAACAGTTAACACGGTATTAAAACTACTGGAGAGTTCTTCTGAAGCCAGATGTTGATGACCTCTGTACTTGTAGAGAAAACTATAAAGATCTTATCGTGTAAAACACAGGCTTCTCTTCAATCCTTTCTTCAATATGGTACACAACTTGATAGTTGATGTTGCTTTACTGAGACTTGGAGAACATAAAGCAAGAGTATTGTTCTCTAGAGATTGTTCCTTCTTAACACATCCATTTTTTTACTATTCGATTGATTCTATTATTCTCTATGTTAAATTAGGCCAGAACTATTCCTTTTTATTAGATTGGGGGACCTTCTAACGGTCTACTCAGAGGTCCTTTAAGTGTCAGAGGATCATTCCTTAATGGCATCCATTGATTGGATCATCACGTGGCGATATTAAATGCAGACACCGCATTTCGAAAAATCTCGGTCTGTCTTGACGATATAAGTACCATCTCGATGACAAAACTTGCAGTCTCGACGATCCATCTTGGACTTGGACAAATCTTCAAGTCTACTTAAATCTTCTTCAGAGAAGGATATATCAACGATAAGGAATAACTCAGCCACACTTTCAGTTACGACGACATGAGGTCATCACATCGATATCGTCGTGAAAATCTTAACTTCTTCTCGATATCATCGAGATCATCTTGACTCCTCATCGATATCGTCAAAATCATCCATACGAAACTGAACACTTCAGCTGCAACCTTTCACCACGAATTCTGATTTAGCCTTATCAAAGACACTGCTTCTTTACAATGATATGTCTTCTTAGTCAGATACTCTTTACTTAAGATTTCTGAAGAACTTCATCACGTCAGATTTCTCAACGATATCGTCATGTGATACTTGTTGACACGATAATACTGCGACTTGGTTGATTCTTCTTGTTCTCACAACGATATCATCGTGTGTACTATGTTGACACAGCGATATTGTCATGTTATCCTTAATGTCACGACGATTAATGGCATAAGCCTTCTGCTGACCTCTGTGAGTAATCTCAACGATATAAACATACTTATTCAGCGATATGTCCAATATCTTTATAATAAGCCTTGATCCTTCACGAGTCTTCTCAATGATATTGCCATGTGATACTCAATGTTACAACGATATCATCATGTGTATCTTGTTGACACGACAATATTTGCCTTAGATATCTTTACTTGATCCTTATACATTATGGTTAGTGTGTATGATATTCTAACCTACTCATGTTATATCAAATGCACATCAAATACAAATTGTACTTATCATTGACCTAAGCACTTCTTCAAATTAGGAATATTGCTTGTCACTTTTCCCAACAAGAAGAATGAAGAGGAGAAGAAAGAGTTGACCGCCAAGACCGATTCGGTCAATCTAATTACTCTGCATGAAGAATGTGAACTCAGGCATTGTCTTGAGAATGTGCATGCAAAGGTAGGTGACCGAGCTGACATTATTCTTTCCCTTGCATTCTCAATATCTTCGAGGGGGGAGGATCCAGAGTGGTAACTTCTCTTGACGATCTTTCTTCTAATAGACTTTCTTGTTCGATATCGCATATGATCGATCCCTTTGAAGCTGAGCAACTTCGAGCTGAGGAAGAGAAGAAGAGAGAAGTCGAAGAGGAGAATTGGGAGATCGAGGAGTATAAAGAGCAGAGGAAGATAAGAAGAGAGTAGTGGAAGAGAAGAAGAAGAGAGAAGAGGAGGAGAGAAAGATCGAGGAGAAGAGGAGAGAAGAGGAAGTGGATAAGAAGATAGCAGAGGAAGAGTAGAAGAGAGCAGAGGAAGAGGAGAAGAAGAGAGAAGTGGAAGAGAAGAAGAAAAAGCTGATCGCAGAGGAGAAGAAGAATGAAGAAAAGAAGAGGAAGAGAGAAGAAGAAGAAGAAGACCAAAGAGGAGAATGGGAGGAATAAGCAGACCGAAAAAGAGAAGGAGAAGAAGGTTGAAGAGGAGGAGAAGATGCAGCTAGAGATGGAGAAGAACGCTCTGACCATCGACTTGACGGTTCTTTTTGCTGAGCAAGATGACAAGCTGATGAAGGCAATGGCAGATCGCATGGAAGTTGCTTCAGCTCTCTGAACAGGTAAAGCCAAAGCGATCCCGAGACCGCCAACTTCACTTCTCTTACTTTCAGGACTCCATTTCCAAAGGAGCGACGCGAGATCATCATTATCCCAAAAGATGACATCCTTCTTAGTAATGAAGATTTAAAAAAGAGAAGAAGAGAAGGAGAGAGATCGCAGAAACAAGAATTGAAAAGAGTGGACCTTGAACACTTTAGAGGGACATATCGCCTTTTTTGGCTGCAGATCCTGCGGTCACTAAAGAAGTCAAGGATCCCTTATGTGATCACAATTTACTTTTGTTTCCAAGTATAATATTATCTGCTCGGTATCTTACTTTATATATAGCAATAATCGAGCGTATAGTTCTTCTTTTGACCGCAGATGTTGATGAGATGGGAACAATCCTGGAAGAAGGAGAGATTCCCCACCTGATGACGATCCCGCGGTAGTTCAGGAGATTCTCAAGCCTATATTTAATGATGTTCAATACTTGTGGACTTGGGAGCGTATGTTGGAGGATCAAGTCAGAGTTTTGACCACTGACATTGAGGGAAGGCTGAGTGACAATGAGGCTGAGTGTTCAAATTGAGTTCATGCTACATCTGAAGATTATAATCTGATGATCAATGAGCTTCAAAAAATCCTTCACAAGGCAGAAAAGGATGTTAAATACTATAGGGGAAAGACCAGTATGTTGATCGCTGAGAACGACAAACTCAGGGATGGTCCTGCCAACATGACCTTGCATCCGGGAGCTCGCAGTGATCATCATGAAGAGAGACCGACTTCAGAGATCGTTGTGGATCCTCTGGAGTAGGTGGACAGATGTTACCAAGATACATCGAGCTGCGATATCAGCAAATTAAAGTTTGGTGACTGCTTTGTCCGTTGTTAATGAAATGCAGGATGTTGCGGCCTTCATTAGGAGAAAGTGCAAACATAGGAGATGAATTCTAGTTTTCTTTTCTTTTTAGTCGGTCTCATATACATTCTGATTCTCGACAATTAATACATGTGTGGTCTCTTGAAAATTGTGATGGTGTTCACTATGATTGTGTATTGTATATTATCTCTTCTTTCCTATTCCTTGCTCATTTTTGGCTACTTGATTGAGATGATGTGATCTGTCTTTTTTATGAGCGATCTTGTTGCAATTATCTCCCACCCAGTATGTCGGTCGAGCGCTCTGTAAGGTTGACTGGGTGATCACCGGCTTTGCCATCATGACTCGGGCATCCTTGAAATATTATAAATAGCCGTATTCAAAGTCGAGGATGTATACTATTGCGAATGCGGCCAAAGAACCGGCATCAGCGATCCAAAGATATGGTGTCCGCTCAGGCTACTGCAACTGATACTTTCATAAATGCCAAACATTAACCCTACAGGCTTTCTCAGTCAGAATACAGAACTTTTCTAGAGTGCCACACGATTCAAACTCAAGTGATCGCGCGGCTTCCATGAGATGAAGAAGGAATTAATACTGATTATGAGAATAAGTTGGCGATCCCAATCGATCATTTGATTGCGGTCTTATGCTCCCTCTGCCATGAGAGTTCTTTGAAGTGCTGAACTACTATGGTGTAGTGCTCGGTCAACTACCATCAAATTCAATAGCTCTTATGTCAACTTTCTTCTGTTATTTGAGATCGGAGAGGGTCAAGTTTACCATGGACTTGTTCCGCTGCACCTTCACAATGAAGTCGCTCAAGGGGGGAAAGAAAAAAGAGGAATTCAAAGGCCTAATGTATATATGTTGCAATGGGATCAAAGTCCTCAACCTCCCCAATTAGATCCCAAACTGGATCGAAAGGTTCCTGATTTTTGAGGGAGGTTTTAGCGGTTTGAGGACTCAGCTAGCTCGCCAAGAAGAAGCGGTCTTCAAGAAGCCAAAGGCGGTCTTGGAGAAGGAGCTCTACATCCTTGCCTCGCTGGCTACCGATCGCCTCGACCTACTTTATTAAATGACCCTTTAGCCTGAGGTCGCTAAGATCGCCCCTGAAGAGAGTAAGTGAATACATGCGG
Source organism: Dactylorhiza incarnata (assembly GCA_033032865.1). Classification (NCBI taxonomy): domain Eukaryota; kingdom Viridiplantae; phylum Streptophyta; class Magnoliopsida; order Asparagales; family Orchidaceae; genus Dactylorhiza; species Dactylorhiza incarnata. Next base: position 21,926,567 of record JAWHQI010000003.1, read on the forward strand.
TCTCTTTAATGTTCTACTTTGTTTTTATATTCTAATATTTTCTTTTACTTTTCATTGGTCTTGGAGGTGCTAGCGGTCAGGCCAGTGCCGCCAACGGAAGAAGTTCTCACCCAATGTGAGATGAGGCTCAAGAAGGAGCATGAGAGGATGAAGGAAGAGACCGCCCAGGAGTCCGGCTCAACCAGCGAGCCCTTTCCTTCGACCGAGTTCTGCAAGAAAATGAAGGATATCAAGGGAAAACATCTTGTCATGTGGTATGAGAAAGGGAAAAGTGTGAAAGTGTCCACCGTTCTCCCACTTTGGAATGGGAAACTCTCTTGTCATGCAAATGCGGTCACTTCCATATTGTATGGAGATCAAAATACCGAGGAGATTATTTCCACCGAGACCGATATGCTACCTGACATGACCACACAAGCGCTCTCTAGAAGCGTAATCTTGAGTCATCATATGAAGAGATCACTTCGCACGGCCATGCACGACAATGATACACATCAAGTAAGAAAACTTACCTACGGTCTATTATTTGATTTGATTTTGACCGCCTGATCTTATTCATACTCTTCTGCATAAAGTAAGTGAAGAGGCCTACGATATAGAAAACCCATCCTTCTGGATGGCGATGCTGAAGCACATGAAAGGTGTGTTGGATCTTGAGGCGCCCTTTGAGGGGGGGGGGGGGGGGGGTGAATAAGGGTTTTAAAAACTTATGTTGTAATTTAAAATATTAGAAAAGATAAGAGATTAATTTAAAGAAGAAATCAAGTAATATAAATGAGAGACATGATTTTATTAACTTGAGAAATAAGATTACAAAACTTGATTTCTTATGACGCTAGAAATCATAGGCGATTGTGTAAAATTTCTTTTTGTTTTTTATACCAACTCGTATCCCCACGAACTGATTGGCTTTAGCCGATCTCTCCCCAAATGCGGCCTCAAGCCGCTCTAGCCTTCCTACCCCCATAAAGGCCTCGAGCACCCCTAGATCTACTCCCTAGACCTAGTCGCCAACACGAGGCAAATTCCTCCCTAAGTCCTACCCAGACCTAGTCGCCAACACGAGGTGAATTCACAAACCAATTACAACGATAAAATAAAAGGAAAGATACAAAAGACAAATATAAAAACTCCCTATGAGGTAATGTGAAGAAGACGCTGAAGAATCGCTGAAGATCGTTGAAGTCCAAGCGTGCGTTCTTCGCGTTGAGTTAGCGTATTGATCCAAGCCTCCTTCGATTCCACCTTTTGAAATTGAGTGGGAGATGTGATGGTCTATAAATACGGCCCTGATTGAGTTTCTAGAGTGCTGGAGTAGGGCTCTAATCAATCTATACCTGGAGAAGATGATATCCACCAATTTATAGGACTGGAGGCTAACACCGGCGTTAAGGCTAACGCCTTGCGTTGGCCCAGTATAGAAATGTTTTGATGGCTCAGATCTTCAAAATGGGAAGGAGATTCTGCATCTTTGGAAACATTCATTTTAGGCAACTTTAATGATGGCGTTGACTCTAACGCCTGGCGTTGAGTCAAATCATTCCCAAAAGGCTCTTGCAATCACAGCAGCTTCCCTCGATGCTATTTTCATCTTGGAGGGAACGGAAGTCAACGTCGGCGTTAAGAGTTAATGTTGGGCGTTAGCTCTCTTCCATTACTTTCAGCTTGCGAGCAAATCAGACCAACAACAGCAACCTAGTGTCATCTTTGTTCAAACCTGCATGCTAAAAACATAATGGAAAACAAGATCAAATACAAGTAGGATTTGTTATTCTCAAATCAAAGGGATGCAGAAAACCATGTTCCAACAATCTCCCCCTTTTGATAATAACAAATCCAATAGAGAAAAATCTGATTCATATATAAGAGAGATGTGTTTTTAGAAGGATATATGACACTAAGCAATATTAAGACAATAATAAAAGAATTTTTGATTACTAAATTATGCTCCATCTATAAAAGTGCTCCCCCTTAGTGTATGCTCCCATAGACTAGATTCATGATCCCCCTTAATTTAGTGAATCCTACTCCTTTAATCATTATGATTTATCATTTTATTCTCCCCCTTTTGATATTTGCAAAAGAGGGGTGGAGTGAAACAAAACTAAAATAAAGAAGAAAAAAGTTGGGACATAACTAAGAGAGGATTAAGAATTTTGTGTAAACATAAAGTAAGTCATGATTGAGCTAAGGGAGAGAGTAGCACAGCGGAAAAAATATATGATAAGCGTGAAAGTACAACATTCCATGATTTTACCAAAGGAATTCTACCACTAGTTTTTCAAATTAATTTTTTTAAAAAGAATACTACTTGTTGAATTAAATGCAATATAGTTTGACAAGCACAAGTGAAAAAAACTGTAAAAGTAAGCATGCTAAAAAAAACATAGTCAAATTAGTAATGCGGAAAGATAGAACACACAAAAATAGTAGCATTATTGTTATAGTTTGACCATTCCAACAATATTGCTAGTCTATTCACATTTGAGCATTTAACTTTGAAAATTTTCATAACTAATAGTCAAGCATGACTTAACATATTCAAAAAGATAATAACTACAATGTAACCAATTTGTATTTCAAGTAAAGAAAACATTGTAGAAATCATGCATTGCAATCTAGTGCTTTTATTTAAGTTTTTTAGAGAATTATGTAATTTTGCATTAGGATCCAATTCTCATGAGTAGAAGCTTTATGAAAAACAATGATGTGTGCATAAAGTGTTTTGATAAAAGTATACAAGTGAAATAATCAAAACACATGAGATATTTAATGAAATAGTAACAACAACATTAAGAATGTAATCTTATAATTACTTTCACACATCATATCTCGAATAAAATTTCAAAGCACAAAACATAAGTACAACTACCAAGGTGCTTCGCCCACACAATGCTCATTAAGACTTATTAGGGAGCGAAGTATTCCTTGGGGAATCACATAAGCATTTTTGTGCAAAATTTTATTTTTAGTGATCCGGTGTATAAGTAGAAGTGATAAAAAAGAATTTGTTTGCACAAGACACTTTACAATTCTTTCCAAGGTGCTCAACCTCACAATACTCATTAATACTTATCAGGAGGGTGAGTAGTGCTTGGTGGAGTTTTCTTTGGCATTTTATTTCAGATTTTTGTTTTGGGCCAAAAGTCCCCGAATTCACTTGTTGTTGCAAACATTAATATTATTGAAATAACACTTCAATGTCTGCATGACATTTATTTTTGAAAGACGGTGTAGGTAATTTAGACATACAACTTAATATGTTAAAACTATTACACTACACAATCATGCAAGACTAAATTTATGAGCACATGTAGATTACCATAATAGTGAGTGAATGAATCATTGATTAAAATAAAAACATTACTCATACTTAGAGGCATGCTAGGCAATCATACACAATTTGATATAGACTATTTCATTGCACATAATCAGATTAAGGTCAAGGCATGAAGATAAAACAATGTTTAGGAAATTTGAAATTAAAATTAGACATTGAAGATAATCTTAAGTGTATGCCTAATCAATTTTGACCATTTGAAACAAAATAACTAAGAAGTTTGCTCTTGTGAAATCTTATAGTCAAACCATAGTTTTGTAAATATTTACAGCAAAACAAATAACAAAAACATATTTTTGATTATTTTGAATTATTTGAATTTTTTTGTATTTTGGAATAAAACAACCAAATTAATAACAAAATAATTTCAAAATTTGAGAAAAGAAACAGAGAAAGATCATTATAAAATACCAGAAATAGTGTAGAGAAAACAGAATTTCAATTTGGCAAAAAAAGGCTAACGCCTGGCGTTAACTACTTAACGCCCAATCAGAACTCTGTTTTTTGAGATTTTTGAAAGTTTTTTCTTTGGAATAATGAATATGCAAATAGCCTTCTTGGTGTAGAAATTTCAGAAAATTTAAAGATGATTAAAAGGCTCAAAATTGTTTAATACTTTTCCATAAAAAGGTTGTAAAATTATTTTTAAGAATGTTAATTCATATAATGTAAATCAGATTGCATGAAGACTGAACTAAGAGATATAGAGATCAGATACTATTCAGCATTATGATATTGGCAATTTTGCACTGAAGGCTAACGCTAGGCGTTAATTTCTAACGCTGGCGTTAGAGGCTAACGCTTGGCGTTAACTACTTAATGCCGAGACAGTAGATGATTTCATGCATTTTTAAAAAAAAATTCTTTAATTTTGAGTTATTATATAAAGGCCTTCTTAGTATATAAATTTCAGACATTTTGGACATCATTAGAAGACTCATTAAGCATGTTTTATTTGTTCAAAAAAGGTTTTTATATTTTTATTTGGTTTTCAAATACTTGTGTTTTGCAAGATCATTAATGCTCAAAAATGATAAAATATGTAAAACACAAGATAAGCAAGTTCGATCCAAACAAGAATGCATGAATAATATAATCATAAAGAGTGCATGCAAAATATACGATATAGGAATGTCCTAGATTATAATACCCTAACTATATGCCTACACACTAGCCCCATACTAAGTGACGGACAGGCATGAGGAGCTACACACATGCCGTTGGTTGGGGTGTTAATCCCATATGTACACATTAGAGAACGCTCAACCTAGCACTCTTTCCCCTAGTGCCTCGTAAGGGCCCACTGGAACCCTTCCCTGTTAAGGACAAGACATGACTTAGAGGTTAGGTCTTCTAGTGCATACAATCACATGCCCTCGCTATTGTGAGACACATAATGTGGGTGAATGATCATGGTCATCCTAAGCATTTTGTACTATGGAAATAATTTGTAAACTATGGCTTTTTCTGAGAGATTGATTTCTAATTATATTTTAAAGTTACATAGTCATTATGAGTTTTAACTTTTAATTGTTCTTCTTTAAGATGGATTCATTATGGCATTATTAGACAACTAGCATGAATGATAATATTTATTAATTGATAATGCTAGAATGATGAGTTTGAATGTAATTTTGCGTCATAAGATTAATAGAGTTAATGTTGCATGTATTCAAAAATAGTATTTCAATTTTTAGACCTAGTATAAAGATGATTCTAGGGTTTATATATAGGTGAGATACATGCACACACAAAACATATTTCATTCACATTATCATGATCACAAACCATATGTTTGGAGCAAAAGATCTTTTGTCGTTATGTTTCATATTTGAATTAAAAGATCTTTTGATTTGCATGATTATTTTAAGCGATCATTAGTTTAAACACAGAGAAATTAGGTACTCATATTTTTATTCATAATGATGTAAGTATTTAAAATATAACAATTCATATTCATCCATTTCAACATATTAAAGAGAAAGATTTTATGGTGAAAATGAATATAGTGAGAAACTATTTTTGGTTATTTTTGAATGGTTTTATAAATTTTCTATTTGATTTTTGAATATTTTCAAACCATATATATACAGTTTTATGAAAACATAGTATGAATTGTTTTCTTTTTCGATCATTGTAAGAATACGCATGAGTCTATAATTAATTTGATCTTTGCTAGTTTTAGTTGGACTTAGCAATTTAGAGTGGATCTTGAACTTCCCGAGGTCTACCCTGTGAAGGGTTCACACCGGTACTAGGAGATGTGATGGGGTGACATCCCAAACCTCCCTTTCTTAAGATATTTAAGTGCTATTGGTTGCTAGCCAAACTAAATATTTAAAATTTATAGACTCAAAAATTGTTGAAAAAGAAAAATTGAGATAACTTTTAAATGGTGTTGAATTTTGGCAATTTGAGGGTCGAAATGAACTCAAACGAGCTTGCTCGTTTGCCATTGCATATATCTTCTAGACCTCGTTCCAAAAAGCTATTGGGAGTGAGATTCTGACATACGAATCAAAAGTTATGATCGTTTGTAGTTTGGGTCAAAATCTCACATATTTTTGTAAATTTGATTTTGGTTTTTGTTTAAAAACATAAGATTTTTGCAATTTTTCAATTCCAATTTTTCATGATTATGATTAAACATATTAGAGGCTATCAAATGACACCAGGATATTAAATTATTAATCAATCACTTGTGCATTTTATACATTTAGCCTAAGACCCCTAATTTTCCTTTAAATCCTTTTTTGACAATTATTTTATTAGTCATGATAATAAAAAAAAACTTTAGCATTTAATTTATAACGATGATATAAGACTTTTAAAGGTAATAGATTTAGAAGGTTAAAAATAAAAAGGATAGATAAGTGACTTGAGAGATGATATGACTTTTATTTAATTTCATTCACTTTGATTCATTAATGAATCTGTGGCTTAATGTGTGAAGGTCATATCACATGTTATACAAACTGACCATAACATGATGGTTATAAAAACAAAAAAGAAGTTTAAGCAAATCATGAAGTAGAATTGATGATATTTCATATTTAAATATTTTTACTTCATGCATTTGAATAATACCTAATGAATATGAGATTTTGGTATCCAAAGAGGACCAAGTGGGATGGTTCCTTTGGGTACCCAAATACATCGTGTTTGCTTTTGGGGAGATGGAAATGAATGAGCCCTTTTGAGTGGAGTTTGTGTTTCATTTTTAACATTGGGTCTCCATACAAACCTTAGTTTAATATTATTTTTATGAATCAAATTTCCATTATGATTATCATTATTTTGAAGAGTAAAATTGTAATGATGATTGAAAATATTTTTCATAGGAAATTTGTGCACTTCTATTTTTAAGTTTGGAGAAGAGTGATTTTGTAAATAATAGTGTTTGGGATTTTGATTTACAAATACTTTATGTTCCTTACTCCCATTTTTAGGTTTAGTCAAGATATTCATATCCATTTTCAACTTGTTTTTAGATATTACTTGATATTGTGAATTTATGTATTGTGAATTTTTATTCATAATTTTCATAAGCAAGTTGATTTTTATTTTTAATTCATCATTCTTGATATTAAGATTATGTTTAGCTTTATTATAGGCAATTGTGCTATTTTTAAGAGTGGACACAATAGAGTCAATATGAGTAATATTTTTAAGAGTGGACACATTAACTTTTGTTTTAAACTTTAATTTTCTAAGCGCAATTGATTATTAGCATTTTTTAATTTCTTAATTTTACGCTTTGTAATTTGTAGCAATTGTAATGTTGAAATAGAATTACACACAATAAGAGATTTTGATTTCCTTACAGCGCTTGTGGATGAGGCAAGATTTGAACATATAGTTCCTTTGACATCTTTTTGGCACTCCTCTTCCGAAGATAAGATTTCTTCTTCTCTTCCACCAGATGTGCACTCCATTGATCCATCCCGTGAGGAGCTTTCGTGAACATTTGTGCAAGCTTGTATATTCTCCGGTTCTTGTGATTGTTCCATACCTATAGAAGGAGATTCATAAGTTCTTTCATGGAAATTCCAAATCTCATATGCGGTAGGTAAAGTATAAATATGTTTGAAAATATTTTGATCCAACTCACAAAATAAACTATTTATAGATTTTGCATTTAAGACAATTTCATTTCTAGTTAGTACGCTAGGTGGCTTTTCAATAATAATATTCCAAACTTTTTCATCTAAGGCTTTAAGAAAATTTTTCATTAATATTTTCCACTCTTTATAATTTTTGCCCATAAATAAAGGTGGTGATAATACTTTTTCATTTATATTAACATTTTCCCCACTAATAGAAGCGAGATCATGATCAAGATACGCCATTATTCCCGGTTGTTAAGCCAATTTGGAATAACCTGGCTCTGATACCACTTGTTGGATCTTAAGGCGCCCTTAGAGGGGGATGAATAAGGGTTTTAAAAACTTATGTTATATTTTAAAATATTAGAAAAGATAAGAAATTAATTTAAAGAAGAAATCAAGTAATATAATTAAGAGAAATGATTTTATTAACTTGAGATATAAGATTACAAAACTTGATTTCTTATGACGCTAGAAATCATAGGCGATAAAGTAAAATCTCTTTTTGTTTTCTATTCTGACTAGTATCCCCATGAACCAGTTGGCTTTAGCCAATCTCTCCCCAGATACGGCCTCAAGCCGCTCTAGCCTTCCTATCCCCAGAAAGGCCTCGAGCACCCCTAGATCTACTCCCTAGAATTACTCGCCAACACGAGGAGAATTCCTCCCAAATTCCTACCCAGACCTAGTCGCCAACCCGATGCGAATTCACAAATCGATTACAACGATAAAATAAAAGGACAAATATAAAAGGCAAATATTAAAACTCCTTCTGAGGTAATCTGAAGGAGTCGCCGAAGAATCGCTGAAGATCGTTGAAGTAGAACCGTGTGTTCTTCGCATTGAGTTAGCGTGTTGATCTAAGCCTCCTTCGATTCCACCTTTTGAAATTGAGTGGGAGATGTGTTGGTTTGGAAATATGGCCCTGATTGAGTTTCTGGAGTGCTTGAGTGGGCTCTAATCAACCTATACTTGGAGAAGACAAAATCCACCAATTTATAGGATTGGAGGCTAACATCGGCGTTAATGCTAACTCCTGGCGTTGACTCGGCATAGAAATGTTTTGATGGCTCGGATCTTCAAAATGGGAAGGAGATTTTGCATCTTTGGAAACATTCATTTTAGGCAACCTTAACCCTAGTGTTGACTCTAACGCCTGGCATTTAGTCAAATCATTCCCAAAATTCTCCTGCAATCACGACAGCTTCCCTCCATGCTATTTTCATCTTGGCGGGAACGGAAGTCAATGTCGGCGTTAAGAGTTAACGTCGGGCGTTAGCTCTCTTCCATTACTTTCAGCTTGTGAGCAAATCCAGACCAACAACATCAACCTAGTGTCATCTTTGTTCAAACCTGCATGCTAAAAACACAATGGCAAAGAAGATCAAATACAATTAGGATTTGTTTTTCTCAAATCAAAGAGATGCGGAAAACCATGTTCCAACAAGGTGTGGTTGACATGAAAATTCTACGGTAACGAGAAAGCGGCGGTCTGACTCCTGAATTTAAGGAGGTAGAATTCGCAGACTTATTTCCAGAGATGGCAAGGATGATCGCGTTAAAATTTTTGATTTGAATTGTTTAGGAGTAAGCAGGAGTTGCATCAACTGAGTTAAAGCCAAACAGCCACAATGCCACATAGCAACACAAGAAACTTTATTGAAACACAAACTTCATTTACAGTGCGAGGTATACATGGCGAGACATGATTCATCAGAATCATGGAGGCGAGAAGAACAAAAAACGCACCAAAACAAAACTGGCGGCTAGACACGCTGAGACCGCACAGACTGCTCGACTCCAGAAGTCGCCCGGCTTGTCCTTAGACCGCGTGAACAGAAAACAGACAAGTCGCCTATACTGCAAGACCGCACCTCAGACCGCACGAACTGGAGCTTTATTGGAACGAAGAACTGAAGCTGTCGTCAGACGACAACTCAGACCGCCTAACCGCTGAAGTTCGCCTGATCACTGAGCTCGCTGCGAACAGCACAAGAATGAACATAAACCAGTTCGCAGACTGACCGCTGCCGAACTGTTTAATCAAGCCGCTGGGAATCACCAAGGAAGGAGACCGCAATCTGCTGACCGCAAACCTGCGAACACAACAAACGGTCAACTCGCTTCCAAACCGCTCGACCTCAAAGTGAGACCGCACGAATTAACCCAGGCTCAGTTCTTACAGTTCTCGTTGGGAATGACGGGCCCTACACCTCTATTTATAGGCGGGTAGACGGATGTCGTCACCGCACAAGAGAGATACAATCACCACCCGTCAGATCGCTAGCGGTCTCATAAGGTAGACCGCGCGATCAGACCTCTTGGACTATCATCCGACCAAGATGCAGATCAGCAGACAAGATCGCGCAAAGGTCGCGCGAACACGAGACCGTGCACAAGCCGCGCGGTCACAAAGGTACTCCTTCCTTAGATCACTAGGAGCAAACCAGGAACCATCTGGCCGACTTCAGACAAATCGCCAGATCGCCGAACAGGTCGCCCGGACAGACGGTTACATCAGAACAAACCGCCCGGTCTTCGAACAAAGAAGACAGGCCAACCAAGCAGAACAACTCGGGAACAGACCGCAGCGAACAAGAACAAACCGGCCAACCAGCAAACCGCCAGAACAGACCGGCAGAGCCAGACCGGCAAGATATAAATGCAACCCGCGCGGTCTCGGTGGTCTCCCAAAACAGACCGCCCGGTCTCCTCTACTTCACTTCAAAATTTCAACACTCCCCCTTGAAGTGGGAAGTGGAGACTAGCCCGAGTAAACAATGCAACCGTGTAAACGGTCCATTTGCCAGCGGCTTTGTGAAGATGTCTGCGACATTGTCCGCACTCCAAACATGCTCGACCATAAGAGATCCTCCCAACACCTTTTCACGAATGAAATGGTGCTCAATCTCAATATGCGTGGTCCTCTTGTGACAGACTAGATTATTAACCAGCTTGAGAGCACTCTCATTGTCCCCGCGTAGCATAGTGGAACCTCGAACCTCCTCATGAACATCCTCCACCAACCTCCTGAGCCAAACGGCCTCCTGAGCTGCCAAGGTCGAAGCCTTGTATTCCGCTTCTGTGGTAGATACGGACACTGAGTCCTGCTTTTTGCTGCACCAGGAGATAGTTGTGGGGCCCGTCATAAAGACATAACCAGACGTTGATCTCCGATCATCCACGTCTCCCCCGTAGTCAGCATCCATGTATCCATGCAACTCCAAGCTTGACCCTCTCCTAAACAGGAGACCCAAATCAGATGTCGACTTCACATATTTCAGAATCCCTTTTGCCGCTAGAAGATGAGGCTTCCGTGGCTCCGCCATATACCGACTCACTTTGCCAACTGCATAAGCAATATCAGGACTCGTGATGGTCAAGTAAATCAAGCTCCCAACCAGAGCTCGGAACACCAATGGATCAGATAGAACTCTTCCCTCATCCTTCCGAAGTTTATGATGCTGTTCCAGAGGTATAGAGCTGCTCTTCCCTTCTTCCATGCCGAATCGTTGAACGATCCGCTCTGCATATCCTTCCTGAGAAATGAGCACTCTGCTCTCCAGCCTCTGTACCCCGAGTCTAAGGAAATGGTGAAGCTCCCCCAGATCCTTCATCTCGAACCTGATAACAAGCTCAGCTCTCAGCCTTGCTACCGCCTCCTTCGAGCTCCCGGTGACAATCATGTCATCCACATACAGCAGCACAATAACCCGAAGCGCCCCCTCCTTCTTGACGAACAAGCTGGAATCAAAGTCTGAAGCAAAGAACCCGCAGAATAAGAGATACTCCGCGATCTTTCCATACCACGCTCGAGGCGCTTGCTTCAACCCATATAAGGCCTTCTTCAATTTGCAGACGTAGTCCGAACGATCTTCTGAGATGAAACCCAGCGGCTGGATCATGAAGATATCCATGTCGATCTCGCCGTAAGAAGGCATTCTTAACGTCGAGCTGCCAAATCTCCCATCGATAAGATGCCTCCAAAGCAATAACAAATCAGACAGAAGTCATCTTTGCTACTGGACTAAACATCTCATCATAATCTTCACCATACTGCTGTGAGAACCCGCGAGCTACAAGGCGAGCCTTGTATCGCTCGATCGTACTGTCAGCTTTCTTCTTGAGTTTAAAAACCCACTTACATGTCACAGGGGTAATGCCCTTGGGCCTGGGCACTAGAGACCAAGTCTCATTCTTCTTGAGAGCATCCATCTCTTCTTGCATAGCAATGTCCCACTGCTTCACGCCTTTCGCCTTCTCAAAGCTCGACGACTCCCTCTCATCCAAGGGACCAGCAAAGAAACATGAGACAAAGCTCACCATGTTTCCTCCTGTATATCGATCTGGTGGCTTGATAGTCCTCTTCGACCTCCTAAGAGGTTGCACCTGACTAACCACCTCTTCAGCTATTTCTTCTGTGCAAGCTCCTCTTCTAGACGATCTTGGAGCATTGCTCCACCTGCTTCCAGAACCTGAAGCCTCCATCTCAGAGCTTGACACAGCTGGAGTTCCTGGTGAAACAGGCAATTCCACTTGAAGACTTCCCGCAGCTTTCCCTGCTTCATCAACCCTGCTTTCTGGTAGTTCAACTCCTGAACTCCCCTTGTAGGAAGTCACAACATCGAACACCACATCCCGAGATACTACAGATCTCCGCGTCTCAGGATCCATGCATCTCCATCCTTTCTTCAGCTCATCATACCCAACAAAGACTAGCTTCCTTGCTTTCGCATCTAGCTTTGTCCGAAGAGCATCAGGAATATGCACATAACAGGTTGACCCGAACACCCGAAAGTGTGCAACACTCGGCTTCTCCTTGAACATCAGTTCGTGAGGAGTCTTCATGTTGATAGGACTTAGAGGCATCTTGTTGATGACATAAGCTGCACAAGACATTCCCTCCGCCCAGAAGGACTTTGGGATACTCTTGGCATGAAGCCAGCATTTGCAGGTTTCCGTCAGATGACGGATCTTCCTTTCCGCAACGCTGTTTTGCTGTAGTGTTTGGGCACAAGTGAGCTCTCTCCGAATGCCGTATTTCCTGCAAAAACTTGAGAACTCACCAGAGGTGAACTCCCCACCATTGTCAGTTCTCAATTTTTTCACCTGCAGGCCTAACCGACCTTCCACCAGCTCCTTGAACTCTACAAATTTCGCAAAGGCTTCTGACTTCTCTTTTAGAAAAAAACACTCAGACATACCTGGTGTAATCGTCAATCAACACCAACATATATCTGTTGCCTCCAAGGCTTGGGGTGGCAGTTGGTCCCATCAAATCACCGTGAATGCACTCCAACGGCGCTTTGCATCTTGTTTGCGATTTATCAAATGGAAGTCGATGAGACTTACCAAACTGACATCCAGCACAAACATGACCGTCTCCATAGGAGGACAAGCTAGGCAAGCCCTTGACAAGGCCCCTTACCGCCATAGCCTTCAATTTGTCCATGCCAGCATGCCCCAACCTTTCATGCCAGATAGTCGCGCTATCGTTGGTCTTCATCTTACCAACATAAGTACTTGTCGATAACCCGAACAAGTCCTTCACCCTCTTTCCAACATGGATAACATCTCCCTTTATCTCCAGTTGAGTTTTAAGAAACTTCACTTCTGTTGGGCCAAACAGAACGTGATAACCGGCATCGACCGCATTGGTCACAGAAAAGAGATTCTTCTTTATACCAGGCACGTGATAAACACTCCTCAAAGTGAGTGGACCCTTATCACTGCTCAAGGAGACAACACATTCTTGTTTGACAGCATGAATAGAATTATCATCCATAATGATAGCATCGTTACCTGAGTAAGGCGCCAAAGAAGAGAACTTTGATTCATCCCAGGTAAGATGATGTCCACATCCTGAATCAACAATCCAATCCTCTTCGAAGTTGATGAAAGCCAAGGCCTTAACGGGCATCGCCGTCATATTAGCCGCAAAGGCTCCTCCCCATCCAGCATCATTAGACTTTGGCTTCTCCTTCTCCGCTACATGTCCCGACTGAAGATTAACCCGGCAATCTTTCTTGAAGTGACCAGTCTTATTGCACCTGAAGCACCTTGGTCCATCTCCCTTCTTCTTCCCATCAGACTTAGGAGCATAACCCCTATCCTGCTGACCTGAAGTAGAGGGTCCGTCATAACCCGGCTTCTTTTTCTCCCACTTCTTCTTCTTCTTTCCAGAGAACAACACATCACTTCCTCCCCCAGAGATAGAAATCCCCGCCATCTGTCTTGCCAAACTTTCTTGTGAAGCAAGTAAGTTCTCCAGCTCCAACAGATATGGTTGATTTGCCCAACCTTGAACTGAAGTCACAAAGGCAAGATACTCCTTCCGCAACCCGCGGATGATATGCCTCTTCAGTTTTGCCTCCGAGATGGGCTCATCAGGGTCCAATGCAGAAATCTCTGCTGTGAGGTTCTTCATCTTGAGAAAGAAGGTAGAAATAGAAAGATCGCCTTGAGAGGCCTTCGCCAACTCATTTTCAAGAAACTGCAGCTGAGCTACATTCTTCTTATTAAACAACAAGTCCAAGGACGTCCAAATTTCAACAGCAGATTTACATCCAATGATGTGATCAAACAGCTCCGGTGAGATTGCTCTCTTGAGAGTGAACTCTACCTTAGCATTCGTCCTCCTCCAAAGTCTCACCTCTGCCATAGATCCTCGCCAAGTAAATAGCTCTCCATACACGACCTTCATTTCTTATAGTTATTTGATGTAAGGAGTTCAATACCAAGCCCTCTTGCGAATCCGCCTTCCATGGCAATCTATGTGGTCTCTTCTTCACAAAGACGATGGCAACTCAAGTTGATCACTGCTTATCCACTCCAACAACCTACCTCTGATACCATGTTAAAATTTTTGATTTGATTCGTTTAGGAGTAAGCAGGAGTTGCATCAACTGAGTTAAAGCCAAACAACCACAATGCCACACAACAACACAAGAAACTTTATTGAAACACAAACTTCATTTACAGTGCGAGGTATACATGGCGAGACATGATTCATCAGAATCACGGAGGCGAGAAGAACAAAAAACACACCAAAACAAAACTGGCGGCTAGACACGCTGAAACCGCATAGACCGCTCGACTCCAGAAGTCGCCCGGCTTGTCCTGAGACCGCGTGAACAGAAAACAGAAAAGTCGCCTGCACTGCAAGACCGCACCTCAGACCGCACGAACTGGAGCTTTATAGGAATGAAGAACTGAAGCTGTCGTCAGACCGCAACTCAGACTGCCTAACCGCTGAAGGTCGCCTGATCACTGAGCTCGCTGCGAACAGCACAAGAACGAACATAAACCAGTTTGCAGACTGACCGCTGCCGAACTGTTTAATCAAGCAATTGGGAATCACCAAGGAAGGAGACCTCAATCTGCTGACCGCAAACCTACGAACACAACAAACGGTCAACTCGCTTCCAAACCGCTCGACCTCAAAGTGAGACCGCACGAATTAACCCAGGCTCAGATCTTACAGTTCTCATTAGGAATGACGGGCCCTGCACCTCTATTTATAGGCGGGTAGACGGATGTCGTCACCGCACAGGAGAGATACAATCACCACCCGTCAGATTGCTAGCGGTCTCATAAGGCAGACCGCGCGATCAGACCTCTTGGATGATCATCCGATGAAGACGCAAATCAGCAGACAAGATCGCGCACAGGTCGCGCGAACACGAGACCGCGCACAAGTCGCGCGGTCACAAAGGTACTCCTTCCTTAGATCACCAGGAGCAAACCAGGAACCATCTGGCCGACTTCAGACAAGTCGCCAGATCGCCGAACAGGTCGCCCGGACAGACAGTTACATCAGAACAAACCGCCCGGTCTTCGAACAAAGAAGACAGGCCAACCAAGCAGAACAACTCGGGAACAGACCGCAGCGAACAAGAACAAACCAGCCAACCAGCAGACCGCCAGAACAGACCGGCAGAGCCAGACCGGTAAGATATAAACGCAACCCGCGCGGTTTCAGCGGTCTCCCAAAACAGACCGCCCGGTTTCCTCTAATTCACTTCAAAATTTCAACAGATCGCTGAATTCCAACCGTGGATTCTGAGACCGGTGAAGGTGGCTAAGAAGAAGAGAACACTAAGCAGGGCATGAGGAGAATGAACCAACTCATTTGAGCGGGAGTTAATATGCACCAGGCGATGACTTGAGTTTGACTGCGGCCTCAAGCTCTCGATCTCCGGTCTCACCTTAGAACATAGAAGAATCCTTAGATGAAACTGAATCCACGTCAGAAGAGCGGTCGGCTAAGAGGTCCAAGAGCAATCAATGAAGAGCAGTTTTTAGATAATTTTTCTTTTATATGCTAAAATTGTAATCAATGGTTGTTTTGAGAAAGTGCAATCTTTATACCACATAAATGAAATGATGAAAATTTTTGTGTACCTCTTTGTATCTGTTTTCTGTGTTTTTTGAGAATGAATGAACTTTCTACTTACAATGAATATGATTTCATCGATCTCACATTTGTTGATTTGCGCGCATGAGGTAAAGTCGGTCTTAGAATTTAAAAATAGATTGATTACCAGATCTGGAATATGAGAACTGATGTATTCAATATACACGGTCATGCATTCTAAGGAAGCAACACGTATATTCGATCACAGGCTTTGAAGTAATTGAGTTAAAATCACCAACTACATAAGGGAGCTCGTCAACTTTTGATCGTATAGCAAGAATCCATTCAACTTGAAAAATAAGAGCAGCTAAAAATAACGATCTCTGGAATACTAGATCGCCTCCTCTTATAACAATTCATAAGAGTTAATCTTAGACACTCAAGACCGCCTCTTCATAAAAATACTTGTGGTCTTGATGATAATTTTAATGATAATTTCCCATATACATCTATCTCAGATACTTGATACATTTTATGAAAAACTTGGAATTACCGCCACATATGACGATCTCAGATGTTCCAGACTACCACTTAATAGAACATTTAGATTAGAAAACACAGGTGGCGGTCTCAGATTCTCCAGACCGCCCCTTAATAGAATACTTATATCAGAAAACCAAAGGCAACGATCTCAGATGCTTCAGACCGCTCCTTAATAGAATATATACTAGAAAATCACAGGCGGCGTTCTTAAATGCTCAAGACCACCCCTTAATAGAATATATATCAGAAAATCACAGGTGGTGGTCTTAAATTCTACAGACCGCCCATTAATAGAATATATATCAGAAAATCACAGACGGCGGTCTTAAATGCTACAAACTGCCCCTTAATAGATTATATATAAGAAAATCACAGGTGGTGGTCTTAAATGCTCCAGACCGCCACTTAATATAATATTTTGAGAGCGACCTTGGCGGTCAAAAAGAGAAGAGGTGTACAGACAAAGATTAATAGGGCATGTGTGGTGCTAAAAAGCGCCCGACAGTACTTTCTTCAGAGATCATAATCATTGTCATCACCGTAAGAAGAAGTGCGACCTTGGTAGTCGAGAAGAGAGGTGTACAGACCAAGATGATTAATAGGGCAGGTGTCATGCAGAAAAGTGACTGAAATTGCTTTCCTCATAGATGATAATGGATGTAACACCCTAAGAATAGAAAATGACCTCAGCTGTCAAAATTCCTAGCCGCTCCCAGGCTCAGGACGTCGCCATAGATGCTCCTGACCGACCCTATCACAAAACTTGGCTATCTCTAGACGAATGTGTGTTCGAAGGTCACAGACCAAGATGATCAATAGGGCAGGTGTTGTGCAGAAAAGCGACCGACATTACTTTGCTCGGAGAGATCATCAAAGCTGTAATGATGTCCTGAAATGCATGACAGAGCTGGACATTCACTTATACCTCCCTTTATCTGAAGGTGTGTCAGATGTCAGCAAGGACCCAGCATCTTACATATCCAGCGTGCGAGCTTGGAGAGCAACTACTACTATAGTCATAATAGGTTTTACATCTCAAGCTTCAATTCATGGTGGCAACAAGTAGGATCCGTCGATATCTTGTTTGGTAGGATTGTATCCATGCATGTAATCCATCTTAATATTTACTTTACAAAATATAGGTAAAAAGTGCAAGTAACTACTTCGATAGAACATTTACAAGAACGATCTAATGAAAAAATTATCTAGAGAAAAACGCTTTAAGTCATCTCCACTCCAAGTGTGGGATATCTCTTCCCCTACATAAGTTTGGTGATGATAAGCACCATTCTTGAACACTTATGTAACAATGAATGGTCCTGCCCAATTTGGATTCACCTTTCCAACTGAACCAGATCTTGTTGCCGCATCCACTTTCTTTAGAACTAAATCACCAACGGTGAACTCCTTTATCATGATATTTTTATAAAAATACTTGGTCATTCTTCATTTCACTTCTTCATGCCTGATTGTCGATGTATCTCTTAGTTCTTCGATGGGGTTGAGATTGCACTTCAACTCTTCATTATTTACTTCCATCTAGCCATCTCTGTTCTGCCTTTATAGTAACACCATTGGATTCATCACCTAAAATTTGACTGTAATGAGATCTTCCGAGACATGAAATAGTTTAAAAGGAGTTTCACCAGTAGATGAGGTTGGAGTTGTTCTTAAAGCCCAGAGCACTGAAAACAACTGCTCTGCCCAGTTTCCTCAAAGATTTTCAACCATCTTCTTCAGGAGATTTAAAATTAACTTGTTTGTTGCTTCTACCTGCCCATTGCTTCTTGGATGGTGTACTGAAGAAAATCACAGCTTAATTCAAATTTGACCACAGAAATTTATCAGGTCGGATTTATGGATATGATGACCATTGTCAGTGATGATGGCCATCAAAATTATGTGTATGCACACGATTTCACCCCATATGATGTTTTTCAAGATCTCCGTGGAAGTTTGGGCCAACGCCTTTGCTTCAATCCACTTGCTGAAATAATCAATCATTACAAGAATAAAATGATGTTGCCCACTAACCATAAGAAAAGGTTTGATAAGATCTATTCCCCAAATAGCAAATGGCCATGGAGTTTCTATCGACCTGAGCAACTGAGCTGGTTGATGTTGCAAAGGAGCAAATTTCGGGCATTGAACACATCTCTTTGCGATCTTTTCAGCTTTTTTTCTCATTTAGGGACAAAAATATTCTCGTCACAGAATTAATTTCTCCAAGCTTCTAGCACCTGAATGGTTGCCACATTCTCCCGAATGAACTTCCTGGAGCACAATTGGAACTTCTGCATTGGAAATACACCTTGCTAGTGGTGAGAGAATAGTTTTTCTGTATAAAACTCCTGCGATGAGGTAGTAACGAGCTGCCTTAACTTTAAACCTTTTCTTCTCTTTTATAGATGGATGGAACTTCCCGGTTGAGAGATAGAGGATGAATGGGTCAATCCAAGAGGGATGATGTTCTATCAGCAAGACCTCACCCTCTTCAATAGCTTGATGAAATAATTCTGAGGTAGTTCCTCCTAAAAGAAGACCAAATTTTGCTAACTCATCTGCCTCTATGTTCTCTGAATGTGGGATATGCTGGATAGTGACACTTTTAAACTTACGGATCATAATTTTTACCACCATCTGTTATATATTTAGAATGGAATCTATGGTCTCATAAGTTCCGTTCACTTGAGAATCCAACACTAAGGAATCAATTTTTACTTCTACATCTTCAATACCAAGCTCTCTTGTGAATCGGATACTAGCAAGCAGTGCTTCATATTCTGCTTGATTATTTGTAGTGGGGAAGTAGAACTTCAAATCTTGATCTAATCTAACACCATTGGGGTTAATTAGAACAACTCCTGCTCCTGAGGAGTTTCTACCTGAAACCCCATCAACAAAGATTGTCCAAGCTAGAGATTCTCTGAACTCTTTTTCTGAGCTGCTTTCTACTGTATCGATCATAAAATCTGTCAACACTTGAGCTTTGATCACCATTCAGGGCACATATGAGATCTCAAACTCACTTAGCTAAATTGCCAACTTTGCCAACCTGCATGAATGCTCTAGTTTTTCTAGCACATTTTTTAGTGGAAGATATGTCACCACCTGAATAGAATGAGCACGAAAGTATAGTAGAAGCATGCGGGCTGAGTTGACACGAATCAGTGCTAACATCTCAAGAATTGCATATCAGGTTTCTGCATTTTTGAGTATTCTGCTAACATAATAAACTGGGAATTGTCTTTTCTTCTCTTCTCTGACAAACATTGAGCCTATTGCGTGAGATCCAACTCCAGGGTAAAGGAAGAGATCCTTGCCTTATCGAGCGCTCTGAAGGAAAGGAGTTGATGTTAACTAATTTTTAACTTAACAAATGCATCATCACACTCCTTGGTCCATTCAAATTTTGCTCCCCCATGGAGAGTTTTGAAGCACGAAGCACTCTTATCTCCTGAATGAGATATGAATTTACTCAGACCTGCCGTCCTCCCGCCTAGTTGCTGAGCCTCTTTAGGCAATCTCAGAGGTGTCATTTCTAAGATCTCTTTTACCTTATCAAGATTTGTCTCCTACCCTTCTGGGGTGAGGAGGTGACCAAGGAACTTCACTTTGCTTGCTCTAAAGATGCATTTCAGAGGATTTATCCTCATGTTAAAGGCATGAATGGTTGCAAATGTCTCAGTGAGATCATTAAGATGAGTAAAAAATGCTTTGCTTTTTGTTAGGAGGTCTTCAACTTACACTTCCAAATTTCTCCCTTTTTGGTTTTTGAATAATGTATCCATCATTTTTGATACATTGCGCCAACATTTTTTATCCTGAAAGGCATTACGCAATAATAGATGCATCCGTCGTTCGTGATGAAAGAGGTATAAGGAATGTCAGGCTTATGCATTTAAATTTGGTGATAACCAGAGAATACATATAAGAATCTCATGCATGAGTAACTTACCGTAGAATCAACTAAAGAATCTATCTGAGACAAAGGATATAAATCTTTTGGGCAAGTTTTAGTATGTTTTTGTAAAGTCGACACACATCCTCCATTTACCTCCTGCCTTTTTTACCATTATAATGTTTGAAACCTACTCAGGGTATTGAATCTCTTGAATGAATTTTGCGTTGAGGAGCTTATCCACCTCCTCTGCAATGGGTTGAGCAAGAGTTACCGCCACCTCCCTCTTCTTCTCCTTGATTGGAGTGAAGTTAGGGTTAATGTTGAGGCAATGGAAAGCGACATCAGGATCAACTCCTAGCATATCATCTGCTGACCAGGCAAAGACATACAGGTTCTTCAGAAGATAGGAGACAAGAGTGATCTTCTCTTCTTCGGACAGCTCAGCATTGATGGAGAGCCTCTTGATTCCGTCTTCCTTAACAATAGGAATAGCTTGAGTCACATGGGCAGGTTCCAGGTGAGCTCCTTCTCTAATATCTTTCTCTAGTAACTTCAGCATGATCAACATCTTGTTGCACTAAAGAGGTTTCAACCACCTTCAGAGGAGAACATTCGATCACATTGACCATCTTTACATAACATTCTCGGGGCCTTCTTAGGATCGCTCCTGACCCAATATTGCTTTCCATTGCAAATTTGACCGCTAGATGGGATGTGGAGACCACCGCCAGATATCTATTAAGTATTTGCCTTCTAAAGATAGTGTTTTAGCTACTTGGAGCATCAACAACTATGAACTGAACCAGCTTGGTGATCCCTCCAAGTGTCACAGAGAGTTTAACACTTCTCTCTACCTCCTTCTTTTCTCCAGAAAACCATAGAGTCACCCTTCAGTGGAAAGGATAGTCTTCCCGGTTCTTAGGGCCTCATAAACTGGTTTGAAGAGGAGGTTTACAGAACTACCAGTGTCGATCAGAATTCTTTCAGGTGTGTAGTTTTTTATTACTGCCTTGATGACCACAACATCATTGAAAGGATTGGCGGTCGGAGGAAGGTCATATTGACCAAAGGTGACAATCCCTCTAACAGGAGCATAAGAGGCGGTTACAGCTACCTCTGATCGGAAGACTCTTGAAATGCTAGCCTTTTGTGATGATTCAAGCCATACCCCTCCATGAATGCAGAAGAGGTACCCCAGGGCGCCGTCATCATTAGCATCTATGCACTCATTCTGATAACCGACGTTGCCAAGTAGGCCAATGTCATCTACTTTCTCACATTCCCAATGAGCTTTCGCTACTTCCTTTATCTTGGAGGTTGAAGCTTTTGAAGAATCACTCTTCAGGGCTAAATCTTGCAACTTCACCTACTTCAGAAGCTTCTCCATCAGCATGCGGAGAGCCCGACAATTCTCTATCAGGTGCCCCCTCTTCCTTTGATGTTCATAGTAGAGGGAGAGGTTTCTATACTTAAGCTCAAATTGCATGGGGGCTGGCTTTTTGTAGAAAGGCTGCTTCTGAAGAATCTGAATGACCTCGCTCATCGGAAGTCTGAGCTCGGTGAAGGACTCTTGTGAATCATTGAAGGGGTGCAGTAACAGAAATGTATGAGGTGGTGGACAGAACTAGATTTGGTTGATCAGAACTGGATTGAGAGTTGGAATGGCTGGGGTGACCAATAAAAGTCCCTTCTGTTGGAACTACTGATGACCTTAGTATGGACGATGGTGACGAAAGTTCCTTCCTCTTTGAGAAGGAGTTTGGAACTATTGGCGAGGAGGCTTCGTCGACTGTTGAGCAGCGAAGGAATTAGCATAGCCTTTTTGACTAGCTCTTGACGTCAAATTGGTGATATAGGCGTGGTTACTGATCTCCCCTTATATGAAGTGGTTGGTGATGCTGATCACCTCCTGATAGGATCTAGGATCTCAGGTGGTGACCTCAAACGTGAGGGGGCCCTCTTGAAGGCCATTGACTAGGGCCACCATGTAAAGTGGGGGATCAACATCCTTGATCCCGAGGATCTCTTTTTGAAAATGATCTATGAAGCAAGATAAGGTCTTGCATTCACCTTGCTTGATCCGGAGGAGGGTTGCTGGACCACTCTTCCTCTTTTTAGAGGTTGAAAATGTCAAGAGAATCTATTGCCTGAGCGCGGCGAAGCAAGCGAATAACTGGGGAGGTAGTTTGTAAAACCACGCCCGTGCGTGCCCATCAAAAGAGGTGATCAGAAGTTTACACCTCATCGCAACTTGGAGAGATCTAAAAGCGACAGCTGACTCGAAATCTTGAAGATGAGAGACTGGATCACTCTCCTCAGTGAACACAGGCAGATAGGGATCCCTGAAGCCATGGAGAATGGGCTCCCAACGAACTCTATCTGTGATGGGAGAGGGCTCTTCCACTTCCACAACATCAAGAAGAGCTGAGGGATAGGCAGCAACAATAGAAATTGGAGGGTAAACATAATCCACTGGAAATTCAGCACCCGGGCTAGATTTCCTTGAGCTATCATTCTGAAGAAATCGCGTTGAGCAGCGAATTCTTCACCCTAAGGCTGCAGAGGGGTTGCGGGCTGGGGGACCTCGCGGTCAAGAATGTTGGAACAACCCTATTTGTGATTTGGGCTAGGATCACTATATGTTAACTAAGGGCAAGCTGGCCCCAATGTATAGTGTATGGGTCAAGAGTTTAGGAAGAAATTTGGCTGTTAGAACTAGAAATTTCATTAAGTCTCAGCATTCGTCGAACGGCGCTCAGCATTTGCCGGACGGCGATCGACGAAATATCAAGGAAGCTACGGTCGATGAAATTCAGCCATCTCTGCGTTCGACAAATGGCTACCAGTGTTCGACATTCTTTGAACAGTGCTCGACAAATTCCAGGCAGTGTTCGACAGTTTCCATCCAGAGCTCGACGAATTATTTACTGAAGCTCAGATCGACAAATACAGTTTCCAGAATATTTAATGCTTAAAGATCAGTTATATATCAGTTCTCTGAACACAGATCGACGAAGGCAACGGCTCTTTCCAATCAGATCAAGTAAGGAAACATATTTCTTTATTATTTAAGTTATAGTCGTTGACACTTCCAGCAGAAAAGGACAAATCGTGGAAAAAGGAAAGAGATTACGGCGTGCAGCTGTACTGTTCCCAGATTATCTTTTCAGATATAATATATCCCTTAATATAAGGGATCTGCATTTAATAGTTGTCAGATATTTGAAAAGGAAGAAGATATACAGCAGATTATACTCAAGTTTATACGACAGATCAAATAAAATAGAATACTTTACATATTTGTTGTACAGGAAATCGACAGAACAGATATAGAGAGATATACAGGAAGAATAAAAGAATAGATCATTATCTTCTTCCTTCCAAGCATTATTCAGAGCACAGAACTTTATCTTCTTCTCCTTTAGCAGCACATACTTTTTGAGAACAACTACACCACCTCTCAGTATTTTTCCTGCTGCAAGAATCAAGAAAGAAAGAAGAAGAACAAGCATTCAGATCTTCAAAAGAGCAACAACAAATTGGAGAACTTTTTCTCTCAAATTAATCAGCTACAGGAAGATCAGTTCTTCAAGAAAATCTCCAGCAACATCAACTGTCAAACAAATCCATATCAGACAGAGGAGCATTTCAACTTCAAATCCACTAGTGTCTTCTCTATACATATTGACAGAGAAGAACTTCATAACCCCTCTCCATCTCATTCTATACAGGTTAATACTCCCTTCAAAAGTGTAGCTCACTGGTGGAAAGACACCTTATCAAAAAATCCTTGTTTGGTTTTTAAGCACATTATCAAAAGCTTATCGGTGATTTGGCACCTGATTAAACTCCCATTCGTGTGTGGACACCTTATCAAAAATCCCTTGGTGTGAGGGCACCTTATCAAAAATTCCTAGTGGATCCTACCAAGTGTGGTAGAAGAGTAGATGTACCCAGGTTATTGGGGAACTACTATAAAATTTCCTTGTGTCTTCTGTGTTGTGAATTTCTGTATTTTGTTGTTGTGCTGATTTTTATTACTTGTCATATACAGAAATATATATCACTATTTTTAATTCCGCTATAAAACTAAGGGAAAAAGTTTTAAACTTTATTCACCCCCCCCCCCCTCTAGAGTTAATTTAAGATCTAACCTCCACTTTCAATTGGTATCAGAGGTTGGTTGATCTTATTTACAGGCTAACACCTGGATCACAAAGATCAATTAGATCTTAAATTATTTTAGAGTTTTTATTGCTTTTATTTTCTGTTAAAAACTCATGGCACAAAATAAGGAGTATTCAAGCACAAGACCTCCTATGTGCAATCTTAGCAAGTTTGCACTGTGGAAAGTAAGGATTAGGCTTTATATGAACTCTATTGATGAAGAGATTTTCAATGTTATTCTGACAGGACCTCCAACACCTATAGCAGCAACAAGTACTGGAACCATAGCAGACAACACTGCTGTCCCACCTCCTGAATGGACTGAAGCTCAGAAAAAGCAAAGAAGTGCTGATGCAAAAGCCATGAATATTCTGGCTCAAACTATGTCTGATGACATATTTCAGAAAGTAGTGGACTGCACCTCAGCTAGAGAGATTTGGATCTCACTAAACAATATGGTTGCAGGTTCTGCAGATGAAAGGAAAGACAGAAGATCACACTTGATCTCTCAATATGAAAACTTCAAGAAAGGAGAAACAGAATCAGTTGTAGATATGTACACTAGATTAAGTGTAATCATAAGTGAACTCAGAACACTGGACAACGAAATCTCATGAACTGAGATCAATGACAAAATCCTAATGTGCTTCCCCAGCACTTGGGACTCAAGGATCTGGCCTTTCAAGGAAGCCCGAAGTCTTAATGAGATAACTACTGAGACACTACTAGGAAAGCTCAAATCCTATGAGCAACTCATCAAGACAAGGGAAGCTGAACAAGTCAGCACCTCCTCTTCAACAAAGATGGACAGGAATATTGCCTTCAAAGCTACAGAAGAAGAAGGAAAAACTCCTGACAATGAGGAGTTCATAAGTCTGTTTGCCAAAAGATTCTACAAGATGGCAAGAAAAGACTTCAAGAAAAAGTCATCCAGAAGCCATGAAAAGCCAAGGTATGACAAAAATAATTCTAAAGAAATTATTTGCTATGGTTGCAGGAAACCTGGACATATTGCACTAGACTGTCCAGAAAATCAGAAGAAAGAAAAGAAAAAGGAGAAAGAAGAGAAAAGAACCTCCAGCAAATCTTCCTCTCACAAACACAAAAAGAAGGGAAGAGGATTTGTTGCAGAATCCTGGAGTGAAACTGAATCAGAATCATCATCCAGCTCTTCAGATCACGAAGAAGAAACAAAAGAGAATGATCAGTGCCTGATGGCAATTTATGACTCAGACAGTGAGTCAGGAAATGCTTCTTCATCCAGTGATGATGAAGACTATGAAGAAGAGAAGAATTTCTGCATGATGGCAATCAATGCCTCAGCCAACAATTCTGATGAAGAGGAATCAGAAGCAGAAGCAGAAACTAATGCAGATCAGGTAATATCTACATTTGATTTTACTTCTGTTGAATTCAAAGCTGAATTCAAAGTCCTTTGCTCAGACTTAATTAAATCTGAGAAAGAAATAATCTCACTCAGACTTAAGCTAGCTGAAATGAATCAAATTAGTGAAGCACATATAAATCTTAAGAAAGATTTGGCTGCCTCCAGGGAACATATTATTCTCATTGAGAGAAAGTTGTCTGAAGCCAAAAAGTTTGAAGAATCCCTGAATGGGAGAAGCATCAAACTGATGGATATCACAAGCACAGTAAATGCTAGACTTAATAGCAAACTGGGCTTGGGTGCTTCATCAAGTGAGACACCTATAATTAAGAAGAATATATTATCTACACCTATAAAATTCATCTCTGCTAAGAGCAAAGAGGTTGTAGATGAAGATAAAAACCTTTCAAGTAAGAATGTCAAGAATAGCATAATTCTGCAGAATTCGTCGAACGGAGCACGACGAACCCTGAAGACAGATTTTCAATATAGTTATTATATGAACGGGGCTCGACGAAATGTCAGTCATTTGTCGAACGGAGCTCGACGAACTCAACCCAGTTCATTTAACAAAAACTATACAGCAAATCTGAACAATTCTCATTCTTCACATTCTAAGAATCCTTTCACTGAATGGATTATACCTCCAAGGAGATATCATCCACAAGGTTATAAGGACCAACCTGAAATGTCTTTTATTTCAGATTTTTGTGGAAATACAAAAAGACCCAAGGTAATCTGGGTCAGGAACAAATAAAGTGTTTTCTTGTTTTTGCAGGTATGCAGCTGTCCAAGAACAAATGAGAAATGGTATTTGGACAGTGGCTGTTCAAAACATATGACAGGGAACAAGGCCAACCTGAACAACTTCAAGGCAAAGCTTGGACCAAAAGTTATATTTGGAGACTCCAACTGTGGACAGACCAAAGGCTATGGAAAAGTCAAGGTTGGAGAAGTCACCTTCAAAGAGGTAGCTTATGTAAAGGGACTGAAGCATAACCTTATCAGCATAAGTCAATTATGTGATGAAGGGTATCAGGTAACATTTAATAAATTGAATTTCCTTATTAAATCTACTGATATTATTGTCTTATCAGGTATTAGGCAAGGTAATATATATTTAGTGAATTTCAATTCATCTACTTCAGAAGTTTGTTTATTTAGTGATTTAAGCAAATCTAGTGAACTTTGGCATAAGAGATTAGGACATGTAAACATTAGGACCATTGCTAAATTATCTAAGGACAATCTTGTTAGAGGTTTACCCTTAGGATCATATAAGAAAGAAGGTCTTTGTAGGGCATGTCAACTAGGCAAGCAAACTAAAAATAGTTTTAAATCATTATCTAAAAGTGATTCACCTAGAATCTAATATTTACTACATATGGACCTTTTTGGACCTATAGCAACAAAGAGTTTAGGGGGGAAGTATTACACTCTAGTTATTGTAGATGACGTCTCTAGATTCACTTGGGTGTTCTTTTTGAGAGAAAAGTCAGATAACTTTAAAGTTCTTACAGACTTTCTTAAGAGCATACAGATTGAGTACTCGACTGTAGTTGCATTAATCAGAAGTGATCATGGCACTGAGTTTGAGTCTCTTCTTATGTAAGAATTCTGTGAGAAGGAAGGTATCAGGCATTGCTTCTCAGCTGCTAAAACTCCTCAACAAAATGGGGTAGTTGAAAGGAAAAATAGAACTCTAATTGAATCAGCAAGAGCATTGCTTGCAGATGCTAATTTGCCCCTATCCTTTTGGGCAGAGGTTGTTAACACAGCAAATTATGTTCTGAATAGAAGTTTGATGCACAAACTTAAGGGAAAGACTCCTTATGAATTACTTAAAGGGAAGAAACCTAAAGTTAACTATTTTAAAGCATTTGGCTGTAGATGTTTCATTCACAATAATGATAAGAAATACCTTAGGAAATTTGAACCAAAATCAGATGAAGGAATTTTCTTAGGTTATTCACAAATCAGCAAAGCATATAGGATTTATAATAAATCTACTTTTAAAATAGAAGAATCTATGCATGTCTCTTTTGATGAAACTAACATGTTTTATAAGGAGAAGAATTCTTCTACCATAGAAAATCTGCAGGTACCTATATTATGTGAGCAGCTAGATCAATTAGCTCTACATAAAGAAGGAATTTTGAATCCTGAATAGCAGAATGCTGAAGAGAGTGAAGAAGAAAATCTCCCAGATTTTGCTGAAAGTTCAAGACAGATAGCAGCAGATAATCCTCCACAGGATATAGTAGCTGAACAAATTCCCCAAGTGGAAATTATTGTTGAACCCACTCCAACTGTTGATCACATCACAGTTAGAGATCACCCAATATCCCAAATTATTGGTGATATTTCAGCAGGTGTGCAAACAAGGAATCAAGTAAATCAGAATATGATGCACACATGTTTTCTCTCTCAGATTGAACCTCAATCTCTACAAGATGTAGAACAAGATCCCAACTGGATCATTGCTATGCAAGAGGAACTCAATCAGTTTGAGATAAACCAAGTATGGGATTTGGTTCCTAGACCAAAAGACCATCCAGTGACTGGCACCAAATGGGTTTTAGGAACAAGCTAGATGAACAAGGCAACATTGTGAGAATCAAAGCAAGACTGGTAGCCCAAGGATATTCACAAGAAGAAGGAATTGATTATGATCAGACCTTTGCTCCTGTTGCAAGGTTAGAAGCAATCAGAATTTTTCTTGCATTTGCAGCATACAAGAAATTCAAGGTTTATCAAATGGATGTAAAAAGTGCATTCCTGAATGGAGAAATCAAAGAAGAAGTCTATGTGGAACAACCACCAGGTTTCATCTCTCCAACTCAATCCTCTTTTGTATTTAAGCTTAAGAATGCTCTTTATGGTATCAAACAAGCTCCTAGAGCATGGTATGAGACTTTAGCTAGTTTTCTTTTAGAGAATAAATTCTGTAGAGGCATAGTAGACAAAACCTTAATTTTCAGGATACATAAAAATCAAACTTTACTAGTTCAAATATATGTAGATGATATCATATTTGGCTCTACTGATTCAAATTTGTGCAAAAGATTTTCTAATCTAATGCAATCTAAATTTGAAATGAGTAGTATGGGTGAGTTATCATACTTTCTTGGTCTTCAAGTGAAGCAAACAACAAATGGAATCTTCATATCCCAATCTAAGTATGCTAAGGAATTAGTGAAAAGATTTGGTATGTCTGATTCTTCCACCATGAAAACACCCATGCCCTCAAATGCTGTTGTTGATAATGATGAATCAGGGAAACCTGTTGATTCAAAAGTATATAGAGCAATTGTTGGCTCCTTACTTTATTTAACAGCTAGTAGGCATGATATAATGTTTGCTACATGTATTTGTGCTAGATCCCAAAGTTAATCCCAAAGAATCTCACTTAATTTTGCTAAAAAGGATTTTGAGATAAATAAAGGGTTGCCCTAATCTAGGACTTTGGTATCCAACAACATTTGAATTTGAATTAACTGGATTCTCAGATTCATATTATGTTGGATGCAGAGTAGACAGGAAAAGCACATCAGGAACTGGTCAGTTTCTTGGTGATAGGCTTGTTTCTTGGTTTTGTAAGAAACAAACATCTGTGTCCACATCAACAGCTGAAGCTGAATACATAGCTGCCGGCAGTTGCTGCTCACAGATATTGTGGATACAAAATCAGCTCCTAGACAATGGTGTCAACTTAAATAATTCAATTATATTTTGTGACAATACTAGTGCAATATCTATAGCACAAAATCCAGTTCTCCATAGTAGGACTAAACACATAGAGATTAGGCACCACTTCCTTAGGGATAATGTGGATAAAAACAAAATCTACCTACATTTCATCTCTACTGATTTGCAAAGAGCAGATATTTTCACCAAGACCTTGGATGAAAAGAAACATATTTTCTTTATAAATCAGTTGGGCATGATAGATGGAGACTCAATTTGTTAAAAAAAAATTTTAAGTTTCTACTTACCCAGCTCTTCATTGAACTGAGCTCAACGAAATCAAGTTTTTCGTCGAACGGAGATCGACGAAGTCATCAAATTCGTCGAACTGAGATCGACGAAAACTCATTTTTTGTCGAACCCAGTTTTTTTGAAGCATTTTATTTCAGCCTATCTTCATTAATAAAAAAAAATTATTAGCTGAACATCTACAGAATTGCTTCTCTTTCCAGTTCCCTTTGCGCTTGATCTCTATTTTATTATGCAGGAACAACAGCAATATGAATCTTGCATCCTTCCCTACCTCCATCAAATGTCCCTTCTTCAAGGGGCCTAGCTTCAGGCCTTTCCTAAAACTAGGCAGGGGAGAAGTCTTGCATGAACAAGCTCCATTTGATGCATTGTTTTGCTCAGGGGGAGTTGTTCTATGAACGAAGCAAGGAGAGAAAGCCGAAGAACCTCCAGAACTCAGGAGGAGACACTCTCAGGGGGATTTACTGTTTGAAGAAAAGCTTGATAAAGCTTACAGCTGATGAGTCCTGATCATATACACATTTATGGAATCATCCGGGCCGTTATTTAGTCATTTCTCCGCACTTTAGCCTTGTTTTAGTTTATATTTGATAATCCATGCTAGGTGCACATCTTGGCCCACTTTGGTGTGATTTTCGTGCTTTTTGTCTTTAGTAGTATTCTTGTGCTGTTAGGTGCCACTTTCAGTGGCTAGATCTGTGGTTGTGCGGGAATAGAAGTCGTGCAAGTGCTCCCGGTGCAATTCTGCACAGGAACACTGCGCACGATCACCGGTTCTATTGCGCACGACCACTGGTCGTGCGCCACTGATCGTGTGCACTTAACCCTTTTTTTCACGAGTTCTGTTTGGTGCAGTGCGCACGACCATCAACGACAGTGCGCACGACCACCGGTCGTGCGCCACTGCTCGTGCGCACTTACCATTTAATTTCCGAGTTCTGTTTGCTGTAGTGCGCAAGACCATCGACTCCAGTGCGCACGACCACCGGTCGTGCGCGACTGGTCGTGCGAACATTTTATTTTATAATTTTGTATCTTGCAGGTTCCACCCAGGCAGTGCGCACGATCACAGGATTCTAGTGCGCACGACCACTGGTCGTGCGCCAATGACCGTGCGCGCTGTTCAATTCAGCGCCTATATAATGACCTGATCGCGAATTAGGTCGGGAGAACGCATTTGGACTCCGTTCCTTCCGCCGTTTTCGCCATTTTCATAGGGTTTTCATCCCCTAGGCCTCCTCCATCATCCAAGGGCTTGCAAGAAGGGATCCTACACTCATTTTGATCGCTAAGGAAGAAGTTCTTCGCACTAGACGTGGCCGGATGGTAAATCGCTGGAGAAGACGGGTCCATTGGGAGGTGTGACAGCCCCCTCTACCCCGGACGCAGTTGGGACCGAGCTAGGACGCGGATTGACAACCCGGTGCTTCCTACCGTGAATCTACAACGAGACTCCGGATTCGGTCGTATTTCTTGCCTTTTTTCTTCTACTTGTGTGGTTATATTTGTTGTAATCTCTTTATTTAGATGATGAATGTTATGAACCATGTGTATTATTGCTTATTTCATGATTTTTGAATTATCTAGTTCATTTGTGTTATTGAGGTGCGCCCTATTCCATCTCCCACTCCACCACCGTGACCAGTGCCGCACTAGCAATTGCTTGTGGCATGCTTATTGTTGACGAGGTGCTTGCGACCCTCATTCCGCTTGCCTTCTCGCCCATCCGCCCTTTCGACGCAGTGCGCTCAAGGCCTGCTCAGTCTCCATCTCGCCAATCGAAGCATTGCATAGCGGCATTGCATAGGAGTAGGCGTAGTATTTTATTTTATTATTCGCAAACCAAACCAACCATCCATTGTAACACCGACCAAGGACTTCGATCTCAAGTCCTTCCTCGATATTAAATTCCACCTTACTGTGTTCCTCAAGAGACCGACACTCGGGGATTTTCCCCATTTTTATTACTTGCGCGACCGGTGCACTTGCCGAAAATATCGCATCAAGTTTTTGGCGCCGTTGCCGGGGAACACAGTCGTGTGAGTTTTCTGGAGAGGGAGAATCTGAGAGAGAAGCCCTCCCATTTGTCTATCGCATCTTTTATTTTATTTCTGTTCTCCTTATTCCATTTTCTTGTTTTATAGTAGGTTGCTTTAGTAAATTTTTGTTAGGTGTAGTATTTCGCACAATAGTGTTCTTCTTTTTGAATCGTTTTATCTTCACACTATGTGGGCACATCTCAATTTTCGTTGCCGTTGGTGTGGAGCTACCTCCCACTCTAGTGATGAATGCCCTACGGAGAATAGTAGGCATAATTCTTATAGCCCAACATATAGAGCACCGACTTCGTCTGGTACTCCATATGGTGCGCGTAAGTCTTATGGCTACTCTGCTGAGCCTTTACCGTCGTACTTCTTTTCGGCTCCAGCTCCCGCTGTGCCAAAGAAGCCCGCAAGGCAGTGTCGGTTTTGTGAGAGCACTGATCATGTCCTGAAGGACTGTGCCGAGTATCTTCGCCAATTGGACGAAGACGACGAGCCGGATATCCGGATCGTCCCAACTCCTAACTCTGGCGGCACACCTTCAACATCCGGTTATGTGTCTTTGTCACCTTCGCATCTTGAAGGGTATGGCATGGACACGGTCACCGGATGTGCGGCTGATCTATGCAGCGACATTGCTGAGCCTATTCACCATGTGCCTCCACCACTTCTTGTGGATTCGGTTCTTTCCCCTGTTGTGCGTGCTATACTCATCTCAGATGACATTGTTGATGATGTGTCGCGGGATGAGGCTGGCGATTTATGTGTTATGCCTGCCCCTATGGAGGAGGACAACCTACTAGGTGAAGAGGAGTTTTCCTCAACACCGGTGGAGGAAGTCCAAACCTTGGGCATGGCCACTGTCGATCCCACTGAACTTTGCGGCATTGATGACAATGCCAACATTATTTTACTTCCCCATCCTGCTGGGAGTGAGACCGGGACCACTCCCCCGATTTCTGATTATTTTTGTCCTTCTTCTCTTTTATTTCTTGATCCCCTTTCTCTATCTGAGCCTGTGCAGGTTGAGTCTTCACAGGTACCTCAGGAGGACTTGGAGCATGATGCTCAAGTCAATGATGAGTGTATCCTCATATGCGAGGAGGTTGATCCCCCTTCGTAGAGGAAGCTCCACTCATTTCCTTCTCCTCCTGCTGCCTCCCTGGAGATGATACCTTGCTGGGCAAGGATAGTTTTGGTGAGTTGAGTGAGGATTCCTCTTCTTCTTATTTTTTATTCCCTCTACCTGTGACGAGCAGGTATTATTTATATTCGGGTAGAGGCGTGACTGTTCTGTTGCCGTATCGGTACCCGCTACCGACACGCATATTAGAACAGTTACCTGTGCACTTCTCTTTTCATAGACCCATTAGCTAGGACCTTTTTGTTTTCAAATAAGTCGTGCTGGGATGACAGTAAACCCAGTAGTTATCTTTATTTACCCTGAAATTTTATTTTGTCTGGTTTAGTTAAGTTTTTGTTAAGGCTATGAATGCCTCGCTGCGTGTGCTGACTCCTGGTTGTGCGTAAATTGCACGGTGGATGGAGTTTTTACTAAAATTTTGGCCGCTTGGAAAATTCCTAAGGCGCACGATCACTGGTCGTGCGCACTACTTATCGCGCACGACCACTGGTCGTGCGATCGGCCCAGATTTTTATAAAAAGCCTGTCCGCCCGAGCCTTTCGCGCACGATCTAGGGTTTTCGTTCGCCGACGTCCGTGCGCCGTTTCTGCCTGCTTGCCGCCGATCGTGCGCCTCCTTCCCTTCCGGTGAGCCCATTCCCTATTTCTCCTCCTTCCTTTGCCCTCCTACCACCATGAGCTCCAGAGATCGTCAAAAGGTCTACCAACGCTCCGGCCGCTCTTCCGCCTCTCCTGCTCAGATCCTCGCTAGGATGGCGACTTTTTCCAAGGATTCGCATACGCGGCGATTCAATTCTCTTAAGGAGAAGCCATTCCTATCACAGCATCTCGTGGATTGGAATGAGTTGAACTCTATCGGCGACAATGGGGAGTTGGGGGAGGCCGTCCGCCAACGCTATTATTTCGATCATTGGAGCGGGGTGTTCGAGTGCAATGACCTCGGCTACCGGGAGCTCACCTTGGAATTTCTTGCTACGTTTGAGTGGGAAGTGTTGCCCTCCGGTCAACGTCCGGGAAAGTGCTCTTTCCGAATTTTGGGCAAGGTTTTCACTCTCTCCTTATCTGAGTTGGCGGTGCACGCTGGATTTTGCACCGAAGCCGAGGCCACGACGATCCCTTTTCTGGATTTGGATGTCTCTTTCCCTGATGGCGTCACCCCGCGTGCCGCGTGGTGTGCCCTCACGGGTCGTGATGAAGAATATGTGGCCAGAAAAAGCAAATCCACATGGATCGTCGCGCCTGCTCTCCGATACCTACAGCACGTCCTTAGCCACTCTCTCGTCGCCCGTGCCCTTAGTCAAAATGTAGTGGGGTGGCAAGATCTGATCTCCCTCTATAGTATGGAATTTCGGCAGCCTTTGCATCTTGGCTACATGCTAGCTTTCTTCTTCCACCACGAGGCCACTTACGGTCTCACAGGTGCCATTGGTGGTGCCTACTATATTACCCGCATTGCCAAAAGCCTGGGGGTTTGGAGTCATCTGCCTCCGATGGTGCAAGTGACTGCGCCCTCCTTCATCACTCGGGCCACCATGGTGAGTTTCCATCTATTACGGGTCGTGGGGAAGAAGAGTAGTAGACGCTTTGTGGTCGTGATGCCGGGAGATGCGCCTAGGGAGAGGCAGGGCGACGAGGAGCACGGAGAGCCGGTTGAGCCGCCAAATACGCACCGCGAGGTAGCCCTTCTGCAGCCGCGAAGGCATTCATTTCAGCAGGAGCGGAGAGCCAAGGAGGAGGGCAGTTCGTCAAGAGCGCCGGAGGTGCCAAGTTTCGATCGGCGCCTCTCCAATTTGGAGGCAAACCAGTACTGGCTTACGGATTTCGTCTATCAGCAAGCACTGCGGGGAGGGCTAAACATCCCCCCACCTCCGGGTCGGGCCGCGTCATCTTCCAGACGGTCGCCGTCCGTTGTGGTGTTAGATAGCGACAGCGACGACGAGTGATCATCCTCCCTGCATGCGAGATATTCTAAGCTGTGCTTTCTGTTTAGTTTCTTTTGTTGAGTCGTTTGAACTCCTTCTCTTTTGATGTTTGTAATAATAACATTTTGTTTGTGGAATGCTCTTCTGGGCATAGTTTTATTTATTCAGCTTTTTTTGTTCCCTTATTTTGTGTGCGAGTGCTCAATATTTATTGCAGGAACAAGTTCACTCCCATGGGTGATAACTTAGAATTCTTGATTGTTTGTGCTCTCACATGTTTAGTCCAGTTTTTACTATTTTTGTTGCTCTAGTGTATAACTTTCAGGTGGCCTTTGTTTCTCTTGAGAGCGGATGCTGCGGACTATTCTTGATCATTTACGCCAATCGTCTGGTATGCTCACTTCTGAGCATTGGGTAACACTTCCTCCCCTCTTCTTGCTTCAATTTCTAGATATATCGCTTAGCTTAAGTCTGGGGGAGCGGTTGTTGTTATCCAATGTGCACATGCTGCATTGCATACTAGAAGGTTGCTTTTTTATTTATCATTTTCATTATCATCGTTGCATTCTTCTCACACCACTTCTCCCACTTGAGTGCGTGCTTGTCTTTTTGTTGTTGTTCCGTTTAAACTAGTTTGGTTGGAATGTGAAATAGGTTGTTAACGCAGGAATTATTATTTGGAGTGCGATGTTGACTCATGTAGTGTTCTAGTCACTTCGCATGCTATGGTAGAATTTGTGTAGAACTAGATTTTCTTTATGCATCTAATTTATGTTTAGTATTTCTGCGTAAATTTAGATTTAATATACTCAAGTGGTGAATTTGTATGGAATTGACGATAACCCGGTGTTGTGTGTGTGCGATTGCTAGTCGTGTGTTGCTCGAGTCGGGAGGAAGGTTTATCTTTCTCGTGGGCTAAGAACTTGCCCCAAGCGACTCTCGAAGCATGGGTGAGAGCTACTCGTTGAGTCAAGCATGATGTAGGCCACCCTTTGGCTAGTTTGAGCTTTGTTATTCCATGTCCATTTCATTCCCCTTTGCAAGCCAATTTTGTGCCTACCATTCCTTTGTACAGCCCCTCTTCATCCACCAAAGCCTGAAGCCTATCCTACTCCCGCAACCAAAACGTTTTTAACTGCGCTCATAATTCTAAACTTGTGTGGAGTGTGGAATCGTTGTGTTATGATGGGAAAATAATGTCCATCCGCTGATTTTGAACCAACCGGGGGTTACATAAAAGAAGTAAAATATGTAAAAGAAAAAAAAAAGAGTATTTTGAAAAAAAATCCTCCCGAGCTAAAAACAGAAAATCTGTTGGTATTTGTGAAGTAGGCCGTGTGCACACCTGGTTTTCATGATAATTCTGGGGGAGTGTCACACGAGCATTGTTCGTTGGTCTTGTATGGTGCAGCGTTCCGTTAGCTCACTTGGGTTGCGTAGCCACCGTGTTTAACTTTGAATATCATACCGTAACCTAAGCCTCGTTTTAATCCTATAAGTCCTACTGATTTGATTTGCGAGTTTGCTAGCGCCGTGGAGAGAGTGTGACCGGGCGAGCGTATGGTTCACGACGTTGATGGATTTCAGCGGAGTTATTCCTAAGCCCCGATCTTTTGCAACACCCGCCTCAGTGTCTCGTCACTTTCATACCGGGCATGATCGTCAAATTCTTCATAATTCACCAATTGAGTACATCTAAATCTTTAATTACGCTTTAATACTCTTGTAAATTATTTAGCATATCTAGAATCTCCTTCTACTAAATTCTCTACTTGCATGCGTATGTTACTTCGCACCGTACTCCTTTGTGTAATTCTCTATGTCAATTATCGTTTTCACGCTCCGCCGGATTCGTTTGCTCGGGACGCGCAAACAGTTAAGTCTGGGGGTGTGATGAGTCCTGATCATATACACATTTATGGACTCATCCGGGCCGTTATTTAGTCATTTCTCCGCACTTTAGCCTTGTTTTAGTTTATATTTGATAATCCATGCTAGGTGCACATCTTGGCCCACTTTGGTGTGATTTTCGTGCTTTTTGTCCTTAGTAGTATTCTTGTGCTGTTAGGTGCCACTTTTAGTGGCTAGATCTGTGGTTGTGCGGGAATAGGAGTCGTGCAAGTGCTCCCGGTGCAATTCTGCACAGGAACACTGCGCACGATCACCGGTTCTATTGCGCACGACCACTGGTCGTGCGCCACTGATCGTGTGCACTTAACCCTTTTTTCACGAGTTCTGTTTGGTGCAGTGCGCACGACCATCAACGACAGTGCGCACGACCACCGGTCGTGCGCCACTGCTCGTGCGCACTTACCATTTAATTTCCGAGTTCTGTTTGCTGTAGTGCGCACGACCATCGACTCCAGTGCGCACGACCACCGGTCGTGCGCGACTGGTCGTGCGAACATTTTATTTTATAATTTCGTATCTTGCAGGTTTCACCCAGGCAGTGCGCACGATCACAGGATTCTAGTGCGCACGACCACTGGTCGTGCGCCAATGACCGTGCACGCTGTTCAATTCAGCGCCTATATATTGACCTGATCGCGAATTAGGTCGGGAGAACGCATTTGGACTCCGTTCCTTCCTCCGTTTTCGCCATTTTCAGAGGGTTTTCATCCCCTAGGCCTCCTCCATCATCCAAGGGCTTGCAAGAAGGGATCCTACACTCATTTTGATCGCTAAGGAAGAAGTTCTTCGCATTAGACGTGGCCGGATGGTAAATCGCTGGAGAAGACGGGTCCATTGGGAGGTGTGACAGCCCTCCTCTACCCCGGACGCAGTTGGGACCGAGC
The DNA here is from genome assembly GCA_033032865.1 of Dactylorhiza incarnata. NCBI lineage: Eukaryota > Viridiplantae > Streptophyta > Magnoliopsida > Asparagales > Orchidaceae > Dactylorhiza > Dactylorhiza incarnata. Next base: position 21,964,271 of record JAWHQI010000003.1, read on the forward strand.
TAGGACGCGGATTGACAACCCGGTGCTTGCGACCTATTTCTTGCCTTTTTTCTTCTACTTGTGTGGTTATATTTGTTGTAATCTCTTTATTTAGATGATGAATGCTATGAACCATGTGTATTATTGCTTATTTCATGATTTTGGAATTATCTAGTTCATTTGTGTTATTGAGGTGCGCCCTATTCCATCTCCCACTCCACCACCGTGACCGGTGCCGCACTAGCAATTGCTTGTGGCGTGCTTATTGTTGACGAGGTGCTTGCGACCCTCATTCCGCTTGCCTTCTCACCCATCCGCCCTTTCGACGCAGTGCGCTCAAGGCCTGCTCAGTCTCCATCTCGCCAATCGAAGCATTGCATAGAGGCATTGCATAGGAGTAGGCGTAGTATTTTATTTTATTATTCGCAAACCAAACCAACCATCCATTGTAACACCGACCAAGGACTTCGATCTCAAGTCCTTCCTCGATATTAAATTCCACCTTACTGTGTTCCTCAAGAGACCGACACTCGGGGATTTTCCCCATTTTTATTACTTGCGCGACCGGTGCACTTGCCGAAAATATCGCATCAACAGCAGATTGCTGATTACAGTTTACTGGTTAAGAAAAGTATTCTGTAATTCAGATGCAGATACAGCTCAGAAAAAGAACTTTTATATAGCAAATTCAATATCAGTTATTGCTATAGAATGGCTAATCAAAATTATAAAGCTGATCAAAAGGAGTAGTAGTTAACAAATTCAAAAATCAGATAAAGATTCAATCCAGAATTCAGAACAATACAGTTCAGTTCAGATCAGAATTCAGAACAACACAATTCAGACAAAATCAGAATTTCAGAATTCAGAAGCAGCAGAATTCAGATAATTCAGGTTCTGATTGTATTTTCAGTTTTATTCTTATTGAAATGTATTTTCAAAACTCAGAGTACTTTTCATTTCATATCTGATAAAATATTTAAAATATATCGGATATATTTATACTTTGTTGTTTTTGATGTTTTAGCATTTGTTTATTTTTCAACTTTTGTCAAATAATGTCCTAACCCAAATAGGGGGAGATTGTTGGAAAAACATTATTTGTGATTTGGGCTAGGATCACTATATGTTAACTAAGGACAAGTTGACCCCAATGTATAGTTTATGGGTCAAGAGTTTAGGAAGAAATTTGGCTGTTAGAACTAGAAATTTCATTAAGTCTCAGCATTCGTCGAACGGCGCTCAGCATTCGTCGGACGGCGATCGACGAAATATCAAGGAAGGTGCGGTCGATGAAATTCAGCCATCTCTGCATTCGACAAATGGCTTCCAGCGCTCGACATTCTCTGAGCAGTGCTCGACGAATTCCAGGCAGCGTTCGACAGTTTCCAGCCAGAGCTCGACAAATTATTTACTGAAGCTCAGATCGACAAATACAGTTTCCAGAATATTTAATACTTAAAGATCCATTATATATCAGTTCTCTGAACACAGGTCGACGAAGGCAATGACTCTTTCCAATCAGATCAAGTAAGGAAACATATTTCTTTATTATTTAAGTTATAGTCGTTGACACTTCCAGCAGAAAAGGACAAATCGTGGAAAAAGGAAAGAGATTACGGCGTGCAGCTGTACTGTTCCTAGATTATCTTTTCAGATATATTATATCCCTTAATATAAGGGATCTGCATTTAATAGTTGTCAGATATTTGAAAAGGGAGAAGATATATAGCAGATTATACTCAAGTTTATACGACTGATCAAATAAAATAGAATACTTTACATATTTGCTGTACAGGAAATCGACAGAACAGATATAGAGAGATATACAGGAAGAATAAAAGAATAGATCATTATCTTCTTCCTGCTAAGCATTATTCAGAGCACAGAACTTCATCTTCTTCTCCTTTAGCAGCACATACTTTCTGAGAATAGCTACACCACCTCTCAGTATTTTTCCTGCTGCAAGAATCAAGAAAGAAAGAAGAAGACGAACAAGCATTCAGATCTTCAAAAGAGCAACAACAAATTGGAGAACTTGTTCTCTCAATTTAATCAGCTACAGGAAGATCAGTTCTTCAAGAAAATCTCCAGCAACATCAACTGTCAAACAAATCCATATCAGACAGAGGAGCATTTCAACATCAATTCCACTAGAGTCTTCTCTATACATATTGACAGAGAAGAACTTCATAACCCCTCTCCATCTCATTTTGTACAGGGTTAATACTCCCTTCAAAATTGTAACTCACTGGAGGCAAGACACCTTATCAAAAAATCCTTGTTTGGTTTTTAAGCACCTTATCAAAAGCTTATCGGTGATTTGGGCACCTGATCAAACTCCCATTGGTGTGTGGACACCTTATCAAAAATCCCTTGGTGTGAGGGCACCTTATCAAAAATTCCTAGTGGATCCTACCAAGTGTGGTAGAAGAGTAGACATACCCAGGTTATTGGGGAACTACTATAAAATTTCCTTGTGTCTTCTGTGCTGTGAATTTCTGTGTTTTGTTGTTGTGCTGATTTTTATTACTTGTCTTTACTTAGTTTTTATTACACACTCTCATATACACAAATTTATATCACTATTTTTAATTCCGCTATAAAACTAAGGGAAAAAGTTTTGAACTCTATTCACCCCCCCCCCCCCCCTCAAGAGTTAATTTAAGATCTAACTGTTGGAGCATGCGTTTCGCACTCCTCCGGTTTGATAATAACAAAGTCCCGTTTGTATTTGATCCTATTTTTGTTAATGGTGTGCAGATAACAGGTATGCAATGTTCACAATTCTCTTGGAGCAAAAATTGATTGTGGGAAATTTTCACTGTCCGAAAATTCCGACACCCACTGTCGCCCAGGCGACAGCTCAGCGGTTAGAACAGCAATCGGCAGTATTGAGCTGTCGGAAATCCGACAGCGATGTCGCCCAGGCGACAGCTCAGCGGTTACATCAACTGCCCACGACTTCACCCACGACCGACGGTTTTGCGCTATCGGAATTCCGACATCGATGTCGCCCCAGCGACAGCTCCACGATTCCAGCAACTGCCCACACGACGGCTCGACGGCACGACCGAGGCAGTTTGGCGCTGTCGGAAATTTCCGACAGTGACTGTCGCCCAGGCGACAGTGAAAGTCTATAAAATGGTGCCTTTGGTTCGTGCATTCCAAGCTTTGGAGATTTCCAGTCCCTACCTGAGTGCATACAAACCAGAGAGCTCCAGAACCTCCTCAACTCCTAATTGTGCAAAGAAGGATTGAAGATTGAAGACGAGATCGGGCGCGCTACTCCATCAACGATCATCTCAAGGCTTCAACAATCCATTCAGAGATCTGAATTTCTAGGGAGTTGACTTTTTCATATTGTATTTCATTTACTCATATTTCATTTTGTATTGGGGAAGAAATCGTCGTCTTGCGTGCGGCGTCTAAGTCCTTGCGCGACTTAGGGGAAAAGCGCTTCCTTGTGCGGAGCGTCCAAGTCCTTGCGTGGCTTGGTGGGAAATCGTGGCCTTGTGTGCTACGTCTAGATCTTGGGAAGATCTAGAGGATAGGCTTGGGCTTTGTCTTGGGAAAGACAAGCGATAGCCTTCCGATCCTTGTGAGAAGGATTGGTAAATCAAAAATATTGTATTTACATATTATCATTGTGCCTTGATCTTAAGCATTGTTAAGATCATTTTTATTTGTATGCAAATTTCATGATAAATAAAATGATGATCTTCTCACTAATCGCAAATTGGTTTGCTTAAATTTTTATCTTAGAAATTTGTGCTTGGTGTTATACAAAAATTGCTTTGTTTTTAAAATTAATTTTTAAGAAACTTTTTATTAAAGTAAAATTGTCTTAAAATTATTAAGTAAAAATTACAAATTTAAACACACTCTTATTCACCCCCCCCCCCCCCCCCCCTCTAAGGGCGCCACAGGATCCAACAAGTGGTATCAGAGCGAGGTTACTCCAAAACGGTTTTACCACCGGGAGTAATGGCGCACAACGATCACGCGTTCGTTGAGGGACAAGGAATTAGTAGGCCACCACTTTTCACGGGCACGGACTATAATTATTGGAAAACACGTATGCGTTGTTTTCTAATTGCTTTAGATATAGAAGTCTGGAATATGGTAGAAACTAGTTACACTTCTCCAACATTTGTTGTAGGAGATGTAACTATGGAAAAACCCAAAGACAAGTGGGATGAAAATGATAAATTAAAATGCAAAAACAATGCAAAGGCCATGAATGCCTTATTTTGCGCACTAGATCGCACCGAGTTTAATAGAGTCTGTGCTTGCGATACTGCTTTTGATATTTGGAATCTTTTGGAAATTACTCATGAAGGTACTTCGCAGGTAAAGGATTCAAAGCTATTTCAATTGGAGTCAGAGTTCGAAAGATTCAAAATGGAGGTGGATGAAGAAATTGACACAATGTACACACGATTCACTAAAATCGTGAACGATTCAAAGGTGTTGGGTAAGGTCTTTTCAAATGGAGATTTAGTTAGAAAAATCTTAAGATCACTTCCCCCGAAGTTCAATCCAAAAGTGACTGCAATTTCTGAGTCACATGATCTTAAGACATTAAAATTGGAGAGTCTCATTGGGAATCTAAAAACCCATGAAGTGGAGTTGAAGATTCAAAGCCAAGAATATAACTTGGAGCCCAAAAAGAAGAGCTTGGCGTTGAAATCTAAAAAGGAATTTGAGAGTGAGACTGAAGAAAGTGATGAAGATGAAGAAGGATTGTTTGTAAGAAATTTTAAGAAGTTTATGAGAAATCCAGAGAGGAGAAACTCATTTAAAAAGTTTTTCAAAAAGAAGGATTTTGCCTACCAAAAAGGCAAAGGAAAAATGGAGAATGAAGAGGAGCGTCCGCCACCGGAGTGTTACCATTGCAAGAAGATTGGTCATATCAGAAGCAAGTGCCCAAAGTATCTGAAAGAGCAAAAAGCAAAGAGGCACGATAAAAAGAAGAAAGTGTTAAAGGCAGAGACTTGGGATGATTCTTCGTCTGGTGAAGAAAGTGATCCCTCAACACAGGAAGAAGAGGAGGCTAATCTATGCTTGATGGCAAAAGACAGCATTACATCTGAAGACGACTGCAGTGTCCAAAGCGACACTGAGGTAACGCCTCCATCTTTTGATGAGTTATATTCTGAATTTATGAAAACATGCAAAGTTTTAGATAAAAGCTTAAAGGAAATTGATTTTCTAAAATCTGAAAATAAAGGTCTTTCAAAAGCAAATAAAAAACTATCAAAAGAGTTGGAATCTATTAGGAAAGAGAAGATATTTTGTCAAGAGTGTGATCATTCTTCGACAAGGATAAAAGAACTTGAAACTACTATTTCTAAGTCCGATCAAAAATTTGATCTACTTGTAAAAGAAAAAAGGGACTTAGAAAAAGTTGTTAAAACTTCTCATTCTCAATTAGATAATTATAAGAAAATTTTTGCAAATAGATGTGGCATGATAGTAAAAGAAAATTCAATTCTAAAATCCAAAGTAAATGAGTTGAACATGGCAATTGGAAAATTTGGTGTTGGAAAAAAATCACTGGATATGATATTAGCCAACCAATGCCATGGTACAGCAAAATATGGACTAGGATACATTTCTGGAAGCTCTGGAGGCTGTCGGAAATTTCCGACAGCTACTGTCGGAACCGGCGACAGCTCCAGGTTCAGAAATCTTATTTCTAAAAATACAATCTTTTCTAAGTCCATACATAAAGATGCTTCCACCAGCAAGAGTCCAGAGAAACCATTGAAATATGGTTCCTCACCATTCATTGTGTGTGCCAAATGTCATCGATTTGGTCACATCTCGAGCTCATGTTGGAAGAAGGGAAAAGCTATTGTTAAACAAATCTGGGTACCTAAGGCGTCCACCTATACAATGGGATCGACCACTTGGGTAACCAGATCTTTACTCTCATCATCTTTTTAGGTATGCGTGCAGGCTAGGAACAAAGAAGACGTGTGGTATTTGGACTCTGGATGTTCAAAACACATGACGGGCGATAAATCAAAGTTCCTTAGCCTGGAGATGAAGAAAGGTGGAACAGTGACATTTGGAGATAATGGAAAGGGTAAAGTCAAAGGCATTGGAGTAGTAGGTAACGAAGAATTTAAAATTTCAAATGTTTTATATGTTAAAGGTTTGAAACATAATTTAATTTCTATTAGTCAACTATGTGATAAAAATCTAAATGTTTTATTTGACTCTAGCTCAAACCTTTGCAAAATTATTGATTCTAAAACAAACGAAATCGTACTTACTGCACCAAGAATAAACAATGTCTATACAATCACTTTTCATGATTTATCTCATTCTACACTTAAATGTTTCATTTCAAAGAATGATGAACTTGAATTATGGCATAGGAGACTAGGACATTCTAGTGCTAAACGCATAGTAAAGCTTTCTAAAAATAAAATAATAAAAGGATTACCAAATTTGAATGGAAAGCTATCCTCATTATGTTCACCATGCCAAAAGGGAAAATTTACAAAATCATCTTTTAAAAGCAAAAATGTCATATCTACCACTAGACCTTTGAATCTATTACATATGGACTTGTTTGGTCCAATTTCTACACAAAGTCTAGGAGGTAGAAAATATACGTTTGTTATTATTGATGATTATTCTAGATTTTGTTGGACTTTGTTTTTATATTCAAAATCTGATGCTTTTGATGAATTTGTAAAACTAATTTCACGTATTCAAAATGAAGTTGATCTAAAGGTAAAATGCATTAGATCAGATCATGGAGGAGAGTTCGATAATGAAAAATTTATTTCATATTGTAATGATTTTGGGATAAAACATGAATTTTCCGCTCCACGCACACCACAGCAAAATGGTGTAGTGGAGAGGAAAAATAGAACACTCCAAGAATTAGGACGTACTATGCTTTGTGAATTTAAATTGCCAAAATATTTTTGGGCCGAAGCAGTTAGTACGGCATGTTATATTATTAATCGTGTCATGATTCGTCCCACATTACAATTAACTCCTTATGAAATTTATTTTCAAAGAAAACCAAATGTATCTTACTTTAAAGTGTTTGGTTGTAAATGCTTTATTTTGAATACAAAAGATAACTTAGGCAAATTTGATGAAAAATGTGATGAAGGAATTTTCATTGGTTATTCTTCAACTAGCAAGGCCTATAGAGTTTATAATAGGAGAACAAAAATAGTTGAAGAATCTATTCATGTTAGGTTTGATGAGTTTGCTTCATGTGTAGAAAGGAAAATTACAGGAAAAGAAGATGAACTCCTTCCCACGGTGGAGAATGATGAAGAAGAACTTAGAGAAAATGAAGAAGAAAAAGGAGAAGAAAGAGAAGAAGAAAGAGGAGAAGAAGATAGAGAAGAAGAAGAAAGAGAAGGGTATGTACCTCCAACCGAACTACAATTCTCAAAAGATCATCCGCAAGAACTTGTTATTGGAGAACCATTATGTGGGGTACGTACGCGTTCTAGTTTACATGAAACCTTTTCAAATTTATGTTTTGTCTCAAATATCGAACCAAAAGATGTTGCCACCGCTTTAAATGATGAATCTTGGTTTCTAGCTATGAATGAAGAACTTAATCAATTTGAAAGAAATAAAGTTTGGATTCTTGTTGATAGACCTAGTGATCATCCAGTGGTAGGAGTCAAATGGATTTTCAAAAACAAATTAGATAGTGACTCTAGGGTCACTAGAAACAAAGCTAGGCTTGTAGCGAAAGGATATAATCAAATTGAAGGGGTAGATTTTGATGAAACTTTTGCACCCGTAGCACGATTGGAAGCAGTTAGAATTTTTGTTGCATTTGCTAGCCATAAAAGATTTAAATTATTGCAAATGGATATTAAAACTGCATTTTTAAACGGGTTGATTAAAGAAGAAGTTTATGTTGAACAACCCCCAGGATTTATAAATGAAAAATTTCCTAATCGCGTATATAGATTGCTAAAAGCTTTGTATGGTTTAAAACAAGCACCACGAGCATGGTATGATAGATTGACCATATATTTATTACAAAATGGTTTTAAAATGGGTGGTGTTGATTGTACACTCTTCATTAAGCAAGTAAATGATGATTTAATTGTTTTACAAATTTATGTTGATGATATTATTTTTGGAGCCACTAATGAAGAGTTGTGTAACTATGTTGTAAAAATGATGGAAAGTGAATTTGAGATGAGTATGGTAGGGGAATTAAAATATTTCTTAGGATTTCAAATTGTTCAAAATCATGATGGAGTTTTTATTAACCAATCAAAATATATTCATGATGTCTTAAAACGATTTGGATTTGAAAATCTCAAACAAGCAAATACTCCTATGAGTGTATCTTTAAAATTAGGAAAAGATGAAACTGGAATATCAATAGATCAAACTTTATATAGAGGCATGATAGGTTCACTTTTATATTTGACTGCTTCTAGACCGGATATTATGTTTTCAGTTTGTTTATGTGCTAGATTTCAAGCCGATCCCAAAGAATCACATTTAAAAGCGGTAAAAAGAATTTTTAGATATTTAATTGGCACATCTAAACTTGGTTTGTGGTATCCTCATAGCGATGATTTTACACTTTTTGGTTATTCTGATTCTGATTACGCCGGTTGTTCACTAGATAGGAAAAGCACTAGTGGCACTTGTCACTTTTTAGGCCCTTCACTCATTTCATGGTCGAGTAGGAAACAGAATTCTGTTGCCCTTTCAACCACCGAAGCCGAATACATCGCACTAGGTAGTTGTTGTGCACAAGCCCTTTGGATGAAACAAACCTTAGAAGACTTTAATATTAAACAACAAACTATTGAATTATGGTGTGATAATAAAAGTGCAATTGATTTAACACACAACCCGGTCCATCATTCAAGGTCTAAGCATATTGATGTGAGACATCATTTTATTAGAGATCATATTAAAAATAACCACATAAAAATTTCATTTATAGGCACGGATAATCAACTAGCGGATATATTCACTAAACCTTTACCGGAATCCCGTTTTTCTATGCTTAGGCTAGAATTGGGAATTCTAGACATTTCACAATGAATATATCACTTTTTAAAGCCTATAACAAAAAACTTATTATCACAAAACATAAACAATGTAAATACAAAAATGCCAAAATTATTAAAAAAAAAAACCAAAACATCAAATTTCAAAAACCTTAACAAAATTCAACATCACTAACATTACATCAATAGTGTTCACATCAAAACAGTAGCACAAACTTAAGGATCAAGTTCTTTAAACAAAAAAAATTAAAAACCACAGAAATTTAAAGAAGTTCACTGTCGCCCAGGCGACAGTGGATGTCGGAATTTTCCGACATCTCCCAGCAGCAGCAGCAACACAAACCTACTCTGAGTCTTCATAACCAGCCCCGCTGCTCTCTGGACAATCTTCTGGAGGTCCTCGTCTCACGGATTTGCCACGGCGAGTCTGCCTCACCGATTGGCGTGGCGGCTCCTCGTCCGGAACTTGCCATTCTGCCTCCTCCTCCGGCGTTGGCTTCAACTTCAGACTTTTGACAAGAAACTTCATAAATTTCTGCATTCGACCACGATCCTTTTTCACTTCCTTTTTGTGATCCTCTAACGAATCACGCAAATCATCAATGGATTCCCTTAGTGATCCTGCCCTAGAAATGCTCGGCTCTCTAATCTCGATTCCCGGTTGAGCTTTTCTAAGCGGCTTCTTCCCTTTCATTGAACCCGTGAAATAAATTTCCGGATAACAATCATCAAAATACGAGTCTTGCACAATCCATCCATACTTCTTATAAAGTACACGCTGAATTACCAACCCCATTGCCAGCGTATGCACCTTCACCCATCTTGGATGTTTCAATCTGTACGTATACCTAATCTGGGATAGTATGAAGTCTGCCATATCAAAAGGCTCATCCTCCATAATATAGTACGTAAAGAGGGTCAACTGCGCAGTAATGCTTCTTGTGTCTCCACTCTTCAACATCACCGAATTCCTTAATATATCTTGGACTAAGTAAGCATCCGGTGTAAGTGAGGTAACTTCAGTGGTAAGAGTTTTCTTCTGATTCCCATGTAAACTCATGTTTACTAGGGTCCAATCTCTATCCTTCCGATAATTCTCCACTATATCAGGCATATTCTCACTCATCACTAGTCCAAATTCCTCTCGTAGATCAACATGTGTTATTTCCACATGTTGACCTTGGATCCTTGATCTCACACCTCCATCCAATTCCGTAACATTTGGGTCTTCCAAATGGTTATAAAATTCACGAATTAAAAAGGATGAAAACCCCTCTGGTGAGATTATTGAGAGAATACCTGCCTTCGCAAGACGATCATAAATATGATCATGTTTTGGCAAATCAAATTCGATGTATTTGGCCACCCCAACAATAGCCTTCTCCACTCCAGAATAAACTTGATATGAAGTATGTGCGTCCTCCGACGTACTCTTTCGGGCTTTAGAGCTGGAAGCCATTCTGCAAATAAAATACAAGAATTTTTGATTAAAACAGATTTTCTCATTGTGCACTGGAACACTGTCGCCCAGGCGACAGTGGCTGTCGGAAATTTCCGACAGCCCTCCAAGTGAATTTTTCTCGAAAATTTTTACTTTCACTTCCAGATCTACTCAAAATAACTATTATTTCAACATCAAGTTTATACAAAAAAAAATTTAACATATTTTTCAAATCACAATATTCTCAAAATCCTTTACTATTCATCATCTTCAACCCTCTTCCCTAACCTAAATCTACACAAATATTTAAGAAAATGAACAAATGAAACCTTCATCACCACATCACAAAGAAATTTAACAAAAAAAAAATTATATTTTTGGCAAAGATCCACCAAGATCATCTTGTTTTCAAACTAGATCTACATTTTTTCAAATCAAAACTTTCAAAACCTACACCATTCATCTACAATCAACATGAAAACTTCATTTTCCTTCTTCTCTACTATCAAAATAACAAAGCCCTAAAAAATTTGGAGTTAAAAACATCAAAATCAAAAACCCATACCTTGGATCTAGGGTTGTCGCCGACTTCCGACAGCCTTCCTCTTGTTTTTCACTCCAGGAAATGATGCACAATATGTTTTGACTCGGTCCTGAGCCCTATTTAAATTTTTCACTGTCGCCCAGGCGACAGTGGCTGTCGGAAATTTCCGACAGCTACAACTTTCACAAAACTCCAATTTTAGGCCTCTTTTATGATCTACAATAGTTATATGTCATTATTAATGCTTCATCTCATGACTTGATGACAAACCATGTGATATTTATTTTAAATAAAATGACTTACATGTTTATATGATTTCATTTTCAACTATCATCGTATTGACATTTCTACTAAGTTGTTTAGACCATTGGAAATTGTTTTCGCATGCCTCTAAGTATGAGAAATTGTTTATCTATCATAATGAGCCATCACGTTCACCTCTTTTGATCAATACACTGATTTTATTTAATATATACATGGATCATATTTGCTTTAACATAATCAAATAGCACTTCTTAAAAACAACTTTCACCCTTGATTTGTTAGCACAACAAAATATACACCATCTTTTGCGATTCAAGTGGATTCGGAGATCCTCAAAAAAAAATATTATCAATATATCAAAATTACGATATCACATCTGTGATCTCAAAAAAATTATAAAATAAAGACAAGGATACTCCACCAAGCACTACTTACCCTCCTGATAAGTCTTAATGAGCATTGTGAGGTTAAGCACCTTGGAAAGAATTGCAAAGTAACTTGAGCAAAAGAAAATGGTTTTTCTATTCAGCTTGTGCTATATCTTCAAAGTCGAAGTTGCCTTTATAAGCTTTTATTATGTTCAACATTTTAATGATCATGTAAATTAAATGACTTCATATGTTTGATCTAAGTATCACATGTACACATCATTATGTTATATAAACATTCCTCTCATGAGAATTGGACCGAAAATATTCCATATATCTATACACTATTGTGTCTTTCTATGATACTTTCTAATGATCTTACTCATGTTCAAGTTATTTTCTTTCATTACTTCATATGGCTATACCGTCCCTTCATGAGCTTGTTCATACCATGGCATATTCCTATTATTTAAAGGACTTCTATCCTTCCCAAAAATTGCTTCCGCTTACTCTATCTTTCTATAACCTATGTATCTTCCCTTTCGAACTATTATCTACTCTAATATTCACTTTTGCTAATACCAAAAGGGGGAGAATTCACAAGTATAAAAAGAAATTAAAAAGAAAAATCAACCATCTATTCCACCTACACAATACATCATATACTTAGGGGGAGCATATCTTTAGGGGGAGCATATATGTAGGGGGAGCATTCAATTAGAAGGAGCTTTCATCTCGAGATAGATTATTTATTTTTCAAGGAATATATATAATGTTAATTTTGTGTACACACCAAAGGTTAAAATCAACAATCTAAATAGACATGATTTACTTTTTATACGGATTTGTTATTATCAAAAGGGGGAGATTGTTGGAGCATGCGTTTCGCACTCCTCCGGTTTGATAATAACAAAGTCCCGTTTGTATTTGATCCTATTTTTGTTAATGGTGTGCAGATAACAGGTATGCAATGTTCACAATTCTCTTGGAGCAAAAATTGATTGTGGGAAATTTTCACTGTCGGAAAATTCCGACACCCACTGTCGCCCAGGCGACAGCTCAGCGGTTAGAACAGCAATCGGCAGTATTGAGCTGTCGGAAATCCGACAGCGATGTCGCCCAGGCGACAGCTCAGCGGTTACATCAACTGCCCACGACTTCACCCACGACCGACGGTTTTGCGCTATCGGAATTCCGACATCGATGTCGCCCCAGCGACAGCTCCACGATTCCAGCAACTGCCCACACGACGGCTCGACGGCACGACCGAGGCAGTTTGGCGCTGTCGGAAATTTCCGACAGTGACTGTCGCCCAGGCGACAGTGAAAGTCTATAAAATGGTGCCTTTGGTTCGTGCATTCCAAGCTTTGGAGATTTCCAGTCCCTACCTGAGTGCATACAAACCAGAGAGCTCCAGAACCTCCTCAACTCCTAATTGTGCAAAGAAGGATTGAAGATTGAAGACGAGATCGGGCGCGCTACTCCATCAACGATCATCTCAAGGCTTCAACAATCCATTCAGAGATCTGAATTTCTAGGGAGTTGACTTTTTCATATTGTATTTCATTTACTCATATTTCATTTTGTATTGGGGAAGAAATCGTCGTCTTGCGTGCGGCGTCTAAGTCCTTGCGCGACTTAGGGGAAAAGCGCTTCCTTGTGCGGAGCGTCCAAGTCCTTGCGTGGCTTGGTGGGAAATCGTGGCCTTGTGTGCTACGTCTAGATCTTGGGAAGATCTAGAGGATAGGCTTGGGCTTTGTCTTGGGAAAGACAAGCGATAGCCTTCCGATCCTTGTGAGAAGGATTGGTAAATCAAAAATATTGTATTTACATATTATCATTGTGCCTTGATCTTAAGCATTGTTAAGATCATTTTTATTTGTATGCAAATTTCATGATAAATAAAATGATGATCTTCTCACTAATCGCAAATTGGTTTGCTTAAATTTTTATCTTAGAAATTTGTGCTTGGTGTTATACAAAAATTGCTTTGTTTTTAAAATTAATTTTTAAGAAACTTTTTATTAAAGTAAAATTGTCTTAAAATTATTAAGTAAAAATTACAAATTTAAACACACCCTTATTCACCCCCCCCCCTCTAAGGGCGCCACAGGATCCAACACTAACCTCCACTTTCAAAGAACATGACCGCCAACTAGAGGACCGACTGGGGTAGTGGTCGGAGTGGTCTGAGGAGATAACCGCTGGGAGTTGGCTTCGAGAGCCTGGCTTACTACTTCCAGCTGCTGAGCGGTCTCTTACTGAGCCTGGGCAGCCTCTCGTCTAGCTTGTTCGAGATGGAGCTCGAAATGAAGCTCAGGAGCTTCTTGTGAGGTCACGCTGCTCATATTTGGACGACCATTAACGGGGAGACACTACTGTATTTTGCAGTCTAACATTCTCTTGGGCACTAAATTTGCCTAACACTCAGATCTGAAGGTCACATGTGCATTCTATCAGCAGAAACTTTGTTCCTCCAAACTCGCACCGCAAAGAGATGGGGGAAGACTGTGGAGTTACGGTTACTTGTGTTAGAGAATGCTAGAAAAGGGAGTCGCTAAGCGACGGGGCCTGACTGCCTAAAATGGGAACTCTTAAAGCGGGTGTTCTGATTGATGAAAAGAGGGTTACAGAGAAGTCTAAAACTGGTTTGGAGATGAGAATGGAAACAGACTGAATTCGAGACCACTAATACTGGTCATAAGCTTGGGACTTGAATCAAAAGTCCTTTTTGGGTACCCCTCCCTCTATTTATAGACTCGAGGGCCTGCCCAAATGGGTAGGTCTAAAGATATCGGGCTACTCGGGCTATAAGAGATCCGGGGTAGGGAAGAGAAGATACATGGAGTGCAAATAGCAAAAAGACAAAAATATCATAGACCGCACGGTCATGCAGCCTCGCTGGAGCCAGATCGCTTGTGCCTTAGAAAATCTGCTGGAGACGGGGCAGATGGTCTTGGAGATCTCCAACATCTGTGACCATTAGGGTCGATAATCTTAATCGAGAACTGAGGTCAGGACTTCTGGACAAACATTGAGCTTCTGGAAAGAATTCAATCGGAGCAGAAATTGTTCAGATCAGCCCCAACAATCAAAGAATTGAACAAGCAGATAGGATTTGCTTTCCCACCACTAATAACCAAGCAGAGTATGAGACATTGATAGCTGAGTTGAGTCTAGACTGGGAGCTCGGTATTGATGATATTGAAGTGAGAACAGATTCTTTAGTAATGGCTTCTCAAGTAAAAAAAACCTTTGAAACCAGGAGCCCCTCCATCAGAGGTACTGTGCTCTGACCAAGCACTAAATTAGACACTTTTGCACTTTCAACATCTAGCTCATACCGCTAGAAGAGAACATTAAAGGCGATAAGTTGGCAAAATATGGTCTCCCTGCAGGAGGAACCCTCACGGAGCAGTTTTATACAGTAATTGAGGAGGAAGACGTTGTGGAGATTGATCAATACCCATCGTGGATGAATCCTTTCATCTAGTATTTTGCAACAGGAGAGGTTTGTCTGTCTATAACCTACAAAAGTAGGTTTCAGCTCAAGACCCCTCACTATTCAATTTTTTTTCGGGGTCATCTATCCGATGAACTTTCTCTCACCATTGTTAAGGTGGGGGCCAGAAAAATAAGTGCCTTAAATTTTGTAGGAAGTGCATTCCGGGGAATGTTGTAGTCGTTCCGGGGCCAGAACTCTCGAGAAGAGGATTCTTCATCAAGTCTACTTATGGTTGACCCTTAGAAGAGATGCTTTAAGTGTCTGAAGTTCGCCCCCTTTCAATCTCGGGCAGCGCAACAGCTAAGATCCATCTTTGTCCCATGGTCGTTTGCTCTCTAGGGAATGGATCCAGTAGGCCCTTACCCAATGGTCAATGGAAAGCGGTGCTTTGTCCTCATGATGATCGATTATTATAGCAAGTGGATAGAATCCAAGGCGCTAGCTAAAACAACAGATCTAGTGGTCAAGAATTTCATATGGGGAGAGATTATTTGTCGGCACGGGATCCCCATGACTATTGTTACCAATAATGGTCCTCAATTTGCTAGCTCTGATTTGAATGCATTTTGTGAACAGATTGGAACAAAACATTGCTTCGCGTCAATCCACCACCCGTGAAGCAATGGGTAAGTAGAAGCACCTAACAAGCAAATCCTGAATTTACTTACGAAGAAAGTAGAAAACACTCGTGGCAACTGGGCAGAGCAACTGCCCGTAGTTTTGTGGACTTTATGTACCACCCCTTTCTCGTCCACCAGAGAGACACCCTTCGAACTAGCAAATGTTTATGAGGCCCTGATTCTAATTGGTTTCAATGTCATGAGCCCTAGGGTTATACTCTCCAAGCAAAGCAGTGAAGATTGGATGGAATGAAACGATGAAGAAATAAGGTGTAGCCTTGACCTCATCGAAGAGCTTTGGGATCAATCCGTCATCAGACAAGAAGAAGTCAAGCAACCGATGGCCAGTTACTTTTACAAGCATGTCAGAATGAAGCAGTTTGTTGTAGGAGACCTCGTAATGAAAAAGGTGGATGTGGAAGGAAGAGCAGCTTCGGTAGAAAAACTAAACCCAAATTGGGCAGGACCCTTCATCATCAAGGAAGCACTCAAGAATGGTGCATATCGATTACAATCCCATGAAGGCGGGTAGATACCTAACACGTCGAGTGGCGATGACTTGAAATGATATTACTCTTAGCTCAAAGTATACTTAACTTTTTTACTTTTTTCTCTTCATTTTGCGAATCATTATTTAAAATATGGAGCATGCTCTCAAAATTATCGGCACGATACTAACGTTTATTTGCCACAGGATCCCATAGATCATTTCAAGAAACCGTGCAATAACTTCGATTATGAATCTATGGTTTATCAAACCTTTCTACTTCTTTCCTCTTTGATACCTCCTCTTGGGTAGTCACCAGAACCTGCTTGGACCCCCTCAACATATCCGGACATCTTTTGCGGAGTTCATCAGGCCTCCGACCCTCTCTGTGGGTACCATCTATATCCTCGTTATCACTACCATAGATCCACTACAGTTTCCCTCATTGGAGAATCTCTTGACTGGCATATGTGGTAGGTCAGTTAGATTTGAGCGAACGTAATAGTCTGTCGTTCATCACTATAGGCGTTGTTATCATTATCAGTGACTTTCTGTGGACAAGCTCTGAACAAATGGTGCACCATCCCCCAATAACGTATCCAAATGTTGCTTGTGGAGGAGAACCCTACGGAAGCCATAAGCCCAACTGGCTACTATAACCTTTGGCAACAAACTCCTCGACAGGAGTGGGAGTTGCTACAAGTCTCCCTGCCCCTGGAATGTATCTTTGGAGGAGTGCTCTATCTTCTAACACCCATAACCCTACTAGACGATTTAGGCAAAATGGAAAGGGGAAGCCACATGTGATTTCCTTCATCTAGTTGGTCT
The DNA here is from genome assembly GCA_033032865.1 of Dactylorhiza incarnata. Classification (NCBI taxonomy): domain Eukaryota; kingdom Viridiplantae; phylum Streptophyta; class Magnoliopsida; order Asparagales; family Orchidaceae; genus Dactylorhiza; species Dactylorhiza incarnata. The sequence continues at coordinate 21,981,339 of JAWHQI010000003.1, forward strand.
CATTCGACAACATATGGCATGCGGTTACTCTAAAGGTAGCCACCACTAGCATTCTATCCAAAACTCTGGTCGAATATAGTCACTCAACAAGCGCATGCTCCATTATATCTGCCAAGTACTCATGGATCGTATCCATGTCAAATCAACATGGCTCTCTCAATGGCAGGTGCGTGCATGACCAATATTCTCAGGTACTAACCCACGCAAGAGCATGCGCCCCAAATCCGGGTAAAGGGCTGACAATGAAGTCTTAAATGCGCAAATCCATTCTAATAATCTGTCGAATCCACCTAGTTTCTAGGATTAGGTATGTTAACACATATATACACGTATTAAAAAATTGCATTGAGAAGATTCGCAGGTAAAACATAAGTCAAGACAAATGTATTTTCATTACTATCAATAAAGTGTAAAAAATAAGATGCATGCAATTACAACACTTGCGAAGTTATTCAAAAAGAGAAAAGGTATGACACTCATCCTCTTAGACACTCAAGACCGCCTGTTCATAAAAATACTTGTGGTCTTGATGATAATTTTAATGATAATTTCCCATATACATCTATCTCAGATACTTGATACATTTTATGAAAAACTTGGAATTACCGCCACATATGACGATCTCATATGTTCCAGACTACCACTTAATAGAACATTTAGATTAGAAAACACAGGTGGCGGTCTCAGATTCTCCAGACCGCCCCTTAATAGAATACTTATATCAGAAAACCAAAGGCAACGATCTCAGATGCTTCAGACCGCTCCTTAATAGAATATATACTAGAAAATCACAGGCGGCGTTCTTAAATGCTCAAGACCACCCCTTAATAGAATATATATCATAAAATCACAGGTGGTGGTCTTAAATTCTACAGACCGCCCCTTAATAGAATATATATCAAAAAATCATAGACGGCGGTCTTAAATGCTACAAACTACCCCTTAATAGATTATATATAAGAAAATCACAGGTGGTGGTCTTAAATGATCCAGACCGCCACTTAATATAATATTTTGAGAGCGACCTTGGCGGTCAAAAAGAGAAGAGGTGTACAGACAAAGATTAATAGGGCATGTGTGGTGCTAAAAAGCGCCCGACATTACTTTCTTCAGAGATGATAATCATTGTCATCACCGTAAGAAGAAGTGCGACCTTGGTAGTTGAGAAGAGAGGTGTACAGACCAAGATGATCAATAGGGCAGGTGTCATGCAGAAAAGTGACTGAAATTGCTTTTCTCATAGATGATAATGGATGTAACACCCTAAGAATAGAAAATGACCTCAGTGGTCAAAATTCCTAGCCGCTCTCAGGCTCAGGACGTGGTCATAGATGCTCCTGACCGAACCTATCACAAAACTTGGCTATCTCTAGACGAATGTGTGTTCGAAGGTCACAGACCAAGATGATCAATAGGGCAAGTGTTGTGCAGAAAAGCGACCAAAATTACTTTGCTCAGAGAGATCATCAAAGCTGTAACGATGTCCTGAAATGCATGACAGAGCTGGACATTCACTTATACCTCCCTTGATCTGAAGGTGTGTCAGATGTCAGTAAGGACCCAACATCCTACAGATCCAGCGTGCGAGCTTGGCGAGCAACTACTACACATATACAAAATCTCCCCGCTATCTATAGTCATTATAGGTTTTACATCTCAAGCTTCAAGTCATGGTGGCAACAAGTAGGATCCGTCGATATCTCATTTGGTAGGATTGTATCCATGCATGTAATCCATCTTAATATTTACTTTACAAAATATAGGTAAAAAGTGCAAGTAACTACATCGATAAAACATTTACAAGAACGATCTAATGAAAAAATTATCTAGAGAAAAACGCTTTTAAGTCATCTCCACTCCAAGTGTGAGATATCTCTTCCCCTACATAAGTTTGGTGATGATAAGCACCGTTCTTCAACACTTCTGTAACAATGAATGGTCCTGCCCAATTTGGATTCAACTTTCCAACTGAACCAGATCTTGCTGTCGCATCCACATTTTTTAGAACTAAATCACCAACGGTGAACTCCTTTATCATGATATTTTTATAAAAATACTTGGACATTCTTCGTTTCACTTCTTCATGCCTGATTGTCGATGTATCTCTTAGTTCTTCGATGAGGTTGAGATTGCACTTCAACTCTTCATTATTTACTTCCATCTAGCCATCTCTGTTCTACTTTTATAGTAACACCATTGGATTCATCACCTCAAATTTGACTGTAATGAGATCTTCCGAGACATGAAATAGTTTAAAAGGAGTTTCACCAGTAGATGAGGTTGGAGTTGTTCTTAAAGCCCAGAGCACTGAAGACAACTGCTCTGCCCAGTTTCCTCAAAGATTTTCAACTTTCATCTTCAGGAGATTTAAAATTAACTTGTTTGTTGCTTCTACCTGCCCATTGCTTCTTGGATGGTGTACTGAAGAAAATCACAGCTTAATTCAAATTTGACCACAGAAATTTATCAGGTCGGATTTATGGATATGATGACCATTGTCAGTGATGATGGCCATAAAAATTATGTGTATGCACACGATTTCACCCCATATGATGTTTTTCAAGATCTCCGTGGAAGTTTGGGCCAACGCCTTTGCTTCAATCCACTTGCTGAAATAATCAATCATTACAAGAATAAAATGATGTTGCCCACTAACCATAAGAAAAGGTTCGATAAGATCTATTCCTCAAATAGCAAATGGCCATGGAGTTTCTATCGACCTGAGCTACTGAGCTGGTTGATGTTGCAAAGGAGCAAATTTCGGGCTTTGAACACATCTCTTTGCGATCTTTTCAGCATTTTTTCACATTTAAGGACAAAAATATTCTTGTCTCAGAATTAATTTCTCCATGCTTATAGCACCTGAATGGTTGCCACATTCTCCTGAATGAACTTCCTGGAGCACAATTGGAACTTCTTCATTGGAAATACACCTTGCTAGTGGTGAGAGAATAGTTTTTCTGTATAAAACTCCTGCGATGAGGTAGTAACGAGCTGCCTTAAATTTAAACCGTTTCTTCTCTTTTATCGATGGATGGAACTTCCCGGTTGAGAGATAGAGGATGAATGGGTCAATCCAAGAAGGATGATGATCTATCTGCAAGACCTCACCCTCTTCAATAGCTTGATGAAATAATTCTGAGGTAGTTCCTCCTAAAAGAAGACCAAATTTTGCTAACTCATCTGCATCTATGTTCTCTGAATGTGGGATATGCTGGATAGTGACACTTTTAAACTTACGGATAATAATTTTTACCACCATCTGTTATATATTTAGAATGGAATCTATGGTCTCATAAGTTCCGTTCACTTGAGAATCCATCACTAAGGAATCAATTTTTACTTCTACATCTTCAATACCAAGCTCTCTTGTGAATCGGATACTTGCAAGCAGTGCTTCATATTCTGCTTGATTATTTGTAGTGGGGAAGTAGAACTTCAAATCATGATCTAATCTAACACCATTGGGGTTAATTAGAACAACTCCTGCTCCTGAGGAGTTTCTACCTGAAACGCCATCAACAAAGATTGTCCAAGCTAGAGATTCTCTGAACTCTTTTTCTGAGCTGCTTTCTTCTGTATCGATCATAAAATCTGTCAACACTTGAGCTTTGATCACCATTCAGGGCACATATGAGATCTCAAACTCACTAAGCTAAATTGCCAGCTTTGCCAACCTGCATGAATGCTCTAGTTTTTCTAGCACATTTTTTAGTGGAAGATATGTCACCACCAGAATAGAATGAGCTCGAAAGTATAGTCGAAGCCTGCGGGCTGAGTTGACACGAATCAGTGCTAACATCTCAAGAATTGGATATCAGGTTTCTGCATTTTTGATTATTCTGCTAACATAATAAACTGGGAATTGTCTTTTCTTCTCTTCTCTGACAAACACTGAGCCTATTGCGTGAGATCCAACTCCAAGGTAAAGGAAGAGATCCTTGCCTTATCGAGCGCTCTGAAGGAAAGGAGTTGATGTTAACTACTTTTTAACTTAACAAATGCATCATCACACTCCTTGGTCCATTCAAATTTTGCTCCCCCGTGGAGAGTTTTGAAGCACGGAGCACTCTTATCTCCTGAATGAGATATGAACTGACTCAGACCTGCATCCTCCCGCCTGATTGCTGAGCCTCTTTAGGCGATCTCAGAGGTGTCATTTCTAAGATCTCTTTTACCTTATCAAGATTTGTCTCCTACCCTTCTGGGGTGAGGAGGTGACCAAGGAACTTCACTTTGCTTGCTCTAAAGATGCATTTAAGAGGATTTAACCTCATGTTAAAGGCTTGAATGGTTGCAAATGTCTCAGTGAGATCATTAAGATGAGTAAAAAAGGCTTTGCTTTTTGTTAGGAGTGTTGGACATGTGTGTCACATCCCTTTGTTTGAGAATAACAAATCACATATTGTATTTGATATTGCTTGTAGTGTGTTTATAGTGTGCAGGAACTATAGGTGCAATACTCCACAGGTATAAAGCAGCTTGGAACAATTTTTTGAAAGGAGCAGCGCTTCCGCCAGCGATACCGCTACCGCCAGTACTATCTCCTGCTACCGCCAGCAATATCGATACCGCCAGGCGCTATCTCGAGTTCGTGCACATCGACGGTTTCGCAACCGCTACCGCTACCGCCAGCGCTATCGCTACAGCTAGGCGCAATCTCCAGTTTGTGCACAGCTCCACGCCGCCGACGATTGTGCAACCGCTCCACAGGAACGCTACCGCAGGCGCTAGCCACTACCGCAGGCGCTAGCTCCAAGTTCTATAAATTGGACCCTTGCTTCTCGTTTTGGCAATCCATCCCAGAGAGGTTGCTTGTGCCACAAATTCCAGTGTTGTTATGCTGCCGAAGATGGATCTCCCACAAAAAGCTTATGGAGAATTCTGGAGGAGGACTACGTCACGCTACATCCGAAGGACGATCGCTTCTACCTCACTTATGCTACAGCGATCCTTCATCCTCGACTTCAGAGATCTCATATAGGGAGTTTTATTATTGTTTTTCATTATTTCCATTCCATACTTTTGTAACTGCTTAGAGAATTCGCCTTGTGTTGGCGACTAGGTCTGGGTAGGACTTAGGGGAAAATTCTCCTTGTGTTGGCGACTAGTTCTAGGTGATTAGATCTAGGGGGCTCGAGGCCATATCCGGGGAAGGATTGGCTAGAGTTGCTTGAGGCCTTATCCGGGGAAGGATAGGCTAAAGCCAACCGGTTCATGGGGATACGAGTTGGTATAGAAAAGGAAAAATTATTTACATATGTACGCCTCCGATTTCTAGCGATATTGAAATCAAATTTTGTAAACACTCTTTTTTATATAATGCAATCATGATTATATTTGTGTTTATTTGATTTCTCTCCTTCGGCGTTATCTTTAATATATTGGTTACAAAGTTTTTCAATTCAAATTACTTTAACTAAATTGTTTATTTCAATCTCTTAATCATAAAACAATTTAGTACTTATTTCTAAAGATGAAAATTATGATATTCTCACAAATTAGCTAAATTATTATTTTGCCTTTCTCATATTATAAAACAATTTAGTAATTTCCATAAAATTATAAAAAGATTTTTTTATTCCCTTATTCACCCCCTCTAAGGGTGCTGTAAGATCCAACAAGTGGTATCAAAGCACAAGTTATTCCAAACGGTTTAAAAACCAGGAATAATGGCGTCTCATGATCTCGCTTCTATTTATGGGAAAAACTTTCTTATAAATGAAAAATCTTTAGCACCACCTTTATTTGAAGGGAAAAATTATAATGGGTGGAAATTTCTTATGGAAAAATTTCTTAAGTCTTTGGATATGGAAGTATGGAATATTACTATTAAAATACCCCCAAGTACTTTAAATAAAAATGAAACGTTTTTAAATGCCAAATCAATGAATAGTCTATATTGTGCATTGCATCAAAATATTTTCAAACTAATTTATACACTTCCTACTGCTAATGAAGTTTGGAAATTTCTTGAGAATACTTATAGTCTTCCTTCTACAGATGATGAACAAGAGGAATTCCTTATGGATCCAAGAGAAGAAATCGACGAGGAATTCCTTATGGATCCAAGAGAAGAAATCGACGAGGAATTCCTTATGGATCCAAGAGAAGAAATCGATGAGGACTCATGCTTGGAGGAAGAAAAATACAACGTCACAATGTTGGGCTCATTTGTTGGCAACACATCAAGCAAAATAGAAGACGGAAACTATAGCAAGGTAAGAAAATCTAAATCCTCTCTTTTTGTAACAAATTCTATTTCTACTTCTCGTATGCTTAAAATTGCTAAACGCAAAATTTTAAAGTTAAAAATTGCTAATTCCAAATTACGTTTAGAAAATAAATCTTTAAAAGCAAACGATAATGTAGAATCAAATATTGATGTGATAAATTCTCTTTCACGCTCTTTAGTTAAAATTCCCATTCCTTGTCTTAATTGCAATTTATTAAAAGAAAAATTCAAGGAAATTGAAAAAGGGCTCTTAGTTTCTAAAGAACATAATGAAAAATTGATAGTTGAAAATGATGCTTTAACTTGTAAGTTAGTACAATTAAAATCTTTTGTTGAAAAATTTCAAATGTCATGTAATGAATTTCATCATAAGATTTTGAATAACAAGGATAAATTAACTTACAAAATTATTTCTAAAAAGGATCATTTTCACACATTAAATCAAAAGGAGTTTAGTTTCAAAAAGAATTATGATTCTCATAAAATTCTTAAGAGTCACTATTATAAGTTTCAATATATTTTCAATCATGACTCATATTTAAAAACTCCTTTTCATGAAAATCAAAATTCAAAATATTATCCTAAGAGTATGTCTATAAGAAAGAGTGGAAATGGAAATCATCAAAATTATAATCAATCTTTTAAAACATATTGTAACCCACTTTCAATAATCACTTCTAAAGAAAGATAATCACTCTTATAAAATTTCAAAGAATCCATATAATGAAAACCATTATGATTATCAACATCAATCTATTTTGAAAAATAATTTGAATAAACATAAATTGCAAATGAATTATTTTTCAAACAAATCTAATCATATAAAGATGTTATATAATCATAATATGAATTTAAGAGATAAACAACCAATGTATGAATGGAGACCCATAAAGAAAAATGACATATCATCTTTACTTGAAAAATCCCATTCATCATTATCTTCCCAAAAGCCACCACGATGTATTTGGGTACCCAAAGGAACCATCCCACTTGGTCCCCTTTGGATACCTAAATCTCTTATTCATTAGTATCCTATCATTTGCATGAAGTAGAAACTAATAAAAATGAAATATCACTACTCTACTTCATGATATGCTTATTGTTACTTTTCTTTTGTTTATTTTTTATTTTTTGAACAAACATGATATGATCACTTTATATATCATGAAATATGACTTTCATATATTAAGCCTAATGTTTATATCAAATCAAATTTGTATTAAAATTGAACATTAAGTCATATTTTTTTTTCAAAGTGATCTATCTCTCATCTTTGATTGGTCTTTATTCTTTTTAAATCCCTTACCCTTAATTGTCTTGAATTATCATTAGAAATTGAATATTGAAATTATTATCAAGACTATTGAAACTATTTTAAAGATTGGATTTAAATGGTTTATTAAAGGGCTTAAACTAAAAATTAAAATGCGCAACGTTTTTGATTCTTTTCTATTTTTGTTTGCTGCATATGATAGCCCTTATAATGAAGAATATTATCTAGAAAAATTAAAAACAAAATTCATCTAAACGCATGTTTTAATCTTTCAAAAATGCGAGTTTACGATCAAAACTTCAAACATCCATATCTTTTGATCCGCTCACCTGATTTTTGCGTTTAATATATTTTCGAAAAGAGCACAAAAATCTCCATCCAACGTCAAACTAGGCTTGCTCATTTGAGTTCTTTTGGTGCTGTCAACTTGCCCAATTTCAACTCCGTTTTAAAAGCTATCTTAGTTCGCTTGATTTGGAAATTTTTGTGTTTATGGATTTTTCATCACATGTTATCCTTAGTATAATTGATTCATATATTAATTTAGATATTATGTGTGTGATGTGTGTCACCAATGTTTGCATGAAATTTAGACCTTAGAATCATCTTGTATCATTAAGATCAAATCAAAAGATTAATCATTTCATTCTAGGTCTAAAGAAAATTAATTTGAAAACTTCTCATATTACATGCAACATTATCTCCATTAATCCTAGGTAATAACATTGCATTCAAACTCATCATTCTAGCATCACTTCTTGGCCTATGCTTATATATTTATGGTAGGTATAACATGTACAATGTTATTTAAATTTGATGATAACTATGTGATTTGAAATTATAATAGAATACTAAAATTCCAGCAACCACATAGTTTATGGATTAATCATTAGAATATATATGAATATTGTATCATGAATCATATATTATCATGCAAAACCAAAGATCAATAAATTTAATTATTGAATGCAATTTTATTAAACAATTTCAAAACATTCTATATGTGATCTTTGTCTTTGATATGATTACATGATCATCTTTTTCTAGACTTAAAAAAAATCAAACATGCTTATTCAAAAGAAAATCATCAAATCGTATTGTCATATATCTAGAAAGAATAGAATTCACATAAATCATGGTATCCAACAATTATTCTATAAAAAATTCTCTGTAATCATAAATCATAATTCATGTTCTATCAAAAAATATCTAAGATCAATAATGTCTATTAGCTAGGAATTATGAATATTATGATAAAAATATGAATAATTGTTTCATCACATTTGGTGCATAGATATGCTTTGTTATTGATTGCATGTATCTCACATATATATAGATTCTAGAATCAATTGTGTAATAATAAGAATAAATTAATGTCATCACCTTATTCTAGATCTATAATTTGAAACTCTAGTTTGGAATACATGCAATATAAATGTTAATCTTATGACATGACATTAAACCCAAAACTCATCACACTAGCATTGTCACTTATTGAATATTAGTAATTGTGCTAATTATCTCATATCGTCATCTCATAATAGTAGAAAAACTATGCGGATTTATATAACTCATCATATTAAATAAAACCCATAGTTTATAAATCAACCCATAGTTTAAAAGCTTAGGTTATCCAAAGATTATTCACCTTTGACTTCACATCTCACAATAGCGGGGGTGTAGGGTTGTATGCATTAGAGACCTAACCTCTAAGTCATGTCTTGTCTTTAACCGGGGAGGGTTCCAGTGGGGCCTTGCGAGGCACTGGGGGGAAAGAGTACTAGGTTGAGTGTCCGCTTGTGTTTGCATAATTTATCTTTTTGAGCTTAAATGTTTTTGTAAAACACATGAATTTGAAAAAAACCATAGTTTCATGCAAATTTGATCCACCTAGAAATCTCCAAAATTCTGAAATTACAGCATGGAACTACTCTAAGGACACTTAATCAATATCAAAAATAAAAAATTTAAAATTCCTAAAAAATCGTGTACTGTTTCCCGCGCTAGCACTAGCGCCGGCGCTAGCGTGGGTGTGTGATTTTTCTGTTATTTAAAATTTCTAAAAATCAACAAAAATATGTTAGTTTATTTGTGCAAATTCATTTTTGTGTTTCTGTCTATTTTATTTTTGTTTTATTTGATTTATGAAAAATCAACTACAAAAATTTAAAATTCAAAAATACAAAAATATGTTTTTTTTATATTTGTGTTTTATTCCTTCTATGAAAAATCAACTATAAAAGTTCAAAATCTAAAAATACAAAAATATGTTTTTTTTGTTATTTGTGTTTTTATCCATATTTTGAAAAATCAACTACAAAAGTTCAAAATTCAAAAATACAAAAATATGTTTTTGTGATTTTCTGTTTTCTTTCTCTCATTAAAAATGATAAAACAACAAAAAAACTGTATGATCTTTATTGCCATTATCAAGCATGTATGAATTCTATTATGTAGAATTATTTACAATGTTAAAACATATTATTTCAAATTACTATGAACATTGTTTTGCTTATCATGCTTTGATATATCTATTTAAAGTGCATCAATTGTATTGCAAAATGTGTAGATCCAAGCTTAGCATGCCTCTAAGTATGAGTAAATGTTTTATGATTGATAATGATACATTTCACTCACTTATTTTGGTAATCAACATGTGTGTCTAAATCTAAAAATGCTTGCTTTTGTATTGTATTTGTACAATGAATTAAAACTTGCATAAGTTTATTGCCTACACTACATTTGAATTGCACTTATGAAATTTAGAAAAGTGGTTAAGTTTAAAAATTGGGTTTGCATAACAAGTGTATTCGGAGAATGTTGCTCACAAATGTGAACAAAAAATTATATATGTAGACAAATATAACTCCACCAAACACTATTTTAACCTCCTGATAAATCTTCATAAGCATTGTCAGGTTGAGCACCTTGGAAAGAATAGTAAAGAGTCTTGTGCAAACCTTAGTTATTACACAACTTTGTTTAAAAAAATTTATGTGCATTAAAAGTTTGTGAAAGTAATTTACTTGTGTTTTATTGTGCACTTTACTATACATATGTCTTGTATTTTGATGATTTAAATCCATTGTTAACATTGTTCAAAATACACTTATGTGCACATTATTATCTTTCATAACACTTCTTCTCATGAGTTTTGGATTCTAATGCTTTATCTATACTACTCTTTATATAAAAATGCACTAGATAACCTAGCATGATCTCTACAATGTTTTGGTATTTCTTGAATTTACAAATTAAGTAACATTGTAGTTTAATATCTCTTTGATATGTTCATTTCATGCTTGGTATTTTTATGAAAAACTTTGAGATTTCAAAAAGGTTAAAATGTCTTTCAATTTTGAACCAAAACTCATATTTCTACTTATGCTTTTCATGCTTACAAAAAGATGTTTATTATAATCTTCCGCTTGCTTACAACTCTTATCTTTATATTTGAAATCTCTTATTTATGCTATGCTTAAACTCTTTATCATTATTTATATTTCGAAAAGCTCGATTATGTTATATAAAGGCCTCCTTACTAACCTCACCCCACCTTCTTTTGATAATACCAAAAGGGGGAGATTAATTGAAGAAATCTATATATGAGAAATATAGATAAATAAGGGGAGACTAACTCATAAAATCTATCATTTAGGGGGAGTAACACATAAATTGCATTTATGTAGGGGGAGCATTAAGATAGGGGGAGTATGCACATTATCATGCATATTGTTGGAAAAATGATTTCTCTTAACCCCTGAAAATGAGTTAAATATGAATTCCAAGAAAGGAAAATCAAGGTAAGTAAATATGCGTCGAATAGTATTCGACGCAACGTCGAATTTGTGTCGACGTTTTTATCAGAATGAGTTGAAGTAGCTCCAAGAAAAATTCGACGTATCATATGTCGACGTAGCTCTGACTTCTAGTCGACGTATCTTGAGAAGTCGACGCACCCTAGTCGACGCACCTTCCTTATTCTCCTCTCGACGCTCTGTCAGGACGAATTCGATGCCTATGTCGAATAGTAATCGATGCACGTCGATTTCTATGATTAATTCAAAAATCGCCAGATCTCTTTCCTTCTTTCATAGATCTGATTTATATGGAATCAATTTATTCTTTATAGCCATTCTGAATCATTCTTTCCTCTAATAGATTCTTGGCTAAATTAATTAAATCCTTTATGGACATTATTTGAAATCAGATTGAATACTTTCCTTCTATGGATATAACTGTTATGGAAATTTCTCTTTCTTTTTAATACTCTACCTGCTAATTGATTACTCTCCTATAGTGTTATTTTAATGAACAGAGCTATAAATAACAAGGTGGTCGGCTGAGAGCAACAAGAAGTGATCCATCATATACACATTGAAAAAGAGGAAAAGCTCCCAAGTAAAAAGAAAGAGAGTTGAGAAAGATTCCTGCAGCAAGCATCAAGCATTCTTCTTCTTCTGCTTCTAAAGTCATACTGCTGCAAAATTCTGAAAAGCTTACAATCTCCTTCTCACTATAGAATGGAGATTTAATTCACTACTTCTTGTGCTTCCAATCTTCTTGCTAGGAAGAAGATTCATTCTTGTCTTAAATACTTCTTTTCCTTTTTCTTATTTTCATTCTCACATATTGTAAAAGAGTTTTTAGAATCACTCTTCAAAAAAAAATTCAGTTGTACTGGTTCTAAGAGTCTCCTTTTCAAAAGACTCAATTGGTTCTAAGAGTCTCCTTGTCAAAAGATTCAGGGTGGTTCTAAGAGTCTCCTTATCAAAAGACTCAGTGCAAGATAGTGAATTTCCTACCAAGGGGGTAGAAGAGTGGACTACCCAAAGTTTGGGGAACCATTATATTTCCTTGTGTTGTGCTGTGATTTCTTTTCTTGCATTTATTTTTTTTACTTGGTTAATTCTTGTTGGTGTGTGGGAAGCCTTAATCTGTGATCACCACATATAAATATATATATATTTGCACAAAATATTTTAAATCTCGATTCACCCCCCCCCCCCCCCCCCTCTAGAGAATTCTAGTGAGGTTAACTGTGCACTTTCAATTGGTATCAGAGGGAGGTTGATCTAAAAAGGATAACTCCTTGATCAAAAAAATCCTACCTCTTATTTATATATATATATTTTTCTAACAATTATTTTTCACATTGCACAAATCAAAGATTATGCTTCCACCAGACCACCAATGTGCAATCTTGAAAAGTTTGCAGTTTGGAAAACAAGAATTAGGATTTATATGAACTCTATTGATGAAGATTTATTTAATGTTATCTTGACAGGTCCTCCCAAGCCTTATAGAAAAGACTCAAGTGGTGAAGTGACTCAAACACTTGTCCCAAAGGCTGAGTAGATAGTTGAAGAGATAAAGGCAGGAACATGTTATGCAAAGGCTGTAAATATTCTGGTCTCAACCCTCTCTGATGAAATCTTTCAAAGGGTTGTTGATTGTGAACCAGCCAAAGAAATTTGGGAGGCTCTCATAAAGATGGTAGAAGGAAGTGTTGATGAAAGAAAAGATAGGAAGGCTCTATTGATCTCTCAATATGAGAACTTCCAAAAGAAGAATGAAGAAAGCATCTCTGAGATGTATGACAGATTTAGTCTGATCATCAATCAACTAAGGGACTTGGATAGAGAAATCTCTCTTACAGAAATCAATGACAAATTGCTGATGAGTCTCCCAAGCTCATGGGATTCAAGGATATGGGCAATAAGAGACACAAGAGGACAAAGGGAAATTTCAACAGATGCTCTTTTAGGAAAACTCAGATCCTATGAGCAACTGCTGAAAACCAGAGAAGAGAAGAAGAGAAGAGAAAACACCCCAACTTCTTCAAAAGACAGGAACATTGCATTAAAAGCAACAGAAGAAGGAAGCACTATCACTGAAGAAGAACTATTCAGTTTCCTGGCCAGAAAATTCAAGAAATGGGTCAGGACAGATGGATCAAGAAGGAGAGAGTCAAAACCAAGGTATGACAAAACTCCTACTAAAGAAATTATTTGTTATTCTTGCAGGAAACCTGAACATATTGCCCCAGAATGTCCAGAAAATGCTGAGACAAAGAAAGATCTGAAAAAGAAAGATCTCAAGAAAAAGGGGAAGAAGAAAGAAAGAGGCTTTATAGCAGAAGCCTGGAGTGATACAGACTCTGAGGACAGCTCATCTTTTAAGAGTGACAATGAAGGGCCTAAGCAAGAAGATCTGTGCTTGATGGCCCTTGAAGGATCAAAGAATGATGATGGTGCTAAATCATGGAGTGAGACAGGATCAGAAGAAAGCATATCTTCTGAAGATGAAAAAGAAGATAGCCTTACTCTCATAGAGGAATCTGAGGATAAGGATGAGGTAAGCATTTTTGATGAAATAGATTTTCAAAGTGATAATTTCAGAAATGATTTTATGGGAATGTGTCTAGATCAACTAAAGGCTACACAAGAAATTAAAGATCTAAAGGAACAAATTAATGTGGCTAAAAACCAGAGAAATAGAGAGGATAAATGCTCTAAAAATTTTGAAGTAAACATCATAGAAAAGGAAGTAGAAAGGGCTAGAATAGAAAACCAACTCCTTAAGGACAAGGTATCCCAGGAAAAAGCCTTTGAAGAATCAATAAACATGAGAAGCCAAACTCTCAAGGAAATCACTGAACAACAAACAAGGAGACATAAAAATCTTGGTCTAGGGGCTGATCCCTCAACTAGCCAAGTTCCATCCAACAAACCTGCTTGGATGATCCCTGTAAAATTCACAAAACCCATCAAATCAAACCAAGAAAAAGACTCACGAAATAAGGAAGAAGACTCCCTCAAGGAAATAAAACAATTTGATGAAACATCATATTATTCAGTTGATGACTCTCAAACTTCATCTGAAGAAGCAACTAAGCCAAAAGAAATAATACATAAAAGAACAAAATCAGAAAAAGGGAAAAAGAAAATGTGTGAAGATACAGTTGCGTCGACTTTATATCGACGCATGAATGATGGTGCGTCGACTTTTACTCAACGCAACCTCTCAGATGCCTCGACCTCTACTCGACGCTTGAATAAAAGTACATCGACTTCCAATCGACACAACTTTTTCCATGCGTCGATATCAGATCAACGCTATCAGGAGAAAGCGCCGAATATAAATCGAAGCAACTATCAACATGCGTCGAATAGATATCGACGCACAAAAATTCAGAGCAACTTAAATGCCTATTCTCCAAAAACCTTCTATAATTCCCATTCAGGATCCATTCATCCTAACCATGATTTCCATTCTAATCAACACCTCTATCCTAACCAAAATTTCTACCCTAAATCTGGTAACCAAAATTCCCATCCTAATCAAACTTTCTATCAACCCTTCTATCCTTTTCTAAACTCAAATTATCATAAGAATAAAATAATCAAGTGCCATATATGTAACAAAATTGGCCACCTTGCCAAACAATGTTGGCACAACCAATCAAACTATCTGTAAAAAGATTAGTCCTAGACTGACTTAGGACTAGGAAGAGATAAAAAGAAATAAACACCTAAAATTCTTCAGGAAAATCAAAAGTCACGTCGACTTCTAATCGACGCACCGTCGATGACTCAACTCAATAAGTAAAATCGACGCATACGTTGATTACAATCGACGCATACGTCGAAACGAAACCCTAACATCTTAACGCGGGTCGTATTGACGCTTACGTCGAATTCCACTCGACGTAACGTCAACTTTATAAAAATGAGCGGCAATGCTAAAATATTTTCGGTCACATCCACTGAAGTACCGAATAAGCCTCGAATTGAGTCCCGTTTTGATGCTTCACCTGACTTAAAAAGATTCTTCAGTTAGAAACCTTCACTACTCTGCATCCTTTATCCTTCTTGCTCCTTAGTCCAGCCATTTCCTCCTCTCTTTCACTGACCTAAAAATGGCTCCCAAGATAAACTCTAGTTTCGACATTGATCTCGACTCCTTCCAAGCCGCTGCAGAAAATTATAAGAACATCATAGATCTCTTCACTGAAGCTGGATTGGACAAACTCATCTCCACAAGATGCAAGCTCCTGGAAACAGATCTCACAGAGCTGATGACTCATGTTCAGATATCTGAACAAGGAGAAATCCAGGGAACAATCTATGAGACACCAGTCTCAATCTCTGCAGAACATATTAGGACCACATTTGATCTTCCTTCAGGTATATCCTAATATTATCTTTGTTCAAATAAAATAGGGAAAGGAAATCAAATTTCAAAAGAGTAACCTTATAAGTCTTTATCATTCCCTTATTAGGTGACGAATCTATAGACCTCACACCTGATGAAATCAAGCATCTGCTAACCACCATGAAGATTTCAAGGGATAAACCAATCCATCTAAAGAAAATAGACTTTTCTGAGGAGTGCAGACTGCTAGCAGATATAGTAGGAAAGATACTACTATGCAAAATTTTAGCCCATGATGCAGTACCCAAGCAGCAACTGAACATCATGGGGGGGCCTTGTATTGAAGAAGAAAATAGACTGGGCCAGGTGTCTGCTCAAGATGATAGGCTCTAGATATTCTCACAAAGAGAATGCCTACATGAGGATTATGAGTCAAGTACTCTTCCAATCCTTCCCTGGCCTCTGTAGGTCAAAAGGAATTCCTATCCCTCCTGGAAAGAGGATGTCCATTGCCCTCTTCTCCAAATGGACCAGGCAAATCCCCAAGCCTGGTTCCATTCCTGACAGAACTCCCTCTCCTCCTAATTCTCCTGGTCATATATCTTCTCCTCCTCCTCCAAGAAACACTCCTTCTCTACCACCATCATCTACTCCACTAGTCTCTTCCACTCTCATAACTCCTACTCCACCTACCTCTTCTCAAACACCTGCTCAAACAGCAGTTTCTCCATCTCTTCCTCCTCCTACATTCTCATCCTCTCCACCTCCTTTATCACCCATACCTCATGTATCAACTAACTTCTCTCCAGCTTCATCACCACCTCCACCACTCTCTACTCATCACCAACCACAACATGAACCATCTGCATCCACTGAAGCTCTCCTCACTCAATGCATTGCATCAGCAGCTCAAACATTCCAAGCAATGATGGATGAGCATTGCTCCCAGATTCATTCCTCCATCCTACACATGCACACCCAAATAGATGGGGTCAGTGCCTCTGTGCAAAGTCTGAAAACCTCTCTCTTCCTCAAGAGTTACCAAGTCTTTCTTAACCTCCTTGGCCAAGAAGGTCAAGAAGGGGGAGAAGCTAGATGAAGAGCAGCCCTCCAATCTTAAATCTCCCTCACACAAATCCCCTCCTTCTTCAAAATCTGACAGTCTTGCACTACTCAAGACAATTGGAAATGAGAAAGTACCTGAGCTACATATTGAAGAACAAACAATAGAGGTACTCAATATAGCAAGAGAGGCTGCAAATAAAGTGGTACTATTACAAGGGGAGGCAAGCAGGGCAGAAAATGAAGCTGAAAAGGAAGATGTGGCAGATGGTGAGAAAGACAAAGAAACTGAAACTCAGGGGGAGCTGGATACTGCTATGAATGAAGCTAAAAATGAAAAAGGACAGCCAGATGTTGTGTTGGTTGAAGCTGAAGCTCAGGTGGAGCCAGATGCTGTTTTAATTAATACTGAAATAGAAATAGAAGGCTCTGAAGTTCCATTCCAGGGGGAGCACACCACTGTGACTCAGGGGGAGCTGAGGGTACAATCTGCTACTGAGAAAGAGCAACCCACCAAAGTATTCAAAAGAAAAAGAAAGACTCCTCATACCCCTCCTGAATCATGATTGAAAATAATGATGATATGCTTTACCTTATAGTTGAATACTAAACATGAAGTCTATTTATATAAATCTGGGAAGTTTGTTTATTTGATCTCTCTTTCTAATTGCTCTTCTGATTGTTTGACATATTTCTGTTCTATATAATTGCCTTGCTGAGTTGATTAAATGCTAGTACAATTTCCCTCTAAATAGGGTTAAGACAAATAGGGGGAGATTGTTGGAAAAATGATTTCTCTTAACCCCTGAAAATGAGTTAAATATGAATTCCAAGAAAGGAAAATCAAGGTAAGTAAATATCCGTCGAATAGTATTCGATGCAACGTTGAATTTGTGTCGACGTTTCTATCAGAATGAGTCGAAGTAGCTCCAAGCAGAATTCGACGTATCCTATGTCGACGTAGCTCTGACTTCTAGTCGACGTATCTTGAGAAGTCGACGCACACTAGTCGACGCACCTTCCTTATTCTCCTCTCGACGCTCTGTCAGGACGAATTCGACGCCTACGTTGAATAGTAATCGACACACGTCGATTTCTATGATTAATTCAAAAATCGCTAGATCTCTTTCCTTCTTTCATAGATCTGATTTATATGGAATCAATTTATTCTTTATAGTCGCTCTGAATCATTCTTTCCTCTAATAGATTCTTGGCTAAATTGATTAAATCCTTTTTGGACATTATTTGAAATCAGATTGAATACTTTCCTTCTATGGATATAACTGTTATGGAAATTTTTCTTTCTTTCTAATACTCTACCTGCTAATTAATTACTCTCCTATAGTGTTATTTTAATGAACAGAGCTATAAATAACAAGGTGGTCGGCTGAGAGCAACAAGAAGTGATCCACCATATACACATTGAAAAAGAGGAAAAGCTCCCAAGTAAAAAGAAAGAGAGTTGAGAAAGATTCCTGCAGCAAGCATCAAGCATTCTTCTTCTTCTGCTTCTAAAGCCATACTGCTGCAAAATTCTGAAAAGCTTACAATCTCCTTCTCACTATAGAAGGGAGATTTAATTCACTACTTCTTATGCTTCCAATCTTCTTGCTAGGAAGAAGATTCATTCTTGTCTTAAATACTTCTTTTCCTTTTTCTTATTTTCATTCTCACATATTGTAAAAGAGTTTTTAGAATCACTCTTCAAAAAAAAATTCAGTTGTACTGGTTCTAAGAGTCTCCTTTTCAAAAGACTCAGTTGGTTCTAAGAGTCTCCTTGTCAAAAGACTCAGGGTGGTTCAAAGAGTCTCCTTATCAAAAGACTCAGTGCAAGATAGTGAATTTCCTACCAAGGGGGTAGAAGAGTGGACTACCCAAAGTTTGGGGAACCACTATATTTCCTTGTGTTGTGCTGTGATTTCTTTTCTTGCATTTATTTTCTTTACTTGGTTAATTCTTGTTGGTGTGTGGGAAGCCTTAATCTGTGATCACCACATATAAATATATATATTTGCACAAAATATTTTAAATCTCTATTCACCCCCCCCCCTCTAGAGAATTCTAGTGAGGTTAACTGTGCACTTTCACATATCATTTACTATAGTAGCACTTTTATCTTGCTTATCTTATCTATAAACACTATTGCTGATTTCTTGCTTAGAGGATTTGTTATTATCAAAAGGGGGAGATTGTTGGACATGTGTGTCACATCCCTTTGTTTGAGAATAACAAATCACATATTGTATTTGATATTGCTTGTAGTGTGTTTATAGTGTGCAGGAACTATAGGTGCAATTCTCCACAGGTATAAAGCAGCTTGGAACAATTTTTTGAAAGGAGCAGCGCTACCGCCAGCGCTATCTCTTGCTACCGCCAGCGCTATCGATACCGCCAGGCGCTATCTCGAGTTAGTGCACAGCGACGGTTTCGCAACCACTACTGCTACCGCCAGCGCTATCGCTACCGCCAGGCGCTATCTCCAGTTTGTGCACAGCGTTACGCCGCCAACGGTTGCGCAACCGCTCCACACGAACGCTACCGCAGGCGCTAGCCACTACCGCAGGCGCTAGCTCCAAGTTCTATAAATTGGACCTTTGCTTCTCATTTTGGCAATCCATCCCAGAGAGGTTGCTTGTGCCACAAATTCCAATGCTGTTATGCTGCCGAAGATGGATCTCCCACAAAAAGCTTAAGGAGAATTATGGAGGAGGACTACGTCACGCTACATCCAAAGGACGATCGCTTCTACCTCGCTTATGCTACAGATATCCTTCATCCTCGACTCCAGAGATCTCATATAGGGAGTTTTATCATTGCTTTTCATTATTTCCATTCAATACTTTTGTAACCTTTTAGAGAATTCTCCTTATGTTGGCGACTAGGTCTGGGTAGGACTTAGGGGGAAATTCGCCTTGTGTTGGCGACTAGTTCTAGGTGATTAGATCTAGGGGGGCTCGAGGCCATATCCGGGGAAGGATTGGCTAGAGCGGCTTGAGGCCTTATCCGGGGAAGGATAGGTTAAAGCCAACCGGTTCGTGGGGATACGAGTCGGTATAGAAAAGGAAAAATTATTTGCATATGTACGCCTCCGATTTCTAGCGATATTGAAATCAAATTTTGTAAACACTCTTTTTTATATAATGCAATCATGATTATATTTGTGTTTATTTGATTTCTCTCCTTCGGCGTTATCTTTAATATATTGGTTACAAAGTTTTTCAATTCAAATTACTTTAACTAAATTGTTTATTTCAATCTCTTAATCATAAAACAATTTAGTACTTATTTCTAAAGATGAAAATTATGATATTCTCACAAATTAGCTAAATTGTTATTTTGCCTTTCAAATATTATAAAAGAATTTAGTAATTTCCATAAAATTATAAAAAGATTTTTTATTCCCTTATTCACCCCCCCCCCCCCCCCCCCCTCTAAGGGCGCCGTAAGATCCAACAAGGAGGTCTTCAACTTACACTTCCAAATTTCTCCCTTTTTGGTTTTTGAATAATGTATCCATCATTTTTGATACATTGCGCCAACATTTTTTATCCTGAAAGGCATCACGCAATAATAGATGCATCCTTCGTTCGTGATGAAAGAGGTATAAGGAATGTCAGGCTTATGCATTTAAATTTGGTGATAACCAGAGAATACATATAAGAATCTCATGCATGAGTAACTTACCGTAGAATCAACTAAAGAATCTATCTGAGACAAAGGATATAAATCTTTTGGTCAATTTTTAGTAAGTTTTTGTAAAGTCGACACACATCCTACCTCCTGCCTTTTTTACCATTATAATGTTTGAAACCTACTCAGGGTATTGAATCTCTTGAATGAATTTTGCTTTGAGGAGCTTATCCACCTCCTCTTCAATGGGTTGAGCAAGAGTTACCGCCACCTCCCTCTTCTTCTCCTTGACTGGAGTGAAGTTAGGGTTAATATTGAGGCAGTGGAAAGTGACATCAGGATCAACTCCTGGCATATCATCTGCTGACCAGGAAAAGACATACAGGTTCTTCAGAAGATAGGAGACAAGAGTGATCTTCGCTTCTTCAGACAGCTCAGCATTGATGGAGAGCCACTTGATTCCGTCTTCCTTAACAATAGGAATAGCTTGAGTCACATGGTCAGGTTCCAGGCGAGCTCCTTCTCTAATATCTTTCTCTAGTAACTTCAGCATGATCAACATCTTGTTGCACTAAAGAGGTCTCAACAACCTTCAGAGGAGAACATTCGATCACATTAACCGTCTTTACATAACATTCTCGGGGCCTTCTTAGGCTCGCTCCTTACCCAGTATTGCTTTCCATTGCAAATTTGACCGCTAGATGGGATGTGGAGACCACCGCCATATATCTATTAAGTATTGGCCTTCTGAAGATAGCATTTTAGCTACTTGGAGCATCAACAACTATGAACTGAACCATCTTGCTGATCCCTCTAGGTGTCACAGAGAGTTTAACACTTCCCTCTACCTCCTTCTTTTCTCCAGAAAACCATAGAGTCGCCCTTCAGAGGAAAGGAAAGTCTTCCCGGTTTTTAGGGCCTCATAAGCTGGTTTGAAGAGGAGGTTTATAGAACTATCAGTGTCGATCAGAATTCTTTCAGGCATGTAGTTTTTTATTACTGCCTTGATGACCACAACATCATTGAAAGGATTGGCGGTCGGAGGAAGGTTATCTTGACCAAAGGCGACAATCCCTCTAACAGGAGCAGAAGAGGTGGTTACAGCTACCTCTGATCGGAAGACTCTTGAAATGCTAGCCTTTTGAGATGATTCAAGCCATACCCCTCCATGAATGAAGAAGAGGTACCCCAGGGCGTCGTCATCATTAGCATCTATGCACTCATTCTGATAACCGACGTTGCCAAAGAGGCCAGTGTCATCTACTTTCTCACATTCCCAATGAGCTTCCGCTACTTCCTTGCTCTTGGAGGTTGAAGCTTTTGAAGAATCACTCTTCAGGGCTAAATCTTGCAACTTTGCCTACTTCAGAAGCTTCTCCATCAGCATGCGGAGAGCCCGACAATTCTCTATCAGGTGCCCCCTCTTCCTTTGATGTTCATAGTAGAGGGACAGGTTTCTATACTTAAGCTCAAATTGCATGGGGGCTGGCTTTTTGTAGAAAGGCTGCTTCTGAAGAATCTGAACGACCTCGCTCATCGGAAGTCTGAGCTCGGTGAAGGACTCTTGTGAATCATTGAAGGGGTGCAGTAATAGAACTGTATGAGGTGGTGGACAGAACTAGATTTGGTTGATCAGAACTGGATTGAGAGTTGGAATGGATGGGTTGACCAATAGAAGTCCCTTCTGTTGGAACTACTGATGACCTTAGTATGGACGATGGTGACGAAAGTTCCTTCCTCTTTGAGAAGGAGTTTGGAACTTTTGGCGAGGACGCTTCATCGACTGTTGAGCAGCTAAGGAATTAGCATAGCCTTTTTGACTAGCTCTTGACGTCAAATTGGTGATATAGGTGTGGTTACTGATCTCCCCTTATATGAAGTGGTTGGTGATGCTGATCAGCTCCTGATAGGATCTAGGATCTCAGGTGGTGACCTCAAATGTGAGGGGGCCCTCTTGAAGGCCATTGACTAGGGCCACCATGTAAAGTGAGGGATCAATATGCTTGATCCCGAGGATCTCTTTTTGAAAATGATCTATGAAGCAAGATAAGGTCTTGCATTCACCTTGCTTGATCCGGAGGAGGGTTGCTGGACCACTCTTCCTCTTTTTAGAGGTTGAAAATGTCAAGAGAATCAATTGCCTGAGCGCGGCGAAGCAAGCGAATAACTGGGAAGGTAGTTTGTAAAACCACGCCCGTGTGTGCCCATCAAAAGAGGTGATCAGAAGTTTACACCTCATCGCATCTTGGAGAGATCTAAAAGCGACAGCTGACTCGAAATCCTGAAGATGAGAGACTGGATCACTCTCCTCAGTGAACACATGCAGATAGGGATCCCTGAAGACATGGAGAATGGGCTCCCAACGAACTCTATCTGTGATGGGAGAGGGCTCTTCCACTTCCACAACATCAAGAAGAGCTGAGGGATAGGCAGCAACAGTAGAAACTGGAGGGTAAACATAATCCACTGGAAATTCAGCACCCGGGCTAGATTTCCTTGAGCTATTATTCTGAAGAAATCGCGTTGAGCAGCGAATTCTTCACCCTAAGGCTGCAGAGGGGTTGCGGGCTGGGGGACCTCGCGGTCAAGAATGTTGGAACAACCCTATTTGTGATTTGGGCAAGGATCACTATATGTTAACTAAGGACAAGTTGACCCCAATGTATAGTGTATGGGTCAAGAGTTTAGGAAGAAATTTGGCTGTTAGAACTAGAAATTTCATTAAGTCTCAGCATTCGTCGAACGGCACTCAGCATTCGTCGGACGGCGATCAACGAAATATCAAGGAAGCTGTGGTCGATGAAATTCAGCCATCTCTGTGTAAAATGGCTACCAGCGCTCGACATTCTCTGAGCAGTGCTCGACGAATTCCAGGCAGTGTTCGACAGTTTCCAGCCAGAGCTCGACAAATTGTTTACTGAAGCTCAGATCGACAAATACAGTTTCCAGAAGATTTAATACTTAAAGATCAGTTATATATCAGTTCTCTGAACACAGCTGACGAAGGCAACGGCTCTTTCCAATCAGATCAAGTAAGGAAACATATTTCTTTATTATTTAAGTTATAGCCGTTGACACTTCCAGCAGAAAAGGACAAATCGTGGAAAAAGGAAAAAGATTGCGGCGTGCAGCTGTACTGTTCCCAGATTATCTTTTCAGATATATTATATCCCTTAATATAAGGGATCTGCATTTAATAATTGTCAGATATTTGAAAAGGGAGAAGATATACAGCAGATTATACTCAAGTTTATACGACAGATCAAATAAAATAGAATACTTTACATATTTGCTTTACAGGAAATCGACAGAACAGATATAGAGAGATATACAGGAAGAATAAAAGAATAGATCATTATCTTCTTCCTTCCAAGCATTATTCAGAGCACAGAACTTCATCTTCTTCTCCTTTAGCAGCACATACTTTTTGAGAACAACTACACCACCTCTCAGTATTTTTCCTGCTACAAGAATCAAGAAAGAAAGAAGAAGAACAAGCATTCAGATCTTCAAAAGAGCAACAACAAATTGGAGAACTTTTTATCTCAATTTAATCAACTACAGGAAAATCAGTTCTTCAAGAAAAGCTCCAGCAACATCAACTGTCAAACAAATCCATATCAGACAAAGGAGCATTTCAACATCAAATCCACTAGAGTCTTCTCTATACATATTGACAGAGAAGAACTTCATAACCCCTCTCCATCTCATTCTATACAGGGTTAATACTCCCTTCAAAAGTGTAACTCACTGGTGGCAAGACACCTTATCAAAAAATCCTTGTTTGGTTTTTAAGCACCTTATCAAAAGCTTATCGGTGATTTGGGCACCTGATCAAACTCCCATTCGTGTGTGGACACCTTATCAAAAATCCCTTGGTGTGAGGGCACCTTATCAAAAATTCCTAGTGGATCCTACCAAGTGTTGTAGAAGAGTAGACGTACCCAGGTTATTAGGGAACTACTATAAAATTTCCTTGTGTCTTCTGTGCTGTGAATTTCTGTATTTTGTTGTTGTGCTGATTTTTATTACTTGTCTTTACTTAGTTTTTATTACACACTCTCATATACACAAATATATATCACTATTTATAATTCCGCTATAAAACTAAGGGAAAAAGTTTTAAACTTTATTCACCCCCCCCCCCCCCTCTAGAGTTAATTTAAGATCTAACCTCCACTTTCAGTTGGTATCAGAGGTTGGTTGATCTTATTTACAGGCTAACACCTGGATCACAAAGATCAATTAGATCTTAAATTATTTTAGAGTTTTTATTGCTTTTATTTTCTGTTAAAAACTCATGGCACAAAACAAGGAGTATTCAAGCACAAGACCTCCTATGTGCAATCTTAGCAAGTTTGCACTGTGGAAAGCAAGGATTAGGCTTTATATAAACTCTATTGATGAAGAGATTTTCAATGTTATTCTGACAGGACCTCCAACACCTACAACAGCAGCAAGTACTAGAACCACAGCAGACAACATTATTGTCCCACCTCCTGAATGGACTGGAGCTCAGAAAAAGCAAAGAAGTGCTGATGCAAAAGCCATGAATATTCTGGCTCAAACTATGTCTGATGACATATTTCAGAAAGTAGTGGACTGCACCTCAGCTAGAGAGATTTAGATCTCACTAAACAATATGGTTGCAGGTTCTGCAGATGAAAGGAAAGACAGAAGATCACACTTGATCTCTCAATATGAAAACTTCAAGAAAGGAGAAACAGAATCAGTTGTAGATATGTACACTAGATTAAGTGTGATCATAAGTGAACTCAGAACACTGGACAAGGAAATCTCATTAACTGAGATCAATGACAAAATCCTAATGTGCTTCCCCAGCACTTGGGACTCAAGGATCTGGCCTATCAAGGAAGCCCGAAGTCTTAATGAGATAACTACTGAGACACTACTTGGGACTCAATAAAGTGTTTTCTTGTTTTTGCAAGTATACAGCTGTCCAAGAACAAATGAGAAATGGTATTTGGATAGTGGCTGTTCAAAACATATGACAGGGAACAAGTCCAACCTAAACAACTTCAAGGCAAAGCTTCGACCAAAAGTTATATTTGGAGACTCCAACTATGGACAGACCAAAGGCTATGGAAAAGTCAAGGTTGGAGAAGTCACCTTCAAAGAGGTAGCTTATGTAAAGGGACTGAAGCATAACCTTATCAGCATAAGTCAATTATGTGATGGAGGGTATCAGGTAACATTTAATAAATTGAATTGCCTTATTAAATCTACTGATGATATTATTGTCTTATCAGGTATTAGGCAAGGTAATATATATTTAGTGAATTTCAATTCATCTACTTCAGAAGTTTGTTTATTTAGTGATTTAAGCAAATCTAGTGAACTTTAGCATAAGAGATTAGGACATGTAAACATTAGGACCATTGCTAAATTATATAAGGACAATCTTGTTAGAGTTTTACCCTTAGGATCATATAAGAAAGAAGGTCTTTGTAGGGCATGTGAACTAGGCAAGCAAACTAAAAATAGTTTTAAATCATTATCTAAAAGTGATTCACCTAGAATCTAATATTTGCTACATATGGACATTTTTGGACCTATAGCAACAAAGAGTTTAGGGGGGAAGTCTTACACTCTAGTTATTGTAGATGACTTCTCTAGATTCACTTGGGTGTTCTTTTTGAGAGAAAACTCAGATAACCTTAAAGTTCTTACAGACTTTCTTAAGAGCATACAGATTGAGTACTCTACTGTAGTTGCATTGATCAGAAGTGATCATGGCACTGAGTTTGAGTCTCTTCTTATGCAAGAATTTTGTGAGAAGGAAGGTATCAGGCATTGCTTCTCAGCTGCTAGAACTCCTCAACAAAATGGGGTAGTTGAAAGGAAAAATAGAACTCTAATTGAATCAGCAAGAACATTGCTTGCAGATGCTAATTTTCCCCTATCCTTTTGGGCAGAGGTTGTTAGCACAGCAAATTATGTTCTGAATAGAAGTTTGATACACAAACTTAAGGGAAAGACTCCTTATGAATTACTTAAAGGGAAGAAACCTAAAGTTAACTATTTTAGAGCATTTGGCTGTAGATGTTTCATTCACAATAATGATAAGAAATACCTTAGGAAATTTGAACCAATATCAGATGAAGGAATTTTCTTAGGTTATTCACAAATCAGCAAAGCATATAGGATTTATAATAAATCTACTCTTAAAATAGAAGAATCTATGCATGTCTCTTTTGATGAAACTAACATGTTTTATAAGGAGAAGAATTCTTCTACCATAGAAAATCTGCAGGTACCTATATTATGTGAGCAGCTAGATCAATTAGCTCTACATAAAGAAGGAATTATGAATCCTGAATAGCGGAATGCTGAAGAGAGTGAAGAAGAAAATCTCCCAGATTTTGCTGAAAGTTCAGAACAGATAACAGCAGATAATCCTCCACAGGATATAGCAGCTAAACAAATTCCCCAAGTGGAAATTATTGCTGAACCCACTCCAACTGTTGATCACATCACAGTTAGAGATCACCCAATATCCCAGATTATTGGTGATATTTCAGCAGGTGTGCAAACAAGGAATCAAGTAAATCAGAATATGATGCACACATGTTTTCTCTCTCAGATTGAACCTCAATCTCTACAAGATGCAGAACAAGATCCCAACTGGATCATTGCAATGCAAGAGGAACTCAATCAGTTTGAGATAAACCAAGTATGGGATTTGGTTCCTAAACCAAAAGACCATCCAGTGAATGGCACAAAATGGGTCTTTAGGAACAAGCTAGATGAACAAGGCAATATTGTGAGAATCAAAGCAAGACTGGTAGCCCAAGGATATTCACAAGAAGAAGGAATTGATTATGATAAGACCTTTGCTCTTGTTGCAAGGTTAGAAGCAATCAGAATTTTTCTTGCATTTGCAGCATACAAGAAATTCAAGGTTTATCAAATGGATGTAAAAAGTGCATTCCTGAATGGAGAAATCAAAGAAGAAGTCAATGTGGAACAACCACCAGGTTTCATCTCTCCAACTCAATCCTCTTTTGTATTTAAGCTTAAGAATGCTCTTTATAGTCTCAAACAAGCTCCTAGAGCATGGTATGAGACTTTATCTAGTTTTCTTTTGGAGAATAAATTCTGTAGAGGCATAGTAGACAAAACCTTATTTTTCAGGATACATAAAAATCAAACTTTACTAGTTCAAATATATGTAGATGATATCATATTTGGTTCTACTGATTCAAATTTGTGCAAAAGATTTTCTAATCTAATGCAATCTAAATTTGAAATTAGTAGTATGGGTGAGTTATCATACTTTCTTGGCCTTCAAGTGAAGCAAACAACAAATGGAATCTTCATATCCCAATCTAAGTATGCTAAGGAATTAGTGAAAAGATTTGGTATGTCTGATTCTTCCACCATGAAAACACCCATGCCCTCAAATGCTGTTGTTGATAATGATGAATCAGGGAAACCTGTTGATTCAAAAGTATATAGAGCAGTTTTTGGCTCCTTACTTTATTTAACAGCTAGTAGGCCTGATATAATGTTTGCTACATGTATTTGTGCTAGATTCCAAGTTAACCCCAAAGAATCTCACTTAATTTTGCTAAAAAGGATTTTGAGATATATAAAGGGTTGCCCTAATCTAGGACTTTGGTATCCCACAGCATCTGAATTTGAATTAACTGGATTCTCAGATTCATATTATGTTGGATGCAGAGTAGACAGGAAAAGCACATCAGGAACTTGTCAGTTTCTTGGTAATAGGCTTGTTTCTTCATTTTATAAGAAACAAACATCTGTGTCCACATCAACAGCTGAAGTTGAATACATAGCTGCTGACAGTTGCTGCTCACAGATATTGTGGATACAAAATCAGCTCCTAGACTATGGTGTCAACTTAAATAATTCAATTATATTTTGTGACAATACTAGTGCAATATCTATAGCACAAAATCCAGTTCTCCATAGTAGGACTAAACACATAGAGATTAGGCACCACTTCCTTAGGGATAATGTGGATAAAAACAAAATCTGCCTATAGTTCATCTCTACTGATTTGCAAAGAGCAGATATTTTCACCAAGCCCTTGGATGAAAAGAAACATATTTTCTTTATAAATCAGTTGGGCATGATAGATGGAGACTCAATCTGTTAAAAAAAATTTAAGTTTCTACTTACCCAGCTCTTCATTGAACTGAGCTCGACGAAATCAAGTTTTTCGTCGAACGGAGATCGACGAAGTAATCAAATTCGTCGAACCGAGATTGACGAAAACTCATTTTTTGTCGAACCCAGTTTTTTTGAAGCATTTTATTTCAGCCTATCTTCATTAATAAAAAAAAATTTATTAGCTGAACATCTACAGAATTGCTTCTCTTTCCAGTTCCCTTTGCACTTGATCTCTATTTTATTGTGCAGGAACAACAACAATATGAATCTTGCATCCTTCCCTACCTCCATCAAATGTCCCTTCTTCAAGGGGCCTAGCTTCAGGCCTTTCCTGAAACTAGGCAGGGGAGAAGTCTTGCATGAATAAGCTCCATTTGATGCATTGTTTTGCTCAGGGGGTGTTGTTCTATGAACTAAAAGGGAGAGAAAGCTGAAGAACCTCCAGAACTCAGGAGGAGACACTCTCAGGGGGAGTTACTGTTTGAAGAAAAGCTTGATAAAGCTTACAGCAGATTGTTGATTACAGTTTACTGGTTCAGAAAAGTATTCTGTAATTCAGATGCAGATACAGCTCAGAAAAAGAACTTTTATATAGCAAATTCAATATCAGTTATTGATATAGCATGGCTAATCAAAATTATAAAGCTGATCAAAAGGAGTAGCAGTTAACAAATTCAAAAATCAGATAAAGATTCAATCCAGAATTCAAAACAATACAGTTCAGTTCAGATCAGAATTCAGAACAACACAATTCAGACAAAATCAGAATTTCAGAATTCAGATAATTCAAGTTCTGATTGTATTTTCAGTTATATTCTTATTGAAATGTATTTTCAAAACTCAGAGTACTTTTCATTTCATATCTGATAAAATATTTAAAATATATCGGATATATTTATACTTTGTTGTTTTTGATGTTTTAGCATTTGTTTATTTTTCAACTTTTGTCAAATAATGTCCTAACCCAAATAGGGGGAGATTGTTGGAAAAACATTATTTGTGATTTGGGCTAGGATCACTATATGTTAACTAAGGACAAGTTGACCCCAATGTATAGTTTATGGGTCAAGAGTTTAGAAAGAAATTTGGATGTTAGAACTAGAAATTTCATTAAGTCTCAGCATTCGTCGAACGGCGCTCAGCATTCGTCGGACGGCGATCGACGAAATATCAAGGAAGGTGCGGTCGATGAAATTCAGCCATCTCTGCATTCGACAAATGGCTTTCAGCGCTCGACATTCTCTGAGCAGTGCTAGACGAATTCCAGGCAGCGTTCGACAGTTTCCAGCCAGAGCTCGACAAATTGTTTACTAAAGCTCAGATCGACAAATACAGTTTCCAGAATATTTAATACTTAAAGATCAGTTATATATCAGTTCTCTGAACACAGGTCGACGAAGGCAACGACTCTTTCCAATCAGATCAAGTAAGGAAACATATTTCTTTATTATTTAAGTTATAGCCGTTGACACTTCCAGCAGAAAAGGACAAATCGTTGAAAAAGGAAAGAGATTACGGCGTGCAGTTGTACTGTTCCCAGATTATCTTTTCAGATATATTATATCCCTTAATATAAGGGATCTGCATTTAATAGTTGTCAGATATTTGAAAAGGGAGAAGATATATAGCAGATTATACTCAAGTTTATACGACAGATCAAATAAAATAGAATACTTTACATATTTGCTGTACAGGAAATCGACAAAACAGATATAGAGAGATATACAGGAAGAATAAAAGAATAGATCATTATCTTCTTCCTGCCAAGCATTATTCAGAGCACAGAACTTCATCTTCTTCTCCTTTAGCAGCACATACTTTCTGAGAATAGCTACACCACCTCTCAGTATTTTTCCTGCTGCAAGAATCAAGAAAGAAAGAAGAAGAAGAACAAGCATTCAGATCTTCAAAAGAGCAACAACAAATTGGAGAACTTGTTCTCTCAATTTAATCAGCTACAGGAAGATCAGTTCTTCAAGAAAAGCTCCAGCAACATCAACTGTCAAACAAATCCATATCAGACAGAGGAGCATTTCAACATCAATTCCACTAGAGTCTTCTCTATACATATTGACAGAGAAGAACTTCATAACCCCTCTCCATCTCATTCTGTACATGGTTAATATTCCCTTCAAAAGTGTAACTCAGTGGTGGCAAGACACCTTATTAAAAATCCTTGTTTGGTTTTTAAGCACCTTATCAAAAGCTTATCGGTGATTTGGGCACCTGATCAAACTCCCATTAGTGTGTGGACACCTTATCAAAAATCCCTTGGTGTGAGGGCACCTTATCAAAAATTCCTAGTGGATCCTACCAAGTGTGGTAGAAGAGTAGACGTACCCAGGTTATTGGGGAACTACTATAAAATTTCCTTGTGTCTTCTGTGCTGTGAATTTCTGTGTTTTGTTGTTGTGCTGATTTTTATTACTTGTCTTTACTTAGTTTTTATTACACACTCTCATATACACAAATATATATCACTATTTTTAATTCTGCTATAAAACTAAGGGAAAAGGTTTTAAACTCTATTCACCCCCCCCCCCCCACCCACTAGAGTTAATTTAAGATCTAACCTCCACTTTCAAAGAACATGACCGCCAACTAGAGGACCGACTGGGATAGTGGTCGGAGTGGTCTGAGGAGATAACTGCCTGGGCAGCCTCTTGTCTAGCTTGTTCGAGATGGAGCTCGAAATGAAGCTCAGGAGCTTATTGTGAGGTCACGCTGCTCATATTTGGATGACCATTAATGGGGAGACACTACTGTATTTTGCAGTCTAACATTCTCTTGGGCACTAAATTTGCCTAACACTCAAATCTGAAGGTCACATGTTCATTCTGTCAGCAGAAACTTTGTACCTCCAAACTCACACCGCAAAGAGATGGGGGAAGACTGTGGAGTGACGGTTACTAGTGTTAGAGAATGCTAGAAAAGGGAGTCGCTAAGCGACGGGGCCTGAATGCCTAAAATGGGAACTTTAAAGCGGGTGTTCTGATTGATGAAAAGAGGGTTACAGAGAAGTCTAAAACTAGTTTGGAGATGAGAATGGAAACAGACTGAATTCGAGACCACTTAGACTGGTCATAAGCTTGGGACTTGAATCAAAAGTCCTTTTTTGGTACCCCTCCCTCTATTTATAGACTCGAGGGCCTGCCCAAATGGGTAGGTCTAAAAATATCGGGCTACTCAGGCTATAGGAGATCTGGGGTAGGGAAGAGAAGATACATGGAGTGCAAATAGCAAAAAGATAAAAATATCATAGACTGCACGGTCATGCAGCCTCACTGGAGCCAGATCGCTTGTGCCTTAGAAAATCTGCTGGAGACGGGGCAGATGGTCTTAGCGATCTTCAACATCTGTGACCATTGGGGTCGATAATCTTAATCGAGAACTGAGGTTGGGACTTCTGGATAAACATTGAGCTTCTGGAAAGAATTCAATCGGAGCAAAAATTGTTCAGATCAGCCACAACAATGAAAGAATTGAACAAGCAGATAGGATTTGCTTTCCCACCACTAATAACCAAGCAGAGTATGAGGCATTGATAGCTGAGTTGAGTCTAGACTGGGAGCTCGGTATTGATGAAATTGAAGTGAGAAGAGATTCTTTAGTAATGGCTTCTCAAGTAAAAAAACCTTTGAAACCAGGAGCCCCTCCATCAGAGGTACTGTGCTCTGACCAAGCACTAAATTAGACACTTTTGCGCTTTCAACATCTAGCACATACCGCTATAAGAGAACATTGAAGGCAATAAGTTGGCAATATGGTCTCCCTGCAGGAGGAACCCTCACGGAGCAGTTTTATACAGTAATTGAGGAGGAAGACGTTGTGGAGATTGATCAATACCCATCATGGATGAATCCTTTCATCTAGTATTTTGCAACAAGAGAGGTTTGTCTGTCTATAACGTACAAAATTAGGTTTCAGCTCAAGACCCCTCACTTTTCAATTTTTTTTCGGGGTCATCTATCCGATGAACTTTCTCTCACCATTGTTAAGGTGGGGGCCAGAAAATAAGTGCCTTAAATTTTGTAGGAAGTGCATTCCGGGGAATGTGGTAGTCGTTTCGGGGCCAGAACTCTCGAGAAGAGGATTCTTCATCAAGTCTACTTATGGTTGACCCTTAGAAGAGATGCTTTAAGTGTCTGAAGTTCACCCCCTTTCAATCTCGGACAGCGCAACAGCTAAGATCCATCTTTGTCCCATGGTCATTTGCTCTCTAGGGAATGGATCCAGCAGGCCCTTTCCCAATGGTCAATGGAAAGCGGTGCTTTGTCCTCATGATGATCGATTATTATAGCAAGTGGATAGAATCCAAGGCGCTAGCTAAAACAATAGATCTAGTGGTGAAGAATTTCATATGGGGAGAGATTATTTGTCGGCACGGGATCCCCATGACTATTGTTACCAATAATGGTCCTCAATTTGCTAGCTCTGATTTGAATGCATTTTGTGAACGGATTGGAACAAAACATTGCTTCGCGTCAATCCACCACCCGTGAAGCAATGGGTAAGTAGAAGCACCTAACAAGCAAATCCTGAATTTACTTACGAAGAAAGTAGAAAACACTCGTGGCAACTGGGCAGAGCAACTGCCCGTAGTTTTGTGGACTTTATGAACCACCCCTTTCTCGTCCACCGGAG
The DNA here is from genome assembly GCA_033032865.1 of Dactylorhiza incarnata. Lineage (NCBI taxonomy): Eukaryota > Viridiplantae > Streptophyta > Magnoliopsida > Asparagales > Orchidaceae > Dactylorhiza > Dactylorhiza incarnata. Next base: position 22,014,497 of record JAWHQI010000003.1, read on the forward strand.
AGACACCCTTCGAACTAGCAAATGTTTATGAGGCCCTGATTCTAATTGGTTTCAATGTCATGAGCCCTAGGGTTATACTCTCCAAGCAAAGCAATGAAGATTGGATGGAATGAAATGATGAAGAAATAAGGTGTAGCCTCGACCTCATCGAAGAGCTTTGGGATCAATCCGTCATCAGACAAGAAGAAGTCCCCCTGCCCCTGGAATGTATCTTTGGATGAGTGCTCTATCTTCTAACACCCATAACCCTACTAGACGATTTAGGCAAAATGGAAGGGGGAAGCCACATGTGATTTCCTTCACCTAGTTGGTCTCATTCGACAACATATGGCACGCGGTTACTCTAAAGGTAGCCACCACTAGCATTCTATCCAAAACTCTGGTCGAATATAGACACTCAACAAGCGCATGCTCCATTATTTCTGCCAAGTACTCATGGATCGTATCCATGTCAAAGCAACATGGCTCTCTCAATGGTAGGTGCGTGCATGACCAATATTCTCAGGTACTAACCCACGCGAGAGCATGCGCCCCAGATCCGGGTAAAGGACAGACAATGAAGTCTTAAATGCGCAAATCCATTCTAATAATGTGCTGAATCCACCTAGTTTCTAGGATTAGGTATGTTGACACATATATACATGTATTAAAAAATTGCATTCAGAAGATTCGCAGGTAAAACATAAGTCAAGACAAATGTATTTTCATTACTATCAATAAAGTGTAAAAAATAAGATGCCTGCAATTACAACACTTGCGAAGTTATTCAAAAAGAGAAAAGGTATGTCACTCATCCTCCTCAGCACCCGCCGCAGTCTTCTTTTTACTCTTTTCCCTTCTCGGTGATTCCGAGGACATGATGTATCTTATTGATGTGGTCTCTGACTCCAAGGAGCATTGCTCCTCCCCACGATGATCAATGGCCACCATAACAAAGTTCGCTTATTCTGTCGGACCCTTGTCCTCAGAATTATGGACATTGAATCTTCCATACTTTTCGTATAGCGTGTCATATTCTATGTTTGTGAACTCTTCTATAAGCGTGTTGTGCTCTTGCAGGAGCTCGACAGTGACCTCCGCCGATTATCTAGCCAGCTGCAGAGAAACTCTCCCAAACTTGGGATTTCTCATGGTTAAGCTCGCTTGATAAGAATGTCAAATGAGTCAGTAACCAGGCAAAGGCACGCGCAAATATATTGAACTGTTAATAAGATTACCTTGAGTAGTTCTCACGGGAGGGCATTCTCCACTCGATACTCATCCAGAGAGTGCCAGGACGCTCTATTGAACATCAGGGTCCTCAGGTTGGCAATGGAGGCCCTTCAAGAGACATCCTCCATAGGCATCTCTTTCACCTCTTGGAGGTCGCCCCGGCAGATCACGGCAGTGGAAACTGCCAGAGCATGTAGTAGAGCCCACCGCGTCTCCTTCCACAAGGGAAGGTTAGCACTAGCTATGACTGTGTGGCCCTCTCGAATCATCTTGGGGGTGCTCCCTAGGTTAGACAGATCTCAAGGATCCCGAAAGGCGGGCTCCGCTCCATCAATATTTGTGGCTATCCACAAGGATATTTGCATTGGAACTGCATAGGTACTCACTCCCTACTGCGGTTTCTTGGCTCCTCTCTTCTGGTCCATCACATACCGCTTCTCATTCATAGTCAACACCTCACGTGGAGGCTCAAACGGCTTCACATCAGACACATTTATGAGAACTACAAAGGAAAAAATGATCAGTATTCGTAGGTACGTGCAGTTGAAAATGTCATTAATCACATAACTTACATCGGGTTGTGACCATGTCCTTGACCTCCTCCAAGCGGGGGCGTGTGGGGGTAGTGGTCAACATCTAATGCGGCTTTGTTAAGGAACTCTACAATTTTCCTCTCAGATTCTGACATTTATAGTTTATGGAACACATACTCCTTATGGGGATCCAGGAACGTGCGGATTCCTCCAAAGCCCCCCTTGAACATCGCAAACCGGTCCTGCCACCCGTGAACAATGTTATCCAGATTATGGAGGCAGAACATGTCTGAGTCGACATACATGTGCCCATTCTGGTGACCACGCACATGGAACATGTTTCGAAAGACAAGAATGCTGAAGCAGATTCCCTACAACCGCAAGTAAACAAGAAAAGAAGTAACCGACGTGATTGAGTTCGACAACAGTTGAGTGGGCACCACACTGTAGTACTTTGGATTTTGATCATCACTGGGAGAAGAGGAAAGTTCATCCCGGCATCAAAATGCTCAAAGGGTACAAACAGCTCATTGGCGAACACTATATGGAAGTGTTCCCCACCTTTGGGAAGTCGCACGGTATAACGAGCAGCATCCACGCGGATCCTCTTTGGGAGGGTGGCAAAGTCTAGTTCAGAAATGGAGGGCATGGGAGGTCTGTGTTTGTGGAAAGTAATTGCACACTTGGTTCACATCACACCAGTCAATTGAGGTCATGCCATCTCTCAACAATTCAACTAAGGGACAACATAATAAATGACAAGAGGTCATCTATATTTATAGGAAGCGTAAAAGACTGTCTCAAAAGATGAAATGTTAGATAATGATGAGATATGACCAAATGTGCTCCTATAAATGCCTCGTCTCGGCAACCTCCCTACATGGAAGAAATCAAGTAGACCGAGTATCCGCATAATAAGGTAGCATGTGTCACAACATTACAAGCATTCCAAGCAGTCAAAAATCAGAGAATGAAAGTAAAAGCGCATATCAAGATAAATTCGGGCATGAATGCACCCAATACAACATAATTGTTTATTATTACAGACCAAATATTATTTTTCATAACAGTTCCAGCTCTTACTCTCTACATGTCCTCGAAGGGCGCCCGCTCAACATCTAAGCGCGCCAAGTCATTAGTCATTTTGATGAGCACAGTGTGCATTCCACCAAGGAATTGTTTAGCTTGGCGCCCGATAATTGTAGCACATGCACGCCTTCCAGGAATTTCATGACATATCTCCTCATCATCTCATCAGGATTCGCTGGAGATTGTGACCTAGAAGCTGCACCAATCCGCAGGATGGACGATTGGCTGGCTCCAGCAGCAGGCATGGATTTCTTTATTGTCTTCACCTACTTCTCCGGGGCAAAGATACGCATGTGCGCCTTCTAGAACTCCTTATTAACAAGCTCCATAATTTCCCTTAGCTCTTGTATGGCACCAGCAGTGTCTTCTACAGGAGAGCCCGCAATGTTCATAGTAAGTACCTATTCACTTATTGTCTACATATAAAACTAACTTGATAGCAAGCACAATACTGGTATACATGTCACGTCTAGACTTGGACTTCCACCAAGAGACATTTGAAGCTACCCTCTCTTCGTCAATCGTCTCCACGGTTGTGCACCCTGGATAACTTCCTCAAGCCCACCTCCTCAGGTTCGTGTGCTCTATTCTTCTTCTTCTTCTCTCAATCCCCTTCCTCATATTCATGTTCAGACAACATCTTAAGGTCCTGGGAAGGCTGCTCATCAGTCTCCTCTGCGACCTTAAATGGATCCACCCCTTAAAACATGGTGTTTGACTTCCCTCAAGCAGAAGGCCATGCTTATTATTGCTTGCCTCCCCATCCTCGTCCTTTGGTTCTGACATAAATTGCTTGGCCTCATCAACCGGCAGGTCAAAAATCTCGATGTCATCTTCAGTTTGATTATCATCTGCATCATCCCCAAGGGCCTTCGCCAATCTTATCCCCACCGATGAGTCTGCCAATGTTATAGGCTCCTAACTGACATAGGTATCATCGGTCTACTTCATGCTGAGGTATGTGCCTCCAGAAGAGATCGCCTTTAGCCTCAACCTCTTGGTCTACATGATCACTGTGTTGGGCATGAACTTGTATGCTAGACTCTGCTGAGTTTTCCTCAACAGCTCGGCAGTCACAACAGGTGCACCCGCCCGGTCTCCTATCAGCTTTTTAGCAATTTTCTTCAACAACTTTGTCATCCTCCACTTCATAGAACATTCTGTCAGGAGGAATTTCGGATTCATTGAGTCCTTTGGAGCGCCACTTCCTACCTCTTAGTTCGGAAGGATGATGTCTGTGTTGGAATCGGCATCGAGGTACCTCATCATTTCGGAGATAGTGACCTCTTTTCCCAAGCTTGTTGCCTGCTGGGAAGAGAGTTGTTCACCCTCCTTGGGGGTAGAGAGAACCTTCGCGGAAGGCTTGGTTGAGGGACCACCATCCAGTTTCTTCTTAGTAGGTATGGTCACCTTACTCGCACCTGCGAACACTTTTGTCGTCAGTCCTCCGCTATTCTTCTTCATCAATTTAGTGAGAAGAGCATTGTTCATGGCGGCCATCCTTCAGGAGTGAGAGATCGCAGCACTGCATATCAAATCAAACAAGATGATCCATGGATTGGGCCCTGGGCTACTAATTGATTTCTAGCAACGCGAGGATCGAGTCGCTGTATTTACGATTATTAGTGTACTTTTTTGAAGTCTGTGCAGACTTAAAAAATTGTAGGGATTATATTAACCCAAATCTTACGACCTAGGTAAGCGCTAGTTTGGTCTAGCTCCAAGACTCCAGGAGGAAGCTCACAGTTTGGATAGTTACTCGGTTAGGGGTCGTGCTCCCCCCTCCTCGGAAAGGGTATGCGCAGTTACTTGGTGAATATACGCGCTCTCCTCCTGCCAGCTCCCAGCAGTGTCCAGATTGGAGAGGCCGTGAGGAGATGTAGTCTAGAGTCCACCTAGATCCCTCACCCCTTTTAGTTAGCAAAGGTCCGCGTGGTTACAACATGTTGTGCCCGCATGACCTCTTCTCCTGTCCCCACTCCCGACTCCTTTGTACTTGGGATAGATGAGCATTGACTGCTCCCAACTATTTGGGCCGCCTACCCTCATATTTAAATATAGGGCCAGTGGTGCTTCGAAAGAGGATAGAACTTGGCCAGAATCCACCCGGTCATGGGTGCAGTTTCAAGTTCTATCGTTCGGTTGCATTCTAGTTATGTGCATGTGCCTTATAAAAGATTTTGGAAAAATTTATTGCCTGCAGCAAGTGGTATTCGCCATTGCGGGTATGTCTGGTGTTCATCGATGCCAGCAGCATCGTCTTTTTTCTATTCTTTGTTCGCTCGGCCCTTGTGGGTTAGTAACTGACTGTTTGCGGTTCCTAATCTCCCTCGTTATCTCTTTAGTTATTTGTTGAGTGTGGAAGGTTGGTGATAATTTTGGTGCCAACAAAAGTGAATACTTTATCTAATGCAAATGATATGAAATAATAGTATAAATAATCACTCATAAGATACTCCCACACTTAAGACTTAAATAATCAAGAGCAAAGAGAATTAAAGTAAAGAACAAAAAATGTAATGTGCAAATATTATCTAGTTCCATCCTTTGTATGTGCATCACCCTTCAAGTTTAAATATGACTAAAAATATAATCTTAAGAATAATACTTTCTATTAGTGGGAATGAAATGAAAATAGTTAAATTTGTAAAGTTTCTCAAATTAAATAATTACAAGCAACCATATATTGAGTCAACTTCATCTCCCTAGATTGGGTTATATGGAGTATTAATTATATTGCAACTTCAACTATCATAAGATTATTTTATTTTATTTCTCCATTAGATGAAAATTTGACTCTCTATCAAGGATCACTTAGGTCTACCTAGATTGTATTGGAGATTAAGTGTTTTGGTGTGGAGTATTCAAAGATATCAAACGTAATCACTAACAAAGCCATTTTGAACCAGCTCCATATTATATAAAGGACTACATCCATACTTCAAATAGTGACACCCCAACACTTATCTTTTTATGTGTGGCGTTTACATTTTTTCTTTCTTTTTCCCTTCTTTTATTTTGCAGAAAGATACATGTATATGATATACTTTTTGGTTTTATATCTTTCTTTTCTCTTGTTCTCCATCACTCCCACATAAAAGTGATGCATAATTTTTTTTGCAATGTTGATATCTGTATTCTTTTGTATTAATAAAACATAAGCTTTATTTAGTTATTATTTATCAGATAGGATAACTCGGCCTTAGTGAAATTTTAACATGGACTTCAAAAGAGATAGGCTTTTAAGGCTTACAAGGGTACTAATAGTAAGGATTTTTTGGTCAGGTTGAAAAGCTCTAACTAAAAATCAAGGTGGTCTAGATCATTTTCTAAATAAAAGAGACAAAATCATGTCACTTTGATAATATATAGATTAAGTTCTAATAATTAAAAATACATGTACTTGTCATAAATATAATTTTTCTCTATGGTTTAAGAAGAACTACAACATAAAATTGCTTGTTCAAACTTAAAAGGAGAGTTTTAAATTTTTTGATAAAATATCATCAAATCTCCTTTTACATACAAAGATGTATTTAGATTCTTCTAAATCTACATAGGGATGAAATCAAATCAAATATATAGGGATAAGTGCACACACTAAAATGCTACCATCAAAACTTTTACAAACAACACTTCTATACTTTTCATGATAAATAATTGATCTAAAATTAGGAAAAGACATAAGTGGTATATATATGCTACTTTCAAAATATATATGTCATAAGGAAAAATATTCAAAAATATGCAACCCATTAAACATCCTAACAATAGGAACTGACCCCACAATTAAATTTAACATCCTCCTCAATGGTATGAGTAATAAATATATAAAGCGCGGGAAAAAAACAATATTAATGGGTCTGGTGAACTTCAGTATCTTGTGGAGAACCATATGTAATGATACGGTTTTGGTGGCTACTTCTTCAAGCAAATATTCTGGAGATAGATTTCCTAGCACGACTCCATGTCTAGTTATCCTGAATTAAACAAGCAAGACAAACACATCACAAGAATAGAATAGTGAAAATTGGATTTGAATTTCACTTAATAATAAAGTAAAGTAAATACACACACAAGAATTTTAAAAAAATTGTTTTAAACGGCAAGAAAATAGCAAACAAGCAAACAGCATAGATAAAATATGATTAAGAAGTTTAATGATTTTCAAATATTAATTGTTATATGGTTGGTCAATAAGTTTGACAATCCGTCTCCCCGATAACTGTGCCAAAAATTTAATATTTGCAAATCACACATAAACAAAGTGATAGGTTTGCGTACTTTAGGAATGTGCACCTATCGTTGGTAATATATTGATGGGAAGACATCAAGGTCGTATTTTCCAGGTCTAGGTCGTGTCGTTTCTTCAAAATTACCAATAAGTTTTCAAGTTATTATTCTAGCTCAGGGGGAGAGACTAATGATATGTCATATATTATTCCACACTTCTTGGTCCAGATGAACATAATCTAATTTTAGGTAAACTATGTAATACCAAATTTCCCAATGGTAAGGAATTATTAGAAACCTATAGTTGATAGCTAATCTAATTTTAGGTAAACTATGTAACACCAAATTTCCCAATGGAAAGGAATTATTAGAAACCTATAGTTGATAGCTAACGTCGCGTGGTATGGGTACCGTTGGCGGTAACTTGACGTCGAGATAAGCCGATATCGGCTAGACAGCGTCGCCTTGTCGATTAGAAAGTTAGTGCATATCGACTTGAAGAATGTCTATGCATATCGACTAGAAGGTCTGTAATTATCGACTAGAAGCAGGGTATCAGCTTCGGCTAGGCAGAAGAAGTGTTCACTACAAATGTCAACTAGACCACTAGTCGACAAATGTAGTTTGTTGACTAGAGGTCTAGTCGACAAGAATAGTTTCTACAAATGTTGACTAGACCACTAGTCGACATAGGCAGTTTGTCGACTATTGGTCTAGTTGACAAGTTCAATTCAGAAGTATGTTAAATCTCAACTAGACCTTTAGTCGACAAAAGCAGTGTGTCATTGAGAGGTCTCGTCGACACAGACAAAAGCAGTGTGTCAACAAGAGGTCTCATCGACACAGAAAAAAGCAGTGTGTCGATGAGAGGTCTCGTCGACATAGACAAAAGCAGTGTATCAATGAGAGGTCTCATCGAAACATACAGAGCAACATATTTTTCTTGGTTCATTTTTGACTGACCGTGGCTGTCTATTTTCACTTGGACTCTAAACCTAATAGTAGGTGCTTGGTCCATACTATATAAGGGTGCTTGGGAAAAGTGTTTAAGAACACTTTTTAGCCGTCTCTCTCTCTCTCTCTCCAAGATCGAGACAGAAGAAATCGTGGATGAGGGAGAAGGACTCATTCGGCCATTGTTGGAGCTTCAGAGCTCCAAATCGCGAGCCATTTCCAAATTCATTGAGAGGAGCCCGTAGCCGTCATTTCCATCAGAATCAAATCTTAAATTCATGGTGCCAAGGAAATTGGTTAGGGTAACAATCCTTCTTCCCAGTCTTAAGACGTGTTTGGTCCTCTCATTCCTTTTTTTATACTTGCATAGGGTTCTCTCTTTCACTAACTAGTGAAGTGTATGAATCCCTTCAGTTCTTCAGAACTCCAGGTAGATTGTGTCTATCCCCGGCATATATTGCATGTAGAAATCCGATAAACATATAAATTTAGGAATTTTGTGTGAAGCCTACCTGTGGTCGTTAGCGCGGATTGGTGATGCTTGATTTATGATGTTGCATTTAGGTTAAGCCTACAATGCGTGCTGGATAATGACTCCATGAAATATGTCATCGTGTTATGGGACTTATGTTTGAGGTGTCTCTTGAAGTACCTAACGGAAGCCCCATGATTCGTGTGTGGTTGAATGAAAACCTTCACAAATTCATAGTGGAGTTGACTTGGACCTTCTACGTTGTTTAGGATTGTGAAGCCCAAGTTCACTTGAATGGAATAGGTCATAGATTTTTATTATGGTGACACTTGTATTTGTTAAATATTTATGGGCTGAGGCATATCTGTACCTACATTGTGCAGATTGATCGAAAGGCTCATGTTCTCGTCGAAATGTCGATTCGTCAAAATATCGATTCGTCGAAATGTCGATTCGTCGAAATGTCGATTCGTCGATTGAGCTAACGTGTGGCGTTAGGTCTCCAGCCAATAGGAGTAAGCGGTTCTGGATAAGATCGGTCGTACCACCTTTGGGATAACGCCCGGCATTAAGAAGCTAACGCCGACGTTAACATTTGTAGTTATAAAAGCCTTCAAACATGTGGATTTCATTAGTTTTCTCACTTGGACTCTCTCCAAAATCAATGGAAAAGGTCAGGAAGAGGAAGGAGGTCTGCTTGGCTAGTCAAGTCTGAGGTAGAAGATCTCTTGCATGCTTGTACCATCTTTGAATACGTGGAAAGGAATCCTGGTCTGATGGCGCTGAAACAAGCATCAAGGGTAACGATTCTCCTCCATAATCTCTAGACATGCTAGTCCTTGGATTTGCATGGTAGCAGGAAGATTTCCACTAATTAGTGGATAGGTTTCTTCCGATGGGTCGATATGGATTATCCCTGTAGAAAATTGCATATAGAGTCCGGATCGTTGTACGGACATAGGCATACTGTGTGAAGCCCATCTGGACAGATTGGTCTAGATTGGTGATGTTGATATGCTATATTGCACTCCGGAAAAGACTTTGAGTATGTATGCTTGTTTTCGGGTTTTGAGTGATGTGATGTACTGCAAGAAGACCTGGAGGCTACCTCCAGGAAATACCCGAAAGAGATGACAGAAACTTGTTCTATTAGTTAACGGCCAACGTTAGTGCTAACGCAGAGTTACTGCCAGTGATCCTTGAGATTGCGTGGTGTGATTGTGATCGGCCCTGGGGGGCTGTGGTGATGACCTAGTGTGGTTGTCTTTTGTCGGGATGAGGTGTTGCTTATCCGCATGGCGCAGTTTGATCGCGATGATTGAGTTACGGGCCTAGTTGATCTGAACCCACCCATAGTGGTTGGTGGTGAGGGAGCCCCTGTTGAAATTTGTTGAAGTGGAGTGGAAAGGAGTCCGGACGGTCTGAAGGCTAGAGACCGCTGAGACCGCGCGGTCTGCGCTGGTGCTTTGGCGGTTTGGTTCTGGCGATCTGGTGTGATCGGCCAGCTTGCTTCTTGGGTTTGGTCGCTGGTTCTGGAGACCTGTTGCGGGTTGTTTCCGGTCTTGTTCTAGTCGGTCTGTTCCTGGCTAACTGCTGTGACCGGGCGGCTTGGTTGTGTTGTTCTGGCGACTTGTTTCAAGTCGGCCAGTTGCTTCTCTGTGTTGGCGATCTCAGGAAGGGTGATCGCTGTGTTCGCACGGCTTGTGCGCGGCTTGCTGCTGTCTTCGGTCTTGGACTGAATTTTGTTCAAGTGCTGTGTTCGCGCGGTCTATCTTTTGAGACCGTTCGCGATCTGATGGGTGGTGACTGTATCCCGGTTTATGCGGTGACGACATCCATCCACCCGCCTATAAATAGGGGTGCATGGACCGTCATTCCTAACGAGAACTATAAGAACCAGAGCCCGGATTGTTTCTTGCGGTCTCAAGTTTGAGTTCGCGCAACTTGGATGCGAGTTAACCTTTGTTGTGTTCGCAGGTTTGCGGTCAGCAGGGTGCGATCTCCTTCCTTGGTGATTTCCGGTGGCTTGAATAAACAGTTCTTCTGCGGTCTGTCAGCAAACTGGGTTATTGTGTTCTTGTGTTGTTTGCAGCGGACTCAGGGATCAGGCGACCTTCAGCGGTTAGGCGGTCTGAGTTGCGGTCTGGCAACAGCTTCAGTTCTTTGTTCCAATAAGCTTCAGTCCGTGCGGTCTGAGATTGCGGTCTGGCAGTGCAGTTTGTCTGCTTCTGTTCGCGCGGTCTCAAGGTGTTTCTGCGGTCTGACTGTACAAGCGGTCTGGGAGTACAGCAGAACAAGCCGGGCGGCCTGAGCCTTTGTTGCAGTCCGAGCGGTCTCTTTCTGGCAGACCGCTGGTTTCTGTTTTTTGGTGTGTTTGTTCTTCTCATCTCCGTGATTCTTATGAATCATGTCTCGCCATGTATGCCTCGCATTGTAAAGCAGTTCTATTTCAATAAAGATTTCTTGTGTTGCTGTTTTGGCATTGTGGTTGTTTGGCTATAACTCTTGTTGATACAACTCCTGCTTACTCCTAAACGGTCCAATCAAAAATTTTAACATGGTATCAGAGGGAGGTTGCTGGAGTGGATAAGCAGTGATCAACTAGAGTTGCCATCGTCTTTGTGAAGAAGAGACCACATTGGTTGCCACGGAAGGCGGATTCGCAAGAGGTCTTGGTATTGAACTCCTCACATCGACTAACTTTAAAAAGTGGAAGTCATGTATGGAGAGTTACTTGCTTGGCAAGGATCTTTGGGAGGTAGTTGGCGGAGAAGACACACAAGAGGTGTTTCTAGCAGGAGATAATATGGCAGAGGTGAGACTTTGGAGGAGGTTGAATGCTAAGGCTGAGTTCACTCTAAAAAGGGCTATCTCACCGGAGTTGTTTGATCATATTATTGGATGTAAGTCTGCTGCGGAGATTTGGACATCCTTGGATGGATTGTTCAATAAGAAGAATGTAGCGAGGCTACAATTTCTTGAAAATGAGTTGGCGAGAGCCTCTCAAGGCGATCTTTCTATTTCTACCTTCTTCCTTAAGATGAAGAACCTCACGGCAGAGATTTCTGCTTTGGACCCTGATGAGCCAATCTCTGAGGCAAAGCTGAAGAGGCATATCATCCGCGGATTGCGGAAGGAGTATCTTGCTTTTGTAACTTCAGTTCAGGGTTGGGCAAATCAGCCGTCGTTGTTGGAGCTGGAGAACCTTCTTGCTTCGCAAGAAAGTTTAGCAAGACAGATGGCGGGGGTTTCTATCTCCGGGGGAGAGAGTGATGTTATGTTCTCTGGGAAGAGAAAAAAGAAATGGGAAAAGAAGAAGCTGGGTCATGATGGACCCTCTACTTCAGGTCAGCAAGATAGGGGCTACGCTCCTAAGTCTGATGGGAAGAAGAAAGGAGAGGGACCGAGGTGCTTTAGATGCAACAAGACCGGGCACTTCAAGAAAGATTGTCGGGTGAATCTTCAGCCAGGACATGCAGTGGAGAAGGAGATGCCAAAGTCTGGTGAAATTGGATGGGGAGGAGCCTTTGTGTCTAATATAACGGCGATGCCCGTTAAGGCCTTGGCTTCCATCAACTATGAAGAAGACTGGATTGTTGATTCAGGGTGTGGACATCATCTCACCGGGGATGGATCAAAGTTCTCTTCTTTGGCACCTTACTCAGGTAACAATGCTATCATAACGGCTAATAATTCTATTCATCCAGTAGAGCACGAAGGAGTCGTCTCTCTGAGCAGTGATAAGGGTCCACTCACATTGAGGAGTGTTTATCACGTGCCTGGTATGAAGAAGAATCTCTTCTCTGTGACCAATGCGGTCGATGCCGGTTATCACGTTCTGTTTGGCCCAACAGAAGTGAAGTTTCTCAAAACTCAACCAGAAATAAAGGGAGAAGTTATTCATGTCGGCAAGCGGGTGAAGGACTTGTTCGTTTTATCAACAAGTACCTATGTTGATAAGATGAGGACAAATGATGGTGCTGCCATCTGGCATGAAAGGTTGGGGCATGTAGGCATGGACAAATTGAAGGCTATGGCGGTAAGGGGCCTTGTCAATGGCTTGCCTAGCTTGTCCTCCTATGGAGACGGTCATGTCTGCGAAGGGTGTCAGTTTGGTAAGTCTCATCGACTTCCATTTGACAAATCGTAAACAAGGTGCAAAGCACCGTTGGAATGCCTCCACGGTGATTTGATGGGACCAACTGCCACCCCAAGCCTTGGAGGCAATAGCTATATGTTGGTGTTGATTGACGATTACACCAGATATGTCTGGGTGTATTTCTTGAAAGAAAAGTCAGAAGCCTTTGCAAGGTTTGTGGAGTTCAAGGAGCTGGTGGAAGGTCGTTTAGGCCTGCGGGTGAAAAAATTGAGAACTGACAATGGTGGGGAGTTCACTTCTGGTGAGTTCTCAAGTTTTTGCAGGAAACACGGCATTCGGAGAGAGCTCACTTGTGCCCATACTCCACAACAGAATGGCGTTGCCGAAAGGAAGATCCGTCATCTGACGGAAACTTGCAAATACTGGCTTCATGCCAAGAATATCCCAAAGTCCTTCTGGGCGGAGGGAATGTCTTGTGCAGCTTATGTCATCAACAGATTGCCTTTAAGTCCTATCAATATGAAGACCCCTCACGAACTAATGTTCAAGGAGAAGCCGAGTGTTGCTCACCTTCGGGTGTTCGGGTCAACCTGCTATGTGCATATTCCTGATGCTCTTCGAACAAAGCTAGATGTGAAAGCAAGGAAGCTAGTCTTTGTTGGGTATGATGAGCGGAAGAAGGGATGGAGATGCATGGATCCTGAGACACGAAGGTCAATTGTTTCTCGGGATGTGGTGTTCGATGAAGTGACTTCCTACAAGGGGAGTTCAGGAGTTGAACTACCAGAGAGCAGGATTGATGAAGGAGGAAAAGCTGCGGGAAGTCTTCAAGTGGAGCTGCCTGTTTCACCAGGAGCTCCAGTTGTGTCAAGCTCTGAGATGGGGGCTTCAGGTTCTGGTAGCAGGGGGAGCGATGCTCCAAGTTCATCTGGAAAAGGAGCTTGCACAGAAGAAGCGGCTGAGGAGGTGGTTAGTCAGGTGCAACCTCTTAGGAGGTCGAAGAGGACTATTCAACCACCAGATCGATACACAGGAGGAAACATGGTGAACTTCGTTTCATGTTTCTTTGCTGGTCCCTTAGATGAAAGGGAGCCGTCGAGCTTTGAAAAGGCCAGAGGTGTGAAGGAGTGGGACATTGCTATGCAAGAAGAGATGACAGCTCTCGAGAAGAATGAGACCTGGTCTCTTGTGCCCAAGCCCAAGGGCACTACTCCTGTCACTTGTAAGTGGGTCTTCAAGCTGAAGAAGAAAGCTGACGGTAGTATCGAGCGTTACAAGGCTCGTCTTGTAGCTTGCGGGTTCTCACAGCAGTACGAAGAAGATTATGATGAAACGTTTAGTCCAGTGGCAAAGATGACTTCGGTTCGATTTGTTGTTGCCTTGGCGGCTTCGAGTGGTTGGGAGATTTGGCAACTCGACGTGAAGAATGCCTTCTTATACGGCGAGATTGACAAAGATATCTTCATGACTCAACTGCAAGGTTTCATCTCGAAGGAGTATCCGGACTATGTTTGTAAATTGAAGAAGGCCCTGTACGGGTTGAAGCAAGCGCCTCGGGCGTGGTACGGGAAGATTGCAGAATATCTCTTATTTTGCGGATTCGTTGCTTCAGACTCTGATTCAAGCTTGTTCATCAAGAAGGAGGGGGTGCTTCGGGTGATTGTGCTGCTGTACGTGGATGACATGATTGTCACCGGGAACTCGAAGGAAGCTGTTGCAAGACTCAGGGCTGAGCTTGCTATCAGATTCGAGATGAAGGATCTGGGGGAGCTTCACCATTTCCTTGGAATCGAGGTCCAGAGGCGGGAGAGCGGAGTGCTCATTTCTCAGGAAGGATATGCGGAGCGAATCGTGAAACGATTTGGCATGGAGGAAGGAAAGAGCAGCTCTATACCTTTGGAGCAACATCATAAGCTTCGAAAGGATGAGGGGAGAGTCTTATCTGATCCGTTGGTGTTCCGAGCTCTAGTTGGGAGCTTGATCTACTTGACGATCACAAGACCGGATATTGCTTATGCAGTTGGCAAGGTGAGTCGGTACATGGCGGAACCACGGAAACCTCATCTTCTGGCGGCTAAAGGCATCTTGAAGTATGTGAAGTCGACCTCTGATTTGGGTCTTCTATATATGAGAGGGTCAAGCTTGGAGTTGCATGGTTTCATGGATGCTGATTATGGGGGAGACGTGGATGATCAGAGATCAACGTCTGGTTTTGTCTTTATGACAGGCCCCACAGCTATTTCTTGGTGCAGCAAGAAGCAAGACTCGGTGTCTGTATCTACCACAGAAGCGGAGTACAAGGCTTCGGCCTTGGCAGCTCAGGAAGCTATTTGGCTCAGGAGGTTGGTAGAGGACGTTCATCAGGAGGTTCGAGGTCCCACTATGCTACGCTGGGACAATGAGAGTGCTCTCAAGCTGGTTAACAATCCAATCTGTCACGCGAGGACCAAACATATAGAGATTGAGCACCATTTCATTCGTGAAAAGGTGTTGGGAGGATCTCTTATGGTCGAGCATGTTCGGAGTGCGGAAAATGTCGCAGACATCTTCACAAAGCCGTTGGCGAAGGGACCGTTTACTCGGTTAAGGGAGTTGCTCGGGCTAGTTTCCACTTCCCACTTCAAGGGGGAGTGTTGAAATTTGTTGAAGTGGAGTGGAAAGGAGTCCGGCCGGTCTGAAGGCTGGAGACCGCTGAGACCGCGCGGTCTGCGCTGGTGCTTTGGCAGTTTGGTTCTGGCGATCTGGTGTGATCGGCCAGCTTGCTTCTTGGGTTTGGTCGCTGGTTCTGGCGACCTGTTGCGGGTTGTTTCTGGTCTTGTTCTAGCCGGTCTGTTCCTGGCTAACTGCTGTGACCGGGCGGCTTGGTTGTGTTGTTCTGGCGACTTGGTTCAAGTCGGCCAGTTGCTTCTCTGTGTTGGCGATCTCAGGAAGGGTGATCGCTGTGTTCGCACGGCTTGTGCTCGGCTTGCTGCTGTCTTCGGTCTTGGACTGAATTTTGTTCAAGTGCTGTGTTCGCGCGGTCTATCTTTTGAGACCGTTCGCGATCTGATGGGTGGTGACTGTATCCCGGTTTGTGCGGTGACGACATCCGTCCACCCGCCTATAAATAGGGGTGCATGGCCCGTCATTCCTAACGAGAACTGTAAGAGCCAGAGTCCGAATTGTTTCTTGCGGTCTCAAGTTTGAGTTCGCGCGACTTGGATGCGAGTTAACCTTTGTTGTGTTCGCAGGTTTGCGGTCAGCATGGTGCGATCTCCTTCCTTGGTGATTTCTGGTGGCTTGAATAAATAGTTCGTCTGCGGTCTGTCAGCGAACTGGGTTATTGTGTTCTTGTGCTGTTTACAGCGGACTCAGGGATCAGGCGACCTTCAGCGGTTAGGCGGTCTGAGTTGCGGTCTGGCAACAGCTTCAGTTCTTTTTTCCAATAAGCTTCAGTCCGTGCGGTCTGGGATTGCGGTCTGGCAGTGCAGTTTGTCTGCTTCTGTTCGCGCGGTCTCAAGGTGTTTCTGCGGTCTGACTGTACAAGCGGTCTGGGAGTACAGCAGAACAAGCCGGGCGGCCTGAGCCTTTGTTGCAGTCCGAGCGGTCTCTTTCTGGCAGACCGCTGGTTTCTATTTTTTGGTGTGTTTGTTCTTCTCATCTCTGTGATTCTTATGAATCATGTCTCGCCATGTATGCCTCGCATTGTAAAGAAGTTCTATTTCAATAAAGATTTCTTGTGTTGCTGTTTTGGCATTGTGGTTGTTTGGCTATAACTCTTGTTGATACAACTCCTGCTTACTCCTAAACGATCCAATCAAAAATTTTAACAGCCCCTCGGTACACCGTCTTATGGAAGATGTCAGAACATTGTGTGTATGGCTTAAGCTCAATTTGACCATCCAAGTAGAAAAAGGATTTGTGGATGTCGTGCCTTGAAAGCACAATATGTGCGGCCCTGAGTCGACGTATATGGTGATTGTTTCTATGCGGTGACGCATCCGTGAAATATCTGATGCTATTGCTTGCTTGTAGGGAAGGAGAACCGCCGCCCCGGGCATGAGGTTGGGTCGTTATAATCTTGGTCAGCTAAAGTTGACTGGTAACTTATTTTCCCACTGCTTTGTGGGTTATGCTTCATAGGTTCTGGCGAGACGAGTAGGAAATAGCGGGTTTGGAACACCAGATGCTGATGCGCTTTGCTGGCCCTCGAAGGCCGAAGTGTTTTGAGTGTTTTTCCTTCATATATTGTCGGCATGCGTGCCGATGTTTGGAAATCATGTAATAAGAGAAACACATTTGGTTGTATGGCCTTAGTGCCAAACTCTTTCATATATATATCAGTTATTCATGTTCTTTACTGTGGACATGTGCACTCAGGTCAAGATAATTAACTTATGCTTCCGCTTATATGTAACTCTGAGATATTGTTGGTTGGTTTTTTGAATACGTAACCCTCTTGCCTGTTCACCTTATATGGTGTGGGGTCCCCGCCGAACCTATTGTTATGTACTATGCAAAGGGTGGGGTGTTAGATTAAATCAGAAGGAGTTGAATATACGACAGAGGGGGTGGATGGAGTTCTTCGGAGAGGGAGGTGAATAAAGATTTAAAAATACTTTATGCAAAGTTAACAAATATATATATACGTGTGTAATAATCACAGATTTTAGCTTCCCGCACACACCAATAAGAATTTTGAAAATAAAGAAAGTAACAGCAAAAATAAAATCACAGCACAACACAAAGAAATATAGTGGTTCCCCAAACTTTGGGTAGTCCACTCTTCTACCCCCTTGGTAGGAATTCACTATCTTTTACTGAGTCTTTTGATAAGGAGACTCTTAGAACCAGCCTGAGTCTTTTGTTAAGGAGACTCTTAGAACCAGTACAACTGAATTTTTTGAAGAGAGATTCTAAAAACTCTTTTACACAGTTTGAAAATGAGAATAAGAAGAAGAAGTAGAAGAAGTAATTGAAACAATAAAGAATCTTCTTCTTAGCAAGAAGATTAGAAGCACAAGAAATAGTGAATGAAATCTCTCTTCTATAGTGAGAAGGAGATTGTAGGCCTTTTTCTATTTCAGTGAGAGGTTTCAGAAATTGCAGCAGTATGATCTCAGAAGAAGGAGAAGAAGAAGGCTTGTTGTTTGCTGCAGTACACTTTCACTTTTCTCAGATTTTCTCACTTTTCTCTTGGGAGCTTTTCCTCTATTTCAAATGTATGGAGTGGAACACTTCATATACTTCTCTACCGATTTCCCTCTTATTTATAGCTCTGTTTATTCAAAGAATATTATAGGAGAATAATCAATTAGCAGTCAGAGAAATAGTAAGAGTGAAAAGATTCCATAATCAATGTTTCTGTAGAAGGAAAGAGATCATTCTGATTTCAAATAATATCCATAATAAACTTAATCAATTTAGCCAAGAATCAATTAGAAGGAAAGACTGATTCAGAACGGCTATAAAAGAATAATATAATTTCATTAGAATCAGATCTACAAGAAGAAGGAAAGAGATCTAGCGTGTTTTGAATTTGACATAGAAATCGACGTACGTCGATTACTATTCGACGGAAGCGTCGATTTCAGACTGGCTGGACATCGAGAGGAGAATATGGAAGGTGTGTTGACTAAGGTACGTTGACTTTGCTAGATGCGTCGACTTGAAGTCAGAGTTACGTTGACATAGGTTACATCGAATTCTGTTTAGAGCTACTTCGACTCATTCTGAGAGGAACGTCGACTACACTTCGACGTTGCATCGAATACTATTCGACGCATATTTACTTAGACTAATTTTTCATTCTTAGAATTTATATTCTACTCATTTTTAGGGGTTAAGATAAATCATTTCCCCAACAGATATGCTCCAGATGTGCACCTGAGGCTTCAGAAAGAGATAGGAGGACCACCTCTACATGATTGAGTTTGCCTACAACAACATCTACCAAGCGAGTATTAAAATGGCGCCCTTCGAGGCCATATATAGTAGGAAGTGCCATACATCTTTGGCTTGGGAGGAAATGGGAGACATGAAGATGTCGAAGCGTAAAGACATAGATGAGTCGAATACGTCAATCCGGGAAATACGAGAGTGGTTGCTAATTGCCCAAGATAGGCAGGCAAAGTACTACATTGCAAATCACTGGAGCATCTAGTTCGCCATTGGCGACTGGGTTTACTTGAAGATCAAACCGTTCAAAGGAGTATAAAGAATCCAACGCATGAAAAATCTAAGTCTAAGGTACGTAGGACCATTTTTGAGATCTTGGAATGCATCGGTGAAGCTGCCTATCGGATTGCTCTATCTACAGAGTTAGGCGATCTTCATGATGTATTTCACATTTTTATATTGAGGAAGGCAATGCGAGAGCCTACTTATATTATTGCGGTCGACAAAGTTCCAATTGATGGTGTGTTAATGACGAAAGTCATGCCCACTTGCATCGAAGACACTGAAGTCAGACAGTTGCGAAACAAATCGATCAAGATGGTAAAAGTCTGTTGGGACAACTATGGGAGAGAAGAGTTTATTGGAACATGGTCTTCCGCATCTCCTAGGTTTGAGAATAACAAATGCTATCTGTATTTGATCTTGTGTGTTAAGTGTGCAGGAAAAAAAAGTCCATATGACTCAAGGATTACATAAGAAGGTTGCCCCCGAATTTGAGCCATCAAATCCAACATTACCACTAGCGCCAGCGGTAGTACCTAGCGCCCGACGCTAACGATGAATAGCGTAATTCCGGGAGCACATATAGAAGGAGCTAGCGTCTAGCGGTAGCAGATAGCGCAGGCGGTAGCGCAGAGCACAGAAGGCAAGAGAGAAATGTTTCCTCGGATTGAAGATTCTGCCGCGCAGAATATGTCCTAATATGGGATAGCGACAGCGGTAGCACTAGCGCAGGCGCTAGCGCTAAGGCTATAAATTGGACCCCTCTTCTCTCATTTCAGAGAGACATCAGAGAGAGAGATTGAGTGCTAGAATTCCAGAGGCAGACTTGGCCGAAAGATGATGTCCTACCAAAGTTCTGCAAACTTCTGAAGGAGAATCTCTTCACGCTGGATCCAAACGAAGTACGCTTCTACAATGCTTATTCTACAGTGGATCTTCGTCTCCAACTTCAGAAGTTCTTTAAGAGGGAGTTTTTATTATTATCATTTCATATTTCTTGTAAACGGTTAGAGAATTCGCCTCGTGTTGGCGACTAGGTCTGGGTTGGACTTAGGGCGGAAATTCGCCTCGTGCTGGCAACTAGATCTAGGTTAGATCAAGGGGGTGCTCAAGGCCATATCCGGGGTTGGATTGGCTATAGCGTCTTGAGGCCGAATTCGGGAAGGATAAGCTAGGGCCATCGATTCGTGGGGATGCGAGTCGGGATAGAAAACAAAAAGAGTTTACTATTATTCGCCATGGATTTCTAGCATTATAGAAATCAACTTTTGTAAAACCTTATTTCATATTAATAAAACATGTCTCTACTTTATTTCAATTGTTTTACTTGATTTCACATCTTCTTAATCACGCATTATTTAAAAGATTTTCTACATATAACATAAGTTTTTGAAAACCCTTATTCACGCCCCCCCCCCCCCCCCTCTAAGGGAGCCTACTGATCCAACAAGTGGTATCAGAGCGAGGTTATATTCCAATCGGCTTAACAACCAGGAATAATGGCGTCTCATGATCTCGCTTCTATTAGTGGAGTAAATTTTTATGAAGAAGAAAAATCTCTTAAACCACCTTTATTCGAAGGGAGAATTATAGAGGGTGGAAATTTTTAATGGAAAAGTTTATTAAAAATTTAGATATCAATGCATGGGATATAGCAATAGATAGACCAGCGGATGAATCAAACAAACAGGAACGTCATCTAAATGCAAAAGCTTTAAATAGTATTTTCTGTGCTTTATCTCACGAAATTTCAAAATTAATATATTATTTTTCTAGTGCATACAAAGTATGGAAATTGAAGTATCTAGTTGCCTACCTAAATCACCTAGAGGGGGGTGAATAGGTGATCTCTACGTCTTTTGCGGAATTAAAAATTAAACGTAAAGCACAGCACACAAAATAGATCACAGCCACAGATAACACCAGGAATTTATAGTGGTTCCCCGTACTTGGGTACTCCACTGCCGGCCTCGCCAATCTAGCACCACAGCTAGACTTGACTACTCACTAAATCTCGGATCAGAATGATCCTACAAACTCGGAGTCAAACTCCTACAATCTCAGAGAGAACCTCTCTTACAACTCGGAGAAAAACTTCTCCTACAACTTGGAGAATAACCTCTCCTACAGCTCGGAGATAACAACTCCTACAATAGATGATAAAAGGTTTTGAACAATAAGATACCAGATCTGAATAACAGAGGCGTTTTCTTCCTTCTTCTTGAGTGGCTTTTGAGAACGATGAGGAAGAACAACGATCCTTCAAATCTGTCTTTGGCAATCCGAAACGATCCAATAGAGGTTGTAGAATCAGAACACGAATCGATCGAATCCTTCTTTGATAGAAATCAGCAACTCAAATGAGTAGATCGATCTTCAATCGTAGGCGACAGCGAGGCGGCGCTTTTCTCGTTCTTTTTGATCGGGAGAGAAATTAGGGTTTAGAATGATTCGAAAACTTGTTGTAAACAACCCAAGAGCAATCCTATATATAGAGGGCAATGATTAAGGGCTAAATCGACCTTAAACACACTCAATATAGCCGTTAGGATCGGGAAGGAGCGTTTACGAAACGATAAGAACAGAGAAAAGAGAATAGAAATTAACGGACAGAATTCTCGAGACATAAGGGATCTCTCGAGAACTAACGGATCTCTCGAGAACTGAGGTTGAAAGAACAAAAGGCTAATGTATCGAGAACTGACGGATCTCTCGAAACATGACGGAAATTTCGGTCTTAAGGACTTCTCGAGACATGCTTTATCTCTCGAGACATTCAGAACAGAATTATCGAAATAAGCAGAACTTGCTTCTCGAGACATGCCTCAACTCTCGAGACATGCTTGATCTCTCGAGACATATCCTTAGAAAATTTATATTCATTTACTCCTTTTCTTCTCTTGAACACCTACTGCAACCGCACTCCAAAGTCTTCAATAGTCTTGAAAATGAAGTGTACCCCAATAGAGAGATCACACATGAGTCATCACCATGTTTCATATAATGAGGAATTACATTGTATAAAACTGTGTTTGCAGACCCATTGTGACCTGACATTGATTTACACTTAGCAATGATAATCTGCAAGACAATACTGGAAAAGCATATCAAATACAAATGCAATTCAATCTTAGTTTAAGGGTGACTTCTCACAAATCAAGGTAATTGTGAATACAATTTCCAACAATCTCCCCATATTTGTAGAAGTCAGAACCCTATATACTAAGTTGAATTACAGCAATATAGAATAAATATGCTACACTACACAATGATATGAAAATGAATAAGTAGAGAACATCAAATCAACAATTATATATATATGTCTAAATTGAATTGTTAAGAAGACTTGATGTTCACAAAATCAGAACCAAAGCAAAATATGTCTTGTCAGCATCAGCATTATCCTTCAAGACCTCCTTTTCCTCTTTTCTTCTTGTCTGGAGAAATAAGCATAAGGCTTGGGATGGTAAAATGGAGGTGGATCCGGAGCATCATAATTATTATAACCAAATGCCCTGAAATGGATTCTTCTCTTCCTTTGAGTTGTCTCATGTTTTTCCCATTCAAGTGAGCTGTAGCATTCAGATCTATTCATTTTGCCTTCATGGACTAACTTATAGAATTCAAGAATTATGTCTTTTGAGACTGGGCTCCAGATTTCTGGTAGAGCCTTCTCAACCTGAGCTTTGCTAAGACCTGCAGAGCTAGAACTCGGGACAGATCTACTCGCAGAGGGACCTTCACCATGTTTTCTTTTTCTTTTGGTCCCAGCCCTATCTGATTGATCTTCAACTATAGGAGCCTTCCCAAGTAGTTCTTCTGGCCTTGGAGAAAACTGAGGAACAGGAACATCTGGATCAATTTCTAACTCAGGAAAAATCTGATTATGAAGCCACGTTGCTGTTTTGAAGGAATAAGCATTAATATCAGCAATTTGCTTCAGCACCCTGGAAGAGAACTAATCAAACTGTGATTTCCATGAGCTTTGAATAGCTGACACAGAGCTTTCCACTAAATCTGTCATTCTTTCCATTATAATGTCCTCCCCCTTTCTGACTTCTACAGATAGGGTTTGGAGAGTATCATCTTTGAAATTTCCGACTTCATCAACAATCCTGAATGTATTTGCTTCAGCCTTGTTAGACAATGAGTCTTGAAGCTTTGTCATTGTAATAGTCTGAGCCAACACTGTGCCGACACCTTCAGTTGCATGTTCAATTTGCTTGCTCCCTAGGCTCATCAATTCAGAGAGATTTTCATAATTTGATTTGATTTTAGCTAACTCCCTACCAAGGTCACTTTCAACTGAGGCAATCTTCCTGTGAACAGTTGTCAAAGAGTTCTCAAACTGTTCACTCTGCTTCTTGAGCATAGCTTCAATCTTTCCCAGAAGAGAATCTGCATCATGGATTGGAGGGGAAGGATGAGAAGAAGGAAGAGTAACAGCAGGGGCAGCAACAGGAACAACATCAGGGAGCTCTTCAATCTCAAGAGAGTGAACCACATTGTCTTCTTCACAACCTAGCTCATCTGGAGCATTCTTGGTTGTATCAAACTCTGACTCCCCCTCAACATGTACTAGGGGAGGTGTTAATTCATGAACTGAATCAGCATCATCTTCTTTGTCGAAAACAAAATCAGCACCAGTCCCTGCCTGTTGGCCACTGGGACTGTGCACTTCAGATATTTCTTGTTGAATATTCTTTAGAACAGCTGAAACTATCTCATTTGCTAAAGAAGTTTCTGCTTCAATAACTGATGGAGAAGGAGGTGGTGGTGATGGAACTGAATCTGGAATGTGAACATGAGAGGGTGATGGAATAGAATCTGAAGGATCTGACTGTGTCACTAATGGAATGAGTTCTGTTGGAGCTGATGAGGGCTGACCTTTGGCTTTGGAACGGATTGGTAACTTGGCTCGACCTGAAGCTTTAGAGCGAATCCGTGGAGGAGGAGGAGATGATGTAGCTTTGGGTACCTGACCTTCAGAAGATGGAATTGGAATTTCTGCTTCACTTGCAACTGCAGACTGATGAGTCTCCCCCTCAGAAGTAGCACTGGCCACTCCCGGCTTCTTGATTCAAATGTCCCATCTCTGCATGGAGAGGACATCGATCTTCTTGAGATGATGGATAACTGTACCTTTGGACATGTCAAAGATAGCTGGGTTGAACTGATTCAGGAACAATGAGATGATCCGGGCAAATTTTGGAGAATTAATGCAAGCCTTGATATTGGAGAATAAGATTGTGCCCCAATCTCTCTTTTTCCCTGACACAATTCCAACCATCAACAGAAAAGTCTATTCAGACACATGCCCTTGTGTGCCTGTCTTGCAGAATAGAACCTTTAAGATAATGTCCACCAGGAGCTTCCCCGCATCATTCATCTTATGCCTCTTAACTGCAGAAAAATCTGAATCCAGACCACAGTACCTTGCTGTCCTCTGATACCAATTGAAGTATCTAGTTGCCTACCTAAATCACCTAGAGGGGGGTGAATAGGTGATCTCTACGTCTTTTGCGGAATTAAAAATTAAACGTAAAGCACAGCACACAAAATATATCACAGCCACAGATAACACCAGGAATTTATAGTGGTTCCCCGTACTTGGGTACTCCACTGCCGGCCTCGCCAATCTAGCACCACAGCTAGACTTGACTACTCACTAAATATCGGATCAGAATGATCATACAAACTCGGAGTCAAACTCCTACAATCTCAGAGAGAACCTCTCTTACAACTCGGAGAAAAACTTCTCCTACAACTCGGAGAACAACCTCTCCTACAGCTCGGAGATAACAACTCCTACAATAGATGATAAAAGGTTTTGAACAATAAGATACCAGATCTGAATAACAGAGGCATTTTCTTCCTTCTTCTTGAATGGCTTTTGAGAACGATGAGGAAGAACAACGATCCTTCAAATCTGTCTTTGGCAATCCGAAACGATCCAATAGAGGTTGTAGAATCAGAACACGGATCGATCGAATCCTTCTTTGATAGAAATCAGCAACTCAAATGAGTAGATCGATCTTCAATCGTAGGCGACAGCGAGGCGGCGCTTTTCTCGTTCTTTTTGATCGGGAGAGAAATTAGGGTTTAGAATGATTCGAAAACTTGTTGTAAACAACCCAAGAGCAATCCTATATATAGAGGGCAATGATTAAGGGCTAAATCGACCTTAAACACACTCAATATAGCCGTTAGGATCGGGAAGGAGCGTTTACGAAACGATAAGAACAGAGAAAAGAGAATAGAAATTAACGGACAGAATTCTCGAGACATAAGGGATCTCTCGAGAACTAACGGATCTCTCGAGAACTGAGGTTGAAAGAACAAAAGGCTAATGTATCGAGAACTGACGGATCTCTCGAAACATGACGGAAATTTCGGTCTTAAGGACTTCTCGAGACATGCTTAATCTCTCGAGACATTCAGAACAGAATTACCGAAATAAGCAGAACTTGCTTCTCGAGACATGCCTCAACTCTCGAGACATGCTTGATCTCTCGAGACATATCCTTAGAAAATTTATATTCATTTACTCCTTTTCTTCTCTTGAACACTTGCTGCAACCGCGCTCCAAAGTCTTCAATAGTCTTGAAAATGAAGTGTACCCCAATAGAGAGATCACACATGAGTCATCACCATGTTTCATATAATGAGGAATTACATTGTATAAAACTGTGTTTGCAGACCCATTGTGACCTGACATTGATTTACACTTAGCAATGATAATCTGCAAGACAATACTGGAAAAGCATATCAAATACAAATGCAATTCAATCTTAGTTTAAGGGTGACTTCTCACAAATCAAGGTAATTGTGAATACAATTTCCAACAGAAATTTCTTGAAGAAATGTATGATTCTCCATCTACATGTATGGAACAAATGCAAGAAGCGGAGAACATACAAGATTGCACATCAAATGGAAAAGAAGAAATCCCATCTTTGGAAGAGGAATGCCAAAGAGATGAAGACAACAAAGAAAATTCGTGCTCAAATCTCACAGCATCCAAAAGCACTGTAAGGAAATCAAATCATCGTATTGTTTGCAATTCTATTTCAACTTTACAATTGCTACAAATTACAAAGCGCAAAATTAAGAAATTAAAAAATGCGAATTGCTAATTGCGCTTAGAAAATAAAATTTTAAAATTAAAAGTTAAAGTAGAATCAAATTCTAATTCATCTAGTTCTACCCATGGCTCCTTAGTTGAAAACATTACACCTTGTATGGAATTTGATGATTTAAAAGAAAAATGCAAGGAACCTTAAAAGGAACTTCTCTTTATAAAAGAACAAAATGGAAGATTATGTTTAGAAAATTCATCTTTGAAAAATAATTGTGCAAAGTGTGAAGCCTATAAAATATAAATTAAAGATATGGATGAAACATTGGATGAATATAGAAATAACTATCAAAATCATATTGATTCAATTGTATCCACTCTTAAAAATAGCACAATCGCTTATAATAAAGCTAGACATAATTTAAAAATCAAGAATGACGAATTAAAATCAAAAATCAACTTGCTTATGAAAATTATAAATACAAATTCACAATATCAAACTATATCTAAAAACAAGTTGAATATGAATATGAACATCTTACCTAAGTTTAAAAATGGGAGTAAGGAACATAAAGGATTTGTAAATCAAAATCAAAATCACCATAATTTACAAAATCATGTTTCTCCCAATCTAAAATTAAATGCAAACAAATTCCTTCAAAATATAATTTCAAAAACCTTTTTGATCAAAATATTCAAGTAAATGATTATGGAAATTTGAAAACTAAAAATAATGTTAAACCAAGATTTGAATGGAGACCCAAAGATAAAGATGAAACACAAACTCAAATCAAAAGAGCTCATTCAATCATATCTCCCCAAAAGCAAACACGATGTATTTGGGTACTCAAAGGAACCACCACACTTGGTCCCCTTTTGATACCTAAATCTCTTATTTATTAAGTATCACCAAATGCATGAAGTAGAATATTTTCAAAAATGAAATATACAAATTTTTCTACTTCATGATATGCTTTAATGTCTTTCTTATTTTTTAAGCTATCATGTTATGGTCATCGTATATATCATAGGAAATATGATCTTATCTCTTAAAACTTAATGAGTTTATAAATCAAATTAATCAAAATTCAAAATCATATTTTATTTTGATGACCTATCTATTATTCTTATATTCATTACCTATATATATATACATCATTTATCAACAATTGAATTCAAAATTTTCTATGTGGTATTAAAATCTCTAATCATTGGATTTCAAAAAAATATACTACATGTGATCTTAAAATTGCTTAAAACATCTCCACTTCATGACTTCAAAATTTATAAATAAAACGTAAAACAAAACCTTCAAAAAACTACCAAAGAAGGATCAGATAAAAACAGTCAAACATCCAAAAACAACAAAATTAAACATTGCAGATAGCGCTAGCGCTAGCAAACAGCATCCAAGAACATGTGTTCAAATTCCTGTATTATTATAAAACTGAAAACTTAGTTCCCCTCAGGTCCTTCCTATTCCACTACTCTTCCTCATCTACCTCCTCCACACTTGGACTAGGTGACCATCGTCTGCATGTTCGCCGAACAGAATGTCTTGGCGGATCCTCTACTTGGCTATCCAATTCCCTTCTTGCTGATGATGATGGTGTCAACTTTAAGGCCTTGATCATAAACTTCAACATTTTTTCATGCCGAACACACCCTTCTTTACCTCCGATATATCCTCCTCCACCCGTGTCATCCGTTTTCCCATATTATCTCATAATTGATCATATGAACCATCCCGTGTCTCTCGGGCTGACACTCCTCGCCGGAGTGGTGGTCGAGTAGACGTCGATGGCTCATCCGGGAGGGATGTTGCTCGCAAGTGTGAGGTACTATAGATTACAGGAAAGCAATCTATCAAGTAAAAACCTATTTCAATAGAAGGGTACATAACTTGAATAACACGTTGTATGATGCCACCCAGGGGCAAGTTGTTATATCTCTGGCGGGAAGGTTGTTGCAACTTGTATGAATAGCGAATCAAGGAAAGTAACAAGTCTGCCACATCAAATTTCTCCTCCTCTAAAATGAAATAGGTGACATAACTAAGTTGTGTTGTGACTTTTGCTGTATCACCCAACTTCAGCATAATTGTGTGGC
The DNA here is from genome assembly GCA_033032865.1 of Dactylorhiza incarnata. NCBI lineage: Eukaryota > Viridiplantae > Streptophyta > Magnoliopsida > Asparagales > Orchidaceae > Dactylorhiza > Dactylorhiza incarnata. The sequence goes on from JAWHQI010000003.1 coordinate 22,042,435, forward strand.
GTAATACATCCTGAATGACTAAGGCATCTACTGTGAGTGTCGACACAGAGGAGATCAGACTCCTGCATTCCCTATTATGCAGCACCATGTTCACTTGAGTCCAATCTCTATCTGCCCTAAACTTCTTAACAATCTCCAACCGATTTTGATTCTGGGTCAATCCAAACACGACCCTCAGTTGGTAATGGGTAATTGTCACCACTTGTCCTTGCACCAGAGACCGCACTCCTCCATCCAGCTCTGCCTGCGATGGGTTTTCTAAGTGCGTATAGAAATCTCGTACTAACTCTGAAGAAAACCCATCAGAAATAAATAAATTCAACACCTCAGAGGTTGCAAATAGCTGCATGATATGGTGGTGTCGAGGCATGTCAAACTCCACGATATATGGAACACCTACTACTGCAGCCTCCACGGCCAGCTCTGCACTTTTCTTTCCTTTTGATCTAGGAGCCATCTGCCACATTATAAGAGAAATTAAAATTAAGCAACAATCACTAGCGCCAGCGCTAACACTAGCGCCCGGCACTATCACTAGCGCCTACTGTAGCGCCGGCACTAGTCCTCTGATCTGAAATGGTAAGATCTCTTTAAAATAAAAAATTTCCAAATCCTAATTTGCTAGATCCAAGAAACCCACATAATATAAACTAAAATCAAAACTAAAATCCTCATAAAAAATGAAAAACAAAAATCTTGAAGATTTTTTTTAAAATCAATAGTTTTTCTTTAAAAAGGTCATAAATCTTCATCAAAATCAACTATTTAGAACAAGAATCATAAAAATAATGAAGATTTGTTTTAGTTCCTCTCTTCAAAAATAAAAGAATCAAGCATTGTAGATCTAGTTTCTAAAACCACCTAATAACTTCAAATATCTTCACCTCTAACATCAAAATCAAAGTTTAAAACAAAAATCTTAAGAAAAGATGGAGTTTTACCTAAGATCTATGTGTGGGCTGGGTTATCTTCTAGGGTTTTTAGGGAGATCTTGAGATGCAATGGCCGAAATGACAAAAAGAAAAGGGTATTAAATAAAGCAGAACTACCGCCAGCGCTATCGTTAGCACGAGCGTATCGCTTGGTTCTATCTTATTGTATTTCTTGAATTTTATAAGATACCTAAATTTATTCTCTATTATATGTACTACATAGTTTTTGCAGTTATGTTTTGAATTGATATTCGAAAAAATAAAACAAAAATGATTATTATAAAAACCAAAATTACAAAAACATTTGTTTTTCTGTATTTTTAAAATTTTGAAAAATTCTTAAAAATATATTAATCTATATGTACTATTTATTTTTGCACTTCTGATTTTATTTCATTTTTGAAAAATCAAATACAAAAATACAAAAGCCAAATTACAAAAAAAAATATGTTTTGCCTTTTTGTTTTTGTCATTTGTTTAAAGTCTATTTTTATGCAAAAAAACAATACAAATATATATAACATTAAAACTATCAAAAAAACTGTATGGACTTTCCTGTGAAAATCAAGCATGATTTAATCTATTATTTAGAACTTCTATAATGTTGCAATTTATCTTTTCAAACTACTTTGTTTTCATCATGCTTTGATATATCTATTAATATGTGCATCAATTATATTATAAAAGTTGTGTAGAACTACGCTTAGCATGCCTCTAAGTATGAGTAAATGTTTTATGTTTGATAATGATCTTTAGTCACTCACTTATTTTGGCATTGTCTACATATGTGTTTAATCTAAGAATGCTTGTGTATGTTTTATATTAGTACAATGAATTAAAATTGCACAAGTATCTTACCTACACTACCTTTATTTGCACTTTTAAAAGTTAAGAAAAGTGGTTATGTTTTTCATAAATTATTTTGGTTTGCAAAACAAGTGTATTCAGAGAACTTTGTACAAAACAAAAATCATAAATTAAAGTGACAAAGATAACTCCACCAAGCACTACTTGAACCTCCTAATAAGTCTTAATAAGCGTTGTGAGGTTGAGCACCTTAGAAAGAATAGTAAAGTATCTTGTGCAAACCATATTTTTCTTTCAATATAAAAACCACATACTCTTAAGTACACCGGATCACTAGTCTCAACATTAAAATAAAATAAAATATGTGATCCCCCAAGCACTACTTTGCACCCTGATAAGTCTTGATGAGCATTGTGTGTGCAAAGCACCTTGGTAGTTGTACATTTTTTTGTGCATTGAAGTTTGTGGAAGCAAAATTATTTGTGTTTTATTGTGCTCTTACTTTACATATTTCTTGTATTTTTTATTAAAATATTTGTTTACTCTACTCAAAAATACACTTATGTGCACATCATTATCTTCCATAACACTTCTTCTCATGAGTATTGGATCCTAATGCAAATTCTATACTACTCCTTATTTATGAAATGCACTAGATAACCTAGCATGCTTTCTACAATGTTTGGTATGTTTTGAAATTGTGAATTAAAATAACATTGTAGTAATCTCTTTTGATAACATTATTTCATGCTTGGTTACTTTATTGTTAAACTTAAAGATTTTAATTGAACAATGATTTACAAAAACATCTTGTTTCATTTTATCAAACATCATGTCTTACAAAAGATGTTTGATCATTTTTTTATACAAGTCTTCCGCAACTTTACATTTACCTTGTATTCCTTTTATGCTTAGAACTCTTATATATCGGAGAGAACTAACAAGATAATATTGATTACTTGGCAAATGTTATAATTCATCTTTATGCTAAAAACTCTGATTTATTTCTATGAAAATATTGTAATACTAAAACTCTGATCTATTTCATTGAAAAGTATTCTAAAACTCCTTATCATTTCCTTCTCTCTAAAAGCTCGATCATGTCTTTATCTTCTAATCAAAACTCTTATGTGTTCTATTTCCTTACCCACTTTTGCTAATAACAAAAAGGGGAGAACTAACATGATAAATATAATCCGCTATCAAAATAGAAAACTAATATGCTTAATTAAGATGATAGCTTACAAATTAGGGGAGCATTCACTTAAGGGGAGCATGTATTTAAGGGGAGCAAGTCTAAATGCTAAAATCGATAATTATCCTAAGTCATCACTCTCACACACACACAAGTAAGTTTCATCATGCTTATATATTAATGCTCTGATTTATCATTAATGGATTTGTTATTATCAAAAGGGGGAGTTTCTTGGAACAACTTCTTTCGCATCTCCTAGGTTTGAGAATAACAAATCCTATGTGTATTTGATCTTGTGTGTTTAAGTGTGCAGGATAACAAAGTCCATATGACTCAAGGATTATATAAGAAGGTTGCCCCCAAATTTGAGCCATCAAATCCAACATTCCCACTAGCGCCAGCGGTAGTACCTAGCGCCCGATGCTAGCGATGAATATCGCAATTCCGGGAGCATATATAGAAGGAGCTAGTGCCTGGCGGTAGCAGATAGTGCAGGCGGTAGCACGGAGCACAGAAGGGAAGAGAGAAATGTTTCCTCGGATTGAATATTATGCCACGCAGAATATGTGCTAATATGGGATAGCGCCGACGGTAGCACTAGCGCAGGCGCTATCGCTGAGGCTATAAATAGGACCCCTCTTCTCTCGTTTCAGAGAGACATCAGAGAGAGAGATTGAGTGCTAGAATTCCAGAGGCAGCCTTGGCCGAAAGATGATGTCCTACCAAAGTTCTGCAAACTTCTGAAGGAGAATCTCTTCACGCCGGATCCAAACGAAGTCCGCTTCTACAACGCTTATTCTACAGCGGATCTTCGTCTCCAACTTCAGAAGTTCTTTAAGAGGGAGTTTTTATTATTATCATTTCATATTTCTTGTAAACGGTTAGAGAATTCTCCTCGTGTTGGCGACTAGGTCTGGGTAGGACTTAGGGCGGAAATTCGCCTCGTGTTGGCGACTAGATCTAGGTTAGGTCTAGGGGGTGCACAAGGCCATATCCGGTGTTAGATTGGCTAGAGCTGCTTGAGGCCGAATCCGGGAAGGATAGGCTAGGGCCACCGGTTCGTGCGGATGCGAGTCGGGATAGAAAACAAAAAGAGTTTACTATTATTCATCATGGATTTCTAGCGTTATAGAAATCAACTTTTGTAAAACCTTATTTCATATTAATAAAACATGTCTCTACTTTATTTCAATTGTTTTACTTAATTTCTCATCTTCTCAATCACGCATTATTTAAAAGATTTTCAACATATAACATAAGTTTTTGAAAACCCTTATTCACCCCCCCCCCCCCTCTAAGGGCGCCTACCGATCCAACAGAGTTCTCTTGAGAAAGAGAGAAAATGATGCTTGCGTAGTACCACGAGCTATTTCACTCAGGTACAAGTTAATTTTATTGTACTTTTATATTCTTGAAATTTCGGAACAAAATTCTTTTAAGGGAGGTGAAGTTGCAATACCCCATTTCCCAATGGTAAGTAATTGTTAGAAACCTGTAGCTGAAAGCTAACGCTGCGTAGTATGGGTACCGCTGGAGGTAGATTATCGTCGAGATAAGCTGTTATCGGCTAGACATCGTCGTCTTGTGGACTAGAAAGTTAGTGCATATCAACTTGAAGAAAGTCTGTGCATATCGACTAAACGGTATGTAATTATCGACTAGAAGCTGGGTATCAGCTAGACAGAGTATCGGCTAGACAGAAGAAGTGTTCACTACAATTGTCAACTAGACCACTAGTAGACAAATGTTGTTTATCGACTAGAGGTCTAGTATACAAGAACATCGACTAGAAGTTGGGTATCAGCTAGACAGAGTATCGGCTAGACAAAAGAAGTGTTCACTACAAATGTCGACTAGACCACTAGTCGACAAATGTTGTTTATCGACTAGAGGTCTAGTAGACAAGATAAGTTTCTGCAAATGTCGACCATACCACTAGTCGATATAGGCAGTTTGTCGACTATAGGTCTAGTCGAAAAGTTTAGTTCAGAAGTCTGCTAAATTTTGACTAGACCTCTAATCGACAAAAGCATTGTGTCGACAAGAGGTCTCGACCTCACATCGACACAGACAAAAGTAGTGTGTCTACGAGAGCATCATTTACAAAGACAAAAGTAGTTTGTCGATGAGAGGTCTCATCGACACTGACAGAGAGGTGGATTTTTCCTAGTTCATTTTTGATGGACTGTGGCTGTCTATTTTCACTTGGACTCTAAACCTAATAGTGGTGGATTTGTCCATACTATATAAGGGAGCTTGGGGAAAGTGCTTAAGACCAATTTTCAACCATCTCTCTCTCCAAGCTCGAGACAAAAGAAATCTTGGAAGAGGAAGAAGGACTCATTCGGCCATTGTTGGAGCTTCGGAGCTCTAAATCGCGAGCCATTTCCAGATCCATGGAGAGGAACCCGCAACGGTCATTTCCATATGAATCAAATCTTAGATTCATGGCGCCAAAAAATTGGCAAGTGTAATGATCCTTCCTCTCTGTCTTAAGACGTGTTTGGTCCTCTCATTCCTTTTTATATGCTTGCATAGGGTTGTCTCTTTCACTAACTACTGAAATTTGGGACTCTCTTTAGTTCTTCGGAACTTTGGGTAGATTGTGTCTGTCCCTGACATATATTGCATGTAGAAATCTGGTAGGCCTACAGATTTAGACATTTTGTGTGAAGCCTACCCGTGACCGTTAGCCTGGATCGGTGTTTCTTGATTTGTGACGTTGCATTTAGATTAAGCCTAGAATGTGTGTTGTAGAATGAATTTGTGAAATATCTCATCGTGTTACAGGACTGAGTTTGAGGTGTCTCTTGGAGTACCTAATGGAAGCCCCATGATTTGTGTGTGGTTGAAAGCAAACATTGTTGGTATTTCCATGGTGATCTGGAAGTGGTCAAACAACTAGTCTCACTGCCAACATGATATGAGCCTATAGGGCCGCACACAAGAGTGTTTGGAGAAATTGGAGGAAGAATCATGTTGACAAGTGATCGGATCAAAGCACGTATGACGAACTTAAAGTGCGTTAGACGAACTGCTAGCGTAGCACGTTCGTCGAACGGCTAGCATAGCGCGTTCGTCGAACGGCTAGCGTAGCGTATTCGTCGAATGGTTCGTCGAATGGTTCGTCGAATGGTTCGTCGAACGGCTAGCATAGCGCATTCGTCAAACGATTCGTCGAATGATTCATCGAACGGCTAGCGTAGCGCGTTCGTCGAATGGTTCGTCGAATGGCTAGCATAGCGTGTTCGTCAAACGATTTGTCAAACGGCTAGTGTAGCGCGTTCGTTGAACGACTAGCATAGCGTGTTCGTCGAACGGTTTGTCAAACGGCTAGCGTTGCGTGTTCGTCGAACGATTCGTCGAACGGCTAGCGTAGCGCGTTCATCGAATGGTTCGTTGAACGGCTAGCGTAGCGCATTCAACAAACGGCCAGCGCATTCGACGAACGCTAGCCAATTTGTCGAATGCAGTATTCGCTGGGGGTATAAAAGAATACGATTATTTTGACCTAATAGGCCGATCTGTTTATGCGATCTGGTTTTTGCGAAAGACTGAGAGTGATGGAAGAGTTCCGCCCAAAAGCTTCTGACGGAAGAGTTCCATCTGACCGCCGCCGCCACCTCTTCCTGTAGTCGGACCAAGCAGTTCGTGGGAGATGTTGAGAGCAGTTCTTCTCCGACCTAGATCTTGTGCGACAAGAGGCTAGGGTTCTTCAACATTCGTGTAGACTTCCGTAGAGGCGCAGATTTATTTCAGCGCTTGGGACTCAACTATTCTAGGAGCATCTCGATTGAGTACTGACTAAATTCAAGTCAGGTATACATTGCAATGTGTTGCTATTATTTTATTTCTTGAATCAATGAAATCGCAAGATCCTTTAACCTTTTTAGGGTTGTTCTAGTTATTTTATTCCGCTGCACATATATGATATGCTCTATTATCATTTTGGAAATGGTATGTAGAAAACCCAACAGTGGTATCAGAGCTAGGTTTGCGATCTAATGCGTGTAAATCAGAAATTTAGAAGTGTTCTAAATGTCTGGATTTCTTCCTGGGTGTTTGGATTTCGATGAAGTGTTCTAAATTGGAACCCCGCCAGGAACGCATGTGATTGCATTGCGATTTCATCGTTTCAGAAATTGTTTCTCCTTTGCAGTAACTGTCCCTCTAATTGGTTTGTGAAACCAAATGTCTTAGATTTTGAATCTGACATTGAGAGACGAGCTTGTCTACTGCATAAGTGAAGTTGTTTTTGCCTGTGTCAAATGCATGTAAATCTGGAGATTTAGAAGTGATCTAAATGCTCAGGTTTATCCCTTTCTATCCAGCGTTGATAATTTTGAATTGTGCACATCTGGGATGTATTTGGTTTGTGAATGTTGTAATTTTGTAAATGTGCACATTGATTAATTGTTAATCATTTTTTTATAAAAATCTCTTATCCAATATTAAGTATACTAATGCCTTCCGATGGATGACACTCTTCCTGCCTCGATCGATGAAGTGTGGGCTTGCAAAGCAGGGTGCACTAATTTATCTTGGTAAGGGTGCGGGCGGATAATTTTGATATCCCACTGTCGACATCGGGTCCAACTTAACTAGGTAACCTCAAAAGTTGAGTGCCTAGAGGCATTGGGTTGGCATGCACCATATGATGGATGCGAATAAAGAGTTATTCACCAACCATACAAGAGTTGGGTAGTGATGCAATTGGCAAGTGTTGCCTACCTAAATAACCGCATTATGAGAGGAATGCCAAAGCGGACTCGTTGCGTTGGTGAAATACGGATGTTGTCCACTAAGATAGTAGCTCGCATAAAATCTCCGAATTGATATTAAGGGTTATCAATTTGAATAAAATAGTGGGAGTATTTAATAAAAGACCTTATTAAATAAAAAAAGTATTTTAAAATATAGTACTAAAATATATTTTGCATTATTTTGTAGAATTTCATGACAAATACATCACACTCCACGTTGTCCCTGAGAGCCATCCTTGAGAAGTACAAGATCAATGGGACGAACATCCTTGACTGGTATAGGAACCTGAGAATTATTCTCAGGCAAGAGCGTAAGCTCTATGTCCTTGAAGAAGATCCCCCCGAGGAGCCAGCTGATGAGTCCCAAATATATACACATTTATGGACTCATCTGGGCCGATTTTCTAGTCTATGCACTTCACTTTAGACATGTTTTCACTTATATTTGATTCTCCATGCTAAAGTGCACCTTTAGGCCCATTTTTGGTGTTATTTCGTATTATTCTCCTTTAGTAGTTGCTTTGCATTGTTAAGTGCCACTTTCAGTGGCTGGATTCGTGGTTGTGCTGGAATAGGTGTCGTGCAGGTGTTTCCGGTACAATTCTGTACAGGAACACAGCGCACGATCACTGGTTCTATTGCGCACGACCACTGGTCGTGCACCACTGATCGTGTGCACTTACCCCCTGAAATCTGAGTTCTGTCTTCCTAATCGCACGACCACCTATGATAGCGCGCACGACCACTGGTCGTGCGCCACTGGTCGTGCGAACATTGAATTTTATAATTTTCTTACCTTGCAGGCTCCGTCCAGTCAGGCGCACGATCACAGGATGCTAGTGCGCACGACCACTGGTCGTGCGCCAATGACTGTGTGCACTATTTATTCCAGCGCCTATATATAATCCTGCTCGCGAATTAGGTCGGTATCACCATTGGGAACTCCGTTCAGTCCGCCGTTTTCGCCCTTTCCACAGGTTCTCCGCCCCCCTAAGCCTCCTCCATCATCCAAGAGCTTCAAGGAGGAGATTCCACTCATCTTCATCACCAAGCAAGGATTTCTTCGCATCGGACGTGGCCGGATTGTAAAACGCTGGAGAAGACGGGTCCATTGGGAGGTGTGACAGCCCTCCTCTACCCCGGACGCAGTTGGGACTGAGCTAGGACGCGGATTGACAACCCGGTGCTTCCTACCGTGAATCTACAACGAGACTCCAGATTCGGTCGTATCTCTTGCCTCTTTCTTCTACTTGTGTGGATGTATTTGTTTGTAATCTCTATATTTTGATGATGTGCACAATGAATCTTGTTATGTGATGTCTATTTCATTTATTTGAGATTATATTCTTCATATGTGTCTATGAGGTGTGCCCCCATCTAATTTCCATTCCACCATCGTGTTCGGTGCCGCACTAGCAATTGCTAGTGGCGTGTTTGTCGAAGAGGTGCTTGCGACCCTCATTCCGTTAGCCTACTCGTCCATCCGCCCTTGCGACGCAGCGCACTCAAGGCCTGCCTAGTCTCCATTCCGCCAAGCGAAGCATTGCATAGCGACATTGCATAGGAGTAGTTGTAGTTGTTTTCTTGTATTTTCCAAAAGCCAAATCAAATCTCCCGCATTCCATCCGACTCAAGGATTTCGATCTCAAGTCCTTCCTCGAACGTTAACTCCACCTTACTGTGTTCCTTGAGAGACCGACACTCGGGGATTTTCCCCATTATTATTACTTGCGCGACCGGTGCACTTGCCGAAATTATCGCATCACCAGCCTCTACTGCACCTCGTGTAGATAAAGATGCTTACAAGAAGTATGGAGATGACTCCTTGGATGTTGAATGTCTCATGCTCGTGACCATGAACTCTGAGCTTTAGAAGCAACATGAGAACATGAGTTGTTACGAGATGGTCGAGCACCTGAAGAAAATGTTTCAAGGGCAAGCTCGCCAAGAGAGGTTTGACATATTCAGGGCGTTATTTCAGTGAAAGATGGGAGCTCGAGACTCAGTAGGGACTCACGTACTCAAGATGATTGGGTATATAGAGAACCTTGAAAGATTGGGTTTTCCCATGGGCCAAGAGTTGGCCACAGATCTGATCCTGCAATCGTTGCCGGACAGTTATGAGCAGTTTGTCTTGAATTACAATATGAATGAAATTGACAAGACACTGCCCGAGCTCCTAGGCATGTTAAGAACTGCCGAGATTTGTACGAAGAAGGTCAAGCCTGCTAGCCCCATATTGATGGTGCATAAAAGCAAGGGCAAGACCAAGGGATTTAAGAAGACTAAGGTGGGACCTAAGTCGTATCTTGATCTCAAGTCTTCAGCACTGAAGAACAATGGCTTGGCTAAGGAAGGGAAGTGCCACCATTGTGGTAAGGCAGGGAATCGGAGGAGGAACTGTCCCCTCTATCCTGAAGATCTGCAAAAGCAGAAAGGAAGTGTGACTTCCACTTCAGGTAATTTTGTTATAGAAATAAACCTTTCTGCTCCTTCATCTTGGGTATTGTATACCGGATGTGGTTCTCACATTTGTACGAATGTGCAGGAACTAACAAGGAGAAGACTGTTGGGTAAAGGAGAGGTGGACCTACGCGTTGGAAATGGAGCAAGAGTTGCTGCCGTTGTCGTTGGTGTCTATCATCTTCCTTTGCCCACTGGGCTTGTAATCGAATTAGATAACTGTTATTTTGTTCCAACCATAACTCGAAACATTATTTTTGTGTCTTGTTTAGACATGAAAGGTTTTACTTTCATTATTAAGAACAATAGTTGTTCTATATTTCTGACTGATGTTTATTATGGTGTAGCCCAACTGTTTAATGGTTTATATGTTTTGAACTTAGACCATCCGATCTATAAGATAGAAAATACTACAAGACTAAAAACAAATGACTCGAATCCTACGTACCTTTGGCATTATCGTTTAGGCCATATAAACGATAAATGCATATCCAAGCTACATAGAGATGGACTACTGGACTCATTTGATTATGAATCATTTGAGAGATGCGAGTCATGTTTGTTAGGCAAGATGATGAAAGCCCCTTTCATTAGTTATAGTGAGAGGGCTGATGATCTCTTGGGTATAATACATAGTGATGTATGTGGACCCATGAGTTATATGGCTAGAGGTGGGTACTACTACTTCGTTATATTTACCGATGATTTCAGTAGATACGGATACGTGTTTCTTATGAAGAACAAATACGAAACCTTTGAAAAATTCAAAGAGTTTAAAAATGAAGTAGAGAACCAACTGGAAAAGTGGATAAAAGCACTTCGATCTAATCGAGGTGGCGAATATCTGAGTCATGAGTTTCGTGATCATCTGAGAGAGTGTGGTATTGTATCACATCTCACTCCGCCCGTAACACCACAACATAATGGTGTGTCTGAGAGGAGGAATCGTACTTTGTTAGACATGGTACGGTTGATGATGAGTCATGGAGATTTGCCTGTTTCCTTTTGGGGATTTGCTTTAGAGACTTTTGCTTTCACATTAAATCGTGCTCCAACGAAAACAGTTCTAAAGACACCATATGAGATATGGACTAGGAAGCGTCCTAGTATGTCTTTTATTAAGATTTGGGGCTGTGAGGCATACGTGCGACGTCAAATGCCTGACAAGCTGGAACCCAAGTCGGATAAGTGTTATCATGTGGGATATCCTAGGGAAACCAAAGGGTATTACTTCTACCTGCCATCAGAGGGCTAAGTGTTTGTCGCAAGGACTGGCGTCTTTTTGGAGAAAAAGTTCTTATCCAGAAAGACTGCAAAGGTGGAACTTGAGGAAGTTCAAGAACCACAAACAATAGTTGAACCGATTTTAGAACCTGAGCAAGGACTATAAGTTGTTGTAGCTAGAGAGCCTGCTCAAGAAACACAAGTCCTGCGTAGATCTGATAGACCAATATTTGAGCCTGAGAGATATGGATTTCTCGTGCCTCAAATAGGTAATGTGTTGCTTATGGATCATGTTGATGAGCCTGCAACCTATCAAGAGGCTATGTGTGGACCTGACTCCAAGAAGTGGCTTGAGGCCATGAAATTTGAAATAGACTCCATGTATGCAAACCAAGTTTGGACCTTGGTGGAACCACCTGAAGGGGTACGACCCATAGGGTGCAAGTGGGTCTTCAAGAAGAAGACCGACATGGATGGGAATGTACAGACATTCAAAGGCCGGCTGGTGGCTAAAGGTTTCAGGCAAATTCATGGTGTTTACTATGATGAGACCTTTTCCCATGTAGCCATGGTCAAGTCCATCAGAATTCAACTTGATATTGCTGCGTATTATGACTATGAGATCTGGCAAATGGATGTCAAAACGGCTTTCCATAATGGAAACCTCCTTGAGGAAGTGTATATGACATAACCCGATGATTTTGTATCTCCAAGTGTAGCCACTAAAATATGCAAGTTGAATCGATCCATTTATGGATTGAAACAAGCTTCTCGAAGTTGGAATCTTCGTTTTGATGAGAAAATCAAAGAGTTTGGTTTCATCAAGAACGAGGATGAACCTTGTGTTTACAAGAGGATTAGTGGGAGCATTGTCGTTTTCCTGATATTGTATGTGGATGACATATTGTTGATCGGAAATGGCACTCCGACCCTGCAAGTTGTTAAAATAGCATTCTGACTGCTTTTCTATGAAGGACTTGGGTGAAGCGACTTATATACTTGGTATTAAGATCTATAGAGATAGATCGAAGAAGTTGTTGGGTTTGACCCAGAGTACATACATTGAGAAGGTGTTGAAATGGTTCAACATGCTTGAGTTGAAGAAAGGATTCTTACCCATGTCACATGGTGTGAGTCTCTCTAAGGACCAGTGTCCAAAATATTTGGAAGATAAGGACCGCATGAAGTTGATTCCATATGCTTCGGCAATTGGATCAATCATGTACGCAATGTTATGTACTCGACCCGGTGTCTCTTATGCTTTGAGCATGAAGAGCAGGTATCAGTCTGATCCTGGTGATGGTCACTGGATAGCCATCAAGAATATCCTGAAGTACTTGAGAAGGACTAAGGATTTATTTTTGGTTTATGGTGGAGAGGAAGAGCTCAGTGTAAATGGTTACACGGATGCTAGCTTCCAAACTGATCGGGATGATTCAAAGTCCCAATCAGGTTTTGTATTTTGCCTTAATGGAGGAGTTGTAAGTTGGAAGAGTTCCAAGCAAGAGACAGTTGCTGATTCTACAACTGAGGCCGAGTATATTGCAGCTGCAAATGCGGTGAAGGAGGCTGTGTGGATTAGGAAATTCATCAGCGAGCTAGATGTAGTTCCTAGCATTGTTGATCCGGTAGTTCTCTATTGTGACAACAGCAGTGTTTTTGCCCAAGCTAAGGAACCTAGATCACATCAGCGCTCCAAGCACATACTTTGGCGGTTCCATCTTATTCGAGAGATTGTCGATCGAGGAGATGTGAGCATATGCAGAGTACCGACTGAAGAAAATATTGTGGATCCACTGATGAAGCCTCTTGCACAGAGAAAGCATGATGGTCATACTAGATCAATGGGTATTAGATACCTGAATGATCATCTCTAGTGGGAGTCTTGTGGATTGTATTTGTCGGTTATTGATTATTCATGCGATGAATAGAGTACTTTATATTTTATTTTACATTTATGGCAAGTTCTTTTATTATGTCAAATGTTTCTACTGATAGATTAATTAGCATAATAAAGGCCCTTAGAATGTTTGCTTCCATAGGAATTCAAGTGTGTGACTTGAATGTGAGGGCTTATATTTATAAGAAGCTTCATTCTTAAATGGTCCCTGGTCGTAGTATCATCTTAGAAGTTCAGGGCGATGATGATACATAAAGACTAGCATGTGCGTTGACTGATGACCGGTTCTCACGGGTCATGATATCGTGATATCAAGTCATCACATTGGTACTTGTTAGTGAAAAAGTTGTACTGGACAGACCCACCGTAAGATTACTTTGTGGATAGTTATATGAACGTGTCACAAGTAGGTCTCAACTGACAATGGTGTTTGTAGTTCTTTGACCTGAAGTCATAGCATTCATCAAGTGAGGAAGAGCATACTTTGATGCCATCTAAAGTCTTCCTTGAGAAAGGTTGATGATAAGGGTGGTTATTGGGTATGTTAAGATTCATTTGGGTGTTTGTGTGTGGGCAGATATGGTATTTGTCCTCCTATATGACAGGAGTTACATCCATGGGCCCCTTGATGAAATGAGACTGAGAAATGCATGGCCATGCTTAGTTGAGTCAATATGTGATACTGAGCTCACCATTTTCAGACAGTCTATTCTAGATCAAGGAATTAGGATTGAATAATTACGAGGGTGACACGGTCCATGCCTCTAGTTCTATCCGAATGTAAGGGACAAAGGGACATGACAACACTGATACATTGGTCAAGACAGGCTTATTGAGTTATGAACTCTTATTGCTTGGGGATCAATGATGCATTGCTAGATGCCGCTCATTGTTTGTGAGACTTTTATTTGATACGTTCAAGATCAAGTGGGAGACTGTTGGTGTTTCCATGGTGATCTTTAAGTGGTCAAACATCTAGTCTCACTGCCAACGCGATATGAGCCTATGGGTTCGCACACAAGAGTGTTTGGAGAAATTGGATGAAGAATCTTGTTGACAAGTGATCGGATCAAAGCACATATGATGAACTTAAAGTGCGTTAGACGAACGGCTAGCGTAACGCGTTCGTCGAAAGGCTAGCATAGCGCGTTCATCGAACAGCTAGCGTAGCGCATTCGTCGAACGATTCGTCGAACGGCCAGCGTAGCGCATTCGTCGAACGGTTCATCGAATAGCTAGCATAGCACATTCATCGAACGATTCGTCGAACGACTAGCGTAGCACGTTTGTTGAACGGTTCGTCGAATGGCTAGCATAGCGCATTCGTCGAACGGCTAGCGTAGCGTGTTCGTCGAATGGTTCGTCAAATGGCTAGCGTAGCTTGTTAATCGAATGGTTCGTCGAATGGCTAGCATAGCGTTTTCGTCGAACGGTTCGTCGAACGGCTAGCATAGTGCGTTCATCGAATGGTTCGTCGAACGGCTAGCATAGCACGTTCGTCGAACGGCTAGCGTTTTGCATTCGTCGAACGGCTAGCGTAGCGCGTTCAACGAACGACCAGCGCGTTCGACGAACGCTAGCCAATTCGTCGAACGCAGTATTCGCTGGGGGTATAAAAGAATACGATTCTTTTGAACTAATAAGCCAATCTGTTTATGCGATTTAGTTTTTGCGAAATACTGAGAGCGACGGAAGAGTTCCGCCCAAAATCTTCTGACGGAAGAGTTCCGTCCGACAGCCACCGCCTCCTCTTCCTGTAGTCGGACCTAGCAGTCTGTGGGAGACATTGAGAGCAGTTCTTCTCCGACCTAGATCTTGTGCGACAAGAGGCTTGGGTTCTCCAACATTCGTGTGGACTTCCGTAGAGGCGCAAATCTATTTCAGCTCTTGGGACTCAACTCTTCTAGGAGAATCTCGATTGAGTACTGACTCAATTCCAGTCATGTATACATTGCAATGGGTTGCTGTTATTTTATTTCTTGAATCACTAAAATCGCAAGATCCTTTCAACTGTTTAGGGTTGTTCTAGTTATTTTATTCCGCTGCGTATATATGATATGCTCTATTATCATTTTGGAAATGGTATGTAGAAAACCCAACAAACCTTCACCATAAATTCATAGTGGAGTTGACTTAGACCTCCTACGTTGTTTATGATTGTGAAGCCTAAGTCAACTTGTATGGATTAGGTGTGTATCTTATTATTGTGGTGACACTTGTATTTATTGAATACCTACGGGCCGAGGCAAAGCTGTACCCACATCGTGCAGATTGTTTGTGATGACTAGAGCATGGACAAAGTTGAACGGAACCCATTCCAAGCAGAGCGGTGTGAGATCTCAACATCCGAAATGTCGTGTGATCTTGGTGTAGGACGTGGAAGGTATGTTAACCTAGATCGGCAAAAGCTCTCCTTCCCAATTAAGTTTGCATAGCTTAGGGTGTTGACGGTGCTCCTGAGTGAGTACACTTAAATCACGTTGTGAGTGCATGAAGCGCGTGGTTACGAGTACACACATTTGTGATGTATTGAATTGATGTTATGTTAGCCTCATACGGTTTCTTAGGAAGTTATGAGGATCCTCCGGGTGAACACAACTAACATCATTTGCATTCCTAGCTCCCCATACTTTGATGCTCAGCCAAGTAGATTGATTGAAAGTGCACAGTGTGCCTCTGAGATTCATCTAGAGGGGGGGGGGGGGGGGGGGTTAATAGAGTTTTAAAATATTTCTATCCTAACTGTGTTAACAATAAATTACTCTAAGGAGTTATGCTTAACAAACCAGGCAGAATAAAGAATGCAGGAAATAAAGTGTAGAATAAAAGACTGGATAGCACAAAAAATCACAACACAGATGATATTTAATTTTGGTAGGTTTTGAAATTTAGTGAAGGGTTAAGATTTTTTCCAAAACTATATCCGATAAAGGCAAGTGTACCTTATCGTCTATAGTATAGGATATTTAGGAATATCAAGGTCGTATTCCACGAGGCGCGTTGATTACTTCTACTTCGAGGAGAATCACTATTATTTTATCGATGAAAATTTGAGGTGGTTTGTTTTCGCTTAACTAAAATTTAAAACTAAATTCAAACTAAATGAAAAGCTTGAACATTGCATGAAAAGAAAGAGAAATTGACATTGCATAAAAAAAGAGAACATTACTAAGGAGAGAAAAATTTAACCTTGCATGAAAAGGAAGAAATTACTTAAGGAGAAAAAGAGCATGAAAGAGAAAACTAATTTTATTGAAAATCAAAGAACTATTACAAGCCTTAAATTAAGAGTGCAAGGCTAAGGAAAATGAAAGTTGCAAGCTTAAGAAAACTAGTACACGAAAGTTACACTACAACATTGCATGAAAAAGGGAAGGAGGAGAACATGAAAGCCTTAAGAAACATGAACATTAACTTGAAAAACTCACTCTCAGCTCTAACAGCACCTCCCCATCTCCAAATTTCTGAACCCTGGACTCAAGGAGAGCCTCTGTATTTATAGGCGAAATTTTCAAGTTACACGCCCTCGGTCACGGGCGTGACCAAGGGCGTGTAATCACTGTAACATTGGATCCGGCAGCGGCGTGGGCTTGGCGTGACGGCGGGAGAAAATCGGACATGTCACGGGCGTGACATATGGGTCACGGGCATGACTCAGGACGGCTTCATTTAATGCGGCATGGGCTAGGTAGACCGCGCGGCGGCATGCTTGGATCACGCGGGAAGGTCACGGTCGTGACTTTGGTTGACTTCTCAACGGCAACTTCTCGTCTCGACGGCAGCTCCACGTGGCAGATTCTAATATTACACGCCCATGGTCACGGGCGTGACTTTGGGTCACAGGCGTGACCTGGGGCGTGACTGGGTGTGGACTAGCTCAACAGCACGGCATCGACCTGGACTGGTCTTCAAGTTACACGCCCTTGGTCACGGGCGTGACCGAGGGCGTGTAATGCAATATTTTCCCAATTTGTCCAAAAATCTGCAAATATTAAAATTAGGCTAAGTTAGAATCAAAATTACAAAAAGAACTACTTATAACCTAAAATTGACATAAAAAGGAAAAAATCATATTAAATAATTACAAAAATTTCTATTAAAAACTTATATAAAAACTACTTTATCAAATACCCCCATACTTGAGGTTTTGCTATTCCAGAGCAAAAGTGTGAGACATTATTTATAAGACATCCTTAAAAAAATTTTAATTTAAAACTAAAATTTCATTTAACCAAAAGTTAAGTTAAGAGTAAATTCAAGGGGGAGTTAAGTCCTAAATTATGATGATAATTTGAAAAGAGGAAAAAATGTTTAGGCAATAACTTCTCAAGAAAATTAAGTAGTTTGACAAAATTGTAGAAATTATAAAACTAAATTAAATTAAAATTATAAGAACTCTATCTTAAAAGAATCTTAAGGAAAAGTAAATTACTAAATATTGCTCCCTCCATAATTTTCAACTAAAACTAGAACAATGATAATTGGCTAAGGGGGATTTCATAAAATTTGGCATAAGAAGAGAAATTTTTGAATGGAGGAAATGGAATTTATCATGAAATTTCCTTCTCTTTTTTTTTTTTTACTCTTTTTTTTTTCTCTTCTAATAAAAACCCAAAATGTATATGGTTTAGGAGTAATGAATTTTATCCTCTTACTCCATGCCATATATTCTTTTCAAATATTTTGGGTGCATATGTTTTAGGGAATAATGAATTTTATCCTCTTATTCCCATGACATATGATCTTTTAATACATTTTTTTTATGCCATCAAAGGGGTAGGGTAGGGGAAAAAAATCTAGCTAGCTTTAAATCATATTGAGAGCAAATTCTAGTAAAATTAAAAATTCCTAAGATCTAAGAAGTTAGAAGAAAATATAATTAAAATCTAAAGAGGTTTAGGAAATTTACTACAAAATGAAGCCATTTAAAAATAAAAAGAGAAGTCATGCTAACAAAATTCTCTAATCAATTTAAAATCATAAGATGATTCTTAAATCAAAATTACCTCAAATTTAAAATTAACAAACTATGATAAGCAAAATTTCAGCCAATTAAAAACTTAAACAAGCTTATAAACATTCTCAACTAGATTTCTAAGAAATCACAAAAACAACAAGGAGGGAAATAAGAATTTTTTGGAATTTTTGATATTATCTTTTTTTTGAATTTTTCTCATTAAAAACTATTTACAAAGAAAGGGAACTAGCTTTAAAACTTAAAAAAAAAAATTTTTGCAAGTCTTGGACTTCCCAAGGGCTACCCGGTGAAGGGTTCGCAAGGTACTAGGAGGTGTGATGGGATAAAATCCCAAACGTCCCTTTCCAAGCTCTTTTTCGGTAGTGGTGTAATTCGCTTGTGCCGACGTGAGTGTTTTGCTCGCATAATAAATAGGGTGGAAATATTTACTCACCCGTTGGCCTAAAACGGCACCAACCGCAATGTCACTCGCGTCACACATGATTTCAAAAGGGAGCGACCAATCCGGCGCGACTAGAATCGGGGAGTTTATAAGTTTTTCTTTAATAAGTTTAAAAGTCGAATGACATTCATTGCTAAAAATAAATGAGGATTCCTTTTCAAGAAGATGGGTTAACGGCTTTGTGATTTTGGAAAAATTTTGTATAAAGCGCCGATAGAACCCCGCGTGGCCTAGGAAACTCCTAATAGCTTTTACGTTTGTGGGAGGGGGGAGTTTTTCAATTACTTCAATCTTGGCCCTGTCGACCTCGATCCCCTTGCCCGAAATTTTATGGCCAAGGACTAGTCCTTCCTTGACCATAAAATGGCATTTTTCCCAATTAAGCGCTAATTTGTTTCCTCACATCGCTGCAACACGCGCTCGAGATTTTTTAAACAATTTTCAAAAGAACTCCCGTATACGGAAAAATCGTCCATAAATACTTCCATCACCTCCTCCACTAACTCGTCAAAAATTGCCAGCATACATCTTTGGAATGTAGCTAGCGCGTTACAAAGACCGAATGGCATCCTTCGATAAGCGAAGGTGCCAAAGGGACAAGTGAAAGTGGTTTTCTCTTGGTCGTCGGGCGAAATCGGAATTTGGAAGTATCCCGACAAACCATCGAGAAAACAGTAGTAGGAGTGACCCGAAAGGCGTTCTAAAATTTGGTCGATAAATGGTAGAGGGAAATGATCCTTACGGGTGGCATCATTTAATTTCCGATAGTCGATGCACATCTGCCAACCCGTAACAGTACGGGTTGGGATCAATTCGTTATTTTCGTTCGCAACTACCGTAACACCACCTTTCTTTGGCACGACTTGTACTGGGCTAACCCAAGTACTGTCCGATATTGGGTAGATGATTCCCGCGTCTAGAAGTTTTATAACTTCGGCCTTAACGACTTCTTTCATGTTAGGGTTTAGCCGTCGTTGAGGCTGGACTGAATTTCGGGAATTATCTTCGAGAAATATTTTATGAGTGCAGAAAGATGGGTTTATACCCTTAATGTCCGATAATTGCCACGCAATTGCGTGGCGGTGCTTTCTTAAGACTATAGTCAACTCAGAAATTTCTGAGTTGCTAAGATCGGATGAAATGATGACGGGTAGCTTAGACTCTTTTTCCAAAAACAAGTATTTAAGGTGAGGGAGGAGTTGTTTCAACTCTAATTCGGGTGGTTCTTCATAAGAAGTCTTGATTTTTAATTTTTCTAAAAATAATGGTTCGGGTGGTGTGGGGTGAGAGACTTCTTCTTCATCGCAAAAGAGCTCTACGGGCTCAGAATCACTATTCGCCGATGAAACTAACTCGAGGGATGAATCGAACTCACAACACTCTTCTAAGTAAAAACATGAATCGTCATTTTCTAGCGTGTTCCGCATCGAGGAATTTATGCCAAAAGTAACTTCATCGTCTCCAACCCGTAGGAGGAGCTTTCCGTTACTTACGTCGATAATAGCGTGGGAGGTGGCAAGGAAGGGGCGGCCGAGTATGAGGGGTACTTCGGCATCCTCTTCGATGTCAAGAATGACAAAATCCACCGGGAAGATGAATTTGTCAACCTTGACGAGCACGTCCTCCACTATTCCTATCGGATATTTTAAAGAACGATCCGCTAATTGGATACTCATTCGAGTGGGCCTTGGATTTCCTAGACCTAACTTTTTGAACAAAGAAAACGGCATAAGGTTGATGCTTGCTCCAAGATCCGCTAAGGCGTGTTTTACTAACGAATTGCCAAAAAGACATGGGATGGAAAACCGTCCCGGGTCATTTGCTTTTTTCGGCAATTTGTTGAGTACAACCGCGGAGCAATCTGCGTTTAAAGAAATATGCGAAATATCTTCTAACTTTTTTTTATTAGAGAGCAACTCCTTAAGATATTTCGCATATTTAGGCATTTGTGAGATAGCCTCGCAGAAAGGAACATTAATATGGATTTGTTTTAAAACATCTAAAAACTTTTTATAATTTTTTTCGGCGCTTTCATTTTTAAATTTCGATGGATACGGAATATTAGAAGTAGGAGCGCGCGGATTTAAAATAGAAGAGTGCGGAGCTATCGTAGCGGGCAAATTCGAAGATGAATTAAAAGTAGGAGGAGGAGGAGAGGAAATTACCTTGGGCAAATTCGAAGATGAACCGTTAACTTAAAAGTAGGAAGATGAATTAAAAGTAGGAGGAGAGGAAATTACCTTGCGTGACCGAGGGCGTGTAATGCAATATTTTCCCAATTTGTCCAAAAATCTGCAAATATTAAAATTAGGCTAAGTTAGAATCAAAATTACAAAAAGAACTACTTATAACCTAAAATTGACATAAAAAGGAAAAATCATATTAAATAATTACAAAAATTTCTATTAAAAACTTATATAAAAACTACTTTATCAACAGACACAATGAATTTTATAGAGGTTCCCCAAAATACGGGTAGTCCTCTCTTCTACCACCTGGTAGGAATGCACCATTGTGCCCGAGTCTTTTGATCAGGAGACTCTTAGAACCAGTGATCTTTTGATAAGGAGATCATGAACCACCCGATCTTTTGATAAGGAGATCTTGAACAACCAGATCTTTTGATAAGGAGATCTTGAACCACTGAATCCTTTGAAGAGGGATTAATAAAACTCTTGTACAAAATGAGAAAGAAGAAGGGAAAAGGTTGAAGGAATTATGTTCTCAGAATTCTTGAAGATGGTTGTATGAAGATCAGCCTATGAGTTGTTCCAAAGGATCTGCTCTTGATTAGCCCCTACTTTTGATAGTGATGATTTGCAGAGCTTTGTATTGTTAGATCTTTTCTTCTTCTTCAGATTATGATCTGACTGCTATGAGATTGTGTTATAGAGCAACTTTCAGATCCTCTGTTCTATTTGATGAATAACAGTAGAGCCTTCCTTCCCTTTTTGTTTTCCCTATTAGAGTTCCTGAGAGAGAGAGAAGAAAAAGAAGCCCTAGAAAATGAAGGAGACGGCTGATAGTGATTAATGTCTTGTCTGTCTCTATCTTCTCTTCTCTATTTATCCTTCCTTCTTCAAATTCAAATTCCTTTCCCTTTCTGATATGCCTTGATAAGGTAATCTACTTATCACTTTCTTTTTCTTTCCTCTTTAAGTCTCAGCCCGTCCACCTGAAAATAATATGTTTCCAAGAAACCTTTTTGTCTTCTCCTTTAATACTCCTTTCTAATTCAGGCAATTATTAAGTCGTTGTAGAACGGTCTTGAAGGATGTGGGCCATGAAAGAAGGATCAGAAAGACATCCTAAAAGATATACATTTACAGATTGTATTCGACGTAGCGTCGAATTCATTTCTTCTCTTATCGGCGTAGCTTCGAGTTCTTCTAGGAGCTGCTTCGATTTCATCTGTGCTCCGACTGAACTCTGCTACTCGACGTTGCATCGATATCTTATCGACGTGTATGTCATGTTGATCTGCCTGGCTCTGAGCTTCATCTTCTGCGTCGAGATGAAGTCGACATCACGTCGACTTTAGATGGATTCGACAGATAACATCTTCTGCGTCGAGTTGAAGTAGAAAATGCGTTGACTTCTCCAGTTACTTCAACAGGTCCCTGGCCTCTTCATCGATATCTATTCGACGTAGCGTCGACATAATTTACTTCGACAGAAGGTTGGACCACTTAGACTTCTAGTCAGAGCAGCGTCGATATCGACTCGATGTTACGTCGAATTATATTCGATGTAATTGTTAACTTAGCCCACTTTTGCTTCCCTTGATTAGGTCCTGATACCCTATGTTGAGTATGACATCCTAAGACATCTAATGACCATATTACCCTCACTATACAATGGGTAATTTAATCCTAGTAGATAAAATCACTATTAATTAATTTGTTAAGTTAAATCAAAGGTTTTTCCCAACATTGATTGTTCTTAAAACCTGACTTTTGTAGAGTAGATGCACTTTCTTTATTATATTACATGTATGGCTTGCTTGTAAGTGAGCAGTGCCCATCCCAGAGTCGGCTAGATTTTTTTTTTTTTTTTTGGGGGGGGGGGGGGGGGGGGAATGATCGTTATGTGGTTTGTGGTCAACTCATAGCTGACCCTCATTTACCTCTTATTTGTGGATGGTGCAGGTGTTGGTGAGACTAGCGGGAAATAGCAGGCTGAAGCCCATTGCTGAGTTGGCACTAGATGGCCAGCTATTTTACTTCATTTCATGTATTGCTGGCCTGCGTGCCGATGTATGTTTTAAAGTTTTGTTCCATTGGTTGAATGTAAGGCCTTAAGCTTGTGTCTCTATTATTGACATTCCTGAGTAGGTGGACATTCTTATGAAACTATTTAATAAAAGCTTCCGCTAGTGCATATATAATCACGTGTAGTAATGCTTATTCTATTTATCATCTCATAACGTCTAGCTAGTGTGTTCAATATAGTGTGGGGTCCTCGCCGGACCTATTGCTATATTATTTGTATTGGCAGGGAGTTACAAACTACTTGAGAAGTCAATTCATTGTGTACACCTCCCTAAAATTTGCGTTAGCATTCAATAAATCACACTATAAAGTTTGACCTTAATTCAGGAGATTTATGTCGATCTCTCTCAAGATTTGCATGTAAAACTCTTTATCTACGCATGACCTATTCATAAAATAGTCAGCATAGGCCTTTGAAATTATGAACATTCAGATTATGAAAGTGATACACACAAAATACATATTCATAATGATAATCTACATAGTTAAATTGAAGAATGATTCAAACACGAAAAAGATATAAATAAAGTAATTTATAACATTTTAATAATCAAACTAACATATATAATGTACATATTACATAGACATAATCAAAAGAGAAAACTTAAAGAGAAGTAGAGAAATCTAGAGAGAAATAGATAGAGATCTTCCCTTGCTGATCTCTCTGCATTAGCTTCTCCCTACATTATTGATTTCGGCCTTAAGATGACTTCAAACGACAAACTCCTAGATGGATAAGAGTTGCATTTCAGTTAAAAGGACTCAAATATATAATTTAAAAAAAACTACACAACACAGCCTCATGAAATGGGCGTATCCTTAAGCTGTGTGACTTTAAAAGTCGCACCATTTCTTCAAAATAAAAACCCTCTAGCACTCTAGCATGGTCTCCTAGCAAGACCGTGTCAATTGGCCGTATAGATTGCCATTTTATTTAGTTTGCGCCTCCTCAACCTCCAGATTATTTTTTCCTTCTGCCACTTTGTTGGGTATTATGCCCTCAATGTTTCTAGATTTGAAGAAGGAACACAAGTACAGATAAGACAAGGTGTCTTTGATGATATGCTTAAGTTTATGTTGTGATAGATGCATCAAAGCTATATCACTAGTATCAAGACTATAAAAGTAATGAAAATTCACTAAGTAAAATAACGTCTCAAGACTCGGCAGATAAATCGTTGAGAAAGGAAACATAACGTCGAGACAGTCTCGATGATATCGTCTGAAGAAAGATTATCATTGAGAAAGCTAAGTTTAAATGTCTCGATAATATCGTCTTTAAGATTGAAGACATATCATCGAGATAACTCATTAAGTCCTGAAGAAAGGATCATGTAGACAACATCGGCTTGAAGACTTTATATCATCTAGAAGATCAAGACGATATCGTCATGAAGAAATATTATCAACTTGAAGAATAAGTCTATGTCATATAAAAAGAAACCTCTCGACGATATCGTCTAGAAGAAGCAATATCATTAAGATATCACGTAAAGTCTTGAAGATAGGAGTATGTCGACGATATCGTCGTGAAGATTACATATCGATGAGATGATCAAGACGATATCAGTTAAAAGAAGTTTCTCATCGTAACAGATGTTGAGGTGCATTTAATGCGCCAAATTTCTTAGAAATTAAAATGTAGGGAATGTGCTCGCCGCCTATTTTGTGCATTAATCAAGGAGTAATAAATGATATATTCTCTACAAAATATAGTCGTTGCACAGTATTTAATGAAGAATATTATTACTTTAATATTCTGCAAGTTCCAAGAATGGCAAGTAATTTATGATGAAATATTATGCCAATTCTGTCAACATTTTCAAACTGGCAAATTGATTATGAAATAATCAATAAGGGATTTTATGCAAAATTGTAGAGGAGTATAAGAGAAAGACTTTTTCGATTACAGAACCAGTTGTTTTTCAGTATTCTCTTTCACGATTATTCTCAGACATACTAACAGAAAAGAGAGAAAATAATTAACAAGAATAAGACTTTATTGCTGGGTTGTGAAGGTAAAGAGAAGATTTTATAGAAAGGATCAGTGATTCACAAGAACTCTGGGCTTACATGTGCAAGAAGAAGAAATCTGGTGTAAGACCCCCCCCCCCCCCCCCCCCTCCCGGAACACACGACACGGCCGAGGGGAGTCTTATGCCTAGGACAGCCGCCTTGCGGGAGCGCCAGCACACGAGCTAGCCTCCCCCACAAGACGCCTATCCTGCCGGCCAAACCAACTGAACAGCGCCAACCCATCAATGATGAAAAAGTAAGAAGCTATATAAAGATATTCACATAAGTAAGAGTCCAAATAAGTACAAAAGACAAGAAGCTCTTAGAGCTCCTGCAATAGTATCAGAGTATCAAGCTAAATGCCCCAAGGGCTACATCTCAAACTGTGCTCACATCTGTCACCCACGGTAGCGAAGGTATCGCAGTCACCGGCCCTGTCGTCCTTGTCACAACCCGCATTTTCCCAAGAATATAATACATATTATCAGAGCAAGGGGAAAATACGCGTCGTGATGCCACGCCTGCAGGAGACGACTACAGACACTCAGGCAAACACTCCTTACGATAATTTATAAAAGACATATATGTGTTTATATTAAAAAGAGAAATTTTCATTATTAACTTAAGACCGCGTCCCTCGGTCCGGTGGATCATCTAGTCCACAAGTAGAAAACTATATATACGCAGCGGAAAAATAGGTTTGTTTTTAGCCTACATGAGCATGAAGATGAACATCCCAGAAATAATATGCATATATCTATGTTTAATATAGTAAGAAAAGATTTTCTACGATCTTCAAAGTACGTGACATTTATTTAAAACCATGATATGCAAAAATGACATTTTTATACCCAAAAGTAACTAATGCATTCTAGCATAAAGCTTCCCAGAGAGCAAGTAGGTAAACAATTTGAAAGTAACAGCAAAATAACTAGCAAGTAAACTAGCACAAGAAGAGATTCATACGGGCGTCAACAACTGACACGAACCCGCAGGAAAGAAGGAAAAACAACCAAAAAAAACTGCCCCTTACCTACTAGAGAGGAAGGGCCTCTACAGGACAGCTAAACGACGCCGCTCTAACTCCTGCGGCAGCTAAAAACCTGAACCTGAGACATTCATAAGAAAAGAATGCCTCAGCCCAAAAGGGTGCAAGAAAACCAAGATTAGCAGCAATTAGTAATAAAGGAGTACAGAAAGAAGAACTAAGCAGGTAAACATCAATAATCTAACCACAACACGAGCCAGCACAAACGAGTGCACTCGGTAGGAGGAAAAGAAAAGCCTGCACTGAAAGGTAATAGCCAAAGCAATCATGGCCAACCACGTGTCCGTCCCTGTGGCTCAGAGGTGATGATTATACATATAATATATCATAATACCATACATAAGCATATAAGCTTAATAAAACTTGAGACTGATCAGCTCGAGGGAAAAGCGTCCCCCAAAAGAAGGCTCTGCAATGGTGGTATCTTCCACTTATGCCCGCAGCCCAAAACCGGGTGGTGGTCCTATACCCACCGCCACCCAGAATCCAAATCAGGAGTGCTGCGGCGGTGACTCCAATCCACCCAAACCAACAGTCCAAAAGAGGCACTGTGGCGGTGACTTTAAGCTCACACGCTCAACAGACTCACACTTAGCACCTGTATCAGGGTTGCACAATCATATATATAGGTATATGTATATATATAAGTATATAAACAAACCTCAGTGCAGGACACCTGAGAACACTCAGAACATTAGACCACGGAGGTCATGGAGATCAAGAACCATTCAACGAAACTATCCCGGAGAATTAGGCAACAAAGCAAACTTAGCTCATAAATCCAACAAAACCCAAGGAGGAGCGCCAGACCGGGAAAACACGATAGCAAATGGTTCTAACCATAATTCAAGTCGAGAGAATCAGGAAAACACCGGATTCAACAATAAATCAATAGATTAATATTTAACTTTCAACAGAGCCGAAGATTTCAGCAACCCGACACCATGCAGGGCTTCGTGTCGGAACGAGACGGAGGTAACTTAACACAAAGGCCAACACCAGAACAACACACAAGGCCAAAAGAAAATACTTGGTGAGTCTAAACTTGACTCCCAACGAACTTTCTCGTAACAGTACGATGAATAAGGTATGACAAGACACCACAAATGAACACATACCAATTACAGGGCAACTCAAGAATAAACCATAGATCCTCGAAAGTCTCGACCCAAGGGACTTAACATACTTGATAACACCGCTTAAGATACCCGGGAACACGCGACAAAGGAACATATAAATATAAGAGGAACGATCCAGAACAACGACGAAGTCGACCGAAACTCTCATCAAAAGTTGACGAAAAACTTAACAAAAGTTGGCAGAGAAAGAGGAAGAAAATGCCGGAAAAGAAGAACGTCCGATCACCCAGCAACCACCAACCAAGGGGACTACTACCGAGCTTATCTCTGGTCGCCGTCCACTGCAGTATCACTTGAGATCATTTACTTTAGGGTTGCGCCATTGATTAGCTACGACCTAACTCTTATGTCTACTACAACGACTCGATAGGAGTTGTCTAAGGAGGAAAATCTTAGGTACGAGCCTCTAAACACAAACAACCCTTAACGAAAACCATACAAAGATCTGAAATTGCTCCCGAAAGGATGCACATGCAATGCAGCACTCCCCACATTAAATGTTTTAGTCGGCCACTATACATGATCATACATTCACCTTCCATTTAAATACCCAATAAAGATTGCACACACAATAGCCAGCCATGCTTGGCAAGAACCCCTAACAGAATATAATATGAATTCTACATGAAGCTCAACCGCAAACCCATAGCGAGATAAACCACAGAAAAAAAATACCCTTTAACTCAAACCCCAAATCCGAATTTACCCCAAGCTATGAGCAGAGTAACAACTAGCCTCAAAACAAACTTTAGAGTGTATTATTTAACTTGAGAATGAAATGGTGAGTGAGAAAAAGGATGAAGAGAAAGAAGTACAAGTCCTAATTTTTTCGGAATTTAACACAATTGCCGACACCATAGAGAAAACATCCTAAATCCAGAAATGAACATAGAGATAAGAGAAGAGGAGGGAGAGAAAGAGATTAGCTCCAAACGGATTTCATAACCGCAGCCCCCCAATTAAAATAGTGAGAAAACAAGCCAAACTAAATGCCATAACCGCACCCCAAGCTAGCAAACCCTCCATACTTTTAGCTAATTATATGAGGAATATGCATAATTTAACAAGCAACCACGATTTGGAACTTAACCAATATGAACCCCGCGTAAAATCAAGATAAACCCGAAATAGGTGACAATAGGAGCTTGGAGGAACTACTAGCACATCCCAATCATACATGTTAACAGGAATCATAAAAGCAGCTAGCATAAACCCAACAAGATGTTAACAGAAATTGTAACAAAATAGCTAGCATAACCCCAATTGATGTTAACAGGAATTACAAGAAATCTGCTAGTGAAATCTCAACATGTGCTAGCAGGGAAAGTATATATATATATAAACAGCTTTCCTGAAAGGATACTAGCAGCCACAGCCCAGAATAGTTATAACAAAACAGATTTCCCGGAGGAATACTAGCAGCCATAGGTATAGATCCAGGAAATTTTATATAGATTCTGTCATAGGTCTAAAATCCAGAAATTTTGCAAACCAAAACTAGAGGGGATCGGCCACACACACAAAACCAGAAATTTGTTAACGAATTTAGAGGAATCTGCCGCATATAAAAATTTCTTGACAATTGAAGTGGAAATTGCTTAAAGATCTATTTATGGAAATTGCTTGACAATTGAAAGCCTGAACTACACTAAGAGCTTATTACATAATAACCCCAAGCTATAACAAATATATAAAAAGAAATATATGTTCATCATAATCGATCAGGTGGAAGATGACAAACAACATCATCGCATCTTTACACCACTTCACTTTCCTTAATGCTAAGATTGAGCTTCCTTTCCTCTTGTCAGCTTGTATTATTTCCATTTTTTTTTCCAAACCCACCATCTGTGTTGCTAATAACCATTGTTTTCTATTGTCCAACTATAAGTGAGAGGTTGGGAATGGGGATTTCTACTGCTCGTCATCACTAGCCGTTTGATATAGAAAAAAACTAGCAGGATTAAGCAATAAAGAAGAGGCACACACAGTAGAACAATACCCGCGAAGGACTAAATTATCTATATAACCAGGAATGAGATGGAGGGGGAAGGAGGAGGAAGAGTTTTCTTGCCTCGGATTTACACGAAGAGCTTGCCGGAAAGCCCACCTCGGCCCGCAAACACCCCGACTTCGAGGAAAACTCTCCGATCCAACCCTCCGACGAAGAAGACCAGCTCCGGCGATCTCCAAATTGGCTCCTCCGACGGTCTACACCTCTGACGCCGGCGAAGTTGAGGAAACCCTAGCTCTCGCGCTCCACTCACTCGGCAAGAAGGGTTTTATCGGGGAGGGGGTAGAAAGGCAGCCGCAGGTATCTTCATTTCCTTTCTCTT
This sequence comes from Dactylorhiza incarnata, assembly GCA_033032865.1. Classification (NCBI taxonomy): domain Eukaryota; kingdom Viridiplantae; phylum Streptophyta; class Magnoliopsida; order Asparagales; family Orchidaceae; genus Dactylorhiza; species Dactylorhiza incarnata. The sequence goes on from JAWHQI010000003.1 coordinate 22,071,949, forward strand.
AACTTTTATATGATATAAAATAATATATATATATATATATTAAATAACTTTTATTTATAAAAAATCAGAATTCTATATATGACAAATTTATATATTTATATATATACATGTATTTATATAAATTTCTGCACACATAAATTTACCTACATAAGAACCTATATACATGTATATATGTATGTCCATATATATACCTGCATATACGCCTCTACCTAGAATCAAAAACGTCGGATTGACGACGACGCTCCCGAGCGGTAACGCCCTCTCGCCTCGACGGCTCGAATTAATATTTCGTTTTAAAATAATTATTATTAATTTCATATGTTCATTTAAAATAATAGTAAGAAAACCTGGGGCGTTACAGTCACCCAACCTAACAAAAAGTTTCGTCCCGAAACTTTGCAACAATGATTCAAACGACGAAAAAACACAGCTGACGAAAACCTACCAGGGAAAACCAGCCGAAAAGGTGAGGGTAGGACTCCTTCACCAAAGGGATAGACTTGGCTACAACTCTAGCACAGAAACTAGGACAAGGCGAGAGCACTCCAGGGCAAGGAACTAGGCCAGCAAAAGCCACACTGCAACAACTCACCTAACGGAGTGCGCAACTCTCGCAACAAAAGCGGGGCCAAAGGGTACAGTGCCTTAGCAAAAGGACAAGTACCCGGCTCAAGGTCACAAACAAACTCCCCAACTCTCACAGGAAGAAAGACTAGGGGGATTAACTGGAAAGACATCAGGGAACTCCCGCGCCACAGGAAAAATATCGATACACGACAAACAGATAACGGTTTCTAGCATAGAAACGAGGTAAACAAACCCACCGGGAACTAAAACGTTACAAGCACACACCGTGGAAAGAATCTGGGGAAAAACCTAGCAGGAAAAGCCAACGCACTCAAGGAAAGACCGATGTCCAGCTAAAGGACCCAACACTTTACCTTGCGCGCACCCGAAGACTCACCCTCTGACTGGGGAGCCGACTCCGACGCACTACGCTTCGGAGTCATCGACTGCAACAACGGACAAACACCTCACTACACCCCGCTTAAGACACAGCAGCTAGGAACTAGAATTTTCTAACTCAATACAGATCAGAAAAGTATAGATACTTGCTCTTGCTGTTACCTTGCTCTGGGATTTCATGAAATGATGTTATGCTTAACTCAGGATGACATACCATCATCCTATCAACTTATGTGCATATAATATAAATGCATGAATGCAAAAATTTCTATTTCAAATCATGTGTGTACGAGCGTCATCATGTATGTCTTTAGCTTGGCACGTGTGCAATGCTATGTTATGATGTTTATGCAGTGCTATGCAATCTAAAAAGGCCTTAATGCATGTTATGAGCGGCGTACACATGCGATCTTATGCATCCCATACTACATATTATCGCATGTAACGAAAAAGAAAAACGAGCTAATGGACACGCATGCGACCTACGTTATGCATCCCATACTACATAACAGTCGTATGTTGTCACCTATGAGGATCCATATACAAACACATATTATGCATCCCATACTACATAATATGCCCCGTATACTTCTTATCATGCTATGAGTGTAGTGTTCATGCTTCAGCCAAGACATACTGATGACCCTTCGGTGTGTGTATGCAATGATTGACAATTCTCACCAGGCGGTTAACCGGGCAACCAAACAATCACAGCAACCCGGCTAACCTAGCTCTGATACCAACTGTCACAACCCGCATTTTCCCAAGAATATAATACATATTATCAGAGCAAGGGGAAAATACGCGTCGTGATGCCACGCCTGCAGGAGACGACTACAGACACTCAGGCAAACACTCCTTACGATAATTTATAAAAGACATATATGTGTTTATATTAAAAAGAGAAATTTTCATTATTAACTTAAGACCGCGTCCCTCGGTCCGGTGGATCATCTAGTCCACAAGTAGAAAACTATATATACGCAGCGGAAAAATAGGTTTGTTTTTAGCCTACATGAGCATGAAGATGAACATCCCAGAAATAATATGCATATATCTATGTTTAATATAGTAAGAAAAGATTTTCTACGATCTTCAAAGTACGTGACATTTATTTAAAACCATGATATGCAAAAATGACATTTTTATACCCAAAAGTAACTAATGCATTCTAGCATAAAGCTTCCCAGAGAGCAAGTAGGTAAACAATTTGAAAGTAACAGCAAAATAACTAGCAAGTAAACTAGCACAAGAAGAGATTCATACGGGCGTCAACAACTGACACGAACCCGCAGGAAAGAAGGAAAAACAACCAAAAAAAACTGCCCCTTACCTACTAGAGAGGAAGGGCCTCTACAGGACAGCTAAACGACGCCGCTCTAACTCCTGCGGCAGCTAAAAACCTGAACCTGAGACATTCATAAGAAAAGAATGCCTCAGCCCAAAAGGGTGCAAGAAAACCAAGATTAGCAGCAATTAGTAATAAAGGAGTACAGAAAGAAGAACTAAGCAGGTAAACATCAATAATCTAACCACAACACGAGCCAGCACAAACGAGTGCACTCGGTAGGAGGAAAAGAAAAGCCTGCACTGAAAGGTAATAGCCAAAGCAATCATGGCCAACCACGTGTCCGTCCCTGTGGCTCAGAGGTGATGATTATACATATAATATATCATAATACCATACATAAGCATATAAGCTTAATAAAACTTGAGACTGATCAGCTCGAGGGAAAAGCGTCCCCCAAAAGAAGGCTCTGCAATGGTGGTATCTTCCACTTATGCCCGCAGCCCAAAACCGGGTGGTGGTCCTATACCCACCGCCACCCAGAATCCAAATCAGGAGTGCTGCGGCGGTGACTCCAATCCACCCAAACCAACAGTCCAAAAGAGGCACTGTGGCGGTGACTTTAAGCTCACACGCTCAACAGACTCACACTTAGCACCTGTATCAGGGTTGCACAATCATATATATAGGTATATGTATATATATAAGTATATAAACAAACCTCAGTGCAGGACACCTGAGAACACTCAGAACATTAGACCACGGAGGTCATGGAGATCAAGAACCATTCAACGAAACTATCCCGGAGAATTAGGCAACAAAGCAAACTTAGCTCATAAATCCAACAAAACCCAAGGAGGAGCGCCAGACCGGGAAAACACGATAGCAAATGGTTCTAACCATAATTCAAGTCGAGAGAATCAGGAAAACACCGGATTCAACAATAAATCAATAGATTAATATTTAACTTTCAACAGAGCCGAAGATTTCAGCAACCCGACACCATGCAGGGCTTCGTGTCGGAACGAGACGGAGGTAACTTAACACAAAGGCCAACACCAGAACAACACACAAGGCCAAAAGAAAATACTTGGTGAGTCTAAACTTGACTCCCAACGAACTTTCTCGTAACAGTACGATGAATAAGGTATGACAAGACACCACAAATGAACACATACCAATTACAGGGCAACTCAAGAATAAACCATAGATCCTCGAAAGTCTCGACCCAAGGGACTTAACATACTTGATAACACCGCTTAAGATACCCGGGAACACGCGACAAAGGAACATATAAATATAAGAGGAACGATCCAGAACAACGACGAAGTCGACCGAAACTCTCATCAAAAGTTGACGAAAAACTTAACAAAAGTTGGCAGAGAAAGAGGAAGAAAATGCCGGAAAAGAAGAACGTCCGATCACCCAGCAACCACCAACCAAGGGGACTACTACCGAGCTTATCTCTGGTCGCCGTCCACTGCAGTATCACTTGAGATCATTTACTTTAGGGTTGCGCCATTGATTAGCTACGACCTAACTCTTATGTCTACTACAACGACTCGATAGGAGTTGTCTAAGGAGGAAAATCTTAGGTACGAGCCTCTAAACACAAACAACCCTTAACGAAAACCATACAAAGATCTGAAATTGCTCCCGAAAGGATGCACATGCAATGCAGCACTCCCCACATTAAATGTTTTAGTCGGCCACTATACATGATCATACATTCACCTTCCATTTAAATACCCAATAAAGATTGCACACACAATAGCCAGCCATGCTTGGCAAGAACCCCTAACAGAATATAATATGAATTCTACATGAAGCTCAACCGCAAACCCATAGCGAGATAAACCACAGAAAAAAAATACCCTTTAACTCAAACCCCAAATCCGAATTTACCCCAAGCTATGAGCAGAGTAACAACTAGCCTCAAAACAAACTTTAGAGTGTATTATTTAACTTGAGAATGAAATGGTGAGTGAGAAAAAGGATGAAGAGAAAGAAGTACAAGTCCTAATTTTTTCGGAATTTAACACAATTGCCGACACCATAGAGAAAACATCCTAAATCCAGAAATGAACATAGAGATAAGAGAAGAGGAGGGAGAGAAAGAGATTAGCTCCAAACGGATTTCATAACCGCAGCCCCCCAATTAAAATAGTGAGAAAACAAGCCAAACTAAATGCCATAACCGCACCCCAAGCTAGCAAACCCTCCATACTTTTAGCTAATTATATGAGGAATATGCATAATTTAACAAGCAACCACGATTTGGAACTTAACCAATATGAACCCCGCGTAAAATCAAGATAAACCCGAAATAGGTGACAATAGGAGCTTGGAGGAACTACTAGCACATCCCAATCATACATGTTAACAGGAATCATAAAAGCAGCTAGCATAAACCCAACAAGATGTTAACAGAAATTGTAACAAAATAGCTAGCATAACCCCAATTGATGTTAACAGGAATTACAAGAAATCTGCTAGTGAAATCTCAACATGTGCTAGCAGGGAAAGTATATATATATATAAACAGCTTTCCTGAAAGGATACTAGCAGCCACAGCCCAGAATAGTTATAACAAAACAGATTTCCCGGAGGAATACTAGCAGCCATAGGTATAGATCCAGGAAATTTTATATAGATTCTGTCATAGGTCTAAAATCCAGAAATTTTGCAAACCAAAACTAGAGGGGATCGGCCACACACACAAAACCAGAAATTTGTTAACGAATTTAGAGGAATCTGCCGCATATAAAAATTTCTTGACAATTGAAGTGGAAATTGCTTAAAGATCTATTTATGGAAATTGCTTGACAATTGAAAGCCTGAACTACACTAAGAGCTTATTACATAATAACCCCAAGCTATAACAAATATATAAAAAGAAATATATGTTCATCATAATCGATCAGGTGGAAGATGACAAACAACATCATCGCATCTTTACACCACTTCACTTTCCTTAATGCTAAGATTGAGCTTCCTTTCCTCTTGTCAGCTTGTATTATTTCCATTTTTTTTTCCAAACCCACCATCTGTGTTGCTAATAACCATTGTTTTCTATTGTCCAACTATAAGTGAGAGGTTGGGAATGGGGATTTCTACTGCTCGTCATCACTAGCCGTTTGATATAGAAAAAAACTAGCAGGATTAAGCAATAAAGAAGAGGCACACACAGTAGAACAATACCCGCGAAGGACTAAATTATCTATATAACCAGGAATGAGATGGAGGGGGAAGGAGGAGGAAGAGTTTTCTTGCCTCGGATTTACACGAAGAGCTTGCCGGAAAGCCCACCTCGGCCCGCAAACACCCCGACTTCGAGGAAAACTCTCCGATCCAACCCTCCGACGAAGAAGACCAGCTCCGGCGATCTCCAAATTGGCTCCTCCGACGGTCTACACCTCTGACGCCGGCGAAGTTGAGGAAACCCTAGCTCTCGCGCTCCACTCACTCGGCAAGAAGGGTTTTATCGGGGAGGGGGTAGAAAGGCAGCCGCAGGTATCTTCATTTCCTTTCTCTTAACTTTTATATGATATAAAATAATATATATATATATATATATATTAAATAACTTTTATTTATAAAAAATCAGAATTCTATATATGACAAATTTATATATTTATATATATACATGTATTTATATAAATTTCTGCACACATAAATTTACCTACATAAGAACCTATATACATGTATATATGTATGTCCATATATATACCTGCATATACGCCTCTACCTAGAATCAAAAACGTCGGATTGACGACGACGCTCCCGAGCGGTAACGCCCTCTCGCCTCGACGGCTCGAATTAATATTTCGTTTTAAAATAATTATTATTAATTTCATATGTTCATTTAAAATAATAGTAAGAAAACCTGGGGCGTTACAGTCCTGACCTGACTATCCTCCTCCAGCAACGTGCGCTGCTGCTCCAGGGTGCTCTCTTAAAAAGAGGGACATAGCAACCGTTAGTCATAAATATTAAGTGGCTTCATATCCGCTCCTCGGCGACTCTAAGGCACCGGGCGGAAGGGATTGAAGAAAAGCTGCAATATAAGCAATAATATACAAAGCATGTGACAGGAATGGTTGTTCATATATGTCGGTTGTATAAGTACCCAAGTACTTGCAATAACTCTAGCTAACAGGTACATAAATAACAGTGGTTATATGAGCAAGTACTAGTAACAAGAAAGCATGCTCAACGACAGTGTATAAGCAGTCAAGCATATAATAACAAAATTTAAACTTAACTTATAAGGGTGCCCATACAAGCTTATAAATTAAGGATCTGAACATGAAGGTAACTCATCATATAAAGGTGCCCATACAAGTTTATATGATGAGGATCCAATGCGGTGCAATGCAATGATTATGAAGGATGAATGCAATGCAATGATTATGAAGGATGAATTCAATGCAATGATTATGTTATGATGAATCGCCCATGCAGATTTGCTATGTCGACATAGACCTTCAGTTCTCGCTTTTTGAGTGGTATCTAACCACTCAGGCATCACCCGTCGTGGCCAGACGGAGACAGTAGAACGAGCTCCTCCACTACTAGGAGGGTATGAACACTACAAGTCCTAGGCCTCTGTACGCCTCGACGCTAAGAACACACAGCGGAGACCCTGCGTACTGCTCGCAACATGCTGAGCCTTCAAGGACACAGAAGGGGACTTGGGTAGGTGAGCACCAAGAGTCCAACCCAACCGGTCTAGAGTCTAACCGCCGACTTCTGTCGGTGTCACAACTAGCAAGCCCGTAGACCCGCCACAAGCAATCCTCCAACCAGTATCCATGCACCACCATGTAATTCCCATGCACACCCGTGCTATCAAGCACCCAAGAACTCACTGAATGAGCCTTCTCACTTTTCACATCATACCCGTTCAACCGATGCTAACTAGCATCCAAGGCCCCTTACGACCGGGCCTCCCAACGTTTCACCATAAGATATAACCCTATCTTATAACCCGCATCAAGCCATCAATTCTACCACTACCGAGTTATCATAACTCATGTGCAGTGGCGTGCGCAAAACAAAAATTACTCTACAAGATCCTCCAGGACTACTTGTGGTCACGATGTCATATTCATATTCTACTAATTAAGTAAGCTCGCACATATCACCAGTATCCAACCCTCATGCACAAATCACAACGTGCCTTAACACGATCAAAGGTATCAACCTTATTGAAGGGTCATCACTAATCTAAACCATCCATAGATTATCACGTGATATGAACATTAGTTCGTACATGTGCTGTTTACGAGTCCACGTAAACCACCGATTGAAGATTGGTTTAAGGAGACATCTCAACAATAATAAGATTATAAACCTTCCCGATGCTGTCCACTAAAACTGAATTTCCGGGAGCTACGCTCGTCCAATCTAGATGCTTCACCCTATTCTGGAAAGGTATTTCCAAGGGCTACAACTTTTGTGTTGAGCCTGAGGTCCAGATTTAAGTCGTTCATACCCAAAAATGGGTTTGAACCCGACTGCGCACCACAGGATAGAATCTGTCCATCACTACTCTTTATAATTTCAGACCTAGCCTATTTCGACCTGACTTTGAGGGAGCTACCAGGCTCCACACAAGCCATGCAACCAGTCGTTGGAAAGGTATCACCAAGGACTACAACTTTCTAGTTGAGCCCAAAGTCCACATCCAATCAGATCTCGTCTAAAAATCACGTTCAAATCTGCTCTTCCTTCAGCCAAGAAGAAATCAGCACGAACCGTCAAGCAAACCCGATTTTACTGTTCATCGCCCTCTTCAAACGATGACTTAGGTTTTAGCCGGAACCTCTCTCCTCCAATACTCCCTCCACAGACCACCAGTCTTCACGGAATCTATCTCTAAGTCTTCGTATTGAAGAGAGGAGTTGATTGAAGATAATAGCATGGCGAACGGCGCCCTAGTATGAAAGTTCTAGCGTGGTCTCTTCCTACGAAACTTCATGAAACTCATTGGATCAAACTCTTTTGAGTTGAATGACTCGCCTAATATTCAGATCTAAAGATCTAGCACCAAGGGAGAGGGGAGGAAGTCACCTTATTTTCGGCCGACGTTCGCGGTTGTCTCCTCTGCGGCATTGCGGCAGTTGGCCAAGACTGATTAAAGGGTCCTGGTCCACAGAAATATCCAACATGTAATCAGTCAACATTACCCAAACTAAAAAGGGAAATAGCACAAAGAAACTCTGGACTGCATAAGGGTAGCAAGGTAATACACATACAAATCCTCCTTAAACTGAAGTGGAGCATACACAAATAGCAGCCGGCCTATTAAATTGAAAGCCCCCAAATGTAATAGTAATTTTTGGCTCATACCCTAACAGCACAGCAACTCCAACTAGAAGGAAGAATACAACAACATTTAATCATAGCCAACGGAACAGGAATTCCCTCATAAGAAAGGAAATGAGATCACAAATTATGACCAATGAATCTGGACTGCATAATAACAACATAACAGCAGAAGTGGTCTGCTTAAGGGCAGACAAACAGCAGACAACCCTAATGAAATAGAACCAAAAACATGTACATATGTACTATAGTAGATCATCCATATTCCCCATTCTCTGATTCACTCCACAATAACCAATAGAGAAGGAAAGTAATAACAGGTCCATAAACATAGCCAGGAACAGAGGATATGAAGAAGTCGGACAACATCTCCATATAACCCAGCTAGGGTAAACCCCAACAAACCAATTTCCTAATCACTCATACAAAGAAAATGAGTAGAAGCCGCCGGCCTTTCCCCAAAATATGTCAAAATTTGGACATAACCACCACGTCAAATCCATGACAAATCTTACAATAGAAAACCCCATTTGCCACAACATGAAATTCGACTCAAAATCAAGAGGACCCAGAGAGTATGAAGTGACAAGGATGGCTTACAGTGAAAATGGAATAGAAGAACCAAATCGCAGATGTAGCACAACCCACTCGAGTCCCGCAAGCTCAGTCCAGTAAAAAACCTGTGAGATTCCTTGAACAGGGATGTGGAAGAGGGGAGAAGAGACGAGAAGAAGCAGCTCCGATCCAGTACCAAATCGCAAAACCGATTACACTGAGATCCAGCGAAGCAGTAGCAATTCCTGCTCCCAGCAATACTCCAGGGATTTATGAGATTTCGAGTATGAAGCAGGAGGAATGAGGAGAGGAGAGGAAGGAAGAAGTGTGGCCAGATCCAATGGCCCGAGCAGCGATATAACCTAGGCTCCAGGAAAGAGTCGATAGCGACGCTGAAGAAGGATAAAGGGCTAGATATTATATCTCCCCACCGCCTTTCATAAATACATCAATAGACAGCCAATATCAAAATCCACGGGCAGTGCATAAAATTTATAGCAGGTCACATAAATTTCACTTAAAATAACCAAACCAGCAATAATATAATAAACCAAGCCCAACCTTCTCCATTATTCATTTTGTTTTAGCTCACCACCTCTAAATATATTAGTGCAGCCATTATACGCAACTGGCTCATTTTTATTTACAGAAAACTCAAGTACAACAATATAAACTACGATGGCCAATAACGACACTGATTTCCTAGTTTCATCATAGGGGCCTAGCGCGCACTGGGATGTTACAAATCCAATAAACGAAGAAACAATTTTGTCCCCGAAATTTAAGTTGAGGTTAGGGGGGTTTAAGTTCAGATCACAAAAGTCATCTGGAGTACACTTTAAATCCCACTCACCACTAGTGAGGGTCACAACGCATTCACATCACCTCACTTCCAATTTCTCCCATGTGTACTTTTTAATCTTCCTTTAAATGAAACTCAACACCAACCTTATGAATTAAATAGAGCCCATTCTCAGTAACCCAAAGTTCACAGTTGGTTCAACCAACAAGAAAGAACTTGTACAAAGACTCATTTTAACATTATTTCTTATATAATTCCCAAACCCAATAATATGCAGCCGACCACGTTGTTTGTTTCATTATAGTAATTATTGCATCAACTTTATCCAATACAAACACCTCCATAAAAGCGAAACGGTTAATACCACACTGACTGTATTTTTTTGTCATCATAGGGGTAACCATTACCGTAAGAATAAAGCTGCCGATAATTAGAACAGGTATAAAGCTCGAAACCCAAAATGCATCTACATAACTTTCCAGTTAGCAATTAATGGTTCGTTGAATCATCGAGAACTAGCAAAAGAAATTTCCAGGTTCAGACAGAGCCTCCCAAGGCTTAGCCTAAAGTTTAACAGGAAACTAGCATAAGGGGATATGACCAATCCTTTCTCCTAAAACCAAGCCACCAATAGCACATAAATCATATAGAATCTCTAACTTAAACCAAACAGCCACCAACCTCTTATAAGGAGATAAATATGAATAATTTCTCGGAGTATGAACCCAAACAACAAGTAATGAAATTGCTAGTAAACGAAATTTCCTGGAGCTTTAGCCCAACCAGCCACTATAAGGAGAATGAAATTTCCTGAATAAAAATTCCTGGAGCATACTCAAACGGAGAGAGATTATATATATATCACAGTTCCCAGGATTTTTTTTTTTTATACAGCAGCCCCCAAACCTAAACGGTTATTATATGCGCAAGATCGTCTCTCTTATGTATTAAAAATATAGAAGCAAGCCTTAATCTCATCTTCTAGCACAACCATCATTATCTATATCATTATCAATCGCTTCCGTCAATGTCATCTCGTCCGAGGCGATCATTCATACAACACGCATCTTTTACACTTAGCACGGCATCCACTTGATATTAAGTTTCAACAATCGTTATGATCACCTTATAATAATTCATGTAAAAGCCACCAACCAAGTCCAGTATCTAGTTATGGCAAGATAATTACAATGGTTAAACATCATGGATGTTTACCGCTTGACTTCAAATCCACATAATAGTCAAGTCCTGCACTCACCCCACCGTACTTGCCATGACATTATGCCCTTTAAATGCACCAACTACCAAAAGTGATGCTACTTCCTCAAGGGTTTAAGCTCAGAAAGCGTTTATGTTTCAAAAAGTTTCCAAATTCTGCACGTGATCATCCGACGATGCTTATCATTTGGTTCTGGTGATATTATGAATCGTTATCGAGGCTCAAAGTAAGGTGAATCCATGACTCTACACCTCGCATGGGTGATAATCACATCGTTCCCTTCTAATAACATATGACCTCGATTCAAGTGTTACTTTTGTCTACTCCCGGTTCTACTTTGATTTGCACCAGATTCACAAATTGGCGCCACTTTTATCCCGTGATTTAAATCATTTCATTTAAGGGCTCCTCAACCGTGAACATATACCTTATCCAATGGTTGGGTTTCGGTACAGAGCCTTTAGAAATCTACCTTATCGAGGTAAAATGCTACACGTACTCTTACTTGTTCGTATAGAGACATATTCATATCTCACTAAATAAGTAAATGCAACTTATCATCAATATCCCATTCACGTGTTCAATTCACGGTGTGTCTCAACACCCTTGACGCTATCACCCATATTGAGAGGTTATCACGAATCTAATCATCATTGTTCACGTACTCTTCAAATACACAAGATCTAAGGGAAAACAAATTCGATACGTAAATAGTCCAATAAACAAAGGGACAAGCCCCCGTACGTTTTTGGACTAAATTTCTTCCACCGCCCATATGGTACATTCATCTCACGTATGAGCAAAAACCTTAGAGGCATATCCTCCTTGACTTAGAGGTCTTACCCTATAGATCCCCGTATCGACGCACTTATATATCAGCCGTGATGTAGAAATTCAAATTTTTACGGCGACGACCAAGCTGCATCTCTTTGTAATGAGAGCATGTACAAATAACATCCAACCACCCGGTACATTTACATATATTTGAACTTAACATGAACCATGGTGCAATGCTCGGGATGATTTCCCTTTGACACGAGTTATGCAGACTACCAAAAGTAGTGTATACTTCACAATATGATAAACTAAATCAAATCCATTCTAAGCGCCCTACCATCCCTGCCAACGATCATCCATGGCATGTTTATTTTATAAAAACTTTTAGGATTTTAGATCATCAATCAATCCATATTAATCTTGTTGACTGCACCGCCTAACACTTATTAATTTCCCAATGTCAATTAATTACAACACTAAGGAGATGTTCACCAAGAATTTCCAAACTCAGGGGTAGTGTATCATCATACCAGCAATGCATGCCCAAAATTTCATTAACTTCCCAGTTATAATGTTATCACAACATAGCTGCATATCCCCAACGTGTTAGTTTACTACTCTCCTCGTTACTTATCCACATAATTTTGGGACAATATAGAGAAAATTATCATCCTCAAAATGATTTCTTCTCTTATTTCGCTAATAAAATTCCTATCAACCCAAACATGGCCTTAGCAGTCCGCCTTGCTTGAGGTGAATTAACTCTTCAAGGGTCTCCACTTCCAATGTCAAAAATTACGACGATTTTAAATCCTCAAGGGACCCAAGACGGTACAAAACTAGCCCAATAAACGAATAGATAAGCCCCCGTATCTCTTCGATTGAGTTTCTTCTACCACCAATATAACACATTCGTCCCAAAATGAGCCTTCTCTGGATCCGAATTCTTATCATATCTTCTCCATATGAAACCTTCTACATAAATAGAAGTGAGAGGTATCCACAAACAGTATAAAAGACACGCTTGGTGGTCTCTTACTAAGCTGATAATAGACTACAGGCACCAATCTCATTGAGATTGCCCTAATGTTTTGGGTAAGGTGATAATATCACTCCATATCTGAGATAGAAATCTCAGGGTGTGAGTCTCTAGCATTTACCCTCAGGTTGAACTCTTCCATTAGTCATTTGCAATCACTTATTGCTTGGCCACATCATTCCTGAGATCCGTATAAGGTTACGATATGTCACGACATATCCTGCTAAGTCGACCAAAATGGTATCCTAGTTAGGTTGGCATCAATCCTATGCCAAACCAACTCTGACTGTTGGAATGGGAATACCAAATACTGTCTCGAAATGAGCCAGCATCTATACGTAAGGGTACGAGTTTGGCTTAGGTTGGCACTTTCTATAGAAAAAAGTGGACATACATAATGTGAATCACACATGGGCACACCACTGCTTCCGCTGCATCAGTTTGTCCTCAAACTGATTTAGCCAACAGGGGTGGCCTAGTGGTTTAATGGACTTCTCTATCTCAGGATCGTTGCAAGCTGATACCATTTGTATGACCCCGCTCCCGGAACACACGACACGCCCGAGGGGAGTCTTATGCCCAGGACAGCCGCCTTGCGGGAGCGCCAGCACATGAGCTAGCCCCCACAAGACGCCTATCCAGCCAGCCAAACCAACTGAACAGCGCCAACCCATCAATGATGTAAATGCAAGAAGCCATATAAAGATATTCACATAAGTAAGAGTCCAAATAAGTACAAAAGACAAGATGCTCTGAGAGCTCCTGCAATTGTATCAGAGTACCAGAGTATCAAGCTAAATGCCCCAAGGGCTACATCTCAAACTGTGCTCACATCTGTCACGGACGGTAGCGAAGGTATCGCGGTCACCGTCCCTGTCGTCCTGACCTGACTATCCTCCTCCAGTACCGTGCGTTGCTGCTCCAGGGTGCACTCCTAAAAAGAGGGACGTAGCAACCGTTAGTCATAAAGACTAAGTGGTTTCACATCTGCTCCCCTGGCGACTCCAAGGCACCGGGCTGAAGGGATTGAAGAAAAGTTGCAATATAAGCAATAATATACAAAGCAGGTGATAGGAATGGTTGTTCATATATGTCGGTTCTATAAGTACCCAAGTACTTGCAATAACTCTAGCTAACAGGTACATAAATAACAGTGGTTATATGAGCAAATTCTAGTAACAAGAAAGCATGATCAACGATAGTGTATAAGCAGTTGAGCATATAATAACAGAAATTGAACTTAACTTATAAGGGTGCCCATACAAGCTTATAAATTAAGGATCTGAACATGCAGGTAACTCATCAAATAAAGGTGCCCATACAAGTTTATATGATGAGGATCCAATGCGGTGCCATGCAATGATTATAAAGGATGAATGCAATGCAATGATTATGAAGGATGAATGCAATGCAATGATTATGATATGATGACTCACCCATGCATATTTGCTATGTCGACATAGACCTTCAGTTCTGGCTTTTTGAGTGGTATCTAAACACTCAGGAATCACCCGTCGTGGCCAGACGGAGACAGTGGAATGAGCTCCTCCACTACTAGGAGGGTATGAACACTACCAGTCATAGGCCTCTGTACACCTCGACATTAAGAACACACAGCGGAGACCCTGCGTACTGCTCGCAACATGCTGAGCCTTCAAGGACACAGAAGGGGACTTGGGTAGGTGAGCACCAAGATTCCAACCCAACCGGTCTAGAGTCTAACCGTCGGCTTCTGTCGGTGTCACGACTAGCAAGCCCGTCGACCCTCCACAAGCAATCCTCCAACCAGGATCCATGGACCACCATGTAATTCCCATGCACACCCGTGCTATCAAGCACCCAAGGACTCGCTGAAGGAGCCTTCTCACTTTTCACATCATACTCGTTCAACCGATGCTAACTAGCATCCAAGGCCCCCAATGACCGGGACTCCCAACGTTTCACCGTAAGATATAACCCTATCTTATAACCTGCATCAAGCCATTAATTCTACCCCTACTGAGTTATCATAACTCATGTGTAGTGGCGTGCGCAAAACATAGAAATTACTCTACAAGATCCTCCAGGACTACTTGTGGTCACGGTGTCATATTCATATTCTACTAATTAAGTAAGCTCGCACATATCACCAGTGTCCAACCCTCATGCACAAATCACAACGTGCCTTAACATGATCAAAGGTATCAACCTTATTGAAGGATCATCACTAATCTAAACCATCCATAGATTATCACGTGATATGAACATTAGTTCGTACATGTGCTTTTTATGAGTCCACATAAACCACCGATTGAAGATTGGTTTAAGGACACATCTCAAAAATAATAAGATTATAAACCTTACTGATGATGTCCACTAAAACTGAATTTCTGGGAGCTACGCTCCTCCAATCTAGACGTGTCACCCCATTCTGGAAAGGTATTTCCAAGGGCTAAAACTTTTGTGTTGAGACCGAGGTCCAGTTTTAAGTCGGCCATACCCAGAAATGGGTCTGAACCCGGCTGCGCACCACAGGACAGAATCTGTCCATCACTACTCTTTATAATTTCAGACCCAGCCTATTTCGACCAGACTTTGAGGGAGCTACCAGGCTCCACACAAGCCGTGCAACCAGTCATTGGAAAGGTATCACCAAGGGCTACAATTTTCTAGTTGAGCCCAAAGTCCACATCCAATCAGATCTCGTCTAAAAATCACGTTCCAATCTGCTCTTCCTTCAGCCAAGAAGAAATCAGCACGAACCGTCAAGCAAACCTGATTTTACTGTTCATCGTCTTCTTCAACCGATGACTTAGGTTTTATCCTACACCTCTCTCTTCCAATACTCCCTCCACAGACCACCAGTCTTCACGGAATCAAGCTCTAAATCTTGGTATTGAAGAGAGGAGTTGATTGAAGATAATAGCATGGCGAACGGCGCCCTAGAACGAAAGTTCTAGCGTGGTCTATTCCTACAAAACTTCATGAAACTCACTGAATCAAACTCTTTTGAGTTCAATGTCTCGCCTAATATTTATATCTAAAGATCTAGCACCAAGGGAGAGGGGAGGAAGTCACCTGATTTCCGGCCGACGTTCGCGGTTGTCTCCTCCGCAGCATGGCGGCAGTTGGCCAAGACTGATTAAAGGGTCCTGATCCACAGAAATATCCAACATATAATCAGTCAACATTACCCAAACTAAAAAGGGAAATAGCACAAAGAAAATCTGGACTGCATAAGGGCAGCAAGGTAATACACATACAAATCCTCCTTAAACTGAAGTGGAGCATGCACAAATAGCAGTCGGCCTATTAAATTAAAAGCCTTCAAATGTAATAGTAATTTTTGGCTCATACCCTAACACCATAGCAACTCCAACTAGAAGGAAGAATACAACAACATTTAATCATAGCCAACGAAACAGGAATTCCCTCATAAGCAAGGAAATGAGATCACAAATTATGACCAATGAATCTGGACTGCATAATAACAACATAACAGCAGAAGTGGTCTGCTTAAGGGCAGACAAACAGCAAACAGCCCTAATGAAATAGAACCAAAAACATGTACAGATGTACTATAGAATATCATCCCTATTCCCCATTCTCTGATTCACTCCACAATAACCAATAGAGAAGGAAAGTAATAACAAGTCCATAAACATTGCCAGGAACAGAGGATAGGAAGAAATCAGACAACATCTCCATATAACCCAGCTAGGGTAAACCCCAACAAACCATTTTCCTAATCACTCATAAAAAGAAAATGAGTTGAAACCGACGGCCTTTCCCCAAAATATGTCAAAATTTGGATATAACCACCACTTCAAATCCATGACAAATCTTACAATAGAAAACCCCATTTGCCATAACATGAAATTCGACTCAAAATTAAGAGGACCCAGAGAGTATGAAGTGACAAGGATGGCTTACAGTGAATCTGGAATAGAAGAACCAAATCGCAGATGTAACACAACCCACTCGAGTCCCGCAAGCTCAGTCCAGTATAAATCCTGTGAGATTCCTTGAACAGGGATGTGGAAGAGGGGAGAAGAGGGGAGAAGAGAGGAGAAGAAGCAGCTCTGATCCAGTACCAAATCGCAAACCCGATTACACCTAGATCCAGCGAAGCCGTAGCAATTCTTGCTCCAAGCAATACTCCAGGGATTTATGAGATTTCGAGTATAAAGCAGGAGGAATGAGGAGAGGAGCGGAAGGAAGAAGTGCGGCCAGATCCAATGGCCCGAGCAGCGATATAACCTAGGCTCCAGGAAAGAGTCGGTAGCGACGCTGAAGAAGGATAAAGGGCTAGATATTATTTCTTCCCACCGCCTCCCATAAATACATCAATAGACAGCCAATATCAAAATCCAAGGGCAGTGCATAAAATTTATAGCAGGTCACATAAATTTCACTTAAGATAACCGAACCAGCAATAATATAATAAACCAAGCCCAACCTTCTCTATTATTCATTTTGTTTTAGCTCGCCTCCTCTCAATATATTAGTGCAGCCATTATACGCAACTGGCTCATTTTTAATTACAGAAAACTCAAGTACAACAATATAAACTACGATGGCCAATAACGACACTGATTTCATAGTTTCATGATAGGGGCCTAGCGCGCACTGGGATGTTACATCTGGTCAGTCAAAGCTTTTGTCTTGAAGCCTTCTCTTCTACAACAGCAAACTCATATGTATTATTTTATAGGGTTCCTTGTGAGTCTGTGCTAGTAGGATCTTGTTATAGATCTGACACACACCATATCATGTGTATGGTAACGCATAATTTGTAGCGGTTAAGTAAACGCTACCAAAAAATATTTATGGTAGCGTTTATAACCGCAACTGAAGATAAATAAATGCTTCTATAACATATCATACTGAAGATAAATAACTCAAGATTAATTTGTCGCTGCCAGCTCTTTTTTTCTGCCCTAACTCGGTGGCTTGGCCTCGACGTGAGAAAGAAGCGATCCTTCTCTAACGGCGATAGCAGGGGAGACTGGCGTACGTGGGCGAGTGATCCTTCTCCTGATGATTTGTCCTTTTCTAGTTCTCACAGAAGACGAGCAATTCCCTGCTTTTGGTTTGGTGATTCCCACCCTGCTTCCCAGCTTCAAGCCCTCGACGACTTCTAACTCCTAAGGTAACTAATTTCTCCTCTCCAGATCTCCTCTCCTCTAGCCCTATTTTTTTCCAGATCACCTCTTGCCCTCATTTTCTCCAGATCTCTTCTTGCCCTAATTTGCACACTCCTATTCCGCACTGTTACCGTCATTTTTGTTGGAGACTGAAGCTTTCAAGTTTGCCTAAGCTTATGTAGTTGATTCCATTCTCCAAATCTCCCCTCTTTAATTTTTACTGAATTTCTTATGCCCATCTTCATTCTCTAATCACTATCACTATGCATTTTTCAACTTCTATAGAAATACATTTGTGATCTTGCTTATAGCTAGAGATAAGAGTTGGATGACCCTTCCTAGATGGCATCATGATTACATTGAAGGGGTTGATCATTTCCTTCAAACAGCATTTGTCCAAAAAACTCAAAGGGAAGAAATTTGTTTTCCATGCATCAAGTGTGTTTTTCATTATTGTATATTAGCAAAGGAAGGGTCAAATGAAGACGCCAAAAAATTCTATAAGTTAGTGGAGGAAGGCCAAGAAAAGTTGTATCCTGGGTGTAATAGCTTTTCTAAGCTATCCTGATGGCGTCGACGGCCCACAACAACATGAATTGGATGGCGACGGCCCGCAACAACATGAATTGGATGGCGACGGCCCGCAACTTGAAGATATGATGGAAGGCGCACTTATAGATGATGGCGCCACTTCCACCAAAGATTCCCGCAACCGCCGCCTCGGTGACACGCTTGATGAGCGGCGCTACAACCTTCGCCCGAGGCGCCCGCTTTCGAAATAACTATCTTTATTCTTACGTTATGCTAATTTTATTTTGATGTCATGTTATTTTTATTTATTTACTTGGACTGCGTTTAGCATGATATTTGGGCTGCGTTTAGCCGCCATTGTGTGTAAGCCTATATATAGGCCTAACTCTTGTTATTTTAGGGGACACATTTTTGATGAAAAGAAAAAACAAAACCCTAAACTAATCTCTCTTGTGCTCAGCCGATTCTCTCCTCCTCTCCCTCCTCACCGTTCCCTCTCTTTCTCTCGACCGGCAAGGAGGCCGCATCCCCCCCTCTCTCGCTCTTTCTCTCGATCGGCAAGGAGGCCGCACCCCCCCCCCCCCCCCCCTCTCTCGCTCTTTCTCTCGATCGGCAAGGAGGCCGCACCTCCCTCTCCAGTTCGGCGCCCCCTCTTGAAGCCGCACCCTCACCTTCTTCCTCCTCCTGAAGGTTCGGCCATCAAGGAGCAGCCGCCCCTTGTTGTCTCCACCCAGCAGCCGCCCCCCCTCTTCCCGTCCCCTCTCCAAGTTCGGCCAAGGCCGCCCCACCCTCCCCCATACTCGCTCCCTTGCCGCCGGCCTCACAAGGAGCAGTCGTATCCTTGCATCCAATCTACCCGGGACAAACGTGAAGACGAAGACGGCGTTCAAATCTCCCTCCGGCGACGCAACTCCGGCGGATCCGTGGTACGGCAACCGGGCAAGAGTTTGCTTGAGGCCAATCCTATCTCAAGCGGGTAACGAACTAGCCACTCAACGTGATTTCCCTCTTAGATTATTGTGTGGTGGATTCTGTGGCGTGATCTTCGTATCACGATTGATTTTTCGTTGGTCTTCTCATTTAGAGTCTTGCATACATCCTCGTTGTTTTAATCGTCGAAAGGGGTGTGGCGACCCCGCTTTTGTTGGGAGAGGTCTACCATTTTCCGATCGTATCTTTCGGTGGATCTCTTTTGGTACAACACATAGCTCGTTCGGATCGGGTGGGTCCTTTTGCTTGATCAAACATCGGCTAATCGCCCTTGGGAGATCTCAAGAGGTTTGGCAACCTTCGTTGGCAATTGTTTCTCTTTGCCTAGTCCGGTGCACTTGCACTGTGCGGCTTGCATTCGCATCATTTTTCTTGTGTCTCGCGTATTAGTAACAGTCCATCGGCAAACGCGGCGTCGTGAGCGAGTAGCCTACACGCGAGGAGGGATATATCCCTCATAATCCTAATAACCCGAATCCCGAGCAAGCCCCCCGAGCACCGTATGAGTTTGATATTACTCGAGTCGTGCGGATTAAACCGCCCACATAGTGGTGGGTTAGGTGGTCACTTTGGGCGTGACAAGACCATCACCCTCGTGGAGGATAAGTTTTATTGGCCGGGTCTCAAGTCGACCGTACATAAGATTGTGAGTAGTTGCCGTACGTGTCAATTGTCCAAGGGGAGCAAAACGAACGTGGGGCTTTATACTCCTCTTCCGATCCCCTCTGTCCCATGGGAAGACATTAGTATGGATTTCATCCTGGGTCTCCCTGTCACCTTTAGGCGCCACGATTCCATCTTAGTGGTTGTTGACCGCTTTTCTAAAATGGCTTATTTTATTGCGTGCAACAAAACCGATGATGCTTCACACATTGCAAGGTTGTTTTTTAAGGAAGTCGTGGGGCACCGGGGCGTTCCCAAAACGATAGTCACGGACCGGGATGTCAAATATACGAGTTATTTCTGGAAAACTTTATGGCGAATCATGGGCACTAAGCTCTTATTTTCTTCGGCATACCATCCACAGACGGATGGGCAAACAGAGGTTGTCAATCGGAGTCTAGGTAGTTTACTTCGCTGTCTCGTTGGTGACCATAAGGGCACGTGGGATCTCATTCTCCCTCATGCTCAACTGGCGTATAACAATTCCAAAAACAGGTCCACCGGGCTTTCTCCCAACGAGATCGTGCATGGCTACAAAGCGTCGGTGCCCATCGACTTAGTCCCTTTACCTCCGTCCTACAAGTCGAGTCAGTTCGCCCAGGATTTTGCATACCATATTCATGAACTTCATAAGCATGTTAGGGACAAACTTACCACTCAATATGCATCCTACCAATTGCAAGCTAACGTGCACCGGAGAGCCTCCCCCCTAAAGGTTGGCGATTGGGTATTGGTACGTCTCGTCCCTGAACGGATGCCTTCGGGCACCATAAGAAAGTTGGCTAATAAGCGAACCGGCCCATTTCGAATTTTAAAACAATTTGGAGATAATGCATTTCTATTGGAACTACCTTCTGATTGGGGAATTTCCCCTATTTTCAACGTGTCGGATTTAACGCCATATGTGTCTCCACCGCATGATTTATCTATCTGCCCGTTTAATTCTTCCACATCTTCTAATGGGTTTGGGGGTGAGATAGTGCCTGGTTCGTCCTCTTCCACGGTCCCCGCGGGAGGTACGTCTGTTGGCGGTGATGTTTGTTCTTCTTTTTCGGCTAACGTTTTTCCTAGTTTCCCCAAAACCACATTTGTACCAGACAGGATTCTCCGTGACGAGGTGCTCTCCACTCCTGCCGGTGCTCTCCGCCGCTATTTGGTCCGTTGGCGTGACCGCCCGGCTTCTGACGACTCTTGGATATTTGAAGAAGACTTGATCTTGCTGGATAAAGTTCTCCTCCACCGCTATACTCAATCCAACTCACCGGTGATGAGTCCTTTTGAGCGGGGGAGGATTGATGGCGTCGACGGCCCACAACAACATGAATTGGATGGCGACGGCCCGCAACAACATGAATTGGATGGCGACGGCCCGCAACTTGAAGATATGATGGAAGGCGCACTTATAGATGATGGCGCCACTTCCACCAAAGATTCCCGCAACCGCCGCCTCGGTGACACGCTTGATGAGCGGCGCTACAACCTTCGCCCGAGGCGCCCGCTTTCGAAATAACTATCTTTATTCTTACGTTATGCTAATTTTATTTTGATGTCATGTTATTTTTATTTATTTACTTGGACTGCGTTTAGCATGATATTTGGGCTGCGTTTAGCCGCCATTGTGTGTAAGCCTATATATAGGCCTAACTCTTGTTATTTTAGGGGACACATTTTTGATGAAAAGAAAAAACAAAACCCTAAACTAATCTCTCTTGTGCTCAGCCGATTCTCTCCTCCTCTCCCTCCTCACCGTTCCCTCTCTTTCTCTCGACCGGCAAGGAGGCCGCATCCCCCCCTCTCTCGCTCTTTCTCTCGATCGGCAAGGAGGCCGCACCCCCCCCCCCCCCCTCTCTCGCTCTTTCTCTCGATCGGCAAGGAGGCCGCACTTCCCTCTCCAGTTCGGCGCCCCCTCTTGAAGCCGCACCCTCACCTTCTTCCTCCTCCTGAAGGTTCGGCCATCAAGGAGCAGCCGCCCCTTGTTGTCTCCACCCAGCAGCCGCCCCCCCTCTTCCCGTCCCCTCTCCAAGTTCGGCCAAGGCCGCCCCACCCTCCCCCATACTCGCTCCCTTGCCGCCGGCCTCACAAGGAGCAGTCGTACCCTTGCATCCAATCTACCCGGGACAAACGTGAAGACGAAGACGGCGTTCAAATCTCCCTCCGGCGACGCAACTCCGGCGGATCCGTGGTACGGCAACCGGGCAAGCGTTTGCTTGAGGCCAATCCTATCTCAAGCGGGTAACGAACTAGCCACTCAACGTGATTTCCCTCTTAGATTATTGTGTGGTGGATTCTGTGGCGTGATCTTCGTATCACGATTGATTTTTCGTTGGTCTTCTCATTTAGAGTCTTGCATACATCCTCGTTGTTTTAATCGTCGAAAGGGGTGTGGCGACCCCGCTTTTGTTGGGAGAGGTCTACCATTTTCCGATCGTATCTTTCGGTGGATCTCTTTTGGTACAACACATAGCTCGTTCGGATCGGGTGGGTCCTTTTGCTTGATCAAACATCGGCTAATCGCCCTTGGGAGATCTCAAGAGGTTTGGCAACCTTCGTTGGCAATTGTTTCTCTTTGCCTAGTCCGGTGCACTTGCACTGTGCGGCTTGCATTCGCATCATTTTTCTTGTGTCTCGCGTATTAGTAACAGTCCATCGGCAAACGCGGCGTCGTGAGCGAGTAGCCTACATCATATCCTTTACTATTCGTTTGTATATTAGCAAGTGTGTCCATCGAATTAGCAATGAAGCTTTTGATGATCTTTTGAGTTTGCTAAGAGAAGCATTCCCAAATGCAAAACTTTCAGATTCTTTCAGTGATGCAAAAAAGACGGTGAAGGATTTAGGTCTTCATTATCAAAAAATACATGCATGCCAAAATAATTGTATGTTGTACTAGAAGGAGCACAATGATGCTTCATCTTGTCATATTTGTGGATCTTCTAGTGGAAATCTGAAGGAGATAATAAAGAAAAAGAAACTAATTCATTAGCTAAGAAGGCTCGTCAAATTCCAACAAAGGTTTTGTGGGATTTACCATTGAAGCATATGCTTCAAAGGCTATTCATGTGCTCAAAAACAGCTGATTTAATGACTTGGCATGCTACAAAATTGCCAAAGGATGGAAATTTAAGGCATCCAGGTGATAGTTAAGCTTGGAGGACTCTTGATGCCTTAGATCTTGATTTTTCTATGGACCCAAGGAATGTATGGTTCGACCTTTCTAGTGATGGATTCAATCCATTTCAAACAATGAGTAGTGTCTACAGCACATGGCATGTGGTGTTGATCAATTATAATTTACCACCATGGCTAAGCATAAAGCTAGAGTTTTTGATATCGTCTATTCTAATTCAAGGACCCCTATCTCCTGGAAATAATATTGATGTTTATCTGCAACCAATTGTTGAGGACTTAAAGGAGTTGTGGGAGTTCGGTTTGGAAGTACATGATTCTTCAAAGAATCAAACATTTCAAATGCGTGTAACTTTATTGTGGACAATCAGTGACTTCCCAGCATATGCCATGTTATCAGGGTGGAGCACCAAAGGAAAATTTGCATGCCCTTCCTACAATTATGAAACATCTTCTCAATAACTAAAGCTTTGTAGGAAGTTTTGTTATCTGTCCTCTCGGTTGTTCTTAGAGGAGGACCACCCTTGGAGATTTGATACAAGATCATTCAATGTTAAAGTGGAAGTAAGGAGTACACCTACCCCCTTATCAGGACAAGAAGTGCTGGAGTTGATGAATTTTAAAATAGTGTTTAGAAAAAAATAGAAGAGGAAGTTAGTCAGTGACACCCCATGGAAGAAAGGATCAATATTTTTCCAGTTGCCCTATTGGGAGCATAATCCTTGTCGTCATTGCCTGGACGTTATGCACATTGAAAAGAATATATGTGAGAATGTACTTGGAACTTTGCTAGACTTTCCAGGAAAGACAAAAGATCATGTAAAGGCTCGCTATGACCTTAAAGAGATGAGTATCAGAAAGGAACTTCAACCTTTTTTTGTAAGAAACGTAAAAAAACCATCTTCAGGGCACCAACTTTCTCCATGACAGATGTTGAAAAGAGACCCTTTTGTAGTGTCTTAAAGGATGTTAAGTTGCTATATGCTTACTCATCCAATATATCCCGCTTTTTAATTTGTTTTAGGTTTCTTGCTTCAAATTTATATGCCCTTTATTTTGTTGTCGGTATGAGAGAATGAGGCACCAAAGGAGGCTTCGAAGAAGGAAGAAGGTAAGAAGATGATCCCATGAAGAAGAAAGAGAATAATTTTCATGAGCAGATTATTTATTAATTATATATGTTTTTTCATGTATTGAGTTTATTAAAGAAAATTAAGTGATCTATATATTGATTGTATTGAAGGGTTTGGGCTATCTCCCACCTTCATTTTACTATTAATAAAAAAATATTTGAATTCTTTTACAAAATAGAAATTATCTCTATTATTGTCTCATATATATATGTTTATTTTTATTCAATTTAATAGGAAATGAATGTTTTTATGAAAATGCATTTTGTGCATTATTAAAAGGAAAACCGATACCATAGAAAATCATAAATGTTGCCAAATACAAAAATAAATGTCTGGCGATGAAGAATCGTAGTCGTTGTTGTAGAATGGTAGCGCTAAATAACCGCTATCATTGAAAACCATAAATGCTACGATAGATGTACCTATGGTAGCCGTTTCTAGGATGCCACTATACATTGTGTAACTGCTACCATACCCTACGACCACGGCGGTAGATGCAACACACGCGCAACCACTACCGTACCCTACAATAGCGGTATTTATATACAGTTGCGGTTATTGAGCACTACCATATGCATGATATGGTGTAGTGTGAGTTGGTAGGGTTCTGTGTAAGCCTGAGTTCTATAGGGTTATTTATGACCCTGAGTTTGGTAGGATCTTAGTGAAGATCTATGTTGTTGTAAGACTTGTAAAGTGTTAGTTGTTGGTTGGGTTCTCTGTGAGTCAGAGTTGTAAGATCTGCTTATTGAGAAGAGATCTGAGAAGTTGGAGAAGTTGCCTAGTCTAGCTCATTGCTAGATAGGTGGGAGAGACAGTGGACTACCTCAAGACACATTGTCTTGTAGGGAACCATTATAAATCCTATGTGTTTTCTGTGTTGCTTCTATGCTGTGCTAGCTAGATTTTAAAGTAGAAATTAACTTTGAAAACACCTAATCACCCCCCCCCCCTCAAGGTGTAGTTTAATCAAACCCATATCTTTCAATTGGTATCAAAGCTAGGTTGAGTTAAAAGGCTTAACAGCTTAGAACAAGATCTAGAAGTTTAATGGGTTGTGATAAAATAATGGTTGGTAAGCATCATAAGGAAATGAGCTCAATGAAGCTGCCCATTTGCACCAAAGAGAACTTTGTTATCTGGAAGCAGAGAATCAAGTTGTACATAAGAGCTTCAGACACAAGAGTCTATTTGGCAGTTGAAGAGGGACCCTATGTTCCCATGAATATCCATGTGGACCTAACAGCAGCTCCTACACCTAAAACCCTATCCCAGCTCACCAAGGATCAAGTAGCCTTTGTAACCATGGACAAAAGGGCTAAGAACATCATTGTAAATGCAATTGATGATTCAACATTTCAAAATCTGGTTCATTGTAAAATAGGAAAGGAAATGTGGGATTCCTTGGTTGTATACATAGAAGGAACAGAAGAGGTCAGGGATGACAGAAAATCCTTTCTGAATCAGGAGTATGAATCTTTCAGGCAAGACAAGCAGGATGACATAGCTGCCTGCTATGAAAAGTTTTTTAGGATTGTTAATGGGCTCAGAACCTATCAAAGAGAGTTCACCAATTATGAGCCCAATGTCAAGTTGCTAAGATCTTTGAATAAAGAATGGGACATTAAACTGTGTGTCGTCAGGGAAGTTGGCAATCTGGGAGCAATGGAGCCTCGGCAGCTGTATGGTAAGCTCATATCATATGCGTTGCAGCTGAATACTAGAAAGTCTGAAGAGGAAAGATCCAAGGCTCACAACAGAGAAAAGCCAGTGGCCTTTAAAGCTGAAGCTTCCAGAAAGCACAAGACATCTATGTCTCAGAGAAAGAGACCTCAAGCAACTCCAGCTTAGAATTCTCTGATGAAGATCTCTCACTATTCTCCAAGCAGTTTAAGAAACGGCTAAGAAACAAAAGAAGAGGGAATAGAAGATATGAAGCTTCACCCTCTAGTTCCAGGAGAGAAGACAGGTCTGGGAGGAAACACAGATCGAACAGGTATGACTCCAAATCTTGCAAACATATTTCTTCTAACATTGTTTGTTACAGCTACAAAAGGCTTGGACATATCCTTACTAAATGTCCATTCAAGAGACAAGAGAAGAGTGAAGAAAGAAAGCACTCAAAGAGCAGGAAGTCGGAGAAAAGCTTTGTGGCAAAGAAAGTGAGAACACTCAATCACAGTGACACTTAATGCTCCTCATTAGAATTAGATAGCCATATAGTTGGTGATTAGATTGACTATCAATCCGAAAAGGCAAGTGTACATATCGAATTGTAGTACCAAGGTCGTATTTAAACTCGGGGATGTCAAGTACTATTACTCACGCTTCAACTATTATCCTACCGTACGATTGGTTGGGTGATTTTGAGAATTTTTAAGACAATATTAAAGTTGATAGTATGATGATAAAACAGATTAAGAAAATAGCATCTGATCAATGATTCACCATGAAAAGAGATGAGAAGAATAAAAAAAATATAGCTTTATAATTGCAAACCAAACTCGACCATGACGGGTCCGAAAATAAGAAATAATCTCGCTAGAGCATTAAATCTCCTAACTTCTAGACGATTTGACCGAAATCTCTTTGCAAATCAAAAAGGTCTAAAGTTGCATTTTGAAATGATCCGCACTATTGGATTTGACTCCAATCCGGAGGATTTACGTCGTCCTATCTCTATGATTGCGTGCAACTCCTTCCTTCTTTGAGTGATCTTTCAAACCAACGAGTCTCTCGACTCCTATGAAATGAGATCAAATAGCCTACTACCGTATACCGGATATACGGAGTCGACGCAAATAAGTCAAAGAAGGATCGAGCCGAGTTTAACAAAAATAAAACTAAGACAAATAAAATCTCATCTCAAATCATGGATCCTCATGATCAAATGCTAACGGAAGTTAGTTACGCATAATAGAAATTGAGACAAAGATGTAAAGTAAAACTTGCATTTTCATTAGTGAATAAAGAGGAGTACAATAACCAAATTAGAATAACAATAATATTCTCAAAAAGAAATACAAAACACGGAAATAAAAGCTTGACAATGAAAAGAACTAACACTCTCTCTTGATTCCTCTCTTCAAAAAGTTCTCTTGCCAAAAGTCTCCTTAAGCATGAGGCATGGGCTCCTTTTATAGATGGAGGGGAAGGTTCTAGAATTAACAAGAGAAGGGGGAGACCAAAGGGTGGCCGGCCAAGCATGGTGGAGAGGGGAGTTGTATGAAATAATTGAGGGGAGAGAAGAGGGGAGAGAGAGAAGGAAAAGAGAGGCCAAATCCAATGCATGTTCTTTAGGAGGAAATAAAGAGGAGAAGGGGGGAATGTATGGGGAATAGAAGAGTGAGAAATGAGAGTAAATGAGAGAGAGGAATGAGATTTTATTTAAGAGAAAGAAGAGAGAGGAGAGAGGGGTTCGGCCATGCATGGTGGAAGCATGCATGAATCCATGCAAAGGTGGCGGGCTTGCATGGGAGCTGGGCTGCTTGAAATCGGGTTGCATCAAAGGGGGGGCTCGGGTTTATGCTAGGGAGCTGCTCGGGTTTAAGCTGGCAGCAAGAGGGGCTCGGGTTGCATGTAGATAGCTAGGGGGCTCGGTTTTGACAAGGAGGGATGCACCATGTCTTCACTTTAATTAGCTTTGGGCATGGCTTGAATTTCCTTTGGTGTTGTCTTGACTTGACTTGAGTCTACACTTGACTTGAAACTTGGACATGGATTGAGCTTGAATCATGGCTCTAACATTACTTGAGCTTGAATTAACAAATCTCATGGTGACCGGACTGCATCACTTTGACTCCAAAATATGTCGCGACGACGTTTTGACAGCGGACACTAATGATCCCCCCCAGGCCTGTCAAAATAACAAAACATAAATTAGTTATGCGCATTATAAAATTAAACAAAATATACGTTACGTGCATGAAATTAACGTAAACATAGGAGAATATTCTACTAATTTAATCTTTAATATAATGAATAAAAACTAATTATCAAACTCCCTCATGCTTAAGTGTTTGCTTGCCCTCAAGCAAAACAAAAATTAAAATATAAGAGGCTACACTACCCAATATTTTAGTTGCGAAACCCAAACAAAGATTATGCTATCGAAACTAATATGCTACCAATGAGTGCGGCGAGAAATCGATGTAGAGGAGAATAGAGAAGAGTTTAAAAACATTACTTAGGCATAGAACTAGATTGCAAATTTCCTACTAACATAATAAAAAGGCATCAAAAGGTTTAAGCTAACAAACATAACAAGAGTAGCAATTCAACCAAAATAAGTGCATTGAGCAAGCAACAAGTTGCTGAGACTACGATTATTCTACAAACACTCCAAGGTAACCTCCAAAGAAATCCATCAATGATGGTGTCCATAGGCTTGCCCGGTCACACCCTCTCCACTACACGAGTACATTGTCATGGCTTAAAGATCAATAGGACTTTCATTAGGTATAAAGACTTGTCTTAGGTAAATAATAAGGATTTGGAAATCAAAGATAAACACGATGGCTAAATATCACACTAAACCAAGGGGAGAGTTTTAAATAAATTTCGAAACAAAGTACACGAGAATGAGAAATGACAAGAGACGTACGTCAAATTTCTCAAAATTTAAGAAACATAAGGCCATGGATATTTTTCCTTTTTCATACTTGTCCAACAATAACTTTTCAATTAATTTTTTTGGATAATAAAGTTTCATGGATTTTTTTTCATTTTTTTTAACTCACTGCACATAAGAGCTCCAAAATAAGATTGAAATAATTTCCTCCTTATTTTTCAAAATAACATCCCAACACAAAATGATATTTAAATAAAACTCAATAGTTTAGTGTGATAATAGGAAGGGCATTTGGCTTTGGTGAAAAACGAGAGGTGGAGCTAACAAAGAAAATAAGAAGAAGGCCCAACAAAATTGTTTTAGCAAAGTAAATGTTTTAGGTGGGCAAAAAGGCACAAACTATCCAAAAGATGGCCTAAATCATATCAAAAAACCATGACAAACTTATGCAAATGCTTCGAGGATCGCTAGAGGCAAGTTCTAGCCACCAAGAAAGACTACAATGTGAGTGAGTGTCTAATAATATCATCTAACAACAAATACACGCTACTACACTTAGATTAGAAGAAAAATTACAACATCATTATAGTGATAAAATAAAATTATGATGCCAAAAGTTATGAAATAGAAAACGCAAAACTAACGTATGCAAAAGTAATATAGTTAAACTAAACTCTATCCTAACATACTACCAAAGATTAAAATACTACACGAGCCTACACAACACTCAAAGAAACATACTAAAGAAATGATAGAAAATAATTTTTGATGGTTTTATCATTTTGTGTTTTTTGATTTTTTTTTTTTATATTTTTTCTTTTTTTTTTTGTTTTGAATTTTCTAGTTTTTTTTTTTTTTTTTTATAAACCTTAAAGAAAAAGTAGAAAAACTACACATTTTTTTGTGATTTTTATATTTTTTAGAAAAGAGAGAAAAAGAACAATGAAACCCTCCCCCATGCTTAAGTTTTTCATTACCCTCAATGAAAAAGAAAACGAGAAAGAGGAAGAGAAAGAGAATAGGGGAAGACAGGAAATGCAATAAATAATAACTAAAAAATAGGACTTCACCGGGTTTGTGAGGCCGAATGCGGATGTCGCTCCCCCATGCTTACACTTTAGTTACTTGATCATCAGCAGGTATGATTTGATCCTTCTTGAAATCAGCGACGTTGGAGCGGCGATCACGAACTTGCAATTGAGTGGCCACTGGGAGGGATAACAAAATACAAAGAAAATAGGAAGAGGAGGGCCCGTGGGCAAACTCCCAAAATTGTTCGTAAATTATTATTACAAAGTTTGAATAATAAAAAGTCCAAAATAATGATAATGAGTCCAACAAGAAGTTCAACATAAATAAAAAAAAAGTTTCACATAAGCATTAAGAGGCAAAGATAATTTGTTCCTGATTAGAGGTTATCGAATCATTAGAAAAATAAATCTTAAGTCGAAGACCATTTACTTTAAAATCACCCTTATCCGGGTGCGAAAGTAACACAGTTCCGTACGGAAAAACCTCTTTGACCGTAAATGGCCCAGACCATCGAGATTTAAGCTTGCCAGGAAAAAGACGTAAACGTGAATTAAAGAGAAGAACTTGATCGCCTGGTTTAAACATTTTAGGGTGGCGCAAGTTCTTATCGTGATAAAATTTCGTACGTTCTTTATAAAGTTTATTATTTTCATAAGCAAACACTCGCCACTCGTCGATTTCATTCAATTGATTTTTCCTATGCTCGCCGACGGAGTGCGGATCAAAATTAACAAATTTCAGTGCCCAAAACGCGCGGTGTTCAACTTCAACCGGGACATGACATGATTTTCTATACACCAATCGGAAGGGAGTACAACCGATAGCGGTCTTGTACGCCGTCCGATAGGCCCAAAGACCATCGTCTAATTTTAAGGACCAATCTTTACGAGAAGTAGAAACAATTTTTTCTAATATTCTTTTGAGTTCCCGATTGACTACCTCAACCTGACCGTTAGTTTGGGGGTGATAAGCGGTTGAAAGTTTATGCGTAACGCCATATTTAGCCAAAACTTTAGTAAGTTGGGTGTTGCAAAAATGACTTCCCCTATCACTAATGATCGCTCGAGGGATACCAAAATGAGAGAATAATTTTTTCAAAAAGGAAACCACAACGCGGGCATCATTACTCGGAAGAGCTTGGGCCTCTGCCCACCGAGAAACATAATCTACCGTGACTAAAATATATTTATTACCTAAACTTGAAGGAAACGGGCCGATAAAGTCTATGCCCCATAAATCAAAAACCTCACATTCAAGAAAATAGTTTTGTTCCATTTCATTTTTATGTGAAATATTTCCGGTCCGCTGGCATCGATCACATCTGCTCACAAAGATTTGAGCATCTTTGAATATGCTTGGCCAATAAAAGCCAGCACTAAGCACTTTGTGGGCGGTGCGGTTTGCTTGATAATGCCCGCCACTTGGACCTTCATGTACATGTTTTAAAATTTTATAACCTTCTTCCCGGGAAACGCATCTTCTTAACACCTGATCCGCACAAATGCGAAATAGAAAGGGGTCCTCCCAAAAATAATACTTCAACTCAGAAAAGAATTTCTTCTTTTGCTGAGACGAGTAGTCTTTTGGGAGGACACGGGCCACAAGATAATTGGCCAAGTCGGCAAACCAGGGGGCAGAAGAAGAAACATTTAAAAGGCGTTCATCCGGAAAAGAATCATGAAGAAAATTTTCATTTAAAGTTCCTATTTCAGGATTTTCAAGTCGAGAAAGATGATCAGCCGCTAAGTTTTCCGCTCCTCTCTTATCCCGGATCTCCAAGTCGAATTCCTGAAGTAAGAGGATCCAACAAATAAGACGCATCTTGGCATCCGATTTAGAGAGGAGGTACTTCAAGGCGAAATGATCCGTGAAAATGATAACTTTAGAAAGAGTAACATATGGTCGGAATTTATCAAACGCGAAAATAACAGCTAAGAGCTCCTTTTCAGTGGTGGTGTAATTTTCTTGTGCTGAATTGAGAGTTTTGCTAGCGTAGTAGATTGGGTGGAAGTTTTTATCTATTCGTTGTCCTAGCACAGCACCTACCGCAAAACTACTCGCATCACACATAATTTCAAAAGGTAATTCCCAAACCGGAGCGATCATAATCGAAGCATTTATAAGTTTTGATTTAATTAATTCAAATGCAGCTAAACATGATTCATCGAAATTAAAACTGGTATCTTTTTCTAAAAGTTGGGTTAGAGGCTTGGTGATCTTTGAAAAATCTTTTATGAAGCGCCTATAAAATCCCGCGTGCCCTAGAAAACTTCTAATCGCTTTAACGTTCGTAGGTGGCGGCAGTTTCTCAATCACCTCGACCTTTGCTCGATCGACCTCGATTCCCCTAGCAGAAATTTTGTGTCCTAAGACTAGGCCTTCTCTCACCATGAAATGGCATTTCTCCCAGTTTAAAACCAGATTCGTTTCCTCACATTGCTCTAACACCTTAGCTAGATTTTGTAAACAAAAAGAAAAAGAATCACTGAAAACCGAAAAGTCGTCCATAAAGACTTCCATTATATTTTCTGCGTACTTATCAAAAATTGCTAACATACACCGTTGAAAGGTGGTTGGTGCGTTGCAAAGACCGAAAGGCATTCTACGATAGGCAAAAATTCTGAAGGGGCAAGTGAATGTTGTCTTCTCTTGGTCCTCGGGTGCGATAGGGATTTGGAAATATCCCGAGAGACCGTCGAGAAAACAATAAAAACTATGCCCGGATAAACGTTCAAAAATTTGATCGATAAAGGGAAGGGGGAAGTGATCTTTACGAGTGGCATCATTTAATTTACGATAATCGATGCACATCCTCCATCCCGTTACCGTCCTAGTTGGAATCAAATCATTATTCTCGTTTTCTACCACCGTAATCCCACCTTTCTTCGGCACTACCTGGACTGGACTCACCCACTTACTATCCGAGATTGGATAAATTATCCCCGCATCTAATAACTTAAGCACCTCTCCCTTTACGACCTCTTTCATGTTTGGATTAAGACGACATTGAGGTTGGACTACACTTTTAGAATAATTTTCGCAAAATATTTTATGCGTGCAAAAGGAAGGGCTTATGCCAGAAATATCAGAAATTTGCCACGCTATAGCTCGGCGATGCCTTTGTAGAACTTCGATCAATTGATCGTTTTCAGATTGAGAAAGAAACGCCGAGACTATAACGGGCAACGTAGAATTTTTTCCGAGAAAAGCATATTTTAGATGTTCGGGAAGCGGTTGTAATTCAGGAGTGGGTGGTTCGTCATAAGAATTTTGTAAAACCTTTTCTTTTTCAAAAATAATAGATTCAAATCTTTTTGATCTTGAAAGATTTTCATTATCAAAAATAGCTTGCACGGACATAGCCGTGTCTTCATAAAAATCAGTAGAGTTTTCAGAAAATGAAGAGGAAAAATCATTTGCAGAAACATTTGAAAGAGAAAAATCAGAATCGTCATTTAAAATATCAAGAAAGAAACAAGAGTCATCATTTTTTAAAGAATTTTTCATGGATTGATTTATTGAAAAAGTAACTTCGTCATTTCCGACACAGAGCAAGAGCTTTCCGTTACTCACATCGATAACCGCACGCGACGTAGCAAGGAAGGGGCGACCAAGGATCAGAGGAACCTCGACATCTTCGTCGATATCAAGAATGACAAAATCCACCGGGAAGATGAATTTGTCGACCTTCACAAGCACGTCTTCTACAATTCCTAGCGGATATTTAATCGATCGATCAGCTAACTGAATACTCATACGTGTAGGGCTGAGAGTACCCAATCTTAACTTATTAAATAAAGAAAAAGACATCAAATTGATGCTCGCACCTAAATCAGCTAACGCATACTTCACAAAAAGATCACCAAAAACGCAGGGAATAGAAAAGCTACCCGGATCGTTTATCTTTTTAGGTAGATTATTATTGTAAACGACTGCCGAGCACTCTTCATTCAACGTTACGTGAGATAAGTTTTCCAATTTCTTTTTGTTTGTTAAAAGATCTTTCAAATATTTCGCGTACTTAGGCATTTGACTAATCGCTTCATGAAATGGTAAATTTATGTGAATTTGTTTAAACATTTCAAGAAAGCGGTGATACTATTCATCTAATTTGTCCTTCCTAAGCTTAGCAGGGTAGGGAGGAGGCGGAAATTCTTTTAAAATCTCAGGAGCATTTCTTTGAAGATTATCTTTTTCTTTTTCAAAAATAATTTTTTCTTTTTCATTTTCTAAAGGAGTTTCCTTAACGATTACTTGTTCATCATGAGAGGCAATAACCTCTGGCTCTTCCCTTGTGGTGGGCTCGTGGATTACCTTACTGCTCCGAAGGGAAATTGCTTTCGATTGCTCCCTTGGGTTAGGTTCGGTATTTGAGGGAAGGGTCACAGGTGGTCTCTCGTAGATAGCCTTAGCTAGTTGGTCGGCCGTTGTTTCAAGATTTTTCATCGACCCTGCAAAGTTTCTGATGGTCGCCTCATTCGAATTTATATATTTGGACAACATTTCCTCCAAAGATGGAGGTTTTGAAAATTTTGGATTTTGATTTTGTGGTGGTGGTGGAGTGAATTCGTGTGGTGGACGTGCGGCGTTTATGGGATTACTCCACGAAAAATTAGGATGGTACGCCATCCGGGATGATACGAGTTCGAAGGTAAATTAAAACCAGGCGGAGAAGAAAAATTAGAAAAATTGTTTTGAGCAGGCCTGCGTATGTTCCCCAAAAATACACCTGCTCGGCAGCAGCAGCATTTGCATGTTCATGTACCTGAATGGCGGAGGCAGCAGTCATCTCCGTTACTTTCTTGTTCAGCATCTCTACTTGAAGCGCCAGTTGGGATACGGAATCCACTTCGTACATAACTGCAGGTTTATTTGGGCGAGACCTAGGCGTATTCCACTGATAGGTGTTCATCGCCATATACTCGATAAGCTCAAGAGGGCCCTCCAGAGTTTTTCGGTTCAAAGAACCACCGGATGCGGCGTCTATTATTTGCTGGGTTGCTTGATTTAGCCCATTATAAAATGTCTGAACCTGTAACCATATGATGAGTCCCAATTATATACATATATATGGACTCATCTGGGCCGTTTATCTAGTCATTCCACTGCACTTTAGCCTTGTTTTAGCTCATATTTGTCATTCTATGCTAGGTGCACTTCTTGGCCTAATTTGGTGTGTTTTTATGTTTAGTCTCTTTTGATAGCCTTAAGGTATTGTTGAGTGCCACTTTCAGTGGCCTGATTAGCATTTCTGTAGGAACAGGAGTTGGGCAGGTGTTCCCGGTACAATTCTGTACTGGAACATTGCGCACGATCATTGGTTCTATTGCGCACGACCACTGGTCGTGCGCCGCTGATCGTGCGCACTTAACCCCCATTTTATGAGTTCTGTCTCGACCAGCGCGCACGACCACTTACGATAGTGCGCACGACCACTGGTCGTGCGCCACTGGTCGTGCGAACATTATATGTTATAAATTTCTTACATTGCAGGCTCCGCCCTGGCAGGCGCACGATCACAGGATTCTAATGCGCACGACCACTGGTCGTGCGCCGCCGATCGTGTGCACTGTTTATTCCAGTGCCTATAAATTGACATGCTCGCAAATTAGGTCGGGATCCATCATCCGACTCCGCCCAGCTCCGCCGTTTTCCGCCCTTTTTGTAGGGTTTCGCCTCCTTCTTAACCACCCACCTTAGGGAGGAGCTCCGGGCAAACTTTCAACGCCAAATCCTCGCCGGAGCTTCCTCTCGGCCATCTCCTTCATCCAAGAGCTTCAAGAAGGGAATCAACCTAGCCTTCTTCTTCAAGATCGGAGCAGCTTGTGTGATCATTCCACCGGTTCGTGACACGAAGAAGATGGGTCCATTGGAGAGTAGTGACAGCTCTCTCTACCCCGGACGCAGTTGAGGACCGAGCTTGGACGCGGATTGACAACCCGACTATTCCTTCCGTAAACCCTCAACAAGACTTCGGAGTCGATCGATTTCGCACACTCACCTCCCCTTATAGTGATAGCTTAGTTGGATTTCTTATATGTTTGATGAAGTGTGTTTTGATTATTAGCATTTATACTTGATTATGTCTATGTGATTTGGGTATTCTTGCTTATCATTTTGAGGTGTTCCTTGTGGTGTGGATTGTTGGTTGTGTTGTGCCGCCCTAACAATTATTAGTGGTGTGCTTTGCGAAGAGGTGCTTGCGACCCTCATTCCGCCGTTCTCTCCATTCCATTCGTATGCCTACTCTTCCATCTGCCTAGCGAAGCGTGGCATAGAGGCCCGTGTAATCCATTCCGACTCCGCCGGTGCGAACCATTCCATCCGCTTGCCTACTCTTCCATCCACCTAGCGAAGCGTGGCATAGCGGCCCGTGTAATCCATTCGCCCTACGAAGCAGTGCACTCAAGGCCTGCACAGTTCGACTCCGCTTGCCTACTCGTCCATCCGCCCTTGCGACGCAGCGCGCTCAAGGCCTGCCTAGTCTCCATCCCGCTAAGCGAAGCATTGCATAGCGACATTGCATAGGAGTAGTTGTAGTTGTTTTCTTTTATTTTCCAAAAGCCAAACCAACTCTCCCGCATTCCATTCGACCTTTAGGACTTCGATCTCAAGTCCTTCCTCGAACGTTAACTCCACCTTGCTGTGTTCCTTGAGAGATTCGATACTCGGGGATTACTCCTTGTTTTCTATTACTTGAACGATCGGTGCACTTGCCGAAATATCGCATCAAGTTTTTGGCGCCGTTGCCGGGGAGCACGGTCGTGTGAGTTTCTTGAGAGGTAGACGAGAGATTGTAGTTCTTTTTCGCTTGTATATCCATTTTTCTACTTTGTTTTTGTCTTAAAAAAAATTTTAGCCTCTTAATTTTCTGTGCTCTGTTATTTTTTTCTAGTTTTAACTTTTC
This sequence comes from Dactylorhiza incarnata, assembly GCA_033032865.1. Lineage (NCBI taxonomy): Eukaryota > Viridiplantae > Streptophyta > Magnoliopsida > Asparagales > Orchidaceae > Dactylorhiza > Dactylorhiza incarnata. Next base: position 22,109,003 of record JAWHQI010000003.1, read on the forward strand.
TAAAGCAGGTTTTCCAGATTTATTTTGTGTGTGTAGTATTATTTTGCAAAGAATCTTTATTTTTGTTTATCCACATATTTCTGTGATGTATTCTGAAGCCGAGTGTCGTATTTCTGACACTTTGCGTCGATACATCGATGCCCTGGCTGCTTTAAACGATGAGCATTGTATTAGGTGCTTGCTATGTCAAGGTTTAGGTCATATGGTGAAGGATTGCCCTCGTCTGTGCGATCCTTCCCCCTCTGAGGACGTGTACGCAGCATCCCCCCGTTTATGGGAGACTACTGCGGACAGGCCCACCAGAGTGTTTCCTGGCCCCTACACTGACATCGCACATCATGCTCGATCTTTGCCCTTGGAGATTACTGAGGAATCTCTCGCCGCGTACAGCTCTTTCATGGGTCCCTCAATCCCCTTTTATGAGCTTCCCTTGAGTGACGATGTGCACTCATTCAATGGTCAACAGGGACAGGATTGGGAACTCATGGATGCACCAGTATGGTGTGCAGATTCTGGTTCTTCCTGCGGGGAGGCATCTGTGGATATTTTCGCGGAGGCGACTGCTCATTTATTTTTTGATCATGAGAGCAGTCTGGTTCCTCCGCATTCCTTGCAAAATTCATCTACTTCTATCTTTAGTGAGTCGGCTGATGATGTCGTGCGGGTGGTTTATTCGGTGCCTGAGGTTGCGTCAAGGTGGGATAAGGATTTCATTCTCTCTGATGGGGAGTGTGATACCTTTGAACACGATGACGCACCGCGGTGGGATGAGGAGGATTCTCTTTCCGAGGAGGAGGTATTTACTTACTTCTTGGATGGGGACATCCAGCTCACCACCGAGGACCCCGAGCTCCTAGGTTCCCCTCGTTACGACTCATATGCTACCGACAGTGATCTGTGCTTGGATCCTGCCAGGAGTGAAATCGGGATCACTCCTCCTTTGTTTGACTCTTTTAGTTCTTCATCTAGTTTATTTCCTAATCCTCTTTCTTTTAGTGATTATGCTGATAAGTTCATCCTTCTTGCTTCCCCTCTTGCATTAATGCCTGTTATTTCATTTATCCCTCTGCAGGCGCTTGAATTTATAGACCCATTCTTGGGTAATTTTGAGAGGTAGTCTTGGCAGGGAAAGCAGTTGGCAATGATGAATTCAATCGTCTATTCCACTTCATCATCATTGCCTGCTTTTTCCTTGAAAGACTGGGTGCAGGGTGGAAAGCGCTACTTCATCCATGACCGCCGATGGGAGGAGAGGAAGAGGATGAAGAAAGATGAAATATGGAGATGGAAAGCTCCTGATCGTCTGGACTGCTGCTGTTGGGTCTTCGGACCCATTTCTTTTATCTCTAGTTACTACTTTAAATCAACGTACAGTTGATCTTTTTGGCATGCTTGTAATAATTAGGATATTTAGCCTTTTCTTTTATGCTTAGACTTTCATTAAAACTGCTTAATACAGGTATTAAGTCCAGCTTAAGGAAGGTAAACAAAAGCGCTGCTGGGAGACAACCCAAGTTTTTGTTGCTAACCCTTTAATAGTTTAGTGTTATATATTTTTTTGCTTGGAGCCTTTTTGCCTGCAGGTGTGCGGCAATTTCTTTTGGTGGCGGACTTGGACTTCCATCGCAGTATTAACGCCAATCTTCTGGTATGCTCATATCTGAGTATAGGTACCCTCTTCCGTAACATCTCTTTATTCTCATTGTCATAATTCATGTGATTGTCCAATTCAAGTCTGGGGGGAGTGTACCGAGTGTTCACTACACGTGTACACGTTTTTGCATACCAGAAGTATATTTTTATTTATGTCATATTATAGCATACACCACTGCACCCATTATGCACGCACTTACTTGCGAGTGCTACCGTGCCAAATTTCCTTTTGGAATGGAGCTGGGAAGTCAATTGTGTTAGCTAGGAATTGTGGTTTGGAGTACGATGTCGACTCCAGTAGTGTTCTAATCAATACTCATGTTTTGCATAGAATTTTGCGTAGAAGCTATTTCTATTTTCATGCTTTGTATATTTATTCTTATCTAATCTAGTAATTAGAGTTTTATTTTACTCAAAGCATGAACCTGTGCCGATCAACCGGTAGTGTAGGTGAGTCGGTAGCGAACGCTAGATTCGTATTTCTCGAGTGGGGAGAAAGGGTTATCTTTCTCGGTAGCTAAGAACTTGCCCCTAGCGACTCTCGAAACATAGGCACCGGGTAGTTCTAATGCATTAGCATGATGTAGGCCATTCTTTGGACCGTTTGAGCTTTGAGCCAAAACCAGAGATTTATCCTTGCTAACCAATTTTGAGCCTATACCACCTTTTCTCTTTAGCTCCACCGCTCTCGCTTAAGCCAAGATCATCAAACCTGTATACGCATGTGTTTTGAGCTTTATAGTATAACTAATTATTGTGATGTGCTGTTTTTGGCTAAGTTGAAAAAAAAAAGTAAAATAAAAAAGTATTAGTGAGCTAAAAATTGAAAAGATCAGCGCTCCAAAAGAAGAAAAAAAATTCCGAGTACTTTATATTCTAACTCAGAAATTCTGAATTGTTTGAGAGGAATTACTTTATATTGGGTGTTGGCAATGAAAACATCAGCTTTATTTGTTGTCGGGGTTTACCAAGTGTATTGCTCAAATGTGTTAGGTGCGTTAGCCTCCGAATTTATCATTGTATATCATACCGCAACCTAAGCCACATATTTACCTGAAAGCCATATTGACTAGTGTGTAGTTTTACCTAATGCTGTGGAGAGAGTGCGAAAGTGCGAGCTTATGGCTCCCGACACCGATGGATTTCGGTGGAGTTAGTTCCGTATCCCGTATTTTGCGAAATACTCGTCTGTGCGCGTCTCTACATTCTCCCTACACGTGACTGGCAGATCACACTTGGTTCAGCTTTTGAGTAAACTAATCTCTTATTTACTATTTTAGATATTTGTAGATTACTTTGCATAATAGAAATTTCTTCTACGAGAATTTTATGCACATGATTATTTGATTTCGCATATTACTCCTAGCCATAATCACCTCTCTAACCCTTGTTTTTCCCATCCGCCGAGAGTTGTTTACTCGGGACGCGCAAATAGGTAAGTCTGGGGGTGTGATGAGTCCCAATTATATACACATATATGGACTCATCTGGGCCGTTTATCTAGTCATTCCGCTGCACTTTAGCCTTGTTTTAGCTCATATTTGTCATTCTATGCTAGGTGCACTTCTTGGCCTAATTTGGTGTGTTTTTATGTTTAGTCTCTTTTGATAGCCTTATCGTATTGTTGAGTGCCACTTTCAGTGGCCTGATTAGCATTTCTGTAGGAACAGGAGTCGTGCAGGTGTTCCCGGTACAATTCTGTACAGGAACACTGCGCACGATCACTGGTTCTATTGCGCACGACCACTGGTCGTGCGCCGCTGATCGTGCGCACTTAACCCCCATTTTATGAGTTCAGTCTCGACCAGCGCGCACGACCACTAATGATAGTGCGCACGACCACTGGTCGTGCGCCACTGGTCGTGCGAACATTATATTTTATAAATTTCTTACATTGCAGGCTCCGCCCAGGCAGGCACACGATCACAGGATTCTAATGCGCACGACCACTGGTCGTGCGCCACCGATCGTGCGCACTGTTTATTCCAGTGCCTATAAATTGACCTGCTCGCGAATTAGGTCGGGATCCATCATCCGACTCTGCCCAGCTCCGCCGTTTTCCGCCCTTTTTGCAGGGTTTCGCCTCCTTCTTCACCGCCCACCTTAGGGAGGAGCTCCGGGCAAACTTTCAACGCCAAATCCTCGCCGGAGCTTCCTCTCGGCCATCTCCTTCATCCAAGAGCTTCAAGAAGGGAATCAACCTAGCCTTCTTCTTCAAGATCGGAGCAGCTTGTGTGATCATTCCACCGGTTCGTGACACGAAGAAGACGGGTCCATTGGAGAGTAGTGACAGCTCTCTCTACCCCGGACGCAGTTGAGGACCGAGCTTGGACGCGGATTGACAACCCGATGAATCCTTCTGTGAACCCTCAACAAGACTTCGGAGTCGGTCGATTTCGCACACTCACCTCCCCTTGTAGTGATAGCTTAGTTGGATTTCTTATATGTTTGTTGAAGTGTGTTTTGATTATTAGCATTTATACTTGATTATGTCTATGTGATTTGGGTATTCTTGCTTATCATTTTGAGGTGTGCCTTGTGGTGTGGATTGTTGGTTGTGTTGTGCCGCCCTAACAATTGTTAGTGGTGTGCTTTGCGAAGAGGTGCTTGCGACCCTCATTCCGCCGTTCTCTCCATTCCATTCGTATGCCTACTCTTCCATCCGCCTAGCGAAGCGTGGCATAGCGGCCCGTGTAATCCATTCCGACTCCGCCGGTGCGAACCATTCCATCTGCTTGCCTACTCTTCCATCCGCCTAGCGAATCGTGGCATAGCGGCCCGTGTAATCCATTCGCCCTACGAAGCAGTGCGCTCAAGGCCTGCACAGTTCGACTCTGCTTGCCTACTCGTCCATCCGCCCTTGCGACGCAGCGCGCTCAAGGCCTGCCTAGTCTCCATCCCGCCAAGCGAAGCATTGCACAGCGGCATTGCATAGGAGTAGTTGTAGTTGTTTTCTTTTATTTTCCAAAAGCCAAACCAACTCTCCCGCATTCCATCCGACCTTTAGGACTTCGATCTCAAGTCCTTCCTCGAACGTTAACTCCACCTTACTGTGTTCCTTGAGAGATTCGATACTCGTGGATTACTCCTAGTTTTATATTACTTGAACGATCGGTGCACTTGCCAAAATATCGCATCACCATACAGGCAGCGCATGATGAGGGCAACGTCTCAAAAGTTCCTTGAACCTCTCCCAAGTGTCATAGAGGGTCTCAGAATCGATTTGACTAAAAGAACAAATGTCAGTTTGAAGTTTAGCAGTTTTAGGGGGGAAAATACCTAGCAAGAAATTTTTCTATTAAAATGTCCCAAGTAGTGATTGATCCTCTTGGGAGAGAACTCAACTACTGTTTGGCTTTTGTTCTTAAGGAGAAGGGAAAGAGTCTTAGCCTAATTGCATCATCTGAGACACCATTAATTTTTAAGGTATCACAGATCTCAAGGAAGCTAGCAATATGCAAGTTCGGATCTTCATCTGGTAATCCGTCGAACTGCACATATTGCTGCACCATTTGTATGGTGTCGGGCTTAAGCTCAAAATTATTGTTTGCTATAGCAGGTGATGCGATGTTCGGCAAGTGCACCGGTCGCGCAAGTAATAAATGTTAGGAATAGGATCCCCGAGTGTCGGTCTCTTGAGGAATGCAGGTTGGGTGAACGAATTGCGTTGTGTGACAATTGTTACACAAGCGGGAACAATCACAGAAAGTGGGGTTTTGATTTGGTTTCCTACCGTTAACAACAATAAAAGAAATACGGGTCGAAATCACCGCTTCACAAGGTGAGATGGATGCAACGGCCGCGATGCCGAGCTTCGTGAGGCGGATGGACGGTGCGCATGCGAATGAAGTGATCACTAGTGCGGGGAGTGAGGGTCGCAAACACCTCTTTGCAAATCGCCGTTAGCTCTTGCTAACGCGAATCGACCACGATGAGTGCGTGAGTGAGTGAGTGAAGGTGAGATGTATCACAAGCAAATACTGAAGAACGGATAAGAAACAACCATTGCATTTAACCTAAACATCATGATATTCAAGTTTAAATGATTCAGAGAAGTACAACAAAAGGGGGAGGAAGAAATCAACCAATGGACGAAGACTAGCGGCCGTTCACGACCGGAATGGTAGTTTGTCAAGCTACCTCCGGACTCGGGCAGACTGTGCTTCCGGCGTTGAGAGACTGTCACGACCTCTCCACGTGCTTCCGTCGTCTTCTACCTCAGGATGACTATTCTTTTCACCGGACCGAACTGGAGATGGCTTACTTGAGTGCTTGCGGAGGGCGGAGAATGCTCCCGGGCGATGGAGGATTGCTTAGAATGGCTGGAGATGACTTCCCCTTGCGGAGAAGATGAGGTGGAGGTGGCTGGAAGTGGAAAACGGCGGCGTACGGACGGTAAATCGCGCTCCCGGAACCCCCCGTATCCCTAATCTGCGGATCAGGACTTTATATAGGCGCTGGAATAAATACTGTGCACGGTCATTGGCGCATGACCAGTGGTCGTGCGCGCTGGAATTCTGTGATCGTGCACCTGCCTGGGTGGAGCCTGCAAAGTAAGAAATTTATAAAATACCATGTTCGCACGACCAGAGGTGCACTACCGGTGGTCGTGCGCACTATCGTAGGTGGTCGTGCGCACTAGTCAAAACAGAACTCATGAAATTGATGTTAAGTGCGCACGAACAGTGGCGCACGACCGGTGGTCGTGCGCACTATCGCAGGTGGTCATGCGCACTGTCCGAGACAGAACTCAGAAAAAAGGGTTAAGTGCACACGATCAGCGGCGCACGACCAGTGGTTGTGCGCAATCGAACCAGTGATCGTGCGCAGTGTTCCTGTACAGAATTTTACCAGGAACACCTGCACGACTCCTGTTTCTACAGAAATGCTAATTAGGCCACTGAAAGTGGCACTCAACAAAACGATAAGGCTATCAAAAGGGAATAAGCATAAAACACACCAAATTAGGCCAAGAAGTGCACCTAGCATAGAAAGACAAATATGAGCTGAAACAGGGCTAAAGTCCAGTGAAACGACTAGAAAACCGGCCTAGATGAGTCCAAATATATGTATATGATCAGGACTCATCACACCCCCAGACTTACCTGTTTGCACGTCCCGAGCAAACAAAATCTAAGCAGACGGGGAAAAACAACTAGCTGACAGAGAAATTGCGACACCGAGTACCATGCGAAGTCGCGTGCTCGCACGCATAAAAATATAACAGAGGAAATTTCTAAGTATGCATAACAGTTTGTACTTTTCTCAAATGCGTATCAAAAATTTATTACAACTCAAAAATAGAATCACGGCGAATCATCCGGTCACGCGTAGGGAGAAATTAAACTAATCGCAAAGGTGAGCATTGCCAAAGATCGGGGCTCAGGACAACCTCCAAAGGAATCCACCAATGTCGGTGACCATAGGATTGCATGTTCGCACTCTCTCCACGGCACTGGTTTGGCTCACTCACGAATCAGTAGGACTTTAGGTGAAGATGGGGCTTGGGTTTCAGTGAGGTGAACAAGGATAAACATGGAGGCTATGCACCAAACCCAAATGAGCTAGCATAAACAAAAAAATAATCTATCCGCTAACCCAAATATATGCGAGTACACCACACCCCCAGACTTAACTTTTTAACAATGGGTGTGTGCACTGCCCACTCCCAAATACAAATCAACAATTATTTTCAATTAAACTTTTTCTTTCTTTATCCATTTTTTTTTTCAATTTTCTTTTTCTCTTTTCTATTTTTTTTTCTTTTCTTTTCACAACAAAATCAGCAGATTAAACATTGAAGCACATCCACATTTTCACAAAATATTCACCACATCAACACCCTGAATGAATATATAAAATACTAAAGCTCGACTTGGGTGCGCGACTAGGATCGACTATGAGGCTTTGGTGAAATAATGGTGGAGCTGAATCAAAAGAAGGGGTAGGCACAACGGGGCTAACGAGGATAAGACATTAGGATTGGTACAAAGCTCAACCGGGCCAAAATGAAGGCCTACATCACGTTCGTGCACTGAACTAACCTATACCCATGCTTCGAGAATAGCTTGGGGCAAGTTCTTAGCCAACGAAAAAGACTATCCATCCTCCCGACTCGAGCAATGCAAACCTAATGCCCGGCTACACACATCCCTAAGCTACCATTTGATTCACATCGAATTCACCATTTTTGAGTAGAATAAACAGTATTGACGCAAATAGAAAAATATAAAACTATAAGCATACAGAAAAATTAAATCTACTCAAATTTCTACATGAAACGAGAGCACTCGACTAGGACACTGCAGGAGTCAACATTTTACTCCGTTTCACAATCCTAAGTCAGCACGATGATTTGCCTGAATCTTGCTCAAGAAATGAGTTTAACTCGCGGCACACACACAGCTAAGCACGCGCTCAAGTGGTTGCAAGTGGTGTGTGATGCAATGATCTAAACGAAATAAATCAATAAAAGCTTCTAGTATGCATATGCAGTGTGCACGTGCATTGGGTAACACATACTAGCTCTCCCCCAGACTTAACCTAAGAAGTACATCACATGATATTAAAATGAAAATCAGAAAGAGAAAGGGAGAGAGGTTACCCCATGCTCAGCTAGTGAGCATACCAGAAGACGCGTGACTGACCGAGGCCGCCCCACCACCATACGAAGAATCACAACCACCACCTTATAAGATGTGCAATGAATACCTGCAAGGTGGGTGAGCTCCGCAAAACAAAAGCACAAATGTATAAAAACTGAATTGAAACATGTTAGAAAAACAGAAATCAGCAAATCTGGGTTGTCTCCCAGCAGCGCTTTTATTTTATGTCCTTAAGCTGGACCAAATACCTGTATTAAAATTATTTACAGAGCACAGAAATTAAATAAAAAGTGCATGAAACAGAGAGTTTCACAAAATAGGAGATAAAAAGAAAATCAGCTGTAGGCGCTTTTATGGTGCCCGTCTCCCAATGTCACCAGCTGACACTCCTTGTTTATAATGGCGCCATCGTACAACTTCAGTCGATGCCCGTTGACCTTAAATTTGTCTCCCTTACCCCCTGATATTTCGATGGCACCAAAGGGAGAGACATCGGTCACTGAGAAAGGACCGCTCCACCTCGATTTTAACTTTCCTGGAAAGAGGCGGAGACGGGAGTTGTAAAGCAGCACTTGGTCCCCAATTTTGAACTCCTTCGGGATGATGTGTCGATCATGCCATTTTTTTTGTTTTTTCTTTGTAAATGCGAGCGTTTTCATAAGCGAAATGACGGAGCTCTTCTAATTCGTTGAGTTGGGAACGACGCACCTCGGCCGCGGCTCCAATGTCCATGTTCAACAGTTTGGTTGCCCATAATGCTTTATGCTCCAGCTCCACAGGGAGGTGGCATGCCTTGCCATAAACTAGTTGAAACGGAGTCATGCCGATAGGTGTTTTGAAAGCGGTCCGGTAAGCCCATAATGCGTCGTCGACCTTTTTAGACCACTCCTTCCTATTTGAATGTATTGATTTCTCGATTATTCGTTTGAGCTCGCGATTGGATACTTCTACTTGTCCACATGTTTGGGGGTGGTATGCTAATGAAATCTTATGATGGACCCCAAATTTTTTCATGAGCTGCCCAAAATGCTTATTACAAAAATGACTTCCGCCGTCGCTGATAATAGTTCTCGGCGTCCCAAACCTGGAGAAGATATTCTTGTGGATAAAGTGTAGCACTGTGCTGGCATCATTCGTGGCAACCGCCTCGGCTTCCACCCATTTTGAGACATAGTCAACTGCCACAATGATATAATGCTTACCATGAGACATGGGGAAAGGACCCATAAAGTCTATCCCCCAGACATCAAATGGTTCGCAAACCAGCATGTTATTGAGGGGCATCTCGTCACGCCGAGAGATATTTCCGGTCCTTTGGCATTCGTCACACTTGGTGACATAGGCATGGGCGTCCTTGAAGAGGGTCGGCCAAAATAATCCGCATTGCAAAAATTTTCGTGTTGTTCGAACGGCCCCGAAATGCCCGCCAGCTTCTCTGTCATGGCAGTGCTGCAGTACATACTGAAACTCGGCTTCAGGAACGCAGTGCCTGATAATTCCATCGCTGCATGTGTGGAATAAGAGCGGGTCTTCCCAAAAATAATATTTTGAGTCAGAGGCAAGCTTCCGTCTTTGCTGAGGGGACAGATTCGGAGAGAAGGTTTTACAAGCCAAGTAGTAAGCGATGTCAGCGTACCATGGGGCAATTGGAGGGGGCGTAGTGATTGCGAATAATTTTTCATCCGGAAAATAATCGTTCGTTTCCTCCACACAGCTATTGGGAGTGTCGTACTCCAAACGCGAAAGATGATCAGCTATCACGTTCTCCACCCCTTTCTTGTCTTTGATTTCCAAATTGTATTCCTGCAAAAGTAAAATCCAACGAATTAGACGCAATTTGGATTCTTTTTTGCTGAAAAGATACCTGAGTGCAGCGTGGTCCGTGTACACGATTACTTCGGAAAGCACCAAGTATGAGTGAAATTTTTCAAAGGCGAAGACCACGGCTAGCATTTCTTTCTCCGTGGTGGTATAGTTTGCTTGCGCGCTGTTAAGAGTTCGACTGGCATACGCAATGGTGTGAAAAGTCTTGTCTTTCTTTTGACCGAGTACAGCACCCACGGCCACATCACTTGCGTCACACATGATAATAAAGGGTAAATTCCAGTCGGGTGCCACCAAAATTGGAGCCGAGATGAGTTGTCCCCGTAAAGTTTCAAAGGCCTGCATGCATGCATCATCGAAGTGGAAGGGGACGTCCTTAACAAGCAAGCGAGATAAAGGCTTTGAAATGGATGAAAAGTCCTTAATAAACCTTCGATAGAATCCCACATGACCAAGAAAACTTCGGATACCTTTCACTGACATAGGTGGAGGGAGTTTTCTGATAACACTTACCTTCGCTTGATCCACCTCGAGCCCTTGGCAGGAAAACTTATGCCCCAACACAATTCATTCGCGCACCATAAAGTGGCATTTCTCCCAGTTCAAGACAAGATTGGTGTCCTCACACCGCTTCAAAGTCTTGGCCAAATTCGCGAGGCAAGTATCGAAGCTGCTGCCAAACAAAGTAAAGTCATCCATGAAAACTTCGAGGAAGTCTCCCACCATGTCAGCGAAAATAGCGAGCATACAGCGCTGGAAAGTTGCAGGGGCATTACACAGTCCGAATGGCATTCTCTTGAACACGAAGGTACCGGAAGGACATGTAAATGTTGTTTTGTCTTGATCAGACGGGTCTATTAAGATTTGATTGTAACCTGAGTACCCATCCAAGAAACAGTAGTAGTCCTGCCCCGCTAACTTTTCTAACATCTGGTCAATGAAGGGGAGTGGGAAATGGTCCTTGCGTGTAGCATCATTCAGCCTTCGGTAATCGATGCAGACTCTCCACCCGGTGATCATTCGGGTAGGTAGCAACTCGTTCTTTTCATTGGCAACAACGGTGATCCCTCCCTTTTTCGGTACCACCTGAACTGGGCTGACCCATTTGCTGTCGCTGATTGGGTAAATTATGCCAGCGTCTAAGAGCTTTATCACTTCTACCTTCACTACCTCTTGCATTTTCGGGTTCAAACGCCTTTGGGGCTGTGCTGTGGGTTTGTACTGATCTTCAAGGAGGATCTTATGCATGCAGACCGTGGGGCTGATTCCCTTAATGTCTGCAAGAGATCGTCCGAAGACTTTATGGTACCTTCTCAGCACACCCACCAATGCGGTTTCGTTGGCGGCGGAAAGAACTGCGGAAATAATCACTGGATGCGTGGCATTTTCTCCAAGAAAACGTACTTTAGAGAATCCGGTAGTTGTTTGAGAGCCGGATAAATGTTTGGATCAGCAGAATCACTGGATGGCTCTCCAATTGAATGCGAAACATCGGGCTGGTCCAAATGTGCACTGTCATTGCCCACGTCCTCGCGCCGCCAACAGATCTCGCTGTCATCCAAACCCGCATCGATCTGGCCGTCGAATTCTTCAAGCGGCTCTGCTGGTTCGCATTCCGTGATTTCGAAGAGTTGCGACGGGTTGTGGACGTTGAAGGATATAGCGTCCTCCCCCAATCTGAGCGTGAGCTCCCCCTGCTCCACATTAATGATAGCACGAGCTGTAGCGAGAAAGGGCCGCCCCAAAATAATGGGTACTTTAGTATCAACCTTCATGTCAAGGATGACAAAATCGGCTGGAAAAGCGAGACCGTTTACTACTATTGTGAGGTCCTCGACAATTCCTGATGGTTTTTTGATCGACCGATCAGCTAGCTGTAGCATTACCTGCGTCGACTTCAAGGTCCCTGCACCTAGTTCACGAAAGATAGAGAGCGGCATCAAGTTGATTGATGCTCCCAAATCACAGAGCGCCTGGCTGAAACGGTGATGACCGATCCTGCAAGGAATAGTAAAGCTGCCCGGATCTTTGCACTTCGTGGGCATATTGGAGACGATGGTGGAGCACTCCTCAGTGAGATCGATAGTCTTGAGATGCTCCAACAGTTTCCGCTTCGAAATCAATTCTTTCAAGAACTTGGAGTAGCCCGGCATTTGAGAAATGGCTTCAATCAGTGGGATGCTCACTTGCACTCCTTTCATTATTTCCAAGAATTTGCGGAATTGCTTCTCGGATTTCTCGTTTCGTAACCTGTGGGGGAATGGGGGGTGAACAACACTTCTCGAGGGTTGTGCCTCGCTCACGGGGTCCGGCTCAATATGAATCTAAGTCTGCTTCTTGGCTATGTCTGCATTGCACTTGTTAGTGGAGATCACAAGTGGTTCCTGTCGAGGAAGATTGTCAACACCTCTACCGCTTCTCAATCGCATGGTATTCACAGACTCTGGATGCTGACTTGCAAGCCCAGAAATGACATTGGTAAGAGTCCCTATAGTAGAGTGAAGCTGTTGAATTGTTGCTGATTGGTCATTCATTTTATTCAGCATCCCGACCACCAAGGTTGCTAACTGTTCCGTTTGCCCTGACGGCACATGATCCGCTGCCCCATTGAATGTCACTGCATTAACTTCAGCAGTACTGGGGGGGAAGAATGACATGACTCCAGTGCTGGCTAGTGTGAACTATATTCACGACCACTTCCCACGCGTCCTTCCCCGATTTATTAAACAGGGCCCCTCCGGCTGCCATATCGAATAACAGACGGAATTTGTCCAGCACGCCGAAATAAAAAATCTGAATCAAAAAGACTTCTGATAGGTCTTCACGGTAGCATCCCCTATGCAGGGATTGAAAACGCTCCCAGGCATCCACTAACGTCTCCTCCTTTCCCTGACCGAAGGTTATGAGTTCCATGTACTTGTCCAAAACTCGAGTACGGTGTTGAAACTCATGCAAAAATCTCCCTTCGAGCTGCTTCCATATGGTCGCCTCTCTTTTCCGGATATCCCAGTACCAACTTTTGGCTTTATTATGTAGGGAAAATGAGAATGCCAGGATCTTTTGTAGGTCGTTTTCAACTCCACTGAATATACATGTATAATAAATTTCTAAGAAGTCCTGCACGTGTTGTACCGCATCTTCATGCTTATTCCCACTGAACTTGCAATTCCCATTCATATACTCAATGATGTCGGAGGAAATCCCGAAGTCGTGATCATTCCTTTGTGCTTGAACCTTTAAATCACTTAAACTTCCTTGATAGATGTATTCCTGAATGGAGGTCATGCTAGGAATACTTGAAACCCAAAAGATCAGTGCACGATGAGATGAACGAAGGTAATTAGTGTGCGTATAAAAAAAAGAAACAAAGACAACAGAGGTAAACAAAGAGAAATAATAAAAGAGAATAGTTCCTCGTGCAACGATTCTTCACGCAGACGAATTCATCACGTCTGCAGTCCCCGGCAACGGCGCCAAAAACTTGATGCGATGTTCGGCAAGTGCACCGGTCGCGCAAGTAATAAATGTTGGGAATAGGATCCCCGAGTGTCGGTCTCTTGAGGAATGCAGGTTGGGTGAACGAATTGCGTTGTGTGACAATTGTTACACAAGCGGGAACAATCACAGAAAGTGGGGTTTTGATTTGGTTTCCTACCGTTAACAACAATAAAAGAAATGCGGGTCGAAATCACCGCTTCACAAGGTGAGATGGATGCAACAGCCGCGATGCCGAGCTTCGTGAGGTGGATGGACGGTGTGCATGCGAATGAAGTGATCACTAGTGCGGGGAGTGAGGGTCGCAAACACCTCTTTGCAAATCGCCGTTAGCTCTTGCTAACGCGAATCGACCACGATGAGTGCGTGAGTGAGTGAGTGAAGGTGAGACGTATCACAAGCAAATACTGAAGAACGGATAAGAAACAACCATTGCATTTAAACTAAACATCATGATATTCAAGTTTAAATGATTCAGAGAAGTACAACAAAAGGGGGAGGAAGAAATCAACCAATGGACGAAGACTAGCGGCCGTTCACGGCCGGAATGGTAGTTTGTCAAGCTACCTCCGGACTCGGGCAGACTGTGCTTCCGGCATTGAGAGACTGTCACGACCTCTCCACGTGCTTCCGTCGTCTTCTACCTCGGGATGACTATTCTTTTCACCGGACCGAACTGGAGATGGCTTGCTTGAGTGCTTACGGAGGGCGGAAAATGCTCCCGGACGATGGAGGATTGCTTAGAATGGCTGGAGATGACTTCCCCTTGCGGAGAAGATGAGGTGGAGGTGGATGGAAGTGGAAAACGGCGGCGTACGGGCGATAAATCGCGCTCCCGGAACCCCCTGTATCCCTAATCTGCGGATCAGGACTTTATATAGGCGCTGGAATAAATACTGCGCACGGTCATTGGCGCACGACCAGTGGTCGTGCGCGCTGGAATTCTGTGATCGTGCGCCTGCTTGGGTGGAGCCTGCAAAGTAAGAAATTTATAAAATACCATGTTCGCACGACCAGAGGCGCGCGACCGGTGGTCGTGCGCACTATCGTAGGTGGTCGTGCGCACTGGTCGAAACAGAACTCATGAAATTGATGTTAAGTGCGCACGAACAGTGGCGCACGACCGGTGGTCGTGCACACTATCGTAGGTGGTCGTGCGCACTGTCTGAGACAGAACTCAGAAAAAAGGGTTAAGTGCACACGATCAGCGGCGCACGACCAGTGGTCGTGCGCAATCGAACCAGTGATCGTGCGCAGTGTTCCTGTACAGAATTTTACCAGGAACACCTGCACGACTCCTGTTTCTACAGAAATGCTAATCAGGCCACTGAAAGTGACACTCAACAAAATGATAAGGCTATCAAAAGGGAATAAGCATAAAACACACCAAATTAGGCCAAGAAGTGCACCTAGCATAGAAAGACAAATATGAGCTGAAACAGGGCTAAAGTGCAGTGAAACGACTAGAAAACCGGCCTAGATGAGTCCAAATATGTGTATATGATCAGGACTCATCAGCAGGGCGGACAATACTTGATTCTGTACCCTCCAAGTTAGGCCGAGCATAATAGGACATGGTCCGTTGCTGGTCAACTTCTGGATTGGGATCACCCATATTTTCAGAATTAAGATCACAATCACCGTTAAAATCCTCAACCGTATCCTGAGAAGTGGAACCCCTGAATCGTAAATTTCTCCGGAAGGCGCTTTCGGTTTTCGGATCCAATTCAACAAGTAACGACGGAGTCGTACGGGTCATGCACTAGTAGAAAGAAAAGGGAAAGAGGGAAATTAACCGAAAGTGAAAAACCAAAATTTAAAGTTCTTTATGATTTTTTTTCTTCTTTTTTTAAGTGGATTATATTAGTCATGGACTTCCCGAGATCTGCCCTGTGAGGGGTTTGCAACGGTACTAGAGGCTGTGATGAGAATTCAAGCCCAAAGCGTCCTTTCCAGGAATTTAGGTGGGGTAGAAAAAATGATGATATGGTTTAATTAAAAAGGATAATAATTTTTTTTTATTTTTGTAGAAATAATAGCGACGGCGTTTTCTTAATATTGACAAATATCCCCGGCAACGGCGCCAAAAACTTGGTGATTAGATTGACTATCAATCCAAAAAGGCAAGTGTACCTATCAAATTGTAGTACCAAGGTCGTATTTAAACTCGGGGTTGTCAAGTACTATTACTCACGCTTCAACTATTATCCTACCGTACGATTGGTTGGGTGATTTTGAGAATTTTTAAGACAAAATTAAAGTTGATAGTAAGATGATAAAATAGATTAAGAAAATAGCATCCGATCAATGATTCACCATGAAAAGAGATGAGAAGAATAAAAAAAATATAGCTTTATAAATGCAAACCAAACTCGACCGTGACGGGTCCGAAAATAAGAAATAATCTCGCTAGAGCATTAAATCTACTAACTTCTAGACGATTTGACCGAAATCTCTTTGCAAATCAAAAAGGTCTAAAGTTGCATTTTGAAATGATCCGTACTATTGGATTTGACTCCAATCCGGAGGATTTAAGTCGTCATATCTCTATGATTGCGTGCAACTCCTTCCTTCTTTGAGTGATCTTTCAAACCAACGAGTCTCTCGACTCCTATGAAATGAGATCAAATAGCCTACTACCGTATACCGGATATACGGAGTCGACGCAGATAAGATCAAAGAAGGATCGAGCCGAGTTTAACAAAAATAAAACTAAGACAAATAAAATCTCATCTCAAATCATGGATCCTCATGATCAAATGCTAACGGAAGTTAGTTACGCATAATAGAAATTGAGACAAAGATGTAAAGAAAAACTTGCATTTTAATTAGTGAATAAAGAGGAGTACAATAACCAAATTAGAATAACAATAATATTCTCAAAAAGAAATACAAAACACGGAAATAAAAGCTTGACAATGAAAAGAACTAACACTCTCTCTTGATTCCTCTCTTCAAAAAGTTCTCTTGCCAAAAGTCTCCTTAAGCATGAGGCATGGGCTCCTTTTATAGATGGAGGGGAAGGTTCTAGAATTAACAAGAGAAGGGGGAGACCAAAGGGTGGCCGGCCAAGAATGGTGGAGAGGGGAGTTGTATGAAATAATTGAGGGGAGAGAAGAGGGGAGAGAGAGTAGGAAAAGAGAGGCCAAATCCAATGCATGTTCTTTAGGAGGAAATAAAGAGGAGAAGGGGGGAATGTATGGGGAATAGAAGAGTGAGAAATGAGAGTAAATGAGAGAGAGAAGAGAGAGGAGAGAGGGGTTCGGCCATGCATGGTGGAAGCATGCATGAATCCATGCAAAGGTGGCGGGCTTGCATGGGAGCTGGGCTGCTTGAAATTGGGTTGCATCAAAGGGGGGGCTCGGGTTTATGCTAGGGAGCTGCTCGGGTTTGAGCTGGCAGCAAGAGGGGCTCGGGCTGCATGTAGATAGCTAGGGGGCTCAGTTTTGACAAGGAGGGTTGCACCATGTCTTCACTTTAATTAGCTTTGGGCATGGCTTGAATTTCCGTTGGTGTTGTCTTGACTTGACTTGAGTCTACACTTGACTTGAAACTTGGACATGGATTGAACTTGAATCATGGCTCTAACTTTACTTGAGCTTGAATTAACAAATCTCTTGGTGACCGGACTGCATCACTTTGACTCCAAAATATGTCGCAACGACGTTTTGACAGCGGGCACTAATGATCCCCCCCCCCCCCAGGCCTGTCAAAATAACAAAACATAAATTAGTTATGCGCGTTATAAAATTAAACAAAATATACATTACGTGCATGAAATTAACGTAAACATAGGAGAATATTCTACTAATTTAATCTTTAATATATTGAATAAAAACTAATTATCAATAGCAGCTATGGTCTGCTCAGATGAAGAATGTTGTGATGAAATTCATCACAACCAGGTAATTCCTAAAGCATCTCCTACCATATCTGACACAGATTCAGATGCCAGCTCCTCTTCAACATTAAGAGAAGATGACATTGATTGTATTGAGAAATTTGGTGCCCTGCTTGATGCTCTTAAGAAAGCAAAAGCTCTCTATAAAGCACAAGCAGTAGAGATCATCTCCTTGAGTGATAAGAGAGATGAATTGCTTGACAAAGTAACTAAGCTAGCTCAAGATAAGACCAAATTATCAATTTCTCCACTGAGCACTAGCACTTTGACTGAAGTTATTAAGCATAAGAATATTAGAATCAAAGAGCTAGAGAATAAGCTCTTAGAGGAAAGGAGAATTGTGGCTAGTTATTCCAAGCCACAAACTGTTCTTCCTTTGATAGATGGCTTCACAATCAAATAAGAAAGGTTTGGGATACTCTCAAAGTGAAAACTGTGTGAAATCTGCTCAAGGAAAGACAGTCTTTAGAAAATTGATCATACCCACAAATTCATATGATCACAGTAGCATCTATGAATGCAAAGAGAGCAAGGAGAAAGAAAGTTGTCTTTAGCTTCCTTCCACTTGGCTCAGTAAAAGACAAACTTTCCTTAGGAAGAATGCATTATCTGCATCCCAAAAGAATCCTCCTATGAAGGCTTTCAGAAACACTCATGCTATGGAAAGTTCCTCAGTTTCCAAAAAATGGAGGGTTAGCTGCCAAGCAACAGCTTAACCCAATCAGACCAAGCTCCATAAGAAAATCTAGATACAATAGATTTGAATGTTGCTAATGTGGTAAACTAGTGCATTTCTCCTTAGACTGCTGGTTTAATCCAACTGTCCTGAATTCTCCCCATATGAGAATTAGTAAGAAAGTAGTCAGTCCTCCATTTAGTTCCCTTCCTAACAAGCACCTAGGACCCAAGAAAGCATGGGTTCCTAAGGAAGTGTAGTTATCTTACAGTTATGTCCAAAATCCACCAAGTCTCCTGTGTGGTATTTGGATAGAGGGTGTTTCAGGCACATGACTGGAACTAGAAGCCTCTTGAAGGAGTTTTCACTTGTAGAAGATGGACCCAATGTCAAATTTGGAGGATCTGATAGAGGTGTAGTCAAAGGCTATGGTAAGATTACTCTTGGTAGTATCACTATCACAAGGGTAGCTTATGTTGAAGGGTTACAACATAACCTCATTAGCATAAGTCAACTATGTGACTTGGGATATACTGTTTCTTTTCACAAGGATGAGTATCTGATCAATGATTCTCAGACTTCTGAATCTATTTTAATAGGCACTAGGAGTGGCAATATTTATTGCTTAAATTTCATTTGTATTAGAAATAATGAACCTGTATGTGTTGTGGCAAATGATGGAATGTCTACTTGTGTAAAGTGGCACAAGAGACTAGCCCACATTAATTACAAGTCTCTTAAGAAATTAATGACAGAAAATTTGGTAAGGGATAAGTAGAATTGCTTAGAGATGAATCCTTATCATGCATGCCAAATGGTAAAGCAAGTAAGTATCATTCAAAAGCATACAGGATAAACAATCAACTAGGTGCTTATACCTCCTGCACATGGATTTATTTGGTCCTATGGCAGTGCACAGCTTAGGAGGAATGGCTTATACCTTAGTTATTATTGATGATCACTCTAGGTTTTCCTAGGTGTTCTTCTTAAAACACAAGTCTGATACCCTAAGTACATTCAAGAATTTTGTCAATCAAATTCAGAATGAAATAAACAGTTCTGTGGTCAAAATCAGAAGTGACCATAGAACTAAATTTCAGTCTGGGTCAATGACTAAATTTTGTGAAGAAGAAAGTATCCTATAAGAGTTTTCTTCTCCCAGAACTCCCCAACAGAATGGTGTGGCTGAGAGGAAAAATAGAACACTTATTGAAGCTAGTAGGACCATGCTAAGTGACTCCTCACTCCCAGAATATCTTTGGGCTGAGGTAGTCAATATTGCATGTCATGTACAAAATAGAGCACTCATCAATAAGAACCATAATAAGACTCCCTATGAGTTGATTAAGGGTAAGAAGCCAACACTAGCTTACTTCAAAATCTTTGGAACTAAATGTTATGTGCTAAAAATAATTAGAATTACATTACCAAGTTCTCTGCAAAGAGCTATGAAGGTATCTTTGAAGGATATAATAAAACTAGCAAAGCCTGCAGAGTCTTCAATAAGAATGCTCTTACAATTGAGGAATCTGTACATATTGTTTTTGATGAGAGCAGTATGCTGCATAATCCTTTTTCTAGTTCATCCAGTGCAGGATTAGAAGCAAGATTAGAGACCCTCAAAATCAGAGAAGAAGAAATAATTGAAAAGAATTAGCCTTCCACACTGGAATCTATTCTAGAAATTATAGAAGAGACTACTGAAGAACCAAATCTCCAAAATGAAAATCATGAATCAGGAGCTAAAGAAGTTACTGAAATAGAAGAACCATCAAGGGTGATGCCTATAGTTGTGAGACATCTTAGAAGTCATCCAGCAAATCAGATAATTGGTGAGCTTAATCATGGAGTTAGAACTAGAAGAAATGCTCTAAATGAGAACTTGCACCTCAGTTTTCTATCACAACTGGAGCCAAAGAAATTTGATGAGGCCAACCAAGAACAATTCTTGATTATGGCCATGCAAGAAGAGCTCAATCAATTCAAGAGATGCAAACTTTGGAAGCTTGTTCAAAAGCCACAAGGGCATAATGTCGTTGGAACAAGGTGGATATACTGAAATAAAATGGATAAAGTTGGAGTGATTGTCAAGAATAAAACAAGATTGGTGGCCCAAGGCTACAGACAAAAGGAAGGGATAGACTTTGATCAGACATTTGCTCATGTAGCTAGACTAGAGGTAATCAGACTCTTCCCAGCTTATGTTGCATACAAGGGATTCAAAGTCTATTAGATGGATGTAAAATCAGCATTTTTAAATAGAGATTTGAAAGAAGAAGTCTATGTAGCTCAACCATTAGGTTCTATCTCTCCTACCTTTCCTGACCATGTTTATTTTCTAAAGAAAGCCTTGTATGGCTTAAAGCAAGCTCCAAGGGCTTGGTATGAGACACTATCTACCGTTCTCCTTGAAAACAAGTTCTCATGGGGAAAATAGATAAGACTCTTTTCTTGAGAGAGTTGAAGGGCCACATCTTATTGGTTCAAATAAATGTTGATGACATCATATTTGGATCAATGGATGGGAGGTCTTGCAAGAAGTTTGCTAAACTCATGCAAAGTAAGTATGAGATGAGCATTATGGGAGAGCTCAAATATTTCTTAGGTCTCCAAGTAAAGCAATTTGAGGAAGGAATTTTCATTTCTCACACCGAATTTACCCTGGACATCATGAAGAAATTTGGAAAGGAGAACTCTACCCCTATGAGAACTCCTATGAGTACAAATTTGTCTCTAGACAAGGATGAAAAGGGGAAATCCTATAATGAGTCCATGTATAGAAGCATAATTGGCTCATTGCTCTACCTTACTGCTAGTAGGCCAGACATCATATTTGCCACATATGTCTATGCAAGGTATCAGGTTAACCCCAAAGAATCTCATTACTCAGATGTGAAAAGAATTTTGAGATATCTTAAGGGTACTCCAAATCTAGGGATCTGGTATCCTAAGTCAGATGACTTTGACTTGTATGGATATTCTGATGCAGACTTTGCTAGGTGCAAAGAGGATAGGAAAAGTACTTCAGGAACATGTCATTTTATTAGGGAGCATGTAGAAAAGGATGACATTTACCTCGAGTATGTCAATACAGAAAGGAAGATAGCTGACATTTTTACTAAGCCTTTTGATGAGTCAAAGTTCAATCAATTCAAAATTGAATTGGGGATATTAAGTTCTTAAATTGGGCATGTTGAATTCCTTATATCCTTTATCAAAAGATGTGGAACATTTTGATAATGGGATGGGTCTCACACAAGGTCCACCCTAAAGTAGTATGACAACTTTAGTTTTGAAGACAGGGAAACCAGAATGCTTGAATAAGGCATAACTGAAAGTCATCTAGAGGAAAATAGCTTACACAAATAATATCGTCTTGATGGTCAAGACGGCATTGATGGATTCTCGACGACAAAGTTTAAATGATTTCAATGACAAGGATAAAGAAATCTTGACGACACTCTCGATGACAAAACTCAATCGGGCTGACAAAATGACATCACAGGACACGACATCATCATTATTGCGCCGCTATTCCGGGATTCACAAAACGATACGGGGAGATTTAAAAAAGGTATGCACCTCTTTGCCTTGCCAATGCATAATTGTACATATTAGACATTGTATAGGCATAGAAATTATGCACACACATAAAACTCTAGAATCCCTCTTTCATCTTCTTCCTTCCGACGACTCTCTGCTAAAGAAATGGCGTCGAAAAAGACTGAAGAGAAAATCCCATCTGGTGGAGAACTTTTGAAGGATGGTTTTTAAAAGACTGAATCAAATTTGGATATGGTAATAACCCTTATGTATGCTACTGATTTAGAGTACATCCAAACTGAGCCAACCCGTCTATACAACTCTGTCGTCTCTGCATTTTATGAGAACGCAGACTTAAGTTAATCTGAAAGATCTATTCACACTATTGTGGTTGGACAACATATTAAATTAACTGCAGTGAGTTTATCCAAAGTCCTACAACTCACTGACTGTAAAAAGGATGTAGAAGAAGAAGAAGTCACTGAGGCAGATATATCTAAAGGGTTGAGATGGTGTGGTTTTGAAAACAAACCTTATGGAAGCTTACAGAGAATGCATATGAACAGGCAAGGAAAACTACTCACAGACATTATTGGGAAAGTGCTGTTGTGTAAAACAGGCTCACATGATAGAGTATCCAAAGGGATGTTTGAAGTAATGGTCAGAGTGATCATGAACAAGAGGATTGACATGGGGAACATTGTGTTTGAAAAGATTAAAGAACACATAAGATCTCCAAACCTTGGCAGAATCTTATATCTACATCTCAAAAATTGCATCCATCGCCACCTCAAAGATTCAGAATCTACCCCTCTCCACTATCTCAAGAAGATAGATGTAAGGATGGTAAGTAGGTGGGAGAAGAAGTTCACCAAGAAGGAAGTATGTAAGTCTTCACTTCAAAGTGCTAAAGTTTCAAAAAAACCTGCCCTAGTTCTTGTAGTTGCTCAGGAACCCCTGACTCTTATTGAGGGGGAGCCTCTGAGATAAGATACAACTGTCATGGACAGTGCTCCAACACCTCAAGAGGAGGTGAATCCAGAACATGTATTGATACCCGATCAAGAAGCTATTTTGAATATGGATTTGAAAACTCTGAGAAAAATCCAAGTGGTGGACATACAGTTATTGGAGAACTAGATGAGTCTGACAGATCACTGAATGAATTTCTCAATGATGACATGCATCTAAATTCAAATGAAGAAGAATATGAGAAACCCTCTGAAATCCCTACAATAATGGAGGGGGAGTCTACTCCTCAACTCACAGTGCAGCCTTCACCTCCAAGGATAGAAGATGAGCAACATCCTCCAACCAGCATAGCTCCCACAATCCCATCAACTGAATTTCTGTCCCAAATGGAAGCTCTACTAAATAGACAAAGAGAACATTTTGAAGCATATGTAAATCATGCTGTTACAAGTTGCAAGAATGAACTATCTGCCAGGATAGATGTATTGCAAGAAGACATCCAACATCCCAATCACCAAAACACAAATGTGTATCACACTACTGCCAATGTTGTGGCTAATACAGGAACTGAAATAGCCAATATCAATCAAGCTACTTATCTAATTGGACATCAAATGAACATTGTGCTTAATAGACTGTCTACTCTAAGAGAAAATCAGCAGGACATCATACAAAACCAAGATGTGGCCTTTAATGACTTTGAAGATGCAATCAATACTTTACTTCAAAGAATATCATCTTTTGCTCAGGTCTCTCACGAGCTAGTGGAAAATGTTGGTGAAAGCTTACTTCATAAATTTCAAGTCACCCAAGATCAACTCACTAATTCCTTCAATCATTCTGTCAGAACATCACAAGGCACTCTTATGGATGTCATTCGCAATCTGAATAATCTTCTATCCAGACAAATTCAGGCCTCCCAGACAGCTCTTTCCAAAGACATTTTTAAAAGTCAGAAAGTGGGAGATAATGTCAATCCATCATGCAATGTGGCTAGCCATTGAAGTAAGATTCTTTATTGAACTTGAGCCTATTGACTATGGGATTACCTATTAACATCCCATTCCAAAAGGCAGTCTCCCTAAAGGAACCTCCCATAGTACAATGTCAGAAGTTCTTCCAGAGCAATATCAAGACCCTGATAGCTATCAAGGATACTTTGTTAATAAGCATGTCAGTGAGAGTGGGAAGGTTAGGAAAAGCAAAATGCATCTTGTTGATTCTAAAGAGCAAGAAGCTAAAAGGAAGAGAATGGAGGAAGTAAAGAAAAATCCAAATTTTGAAGAATGGAGCCCTTGCTCAAGGGATATCATCTTAAATACTTGGGCTCTATATTAGCAGGGAAATCATTATAGGGGTAAATTCTACAGCTCAGAAGAATGGCACAAATATGAGATGAGTGAAGCTGGCAGAAGGGATTATTGGAACAAAGTTATGATGGGAGATACTTCAGCGTCTGCTCATGCTCCTCTCAGATATCGTCCTAAGCCTTATAACTATTTTGAAAGGAAAAAAGTAGAAGTTGGCTGAAGTAGAGCAATCTAAGAAAGCTGGACCATCTGGGAAAGGAAAAGTTGTTCAGGAGGATTGAAGAAGAAGGATTCTAGAAATCACCTGCACATTTCTATGTTTTACATTTTTATCTAATATATTGTTAATGCATGGCACTATAGTTAATCAATATATGCAGTGATTAAATGATTGATTGATTGTTACTGATTATATTTGTCAGTCATGCCTATCTATATTTGTAAGTTCTAGCTTCTTCAAATAGGGAGAGATTGTTGGGTATTATGCCCTCAATGTTTCTAGATTTGAAGAAGGAACACAAGTACAGATAAGCCAAGTTATCTTTTATGATATGTTTAAGTTTATGTTGTGACAGATGCATCAAAGCTACATCACTAGTATCAAGACTATAAAAGTAATGAAAATTCACTA
Organism: Dactylorhiza incarnata; assembly: GCA_033032865.1. Taxonomy (NCBI): domain Eukaryota; kingdom Viridiplantae; phylum Streptophyta; class Magnoliopsida; order Asparagales; family Orchidaceae; genus Dactylorhiza; species Dactylorhiza incarnata. The sequence continues at coordinate 22,133,613 of JAWHQI010000003.1, forward strand.
AGTAAAATATCATATCAAAACTTAGTAGATAAATCGTTGAGAAAGGAAACATATCGTTGAGACAGTCTCGACGATATTGTCTGAAGAAAGTTTATCGTTGAGAAAGTTAAGTTCCGTTGTCTCGACGATATCGTCTTGAAGAAGATATATTGTCTTGAAGATTGAAGACATATCTTCGAGATAACTCATTAAGTCCTGAAGAAAGGATCATTATTGAAGACTTTATATCGTCTAGAAGATCAAGATGATATCGTCTTGAAGAAATATTATCAACTTGAAGAATAAGTCTAAGTCATATAAAAAGAAACATCTCAACGATATCGTCTAGAAGAAGCAATAACGTTAAGATATCAAGTAAAGTCTTGAATAAAGAAGTATGTCGACGATATCATCGTGAAGATTATATATCGTTGAGATGATCAAGACGATGTCGACTAGAAGAAATTTATCGGCGTAATAGATGTTGAGGTGTATTTATGCGCCGACTTTCTCAGAAACTGAAATGCAGGGAATGTACATGCTGCTTTTCTTGTGCATTAATCAAGGAGTAATAAATGATATATTCTCTACAGAATATAGTCGTTGCACAGTATTTAATGAAGAATATTATTACTTCTATATTCTGCAAGTTCCAAGAATGGCAAGTCATTTATGATGAAATATATATTATGCCAATTCTGTCAACATTTTCAAACTGGCAAATTGATTATGGAATAATCAATAAGGTCATTTATGCAAAATTGCAGAGGAGCATAAAAGAGAGACTTTTTTTTATTACAGAACCAGTTGTTTTTCAGTATTCTCTTTCACGATTATTCTCAGACATACTAACAGAAAAGAGAGAAAAGAATTGACAAGAAGAAGACTTCATTGCTGGGTTGTGAAGGTCAAGAGAAGATTCTATAGAAATGTTCAGTGATTCACAAGATCTTTGGTCTTACATGTGTAAGAAGAAGAAGAAGTCTGATTAGTCAAAGATTTTTATCTTGAATCCTTCTCTTCTACAATAGCAAACTCATATGTATTATTCTGTAGGGTTATTTGTGAGTATGTGCTGGTAGGATCTTGTAATAGATCTGAGTTGGTAGGGTTTTGTGTGAGCCTGAGTTCTGTAGGGTTCTTTGTGAGCCTGAGTTTGGTAGGATCTTAGTGAAGATCTGAGTTGTTGTAAGACTTATAAAGTTTGAGTTGTTGGTAGGGTTCTATGTGAGCCTGAGTTGTAAGATCCGCTTATTGAGAAGAGATCTGAGAAGTTGGAGAAGTTTCCTAGTCAACCTCATTGCTAGATAGGTGGGAGTGATAGTGGACTACCTCTAGACACATTGTCTTGTAGGAAACCACCATAAATCCTGTGCATTTTCTGTGTTGCTTCTGTACTGTGCTAGATAGATTTTAAAGTAGCAATTAATTTTGAAAACACCTAATAACCCCCCCCCCCCCCCCCCCCTCTATGTGTAGTTTAATCAAACCCATTTCTTTGACACTTATTCCAAATCCCACTTCATTGACTTACAACATTGAAAAGTAAAATATCATACTCGATAAACAAGCGAGTATCTAATAGACGAGAGCACAAACGATGATCTCCAAAGCTGGGTCATGCCATTTTTTAGCGCCTCTCATTAGGCTTCCTCCTTCCACAGTTATTTATGTTGGATTGTGAAGTGCTTTTAGGAGGTGAATAATGGTTTTAAAATTCTTTTTGAAGTTGTTCAAGATCTATCAAAACTTAACTTTAATCAATTTGAAATTCAGCAATAAATCTATTTATAAAGAAAAGAGAAAGACATGATTTTATCACTAACAAATGTGTTTACTGAAAGTGCACAGTGTGCCTCTAAGTATTCTCTAGAGAGGGTGAATAGAGTTTTAAACTTTTACCCAAAATATGCACAAACAATAAACCTACTCTAAAAACTATGTATTCAGCAATACCAACACAGAATAAGATAAGCACAGATAAATAGAAAACAGTAACAAGTAAAGGGGATAACACAGAAATGCAAACACAGAAGACACTGAAATTTTATAGTGGTTCCTAAAATGTGGGTAGTCCACTCTTCCACCACCTTGGTAGGATTGCACTATATGTGTCTGAGTCATTTGATAAGGAGACTCTCAAAACCAACACTGAGTCTTTTTATAAGGAGACTCTTAGAACCACTGAGTATTTTGAAAAGGAGAATCTTAGAATCATTGAGTCTTTAGATAATGAGACTCTTAGAACCACTGAGTCTTTTGATAAGGAGACCCTTAGAACCAACTGAATCCTTTGAAGAGGGATTCTAAGAACTCTTTCTTAGTTACAAAATAAGAACAGAGGAAAGAAGAAGAAGACAAATATAATTCTGATGTATGAACCCTTGCATATGATAGAGATAAATGCAAGGATTATGAACTTTTGATCCTTGTGATCTCTGTACTCTTATTTGCTTGTTACTGTATAATTTGAAGAGGAAGCAGCAGCCTTGTATATCAATATAAAGAACTTCTTGACTTTTTGTCTTAGGGAACTTCAGAAGGAAGAAGAAGACAGAATGATGAATTAGTTATATTTTATCTTCCTTCTTCTGAATTTTTATTCTTTATCGAATACTATTTGATTTCTTTTCACTTCTATTCTGTCCTTTTAAGGAATATCCATTGGACATTTAGCATTTCCTTCTATTTATGTTTCATTACCCATCCATCTGATTTGAATAACTTCCAAGAATGTTTTTGTTGTTCCTGTGAAATACTCCATTCCATTCTTGGCAATAAATGAGTCGTTATAATTCAAATTTTATAGTGGTTCCCCAATATTGGGTACTCCACTTTCCCGCCTCGCCTATCTAGCACAACGGCTAGCCTCAGCTACTTCACTGTATCTCGGATCAAAACGATCCTACAAACTCGGAGTCACCACTCCTACACCTCGGAGACAACTCTCCTACAAACTCGGAGACAACGCTCCTACAACTCAGAAGATAAACTTCCTACAAAGAAATAGAGGTTTGTGTACAAGTAAAAAGACAAAAAATACAAGTACATATCTGAAATATTTTGATCTTCTTCCTTCTTGAGACTTGGAAAACTTCTGTTTGATGTTGAGGAAGAAAGCTTGAAATCTCAGATCTGAACTTCTAGGACTAGACAAGATCCAATAGACTTCTGTAGAAATTAGATCACTGATCCGTTGAATCTTTTCCTTCAAAGAGATCGGCTGATTGAGAGAGATGAGGGTCTTCGAAAATGGCAAAAGGCGTGCGGCTCTTTTAGGTTTTTCGAAAGGTTAGTTTTGGACGATTTTTGAATGAGATCGTTTATAAGCAATCATATCTAATGGTAATAAGTCCTTGATTTAAGGTAGAATCTCCTTAAAATCAGTCATACGTGGCACTGACATAAATAGAGAATATTTTAAATCCCATCAGAAAGGACTTTGAAAACAGGACCTGAAATAATAATATTTCTCGAGATCAAAAGGACTTCTCGAGAAATGACATGATTTCTCGAGAGAAGGACTGCTACTTCTCGAGAAAAGGCTTAGAAGGACTTTTCTGGAAGACTGAAAGGAATTTCTCGAGAACAGAAATGGCTTCTCGAGAAATGATCTTGATTTCTCGAGAAAGGAATTGGCTTCTCGAGAAATGGCTTAGAAAGTCTTCACTGGAAATCTAAAAAGGATTTCTCGAGAACTGACATGGCTTCTCAAGAAATGAACTTGATTTCTCAATAACTGAATTTGGCTTCTCGAGAAATAAACTTGATTTCTCGAGAAAAGAATTTGACTTCTCGAGAAATGACTTAAAAAGTCTTTGCTATAAATATGACAAGAATCTCTAGAGAATTGAATTTGCTTCTCGAGAAAAGATCTTGATTTCTCGAGAAAGGAATTTGATTTCTCGAGAAATACACTTAGAAAAATTCTGAAACTTTTTCTTTCTCTCTCTCTCTCTTTCTTGACAACCTGTAATGCTTCCAACTTCCAAACATCAAAGGTACTTGAAAATGAAGTGTATCCCAATAGAGAGATCACACATGAGTCAACACCATGTTCCACACAATGAGAGATTACATTGCCTGATACTGTGTTTAATGACTCACTGTAATCGGACATTGGTCTACACTTAGCAATAATAACCTACAAGTACACAACTAGGAAATAACATCAAATACAACAGCAATTCAATTTGGTTCAAGGGTGACTTCTCACAAATCTGGGTTATTGTGGATACAATACCCAACACATAGAATGCACGAATAATATGGAATATTAGCTGAGATCCAAAGTAAAGTGGAAGAAAAGAAGAAGAAGCCCCTGCAAAAAGGAGAAGGGGATTATTGTTCAATGTTGGAGTGAATCATCATCATATTCATCTGAGAACATCTCAAATTCTGATGAATAAGACGAGGGATCTAATGTTAAGTACTTAATGACACGTGAGGAGGAAGAGACCTCAACATTTAATTAGGCAGTCAATATAGATTATCTTAATATAATTCTCCTGTTTTCAAAATTTTCTTTGAATATTTATGTAATGAAAACATTATTTTTGAAAGAAAAATTCAATCTCTGGTGGATGAAAATGATGAACTCACTCAGTCAACTTTGGATATTCCGGCCATGGATTCACCCGAGGTTATGTTAACCTTTACTTAGGTAGCATAACCTCCATTGATGTGGATTTTTTGGAAGTATTTGTTGGATCTTACGGCGCCCTTAGAGGGGGGTGAATAAGTGAATAAAAATTTCTTTCTTATAATTTTATGAAAATTACTAAATTATTTTATAATATGAGAAAGGCAAAATGACAATTTAGCTAATTTGTGAGAATATCATAATTTTCAAGTTTAGAAATAAGTACTAAATTGTTTTATGATTAAGAGATTGAAATAAACAATTTAGATAATGTAATTTGAATTGAAAACTTTGTAACCAATATTTTAGAGATAACGCCAAAGGAGATAAATCAAGTAAACACAAATAGAGACATGATTGTATTTATATAAAAAGGTGTTTACATAAATTTGATTTCAATATCGCTAGAAATCGGAGGCGTACAAAAGTAAATATCTTTTCCTTTTCTATACCGACTTGTATCCCCACAAATCGGTTGGCTTTAGCCTATCTTTCCCCGGATAAGGCCTCAAGCCGCTCTAGCCAATCCTTCCCCAGATATGGCCTCGAGCCCCCCTAGATCTAATCACCTAGAACTAGTCTCCAACACAAGGCGAATTCCCCCCTAGGTCCTACCCAGACCTAGTCGCCAACACAAGGCGAATTAACTAAACGGTTACAAAGAAAGTATGGAATGAAAAATAAAGATAACAACAATAAAACTCCCTATATAAGATCTTCTAAAGTCAGAGATGAAGGATCGCTGTAGTATAAGCGAGGTCGAAGCGATCGTCCTTCGGATGAAGCATGACGTAGTCATCCTCCAGAATTCTCCTTAAGCTTTTAGTGGGAGATCCATCTTCGGCAGCATAGCAGCAGTAGAATTGTGGCACTTGCAACCTCTCTGGTATGGATAGCAAAAACGAGAAGCAAAGCTCCAATATATAGAACTTCTCGCTAGCGCCTGCGATAGCTCCTAACGCCTGCGGTAGCGTTCGTGTGAAGCGGTTGCAAAACCATTGGCGGCGTGGCGCTGTGCACAAACTTGAGATAGCGCCAGGCGGTAGCGCTAGCGCTTGCGGTAGCGCTTGCGAAATCGTCGGCGGCGTGGCAGAACAAACTTTCGTCAAATGGAATATTTGTCGAACAAAATTTTCGTCGAACGAAAATTTTCGTCGAACGGAGCTTTCAAGTTCGTCGAACGAAATTTTGTCGAACGAAATTTTCGTCGAACGGAGCTTGAAGTTCGTCGAACGGAACCTGAGCTAGCGCCTAGCGGTAGCTCTAACGCTGGCGGTAGTGCATTCTTCCAGATTTTTGAATTCAGATGCTTTCTACCTGTGGAGTATTGCACCTATAGTTCCTGCACAGTATAAACACACGACAAGCAAGATCAAATACAATTTGGGATTTGTTATTCTCAAACAAAGGGATGTGACACACATGTCCAACAATCTTCCCCTTTTGATAATAACAAATCCACTTAGCAAGAAATCAACAATAATGTTTATAGAATAGGATAAGCAAGATGATAGTGCAACTATAGTATATGATAAGCATGATAATGTGCATACTCCCCCTATCTTAATGCTCCCCCTACATAAATGCAATTTATGTTTTACTCCCCCTAAATGATAGATTACATGAATTATTCTCCCCTTAATCTTCTATATTTCTCCTATATAGATTTCTTCAATTAATCTCCCCCTTTTGGTATTATCAAAAGAAGGTGGGGTGAGGGTAGTAAGGAGGCATTTCTTATAAATGATAAAGCATGGTCGAGCTTTTGTAATATAGATAATGATAAAGATTTTAAGCATTGTATATACGAGATTTCAAATAAAAAGATAAGAGTTGTAAGCAAGCACAAGATTATAATAAACATCTTTTCCTAAGCATGAAAAACATAAGTAAAAATATGAGTTTTAGTTCAAAATTGAAAGATGTTTTAACCTTTGAAATCTCAAAGTTTTTCATAAAGATACCAAGCATGAGATGAACATATCAAAGAGAGATTATACTACAATGTTACTTAATTTTAAGTTCAAGAGATACCAAAACATTGTAGAGATCATGCTAGGTTATCTAGTGCATTTTTTTTATATAAAGAGTAGTATAGATAAAGCATTAGAATCCAATACTCATGAGAAGAAGTGTTATGAAAGAGAATGATGTACACATAAGTGTATTTTGGGCAATGTTAACAATTGATTTAAATCAACAAAATACAAGACATATGTAAAGTAAAGTGCACAATAAAACACAAGTAAATTACTTTCACACACTTTTGATGCACATAATTTTTAACAAAGTGGTGTAATAACCAAGGTTTGCACAAGACACTTTACTATTCTTTCCAAGGTGCTCAACCTCACAATGCTTATGAAGACTTATCAGGAGGTTCAAGTAGTGCTTGGTGGAGTTATATTTGTCTACATATATAATTCTTTGTTCACATTTGTGAGACAACATTCTCAGAATACACTTGTTTTGCAAACCCAAATTTTTAACTTAACCACTTTTCTAAATTTCATAAGTGCAATTCAAATGTAGTGTATGTAATAAACTAATGCAAGTTTTAATTCATTGTACAAATATAATACACAAGCAAGCATTTTTTAAGATTTAAACACACATATTGATTACCAAAATAAGTGAGTGAAAGGTATCATTATCAATCATAATACATTTACTCATACTTAGAGGCATGCTAAGCTTGGTTCTACACATATTTTTCAACAAAATTGATGCACTTTAAATAGATATATCAAAGCATGATAAACAAAACAATGTTCTTAGTAATTTCAAGGAATAAATTTTAACATTGTAAATAATTCTAAATAATAGAAATCATTCATGCTTAATATTAGCAATAAAGATCATACATTATTTTTTATTTTTTTGAAAAAAAAAATAATGAAATAAATAAAGAAAAATCACACAAACATATTTTTGTATTTTTGAATTTTGAATTTTTGTAGTTGATTTTTCATAATATAAATAAAAACAGAAAACCATAAAAACATATTTTTGCATTTTTAAATTTTGAAATTTTATAATTGATTTTCCATAATATAAATAGAAAAACAGAAAATCTCAAAAAAAAAAAATTTGAATTTTGAAGTTTAATAGTTTTTTTTTCATAATATGAATAAAACAAAAATAACAAAAATCAGAAACACAATCAAATAAGTAGTACATATGAACTAACATATTTTTATAAATTTTTAGAAATTTTAAAAACACAGAAAAATCAGACACCCACGCTAGCGCCGGCGCTAACGCTAGCGCTGGAAACTGTACACGATTTTTTAAGAATTTTAAATTTTCGATTTTTGATTTTGATTAAGTGTCCTTAGAGTAGTCTTATGCAAAATATTTGTAATTTTTGGAGATGTCTTAATTGTTCAAATTTGCATAAAACTATAGCTTTTTCAAATACATGTGTTTTACAAAAACATTTAAGCTCAAAAAGATAAATTATGCAAACACAAGAGGATATTTTTTATTAAACAACCCAAAATATGCATGATTTAAGTGATAAGTAAATAAAATGATAATGCAAAGAGTAATATAAGTATGTCCTAAGATTAAAGACTACCCCGACTAAATGTCTACACCCTAGCCCCGTACTAAGTGACGGATGGGCATGAGGAGCTGCACACATGTCGTAGGTTGGGGTGTTAATCCCATATGCACACACTAGAGAACGCTCAACCTAGCACTTTTTCCACCCAGTGCCTCGCAAGGCCCCACTGGAACCCTCCCCGGTTAAGGACAAGACATGACTTAGAGGTTAAGTCTCTAATGCATACAACCCTACGCCCACGCTATTGTGAGATATGAAGTCATAGGTGAAATTATCTTTTGTACAACCTATACTTTTAAATCTAAAGGTTGATATATAAACTATGGGTTTTGTTTAATGTGATGAGTTATATAAAGCCGCATAGTTTTTCTACTTTTATGAGATGGCGATATGTAATAACTAGCACAATTACTAATATTCAATCAGTGATAAAGCTAGTATGATGAGTTTTGGATTTAATGTCATGTCATAAGATTAATATTAATATTGCATGTATTCCGAAATAGAATTTCAAATTATAGATCTAGAATAGAGTGATGATTAAGTTTGATTTATATTTATTATTCCTAAGTTGGTTCTAGAATCTATATATATGTGAGATACATGCAATCAATATCAAAGCATAACCATACACCAACTAATGTAAAGAAAACAATATACAAATTTTTATCATAAGATTCATAATTCTTATTATTGATTTGAGATATTTCTTGATAGAACATAAATTATGATTTATGATTATAGAGAATTTTGCATAGAATATATGTTAGATCATCATGATGAATGTGAATTCTATTCCTTTTAAACTTATGGCAATATGATTTGGTGATATTCTTTTGAATGAGCATGTTTGAATTGTAAGTCTAGAAAATGATGATCATGCTATTATATCAAAGACAAAGATCACAAATATATAGTTTTGAAATAAAATTACATTCAATAATTGAATTTATTGATCTTTGGTTTTGCATGATAATATATAGTTTCATGATATATATACTAATGATCAAACCATAAACTATGTGTTTGTTGGAATTTTAGTATTCTATTTATGATTTTAAATCACATAGTTATCATGAAATTTGAATAACATTGTAAGTGTTATACCTAGCATAAGTATATAAGCATAGACCAAGAAGTAATGCTAGGATTATGAGTTCGAAAGCAATGTTATTACATAGAATTAATGGAGATTATATTGCATGTAATATGAGAAGTTTTCAAATTAATTTTCTTTAGACCTAGAATGAAATGATTAAACTTTTGATTTGATCTTAATGATACAAGATGATTCTAAGGTCTAAATTACATGCAAACATTGGTGACACACATCACACACATAATATCTAAATTAATCTATGAAACAATTATACTAAGGATAGCATGTGATGAAAAAATCCATAAACACAGAAATTTCCAAATCAAGCAAACTAAGATAGTTTTTTTTAAACGGGGTTGAAATTGGGCAAATTGGCAGCACTAAACGAACTCAAATAGGCAAGCCTAGTTCGCCGGTGGATGGAGATTTCTGTGCAATTTCCAAAAATATGTTAAACGCGAAAATCGGACGAGCGGATCAAAAGATATTGCTGTTTGAAGTTTTGATCGTAAACTCGCATTTTTGAAAGATTAAACTTGCGTTTAGATGAATTTTTGTTTTCAATTTTTCTAGAAAATATTCTTCATTATAAGGGCGCTATCATATGCAACAAACAAAAATAAAAAAGAATCAAAAATTATTGCGCATTTTAATTTTTAGCTTAAGCCCTTTAATAAACCATTTAAATCCAATCCTTAAAATAGTTTCAATAGTCTTGATAATAATTTCAATATTCAATTTATAATGATAATTCAAGACAATTAAGGGTAAAGGATTTAAAAGGATAAAGAGCAATCAAAGATGAGACATAGATCACTTTGAAAAAATATATCACTTAATGTTCAATTTTAATTCAAATTTGATTTGCTAACCATTAAGGCTTAATGTATGAAAGTCATATTTCATGATATATAAAGTGAATATAGCATGTTTGTTCAAAAAATAATAAAAAAAAATAAACAAAAGAAAAGTGACAATAAGCATATCATGAAGTAGAGCAGTGATATTCCATTTTTATTTGTTTCTACTTCATGCAATTGGAAGATACTAAATGATAAGAGATTTAGGTATCCAAAGTTGACCATGTGTAATGGTTCCTTTGGGTACCCAAATATGACATGATGATTTTTTAGGAGACAAGGATAAATGGGCCTTTTCAATTAAAGTTGATGTATCATTTTCTTTAAGGGTCTCCATTCATACATTGGTGGTTTATCTTTTAAATTCGTAATATGATTATGTGACATCTTTATATGATTATATGTGTTTGAAAAATAATTCGTTTCAGATTTATGTTTATTCAAATTATTTTTCAAAATAGATTTATGTTGATAATCATAATGAATTTTGTTACATGGATTCTTTGAAAGTTTATAAGAGTGATTGTCTTTCTTTAGAAGTGATTGTTGAAAGAGTGGGTTACAATATGTTTTAAAAGATTGATTCTTATTTTGATGATTTTCATTTCCACTCTTTCTTATAGACATACTCTTATAATATTAAAGGATTATATTTTGTAGTTTGATTTTCCTGAAAAGGAGTTTTTAAATATGAGTCATGATTGAAAATATATTGAGACCTATAATAGTGACACTTAAGAATTTTGTGAGGATCATAATTCTTTTTGAAACTAAACTCCTTTTGATTTAATGTGTGAAAATGGTCCTTTTTAGAAATGATTTTGTAAGTTAATTTATCTTTGTTATTCAAAATCTTATGATGAAGTTCATTATATGACATTTGAAATTTTTCAACAAAAGATTTTAATTGTATTAACTTGCAAGATAAAGCATCATTTTCAATTATCAATTTTTCATTATGCCTTTTAGAAATTAAGAGCCCTTTTTCAATTTCCTTAAATTTTTCTTTTAATAAATTGCAATTAAGACAAGGAATAGAAATTTTAACTAAAGAGCATGAAAGATAATTTAACACATCAATATTTGATTTTACGTTATCGTTTACTTTTAAAGATTTATTTTCTAAACGTAATTTGGAATTAGCAATTTTTAACTTTAAAATTTTGCGTTTAGCAATTTTAAGCATACGAGATGTAGAAATAAAATTTGTTACAAAAAGAGATGTTTTTGATTTTCTTACATTGCTATGGGATGAGGCAAGATTTGGACCAACGATTCCTTGACATCTTCTTTGCATTCCTCTTCCATAGTTGAATTTCCGTCTTCTCTTTTGCTTGAAGTGTTGCCAACATATGAGTCCAAGATTGTGACGTTGTATTCTTCTTCCTCCAAGCATAAGTCCTCATCGATTTCTTCTCTTGGATCCATAAGGAATTTCTCTTGTTCATCATCTATGGAAGGATGACTATAAGTATTCTCAAGAAATTTCTAAACTTCATAAGCAGTAGGAAGTGTATAATTAAGTTTGAAAATATTTTGATCTAATGCACAATATATACTATTCATTGATTTGGCATTTAAAAACATTTCATTTTTATTTAAAATACTTGGGGGCATTTTAATTGTAATATTCCATACTTTAATATCCAAAGATTTAAGAAATTTTTCCATAAGAATTTTCCACCCATTATAATTTTTGCCTACAAATAAAGGTGGTGCCAAGGATTTTTCATTTATAAGAAAAGTTCCCCCACTAGTAGAGGCGAGATCATGAGATGTCATAATTCCTGGTATTTAAGCCGTTTGGAATAACCTCGCTCTGATACCACTTGTTGGATCTTACGGCGCCCTTAGAGGGGGGTGAATAAGGGAATAAAAATTTCTCTCTTATAATTTTATGAAAATTACTAAATTGTTTTATAATATGAGAAAGGCAAAATGACAATTTAGCTAATTTGTGAGAATATCATAATTTTCAAGTTTAGAAATAAGTACTAAATTGTTTTATGATTAAGAGATTGAAATAAACAATTTAGATAATGTAATTTGAATTGAAAACTTTCTAACCAATATTTTAGAGATAACGCCAAAGGAGAGAAATCAAGTAAACACAAATAGAGACATGATTGTATTTATATAAAAAGGTGTTTACATAAATTTGATTTCAATATCGCTAGAAATCGGAGGCGTAAAAAAGTAAATATCTTTTCCTTTTCTATACCGACTTGTATCCCCACAAACCGGTTGGCTTTAGCCTATCCTTCCCCGGATAAGGCCTCAAGCCGCTCTAGCCAATCCTTCCCCGGATATGACCTCGAGCCCCCTAGATCTAATCACCTAGAACTAGTCGTCAACACAAGGTGAATTCCCTCCTAAGTCCTACCCAGACCTAGTCGCCAACACAAGGCGAATTAACTAAACGGTTACAAAGAAAGTATGGAATGAAAAATAAAGATAACAATAATAAAACTCCCTATATGAGATCTTCTAAAGTTGGAGATGAAGGATTGTTGTAGTGTAAGCGAGGTCGAAGCGATCGTCCTTCGGATGAAGCGTGACGTAGTCCTCCTCCAGAATTCTCCTTAAGCTTTTAGTGGGACATCCATCTTCGGCAGCATAGCAGCAGTAGAATTGTGGCACTTGCAACCTCTCTAGGATGGATAGCCAAAACGAGAAGCAAAGCTCTAATATATAGAACTTCTCGCTAGCGCCTGCGGTAGCTTCTAGCGCCTGCGGTAGCTTCTAGCGCCTGCGGTAGCTTCTAGCGCCTGCGGTAGCTTCTAGCGCCTGCGGTAGCGTTCATGTGAAGCGGTTGCGAAACTGTCGGCAATGTGGCGCTGTGCACGAACTTGAGATAGCGTCAGGCGGTGGCGCTAGCGCTGGCGGTAGCGCTTGCGAAACCGTCGGCGGCGTAGCAGAACAAACTTTCGTCGAACGAAATATTTGTCGAACGAAATTTTCGTCGAACGAAAAATTTTCATCGAATGGAGCTTTCAAGTTCGTCGAACGAAATTTTTGTCGAACGAAATTTTCGACGAACGAAAATTTTCGTCGAACGGAGCTTGAAGTTCGTCGAACGGAACCTGAGTTAGCGCCTGGTGGTAGCTCTAACGCTGGCGGTAGTGCATTCTTCCAGATTTTTGAATTCAGCTGCTTTCTATCTGTGGAGTATTGCATCTATAGTTCCTGCACACTATAAACACACGACAAGCAAGATCAAATACAATTTGGGATTTGTTATTCTCAAACAAAGGGATGTGACACACATGTCCAATAGTATTGAAACATAATGTAATAAGCATAAGTCAACAATATGATAAAGGTTATCCAGTTTCTTTTCGAATGCATTGTAACAGATGGTAGGACTAACATAGTAGTCTTTACTAGAACTAGGGTTGACAAAATTTACCTAGTCAAGTTTAGTCATGTAGAAACTCATGTGTGCCTAATGTACTACACTCCCAACATTGGCCACCTTTGGTATAATAGATTAGCTCATTTCAATTTTTAAACATTATGTAAATTATCGTATTTAAATCTAGTTGGAAATCTACCTAAATCAAAATGTGTAACAGACAGACCTTGTGAAGCTTGCCAACTCGGGAAACAAACCATGGTCTCCCTTAAGATCAAAATAATCAATGATACCCTTAGGTGTCTCAACACACTCCTTTTAATTTTATTTGGCCCCATTTCCATTACTAGTTTACGAGGAAAAAGATATTTCCTATTAATTTTTAATGATTAATCTAAGTTCACATGGGTATTCTTTTTTAGAAGAAAGTATGATACTTTAGAATTTTCACTGTCTTTCTCAAGAAAATCTAGAATGAGATGACTACTTCAGTTGTCATGATCAGAAGTTAAGAAACGCGTTTGGTTTTCTAAGTTTCTCCAACTCTCATTGGAGCCATGCGGTGAGGTGTCATAGCAGGTGGTTTGGCCCCTTATTCTAGCTTGATTTTATGATCCACTTCCCTTCAATTGGTAAGTTGTTTGTCATCTCTGTCGGTATGATGTCACGGTTTTACTCAAAGACTTTCGCAATGAGAGATGTTATCTCCTCCTGCTCTTCAACATTATTCTATTCTTTTAAATGTGCAGGAAAATCACCACGCCCTTCTTGATTCCCTTAGACATCTACATTACAGATAATTATTTGTGTCTTGACTTTCCTCTAGTTGGTGTCCTTTCCATTGTTGGTGTCATGCAAGGAGACCATTTCTTCCTAATGCACATGGATCTACAAAAAGGTATCGTAATCTCACTCACCTTGTCAAAGAAATCTATGTTCAATACAAGTTTGAAATTGTTTATCTGTGCAATAAAGAATTATACTTATCCCTTCCATGTTCCTAACTACAACTCCACTCCGCGTGAAACCCCTTCTAATGAGCTTGCCTTCTCGTTCACTATATTTGGTCATAACACCTTTCATAACAGGTAGGACAAGTCTCTTAGCTTCCTTTTCCATCATGAAGTTGTTCGTTGCCCATATTTCTATCAAGGCCTTCCCTTTCCATTTGTTATCGCCTCACAGACATGAGCTCCTTGTCTGATGTGACTAGTGATGGTTTAACATTCAAAGCTTATAATTTCATAAGGAACTAATTTGAGTTGTACCTTATTACTTGCTTGCACCTTTATTGCTCTCCATGATGGTTGAAAGATTCTTCATCTTTGAACAATTGTTCATCGCATCTTGTCCTTTGCACATGAAGCATCTACCATTTGGTGGAAAGCCTTCTTATCTTCATACAAATTTCATCGATCATTGCTATTGAATGGAATCTTCTTGAAATCCACTACTCTCTCCTACCTTTAGCTTGATCACCCGTGTCCATGTGTTGGCTTTGTTATGTCTTGGTGTCACTGATAATCGATAAGGGATTAAACGGTGGAAATTGCCTCATACAAAGTCTTGATATCTCGTCGTTGAAATTTTTTTCCACTAATGTTGAATACCATCTATGAAAATTAATAAGATATCTTCATCTACCATGTTAGGGATTCTGAGAACCAAGGTTGTGAAGTCCTTGACTTACTGCGCAATGCTTCATTTGTACTTCAACTCCCTTAATTTCTTCTTGACATCATAAATGACATTGTCCCCATAGAAATGGAGTTTGAGTTCACGCTTTAGTTCTTCCCAAGTGTCAATTTAATACAAGTTTTTCTCAATATTGACTTGCAACCTTCGCAACCATAAAGATGCAATATTAGTTAAATACTAAGAGACTTGGTGTACCTTGATGGCTTCATCTACTAAGTTGAATCCTTTAAAGATTTGCTCCATTTTCCTAAGAAGTTTTCCACTTCAATCATGCATCGCTTACCCACAAATGGTTTGGGCTTAGGAACTTTAATCCTTGGGTGTGCCGCCATTATATTTACCCCCTGTGGACTACGGAACATCGACATAACGTTAACTCTTCTTTTGATCTCTTCAAAGACAACTCATTGCTTGAATGACATCCTCATGTTAGCATGGAGATCCTCCAACATTTGGTGTGTATCAAGGAAAGTTTGGGTTATCTTCTTGATGGCTTTAAATTCTTTAAGGAAATGATTTTCAAGAGCTTCAAAGCTACCTTCCACTTTTTCAACTCAATCACATATCCCCTTCATTACATGGCCTCCATCGCGAGTCTTGATATGGTCCCTCTTCTTCTTGCCATGTTGATCTATAGCCTTGCTTCCTGCCATGCTCATCAACAGTGCTTGAGTTATTCACATTGAAAGTGCACAGTGTGCCCCTGAGATATACTCTAGAGGGGGGAATAGATATTTAAAAATAATTCTATCATATTTGTGCAAATACAATAAAAATACTATGTGTTATGCTCTACAATTCCACACACAGAATAAAACACAAGCTGTTTAAGTAAAGCAAGAAAAATAGTAATAGAAAAATTAATTATATGGGACAGCACAAAAAATAAGCAATCAGAAGACACAAAGATTTTATAGAGATTCCCCAAAATGTGGGTAGTCCTCTCTTCTACCACCTGGTAAGATTGCACCACCTATGCCCGAGTCTTTTGACAAAGAGACTCTCAGAACCACTGATCTTTTGATAAGGAGATCATAAACCAAGCGGATCTTTTGATAAGGAGATTTTGAACCAACCAGATCTTTTGATAAGGAGATCTTGAACCACTGAATCCTTTGGAAGAGAGATTCTCAAAACTCTTTTACAGTTGGAAATGAGAAGGAGAAAGAAGATGGGGCCGGAAGAAGAATTCTGTTCTCAGAATTCTTATGAAGCATGTCTCAAGAACAGCTTCTTTATTCTTTCACTGGATCTGCTGATGATGAACTCCTGCTTTTGATTGTGTTGATTTGCAGGAGCTATGATTGTCATATCTTTTCATTTCCTTTTGGCTGCTATATGATATTGATGATGAGCAGCCTTCGGTTGTTCTGTTCTAAGAGAGGGAGAACAGTTGTTATTTCTTCTCTGTGTTTTCTCTATTAGGGTTCCTAAAGGAAGAAGAAGAAGAGGAAACCCTAATAGAAAAAGTTCAGCCGATTGTGATGAATGATGTATGTTTCTCTTTCTGTTGCTCCCTTATATTGTCCCTCTTTAAGACATCTAATGATATGGTCTTGACACCCTAGGTTGAGTGTGACATCCTAAGACATCTATTGACCAGATTACCCTCACTATACAATGGGTAATACAACCTAAGAGATAAAATCACTTTTCAGATAATTTGTTAAGTTAAATCAAAGGATTTTTCCCAACAAACATTATTTGTCATTTCAACACCACACAAACTTATCTTTGATATCAATTGTTATGGTCTTGTCCCTTGACGAAGTCACAGACAACTAGCTGCCCATGACACCCATCATGGCGAACTATGTTAGCCTCACTCCATGAGAAGTTGTGGTGGAAACGAGAAAGAGAACACTAAAGAATAAGAGCAAGAGAACTGGAGAGAATTTAAAAACTTTGTTCCAACATGAATGCCTACAAATGAGGGAACCTTCCCTTTATATAGCCTCATTGAATTTTCCACTTCTAGAGTAGTCTATGATTTCCTACTATTTACAATGATCTTCCTATTCTAGAATATTCTCATGAGCACGCCCAAGAAAGTTCTAGCTTCTTCATTGCACTTTCATCAGTCTTCTTATATCATGGCTTTCTTATGTTTCTCAGGCTTCTTCTTGATGAATCCTATCAAATATGTAGTATAGCTTAAAGTTGAGTTTTTTAACCTCAAACTGTAATATGCAGGTTAACATTTTACACGTCATACTCGTGATTGTTAATACAATTAACTTATATATATATTTGAAAATTTTATAAAAGTTTTTGTAACGTAAATAAATAGAATTTTCAAATCTGAAAATGGGACCGTTGTGATGCTACCATATGACAGTTTTGCTTGCCAGCGAGCTTTGGGCGAGCAAAAGCACTTGCCTAACAGAGAAAAATGATCTCTAGCTATTTTTATCTCTAAAAAAATTACTCAACCCGACAAACATTTTTGCTCCCACACCCGTATCCAACTTTTTGAACTATCTTTCTCCTCATTGGAGAACTTTTTTGACTAAACTAGAAAATTAGTCCCATAATGTCAGGGATTCTTTGATGTCCCCTGTATATTTTTAGGAAGAAATAAGTTCATAAACTTTGTTAAAATCATTTAAATAAGTCATAAACCCTACCCAACTAACTAATTAATATAAAATTATGTATTGCTAGACTCTTAGTTTTTCCATTTATTGGTGACAACTTGTTTTTTTTTAATTTTGATAACTATTAATATGCTTATGAATAATTTTTTATTTAATAAACTATAATTCACCAAAATAGTATATGTCAACATATCCAAAGCTATTGAAAAATAATTATTTTATGAAGTGTTGCGGGTCGCTTAGGGCTCTTGGTAGACCGGTTTACTTGAATCGCCTTAGCTCGGGAGCGAGCCAAGCGCGCAAACAGTCAATTTGAGATTCGTTGATTACACTGCGACTTTTTAGCGTGGAAAACCCGGAAAGGGTAAAAAACCACGTGGCCGGAGCTGTGACGATCAAACTTCCACTATCTTATGGGGGGTTACAATTGGAGACTTAGAAGTCGAGCGCGACAGGCCGCTGCTCGTTACAATAATAGAGAGAGAGAGAGAGAGAGAGAGAGAGAGAGAGAGAGAGAGAGAGAGAGAGAGAGAGAGAGAGAGAGAGAGAGAGAGAGAGAGAGAGAATTCCGAGGGTGACAGACCACCTCCAGAAAAACTAAGTTTTTTCTCCTTCTGAGAAAGGTGGAGAACAAAAGTGAGAACGCCCTGGAGAACAAAAGTGAGCGCGCTGAGTCGCCTTCGGGAAGAAGGAAATCTTCGAGTCCGAAGGAGAATTCCGCGAAAGTCTGCAAGAAGCTCTCCCGGGTCCAGAAGGCAAGGTCCCCTCAAATGAAGGTTCTGGGCTCCTTTTATAGCTTTGGCCAGGGGTAGCCCGGTAATTTCGCCGTTGTAACCACCGTAACCACCTGGCGGACGAATCACGTTTTTCGGTTAGGAGCACACGGATCGCCATTTTTCATAATTGACCATCTTGCCCCTCGGGCAGTTCGGGCAGTTTTATTGGAGGCGAAAAAGGCGACAAGCTGTTCCTGAAATCTGAGAAACTGGAAAGACGGAAAGTGAGCATGCTAGAAAGACAAAATGTGAGAAGTCAGAAAAGACAAAAAGTGAGCTGAGCGCGCTCAGAAATGTTCTGAGCGCGCAACGAACGGAGAAGCAATCTAGGCAACTTGGGAAGCGATCTGAGAGTGCAATGAACGGGGAAAACGTCCTGGTCGCTTTGTGAGGCGTTCTGAGCATGTTACGAGCGCGGGAGCGCTCTAAGTGAAATCTGGGGTCCAAAGGGCGCACAGTGAGCCTGGAGAGGGCGGACACCCCCGAACCCCTTCACGGGAAGGGGTCTTGACCGGACCCCACTAGGGGTGCGGCGAGGCCGCACCCCAAGAGGGGTGCGGCCTGGCCGCACCCCAAGAGGGGTGCGGTTTGGCCGCACCCCGCTAAGTGTGCGGCTTGGCCACACCCCACTAGGGGTGCGGTTAGGCTGCGCCCCCGTGAAGGGGCGGCCTGCGCGCTACCGTGCGGTAGCGCCGCGCGGTAGCGTTACTGGGCGGTTTCGGGCGGTTTGACGAGGGCGGTTGGCCATGGAGAGAGTGGACTTGCCCACTCCCCCATTCTCCCCCCATCATGGTAGTGGCCCTGGGGAGTAACCACCTCCTCTTATGCATATAAATGAGCAGGAGCCTTGTATGAGTACGCATCATAAGCCCCCCAAAACTTCGGAGTCCAAGCTTTCGTGCGGAGGAGTGCGAAGGTTTCGTCCTTGTTCGCGGGAATTTCGGTTGGTTGCGCAGTGCGTTGGACCATGGTGGAGGTAAGTTATTTTATTTTCAAAAAAAGAGGGAGGAGCGCGTACGTGCACGAGGGTGGCCGGAGTCCACGCGTGCGGGCGGCAGCCGGGAATGTGGGCGGTCGATGCCCGCGCGCCCTCGCGCGCGGTCGAGACCGGCCGAGGGCGCGGGCGGTCGGCACCCGTGCTCCCTTCTGCGCGGCCGGGACCATCGGAGCGCGCGCGCTGTCGGCGAGTGTGGGCCCCGCGCGCGGCCAAGCCGAGGGGGGCGAGCGACCGGCGCCCGCCCGCCCTCGAGTGCGTGGCCTCGGCCGGCCGAGGGTGTGGGCGCCCGGCACCCGCGGCCAATGTCGTGCGCGCGGGCGGCTGCTGCATGCTCGTGCGCGGAGGAAGTCGGCGCTCGTGCGTCCTCATGCGCGGACGAGTCTGGCCGAGGGAGCGGGCGACCGGTGTTGGCTCGCCGGTGCGTGCGGTTGGTGCTGGCTTGTATTTGTCGCGTGCTCCTTTGGCCTTTTTGTTACCATGTTCTGATGTTCGTGATTATGTACGTCTTTCTTATTTTCAGGGTTCGAAACAGGGAGGCCATTCGAGGCCAATACGCCTGCGCTCTTCTCTTGACGGCGTGCGGATTGACATATGGCGTAAGCGGTTCGGGTTGCCTCCGAATGTCGAGGTGAAGATTCCGCGGGTGGAGGAACGCGCTCAAAACCCGCCTACCGGTTTTATGACCCTGTCTGAAAGCTGTCTAAAATCCGGGTTTCGTATCCCTCCATCTGAGGAGGTGGTTGAGATACTCCGGTTCTGCGGTGTCCCGATTACCCAGTTTACGCCTGCCGGGATGGCGAACATCATGGGGATGGTGGTGTTATTTCTGGAACACAGCGCTCGCTTTTCACTCGAGATTTTTAAGGACTGGTGCAAGGTTTCTATTGACTCGGGAGGTCGTATTGAAGTTCGAAGCAACAAGAGCTGGTTTCACTTTGGGGAGAAGACCGATTACCGCCATGGGAATACTCTTTATGGGTACGTGCGGAATCGATGGGAGCTGCTGGAGCTATAGAGGGCGCTGTTGGAGCATGCGTTTCGCACTCCTCCGGTTTGATAATAACAAAGTCCCTTTTGTATTTGATTCTATTTTCATTAATGGTGTGCAGATAACAGGTATGTGATGTTCACATTGCTGCTGGAGCTAAAATTGAATGTGGGAAAAATTCACTGTCGGAAAATTCCGACAGCCACTGTCGCCCAGGCGACAGCAGAGAAGTTACAACTACTTCCCTCCACGGCAGATCGACGAAAGACAGTTTTGCGCTGTCGGAATTCCGACATCGATGTCGCCCAGGCGACAGCTCGACGGTTACACCAACTGCCCACGACTTCACCCACGACAGCGGCGGTTTTGCGCTGTCGGAAATTCCGACATCGATGTCGCCCAGGCGACAGCTCTACGATTCCAGCAACTGCCCACACGACAGCTCGACGACACGACAGCGGCAGTTTAGCGCTGTCGGAAAATTCCGACAGTCACTGTCGCCCAGGCGACAGTGAAATTCTATAAAATGGTTCCTTTGGTTCGTGCATTCCAAGCTTTTGAGAATTCCAGTTCCTTCCTGAGTGCATACGAACCAGAGAGCTCCAGAACCTCCTCAACTCCCATTTGTGCAAAGAAGGATTGAAGATTGAAGACGAGATCGGGCGCGCTTCTACATCAACGATCATCTCGAGGCTTCAACAATCCATTCAGAGATCTGAATTTCTAGGGAGTTGTCTTTTTCATATTGTATTTTCATTTACTCATATTTCATTTTGTATTGGGAAAGAAATCGTCGTCTTGCGTGCGGCGTCTAAGTCCTTGCGCGGCTTAAGGGAAAGTCGCTTCCTTGTGCGGAGCGTCCAAGTCCTTGCGTGGCTTGGTGGGAAATCGTGGCCTTGTGTGCTACGTCTAGATCTTGGGAAGATCTAGAGGATAGGTTTGGGCT
Organism: Dactylorhiza incarnata; assembly: GCA_033032865.1. Classification (NCBI taxonomy): domain Eukaryota; kingdom Viridiplantae; phylum Streptophyta; class Magnoliopsida; order Asparagales; family Orchidaceae; genus Dactylorhiza; species Dactylorhiza incarnata. The sequence continues at coordinate 22,155,118 of JAWHQI010000003.1, forward strand.
TGATCTTGGGAGAGACAAGCGATAGCCTTCCGATCCTTGGGAGAAGGATTGGTAAACCAAAATTATTGTATTTTTATCATAATTGTGCCTTGATCTTAAGCATTGTTAAGATCATTTTTATTTGTATGCAAATTTCATGATATATATAAAATTATGATCCTTTCACTAATTGCAAATTTGTGTGCTTAAATCTTTATCTTAGAAATTTGTGTTTGGTGTTATACAAAAATTGCATTGGTTTAAAATTATTTTTAAGTAACTTTCTATTAAAGTAAATTTGTCTAAAATTATTAAGAAAAAAATTACAAATTTAAACACACCCTTATTCACCCCCCCTCTAAGGGCGTCATACGATCCAACAAGTGGTATCAGAGGGAGGTTACTCCAAAACGGTTTTACCACCGGGAGTAATGGCGCACAACGATCACGCGTTCGTTGAGGGGCAAGGAATTAGTAGGCCACCACTTTTCACGGGCATGGACTATAATTATTGGAAAACACGTATGCGTTGTTTTCTAATTGCTTTAGATATAGAAGTCTGGAATATGGTAGAAACTAGTTACACTTCTCCAACATTTGTTGTAGGAGATGTAACTATGGAAAAACCCAATGACAAGTGGGATGATAATGATAAATTAAAATGCAAAAACAATGCAAAGGCCATGAATGCCTTATTTTGCGCACTAGATCGCACTGAGTTTAATAGAGTCTGTGCTTGTGATACTGCTTTTGATATTTGGAATCTTTTAGAAATTACTCATGAAGGTACTTCGCAGGTAAAGGATTCAAAACTATTTCAATTGGAGTCAGAGTTCGAAAGATTCAAAATGGAGGTGGATGAAGAAATTGACACAATGTACACACGATTCACTAAAATCGTGAACGATTCAAAGGTGTTGGGTAAGGTTTTTTCAAATGGAGATTTAGTTAGAAAAATCTTAAGATCACTTCCCCCGAAGTTCAATCCAAAAGTGACTGCAATTTCTGAGTCACATGATCTTAAGACCTTACAATTGGAAAGTCTCATTGGGAATCTAAAAACCCATGAAGTGGAGTTGAAGATTCAAAGCCAAGAGTATAATTTGGAGCCCAAAAAGAAAAGCTTGGCGTTGAAATCTAAAAAGGAAATTGAGAGTGAGACTGAAGAAAGTGATGAAGATGAAGAAGGACTATTTGTGAGAAATTTTAAGAAGTTTATGAGAAATCTGGAGAGGAGAAACTCATTTAAAAAGTTTTTCAAAAAGAAGGATTTTGCCTACCAAAAAGGCAAAGGAAAAGTGGAGAATGAAGAGGAGCGTCCGCCACCGGAGTGCTACCATTGCAAGAAGATTGGTCATATCAGAAGCAAGTGCCCAAAATATCTGAAAGAGCAAAAAGCAAAGAGGCACGATAAAAGTTACAAGAAGAAAGTGTTAAAGGCAGAGACTTGGGATGATTCTTCGTCTGGTGAAGAAAGTGATCCTTCAACACAGGAGGAAGAGGAGGCTAATCTATGTTTGATGGCAAAAGGGAACATTACATCTGATGACGACTGCAGTGTCCAAAGCGACACTGAGGTAACGCCTCCATCTTATGATGAGTTATATTCTGAATTTATGAAAACATGCAAAGTTTTGGATAAAAGCTTAAAGGAAATTGATTTTTTAAAATCTGAAAATAAAGGCCTTTTAAAAGCAAATAAAAAACTATCAAATGAGTTGGAATCTATTAGGAAGGAGAAGGTATTTTGTCAAGAGTGTGATCATTCTTCGACAAGGATAAAAGAACTTGAAACTACTATTTCTAAGTCCGATCAAAAATTTGATCTACTTGTAAAAGAAAAAAAGGACTTAGAAAAAGTTGTTAAAACCTCTCATTCTCAATTAGAGAATTATAAGAAAATTTTTGCAAATAGATGTGGCATGATAGTAAAAGAAAATTCAATTTTAAAATCCAAAGTAAATGAGTTGAACATGGCAATTGGGAAATTTGGTGTTGGGAAAAAATCTCTGGATATGCTTTTAGCCAACCAATGCCATGGTACAGCAAAATTTGGACTAGGATGCATTTCTGGAAGCTCTGGAGGCTGTCGGAAATTTCCGACAGCTACTGTCGGAATCGGCGACAGCTCCAGGTTCAGAAAACCAATTTCTCAAAATACAAATTTTTCTAAGTCCACACATAAAGATGCTTCCACCAGCAAGAGTCCAGAGAAACCATTGAAAAATGGTTCCTCACCATTCATTGTGTGTGCTAAATGTCATCGATTTGGTCACATCTCGGGCTCATGTTGGAAGAAAGGAAAAGCTAATGTTAAACAAATCTGGGTACCTAAGGCGTCCACCTATACAATGGGATTGACCACTTGGGTAACCAGATCTTTACTCTCATCATCTTTTTAGGTGTGCGTGCAGGCTAGGAACAAGGAAGACGTGTGGTATTTGGACTCTGGATGTTCAAAACACATGACGGGCGATAAATCAAAGTTCCTTAGCCTGGAGATGAAGAAAGGTGGAACAGTGACATTTGGAGATAATGGAAAGGGTAAAGTCAAGGGCATTGGAGTAGTAGGTAACAAAAAATTTAAAATTTCAAATGTTTTGTATGTTAAAGGTTTGAAACATAATTTAATTTCTATTAGTCAACTATGTGATAAAAATCTAAATGTTTTATTTGACTCTAGCTCAAACCTTTGCAAGATTATTGATTCTAAAACAAACGAAATCGTACTTACTGCACCAAGAATAAACAATGTCTATACGATCACTTTTCATGATTTATCTCATTCTATACTTAAATGTTTTATTTCAAAGAATGATGAACTTGAATTATGGCATAGGAGACTAGGACATTCTAATGCCAAACGCATAGTAAAGCTTTCTAAAAATAAAATAATAAAAGGTTTACCAAATTTGAATGGAAAGCTATCCTCATTATGTTCACCATGCCAAAAGGGAAAGTTTACAAAATCATCTTTTAAAAGCAAAAATGTCATTTCTACCACTAGACCTTTACATTTATTACATATGGACTTGTTTGGTCCAATTTCTACACAAAGTCTAGGAGGTAGAAAATATACGTTTGTTATTATTGATGATTATTCTAGATTTTGTTGGACTTTGTTTTTAAATTCAAAATCTGATGCTTTTGATGAATTTGTAAAACTAATTTCACGTATTCAAAATGAACTTGATCTAAAAGTAAAATGCATTAGATCTGATCATGGAGGAGAGTTTGATAATGAAAAATTTATTTCATATTGTAATGAATTTGGGATAAAACATGAATTTTCCGCTCCACGCACACCACAGCAAAATGGTGTAGTAGAGAGGAAAAATAGAACACTTCAAGAATTAGGACGGACTATGCTGTGTGAATTTAAATTGCCAAAATATTTTTGGGCCGAAGCAGTCAGTACGGCATGCTATATTATTAATCGTGCCATGATTCGTCCCACATTACAATTAACTCCTTATGAAATTTATTTTCAAAGAAAACCAAATGTATCTTACTTTAAAGTTTTTGGTTGTAAATGCTTTATTTTGAATACAAAAGATAACTTAGGCAAATTTGATGAGAAATGTGATGAAGGAATTTTCATTGGTTATTCTTCAAATAGCAAGGCCTATAGAGTTTATAATAAGAGAACAAAAATAGTTGAAGAATCTATTCATGTTAGGTTTGATGAGTTTGCTTCATGTGTAGAAAAGAAAACTACAGGAAAAGAAGATGAACCCCTTCCATCGGTGGAGAATGATGACGAACTTGGAGAAAGAGAAGAAGAAAGAGAAGAAGAAAGAGAAGAAGAAAGAGAAGAAGGAGGAGAAGAAGAAAGAGAAGAAGAAAGAGAAGAATATGTGCCTCCAAGTGAATTGAGATTCTCAAAGGATCATCCAAAGGAGCTTATCATTGGAGATCCGCAAAAAGGGGTTAGTACTCGTTCATCGCTACATATTTTATTTTCAAACCTTTGTTTTGTTTCTGAAATAGAACCAAAAGATGTTTCCACCGCTTTAAATGATGAATTTTGGTTTTTAGCTATGAATGAAGAACTTAATCAATTTGAACGTAATAAGGTTTGGAATCTTGTAGAACGACCCAAAAATCGTCCTGTAGTTGGTGTTAAGTGGATTTTCAAAAATAAAATGGATAATGAATCTAGAATTGTTAGAAATAAAGCCAGATTAGTTGCAAAAGGTTATGCACAAATTGAAGGGGTAGATTTTGATGAAACTTTTGCACCTGTAGCAAGATTAGAAGCGGTTAGAATATTTCTTGCATTTGCTTGTTTTAAAAGATTTAAATTATATAAAATGGATGTCAAAACCGCATTTTTAAACGGGTATATAAAAGAAGAAGTTTATGTAGAACAACCCCCTGGCTTTATAAATGAGAAATATCCAAATTATGTTTATAAATTAGATAAAGCGCTTTATGGATTAAAACAAGCGCCTCGTGCTTGGTATGATCGATTAACTCAATATTTGTTAAAGCACGATTATAAAATAGGAAGTGCTGATTCTACACTCTTCATTAAGCAAATTAATCATGATTTAGTTATTTTGCAAATTTATGTTGATGATATTATTTTTGGAGCCACTAATGAAGAGTTGAGTAATGAAGTAGTTGAAATTATGAAAAATGAATTTGAAATGAGTATGGTTGGAGAACTTTCATATTTTCTAGGTTTTCAAATTACACAAAAACATGATGGAATTTTTATATGTCAAACCAAGTATATTCATGATATGTTAAAAAGATTTGGATTTGAAAACCTTAAGCATGCAAACACTCCTATGAGTACTTCACTAAAATTAGGAAAAGATGAAAGTGGTGTTTCAATTGAACAAACCCTTTATAGAAGTATGATAGGGTCTTTATTGTATTTAACCGCATCTAGACCTGATATTATGTTTGCCGTTTGTTTATGTGCTAGATTTCAAGCTAATCCTAAAGAGTCTCATTTAAAAGCGGTGAAACGTATCTTTAGATATCTCATTGGAACATCAAAATTAGGTTTATGGTATCCTCAAAATGATTCTTTTATTTTGCATGGTTTTTCGGATTCTGATTATGCGGGATGTTCTTTAGATAGGAAAAGCACTAGTGGCACTTGTCACTTTATCGGCCCTTCACTTATTTCATGGTCGAGTAGGAAACAGAATTCTGTTGCTCTCTCTACTACCGAGGCCGAATATATTGCACTAGGTAGTTGTTGTGCCCAAGCTCTTTGGATGTCACAAACTTTAGAAGATTTTGGCATACAACAAAGTAGTGTAGAATTAAAGTGTGACAATAAAAGTGCTATCGACTTAACTAACAATCCCGTATTACATTCTAGATCTAAGCATATAGATGTCCGACATCATTTTATAAGGGATCATATTAAGAAGGGTAATATAAAAATCAACTTTATAGGCACGGAAAATCAACTAGCGGATATATTCACTAAGCCGTTACCGGATTCCCGTTTTTCTATGCTTAGGCTAGAATTGGGCATTCTAGACATTTCACAATGAATATATCACAATTTAAAGCCTATAAAAAAAATTATTATCCCAAAACATAAACAATGTAAATACAAAAAGCCAAAATTATAAAAATCAAAACATTAAATTTTAAAAAAAAAACTTAACAAAATTCAACATCATTAACATTACATCAATATTATTCAAATAAAAACAGTAGAAAAAAATTAAGGATCAAGTTCATTAAACAAAAACAGAAATTTAAAGAGGTTCACTGTCGCCCAGGCGACAGTGGCTATCGGATTTTTCCGACAGCTCCCAGCAGCAGCAGCAACATAAGACTACTCTGACTCTTCATAATCAGCCCCGCTGCTCTCTGGACAATCTTCTGGAAGTCCTCGTCTCACGGCTTTGCCACGGCGAGTCCGCCTCACCGATTGGCGCGGCGGTTCTTCGTCCGGTACTTGCCATTCGGCCTCTTCCTCCGGTGTTGGCTTCAACTTCAGACCTTTGACGAGAAACTTCATGAATTTCTGCATTCGACTACGGTCCTTCTTCACCTCCTTCTTGTGATCCTCTAGTGAATCTCGTAGATCATCAATGGACTCCCTTAGTGAACCTCCTCTAGGCAATGGCGGCTCTCGAATCTCTATTCCCGGATGGGCCTTTTTCGGCGTTTTCTTCACTTTCATCGAACCCGTATAGTATATCTCCGGATAGCAATCATCCAAATAATAAGCTTGCACTATCCATCCATATTTCTTATAGAGTACACGCTGAATTACCGCCCCCATTGGTAGCGTATGAACCTTCACCCATCTTGGATGTTTTAATCTATACGCATACCTAATCTGGGAGAGTATGAAGTCTGTCACATCGAAGAGCTCATCCTCCATAATATAGTATGTAAAGAGGGTCAACTGAGCCGTAATGCTTCTTGTGTCTCCACTCTTCAACATCACTGAATTCCTTAATATATCTTGGACTAAGAACGCATCCGGAGTAAGTGAAGTAACTTCAGTGGTAAGAGTCTTTTTTTGATTCCCATGTAAACTCATGTTCACAAGGGTCCAATCTCTATCCTTTCGATAAGTTTCCACTATATCAGGCATATTCTCACTCATCACTAGTCCAAATTCCTCTCGCAGATCAACATGTGTTATTTCCACATGTTGACCTTGGATCTTTGATCTCACACCACCATCCAATTCAGTGACATTTGGATCTTCCAAATGGTTATAAAATTCACGAATGAAAAAGGAAGAAAAGGCCTCTGGAGTGATTATTGATAATATACCTGCATTTGCAAGCCGATCATAAATATGATTGTGCCTTGGCGACTCGAATTCCACATACTTCGCTATTCCAACAATAGCTTTCTCAACTCCAGGAAATACTTGATATGAACTATGTGCGTCTTCCGAAGTACTCTTTCGAGCTTTGGAACTGGAAGCCATTCTGCAAATACCATACAAAAATTTTGATTAAAAATAATATCACATTGTGCACTGGAACACTGTCGCCCAGGCGACAGTGAGTGTCGGAATTTTCCGACAGCTCTCCAAGTGAACTTTTCTCGAAAATTTTTATATACACTTCCAGATCTTCTCAAAATCAATATTATTTCAACATCAAGTTTATACAAAAAAAAATTATATATGTTTTTTTTAAATCACAATATTCTCAAAATCCTTTACTATTCATCATCTTCAACCTTCTTCCCTAACCTAGATCTACAAAAATATTTGGAAAATGAACAAATGAAATCTATCTCACAAAATCAAAAAGCAATTTACCAAAGATAAAAATTTTAAAAAGGATCCACCAAGATCCCCTTGTTTTAAACTAGATCTATTTTTTTTAAAAAAAATCAACATGAAAACTACATTTTCTTTCTTCTCTCCTATCAAAATCACAAAACCCTAAAAATTTTTGAGTTAAAAACACCAACATCAAAAACCCATACCTTAGATCTAGGGATGTCGCCGACTTCCGACAGCTTGCTCTCATTTTTTAACTCCAGAAAATGATGCACAATAGGGTTTGACTCGGTCCCCAGCCCTATTTATATTTTTGGCTGTCGCCCAGGCGACAGTGAGTGTCGGAAATTTCTCCAATTTTGTAAAAACTTCAATTTTGTGTCCCTTTGATGATCTACAATAGTTATATGTCATTATTAATGTTTCATCTCATGACTTGATGACAAACCATGTGATATTTATTTTAAATAAAATGACTTACATGTTTATATGATTTCATTTTCAAGCTATCATCGTATTGACATTTCTACTTAGCTGTTTAGACCATTGGAAATTGTTTTCGCATGCCTCTAAGTATGAGAAATTGTTTATCTATCATAATGAGCTATCACGTTCACCTCTTTTGATCAATACATATGTCTACTTCTTTAATATATACATGGATCATATTTGCTTTAACATAATACAATAGCACTTCTTAAAAACAACTTTCACCCTTGATTTGTTAGCACAACAAAAGTACACCATCTTTTGCGGTTCAAGTGAATTCGGAGATCCTTGGTCAATTAAAACATTATCAATATAAAAAAAAATACGATATCACATCTGTGATAAAAAAAAATTTTCAAAATAAAGACAAGGATACTCCACCAAGCACTACTTACCCTCCTGATAAGTCTTAATGAGCATTGTGAGGTTAAGCACCTTGGACAGAATTGTAAAGTGTCTTGTGCAAAAGAAACATGGTTTTCTATTCATTTTGTGCTATATCTTCAAAGTCAAAGTTGCCTTTATGTGCTTTTATTATGTTCTACATTTCAATGATCATGTAAATTAAATAAGTTCATATGTTTGTTCTAAGTATCACATGTACACATCATTATGTTATATAAATATTCATCTCATGAGAATTGGACTGAAACGATTCCATACTTCTTTACACTATTGTGTCTTTCTATGATACTTTCAAATGATCTTACTCATGTTTCAGTTATTTTCCTTCATTACTTCATATGGCTATACTGTCACTTCATGAGTTTATTCTTCCTATGGCATATTCCTATTATTTCATGGCCTTCAATCATTTCCAGAAAACAGTGCTTCCGCTTAATCTTACTTTCTATATTCTATATATCTTCCCTTTAGAATCATTTCTCTTATCTAATATTCACTTTTGCTAATACCAAAAGGGGGAGAATTAACAAGTATAAAAGGAAAAATCAACAATCTATTCCACCTACACAAATACATCATATATTTAGGGGGAGCATATATTTAGGGGGAGCATTCATTTAGGGGGAGCATTCATTTAGGGGGAGCTTTCATTTAAAGGGAGATTATTTATTTTAAGGAATATATATAATGTTAATTTTGTCCACACACCTAAGTTTAAAATCAACAATCTAAATAGACATGATTTCTTTTTATACGGATTTGTTATTATCAAAAGGGGGAGATTGTTGGAGCATGCGTTTCGCACTCCTCCGGTTTGATAATAACAAAGTCCCTTTTGTATTTGATTCTATTTTCATTAATGGTGTGCAGATAACAGGTATGTGATGTTCACATTGCTGCTGGAGCTAAAATTGAATGTGGGAAAAATTCACTGTCGGAAAATTCCGACAGCCACTGTCGCCCAGGCGACAGCAGAGAAGTTACAACTACTTCCCTCCACGGCAGATCGACGAAAGACAGTTTTGCGCTGTCGGAATTCCGACATCGATGTCGCCCAGGCGACAGCTCGACGGTTACACCAACTGCCCACGACTTCACCCACGACAGCGGCGGTTTTGCGCTGTCGGAAATTCCGACATCGATGTCGCCCAGGCGACAGTCCATGATTCCAGCAACTGCCCGCACGACGGCTCGACGACACGACAGCGGCAGTTTAGCGCTGTCGGAAAATTCCGACAGTCACTGTCGCCCAGGCGACAGTGAAATTCTATAAAATGGTTCCTTTGGTTCGTGCATTCCAAGCTTTTGAGAATTCCAGTTCCTTCCTGAGTGCATACGAACCAGAGAGCTCCAGAACCTCCTCAACTCCCATTTGTGCAAAGAAGGATTGAAGATTGAAGACGAGATCGGACGCGCTTCTACATCAACGATCATCTCGAGGCTTCAACAATCCATTCAGAGATCTGAATTTCTAGGGAGTTGTCTTTTTCATATTGTATTTTCATTTACTCATATTTCATTTTGTATTGGGAAAGAAATCGTCGTCTTGCGTGCGGCGTCTAAGTCCTTGCGCGGCTTAAGGGAAAATCGCTTCCTTGTGCGGAGCGTCCAAGTCCTTGCGTGGCTTGGTGGGAAATCGTGGCCTTGTGTGCTACGTCTAGATCTTGGGAAGATCTAGAGGATAGGTTTGGGCTTGATCTTGGGAGAGACAAGCGATAGCCTTCCGATCATTGGGAGAAGGATTGGTAAACCAAAATTATTGTATTTTTATCATAATTGTGCCTTGATCTTAAGCATTGTTAAGATCATTTTTATTTGTATGCAAATTTCATGATATATATAAAATTATGATCCTTTCACTAATTGCAAATTTGTGTGCTTAAATCTTTATCTTAGAAATTTGTGTTTGGTGTTATACAAAAATTGCATTGGTTTAAAATTATTTTTAAGTAACTTTCTATTAAAGTAAATTTGTCTAAAATTATTAAGAAAAAAATTACAAATTTAAACACACCCTTATTCACCCCCCCTCTAAGGGCGTCATACGATCCAACAGGCGCTCCCTTGATGTTGTCGTCGGCAGACTGGACGGGAAGACGAGTTCCTTCCTATCACGGGCTTCCCTGGTCGAGAAGGGCTGTCGAAGGCCCTATTCTGTATTTCTAGCTGCGTAGAGGAAAGTCGACTGCTTTAGGTGGGGCTTTCCTGGGCTGCTGAGCGAGAGGCCGCTGCTCCCTTAGATCGCGGGAGAAAGAGGAGGATTGTTTTTAAGAAAAGAGGTCCTAGTTCATGTTCTACTCCGCTGGCGCCTACGATTCACGATCACGAGGCCGGCCCGAGCCGTCCCAGGGGAGAGTCGATTTCACTGGATTCAGAGATTGAGATTTTGGCGCCTCCTACTACCGACCGGGACCCGGAGGGAAACTTGCCGCCACCTCCCCTCATGCCGACGAGGCGAGTTTCTTCTTCTCTTCAGGCGATGGCTTGCGCGGTAAGTGAAGCTCTTCTTCTCTAATCTCGGCCCTTATTCTCCGTTATCGCTTACGTTTGTTGACCGTTTATCTTTTGTTTGCAGGCGGAGGCTTTGACTAGCGTTGCTCTTACATGGAACGATCATTATGTAGGCTTCAAGGATAACTACTTCGCTCTTCAGGAGGAGTTACGCGTGGCGAGGAGCGATTTGTCCATTTTGCAAAGGGAGAGGGATCGTGACTCATCTCATATCGAGCAGTTGAAGGCCGACATCTCTTCTTCTCGATCTGAAGTCGAGAATCTGCGGGTGGAGTACGGTGGTGACAAGGCGCTTGCCCAGGATGCGCTTCGTCAGCTGTCAGAAGCTCAGGGGGAGATGTTCTGCTTGGAGGGGGAGTTGGGCTTCCTGAGGAGCGAGGTGGAACGATTGTCATCGATCGAGCGCAGTCTTGAGGAGGCCAAGGCAGTCGGGGTGACCGAGTACAAATATTCTCTTGCCTTTGTAGAGGAGCGGTTCCAGATGGCGGAGGAGATTTGTGATGAGGTCATGACGAAGGAGGTTGAGCCTATGATAACAGACGAGCACGAAGTTTACTTTCAGCGTGGTATTCAGAAGACTCTTCGTATGATGGGGAGGAAGTTTGGATGTGACACTGTTGGCCTTGGAGCTGAGGATCTTTCAGGGGATGATTGTTCGGATGTAGCCGAGGACTGATGTTGGTTGTCTTCCACTTTCCTGCTTTCCGTATTGTTGTTTGTTTACGTGCAGCGCTACGCTGATGTGGTTGTACTCCTTTATTTCATTTATTGTACCTATTTCCTTGGGTGATTCTGTTGTTCTGGTTATTGATACCTGCGTAGCTTGATGGCATTTCCAAAGTTATGGATGAGTTTGCGCGAGTCTGAGCTCGCGGCTTTTACATAATAGAAAATTAGTTTGCACGAGTCTGTGATCGCGGCTTTTACATAATAGAAAATTAGTTTGCACGATTCTGTGCTCGCGGATTTTACATAATAGACTTGGCCGGTGAATAGCGGGTGTATTCAAACTGGAGGCGAACGTAAGGGGGGCAGGCCCCTACGACGCCGGGACTCGACGGCGGAGGAGAAGGGGGAACCTTCAATCGACGGCGGTGCAAAGTCCTCGGGGCAGGGCCCCGAAGTGGCCGGTGAATAGCTGGTGTATTCAAACCAGGGGCGAACGTAAGGGGGTAGGCCCCTACGACGCCGGGACTCGACGACAGAGGAGAAGGGCGAACCTTCAATCGACGACGGTGCGAAGTCCCCGGGGTAGGGCCCCAAAGTGGTCGGTGAATAGCTGGTGTATTCAAACCGGGGGCGAACGTAAGGGGGGCAGGCCCCTACGACGCTGGGACTCGACGGCGGAGGAGAAGGGCGAACCTTCAATCGACGGCGGTGCAAAGTCCCCGGGGCAGGGCCCCAAAGTGGCCGGTGAATAACTGGTGTATTCAAACCGGGGGCGAACGTAAGGGGGGCAGGCCCCTACGACGCCGGGACTCGACGGCGGAGGAGAAGGGAGAACCTTCAATCGACGGTGGTGCAAAGTCCCCGGGGCAGGGACCCAAAGTGCGCTCCTGCAGAATAACAGTTTAGGACAGGTAAAACATAATCAGAAAATGAACATTGGTACATGCGCAAGTGCAATCTTGCGGCTTTTGAGCTAATAAGTTTCTTGATACAAGTTTGATGAGAGAGAAAAGGTAACATTGCGCTCCTTTTGTGCTGTGCTGGCTCGAGCTCTTTTGGTCGTTCAGCATGGCGGACGGCCATGGGCGGATCCAGAGGGGGGCCCGAGGGACACGTGCACCCCCATTATTTTTCAAATTTGTTAGTGGATTTGGATTCCTCTCGTCGAGACAATGAATTTTGACTACTTATATGTCAAAAACGGTGGCCAGATGAGGGAGAAACAGCTCCGATAAGATGGAAGCGTTCTCACATCACGTAACTAATTTGTTTTGGGACAAATATTGGCTATTCGCGGACCAAAGTTGGCTATTTGCAGACCAAAGTTGGCTATTCACAGACCAAATTTGGCTATTCGCAGACTAAGTTCAGCTATGTGCACCCCCAAAATTAATTTTCAACATGTGACTCACGACCCTCCTACTCACCCCACAAGCATTTGTGTTTTGAAATTTTTTGTGCACCCCCATTTATAATTTTCTGGATCCGCCACTGGGGACGGCGGTGACCCGGCGGCCGACCCTCAGTGGCATCCTTCTGTGCTTCTTCGCAGAAAGCCTCAAGGTATCCTAACTGGACAAGGCGTTCAATTTCTTCTTTCAACCTGGCACAGTGCTCCGTACGGTGTCCTCGGCCTTTGTGGAAATTGCAGAACGGGGATTGATCTCCCCTGCGCTGGGGGAGCGGTTTGGGCCAGTTGATGATTTTGCTGCTGTAGATTATGGACAGTATTTGCTCGCGAGGGGCATTTAATGGGGTGTAGATCTGGGAGCTTTGATTTGCTAGTCCTCGGGAGCGGTCTGCTTGGTTCTGAATGGGCGGTACGGTCTTCTCGAGTTGATGTTGTTGTCCCTTTCTCTTGCGACATGTATCCCCAAGTTGTAATTGGTTCGCCGGTGCCGGAAGATTAGCTTTTTCTGCCAATGTGGGGGTTGCGCGGTCTTCCCGCGCGCCTTGCTTTTCAGAATTTGGTTTTGGTGACGGGTCGTAGTTGATCCAAGGAAGCTCGACTGCGGCCATGTCGAAACCACGAATTGCATCCCTGAAGATTCTCCCTTTGTTGGCCATGCGTACAGACATGGAAACATCGTGGTCTAGGGCGTCGAGTAGGAGACTCCCAAATATTGCATCGTAGGGGGAGTCTGCCTCTACGATGACGAACTGAACGTCGTACTGGACTGGTTCCGAATGCATCCCTATTTGGACGGGGAGGGTGACGACTCCTATGGTGGGTACCATAGTTCCGTATGGAAGCTCTGCGTCGCTGGCCCTAAGCTTAAGGATCCCGCTTAGGAATTTGAGCCGCACCACGGATGCCACGAACAGGATATTGAACGAGATGTGATGGGTTATTAACGCCCTTCTTAGCTCACAGGCTGGATTGCCTATGCTTGCGTCTAAGGCAAAGCCCAACCATCCCCGGGGATGCCCTTGGTGAAAGCTTGTGTAGATCTTCTCGTGCTGCTAGCCCCGCTCTGCTTCCCCTAGGTGGGACGACTCATCCGTCTCGGGCTCTTTTTCTCGGATCCTTGGCGTGTGCGCTTCGTGTCATTCAACGAATAGTTGGGATAGCTCGGTGAAGTTGTGAATCACTCCGTTTGGCAGGGAGTGATACCAACGGAGGGCGTCTCCGCGCAGTGTCTTGGTGAAGATTTTGCAGCTGATTTGGTCGGGAAGTCCAAACGTCCGCACTGTTATCAAGAAGCGATTAACGTGCACGTACGGGTCTTCTGCTCCGTGGAACTCCTTGAGGTGCGGGAGCTTTAGCCATGACGGTACTGGGTATGCCAAAATCGACTTTGACAGGGGGGATCGCATTTGCTGGTGCGTGATATCGTTCGGATCCTGCCCCGCTACGAGAGGGGTCGGCTTGCTAGTTGATCCAATCCACTGGGGCTGGATGGGTGCAGCGATGAGCGCTCTCTTTGCCGGGCCTTCAGGGATTGAGGAACTGCATGCGTCGGATAGTTCGGGGGAGGTGTCCACTCTCGCTAGTTCCGTGAACTCAGGTGAAGCGGGCACCGCGTTCGGAAATCCTTTGCTCGGTAGTTGGGAATCCATTCTCACAGACGGCGCCAAATTGTTGCGGGTCGCTTAGGGCTCTTGGTAGACAGGTTTACTTGAACCACCTTAGCTCGGGAGCGAACCAAGCGCGCAAACAGTCAATTTGAGATTCGTTGATTACACTGAGACTTTTTAGCGTGGAAAACCCGGAAAGGGTAAAAAACCACGTGGCCGGAGCTGTGCCGACCAAACTTCCACTAGCTTCTGGGGGGTTACAATTGGAGACTTAGAAGTCGAGCGCGACAGGCCGTTGCTCGTTACAATAATAGAGAGAAAAAGAGAGAGAGAGAGAGAGAGAGAGAGAGAGAGAGAGAGAGAGAGAGAGAGAGAGAGAGAGAATTCCGAAGGTGACAGACCACCTCCAGAAAAACTAAGTTCTTTCTCCTTCTGAGAAAGGTGGAGAACAAAAGTGAGAACGCCCTTGAGAACAAAAGTGAGCGTGCTGAGTCGCCTTCGGGAAGAATGAAATCTTCGAGTCCGAAGGAGAATTTCGCGAAAGTCTGCAAGAAGCTCTCCCGGGTCCAGAAGGCAAGGTCCCCTCAAATGAAAGTTCTGGGCTTCTTTTATAGCTTTGTTCGGGGGTAGCCCAGTAATTTCGCCGTTGTAACCACCGTAACCACCTGGCGGACGAATCACGCTTTCCGGTTCGGAGCACATGGATCGTCATTTTTGGTAATTGACCATCTTGCCCCTCGGGCAGTTTGGGCAGTTCAGGCAGTTTTGTTGGAGGCGAAAAAGGCGACAAGCTGTTCCTGAAATCTGAGAAACTGGAAAGACGGAAAGTGAGCATGCTAGAAAGACAAAATGTGAGAAGTCAGAAAAGACAAAAAGTGAGCTGAGCGCGCTCAGAAACGTTCTGAGCGCGCAACGAACGGAGAAACAATCTAGGCAACTGGGGAAGCGATCTCAGAGTGCAATGAACGGGGAAAACGTCCTGGTCGCATTGTGAGGCGTTCTGAGCATGTTACGAGCGCGGGAGCACTCTAAGTGAAATCCGGGGCCCAAAGGGCGCACAGCGAGCCTGGAGAGGGCGGACACCCCTGAACCCCTTCACGGGAAGGGGTCTTGACCGTACCCCACTAGGGGTGCGGCTAGGCCGCACCCCAAAGGGGGTGCGGCTTGGCCGCACCCCACTAGGGGTGCGGTTAGCTTGCGCCCTCGTGAAGGGGCGGCCTGCGCGCTGCCGCGCGCGCTACCGTGCGGTAGCGCCGCGCGGTAGCGTTACTGGGCGGTTTCGGGCGGTTTGACGAGGGCGGTTGTCCATGGAGAGAGTGGACTTGCCCACTCCTCCATTCTCCCCCCATCATGGTAGTGGCCCTGAGGAGTAACCACCTCCTCTTATGCATATAAATGAGCAGGAGCCTTGTATGAGTACGCATCATGAAGCAAATACAAATTTATTTTGGAACACAATTTTAATTCACCAAAATAAATATATTAGGAATTAAATATAAATTATTTGGAAAGTTTTTGTTGATGAATTAAAATTAATTGTAAAAGAAAATAATACTCGCTTTATAATATATAAAATTTTAAATAATTATTAGTACTTATTCAAATAAATTATCATTTGTAGCCATGTCAAAGCAATAGAAATAAAAATGTGTTCTAAAAAAACTCAATTGGAAGAATGTAATTATTTTAAAATTAATTTATATTAACCAGCAGGTAGATTAGAACACATGATTATATTAACTAACAAAGTAGGTTAAATTTAGGATAAATTTTAACAAACAAAAATATAACATTTGTAAGAAGTAATTTCGTAATTTTGTCGAATTGCTTTCCCACTCTTCTCTTTCCTCTTTCCGCCACCTGGAGTGTTCTACAAAGCCCCTTCATTCCTTGGATTTCACCATTTCCGCTCCTTCACCAGAAATTCGCCTTCATCTCTTGCATGCACTCTTACCGGCTATGGGCAAGCACATAAGTAAGACAAAGCTCGACGGAGAGGTGGTGATCATGGAGGTTTCCGTCCAGTCCTCCATCGGCGTGCGAACCAGAGCCAGAACCCTCGCTCTTCAGCGCCTCCAGAAACCCTCCACCTTTCCCGACGGCGGTAGTGCCTCATTCTCGTCCTCCGACTATCTTCGTCTCCGCGGACGTCGCATGGAGAAACCGGCCGTCGCTCTCAAGCCAAACGAGCTCACCGACTCCAAAATTGTTGCTGGCGTGGAGTCGTCGCCGGAGACCAAGGCGTCGTTGGGCGAACTTTTCTTGGTGCTCGGTGCTGAGGATATGTATGTTTCACCCCTTTCGCGCTTATTCTCAATTTCCTCGCTTTTGTCGAACTAGGGTTTTACTATCCTTCTGTTTTTTATTTGCCTGCTTCCGCGTCTCGCTGGATTTTCTTTGTTCCTAATTTTCTGGAAGGTTTTGTTGGAGAATTGAGATGATTTATAGTTAGTTATAGAGCTAAATCCTACTTCTGCAAAACCAAATTCCTCTGTTTTTTCAGCGGAAATAGATTTTGTTTTGGCGTGAGCTCCAAGTTTTCTCTCTAGGTTAGACTATTATATATATATATATATTTATTTATTTAAAGCATTTCCATAGGTTTCTTAACTCGACTTTCCCATGCCATTTTTGTTATGGATTCGGCTTGCAGGACCATTCCTGTTTCTGCAAGTTTATCATGGCTGTTGGGCTTCTTCTCTAAGATCAAATTAATCTCTCTAAGATCAAATTTGATCTTTCTAGGACCAATAAATGATTTCACCAGGAAGATCGTGATCTTTTAGTATATTAAATATTACAATAATATATATATTTTTCACAATCTTGTTCAATATTTTTATGAAAAGCTAGCTACTTGATGACTTATTCTAGGTTTGGCGCGGCTTTTTTGCTCCGTTGATTTTGGACAAAAACGCCGCCATCATAGAATGCATGTTTGGCAAGACAATGGTTATAACCTCCAGCAAGAAAAGAAAACTAGTTTTGAACATAAAGTGGATGAAGTTCCATAGGTGAGGCCAGGCGTTCCCGAACGACTGTTCATAACCACCGCGTTCAAGACCGCCACCGCCGTGCCAAACCGACCTTTAGGTCGAACTTTAAATGAACAAATCCCGTTTATTACAATTTACAACTATGCATGGAGCATGTTTACTGGCTGGGCTAGCCTGACTCACTCAGCTTGATTTTCTTCTCAAATCAAGTTGTCGCAGTTCTTTGAATCTCAAAGAAACTAGTGAATTAAGCGCTATATGTTAACTAATCTCCTGCCACAGGAGCTCAATTCGAAGGTCCTTTCCAGGGAAAGTTACATTGTTGTTTTATGTAATCATTAACAAAATGTAGTGTCATGCAACAGTTCTTCACCGGAAAGCCTAATGTTTCTTGGTAATCCAATGCCCTGTACCCTTCCCAAGGTCCTCCTGAAGTGAGTTCATGGGGCCTTCATCTTTATCTTAAACCATGGCTAGTGGAAAAAGAATTGGCTATCTTCTTCCTGCATAAATACTCGCAGATTCTCAAGCCTCTTTGTGATTGATGTTAGTGAATGATTCTGCCAATGATATACTAACAGTTAGCGCGGAAAACATTTCCATAGCGTGGGAATCCGGATGAACGAAAAGCGAACTTCTGCACGGATAACTTTTCTCACTGATCATCATGAAAAGGCTGCCTGCAGGATTACCCCCATTGAATGTGATCAAGCTCTCTAAAAGTACTAACTTTAGTTTAGACTCTTCTGGCTGGAAATTTGCTTCTAATGCTTATGTGATGTTATGTGCTACTTCTTTCTCCATATACTCTGTTCCTGGATTTTAGATAAGCTTGATTCCTTTTCTTATAAACTGAGGATTCTGTGCTCAACAACCAGGTTGATGAACAAAAACCGCACAATACAGAGCGCTATGCATCAAACCATTCCTAGCTCCCAAGAGGTTGAAGAGTTTTTTTCTGGGGCTGAGCGGCTTCAACAGAGAACATTTATGGAGAAGTATGTCTTCCTTGTTTATTCGGAACTTTGCTAATGTTCTGAACTGAGTTTCTTGCTTAATCTTATTACCCAAATGCTGACTGAACTAGCAGCCCTATCAGCATCTCACACAATATATTTTTGATGTTTGATTGATTTCTTCAGGTACAATTATGATCCTGTGAACGACTATCCCCTTCCCGGTCGATATGAATGGGTGAAGCTCGACTCAAACTGAAACATCTCCGGTGTTCTCTGTTTAGTTACTTCCGTGGAGGCCGGCCTTAGTAGCACATTGTAAAGAACCAATGGATTTCCCAAGGATAATATACCCAGTCCAGTATCATGCACAGAATGCAGACTGAAGAGTTTTGAACTCAAAGAAGAGAATGGGTGCATATATCGAATTCCTGTCTCTGTAACACTTTACGAAGGATGGCATCGATCAACTAACCAAAATATTCCAAGTATCTGACATGTTTTTGTAACATTCTGCTGTTGGTACTTGAAAGATCTTTGGGAAATGAACATTGATGTTTAATAGTATTTCCTAGTTTACTGTATGGAATGATAAATGTTAGAATTGCATGTTGAAACACTAGAGTTACATCGTATGATCGGATGAGCCCGAGGTCACATGCTCTTGTTCATGCTTTTTCTTTGGACGTTTATTTTTATATATATATATATATATATATATATATATATATATATATTGAGCTCGAGCTCAATATACTGGTCTTGAGGTCGAGCCGTGCAAAATGAGCTCATCAAGCTCAAGCTTCTGAATTTTCCTTGCAAGCTCAAATCAAGCTCGACTCTGTTTGCACCCCTACATCATAGGTCAGAATGGATCGCTTCCTTCTCTAGAGCTTTATTCCCCATACTGCCTGTCCGTTAAATGGTATGCCTTAACTTCAGAAAAGCTCACTTTTCCGTTTTTAAGACCGTCGGACTTCTGGACTGAAAAAAAGACCTTTCTGTAACGCATAAATGTTGCATCATTATCATGTTTTTAAAATTTAGAGGCATCATAAAAATGGCAGTGAATGCAATGACTCGCTGATGAGCTTTTTTCCGTCCAGGACCTGGTTGGTCTGGGTTCAACAAATTTATGTCGCATGTGATAATTTTCTGACAGCTCTAGTCCCGAATTCAAATAAATACTTTCTGTCTGGCCCCACCTACTCATTTCAGCTCTTTTGAACTTAGCGCTCTCCAAAAATTGCCATCTCCCCCTGGAAGGAAGAAGACGAAGACGGTTCGGGCGGAAAAAACTCGAAGCTGGAGTGTTAACATCTTAGTTGGAGTGTTAACATCTTCGGAAAATGTTTCACATGCCGCCTCTTCGAAGCTAATCAAAGTTGGAGTTTTAAGATCTTCCTCTACCATGACTGGCTGGAGTTTTAAGATCTCCTGGCGTTTCTCACAGTTGGAGTTTTTGAGATCTTCCTCTGTCTGAGCTCCGCGAGTTATTTCTCAGCCAAGTTTTTTGTTCGTCTGTTAGTATTTTGTCTTATTGAATTGTTCTTCGAAAGTCTGATTGGATTATTCAGACGTTGTACAAATTAAATGGAATTTTTTCTCAGGTCAAGGAGGATAATATTGTTTTTCCGATTGTTCATTATGTGGCAGAGGTTTATGCAATGTTCTCCGATTATACTCGCAAAACTGGGTGTAGTGTTCGGAAACAAGATATTTTTTATTGGATGCTTACTCAAATTGTTGAGTGTAGAGAATATTATTGTGCAAAGGTAGGTATTAAGAGATCGAACCCATTGACAGACGGACAGAAAAAATATCACAAAATGGACGCGCGAACAGGTTGTTTGGCCTGCATACACTTTGTTGTTGATAAACACGGGATAAATTAGGAGATATCAAAGTTTGTAAAGAAGCATAATCATCCTCTTGCAGTGGAAACAAACACACATTTGTTGCGATCTTATCAACATATTTCTGATGATCAAGCCAATTTTATTAAGAATATGACGGGAACAAAGATTAGAACTATTGATGCCCCAAGTAATCATTTCTTTTGTGTTTTGTCATACAGAAAAAAAGACATGCATTGAAGGGCAAAGATCCCATGGAGCCTAATGTTTCAACAGAACCATAGGAGTTGAACTTTATTGTGTCGCCTTCAATACCGAACTCAACATTGGATGATTTCATTTAAACGATGATTATTCTTTAAATGTTGATTTCTTCTTAGAAGTCCCTTTGAAATTTTCAAGTATTCCAAATATATTTAAATGGTGACTACGATTGTAATGTGAGAATGTTCTCAATTTTTAAATGTTCCCAATAATTTACTCTACTTGATGACACTGTGATTGTAATATGCAAAAGATTCCAATCTCATTACCTCTGTATGGTATTGAAGATTATAATCTAAAAAATGCTTATTTATGCTCATTTGCAGAAAATGATTCCTATCCTCCATAAAGTTGAAATATAATTGCAGGAGAAACATATCTAAAACATCAAGATCAGTTGATAAGAGGGTAAAAAAACATAAAGTATATTATTAGCATATCAGAATAATGTTCCCAAACACAAGAATATAAGCCTCATGGGATTCTCCATAATTGGTTCGGCCAAACCAAAGATTCTTTAAGCACGACCTCAGCCAAAGTCAACCCTACTAAGACCGCCCATCCAAAAAATGCCCACAACCATCGGGGACTCGTACGAACGAGCACACGTCCCCAGTCATGTCACGCGTGAGGCCCCGTCTGGCCGCGCGCGCGCCTACACACAGCCCCACCTACGCGCGTGAAGCTGGGCGTGGCCCCGGGCGCGCGCACCTGCTCACTCCCTTTGATTATTTGAAGTTCCAAGTTGAAGAGTTAGTTTTTCCCTTTCCTTACATTATCTCTGAGGGAGGGACCCTAAGTCTTCCTGTGCATGTAATTCAAACATTAGAGGGTACCCAGGTTATCTTGGGCCCTTTGCTTTTACCATTATAAGGTGATATGAAAGAATAAGTTGGTCTTTCATGATATCATTTTGGATGACAGAAAATAGGTCTATTAGATCAATATTTTTTATCTTGATATTTGAAGTTTGCATAGAATTCATCTTAATACAGTAGATCTGTAGAATGCCTAATGATTTTTCTTTTGATTTTAGTTTTTTTATTGTTGTTTATTTGTTTTTCGGAAATGTTCTTGCCTAGAGTGTTCTTCTCATTATTATGATTCACTTTATTAAATATAGTGAGATTATCAGGATGATTGTTGTTTTGTTCTCTAAACACTGGACTGTTCTCCTTTATCTGGTAGTCATTAGGTCTCACAAATATAACTGGATTTTTCCAAGCTGTTTTGTTGGAGATTGTTGTGCTAGTTAGGGTGCGTTTGAAGCAGCTTATCGCCTCCGGTGCGGCAGCTCAAAAACAAAATTTTAGTCATAAGCTATGTTTGATAAACAAAAGCACGAAACAGAGTTTTGAAATTTCAGCTATTTTATACCTAGGGCTCAACCGCGGATAAATCCTCCAGTTCCACCACGCCGGAAGAGCGATTCCATCTCTGCGACATCTTCCGCGACTCGCCTTCTCCCTCCCGACGATGTGCTCCTGAAATCCTCCCCCCTCCACGACTCGTCTTCTCCCTCCCGACGAGCATCGTCGGCCTCTCATCATCGGCCTCTGCGACTCCTTCCTCGGCGTCCGCATCTAGCATCGTTGGCCTCTCGTTATCGTTATTCTCATTTTCCCCACCACAGACAATGTCTCCGTGGAAGCCAACCACTTTCTCCCATTTCTAGATCCCTAACCAAGCTACAATATCATATCAGCATCTCCTGGTTCAACAACATTCTCCCCTAACCCCAATGAAACACCGTAGCAGCCCATAAATCCCACAAACTGGGTTCTGGCATACCCATCCAGCACCCAGATTTCATTAGTGCTGAAATCCAGTCCCTGTTTACCTCTATAATCAGCACACCCATCCCCTTACAAGTCACTCAGCCTCATCCCAACTTTACCGGTCAACATCCCTTCCATGAACACTGACTGTGTATGTGTTTGTGTATTTGTGTGTGTGTAGTTGTATATGTGTATGTGTTTGTGTATGAGTGAGTGTATGTGTATATGTGTCTGTATATGTGTTTGTGTTGGTGTTTGTGTGTGTATATGTGTGTGTGTGTGTGTGTGTGTGAGTGTATGTGTATGTGTATATGTGTTTATGTAGTTGTATATGTCTGTGTGTATGAGTGAATGTATGTGTATATGTGTTTGTGTTTGTATATGTACAAAAAAATTCAATTAATTAGAAAACATTAACCTAAAAAAACTCTATTTTTGTAAAACAGTTTTTATAAATTAGCTTATCAAAAGCTCTGCAAACTCCATTTCACACAAACAGTTTTTTAACAAAAATCTGTTTTCCAGAAACAACACGTTTACTATCAGCAGCTATTCATCAGTAACAGCTCACCCAAACTAGCCCTTAGTGTATCTACTCCCAGACCAAGATACATAGATCTCATAGAGAGATTATGTGTAATATCCTTGAGCTTTTGACTCCTCCCATTGAGTGAGTCTTCAAAGGTTTTTGCTTTGTAAGCTTTTCTTTTAAGTTTGAATTTTCATCGGTTAGTTTATCTATTTCTGTTTCCCTTTTATATAGTTGATTTCTTAAGTCAAAATTAATAGAATAAATATTTTCTTTTTTAAGATCTTCTAGTTCTTTCCTAAGTGTTTCAGTTTCTTTTTGAAGCTTAAGATAATCTTGACAAAATTCCTTAAAACAGATTTTAAAATCTTCTAAAGAAAAATGAAATTCCTCAAATAAAGATACCTGATCTTCTTCAGTTGAGTATTATAAAGCCATCAGACAGGCTTCTTCAGCAGCACATTCTCCATCACTGTCAGATAAAGAGGAGCTTGACTCAGATTCTGAGGCACTCCATGTTTCAGCTATGAAACCCTTTCCCTTCTTCTTATCCTTCTTTTTGAAGGATTTCTTCTTGTGCTCCTTCTTATTGCTGCTTTTGTACTTTTGTTCTTCAGGACATTTAGAGGCAATGTGTCAGGGCTTTCTGCATGCAAAGCAGATTACCTTATACTTTGGAGTCTTGTCAAACCTGGGTTTGCTTGAGCTCATTTCCTTCCTTCTAGAGTCTTCAAATTTGACCCATCTTCTGAATCGTCTAGCCAAGAGATTGAACATTTCTTCTTCAGAAGTTGAAGGCTCTCCTTCAGCATCCTTTAGAGCAATAGTCCTTTCTTTAGGATCCGAGACTTTCTCCTTGGCTTCTGTCTCAGCTCTGTTCTTTAGTAGTAGCTCATAGGACTTAAGCTTTCCTAGCAGAGCATCTGTGGAGATTTCCCTATGGCATCTAGACTCTCTGATGACACAGATCCTTTAGTCCCATGTGCTAGGGAAGCACATGAGGAGCTTGTCATTTATCTCAGTCAGTGAGATCTCCTTGTCCATTCCCTGAGCTCATTTATAATGATGCTGAATTTATCTTACATCTCAACAACATTTTCTTCAACTTTCTTTTGAAAGTTCTCATATTGGGATATGAGAAGAGACTTTATGTCCTTTATTTCATCTAAGCAACCCTCAACCAATCTGGTCAAAGATTCCCAGATTTCTTTTGATGAGTTGCAGTCACCCACCTTCTGGAATATGTCATCTGACATAGTTGACACAAGAATATTCATTGCATTGGCATCACATGCGGTCAGCTTCTTCTCAGCATCAGTCCATTCTGCTCTAGGGACAAGTTCTTGTGTTACAGTCCCACTTGCATCTTTTCTGAATGGGACTGGAGGATCTGAAACAATAACATCAAAAATTTGCTCATCAATAGAGTCCATGTAAAGTTTTATTCTGGCCTTCCAGAGTGTAAACTTATTCAGATTACAGACTGGTGATCTTGTGAATGCATAATCCTTAGAACTCATTTTCTGAAATAATTTTAAAACATAAAATTTGAGTGAGAGGATCTTTTGATCAAGCCGTTAACATTTTTATGATCAACCCAACTTTAATACCAATTGAAAGTGCGCAGCGAGTCCTCTCAGTATTCTCTAGAGGGGGGGGGGTGAATAGAGTTTAAAAACTTTTTCTATTTATTATGCACTACACAATAAAACACTTCTAATAACTATGCATTCACCTATCCAACATAGAATAAAACATGCACATAATGCAGAGATAAAGTAAAAGGATAGTACAGAAAATCACAACACAAATGAGACAAGATCTATAGTGGTTCCCCAAAATATGGGTACTCCACTCTTCTACCACCTTGGTAGGAATACACTCTCCAGTGCATGAGTCTTTTAATAAGGAGACTCTTAGAACCACTGAGTCTTTTGATAAGGAGACTCTTAGAACCAACCATTGAGTCTTTTGTTAAGGAGACTCTTAGAACCACTGAGTTTTTGGCAAGGAGACTCTTAGAACCAAACTAGATATTTTGGTAAGGAGATCTTGAACCACTGAATTCTATGAAGAGGGATTCTAAGGACTCTTTACTCAGATTACAATGAATACAGAAAGAGTAAAAGAGAAGAAGAGAGATAAAGATTGTTCTTCTTGTTGAATCCTCCTTCAGCAATCATTGAGGATTCATGCACTTAATGTTGTTGATGGATCTTTATTTCAGTAATGAATCCTTGCTGAAAGAAAGAGTTGCAAGGACTGTTCTAGCTTTGATCCTCAGAATCTTTGTATTTCTGTAGGCTTCTTGTTGTAAGAGAAGAAGAAGGAGAAGCCTTTGAATGATTCCTGTACAGAGATTTTATTGTGTTGTCTAAGAGAGAGCTTAAAGAAGAAGAAGAAGATATAAAAATGATTGTATTGTTATTGTTCTGAATCTTTTTCAATATCCTTATTCTTCTGTCAAATAGTATTTGAATTCCTTTCCTCTTTTGTTGTATCCATAATAGGAATGTCCAAGAGATAATAATATTCTCTTTCAACTTTTGTTGACTACCCCCGTCAACCCTTTTTGAATATTTTCCAGAAATGTCTTTATTGTGTCTCTAGAGTGCTTCTTTCTATTCATGGTTATAAATGACCCATCAGAGATCAAATCAATTCCATGTATAACTTCTGAATCATCTTTAGAAAAGAATACATAAAGTATTCTAATTCTGTCTAGATTCGACGTAGCGTCGAATACATTTGTCTCCTTATCGACGCACCTCTGAGTTCTAATAGAAGCTGCTTCGAAATCCTATTTAGCTTGGAAATGAACTCTACAGTCGATGTTGTGTCAAATACTTATCGACGTATCCGTCGAGATGAAAGCCTAAACTCAGAGCTCTTCCTTCTGCGTCGAATGTAAGTCCAAATTGCGTAGACTTCAAATTCTGCTTTGACTGACTCTGTCTTCTGCATCGAGTTCATTTTGACATTGCGTCGACTTCAACTTATACATCGACTACCAGTCTGAGCTATTCTTACTTCTATTCGAAGTTATTTTGACTTGCAGTTGAAGCTACGTCGACTTCTATTCGACGCAGATTTAACTTAACTGAATTTTAGAGTCTTTTGGATTGGTCTTTGACACCCTAATGAGTGTGACATCTGAATACATCTAATGACCAAACTGCCCTCTCTATACAACATGGGTAATGAATCCTAGATAATGAAATCACGTATATATAATTTGTAAGATAAATTAAAGGGTGTTTTCCCAACACTTGGCCGCCCTAGTCAGGCGGCCTCTTGTCCACCCAAATCAGGAGGACCCTTGGCTGCCCAAGTCGGGCGGCCCCCTGGCCGCCCGACCTCCCTCTGGCGATTGGCCAGGGCCTTCTTCCTGGGGCGCCCTGGCCGGGTCCCGTCGCTGGTCGATACCCTCGTCGGCCGACCCTCCATCTTTTGATCACCGCCACGCGATCTCCACCATTCGATTTACAGGTAACCACACCGTAACCACCAGTGTAACTACTCATTATGGGTGGGTGCAAAAACCAAAATTATATCGGTTTGTGCGTAGTAAAATCATTAAATAATATGCGTCATAAACTATATTAAATCGGCCTGTAAATAACAATTAAGGTGGTTATAGATTGCGAATAACCGCATAACCACCGTAACCACCCCTAAGGCCTATTAATAGGGTCTCAGTCTCTCCTTCATTTTCATCTTCTTCGCCCTCCGCTTCTCCTCCTGGGCACGAGAGAGATCCGCAAGGAACCCCTTGAAGATCTCCCTCGCCTTCAAAGAATCCTTTGAAGATCTTTGAGCATCTTGAAGATTCTTCAAAGGCATTCTTCCTCCCCTAACGCCCCTTCGCATGTTCCACACTGTTCGCCCACGACATGCGCCCCGCATGCACCACAACAAGCATTCCATGCATAATGCGCTCAACGCTTATAGAGCCCTCAACTTAGCGGGAAGCCTCCCTGTCAACAACCAGTCCACCTCTCCAGACTCCACCACAAATTACAGGATACACCTCGAAGTCATCAATATGCACAGAGCGTGCCACTCAAGATTCCAAGCGCAGGCAGAAGCCCCACTAGGCCCCAGAGCGTTGTGCTCCCCACCGTGGCCAGGCTAAAGACAGCTTTGAGAGCAGTGGTATGTCACCCTATGTACGCATCTCTCTCTCTCTCTCTCTCTCACCCCGCAAGATCTAATGAGGAGCGGTATGTCACCCTCGATTTCTCTCCAGAGCTCTGTAAAGCAACAATAAATAGTGAAGTTTGGCCGGCACCAAACCGATCACGTGGTTTTTCACTTCTTTTCAGGGTTTTTCCACGATATAAAATGTCTCTTGCATCCATCTCATATATCAGTGATTGATTGTGCACTCGACCGCTCCAGAGCTAAGACAGTGCAATTTAGACAGGTCTATAAGAGCCTCGAGTGAGCCGCAACAGCCTGCCCAGCAGGTTTACAAAATATCCATGCACAAAACTTGGTTACGCCTATATTCCTAAGAGAAAAATAAATCAGCTCTTATTTGTGGTAAATGATTGTTGATCATCAAGCTCTTCCTGGACAACACTTTTGCAAATGTTTGGAATATGTCGTAGACAATCTCTGCTCTAGTTTTTGGCATGTCGGATTGCCAAAACTGAAAATTCTTCCAAATAATCTTCTTCCTAGACAAGATTGTCGCCATGTATTTCATCACAAAAACACCGCAGTCGTGTCCATTATGTTGAGTTGGAATAATGGACAAAACACATAATTAACATTCAAATGAGTATCAATATGGATTTTTGAACAAAACACAATATTAACATTAAAGTAAGACAAATGAAATCAATATAAATTAATAATCCAAGAATATACCAGTTGTTTGAGTGACTCAGATTTGATAGTGAGTCATAAAATTCCCAATATTTATTTTTGATCCTAAACACCAACAAAACCCAATGGCTTCCAAGGTGGACTGACATTAAAATAATGTCAGGAGTCTTCACATATTGTGGGGATATGCGCTGCAACAAAACTTTGTTATTTCTCATATTATGGCTTTTAAAATACTACATGGTGATAGTGATTATTAGAGAACAATAAAGTATTATTGCAAATAATACAATATATTGGAACATCAATACTTCTCCATGTGATCCTTCCCCGATCATTATCTCTCATCTCCTCTATGCACTTTCTCTTAAATTTCTTCGCTATCATCTTCCGTCCACCCCTCCAGCTATGCTTCTTATCTTACAGATTGTATATACGCAAACTCAGAGTCATCCTTAAAATCCTCTCCTTCAAAATGCCTATGCTCAATGTCCGAGCCATCATCATCTCCGATTAGAGTCTCCTCCTTCTAGAGAATATGATCAAAGGACCCTTACTTTCAATGAGCTATCATTTTAGACCGTCCATCATGCAAGTTTCCTAAGAGTTGAACTTGCAGTCCATCCGATATTTCTTGAAATTCACATTTATCCAACACACATTTTCTCGAAGACGGATATTCTTGAGGGCACAATATTTCCCTTAGGAATATTTCCTCGAAGGTATAATATTCTTTAAGGCACATATTCATATATTTATAATATATATACATATATACACATATATGTAAAAAAATATGATACAAAGGATAAATAAAGTCCCAACCCCTAAAATACGCATGAGAAAGGGTGTTGATGGTGTTGTTACGCACGTATCGATCATTTAAGTTTAAGGAATGCAACTGAAGTCAATTCCGAGCCCATTTACTCATAATTACCTAATCGAGTTTTCGTGTAGCTCAATGTGACCTATTTCAAACATCTTTCTCAATTCTCATCAGATTTGAACGAAATGAATGACATCGAGTTCATATCGATCATATAGGTTTAACGAGACTGACTAAGGTCAATTTGTACTTTATTTTCTCAAAAAAGTTAGGTTAGTATCCGGGCAGACTTTGTCAACTTTGACATTAAACACCGGAATGAGACACAAATGGTGTCATTGAGTTCGTATTGATCTCACTAACACACTAAAATGGCTATGAGTAATTGCAGATTAATTTACTCAAGAAATTTATGTTAAAACCTTATAGTTTAATTTCGGTATTATTATACGATGAAATCGGGCTACAAATGTTATTGTGACCCTGACTAAGCTCCTCTAAGGTGTCAGTTAAACCTGTTAGTTCCCTTGGGTGGTCCGGTCCAATTGACCAGGTCAGAGTTGTGATGTTACAAATCTAATAAAACTAAGAAATTTTTCTGTTGGATGAATATGTGCCCTTAGAGGGGGGGGGGGGGGGGGGGGGGGGTGAATCAGGATTCTATGAATTTTAGTCATAAATAAAAAATTGTTGTTAATAAAAAGGTTTCGGAATATTTTATAGAGAACTTTATTTTAATATTTCAAAAAGATTATATTGAAGATTTTTTTAAAAAAAATTGTGTATTTCAATTTATATTCACTACCGCCAGCGATAGGGGCTACCACCTGGCGCAAGCTCATATAAATTGAATCCTAATAGTTATTGAACACAAAAGACACTCACAGTGTACTTTTCAGAAATATTGTTTAGAAAATTTTACTTTGGCTTTCAGAGATGATAATATAGAAGATTCTTTTTCATATGATGATCAAGGATGAATATAAGTTTCCATTAACTACCGCCGGCGATAGGTTCTATCACGCAACGTTAATGCCTAGAGATGGAACCTTCTCAAAAATTGTGATAAACAGATTTTTTTTGATTCAATTGAAGGTAATCAAATCTTAATAATAAGGCAAAGACGAAAAGATGATTTTATACCAAAAAGATAAATACAAAATTTTGATTCCAATGACGTTTGAAATCGGGGCTTAAAGAAAAAATCCTTTTGGTTTTTTATACAGATCCTTCTCCTAAGGACATGTTGAGTATAACTTATCTTACCCTAGATAAGGCCTCTAGCCTCTCCCTAGATCTCAACATAGACCTAATACCCAACACCCACAGTGAATTCACCTTAAGCCTTGCAAGGCCTAGTCGCCAACAACCGCGCACGACGAATTTCCTACCGACACAAATGGATAAGAAAGTAATAGAGAAATACAATGATAATTCAGAAATAAAGACTCCCTATAATGAAGAACTCTAAAGGAGATGAAGAACCGCCAAAGAAATCATTGGAGTTGATGCGCTCGTTATTCACGTAGTATGACCATTTAGAATTCTCCTCAAACTCTTGATCTTCAAAGATGGAGTTGGAAGTGCTCCGGAATTCAGGGCTGAAGACTCTCACGAAAGATTGAAGTTGTAATTTCTCATAAAAAAGAATGAGAGGATCTGATTCTTTAAATAGAAATTGGGAGCTACCACCGACGGTAACATCTACCACCACACGACATCAAATTGTTGAGAAATGTGGTTGAATTCGTGCAACCATGGTAGACATGGTAGAACATGGCCCTACCGCTTCATGGTAAGTACTAACGCGCCGCGTTAGTTCGATGTTCATAGCGACATTCTCTTCTCGTCAACATTTCCTTCTCATCGACAATCTACGCTCTCGGAACTGTTACCGCCACGTGCTATCTCTCTTTTCAGAGCATCATCTTCATTCTTCATTCTACACATAGGGATATTATATCAGTAGTTCCTGCACACTATAAACAAATGACAAGCATGATCAAATACACAATGTGATTTGTCATTTTCAAACCAAGAGATGCATAATGCATGTTCCAACAAACTCCCTCTTTTGATATTAATAAATCCTCTAGAAGAAAATTAATTAATAGAAGAGTGGTATTTATAGTAAATGATAAGCGTGATAAACGTGCATACTCCCTATATATGGATGTTCCCCCTACATAGATGCATTCTATGAATTTTTAATGTACTCCCCCTAAATAATAGATTTCTTAAAAATATTCTCTCCCTTTTGGTATTATCAAAAGTGGGTGGGGATGAGTTTTAGCAACACATTTTATTTTATCCTATGTAGAGATGAAATAAAGTTTAACTGTAGAGGTACCAATTAAAAAATAGTCATGATCGAGCACAAGTAGTAAACCCATCGGAAAATATTGTAAGTATTCTTAAAATGAACATCTTTTAAAGATTTAAAGCACAAAATATAACGAGTTTTACACTTAATAAGTAGATATTTGAATTAAAGTACAAGAGATGTTATTTCATTGAAAAAATTTTAAGATAAAATTACAAGCATGATTTGAAAATATCAAGAAAAGATATATAACTACAATGTAATACAATTTGCAATTCAAGTAAACGTAATATTATAGTGGTCATGCATTGCTATCTAGTGCATTTACTAAAGTTTGTAGAGAATAGTGTAAATGTGTTTTATGATCCAATTCTTATGAGTAGAAGTTTTATATAAGATAATGATGTGTACAAAAAGTGTTTTGATAAAATATACAAGTGTATTAACCAAAAACACATGAAAACATATAATGAAAGAACACAACATCAAAAATACATAAATAACTTTACTTTCACATATTGCAATGCACATAGAAGATTGTACTAAACAGAAATTGTGTAATATTTATTTGCACAAGACACTTTACAATTATCTCCAAGGTATTCAACCTCACAATGCTTATTAAGACTTATCAGGAGGGTGAGTAGTGCTTGATGGAGTTTTCCTTGTCATTTTTTAGTGACCAAGGACTCCGAATTCACTTGTTTTGCAAACATAGCATTTTAAATTTTTTATAACCATATTTCTCTAATGAATAAGTGCATGATAGACAAAGAATTGTAATAAATAATTCAATGTTTTGTAAGTAATCTATTTAAGTATTTAATAAGTTATGTTATTACACTACACAATCATGCAAGAATAAGATTAAACATATATAGATTATCAAAAGAGTGAGTGAGTTAATCATTATCAAATATAAGTAATTACCCATACTTAGAGGCATGCATAAATATTTGTACACATATTTTCTACAAGCAATTTCATTGTACATTTAAAGATAGTTTGCAAGACATGGACATAAACAAAACAATATCTTAAGAAACTTAAAAATTAAATCAAACATTGTTGATTAATCTTTAAGTGATAGAATTAATCATCCTTGACTTTTGCAATGAAGAATAAGTAGTGTTTTCTTTAGTTTTTGTTTTTTTAAATAAACACACATAAAGAAATAACAAGGAAAACATATTTTTTGTTTTTTGAAATTGTTTTGTAATTTTGTAGTTAATTTTGAAGAAAAAAATTCAAAACAAACATGCATTAAATTTTCTAAGAGCAGAGAAAAATAGTAAAAAGAAAAAGTAAAATCAGAGAGAAAACCAGTAATTTTAAGAATTTGGAGCTACCCCCCGACGGTACGGGATAACACTGGGCGCTAGCAAATAGAGATTTGATTTTTTATGTAAAAAACATATTTTTCAGGAATGTTTGCTTCCAATATTACTTGAGTATAATTTTTCAATTTATGGGCTATCAAATGCAACAAACACATCAGAAAAATATACAAAAAGTTATGGATTTAATATTTTATGCTAATATATCCAAAACTCTCATTTCTAATCTTAACATAGTGAATCGTGCATCGGGGATTTGGTGAAAATGTCCGCAAGTTGAGATTCAGTCCCTATAAAGATAACTCTCACATGTTCCTTTTTAATATGATCTCCAATGAAATGTTGTCGAAAATCTATATGTTTGGATCTAGAGTGATGTACTAGATTGTTTGTTAGATCGATAACGATCTTGTTGTCACACTTTAATTCTATGTTATTTAGATGAACTCCAAAGTCTTCTAGTGTTTGAGTCATCCATAAGGCTTGTGCACAACAACTATCTAGTGCAATATATTTTGCCTCGGGGTGGAGAGGGAAACGAAATTCTGTTTCCTACTCGACCAAGAAACAAGTGATGGGCCTAACAAAGGACACGTGCCACTAGTGGTCTTATGATCTAATGAACATCCCACATAGTCTGAATCAAAAAATCAGTGTAAAATAAAGGAATCATTATGTGGATACCATAAACATAATCTAGATGTTTCGATTAGATATCTAAATATTCGTTTAACCGCTTTTAAATGTGATTCTTTGGGATTTGCTTGAAATCTAGCACATAAATATACGTCAAATATAATATCAGGTCTAGATTCACTCAAATATAATAATGATCATATCATCCCTCTATATAAAGTTTGATCGATTGAAATACCGGCTTCATACTTTCCTGATTTTAGTGATGCACTCATTAGTGTTCGCTTGCTTTAAGTTTTCAAATCCAAATCTTTTAAGCATTTCATGAACTTATTTAGTTTGGCTAAACAAAATTCCATCATGTTCTTATGTGATTTGAAATCCTAGAAAATATGTGAGTTATCCAACCAAGTTTATCTCAAATTCGTTTTGCATCACTAAAACTACTCCATTACACAACACTTCATTAGTGTCTCCAAAAATTATAACATCCACATGGATTTGTAAAATAATCAAATCATTATTAACATGCTTAATGAAGAGTATGTTATTGGCACTTCCCATTTTATAACCGCGCGTTAATAAAAATGATGTTAATCTTTTATACCATGCACGGGGCGCTTGTCTTAAACCATTAAACACTTTTTCTAACTTATACATATGATTTGGAAATTTTTTATCTACAAAACTGGGGGGGGGGGGTTATTTTACATAAACTTCTTCTTTTATTATCTCATTTAAAAAAGCACTTTTAACATCCATTTGAAATAATTTAAATCTTTTCAAACTCGTAAATACAAAAAATTCTAATTGCTTCTAAGCGAGCAATAGGTGCAATTGTTTCATCAAAATCTACCCCCTCGATTTGTGAATATCCTTGTGCTATTAATCTAGCTTTATTCCTAGTGATTCTAAAGTCACCATCTAATTTATTTTTGAAAATCTATTTTACACCTACAACTGGATAATTAGATGGCATCTCAACTAATTTACAAACCTTATTTTGTTCAAATTGACTTAAATCTTCATTCATATCTAAAAACCAAAATTCATCATTTAAAGCGGTTGAAATATTTTTAGTTCAATTTCGGAAACAAAATAAAGGTTTGAAAAAGACTCATGTAAAGAAGAATGAGTAGTTACCCCTTTTGATGGTTCTCCAATGACAAGTGTTGGACCAGTAGGCGCCCTTAGAGGGGGGGGGGGTGAATAAGGGTTTTTAAAACTTATATTATATTTTGATTATCTTTGAAATAATGCGTGATTAAGAATGTGAGAAATCCATCAAACCAAGTGAAATAAAGTAGAGACATGCTTTATTAATATGAAATATGGTTTTACAAAAATTGATTTCTATAACGATAGAAATCGACGGAGAATAATAATAAACTCTTTTTGTTTTCTATCCCGACTCGCATCCCCATGAACCGGTGGCCCTAGCCTATCCTTCCCCGGATTCGGCCTCAAGCCGCTCTAGCCAATCCAACCCCGGATATGGCCTTGAGCACCCCCTAGACCTAACCTAGATCTAGTCGCCAACACGAGGCGAATTTCAGCCCTAAGTCCTACCCAGACCTAGTCGCCAACACGAGGTAAATTCTCTAACGGTTTACAAGGAATTTGAAATTATAATAATAAAAACTCCCTCTTGAAGAACTTTGGAAGTTGGAGACGATGATCCGCTGTAGGATAAGCATTGTTGAAACAGACGCCGTTTGGATTCGGCGTGAAGAAGTCCTCCTTCAGAAATTTGCAGAGCTTTGGTGGGAGATCAACATTCGGCCAAATCAGACTCTGGACTTCTAGCACTCTCTCTCTCTCTGATGTATGTCTAAAATGAGAGAAGAGGGGTCCTATTTATAGCCACAGCGCTAGCGCCAACGCTACCGCTACCGCCGACGCTATCCCATATTAGGACATATTCTGCGCGAGAGAATCTTCAATCTGAGGAAACATTTTCTTCTTTCCTTCAGTGCTCCGCGCTACCGCCTACACTATCCGCTACCGCCTAGCACTATCGCCTTCTAAATGTACTCCCGGGATTGTGCTAATCATCGCTAGTGCTGGGCGCAAGGTGCTAACGCCGACGCTAGTGGGCATGTTGGAATTATTGGCCCAATTTTGGGGGCAACTTTCTTATGTCATCCTTGAGTCAAATGGACTTTGTTTCCTGCACACTTAAACACACAAGATCAAATACACATAGGATTTGTTATTCTCAAACCTAGGAGATGCGGAAGACCATGTTCCAACAAACTCCCACTTTTGATAATAACAAATCCATTAATGATAAATTAGAGCATTAATATATAAGCATGATGGAAGCTACTTGTGTGTGTGTGAGAGAGTGATGACTTAGGATAAATATTGATTTTAGTATTTAGAATTGCTCCCCCTAAATACATGCTCCCCCTAAGTGAATGCTCTCCTAATATGTAAGCTATCGTCTTAATTAATCATGTTGGTTTTTTTATTTTGATAGCGGATTATATTTATCATGTTAGTTATCATTTTGATAGCGGAATTTATTTATCATGTTAGTTCTCCCCCTTTTGTAATTAGCAAAAGTGGGTAAGGAAGCAAAACACATAAAAGTTTTGATAAGTTAAAGGCATGATCAAGCTTTGAGAGAGAAGGAAATGATAAGGAGTTTTAGAATAATTTTCATAGAAATAAATCAGAGTTTTTAGCTTTAAATAATATAACATTTACCATGTAAGTCTACCATTTGGAAAAACAATTTTGAGTTGGAAAGACTTGAGATAAGCATAAGAAGAACACAAGGTAAACGTAATGTTACGAAAGACTTATATAAAAATACAACAAACATCTTTTCGTAAGATATGGTGATTCATAAAAAGAAATATGAGTGAAGGACTAATGGAAGAGATGTTTTTGTAAATCATTTTGTTAAAGAACTTTAAAGATGATCATGAAGTAACCAAGCATGAAAGAGATGTAAAAAAGAGACTACTACAATGTTATTCTACTTCATAAATTTAAAACATACCAAACATTGTAGAAAGCATGCTAGGTTATCTAGTGCATTTAGATATGAAAAGTATTATAGAATTAGCATTAGACTCCAATACTCATGAGAAGAAGTGTTATGGAAGATAATGATGTGCATATAGGTGTATTTTGAAAAGAGTAAACAAATGTTATAATAAAAAATACAAGACAAATGTAGAGTAAAGTGCACAATAAAACACAAATAAGATTACTTCCACACACTTTTTATGCACAAAAAAATGTACAACTACCAAGGTGCTTTGCACACATAATGCTCATTAAGACTTATCAGGGTGCAAAGTAGTGCTTGGGGGATCACACAATTTTATTTTTCAATGTCATTTTTTTTATCCGGTGTACATAAGAATAAGTGGTTTCTTAAAATGAAGGTTTGCATAAGACACTTTACTAATCTTTCCAAGGTGCTCAACCTCACAATGCTTATTAAGACTTATCAGGAGGTTCATGTAGTGCTTGGTGGAGTTATCTTTGTCAATTTATTTCATGATTTTTTTGTACAAAGTTCTCCGATTACACTTGCTTTGCAAACCAAATGAATTTTGAAAGTACGACAACCACTTTTCTTTATATTTAATAGTGCAATTAAATGTAGTGTATGTAAGATACTTGTGCAAATTTAATTTATTGTACAATTACAATACACTAGCAAGCATCCTTAGATTAAAAACACATGTAGACTTAGCCAAAAAGTGAGTGAATAAATTTCATTATCAATCATAAAACATTTACTCATACTTAGAGGCATGCTAAGCTTGGTTCTACACTACTTTTACAAGATAATTGATGCACATATTAAGAGATATAGCAAAACATGATAAGAACAATGTTCAAAGTAGTTTGAAAAGATAAATTGGAACATTGTAGAAGTTCTAAAGATAGTTTAAAATATGCTTGATTTTCAAAATAAAGTACATACAGTTTTTTGTTAGTTTTTGTGTTTTATATTTTTGTATTTGTTTTTTGTATTTAGAAATAGAAGTTAAACAAGTGAACAGAAAACAAAAAGTAAAAGAATATTTTTTTTGTAATTTTTGCTATTGTATACTTTTGTTATTTTAATTTTTCAAAAATCAATTCAAAACATAACTGCAAAATTATGTAGTACATATAATTGAGCATAACTTTAGGCATTTTATAAAATTTTAGAAATACACAAAAATAGATCCAAGCGATACGACTCGCCCTAACGATAGCGCTGGCGGTAGCACTGCTTTATTTAATTCCCTTTTCTCTTTGTCATTTCGGTCATTGCCTCTCAAGCTCTCCCGAAAAACCCTAGAAGATAACACAACCCACGCATAGATCTAAGGTAAAACTTTATCTTATCGTATGATTTTTGTTTTAAACTTTGATTTTGATGTTAGAGATGAAGATATTTGAAGTTATTAAGTGGTTTTAGATGATAGATCTACAATGCTTGATTCTTTTATTTTTGAAGAGAGGAACTAGAACAAATCTTCCTTATTTTTATGATTCTTGTTCTAAAGAGTTGATTTTGATGTTTGTGATGAAGATTTATAACTCTTTTAAGAAAAACTTTTGATTTTAATTATAGATCTAAAAAAAGAATCTTCAAGAATTCTGTTTTTCATTTTGAAATTTTATGAAGCTTTTTAGTTTTGATTTTAGCTTAGATTATGTGGGTTTCTTGGATCTAGCAATTTAGGATTTGGAAATATTTTATTTTAGAGAGATCTTACCATTTCAGATCAGAGAACTAGCGCCGACGCTACTACAGGCGCTAGTGATGTTTGCTTAAATTTTAATTTTTCTTTTAATGTGGTAGATGGCTCCTGGAATGAAAGGGAAGAAACAAGCAGGACTAGCTGTGGATTCAACCATAGTTGGTGTTCCATATTATGTGGAATTTTTCATGCCAAGAAACCATCATATCATGCAACTATTCACAACCTCCGAAGTGTTGAATGTGATTCTTTCGGAGGGGTTTTCTTCAGAGTTAGTACGAGATTTCTATATGCACTTAGAAGTCCCATCACAGACTGATCTGGATGGAGGAGTACGGTCACGCATGCAGGGACAAGTGGTGACTATCACCCATGAAAAATTGAGGGCCGTGTTTGGATTGACCGAATATTCAGATCGGTTGGAGATAGTTGAGAAGTTTAGGGTAGATAGGGATTGGACTAATGTGAACTTGGTGCTACATAATAGGGCATGCAAGAGTCTGATCACCTCTCTATCGACACTTACAGTAGACGCCCTAGCAGTTCAGGATGTATTACGCCACACAATTATGCTGAAGTTAGGTGATACAGCGAAGGTCACAACACAACTCAGCTATGTCTCCTATTTCATTTTGGAGGAGGAAAAATTTGATGTGGCTGACTTGTTACTCTCCTTGATCCGTTACTCATACAAGTTACAGCAACCTTCCCTCCAGAGATATAACAACTTGCCCCTTGGTGGCATCATACAAAGGGTCATTCAAATGACGTACCCTTCTGTTGAGATTGGTTTTTAACTTATGGATTAATATCCTCCTATCTACAGTACCTCGCACTTACGAGCTACTTCCCTCCCAGATGAGCCATCAACATATACTCGACCTCCACTCCGGCGAGGAGCGTCAACACGAGAGACACGAGATGGTTCATTTGATCGATTTCGAGATGATATGGGAGAACGGATGACACGGGTGGAGGAGGATATATCAGAGGTAAAGAAGGATGTGTCCGGTATGAAAAAGATGTTGAAATTTATGATCAAGGCCTTAAAGCTGAAGCCGTCATCACCAGAAAGAAGGGAATGGGATAGCCCTACAGAGGATCCTCCTAGACATTTTGTTCGGCGAACTCGCAGACGACGGTCACCAAGTCCAAGTGTGGAAGAGGTAGATGAGGAGGAGTAGTGGAATAGGAAAGACCTGAGGGTAACTAAAATTTCAGTTTTGTAATAATACAGGAATTTGAACCTATGTTCTTGGTTACTGTCAGCTAGCGCCGGCGCTACCAGCTAGCGCTAACGCTATCTGTAATGTTTAATTTTGTTGTTTTTGGATGTTTGACTATTTTTATCTGGTCCTTTTTTGGTAGTTTTTAAAGGTTTTGCTTTACGTTTTATTTATAAATTTGAAGTCATATGAAGTGGAGATGTTTAAGCAAATTTGAAATCATATGAAGTAGTGTGTGTTTGAAATCATATGACTTGAGATTTTAATATCACATAGAAAATTTTGAATTCAATTTACATTGATGATATTAGATGGGGGAAGGTTTGAACATAATGTTCCTTTGACATCTTCTTTTTCTTCTTGGCATTTCTTTTCCATTGATGATTTATCATCTTCCCTTCCGCTTGATGTGCATTCCATGGATCCATCAAGAGAGGAGCTTTTTTGAATACTTATGCAAGCTTGCATATTCTCCAGTTCTTGCAATTGTTCCATACCTGTAGAAGGAGAATCATAAGTTTTTTCAAAAAAATTCGAAATCTCATAAGGAGTAAGTAAAGTATAAATAAGTTTGAAAATATTTTGATTTAGCGCACAAAATAAACTATTTATAGATTTCACATTTAAAAACATTTCATTTTTCTTTAGAATACTTGGGGTCTTCTTATTTGTAGTATTCCAAACTTCTTTATCTAAAGATTTAAGAAATTTTTCCCTTATGATTTTCCACCCTTTATAATTTTCACCAATAAATAAACTTGGTGCTAAAGCTTTTTCTTTTAATAAAATTTCATCCCCTTTGGTGGAAGCGAGATCATGAAGCGTCATTATTCCCGATTGTGAAGCCATTTTGGAATAACCTTGCTCTGATACCACTTGTTGGATCTTGAGGCGCCATTAGAGGGGGGGGGGGGGGTGAATAAGGGATTTTAGGAATTTAAAGCTTAAATAAGAATATCATAGTTTATTAATGAAATTTCAGAATATTTTATAGAAGAATATATTTTAATATCTTAGAAAAGATTATATTGAAGATTACTTTTAAAAGAAGTCGGATTTCATCTTTATTCGGGGCTGGGAAGGGAAAGTTCCTTCTTCTTCTCCTAACCCCGTCGGGAGTAGAACTAAATCCATATAAGGTCAAGGAAATCATGGAGATGGAAGCGCCCAGAAACACAATGGAAGTTCAATGTTTGACGTGTAGGCTTGAGAGGTTGAGTAGGTTCCTCTCCAGGGTGTGGGAGAATTGCTTGCCCTTCTTTAAAACACTCCAAGACAACACAAAGTTCAAGTGGTCGGCTGAGTGTCAAGAAGCCTTCGAGAGCTTGAAGCTCCAACTCACTCAGACACCCTTGTTACAAGGGTTTAGGGATGGAGAGGACCTTTTCCTTTACGTATAGGTAAGAGCTGAGACAGTGAGTTTAGTCCTGATCCACAAGGAGGGTAAAAAGCAACTCCCGATCTACTCTGTAAGAAGGGTCTTGCGGAAGGCGGAGATGTGATGCCCCATCGTGGAAAAGCTAACTTTTTCCTTGATCAACCCCGCCAGGAAGCTCTGACCCTATTTCCAAGCTCACTCGAATAAGGTGGTGACAGGTCACCCCCTCTGCAACATTCACGAATGAGTGGAGTATTTTGGGAGATTGGCCAAGTGGTCGGTAGAGCGTAGCGAGTTTAATGTCATATACGTCTTTCGACTAGCCATGAAGGCCCAAGAAGTGGCAGATTTTCTAGCAGACTACACTGTGGAGGTAGATGAGGCAGATGCACCCTAGTGGGTGGAGGTAGATGAGGCAGAGGCACCCCAATGGGTGGAGGTAGATGAGGCAGAGGCACCCCAGTGGGTGGCCTAGGAGATGTTTGTTGATGGAGCTTCGGGGAGAAACTTTATGGGGGAGGCATCGCCCTGATCAATCCTCATGGTGCCAGGATAGAGCAAACCAATGATTTTCCTTTCCCGGTCACCAATAACCAAGCAAAGTATGAGGTCGTGGTTGCAGGTCTCCGCCTATCCAGAGAGATGGGGATCTAAGACATCTGAGTTTACTCTGATTCTATGGTGGTCGCCTCCCAAGTTCGAGGAGAGTTCGAAGCAAGAGAGCTGGTACTACATCGCTATCTGGTAAAGGTGAAAGGTTTGGTGGGCATTTTCTAGTCTTTATTCATATAACATGTTCCAAGTTAGGAGAATACTTAAGAGGACCGGTTGGCCAAGTACGGCCACCCGAGTAACGTGTACATCATAGGATTATTCCGAGCCTCCATCGAGGAGGGGGATATGGTGGAAATCTATCAGCCATCTTCCTGGATGGATCCCTTTTTTGCTTTCTTATCCACAGGTGAATTGCCCGCGAAAGTTCAGGACAAGAGGAGGTTCAGGTATAAGTCATCCTACTATTTGTTGAGCGACAGGGTGCTCTACAGGAAGACCATGTCCGGTCCTTTAGCGAGATGCCTCTCCGAGAGAGAAGTGTTGGATCTTGAGGCGCCTTTAGAGGGGGGGGGGGGGGGGGTGAATAAGGGCATTTAGGAATTTAAAGCTTAAATAAGAATATCATAGTTTATTAATGAAGTTTCAAAATTTTTTATAGAAGAATATATTTTAATATCTCAGAAAAGATTATATTGAAGATTATTTTTTAAAGAAAATGGATTTCAATCATTCTTCACTACCGTCGGCGGTAAGTGGTTCTGCATGGCGCTGGCTCACAGAGAATGAATTCTAAGAGTGTATTCTACAAAAAGTAATTTGCAATATACTGTGAGTTGAGTCTTTGATTGAAAAATATTATTTAAAGTAAGTTAAGGAATATGAAATAAATCATAATAAAACACTAAAAGGAGATGTGATTTTTTATTTCAATAAACAAGGATTACAAAACTTTGATCTTTGTGATGCTAAGATCGAGGCGATGAATAAAAATCCTTTTTCATTTTTTTGTCTATACCGGATAAGGCTGGTTGGTTATGTCTATCCCTCTCCCAAGGACCGGTTGGTTCTAGCCTATCTATCCCGGATAAGGCCTCAAACCTCCCCTAGATCTACCCTAGACCTAGTCGCCACAACATGCGGCGAATTACAAAATCCTCTCCAAAATCTGATGTCCACTCCGGACGATTTTTCCCTAAGTCTCGCAAGACTTAGTCGCCACAAACCGCGACGAATTTCCAACGGAATCCTTCCTGGAATCTGACGTTCTCCCCGAACGATTTCTCCACTCCCGTAACAACAAGATAAAACAAAAAGGACTACAAGATAAATAAAGTATAAGAGAAACACCCCAAGAATTTCTGAAGGTAAAGACGAAGGCAAAGTAGATGTCGACCTCTTGATGCGCTCGCCCTTCGTGTTGAATATGCGTCTTAGCCCTTCTCCTTTAGATTCATCTTTTGATCTTCGTGTTTGACCAAGGAAGTTCTCTCAATGTCTCGAGATGAACCTCTCTCAATATATTCAGAGTTCTGGCTATGGAGGCAAAGGAATAATCCACATACATTTAGAAGGAGAGGAGCCGCTCTTTAAATAGATCCCGGGAGCTAACACTGCGTTAGTGATAACATCGGGCTGTAATTAAATTGAGTAAAAGCATCACACGGATTGTGGAATATAAGAAAGTCACGATCCATATATTTCAGGTATGACCGCTATCGCCATGCGGTAACGTTATCACCCACGTTAGCATTATATCTTTCCTAACTGTAGGATCTCCTTCCTCTTTTGCTCTTTGATCACGTGCTGATTGATGGCCTTTCCTTATGTTATCGCTGGGCATTAGAGCTAACGCGTCATGGTAGTAACTTGCTATGTATAACTTCCTCGATGATATGCCACAATGTCGTCATAACGTCTCGATGATATAACAAGTGTCGAGCGGTATCTCTACCGCTATCGTTAGTACACATAGATTAGCTTCAGCTTGATGTCTCGATGATACGATGCAATTCGGCTTGACGTCTCGATGATATTACTACTTTCAGGTGGTATTGCTACCCCTGGCGTTAGCATACAGAGATTAGCTTTGTCATCCATCTTTTATCCCCGTTAAATATATGTTTGTACTTGTATTACATACACTCTATAAACACATAAAATACTAGATCAAATACATCATAATATTTGTTATTCTCAAACCAAAAGATGCGAAACGCATGTTCCAACAAACTCCCCCTTTTGATAATAACAAATACATGTACAAGAAATTAGTGAGTTTAAGATTATTTGTGTTTATAGATAAGTGTGGTAAAAGATATACATGAATAACAAGTTTGTAGCATGATTGATTTAATGTAATAATGCATACTCTTCCTATGAAGGCTCCCCCATCATAAGTGTTCCCTATATATTTTACTCCCCCTAAATATAATAACTATTCCACCAGATTTCTCAATTTATTCTCCCCCTTTTGTTATTAGCAAAAGTGGGTAGGGATGAGTGTATAGTTGTGAGATTAAGTTGGATCCACTTAGAGAAGGATTTTTATGATCGAGCAAAGAGTAATGTATGCACCTCCTATTAATACTCCCTCTACATAGAGGCTTCCTATGAAATTTTCAATGTACTCCCCCTAAATATTTGGATTTATGCAAGATATTTCCCCCTGTTGATAGTATCAAAAGGGGGTAGAGGAGAGTGTATGCAATAAGACTTAATGAGATCTATGTAAAGAAGAAAATAAGATGCAATGAGGAAGTTCATAG
This sequence comes from Dactylorhiza incarnata, assembly GCA_033032865.1. Classification (NCBI taxonomy): domain Eukaryota; kingdom Viridiplantae; phylum Streptophyta; class Magnoliopsida; order Asparagales; family Orchidaceae; genus Dactylorhiza; species Dactylorhiza incarnata. The sequence continues at coordinate 22,198,393 of JAWHQI010000003.1, forward strand.
ATACTACTCTGCCACTTGCTTAGAAAAATGTGTGCAAGGTTAAATATACTAGTAGAGAGTAAGTCAATATCACTTGTTTAGACATATTATACCACTTGCTGATAAAATAATCATTATTAAGCACAAGTAGTAAACATAAAAAAATTTGATAAGCTCTCTTAAAATGAACATCTTTTTAGAAAACAAGATTGTATAAAAGTAATGAGTTTTAAGACTAATAAGAAGAGGTTTTCAATCAAAGTCCAAGAGATAATATTTCATTATAATTTTAGAGGTAAAATTGCAAGCATGATTTCACAATATCAAAAAGAGATAAGAACTACAATGTAAATTAATTTGCATTTCAAGTAAAATTAAAAAGCATTTCATCGCTTGCTACGCCCTTCCTCGTCTCTGGGTGCCTAGGTATCCACCGTAAGCCTTTCCTCGTTTGAACCTCACCATTCACGTAAAGGCTATGCCATCCTAAGGTGATGTGTAGAGGTCATGCTGTGTCATCTAGTGCATTTACTTAAGTTTGTAGATAATAGTGTAGATATGCTTTAGGGTCATATTCTCACGAGTAGAATTTTTATGAAAGATAATGATGTATACAAAATAGTATTTTGATAAAGTATACAAGTGAATTAATCAAAACACATGACATATATAATGGAATAATACAACATTAAAATACACAAATAATATTACTTCCACAATATTTTAATGCACATGAATGGAGAGTACATGAGCACACACAATGCTTATTAAGACTTATCATGGTGCAAAGTAGTGCTTGGGGGATCACATTTTATTCTTGTTTACTTTTACTTTTATTTTTGTGATCCAGTGTACTAAGAGAAGTGATGTATAATTTGTTTGCTACAAGACACTTTACAATCCTTTCCAAGGTGCTCAACCTCACAATGCTTATTAAGACTTATCAGGAGGGTGAGTAGTGCTTGGTGGAGTTTTCCTTGTCAAATTTTATTTGATTTTTTACTTTAGTGACTAAGGACTCCGAATTCACTTGTTTTGCAAATAATAGCATTTTAATTTTTTAAACCACTTTTCTCTAATTAATAAGTGCAAGAAAACAAAGAATTGCAATAAACAATTCAATGTTGTGTAAGTAATTTATTTACACATTTAATCTATTTTGTTATTACACTACACCATCAGGCAAGACTAAGATTAACAACACATGTATGTTATCAAAATAAGTGAGTGAATGTATCATTATCAAACATAAGACATTACTCATACTTAGAGGCATGCTAAACATTCCTACATATGTTTTCTACAATCAATTTCATTGCACATAATAAGATAGTTTTCAAGCCATCGTTAGTGATCGTGTACGGTCGTGATTGAGGTCGTGCAACTATCGAGATCGTGGAAGATCATAGACTCAGCGCCTACGTTAGCTCCAACGATGGCGTTGTCTCTAGCTTCTCAACGATATTTCTTCTCTATGTCATTCCCTTCTCGACGTCATCCCATCTCGATGATAAGTTAACGTGGGGTGTTAGCTCTCTGTTCAGAGAATCTCCATCAATCAACATCCTGTTCATGGGGTTATTTAACTATAAAACCTGCACACTATAAACACAAGCAAGATCAAATATATTGTGTGATTTGTTATTCTCAAACTAAGAGTTTTGGAACACAAGATCCAACATGCTCCCCCCCCCCCCCCCCCCCCCCAAAGCTTGCATCCCAAGAAGCGTTGCTTAGAGAAAAGTCGTGTAGCACCAATGACGACCATACAAATTGATCTCTCAGCGTCATCCAGTCCGCCGCAACTCAAAACCATGGGTCAGAAGAGGAAGGGACAACAACCAATCACTAAGTTCAATCGGCATAACCAGAGCCATCTAGACTGTCCCCAAGGCATGATGAACTGGAAAACCCTAATCTACACCCCGTTAATCGCCTCTCGTGAGCATATCCTATCTGTAATCTACAACTGCAGGATTGTTAAATGGCCAGGGCTGCTCCCTCATAATTCAGAGAATCAATCCCAGTATTGCGACTTTCACCGGGGCCGAGGACACCATACAAAGTAGTGTCTATACTTAAAGAACAAAATTGAGTGCCTCGTCCAGCTGGGACACCTAAAAACCTTTCGCAGAACAACTCAGAAGCAGAAAACTTGGGAGGAGGCCCATAAAGACCAGTCATTGGAGTGACCTGGGCCAAAGTTACCATTGTGTGTCATGCCAGAGAGTCAAGAGAACTCATCTAAGCTCTGCACAGGGAGACAATGGGTCGAGAAGAAAAGCTTCATGTAATATACATTTCGCTTTGTTTATATTTAAAAACTATCAATATTTCAAAAATCGCAAGTTCATACTTGCACATGTATTAGAATTTGCTTCGATTCAGTGTAACTTGTTCTGTTTGCTCCTAACCCTATCACCACAGGAAAAATTCTAGGTCATGTTCCCCTTATGTAAGGGTCTGTCCCTCGCACGGTTACCAGTGGTTTGAATACCGACGCTCTTCACCGCCAATTCTGAGGCCCGTTCTCCCTGTAACCGTAAGGGCATATCCCTCGCACGGTTACCAGCGGTTTGAAGACTAACGCTCTTCACCGCCAATTTCGGGGCCTGTTCCCCCTATAACCGTAAGGGCTTGTCCCTCTCACGGTTACCAACGGTTTAAATACTAGCGCTCTTCACCGCCAATTCTGGGGCTCCTCTGAGCTATGTAGAGCACCTCTGAGCTTGCGGGTCATGCTGGATGTTGGGGGGGGGGGGGGGGGGGGGATTGTTGGGTCCAGCGTTCCTTCACTTGACCCGTAACGCCTTTCTACTTCCTTAAAGAAAAAGTAGCACCCTTCCCATAAGTCTGGTATTTTGGGACCGTTGGTTGCGCTTGATCCTACACCGCCAATTTCTGGGCCCGTTTCCCCTGTAACTGTAAGGGCATATCCCTCGCACGGTTATCAGCGGTTTGAAGACTAACGCTCTTCACCGCCAATTCTGGAGCATGTTCCCCCTATAACCGTAAGGGCCCGTCCCTCTCACGGTTACCAGTGGTTTAAATACTAATGTTCTTCACCGCCAATTCCGTGGCTTATTCCCCCTGTAACCGTAAGGGCATGTCCCTTGTATGGTTAACAACGGTTTTAAGACTAACGCTCTTCACCGCCAATTCCGGGGCCCGTTCCCCCTATAACCGTAAGGGCCTGTCACTCGCACTGTTACCAGCAGTTTAAAGACTAACGCTCATCACCGCCAATTTTGGGGCCCATTCCCCTTGTAACCATAATGGTCTATCCCTCGCACGGTTACCAGCGGTTTGAAGACTAAAGCTCTTCCCCGCCAATTCCAAGGCCCGTCCCCTGTAACCGTAAGGGCATGTCCCTCGCATGGTTATCAGTGGTTTGAAGACTAATGCTCTTCACTACCAATTTTGGGGGCCGTTCCCCTATAATCGTAAGGGTCTGTCCCTCGCATGGTTACCAGCGGTTTGAAGACTAATGCTCTTCACTGCCAATTTCGGGACTCGTCCCACCTGTGACCGTAAGGGACTGTCCCTCGCACGGTTACCTGCGGTTTGAAGACCAACACTCTTCACCGTCAACTTCGCAACCAAACCCCTGATAAGCACACAAGAAATGGCCAGAGCAAAGAATTACCGAGTACACGAAAGAGCAAATACTATCTAAAGTGCTAAAATCTATGTATACAATGGTAGCGCCACACCGCTATACATGACTAAACAAGACCACAAAATGAGAAAACAAAAACAATGAGACTTAGATGGAAAGTATAGCAAATACAAAGATCAATCCTCGCCCGCGTCAGGACAATCCTCCTCTGAGAGGTCCCCAGCTCCAAGCCCATCAATATCGCACCTGAACTTCCTCTCCATCATGCGAAGAGTCTTTTGGACGCCTCTTTGGAAGGCGAACTCACTCTCGTCCTCTATCAAAGGCTCGACATCCTTGGTCATGATCTCAGTATGAATCCCCTCTTTGATCTGGAATCGCTCCTCCACAAAGGCGAAGGAGTCCTTATACTCAGTGACCCTCGTGGCCTTGATCTTCTTAATGCTCCGCTTTGCGGATGTCATCATGTCCACCGCGCTTCTCATGAAGCCGAGGTCTCCTTCCAGGCGGAATATCTCCCCTTGCGACTCCGATAGCTGGTGAAGGGCATCCTGAGCAAGCGCCTTGTCACCATCGCATTCCTCTCGCAGTTTCTCAACCTCCGCTTGGGATGAAGAAACGTCCGACTCAAGCTATCGGATGTGGGTGGAATCCCGGTCCCTCCTCTTCTTAGAATCAGATAAGGCGCTCTTCGCTGCCCCCAGATCCTCCTAGAGGATGAAGTAGTCATCCTTGAGGCCCACGTAACAATCATTCCATGTATGAGCGACACTGTTCAAAACACCGGTCTACAAAGAAAAGTAAGCAATTAGAATATATAAACTCCAATAAGAATCGGAGAGCAAAAACCAGAGTAAAGATAAGTATGCTTACCGCGGAAGTCATTGCCTGAAGTGTGGAAGAGACTTGCCTCGTCGTTGTCAAAGGAGGAGGAGGCGGAAAATCCTCCTGCGGTACCTGATTGGCGACATGAGATGCCAAGATCTCAACCTCGGGGTAAGTCGGAGGCACTTCCGCTCCCCGATTACTAGGCCCAGTCTCTTGATCATGGCTCCTCGGAGCAAGAGAAGCAGAACCCGAATCAACGCCCCCGTTCTTGAAAGCAATCTTCATATTCTTACCCCGGACCAAGGGAATGGCAGCCGCACGCTTGACATCCCAGGAAATCCCTACTTAAAGTAACCTACTCTTCTCCATATAGCTAGCAGCACAACATAAGGCTTTTGCCAACCTTTCTCAATCCGGAAAGCCAGAGATGGGCAAGAAGTCGTTCTCCTGGACCATCTACCGATGCCAACGGCCAGGAGGATCTCTCCAAAGCTCGGGCAACTCCCAACGGTTCCGAACATACCCATAAAGGGTGTTCCCATGGCGGTAATCGTTCTTTCTCCAAAACAGAACCACCTTTTGTTATTGCCAATTTCAACACGACCACCTGGATCAGGTAAGACTTAACACAAATCCTTGAAAATCTCTATAGTAAATCGCGTGTCATGCTCACGGAAAAGCACTATCATCCTCATAATCCTCGTCATACCAGCTAGGGAAAACTGAGAAATTGGCACACCACAAAACCGAAACACCTCAATGGCCTCATCCGAAGGAGGAAAATGGATCCCGGACTTTTAGCAACTCTCCGAAAGAGTTATGAAGCCGGTTGGAGGGTTCTGGGCACGCTCCTCCTCTCGGGGAATATTCACTTCAACGCTCGAGGGCAACCCCATGCGCTTCCGCCACTTATCGATCCGCACATTGTCAAGGGTGTAGTGCAGTCGCATTGGCCTCAATTGGCGGCTCAGTTTTGAAGCCTGAAATTACAAAGAAAATATAAGTATGCACAGCTAGCGAGAGCTGCGCGACGAGCCACCAAACAAACATGTGCACCTTAAGGAGCGAAGAAACCGAACACGCACGCTTTAGTCAAACTTTGTCAACCGGCACAAGACCACGCACACCCGGTTGAGAACGCGTCCAAAAGCATGGTCGCACGCATGCAAAACACGCCGCGTCCAAACATTTGTTTCACGCGGGCACACACGCGGGCACACGTGTAGGCGAAGCATTGGCCGCGCGCCGGGCAGGCACCGGCTACGTGCCTGCGGCCCGAACACCGGTGGAGCAGCGGCTGCACGTCAGCCGCGCTCCAATCGCACGCACGCCAGTCGCACACCGGCCGTGCGTGCAGCAACCGCGATGGCCGAGCAGCAGCCACACGTTGTCCGATACCGGAGGTGTGCGCGCCGTCCCCGCACCGGCTCTGTGCGGGCAGGCCATGCACCGTCTGTGTGCACGCCGGCCGCATACCTGTCGCGGACCTTATGGAGCGAAGAGACCGAACAAACATGCGCACCTTATGGAGCGAATAGACTAAACATGTACGCTTTAGTCAAACTCTGTCAACCGGCACAAGACCAAGCACACCCGGTTGAGAGCGTTGTCCAAAAGCAGGGCCAAACGCATGCCACCCATGTCGAGACTGAACATTGGTCGCGCACGCGCACACATGGGGCCACGCGTGTAGGCCAAGCATCGCCTGTACACCGGGCAGGCACCGACCACGTGCCCGCGGCCTGCACACCGGCAGATTAATGATTTTGCATCGGCCGCGCTCTGTCCTCATGCACGCCAATCGTGCATCGGCCGCGCGCGCGCAGAAACTGCGCTGGCCGAGCAGTAGCCACAGGCTGGTCGACACCAGATGAGCATGCGCCGGCCACGCATTGGTCACACGCGCGCCGGCCGCGCATCAGTCACACGCGCGCCGGCCGCGCATGCGCAGGCCGAGAGCACGCACATGCCGCTCATCGATCGCACGCGCGCAAGCCGTGCCCCGACCACGTGCGTGCTGGCCGCTCACCGACTGCGCGCGCAGTGGTTGCGAGCGCGTTGGCTGCGCACCAACCACGCACTGGCCACACACCGACAGAGCAACGTCCGCGCTCCGGTCGCCTACACTCTGGTCGCGCCCCGTCCGCGAGTACACCGTCCACGCACATGCCGGTTGCGCCCCGGTCGCACGCGCACGACCGGACGTTGGCCGACACCAGACACGCGTGCGCCGGCCGCGCACTGGTCACGCATGCACCAGCTGCACGTGCGCAGTCTGAGCACATATGCTGGCCACGCACTAGCCGCGCGCGCAGGCCGCGAGTGCGCTGGCCGCGCATCGGCCATGCGCGCGTGGGCCGGCACCAGCCGTGCGCGCGTGGGCCGGCACCGGCCGTGCGCGCGTGGGCCGGCACAGGCCGTGCGCGCGTGGGCCGGCATCGGCCGTGCGCGCGTGGGCCGGCATCGCCTGTGCGCGCTTGGCCCGGCACCGCCCGTGCGCGCGTGGGCCGGCACAGCCTGTGCGAGCGTGGGCCGGCACTGGCCACGCATGCACTGGTCGCGCGCCGGCCGCCCCCCGGCATTGCGCGCACAGCGGCTACGCCGACCGAGCAGTCGCCGCGCGCGAGCCATGCACCTGCCGGCTGCCGGCCGTGCCCACAACTCACACATCAGCAAGCACTGGCCGGTCGCGAGCGTGCCATCCGTGAAATTCCTCTAATACAAGTGAAAGTGAGGACTGAGGTTAGATCTTAGATTTACTCTAGAGGGGGGGGGGGTGACTATAATATTAAAAGTTTTTCACTTATTTTTATAGTGGAATTAAAATAGTGATATTTATATGTGTATAACAGAGTGAGTTATAAAAACAAAACACAAAGAGATCACACATCACAGTATAGAAAAATAAACACAAACACAGAAGACACAAGGATCTATAGTAGTTCCCCAATCAACCTGGGTACATCTACTCTTCTACCACCCTTGGTAGGAATCCACTAGGTTTTTGATCAGGTGCCCTATCACCAATGGGTTTTTGATCAGGTGCCCAAACACCAACCACAGGTTTTTGATCAGGTTCCCTGCCACCAACCACAGATTTTTGATCAGGTGCCCTGCTACCAAAGGGTTAACTTTTGAAGGGAGTTATAACCCTGTACAAGATGGGATAAAGAGGGTTTATGAGATTCTTCTCTGTCAACAAGCTGAGAGAAGACTAGTGGATTATGTTGATGTAAAGCTCCCCCTGTCTGATAGAAATGGTTGACAGTAAGAGGATGGAGCTTTCACTTGAAAGAGATATCTTCCTTGATAGCTGATGAATCTGAGAGACAATGTTTCTCAGATTATTGTTGCTCTTGAAGATTTAGAACTTGCAGTAGAAAACTGAGATTAAATTTATGTTGTTATTCTCAGAGAATGAAAGAGATGTTGTTGAGGATGGAGATCTGAAAACTTTTTCTTTCTGAATATTTTTTTTCTCTCGACTGTTTCTTCTCTTTTCTTTCTATCTTGCTGATGTAATACTGTAAATCTTTTTCTTCCTTTTTCTTAGAGATAATCTGACTGATTTGAAAATCAAATCTTCTGAATAAGGAATAGAATAATCAGGAGGATCATTTCTTGGAACTACAAGCAAATATTTAATTCATTTTCCTTTTCAATAAATGTATCCTTTTCCAATAAGCCAAACGGATACTTTCTCGAGAGAAGACAATGGAAAGGAATAAATAAAAGGAAGGATATAATCCTTGACTTATCTGGAATAAATAATAGAATAGATCTGTTGCTGATTAGTCGATCTGAGTTTAGAGAATAGAATAAAACTGATCCTTCTGAAAATATGAAGCTGAGGAGAAAATTCATCGATCTGAGATCTGATTTCGTCGAACAGAATGTTGAGTTCGTCGAACTGAATCTGGAGTTTGTCGAACTGAATCTGGATTTCGTCGAACATAATTAATTCGTCAAACACAATCTGGAGTTCGTCGATCTCAAGTTGGAGTTTGTCGAACTAAAGAAATAAATCTATTAGACTTGCTGAAGAACTGAGTTTGTCGAGCTGAGATAAGACTTTCGTCGATCTGAACATCTTGTTACTTATTCTTTGAACGCAAAGCTGAGTTCATCGATCTCAAACTGGAGTTCGTCGAACTGAAGAATAAACTGCTGGATTGGCTGGAGAATTGAGTGCGTCGAGCTGGAGAGCAAGTTCGTCGAACGCAGAGAGAAGTTCGTCGAACGCAGAATAGAGTTTGTCGAACGTAGAGACTTGGCATGTTCGTCGAACTGGAGCACAACGTTCGTTAACGCAGGATGGAGTTCGTCGAACGCAGTATGGAGTTCGTCGAACGCAGAAACTTAGAGTTTTCCTAAGTTCTAGCTACTCAGACAGCCTAAAAACTTTGACTCTTAGACTATACATTGGGGTCAACTTAGTCCTAGTCAACAGATAGTGATCCTAGCCCAAATCAGTAATAGGGTTGTTCCAACAATCTCCCCCTATTTGGGTTAGGACACTATTTGACAAAAAAATTAAAACAAACACAGAGCATATATATCTGACAGAAATAAAATCATTTCAGCAGATAGAAATATAGTACTCTAGGTTTAGAAAACTTTACATTGAAATCAAAAACTTGTTTTATGAACTCTGACATTGTAGAAAACTGAAAGAAATTTTTGTCTTCTGCTTTGTTTATCTGAGCTGTAGCAATAACTGAATCTGCTTTGTTGATCTTCTTTGTTAAAAACTGTATCTGCTATATCAAAAATTATTTCTGAATCTGCATCTGTATTTGTCATATCTGAAACAAAAACTAAAACTGCTGGAGCTTCTTCATCAAGAACTGAAACTGCTTCTATCAAAATTTTTGCTTCTTCATAAAGCATCTCCCCCTGAAACTGGAGATTCTTCATAAAGCATCTCCCCTTGCCTAGTTTCAGGAAGACCAGAAGCTAGGCCCCTAGAAGAAGGGACAGTTGAAGAGGAGGTAGGGAAGAATGCAAGTTTTTAGAAGAAAGATTGCCATTGTTCTTGCAAAAGAAAAAGAGAGATCAAGTGCAAAGGAACTGGAAGGAGAAGCAGATTATGTAGGCATAACGATAAAATGAAATAAAAGATTGATTATATAGAGAGATCAGAAGTCGAAAAGACTTAGCCTTCGTCAGACTGCGTTCGACGAAAAATTAATTTTCGTCGATCTCAGTTCGACGATCGAGCTTGTCTTCGTCGATCCCTGGATCTAATAGGTATCATTTCAGCAGTTGGGCTGAGACAGCTTCCAGTCTCAGCGGATTCTTCTGTCCCGTCCCATCGGATCCAGACATCTTCTCAGCGGCCCTAGGCCATTTCTTAGCAGTTTAGCTGAGACTGAGATCTTGTCTCAGCTGTCTCAGTTGAGACTGAGAGCTTGTCTCAGCTATTTTGACAGCAAACCGACTGAACTTACTTCACACATTGAGGGATAAATAAAAGATATAATTTTTTTTAATTGATTGAATCTCCATCTATCATTCCTAGCTGATTTATAAAGAAAATATGCTTCTTTTCATCCAATGGTTTGGTGAAAATATCAGCTCTTTATAAGTCAGTAGGAATAAATTGTAGGAAAATTTTATTTTTATCCACATTATCTCTGATAAAGTGGTGCCTAATTTCTATGTGTTTAGTCCTACTATGGAGTACTGGATTTTGTGCTATAGATATTACACTAGTATTGTCACAAAATATAATTGATTTATTTAGATTGATACCATAGTCTAGAAGTTGATTTTGTATCCACAATATTTGTGAGCAGCAACTGCCTGCAGCAATATATTCTGATTCAGCTGTTGATGTAGACACAGATGTTTGTTTCTTACAAAACCAAGACACTAGCCTATCACCAAGAAACTGGCAAGTTCCTGATGTGCTTTTCCTGTCTACTCTGCATCCAGCATAAATCAGAATCTGAGAATCCAGTTAATTCAAATTCTGATGTTGTTGGATACCAGAGTCCTAGATTTGGACAACATTTTATATATCTCAAAATTCTTTTTAATAAAATTAGGTGAGATTCTTTGGGGTTAACTTGGAACCTAGCACAAATACATGTAGCAAACATTATGTCAGGTCTACTAGCTGTTAAGTTAAGTAGTGAGCCAACAATTGCTCTATATACTTTCTGATCAATAGGTTTCCCTGATTCATCATTGTCAACAACATCATTGGAGGGCATGGGTGTTTTCATAGTGGAAACATCAGACATACCAAATCTTTTCACTAATTTCTTAGCATACTTAGATTGTAATATGAATATGCCATTTGGAGTTTGCTTCACTTGAAGACCAAGGAAGTAAGATAACTCACTCATACTACTCATTTCAAATTTAGATTACATTAGGTTAGAAAATCTTTTGCATAGATTTGAATCAGTAGAGCCAAATATGATATCATCTACATATATTTGAACTAGTAATGTTTGATTTTTATGTATCCTGAAAAATAGGGTTTTATCAACAATGCATCTACAGAATTTGTTCTCCAAAAGAAAATTAGTTAAGGTCTCATACCGTGCTCTGGGAGATTGCTTGAGACCATAGATAGCTTTATTAAGCTTAAATACATAAGAAGAGTGGGTTGGAGAGATGAAACCTGGTGGTTGTTCCACATAAACTTCTTCTTTGATATCTCCATTCAAAAAAACACTCTTCACATCCATCTGATATACTTTGAATTTCTTGAAGGTAGCAAAAGCAAGGAATATCCTTATAGCTTCAAGTCTAGCAACAAGAGCAAAGGTTTGATCATAATCAATTCCTTCATCCTGAGAGTATCCTTGGGCTACTAATCTTGCTTTATTTCTGATGATTATGCCTTGATCATCTAGCTTGTTCCTGAAGACCCACTTGGTGCCAATGACTGGATGGCCCTTTGGTCTTGGAACCAAATCCCAAACCTTGTTCCTTTCAAATTGGTTGAGTTCCTCTTGCATTGCAAGAATCCAGTTTGGATCTTGTTCTGCGTCTTTTATGGATTGAGGTTCAACTTGCGATAGGAAATAAGTATGCATCTGATTTTGGTGTAGTTGATGCCTTGTTTGAACACCTGCTGAAATATCTCCAATGACTTGAGATATTGGATGATCTCTAACTGTGATGTGATCAACATTTGGAGTTGGATCACAATGGTTTCCACTTGAGGGACTGTTCAGCTGTCACTTGATTTGAATGATCAGCAAGAAATTCTGGATGATCTTCTTCTTCACTGTCTTCAAGAGTTTGAATTGATGGAAGTATAGATTCTTCATTCTGTAGATTTAGTCCATTAAGCTCTTTACATCGAGCTGGTACCTGCAAAGTATCTTTGGTAGAGGTGGTATTCCTCTCCTAAATTAACATGTTAGTTTCATCAAATGATACATGCATGGACTCTTCTATCTTAAGAGTTGATTTGTTATAAACTCTATATGCTTTACTCGAAAGAGAGTATCCAAGGAATATACCTTCAGCAGACTTTTCTTCAAATTTCCTTAGATATTTCTTATCATTGTTATGCGCATATCATTTACATCCAAAAATCTTAAAATAGTTAATTTTAGGCTTTTTATTCTTGAGTAATTCATAGGGTGTTTTACCCTTGAGTTTATGGATCAAACTCCTGTTTGTACAACCCTCATATTTCCCGAGTCGGTGCGACCCGACCCGGATGAAGCCAAGATAGCAAGGGTGGCCAGGACGGACAAAACGACCGCGTGGACACGGTCGAAACCGACCAAGGCAGAAAGAGGCCGCGGGAGAGACGGAGGAAGCACCTGCTGCCCCGGCCCCCTTTGGATGAGTGGGAGAATTCCTCCCACTCACCAACCCTTCGCGGGGGGAGTGGGAGAACTTCTCCCACTCATCCGGGCGAGTGGGAGCAGCCCTCCCACTGGCCGGGCGAGTGGGAGAGGCCCTCCCACTCGCCGAGCGAGTGGGAGGGGCCCTCCCACCCGCCGGGCGAGTGGGAGAGGCCCTCCCACTCGCCGAGCGAGTGGGAGGGGCCCTCCCACTTGCCGGATGGGTGGGAGAGCCCTCCCACTCACCGCCCCCTTTGGGGTGAGTGGGAGGGATCCTCCCACTCGCCCGGTGTAGGTGGGTAGGTCATTATGACCTCCCGTGAGGGGGGGGGGGGAGTGAACACCTCGAGTCCCACTCGCCCCCCCTCATGCGTGATCGATGGCGGTCATGGTTGGACTGCGGATAGCAGGATTTTTGCTATCCGCAGTCCATTTTTGGGAAAGTCTATAAATAGACCCCCATGGGCACCTTGGGAAGGGTTAGTCCCTACCCCCCTCCCTCGCGTGTGTCTTGTGAGCAAGCACCCCCCCCCCCCCCCTCCCTTGTCATCCTTCAGCTGACAGCGAGGTGGTCCTCAGTGCCCTCCAAGGTGCCCAGGCTCAGCATTGGCTTGGGAGGGGAAGCGCTCTAAGATCTTCCGGGTATGTGGTGGGACCTCCTCGCTGAAGCTTAAGGGGTTCGTTTCTAGATTCAAGTGTTCTTCAAGGGCAAGTTCTCCTAGTTCCTAGTAACCGGTCAAGGGTCTAGGCTTAGGTCAAGTAAGGGTTAGTCGCAACCCCCTTTCGAACGCTGAAACCGGGAAACTGGTTTCAACATTCTGGTGCGGTGAGCGTGGAAGCGACTAGTTCGGAAAGCTCTGAGCCACGTCTCATGGCTGGAAGCGACGAGTTGGGAGACTCGCCTCCGGCATGCGAGTATGTAAAGAAGGGCGACGTCGATGAGTTCAGCAAAGGGATCCTGGAGCTCCTGCAGGTCGCATCCTTCACTCGCGGTGAATGCTCGACACCACCTGCAGGGAGGTGATAAGAACGCCCCCGTCCAACCAGGGGCGAGTAACTTCACCTGGAAGGGCCAAGAAGGAGTTGCGGAGACAGAAGAAGTGGCGAAGAAGATGACCAAGGAGCGTGCGGCCAAGTGAGGTGCCCAGGAAGGGCGAGATGTAAGTGAAGTGCCCAGGAAGGGCGAGATGTAAGTGAAGTGCCCAGGAAGGGCGAGATGTAAGTGAAGTGCCCAAGAAGGGCGAGGTGTAATAAAGTGCCCTGCAAGGGCGTAGGGTAGTGAAGTTGTAATAGACGAACTAGGAATGAAAAAGGGTTCTGGGGTAATACCCCGATCTAAGATCCCTGACTGGAGATCCCCCGCCGGGCTCAGTCATGCCGGTAGATGGGGGACTCGTCAGGTCGACTCGCGGTCCAACAACCGATTGGGAAGGCGTTGAGCTCCTCTGCCTCCAGGTGAAGGTAAGCACCAAGGACGTGGAAGGGTACTACCACCTCCAGTTAGATCAGGAGTGCGTTGAGTCCCTCCACCCCGGTTGAGCTAAGACTCCCAGGACCTGGATGGGCACTACCACCTCCAGTTAGATCAGGAGTGCGTTGAGTCCCTCCACCCCGGTTGAGCTAAGACTCCTAGGACCTAGATGGGCACTACCACCTCCAGTTAGATCAGGAGTGCGTTGAGTCCCTCCACCCCGGTTGAGCTAAGACTCCTAGGACCTGGATGGGCACTACCACCTCCAGTTAGATCAGGAGTGCGTTGAGTCCCTCCCCCCCCGGTTGAGCTAAGACTCCCAGGACTTGGATGGGTACTACCACCTCCAGTTAGATCAGGAGTGCGTTGAGTCCCTCCACCCCGGTTGAGCTAAGACTCCCAGGACCTGGATGGGCACTACCACCTCTAGTTAGATCAAGAGTGCGTTGAGTCCCTCCACCCCGGTTGAGCTAAGACTCCCAGGACCTGGATGGGCACTAGCACCTCCAGATAGATCAGGAGTGCGTTGAGTCACTCCACCCCGGTTGAGCTAAGACTCCCAGGACCTGGATGGGCACTACCACCTCCAGTTAGATCAGGAGTGCGTTGAGTCCCTCCACCCCGGTTGAGCTAAGACTCCCAGGACCTGGATGGGTACTACCACATCCAGTTAGATCAGGAGTGCGTTGAGTCCCTCCACCCCGGTTGAGCTAAGACTCCCAGGACCTGGATGGGCACTACCACCTCCAGTTAGATCAGGAGTGCGTTGAGTCCCTCCACCCCGGTTGAGCTAAGACTCCCAGGAACTGGATGGGCACTACCACCTCCAGTTAGATCAGGAGTGCGTTGAGTCCCTCCACCCCAGTTATGTTAAGACTCCCAGGACCTAGATGGGCACTACCACCTCCAGTTAGATCAGGAGTGCGTTGAGTCCCTCCACCCCGGTTGAGCTAAGACTCCCAGGACCTGGATGGGTACTACCACCTCCAGTTAGATCAGGAGTGCGTTGAGTCCCTCCACCCCGGTTGAGCTAAGACTCTCAGGACCTGGATGGGTACTACCACCTCCAGTTAGATCAGGAGTGTGTTGAGTCCCTCCACCCCGGTTGAGCAAAGACTCCCAGGACCTGGATGGGCACTACCACCTCCAGTTAGATCAGGAGTGCGTTGAGTCCCTCCACCCCGGTTGAGCTAATACTCCCAGGACCTGGATGGGCACTACCACCTCCAGTTAGATCAGGAGTGTGTTGAGTCCCTCGACCCCGGTTGAGCTAAGACTCCTAGGACCTGGATGGGCACTACCACCTCCAGTTAGATCAGGAGTGCGTTGATTCCCTACACCCCGGTTGAGCTAAGACTCCCAGGACCTGGATGGGCACTACCACCTCCTGTTAGATCAGGAGTGCGTTGAGTCCCTCCACCCCGATTGAGTTAAGACTCCCAGGACCTGGATGGGCACTACCACCTCCAGTTAGATCAGGAGAGCGTTGAGTCACTCCACCCCGGTTGAGTTAAGACTCCCAGGACCTGGATGGGTACTACCACCTCCAGTTAGATTAGGAAGGTGTTGAGCTTTCTCCACCTCCAGTTGGGCTCGGCCCATAGGAGGGTTCTTAAGTGGAGAAAGGTTTTCCTCCCACCTCAGGTCGAGCTCGGCTCGACTAAAGGTGCTGAGTTTCTCCTCCACCTCAGGTCGAGGTTAATCCGACCCAAGGTGTTGAGCTTTCTCCACCTCCAGTTGGGCTCGGCCCATAGGAGGGTTCTTAATTGGAGAAAGGTTTTCCTCCCACCTCAGGTCGAGCTCGGCTCGACTAGAGGTGCTGAGTTTCTCCTCCACCTCAGGTCGAGGTTAATCCGACCCAAGGTGTTGAGCTTTCTCCACCTCCAGTTGGGCTCGGCCTATAGGAGGGTTCTTAAGTGGAGAAAGGTTTTCCTCCCACCTCAGGTTGAGCTCGGCTCGACTAGAGGTGCTGTGTTTCTCCTCCACCTCAGGTCAAGGTTAATCCGACCCAAGGTGTTGAGCTTTCTCCACCTCCAGTTGGGCTCGGTCCATAGGAGGGTTCTTAAGTGGAGAAAGGTTTTCCTCCCACCTCAGGTCGAGTTCGGCTCGACTAGAGGTGCTGAGTTTCTCCTCCACCCCAGGTCGAGGTTAATCCGACCCAAGGTGTTGAGCTTTCTCCACCTCCAGTTGGGCTCGGCCCATAGGAGGGTTCTTAAGTGGAGAAAGGTTTTCCTCCCACCTCAGGTCGAGCTCGGCTTGACTAGAGGTGCTGAGTTTCTCCTTCACCTCAGGTCGAGGTTACTCCGACCCAAGGTGTTGAGCTTTCTCCACCTCCAGTTGGGCTCGGCCCATAGGAGGGTTCTTAAGTGGAGAAAGGTTTTCCTCCAACCTCAGGTCAAGCTCGGCTCGACTAAAGGTGCTGAGTTTCTCCTCCACCTCAGGTCGAGGTTAATCCGACCCAAGGTGTTGAGCTTTCTCCACCTCCAGTTGGGCTCGGCCCAAAGGAGGGTTCTTAAGTGGAGAAAGGTTTTCCTCCCACCTCAGGTCGAGCTCGGCTCGACTAGAGGTGCTGAGTTTCTCCTCCACCTCAGGTCGAGGTTAATCCGACCCAAGGTGTTGAGCTTTCTCCACCTCCAGTTGGGCTCGGCCCATAGGAGGGTTCTTAAGTGGAGAAAGGTTTTCCTCCCACCTCAGGTCGAGCTCGGCTCGACTAAAGCTGCTGAGTTTCTCCTCCACCTCAGGTCGAGGTTAATCCGACCCAAGGTGTTGAGCTTTCTCCACCTCCAGTTGGGCTCGGTCCATAGGAGGGTTCTTAAGTGGAGAAAGATTTTCCTCCCACCTCAGGTCGAGCTCGGCTCGACTAGAGGTGCTGAGTTTCTCCTCCACCTCAGGTCGAGGTTAATCCGACCCAAGGTGTTGAGCTTTCTCCGCCTCCAGTTGGGCTCAGCCCATAGGAGGGTTCTTAAGTGGAGAAAGGTTTTCCTCCCACCTCAGGTCGAGCTCGGCTCGACTAGAGGTGCTGAGTTTCTCCTCCACCCCAGGTCGAGGTTAATCCGACCCAAGGTGTTGAGCTTTCTCCACCTCCAGTTGGGCTCGGCCCATAGGAGGGTTCTTAAGTGGAGAAAGGTTTTCCTCCCACCTCAGGTCGAACTCGGTTCGACTAGAGGTGCTGAGTTTCTCCTCCACCTCAGGCCGAGGTTAATCCGACCCAAGGTGTTGAGCTTTCTCCACCTCCAGTTGGGCTCGGCCCATAGGAGGGTTCTTCAGTGGAGAAAGGTTTTCCTCCCACCTCAGGTCGAGCTCGGCTCGACTAGAGGTGCTGAGTTTCTCCTCCACCTCAGGTCGAGGTTAATCCGACCCAAGGTGTTGAGCTTTCTCCACCTCCAGTTGGGCTCGGCCCATAGGAGGGTTCTTAAGTGGAGAAAGATTTTCCTCCCACCTCAGGTCGAGCTCGGCTCGACTAGAGGTGCTGAGTTTCTCCTCCACCTCAGGTCAAGGTTAATCCGACCCAAGGTGTTGAGTTTTCTCCACCTCCAGTTGGGCTCGGCCCATAGGAGGGTTCTTAAGTGAAGAAAGGTTTTCCTCCCACCTCAGGTCGAGCTCGGCTCGAATAGAGGTGCTGAGTTTCTCCTCCACCTCAGGTCGAGGTTAACCCGACCCAAGGTGTTGAGCTTTCTCCACCTCCAGTTGGGCTCGGCCCATAGGAGGGTTCTTAAGTGGAGAAAGGTTTTCCACCCACCTCAGGTCGAGCTCGGCTCAACTAGAGGTGCTAAGTTTCTCCTCCACCCCAGGTCGAGGTTAATCCGACCCAAGGTGTTGAGCTTTCTCCACCTCCAGTTGGGCTCGGCCCATAGGACGGTTCTTTAGTGGAGAAAGGTTCACCTTCCGTTTCAAGTCAGGATCAGCCGAAAAGCTCGACAGGGTTGTCCCGTTGGCAGATCTTTTCGTGGATTCCCCTGAGGTCCCACCGACTCGTCAAATAGGTGGGTTGGACTTTCTTTCCGAGCTTGGAACAAGCTCGCAAAGAGCAGGGATTGTGTACAACCCTCATATTTCCCGAGTCGGTGCGACCCGACCCGGATGAAGCCAAGATAGCAAGGGTGTCCAGGACGGACAAAATGACCGCGTGGAGACGGTCGAAACCGACCAAGGCCGAAAGAGGCTGCGGGAGAGACGGAGGAAGCACTTGCTGCCCCGGCCCCCTTTGGATGAGTGGGAGAATTCCTCCCACTCACCGACCCTTCGCGGGTGGAGTGGGATAACTTCTCCCACTCATCCGGGCGAGTGGGAGCAGCCCTCCCACTCGCCGGGCGAGTGGGAGAGGCCCTCCCACTCGCCGAGCGAGTGGGAGGGGCCCTCCCACCGTCGGGCGAGTGGGAGAGGCCCTCCCACTCACCGAGCGGGTGGGAGGGGCCCTCCCACTCGCCGGATGGGTGGGAGAGCCCTCCCACTCGTCGCCCCCTGTGGGGTGAGTGGGAGGGATCCTCCCACTCGCCCGGTGTAGGTGGGTAGGTCATTATGACCTCCCGTGAGGGGGGAGTGGACACCTCGAGTCCCACTCTCCCCCCTCATGCGTGATCGATGGCGGTCATGATTGGACTGCGGATAGCAGGATTTTTGTTATCCGCAGTCCATTTTTGGGAATGTCTATAAATAGACCCCCATGGGCACCTTGGGAAGGGTTGGTCTCTACCCCCCTCCCTCGCGTGTGTCTTGTGAGCAAGCACCCCCCCTCCCTTGTCATCCTTCAGCTGACAGTGAGGTGGTTCTCAGTGCCCTCCAAGGTGCCCAGGCTCAGCATTGGCTTGGGAGGGGAAGCGCTCTAAGATCTTCCGGGTATGTGGTGGGACCTCCTCGCTGAAGCTTAAGGGGTTCGTTTCTTGATTCAAGTGTTCTTCAAGGGCAAGTTCTCCTAGTTCCTAGTAACCGGTCAAGGGTCTAGGCTTAGGTCAAGTAAGGGTTAGTCGCAACCCCCTTTCGAACGCTGAAACCGGGAAACTGGTTTCAACACTGTTCAACACATAATTTGATGTGTTCACTGTCTCTGCCCAAAAAGAGAGTGGCAAGTGAGCATCAGCAAGCAATGTAATTGCTGATTCAATTAATGTTCTATTTTTCCTTTCAGCTACCCCATTTTGTTGAGGAGTTATAGGAGCAGAGAAACACTGTCTGATCCCTTCTTTTCCACAGAATTCTCTCATCAGAAGAGATTCAAACTCAGTGCCATGATCACTTCTGATCAATGCAACTAGAGTAGAGTACTCAATCTTGATGGACCTGAGAAAGTCTGTCAGAACACTGAAGGTGTCAGACTTGTTCCTAAGAAAGAACACCCAAGTGAATCTTGAGAAGTCATCTACAATAACTAGAGAATAATGCTTCCCTCCTAGACTCTATATTGCAGTGGGACCAAAAAGATCCAAATGCAGTAAGTACAAAATCCTAGGTGAATTACTCTTGAATAAAGATTTAAAACTACTCTTGGTTTGCTTACCTAGTTGACAAGCCATGCAGAGTCCTTCCTTCTTGTATGAACCAGAAGGCAGTCCTCTAACAAGATTGTCCTTAGAATGCTTAGATATAGTTCTAAGGTTAATAGGTCCTAGACTTTTATGTCATAATTCATTTGTTTTACTTATTGAATTAAATAAATAAATATCTGAATTGGCAGAGTCAAAATTGACTAAATAAATGTTTCCATGTCTAATACCAGATAACACATTAATGTTTTTATTATTGGTAATAAGACATAAGGAATGGTTAAAAGTTACCTGATAACCTTCATCAAATAACTGACTTATGCTAATGAGATTATGCTTGAGACCCTTGACATATGCTACCTCTTTGAAGGTAACTGCTCCAACTTTGATTTGTCCATATCCTTTGGTTTGTCCACAGTTGGAGTCTCCAAAAATCACTTTGGGTCCAAGCTTTGCCTTGTAATTGCTTAAGTTAGCCTTGTTTCCTGTCATATGCTTTGAGCACCCACTATCCAAATACCATTGTTCTTTTATGTTTGGATAGCCTTGTACCTGCACAATAGAAAAAATAAACTAGTTGTTTTTGACCCAGACTACCTTGGGTCCTTCAGTCTTTCCACAAAATTCTGAAATGAAAGATATCTCAGGCTGATCCTTATAGCCTTGTGGATGATATCTCCTAGGAGGAATTATCCACTCAGTGAAAGGATTTTTAGTTTGTTGAGAATAAGAATTCTTTTGATATTCAGTATATTTTCCGTTCGACGAATTCTGGTGAGTTCGTCGATCGCCGTTCGACGAATTGGAGTAATTTCGTCGAGCGCCATTCGAATAATAACTATACTGAAAATCTGTCTTTAGACTTTGTCGATCGCCGTTCAACGAATTGAAGTAATTTCGTCGAGCGCTGTTCGATGGATAATTATACTGAAATTCTGTGTTCAGCTTTCGTCGATATACGTTCGACGAAATGAAGTGATTTCTTCGAGCTCCGTTCGACGAATTCTGTCGAACTCCTTTATTCTTAACATACTTGCTTGAAATATTTTTATATATTTCTACTGCCTCTTTGCCCTTGGCAGAGATAAATTTTACTGGTGTAGATAAAATGTTTTTCTTAAGGAGGTGTGGCTCACTTGATGATGCACCCAAGCCCAGTTTGCCATTAAGTCTGGCATTCACTGTGCTTATGATGTCCATCAGTTTGATACTTCTCCCATTGAGGGATTCTTCAAACTTCTTATCTTCAGATAACTTGTTCTCAATGAGAGCAATGTGTTCTCTGGAGGCAGCCAATTCTTTCTTAAGATTGGCATTATCTTCACTTAGTTGGTTCATTTCAACCAACCTATTTTTGAGAGAAATTATTTCCTTCTCAGATTTAATTAAATCTAAACAAAGAGATTTAAATTCATCTTTAAAATCATTTGAATTGAAGTCAAAGTTAGATATTACTTGATCAGCATCAGTTTCAGATTCTGATTCATCTGAATTGTTTGTTGATGCATTGATTGTCATCATGCAGAAACTTCTTTCATCTCCATCGTCTTCATCATCACTAGAGCTGAATGATGATGCATGATTTGAATCATTGCATGAGTCATAAATAGTCATCAAGCATTGATCTTTGTCGTTTGATTCATTTTCATCTTCAGATGAGCTGGATGAAGACTCTGACTCTTCTGCAGAACCTTCAACCATGTTGTTGAGGGAATTCCAAATATCCCTGGCTGAGGTGCAGTCCACAACCTTTTGGAATAGTTCATCAAACATTGTCTGTGCCAAGATATTCATTGCTTTGGCATCTGCACTTCTTTGCTTCTTTTGAGCATCTGTCCACTCAGGAGGTGGAACAACATTATTGTTTGTTGCTGTAGGAGTATGAGGTCCTGTCAAAATAATATTAAAATATCTTCATCAATAGAATTCATATATAATTTGATCCTTGCCTTCCATAATGCAAACTTATTTAGATTGCACATAAGAGGTCTTATGCTTGAGTATTCTTTGTTCTGTGCCATGAGTTTTTAGCAAAATAAAACTCTAGAAGAAATTAAGATCTGATTGATCTTTTGATTCAGGTGTTAGCCTGTAAACAATCAACCAACTTCTGATACCAATTGAAAGTCCTCTGATACAAGTGAAAGTGAGGACTGAGGTTAGATCTTAGATTTACTCTAGAGGGGGGTGAATAGAGTATTAAAAGTTTTTCACTTATTTTTATAGCGGAATTAAAATAGTGATATTTATATGTGTATAACAGAGTCAGTTATAAAAACAAAACACAAAGAGATCACACAGCACAGTAAAGAAAAATAAACACAAACACAGAAGACACAAGGATCTATAGTAGTTCCCCAATCAACCTGGGTACATCTACTCTTCTACCACACTTAGTAGGAATCCACTAGGTTTTTGATCAGGTGCCCTATCACCAATGGGTTTTTGATCAGGTGCCCAAACACCAACCACAGGTTTTTGATCAGGTGCCCTGCCACCAACCACAGGTTTTTGATCAGGTGCCCTGCCACCAAAGGGTTAACTTTTGAAGGGAGTTATAACCCTGTACAAGGTGGGATAAAGAGGGTTTATGAGATTCTTCTCTGTCAACAAGATGAGAGAAGACTAGTGGATTGTGTTGATGTAAAGCTCCCCCTGTCTGATAGAAATGGTTGACAGTAAGAGGATGGAGCTTTCACTTGAAAGAGATATCTTCCTGGATAGCTGATGAATCTGAGAGACAATGTTTCTCAGATTATTGTTACTCTTGAAGATTTAGAACTTGCAGCAGAAAACTGAGATTAGATTTGTGTTGTTGTTCTCAGAGAATGAAAGAGCTGCTGTTGAGGATGAAGATCTGAAAACTTTTTCTTTCTGTATATTTCTTTTTCTCTCGATTGTTTCTTCTCTTTTCTTCCTATCTTGCTACTGTAATACTGTAAATCTTTTTCTTCCTTTTTCTTAGAGATAATCTGACTGATTTGAAAATCAAATCTTCTGAATAAGGAATAGAATAATCAGGAGGATTATTTCTTGGAACTGCAAGAAAACCTTTAATTCCTTTTCCTTTTCAATAAATGTATCCTTTTCCAATAAGCCAAACGACTACTTTCTCGAGAGAAGACAATGGAAAGGAATAAATAAAAGGAAGGATATAATCATTGAATTATCTGGAATAAATAATAGAATAGATACGTTGCTGGTTAGTTGATCTGAGTTCAGAGAATAGAATAAAACTGATCCTTCTGAAAATATGAAGCTGAGGAGAAAATTCGTCGATCTGAGAACTGAGTTCGTCGAACAGAATGTTGAGTTCGTCGAAATGAGTCTGGAGTTCGTCGAACATAATTAATTTGTCGAACACGATCTGGAGTTCGTCGATCTCAACCTGGAGTTCGTCGAACTGAAGAAATAAATCTGATAGACTTGCTGAAGAACTGAGTTCGTCGAGCTGAGATAAGACTTACTTCGATCTGAACATCTTGTTACTTATTCTTTGAACGTAGAGCTGAGTTCGTCGATCTCAAACTGGAGTTCGCGAATTGAAGAATAAACTGCTGGACTGGCTGGAGAACTGAGTGCGTCGAGCTGGAGAGCAAGTTCGTCGAACGCAAAGAGAAGTTCGTCAAACGCAGAATAGAGTTCGCCGAACGCAGAGACTTGGCAAGTTGGTCGAACTGGAGCACAACGTTCGTTGAACGCAAGTTGGAGTTCGTCGAACGCAGAAATTTAGAGTTTTCCTAAGTTCTAGCTACTCAGATAGCCTAAATACTTTGACCTTTAGACTATACATTGGGGTCAACTTAGTCCTAGTCAACAGATAGTGATCCTAGCCCAAATCAGTAATAGGGTTGTTCCAACAATCCGCACCGCAGCCGATCAACGGACGTCCGCGCAAGTGTCGCTCACACACCTTCTAAACGTCGGTCGCGTGCATTCTGCATGTACTCCTGCCAAGCGGCTTGGTGCAATTTCCCTCTTTTTCCATTTTTAGTACAAAATTGGAGAAGAGCTTACCTCGGACATAGCGTATTTTGCCTCCCGCGCGTAAAATATTCGAGTCAACGCCAAGAGAGCAGGAAAAACCTTCAAACTTCTTCAAGCGGCAAAGCGAACTTTGAAGGTGTAGGGTGCATGTGATATGCACTCTTTTATATAATCCTCCGAGGGTGCATTTACCCTCATCTCCACCTTGAGAGTGGAGTTAGTGGGGGAGGGGTGTTAACTCCCATGATATGAGAGTGGGGAATAAACCGCCACAGCTATAGGAGCCCGCTCATGCGATAGCTAAGCCGCATCTCGTCACCGCCGGCCGAGACTCCAGGTGGTGAGGTGCGGCCAGCACCGCACCCCCCTTGGGGGTACGGACGGAGCCAGCGTCGCACCCCCTTGGGTGAGCGGCCGGAGCCGACGCCGCACCATCCATGGGGGTGCGACCGACGCCATGCCTCCCTACGAGGGATGTCGTCGTGGTCGTGCCCCTCTCGGGGGGGGGGGGGGGGGGGGGGGGGGGGGGGGGGGGGGGGGGGGGGGGGGGGGGGGGGGCGGGGGTGACCGGGATGCAAGCACCCCTCCTTTTCAGCACGAGGCGTATTCCCGTCTTGAGAGGCGCGAGCTTAAGCAGACACGTGCAATCGCATTTTTGGCCTTCCACCCACGAAACAAGCTAAGCACGCTCAGAACACTCTTGTGTTCGTTGCGCGCTCAGAATGCTCCCGTATTCGTTGCGCGCTCAGAACGCTCTCGTGTTCGTTGCGTGCTCAGAACGCTTCCACATTCGCAACGCACGCGGCAATTAACCTTTCCCAATTTCATAGATTGCAGGTCCAGTTCACTTCGCTCAATGTCGTCAATGAAGCTTCCCAACCTGCCCAAGCTGACCGAACTGCCCGGGGGGTAAGATTAGAATATCCAAAAAGTGGCGATCCGTGTGCTCCAAATTGACCAGCGTGATTCGTTCGTCAGGTGGTTACGGTGGTTACGACGACAAAATTACCACGCTGCCCCTGCCCAAGGCTATAAAAGGAGCCCAGGACCTTCATTTCAAGATACCCTGTCTTCTACGCCCGAGAGAGCTTCTTTGATGATTTCTTTGGAATTCTCCTTCGGCGCTTGAAGATCTCATTCGATCTTCGAAGATCTTCTTCGAATCTTCGTAGATCTTTTTCGAACCTTTGAAGGTCTCCATCACGCCTTCGAATATTTTACATCGCTTTGGAAGATAGTCTTTTAAGCGGGTTGGGAATCCTTCAAGCTACGAAAGGCGACTCGAGAATTTTACTTTTGTTCCTAGAAAAGTAATTAGTCTCTCGAGAGGTATTCTGTCACTCTCGAGGTTTTCTCTCTCTATCATTATAACGAGCAGCGGCCTGTCGCTCTCGAGTTCTCATATTTCAATTGTAACGACCCAGAAGATAGTGGAATTTGGTCGGCACAGCTCCGACCGCATGGTTTTTCACCTTTTTCGGGTTTTCCACGATAAAAGGTCTTCTTGTCACTTATTAACTCTCTCATTGACTGTTTGCTCGCTCTTGAGCTAAGGTGGTTCAATTCGACCGGTCTACCAGAGACAAGCATATCAGTAGGAACTGGTGGGTTGGAAATCTAAGTCGATGGTTTGTAGATAACTACCCACCTAGAACGGACCACCTTATTTAAATTTAGGATAACACAGGTCCACCTATTTCCATGTGGTTCTTTTCGAGTTACTAGAGGAATGACTCTACGATTAGTTGTAAGGGCCAAACCCTCACAATTTTAGCGGTATTATCTAGTTTCATGTATTCAGGAATCCTAGGGGTTCGAAGCCCATCATGCTATTGAAAACTAGTGAAAAAGGTGGTGTGGATGAATAATTATGCTTAACTTAAAAGTTTCGTAGAAGACCATTACCGTGTAGTTTAATAAATAAGTAGTAACTTATAGTGTATAAAAAGCAATCTCTAAAAGCAAGTTGTGTAATAGAGTAAAATATATTTAAGTAACCAATCATATAAAAACATATGATAGTTTATATAATTGGTTAAAGATCTATCTATACTAAAGAAGGAAATAAGCAGTTATCTACTTTTCGAGTTACACATGCTACAAATTCTCATCATATGTTACTACCCTATTTCGATATAGTATGACCTCTGTTAAGTGAGTAGTTAACCTCGGGAGCCTCACCCTCGTGGTAAGATGGTGGCAGTGGAGCCGTCTCCCCCACACTTCTAGGTTGGTTTTCCCACTCCGAGTGTTGGCCCCCATGCATGGCTCTGCGTAGTATTGATTGTAACCATCAATTTTTTGTGCAGATTGCATTTTTATGAGCACTCTATTGAATTTTGTGGGGTATCACAAATTAATCGCAGTAAATTTTTATAAGATTTCCACTACTTAAGTATTTAATAATTCTACTCGAACATTGATTTAGAGCGCATTCAATTAAACACTCCTAATTAACATTGTTGATCGTTTGGTGCAACAAGTTGTATAGTTAAACTTTATGTTATTTCTCATTCCTACCCATTGTTTGATGCTCCTAAAACTATCAAAATAATGCGTCAATTTTTGTATGACAAATTTTATACTCTAATTAATACCGTTAAACAACTTTACATTATATGCATGTCAATACATACAAATATATTTATGTAGACAAAGAAACGATAAAATAATTGTCGACTTTTAAATATTTTTATTTTGGTTTGCGCATAACACAACGTGTGTGTCTACAAATATCATGATTTACTTATATAAATGCACAAATTAAAGGGCTAAACAATATCTTGTCAATACACACAACAACGTAAAGAGACGTTTTGGCCGGGCGTTTGGGGAAAACAGCGTCGGACAGCGGGTAAACAAACGCCCTCTGGCGGCGTTTCTCCGGCTGGACCCACTGCGCCCTGAAAAACGGGGCAAAAAGCCCCGTTTCGATCCCCCCTCCCGCCCTCCGGTTCGAATGCTACGGGTGGAGCCGCCGCTTGCTCCCGCCACCGCTGAATCAAACGAAGCCTAAAGGAGAGAAGCAAAGGAACCATAGCGTGAGGGCAAAGTGGTCATATCATCAGCTTCTGAGTAACCCTCGCACATTTATAGTAGCATCAATGTATGACTTAAATATTAAACCAACATAGAGTTATTTCAGAAATACTAAAGATAGTGCCTATATAATATTTTTAACTATAATAAAATTTTTTAAATTAATATATATAAATAATGGATGGAAATGTCCATCAAATCTACGGTACAATGGATATTGTTTATAACAATATTCAGAATAACCAATTTAGTAGGTTAATGGTTATCGAGCAAAGTTATTTCTCCCCAATTTATTGATGACATGGTTTTCATGTGTACTCACCGAGAAAAATTATTTCTCCCCAATTTATTCATTGCATGGTTCTCATGTGTACTCACACGACAAGAGTTAATATTGTTATAAACCTAGCGCATGTAATTTTAATTTTAAAATATTAATAATATTAAAACTATATATATATATATATATATATTTACTATATTAAAGAGAAAAGTTGTCTTTGATGAAACATATTTTATTGTTTTCATCTAATGACTAAACATATATTATTAACTATTTAAAATAAAATATAATGAACATTTAAGTAATTACATTTTATTCTCAAATTAATAATAAATATGAAAATTCATAAAATTTATAAAGTTTTTAGTAGAGCTCCTATACTTACTATGGTAGATTATCATTAGACATGTCAACTTTATTAAAATTGCTTTGAAAAATATTATAATCTATTTAAAATAAAATACAATGCTCATTTAAATAATTACATTATATTCTCAAATTTAAAATAATGATGAAATTTAATAAAATTGAAAAAGTATTTAGTAGCTTATACTACTATGGTAGGCTATCATTAGGCATGTCGACGTTATTAAAGTTATTTGAAAAGTAACGATGGAAACCTAGTAATGATTACAAAATTAATCATTTATGAATAATGCTAAGATTTTTTCAACAAAAATAAAAAATGATGTATAACTATTTTCCCATTACTTGGTCAGCTACAAAACATTATATGTCTGTATGAATGATGAAAATTTGAAAAAGTATAAAGTCGCCAAAAATAAGCTAAAAATAATGCAGCAAGTAAAGTAAGAAATCAAACTTATGAAGAATTTTGAAACGACTAGATACCAAAAATGGAGAGCGTGATATATATAAAACTACTCGAGCTAGAAAAAGGAAGATAAGAGATTTAAGTCAAGTTAAATGCATAAAAGATGAATCAGATACGGTTTTAACGGATAACGTGGTTATTAAAGAGCGATAAAAAAATACGTTTATTAACTATACAATGAAAGAAAAGACAACGAACTGAACTTGGAAGAGTTAAGTAAATCGGAGGAGTATAGAAACATAATTTTTTATCGTAAAATTTAAGCATCAGAGATAGATGATGCTCTGAAGAAGATGAAAAATGGAAATGCGGTTGGGTCAGACGATATACCCATTGAAGTATAAAAATGCTTAAGGAGGGAAGAAATTTGATAGCTTACAAGTTTCTTCAATAAGATACTCGACAAAGAGGATGTCAGACCAATGAAGAGAAATTTTTTCGGTACCTTTGTATAAAAACAAAGGAGATATACAAAATTATGTCAATTACAGGAGAATTAAATTAATAAGTCATACTATGAAACTATAGGAACAAGTAATATAGAAAAGAGTTAGACGAAAGACTTGTATCTCAGAGAATCAAATTTGGATTCATGCCAAGGAGATCGACCATGGAAGCTATACATCTCTTGAGGAGACTCATTGACAACTATCAGGAAAGACAAAAAGATTTGCATATGTAATTTATCGATCAGGAGAAGGCTGGTGATTAGGTTCCAAGAGAGGTCTTGTGGAGAGTCCAAGAAAAGAGAGGTGTAAATGTATCATACACTGACGTAATCAAAGATATGTATACAAATTCAGAGATCAGGGTGAGGACATCTCGAGGATTAACACAAAAATTCCATATCGTTGTTGGCTTTCAACAAGGGTTCTCTTTAAGCTCTTATCTCTTTACCATTATCTTAGATGAGTGCACTGACATATCGAACAAGTAATACCTCGGTGTTTATTATTTGCAGATGATATTGTTTTGGTCGATGAGACGCGCGAGGGTGTAAACGCGAAACTTGAATCTGTTAGATATTTTACTTATATAATGATATTATATCTAAAATATTCTCTTGAAATAAATAATAAAATATTTTTAATATTATTTATCGGAACAAAAAACAAATGTTTAGAAAGTCATGAAATAAAATACAATAAAAATTAAAGTTAGAAATCAAGCCTGGGTAAGGCGTGTGATCACTGCCCTAAAGAAGTTGCACCACCCTCCAGCAGGGCTTTCAACCGATGCTCACTTCTCCAAGGTACAACACCCGGCTAGATCCCGAAACTCCGATGTGCGCGGACACCGAAGAAGCACAGAGCACCCGAACTTCCACTGGATGAAGCAAACGTATATAGCAAGAAAATATAGTGGGAGATATACGAGCTTAGGAAGAAAGATGAGAAAAAATTGTGTGTGTCTCATATTTTGAGAGCTATTTATAGGCTCAAATTTCATTTCAGAATTTATTAAAATATTTAATACATTTAATTATAATAATTAATACTATGTATTAACAATATTTAATATTAATATTTATATCAAAACGTTTTATAATATATAACGTTTTTTCTCTTTTATATATTATAATTAACTATATATATCACACATAAAATCATAACTCACGGAGCCTTTATACAATATTAACGTTAAACATTAATTTTAATAATTATAGTAATATTAAAAACAATATCTAATAACGTTTATAATATAAACGTTTAAAATAATTATTATTTATAAAACACTAACGTTATATAAAATGTTATCTGATAGAATAATTTAATTATATATATATAAAAAATAACATTAACTAATATATATATATATATATCAAATATATTAAATCTATCGTGTAATTTTATTGAACTATATTAAATTATTGTTTATCAAAACTATAGGTCTAAATTATCACATATGAGTATGTGAATTCATACGATTAATTTTGAGCTTTTCTTCATTAAGGAGGATAAAATTCCAACAATCCCCCACAAAAGCGAAAAATATCGAACAATTATAAAATTAATATATATAATAGTAATAATAAGTAAATAACATTTGCTTCATCCAGTTGTATCTAATGCAATGGGTATAGGTGGAATGGTTACCTTGAACCTATACTTAGTACTTATCATCTCTATTGAAGAACATAATGTGCTAGAAGCCTTGAATTATATTCTTTTGACCAATAGATAAAATAAGCACACACTAGATTGGTCATTCTTTGGGTTATGGCGGTGAGCGCTTTAATGGCCATGCGCATCCCTTGATTTTCATGGAGGTTATTAGGGCTCAGCCCGAATCCCAAAGTCGCGGCCTCACGACTACCCCCGCATAGGTGGTGCCTCAAGAGATATTCGCAACACATATCTCGCAAAATTATGCCTTTGGCAACCATTAAGGACTAAACGTCACAACCTATACCGTTACGTGGAGCACTTTTCACCATAGGAATGAGGAGAGAAAGATACATCTATCTTCTCTAATTTGTGCTCCTCACTTGGCTACATCAATAGTTTCGTTTCTACCACATTGAACCTAATTCATGGGATCTCCAATCACATAGGTTGGGTATCCACCATTGGTAGCAGAATTATGTGGGCTTAAGCCCCATTCCCCTCGATGATTTTATTATCTCATTTCGGGACAAACCCTTTGTGAGATTATCAGCCAGATTTAATTCTGACTTTACATAATTTAGTGATATAACATTCTTCCTTCTTTGCTTCACGGACTTGTACCTGATTCTCATAAACTTATTCATTTTTGAATTAGACACATTAGAACCAGTTAAATCAATAACAGATTTATTATCGCAATGCAAAGAAATAGCGGGTAAAGGTTTTGCAATTAGTGGAATTTCAGAAAGTAAATTTTTGAGCCATTCTGCTTCGGTACATGTAGTGTCTAACGCTATAAGTTCGGACTCCATTGTGCTTCTTGAAATCACAGTTTGTTTTATGGAGGCCCATGAAATGGCAGCTCCTCCTAAAATAAAAACATAACCAGTGGTAGACTTTACATCTAACGAATCTGTTACCCAATTTGCATCGGAATACCCTTCAAGACTTCAGGAAATCCCGTATAAACAAGATGATAATCAAGAGTGCCACGAAGATACTTAAAAATTCTAGTCAGTGCTATCCAATGCTCACTACTAGGATTGCTAGTGTATCTACTCAATCTTCCTACCGCGTAGGAAATATCAGGTCTAGTCCGGTTTGCTATATAAAGTAAAGATCCAATCATCTGAGCATATCTATGTTGATCTACGGGTTCTCCTATATTTTTTAAAAGTTTGATACTATGATCAAAAGGTGTTGCGGCAGGAGTAGAATCAAATAAATTAAATTTATGCAACATTTTTTCTATAGAATGAGAAAGAGATAACGATACACAAGTATCATTTTTAGTTAATTTCATTCCTAGGATAATGTTCGATTCTCCTAAATCTTTCATATCAAATTTTGAAGATAAGAAAGTTTTGATCTCTTCTATTATTTTTAAAGATGTCCCAAAAATCAGAATATCATCTACATATAAACAAAGTAATGCGATATCGATATTATCTTATTTTGCATAAATACATTTATCAAATTCATTAGATAAAAATCCAAAAGATGTGATAACAGAATCAAACTTTTGATGCCATTGTTTTGGAGCTTGCTTTAATCCATAAAGTGACTTGACTAACTTACAAACTTTATGCTCTTGATTTTTATCAATGAAACCTTCCGGTTGAGTCATATAAATCTCTTCTTCTAAATCACCATGTAGAAAAGCAGTTTTAACATCCATTTGATGAATGCTCATTTTATGGATCGAGGCCAGTGCAATCAAGACACGGAGAGAGGTTATCCTAGCTACCGGAGCGTATGTGTCAAGATAGTCTATTCCTTGTTTTTGAGAATATCCTTTAGCCACCAACCGAGCTTTGTATTTCTCAATAGAACCATCAGGTTTGAGTTTTTTCCTAAATATCCATCTACAACCTATTGCTTTATTACCAGGAGGTAAGTCAGTTAAAATCCAAGTATGATTTCCTAAAATAGAAGTCATTTCAACATCTATAGCTTCTTTCCAAAAAGGAGCATCCGAAGAGCTCATGGCTTCATCAAATGTATTAGGATCTCCTTCAACCAAGAAAGTGAAAAAACTTCTCCAAAAGATTTCTCGGATCTAATCCTCTTACTCCTTCTAGGTTCTAAATCTTCTATTAAATCAGAACTAGGTAAAGATGAAATATGACTATTAGATGGTTGAGATGTGATCTTTCCTTTAAATGGAAATTTATCTTCAAAATACACCGCATCACGGGCTTCTAAAATAGTGTTATTAGAAATCTCATTAACTTGGGAATTAGTAATGAGAAATCTGTTTGCACTACTATCGGAGGCATAACCTATAAAGATAGAATCTATTGTCTTGGGACCAATCTTCTTTCTTTTAGGTTCGGGAATAGAAACTTTAGCCAAACACCCCCACACTTTAAGATTTTGAAGGTTCGGTTTTCTAGACTTAAAGAGTTCGAAAGAGGTTTTATCACTAAATTTTGAGGGAATCCTATTTAAAACATAACATGAAGTTAGTAGAGCTTCTCCCCATAAATTTTCTGGTGCACCGGACTCTCCTAGCATAGCATTGACCATATTCATAAGGGTTCGGTTTTTTCGCTCGGCTACTCCATTTGATTGAGGTGAATAAGGAGCGGTAACTTGATGAACAATCCCATGTTCTTGGCAGAATTGGGTTAGATCATGAGAAGTATATTCTCCACCTCGATCGGATCTAAGAGTTTTGATGGTGGAACCTATTTGATTTTCTACTTCTGCTTTAAAAATTTTAAAATAGGTAAAAACTTCATCTTTAGTTTTTAATAAGTAAATGTAACAATATTTTGTAAAATCATCTATGAAAGTTACAAAATACTTATTTCCACCTCTAGTAGGTTGGCGATTTGAGTCACAAACGTCAGAATGAATTAATTGCAATGGTGTAGAAGTTCTATCTACGGTCTTAAAAGGTTTTCTCGTAAATTTAGATTGAACACAGATCTCGCATCTAGAACTAGGCAATACATTTATCTTGGGTAATAAATCTAAGTTTATCATTCTTTTCATTGATTCAGAATTTACATGTCCTAACCTAGCATGCCACACATTGCTAGATATCAAAATAGAAGAACTAATTTGATTAACTTCAAAATTCATAACATTTAATTTAAATAAACCATTCGAGACATATCCTTTTCCAATAAAAACATTTTTGAGAGTCAAAACAATTTTATTTGATTCCAAAATAATTTTGTAACCTTTTTTCACCAACAACGATCCGCTAACTAAATTTTTCCGTACATTTGGAACAAATAATACATTATTTAAAATTAAAATTTTCTCAGAAGTCATCCTAAGGTCCACTCGCCCACGTCCATGAATTTGAGCGGTAGATGCGTCTCCTAGAATCACGCTTCCTCCACTGACGTCCTGAAAGGTGGTAAAACATGAGCGATCAAAACATGTATGAACATTTGCTCCGGAATCAAACCACCAATCTGAAGAACTAGTGAAAAGAAGACAATGTGAATGGTCTAACCTGAAGATGGTTTGACTTGGAGCTTGGATCATGTTGGCTTGTGGCTTCACGGTATTAGGCTTGCTAGTCACCGGTCCCGTCTTCTTATAGAAGCAATTGGTGGACATATGATTTGTACGGCCGCAAACAAAACATCATTTATCTTTTCCAAAATTTGACTTGTGACGACCCGATTTGAAATTGTGGTGGTGTTTTGGGTTTTGGGAACCCGGATGGAAAGATTTCTTATGATTCTTCCCCTTTGATTTAAGGCGATGATGGGACGACGGGTTTGGATTGGATTCGGTTAAATTCACTTTTGGAGCATGATCCTTGGGAGTTTTGGAATAATTATTTTTATGTTCTTCCTCTATGCGGATGGCATTTTGGACTTGAACATAAGTCAAATTGGCTTGATCATGTCTAAGTCTAATATTAAAGGCGGACCACGAATCGGGCAAGGAATCTATTAGACATGCTACCAAATAATTTTCGGAAAGAATTGAACCATCGGCTCGGATTTTGGCTAACATTTCATCTAATTGATGGAGTTGGGGGTTAATGGGTTTGGAAGAATCTAGTTTAAATTTGTGGAGATTAGAAACGTTGTAGTGTTCTATACCCGCATTATCAAGGTTGTAGCGTGCCTCGAGTGTGTTCCACAAATCTTTTGAAGTGCGGTATTGAAGGAAAACGTCGTATAAGCTATCCGATAAAGCACTTAGTATACGATTCCTGCAATGATATTCTATATCCACCGGATCTCTATGAGGAATACGCCTAACATATGTTCTTGTGGTGTTGGTACTAGAAATAGATGGCGATGGAATTGAAGTAGCTATCGTGTTTGTATTTCCATTAGTATTTGTATTTTCGGGTTGTTCTAATGGTGTAGATTCAAAAATAGCGGACAATAATCCAAGAGTATTTAACCAATATTCTACTTGCGCTTGCTATCGGCGGAATCCAATTCCGTTAAACTTCTCAGGTTTGATCCCCGCAGAATCATCAGAATTGCGAGATGTCATAGTAAATCTGTAATTTAAAATAAAATAAAATAAATCACAACACACAAAAAATAAAGACAATTATATTTTCTTTATTCTAAAAATTATTTATTTATTTATTTATTATTCTCGGAATGCCCCACAATATTGATGTGGAAATTAACTTCTTTAGATTGTTAGATATTTTACTTATATAATGATATTATATCTAAAATATTCTCTTGAAATAAATAATAAAATATTTTTAATATTATTTATCGGAACAAAAAACAAATGTTTAGAAAGTCATGAAATAAAATACAATAAAAATTAAAGTTAGAAATCGAGCCTGGGTAAGGCGTGTGATCACTGCCCTAAAGAAGTTGCACCACCCTCCGGCAGGGCTTTCAACCGATGCTCACTTCTCCAAGGTACAACACCCGGCTAGATCCCGAAACTCCGATGTGCGCGGACACCGAAGAAGCACAGAGCACCCGAACTTCCACTGGATGAAGCAAACGTATATAGCAAGAAAATATAGTGGGAGATATACGAGCTTAGGAAGAAAGATGAGAAAAAATTGTGTGTGTCTCATATTTTGAGAGCTATTTATAGGCTCAAATTTCATTTCAGAATTTATTAAAATATTTAATACATTTAATTATAATAATTAATACTATGTATTAACAATATTTAATATTAATATTTATATCAAAACGTTTTATAATATCTAACGTTTTTTCTCTTTTATATATTATAATTAACTATATATATCACACATAAAATCATAACTCACGGAGCCTTTATACAATATTAACGTTAAACATTAATTTTAATAATTATAGTAATATTAAAAACAATATCTAATAACGTTTATAATATAAACGTTTAAAATAATTATTATTTATAAAACACTAACGTTATATAAAATGTTATCTGATAGAATAATTTAATTATATATATATAAAAAATAACATTAACTAATATATATATATATATCAAATATATTAAATCTATCGTGTAATTTTATTGAACTATATTAAATTATTGTTTATCAAAACTATAGGTCTAAATTATCACATATGAGTATGTGAATTCATACGATTAATTTTGAGCTTTTCTTCATTAAGGAGGATAAAATTTCAACAGAATCTTGACAAGAGACTTTAGAAAAGAAGGGTTTTAGGTTGAGCATGACAAAGACGGGGTATATAGAGCTTAAATTTAGTAGTACAAGAAGGTTGAATGACTCCTTCATTAAATTGGGTGACCAAGATATTTCCCGCAGTGAGTGCTTTAAATATTCAGGATTGATAATTCAAAAAGATGTATGTGTAGATAAAAATGTGATACATAGAATCCAAGCAGGTTGATTGAAGTGGAGATGCCAGGCACGTCTGGGATCTTATGTGATCGTAAAGTGCATTAAAATTAAAGTCAAGTTTTAACGTGCTGCAATTAGGCCAGCAATGATCTATGATTCTGAGTGTTGGGCAGTGAATGGTGTACATAAGCAAAAAATGGGAGTTGCGGAGATGAGAATGCTTAGGTGGACGTGTGGTCATACGAGACTGGATAAAATTAGGAATGAATGTATCAGGGATAAGACATGAGTGACGCCAATTGTAGAGAAGCTCGTTTAAGATTGTTCAGACATGTACATAAGAGACCATTAGAGGCACCTGTTAGGCTTTGTGAGAGTTTAGTCACTAGACATGTTAAACGGGGGAGGGGTAGACCAAAAAAGACTTGGAATGAAACTATAAGGAAAGATATGATGTACTTAGGCATTTGTGAGGCTATGATTAAAGATAGGGCGCAATGACGACAAAAGATCCATATAGCTGACCCCACTATGGTGGGAAAAAAACTTGAGTGTTGTTGTAATTAATTAATGTGAAAATCGTAATACTATCACAATTGTAATTATTCTATCTTCCTCACACACTTGCTGACCTCTAATTAGTATACAAAAAACTAAAATATCTTGCATCTTTCTCTGATAAATGAGGCTTCTGTAATTTGCCATGAATAAAGAAAAAACTCTCTAAAAACAAAAAGAAATAATAAAAAAAATGTCCAAATTATGCACACCTATGAGTTTGCACCGCACCAGCGCTCTAAGTAGTAGATTTTCAAAAGAGCCTGAAAAATCTACTTGGGCTTGACTTGGAAAAGGCCCGGTTAGGCCTGGTCAAGGCCCAAACCAAGCCTTGAGGGCCTAACTAGGTTCCCATTTCAACCAGAAGCCTGGCCTAAGTAGTAGATTTTATACACGACTAATTCTAACTATGCAGTTAGCATCCCGGATACTACAATAGATGATTCTGCATTCTGTCACACGTAGATTCAATGTCGGCCAATGTTATCAACACAAAATCAACAATCCGTTCACAAGATCAGTTCTCAATACTTAAGAGTCCAATTAAACTGAAAATCACTCGGACAGACTAAGGCTTCGTTTGGCGTGATGGTGACGGTCGTGAACGCCCGACCTCTCACCTAAAATAATTCATTCATTTTATGGTCAAAACTAATTTATTTTCTTGGTAGCGGTCATAACCTTCGTCTTGCCAAACTTACAATCTATGATAATGGCGTTTTTGACCCAACTCGCCGGAGCAAATAAGCCGCGCCAAAGGAAGCCTAAATTGATAGAGTAGATTACTTTTACACACTCCTGGGTATAAAATAGTCAAACTAAAAATTGATTTGGAGTGATTTTTTTTCAAAAAAAAAAAAACGCCCCAAATCCCAAAATGCGCCAACCCATAGCAAAAATCAATGTTATAAGCACACCAATATAGACTATTAGCACACCAATTTTAACTCTAAAATCCTAACCACTTCTCCATTAAGCGCACACCGCCTATTTTTATGGTTTCTGCTTTCCACTGTTCGAGAGTCGAAGCCGCACACCCTGCCTTCCTCCCAGCTCGCCATTTCGCCGCCATTGGAGGAGATCGCCGGCCCTGTGGAGCTTCGCCGGAAGAACGCCATACCCCTTTTTACTGTTTCTACTTTTCGCCATTCGCGAGTCGAAGCCGCACACCCTGCCTTCCTCCCAGTTTGGGATTTCGCCGCCTTGGTAGAGATCGCCGGCTTTGGGGAGCTTCGCCGGAAGAATGCCCCACTCCCTTCGGTTAAATGTAAGTTCCAACCTCCATTTTTTGCTCCCTCCCTATTTCCGATGTGAAGCTTTGATATTGTTGAGTTTAATATTAGAATTATGTGGAATAAAAAATCTATGCTTGAAAAAAAAATTAAGTTGCGGGATTGTGCATTTGTTTGTAAGTCAATGAGTAATTGCTTAGTAAAATATCGGTTGCATAATTCCGCTCAAGACAATCAACAAAATCTGATGATATACAAAAAGTGGAGTTGTTGATCTGGAGTGTGCTTTCATTTCGGTGTGGCAATAACGCATTTAAACTATGGTGTGGCAATAACGCATTGGTGTGAAAATAAAATAATTTGGTGTGTCAATAAAATTTGATTGTCAATAGCGAAAATGGGTATGCTTATAACATTGCTCAAATCAAATCCCCTAAAAACTCATCACTTCCAATGGGGTACCTCAAATCACCATCGGTGTGCAGCCTCCCAACAAAGAAAACTTGTTGGACGTGGGGCTAGAGTGAGCAGAAAGAGTAGAAATATCACCCGAGAATAGTCGGGGATCGACAGAATGCCATCTGGGACCTGGACGTAAAAAATCGCCTCCTCGTAGCTCCAATTGTGATTCAAGATTAGTTTTTCCCTCTTGGTGACCTCTAGCCGTAATCATGTCCCCCCCCCCCCCCCCCCCCCCCCCATGCTCTCGTTGAAAAGGTTTATGCATCCGTCTCACCGTCACAGTAGGTCATTAACATCCGTGTTTCTCCAAGTCATCATAGGTCAGTCTTCTTCCACCTTCCTCCAAATCGTGGTAGCTATGATATCCAAAAACTACCTTTCAAGAACAAAAATCCTGATATCGCCCCATGCTGAAAAGTTTTATGCATTCGTCTCACCGTCACAGTAGGTCATTAACATCTGTGTTTCTCCAAGTCATCATAGGTCAGTCTTCTTCCACCTTCCTCCAAATCGTGGTAGCTATGATATCCAAAAACTACCATTCAAGAACAAAAATCCTGATATCAGTCCAGAACAATCTGAAGTATCTATTTGCCAACCTAAATCACCTAGAGGGGGGTGAATAGGTGATAACAACATCTTTTGCGGAATTAAAAACTTGATAAAATAGAACGCACAGAAAGCAAATCACAAACACAGATGACACACGGAATTTATAGTGGTTCCCCGTTCTTGGGTACTCCACTTGCCGGCCTCGCCAATCTAGCACCACATCTAGACTTGACTACTTCACTATAACTCGGATCAAGAATGACCCTACAATCTCGGAGTCAACACTCCTACAACTCTGAGACAAATTTCCTACAAACTCATAGAAAATCACGATTTGGAGGAAGCTGGAAGAAGACTGACCTATGATGACTTGGAGAAACACGGATGTTAATGACCTACTATGACGGTGATACGAATGCATAACCCTTTTCAGCATATGGCGGGGGGGGGGGGGGGGGGGGGGGGGGGGGGGGACATGATTACGGCTAGAGGTCACCATAACCCTAAACCCTCCAAATCGTGGTAGCTATGATATCCAAAAACTACCTTTCAAGATCAAAAATCCTGATATCAATCCAGAACAATCCTAGTGCATTAACCACTTCAATGATCTGTAGACATGCTCCATCTTTACGATAAAGGGTCAGACATTTGAGCTAACTCGAACACAGAATTAAGCTCGAGTTTGAACACATTTTCAATTACTTAATCAAGAGCACAAATTCAAGTCGAATCAACTCAAGTTCGACTAATTTACACTTCTTTGCCGGTTAATGTAGCCAAAGGCTTTGAGAATTCACGATAGGTGTTGCATTTAATGTATCTCAAATCTCGCTTGAACGGAAGTAAATATTTCAGTTTTTTTTAATCAGTTGGAAAACTAAAAATATTTAAAACTAATATTTTATCAATAAAATATGTTCTTCTCCTTATGAATCTGCTTGGCGGATTTAGAAATTGAGGATTGTAAAAGCGGCAAATTACCGTGATAAATCAATAAAAAAAGTGGCAAGCTAAACTTATTGAAAAAAAATGAGATATCCTTTGCTGGAAGTAGTATTCTTCCGCAATCTTGTTGATGAGAATTTACATTCAGGATCACAACAAATCTGTATTTTGCGCTGCCATAAAATTCAGGAACGGAGCTCCAATTCCAACACAAGATCAAAAAAATAACCCTTGGGGGTGCAATCCTATGTAACTCCTTTATCCCCCATAATTTATTTCAACATTTTTA
Source organism: Dactylorhiza incarnata (assembly GCA_033032865.1). NCBI lineage: Eukaryota > Viridiplantae > Streptophyta > Magnoliopsida > Asparagales > Orchidaceae > Dactylorhiza > Dactylorhiza incarnata. The sequence continues at coordinate 22,237,641 of JAWHQI010000003.1, forward strand.
ACTAGAACAATACCGATCGAGTACTTACAAAAATCGAGCACCGAAAACAAAATGTCAAAAGAAGCATGACAATGGCCGTGAATCCCTATAATTATCGACAAAAAGAGCTGCAAATGTGAATGCAAAGAAATCAATAAGAGGTGCTTGGCAAAAACCAGATAAGACCACGGTTAAGTGGTATTCCCGTGGTCAGTAGATTGAAAAAGAATAAACTTGTTATCCAGAAGGAACTCAAGAGAAGCAAATAGATATTGAAAGAAACTACACAAGTCGGAAGGGGACTAGGACGATGCCCATTGGCTAGTTGGGCAGTCTAGCCCAAGCCTAAGGCAACCCGACCTTGGCAACAAATCATCAAGAACAAAGCATCAAGAACTCAGCCTCAATTTCATGGTAATTGAAGGGTGATATCAAATCGGTCTATTTTTGGCATCATAGGCATAGTTAGCAGCTATGTATCAATATCAAGGTCATCATCACTACCATCAATATAGATATTATAACTATCATAAATATAGGTATCATCATTATCTTCAATATCATCAATAGGGTAATGTTTAAGCTTGTCATCAAAGATCTTGTTCGGAATCAATAAAATGGTTTTGTTCCACTTTGGGAAGACCTTGCGCTTGTTGGAGTTTGAGAACAGGAAAAAATAAAGAAAACAGGGAACGGGGAGAAAGTAGACGGTACTACTGATTTTGCATTACTCTAACAAAAGGTTACATAGACTTGCTTCTTACAACCTGCAGGAAACACTCTTGAAAGAAAAAGCACACGCGCTCTGAAAGGAGAGGCTCATCCATGCTTTATATATAGCAGCAATGGAGAGGCAAAACAACAACTGAAAAACAAGTACAAGGTAAGGCTTGATAGCAGCTCCTTGGGAACAGGAGGGGCTTTAGCTGCAGCGGCGCATTAACTGAGAGCAGAGCTGGATGAAAAAAGTAATCAACGACATCATGGCAAGATTATCTTCAACACCCTCCCTTAATCGCAGCCTGTTTGCAGACCCATCTTTTTCTTAATCTCTTTGAAGAACTCCGCAGCAAGAGGCTTCGTTAGGGCATCAACGATTTGATCCTTGGCACTACAATGGTTAACAGTAATGTCACCATTTTGAACAAGCTCCGTGGTAAAATGCAATTTTAACTCAATATGCTTGGTTTTATTATGGAAGATTGGATTATGAACCAAGGCAATGGCGGAGGTATTGTCCACCAAGATATCTACCGCTCCAGTTTCTTCTTGAATTTCTTCTATTAACCTCTTGAGCCAGATTCCTTCTCTAGCAGCTTCACAAAGGGCTGAGTACTCAGCTTCAGTGGATGAAAGGGCAATACTTTTTTGTTTGCGGGAACACCATGAAATAGGCTTGTTGCCAAGGAAGAACATGAATCCACTTGTGCTTTTTCTGTCATCAGCACAGCCACCCCAGTCACTATCAGAATATCCATGAAGATGATCACTGTTATCTTTCTCATATCTAATCCCATAATCCCTGGTCCCATTGAGGTAGCGCAAAATTCTTTTAGCTGCTGTGTGGTGTTTGATACTAGGGGAACCCATGAATCTAGAAACCAGACTGACAGCAAATTTTATATCTGGGCGAGTATTGGTTAGATATATTAAGGACCCAACCAAGCTTCTGTATTCTTCAGCATTGCATTTCTCTTCTCCATCTTCTTTTTTTTCATTTTTTCATGCGTAATTAGAGGGGTGGAGACAGGTTTGGAGTATTCCATGCTAAATTTTATAAGCAGATCATTCAGATATTTGGCTTGAGTTATCAGCAATCCTGATGATTCTCTGAGTATCTGTATGCCAAGAAAATATCTGACTTGACCTAAATCAGTCATCTCAAAATCCTTTTCGAGGTTGTTTTTGATTTGGCAGATGGATTGGTGAGAAGATCCTGTGATGAGAAGGTCATCAACATACACACAGATGATAATCAAACCTCCACTTTCTTCTTTCTTCAAGTACAGGGCTGGTTCATAGTTACTTTTCCTGAATCCATTGATGGTAAGGCTAGCATCAATCTTGCAGTTCCACGCACGGGGGGCTTGTTTGAGCCCATACAAGGCTTTTTTCAAACGATATACTTTATCTTTTCCCTCACTAACCTCATAACCCTCAGGTTGAGTAACATAAATTTCTTCTTTTATGTCTCCATTTAGAAACGCAGATTTTACGTCCATTTGGTAGACAGGAAAACTGTTTTGAACTGCTAGAGCTAACACAATTCTTATTGTTTCAAATCGTGCTACGGGGGCAAAAGTCTCCAAGTAATCTGTCCCAGGAACCTGAGAGTAACCTTTCGCTACCAATCGAGCTTTATATTTCTGGATTGATCCATCTTCATTAAATTTTGTTTTATAAATCCATTTGAGCCCTATGGATTTCTTGTTGGAAGGCAAGGAGGCAAGTTCCCAAGTATTGTTTTTTTCAATCATTTGAATTTCTTCATTCATGGCACTAATCCAATTCTGATTTTTTGCTGCTTCTTTATAAGTCACTGGTTCTTTGGAGAGAAGAGCTAAATTGCAGTTACTATAAATTTCAGTGATACTTTTAAACTTCTTTGGAAATGATGAATCCTGAGAATCAGATTCCTGAGAGGTTTCAGGAGAATGGAGGTTGTTGTCTTCAGGTAAGGATGGCAGAATTTCTTCTTCGATGGGGTTGATGACTTGATTGACTGAATTAGGATGATGGTTATCCTCATTGAAGAAAGAATCTGTAACCATCTGAGGACATGGATTCTGATCCATAGTTTCTGTCCAGTGCCAAATGTTATTTTCATCAATTATAACATCTCTAGCTATGATGAGTTTGTCTGTTCTTGGATTGTATAGACGGTAAGCTTTTGATTCTTCACTATATCCCAGGAATATGGTTTTTTCTCCTTTTTCCCCCAACTTATCTCTCTTTTCTACTGGTACCAAACTATAGGCAATGCTTCCAAATATTTTAAGATGAGAGATTTGTGGTTTAGTACCATTCCATTGTTCATATGGAGTGCTGTTAACTAAGGCACGAGTGGGTGCTCTGTTTAGTAAGTAAACTGCCGTGTTTACTGCTTCTGCCCAATAAGCTTTTGGTAATTGTTTTGTTTTCAGCATACACCTTGCCATCTCCATGATAGTTCGATTTCTCCTTTCTACTACACCGTTTTGTTGGGGTGTTCCTCTTACAGTTAGTTCCCTTCTTATGCCATTCTCTGCACAGAAGTTTGGAAATTCACCTCCTCTGTCAGATCTCAAGCATTTAATTTTTTTATCTTGCTGGTTTTCAGTTTGAGCTTTAAACAGCTGGAATTTCTTGAAGGCTTCAGATTTGTGTCTTAAGAAGTAGACCCACATGAATCGACTGAAGTCATCTACAATCAATAAGTAATAATGCTTTTCTGATAGGGATGGAATGAGAGCAGGTCCCCAGATGTCTATGTGGATAATATCGAGGGGTTGTTCTGCTCTATGGAAGCTTTGATGGGGAAAAGGTGTTCTATGTATCTTGCTCAAGGAGCAGTCTTCACACATGGCTATTCCTTCTTCAATGGAGGGAAGACCTACTACCAAGTTTTCTTTTTCCAGCCTTCTTAAATCCTTGAGATTGAGGTGCCCATATCTCTCATGCCATATTCTAGTTTTATCAGTTTGTTTACTAACTAAAGCTTGATCTTTGATAGTAGACAGACTCATGGGAAACACTTGATTGGAGGTCATTTTTATGGTAGCAATGTGAAAGGAATATTTGTCAAAAATGATACATTGTGAGTCATCAAAGATTAGCTTGTATCCTTTCTTGACAAGTTGCCCTACACTTAATAAGCTTTTAGCAAGGTCAGGAACAAATTGGACATCATAGATATATTTAATTTGACCACTCTTGGTTTTAACTGATACCACCCCTTTTCCTTCTATTTTCTTTGACTTACCATCTCCCATAAGAACTTCTGATTTTAAGGTATCATCAAGGCTAACAAAATACGTTTTTTGATTTGTCATGTGGTTAGAACACCCACTATCAATATACCACATATCATTTTCAGTAATTTCACAGCCGGAGTTAGTGTAAAATACTCGATCCTGATCCTTGTCTTCATGAAGAACATCATCCTTGACTGGTTTTTGCTGAAACCAGCAGTCTTTGTTGAGGTGAGTAGGTTTCTTACACCTTTTACACTTGTAAAAACAATCATTTGCTTCATGATTTGGTCTTTTACATAAGTGGCAGAACACTTGAGAGTTGGTCTGTCCTCTTTTTTGAGGATCAGAGAATTTTTCATAAGTGTTTTGAAGATTCATTTTGCTTTGAAAGGCTTTTTCTAAGGAAATATTTTCATATCTCTTGGTCCTTTCTTCATGAGCCTGAAGAGAGCCCATTAGTTCAATAACTGTGAGATTGCTTAATACCTTGGATTCTTCAATGGCTGAGACTACTGATTCATATTTTTGTGTAAGAGTTCTTAAAATTTTTATAGCAATCTTGTTTTCTTCTAAAGTATCTCCAAAGCTTCTAATTTGATACACAATAATAGAGATTCTGGTGAAATATTGCTGAGATGATTCTTCCTCCCTCATCTTGAGGGATTCAAACTCTTGTCATAAGTTTAAGAGTTTGATAGAGATTACCTTGGCCGATCCTTGGAATTCAGTTTTTAAGGTGTCCCATGCTTCCTTTGAGGTTTCAGCTCCCATGACTCTTGGAAATAAGCTTCTTGTTACCCCTTGCTGAATATACAGCAGGGCCTTAGCATCCTTTTTATAATTCTCTTCATAAGTTGTAACTGTGGCAGCATCCCAGCTAGTCAAAGGGTTCTCAGCAGTGGGCTTGTTAAACCCGTTTTGAACAATACTCCAAAGTCCTTGTGAGATGAACAAGGTTTTCATTTGGACATGCCAAAAATCATATGCATCTCCTTCAAAGATAGGTACACCATTGGGTGAGTAATTTTGAGGGGAAACATTGTTGCTAGATGATGCCATATGATGATAATAACAGAGGGATGCCAACACAAGACCGGGTAGCAGCACAAATGCACCAAATTTTTTTCTGATGGCAGATAGCAACTACGACCTCCGCTCTGATACCATGTTGGAGTTTGAGAACAGGAAAAAATAAAGAAAACAGGGAACGGGGAGAAAGTAGACGGTACTACTGATTTTGCATTACTCTAACAAAAGGTTACATAGACTTGCTTCTTACAACCTGCAGGAAACACTCTTGAAAGAAAAAGCACACGCGCTCTGAAAGGAGAGGCTCATCCATGCTTTATATATAGCAGCAATGGAGAGGCAAAACAACAACTGAAAAACAAGTACAAGGTAAGGCTTGATAGCAGCTCCTTGGGAACAGGAGGGGCTTTAGCTGCAGCGGCGCATTAACTGAGAGCAGAGCTGGATGAAAAAAGTAATCAACGACATCATGGCAAGATTATCTTCAACAGCGCTGTCACCGAAACTCAGTTTTTCATATATAAATATAGTTAATGTATCTCCTTCATAAAAGATTTTCCCATGAAAACCATGAGCAGTGCTCATGTAGTGACCAGATAGGGTTTAGCTGACCTTATAACTAATGATCTCGGATGTAGAGATGTATTGCACTCAACTATAGTAGAGAAACAAATACGATAACACGAAGTGAGCGAGTTCATGCAACTCTAGATGAAGGGATGCACTATATAAGAAGTAGATTGCACCCAAACTGAGAGGATGTGTTCAAGAGAGAAGGCTTGCCCTCACGAGAGACTAGAGCGGCTATACCTTCAGTGCTTGGGAGAAGGTGTGGGGCTTGAGAGAGTGGCTGCACATGAAGGAAAGGGCCTCTGCTTGCAAATGGAATTGTGCATGGAAGAAAGGCAATCACTCAGAATCTAATATAAAAAATAACAAAAAAATTTGATCACATCAAACCAAAAGAAAACACACAAGAGATATAAACTAAACTCACCAAAAGATTGAGAAAACAAAAGGGAAACATATGTCTTATTCCATGAAGCTTTTACGAGAAATGAGGAATAATTGAGTTGTTTATTTGCTTAAAACAAGTTTCACCATTTTGCTTGTTGAAAGCTAAATCAACTATCGTCGACCTCTCGGAGTTTGATCCTCGGGTGGTATTTGATGATCATCGCTTTTAGCATCCCATGAGCCTTCCAATAAATAATCGTCGAGCGCCTATCATAAATCCTAAAGTATGCTCTCTGTGCGCAATGTTATGGACATTAAGTTTATATTTGTTAGATTACTTTTTATGGACATTTTGCATTAGAATTTTAATTGTTGAAAATAACAATTTCTTTATGTGCAATTATTTATTATTATAGCAGTTTAAAATTAATTACATGATTAATAGTTGATGGTTTTTGAGTGCATCTTTATAAGAGGTGTTTTACTGAAATTTATACACGGAAGTTTTCTGTCATCTTATTCTTCCACGAAATCTTTTCTATACTATAGTCTTACATCAAGTGAAAATTCGAGTGATTTGTGCATCTTTAGTGTCCACACATCAGATTTTTCAAAATTTAGCGAGTGTTATATTTTGAGAAAGTATCGGTTCAAAGCTCTATCGAAGAATTGTTCAATTTCAGAGCAATAATCGGACTCCTTGCTTAGGCTACACCTATCATTTTTCTTGTTAGATAGAGCTACTTTCATCTCAGGTAAATATTGTTATTATAATTTGTTTAAAATAAAAACAAATTTAATTTTATTGAGAGCTACATAAAACTAAAATTGGCCAATAAAAAACGAAGTGGTTGAAAAGATTAGGGATCCGTTTAGCGCGGGGTATTTGCTCCATTGAGTTTGCACAAAAACGCAACTGTCATCAAGTATGTATTTGACGTGGCAATAGTTATAGCCGCCGGTAAGAAAAAAAACATTAACGAACGACGGTTTGTAACCACCGCATTCACGTACCATCACCGCAGTGTCAAACAGACCTTAGGTCTCATCAAAATAGGTATCATGTTCAACAAATTCACACTCAATCAATAAATTGAGTTAAATTAACAAGAGCAAATAGGTCCTAAATTCTTAATGATCTTGAACTTCAATAGCAAAAACAATGATATAACCAACGGAAAAAATATTTAGCAATTCATATTTAATTTTACCTATTTAACAAGCAAACTTTATTTAATATATAATTAATTATTCTCTTCAAGCACATCAATTAATCATCAAATCATAATAAAACCAACAATTCGTTGGGGCATTAACCCATCATACAGTAGCCATATTCTAGAAAAGACTATCTCTTTACTACTAAATAGGTAAGACTATCCCTTAGAGCTTGTTTGGGAGAGTTTTTTTTAGGAACGAGTAGTGGTGACAAAAGAATGGTAGAAAAGAGAGTTTTGGAAAATATCTATTGCAAAAAGAGATCTATTTGTGTGAACTTCTTTTGTAGAGCTTTTCAGAAAGAAAAAAACTTTATAAACTATTTGACAAATCTCCGTCGCGGTGACTTTTTAGTAAAACATTGAAAATTTTGATGCAAAGCAATTTTTTAAAAATAATTATAAAATCATAATAGTACTTTATTCATTAGAAATAAAATTTGACAGTACATTGAAAGGCAGGATTTTAAAGCATGCAAACTACATATTAGCTTGATACAACTGTTCTGCAACGCGGTCACGCAATGCAATCATTTCCTGAACACACACAGACACACTCGCTCACCTCTAACACGATCTGCATTTAATGTTATATTATTGGTCGATGTATGATTTTCTCTTATTGCATGTTCCTCAGGATATATTAAGTTTTCGTCATCATCACAGACCATGAAATTTGGATCAGAATGAGATGCGTGTCTACGAATATAGTGTTGGAGCATGCGTTCCGCACTCGTTCGATTTGAGAATAACAAATCCCGAATGTATTTGATCCTATTTTTTGATTAATGGTGTGCAGATAAAAGGTGCAAGAATAATATGTTTGCAATTGCAGCAAAATACCGATTTTCCAGAAATTGGAGCTATCGGATTTCCGACAGCAGTACCGGATTTCCGACAGCGCACGATTTCTTCCGTTCTCCGATCTCTACTCAACGTTTTAGAGCTATCGGATTTCTGACAGCAGTAACGGATTTTCGACAGTGCACGATCTTCCCGTAACTCTACGATGTGCAGCAGTTACGCAAGCTAACGGATATCCGATAGTGCTATCGGATATCCAACAGCCCACGTCTCAACCACGACTCAATCGCGATCTCCACTCTCCGCAAAAATGCCGAATACATGGGACACATGGCACCTCTGGAGCTATCGGATTTTGGCGATAGCTAGCTAACGGATGACGTTATCTCTCTTTTATAAAAAGGGCTCAGAACTTCGTGTAATTCAGGTTTTGAAAATTCTAAGTCCTTTCCTGAGTGCATACGAACCAGAGAGCTCCAGAACCTCATCAACTCCCATTTGTGCTTAGAAGGTTTGAGATTGAAGACGAGATCGGACGCGCTTCTACATCAACGATCATCTCGAGGCTTCAACCTTCCTTTCAGAGATCTGATTTTCTAGGGAGTTCTTCATTTGATTTTGTATTTTCATTTATATACATTTCACTTTGTATTGGTAGGGAAATCGTCCCCTTGTGCGTGACGTCTAAGTCCTTGCGTGGCTTAGGGGAAAATCGCTTCCTTGTGCGGAGCGTCCAAGTCCTTGCGTGGCTTGGTAGGAAATCGTGGCCTTGTGTGCTACGTCTAGATCTTGGGAAGATCTAGAGGATAGGCTTGGGCTTGGTCTAGGGAGAGACAAGTGATAGCCTTCCAATCCTTGGGAGAAGGATTGGTAAACTCAAATTGTTAAAAGTTTATTATCATATTTCTGCCTTGATCTTAAGCATTGTTAAGATCATTTTTATTGTATGTGAATTTCATGTTTAAAAAATTATGACTTTTTCTTTAATTGCAATTTGGTTACTTAATCTTTAACTTAGAAATTTGTGTTTGAACTAATTTAAAAATTACATTGGTTTGAAAATTTTTATAAGTGATTTTTAGAAAAGCAAAATTTGTTTTAAAATTTCTTAAGTAAAAAATCATAATTTAAAAAAGCCCTTATTCACCCCCCCCCTTCTAAGGGCGCCACAAGATCCAACATATAGTTATGCAAAATCATGATTATTTTGACAATATCAAGTTGATTTGCTAAACTATATTGAGGCATGTCCCTGAGTATAGGCCACTTTTTCTTCTAGACACCGAATATTTGTTCTATGGCGCTACGCAGTGATGAATGCACATGGTTGAATATTTCTTTTCTTCCTTGTATATGTCGTTTCCCACACGTATATGCTGATTTCCCCGCGCAAAGTCTGATAAATGATATCATGTATCTGAACACGACCTATTATACGAGATGCCTCTGCTATGTCCTCCATTGTGGAACTCATTGCTCTCTTTCTTCCAGCAATCTTCTTCTTGCCCTTTTCTTTTATTTTCTTCCTAACTTCCGATGAGCTAGAGGGTCGAGTGGAGGTAGTATCCACTCATGTGCCTGTTGCATGAGGAGATAAATCTTCAACAGCTCGACTGTCACCATCATCGGACATGTCACGTTCATCAACAGATTCATACACCAGGTTTTGTGAACTTGGTGCCCATGCAAGATCTCCCGTAGCAACTACTTGGTTGAACATATTGTCTAACTTTTCTTCCAACTCTTGAGCTATACCTGAGTTCCGAAACTTCTTTGAAGTAGAGACCACCTAAGAGTATATATCAAATTAATGATAATATAATTAACTCAAAAAGTAATAGTGAGAAAAACGTCAAAAGAATTAAATTATCTTCAGTTTTTCGTCCCACCATTAATCAGAAGCGTCGATAGTTTTTCGTGAGGGATTTCAACCCAAACCAGTTTCTCCTTGTTTCAACTCTCGTCAAACTTTCCATTCTCTTTTTAGCTGGTCTCACTTATTTTTCATTTGTTTTTGGTCAAATGACTTTCCCGTCCATTCATGATACGTATACACCAGATTATGCCATCCCTCTTTGCTAAAATGAGTTGTTGGTATGTTCCCCAACTCAATTTATTTTATGCATAAGTCACAAAAAAATATCGCATCATTTATTTCCCAGGTTGCAGAATTCCCCTCTTCTCTATGTTTACTCATTATGCAGGACCGAACATACCCAAAAATTAATAAAATCATTACAATGATACTAGATAGCATATTCAAGACATTTCCAAACAATTGTTCATTTATAGTTAATGGAATCATGTAACAATTACTGAAACAAAAAGTTATTAGGTTGGGAACAAATGTTTCTAACATAAATACATACAAAAAACTGAAAACCAAATAGAGCAAACAAACCCAAAAACTGAACCGAACCAACACACATCAATTCGATTTCGATTTGAGTTAGATATTTTGTTCTTGTTTGTTTCATGTTGGTGATACAATGATGTTCCAGTTGATTGCTGCGATGATCTTAGCTCTGTCTGCTCACAAGTATTTCTAGGTTTTATACAAAAATTATACGCTGAGTTTGGTCATTTTATACAACAATGTTCCAGTTAATTATACAAAAATTATACAAAAATTCTAGGTTGTATAGAATTAGGTTGCAGGTGATGGAAAAATATATGCGCATCACCAATAATTATGCAATCAAAAATTAAGGACAACACAAAATAAAATTAAAGTGGTGACGATACAACATGATCGTTCTTATTCAAATTCTACCGGTCTCAGTTGGAGTTTATGAAAAGTTTATTTTTCTTAATTAAACAATTGAATCAAAATGAAGAGCACATGCACAATTAAATGGTACTTGAATTTTAACTGAACTGCGGATTATAAATCATACCATTCTTTGCTTCTTGTTCGTGTTTCATGATTAAGGCGATTTCAAGAAGTCTTGGCGTATTCTTCCTTATGAAACCGGCTGTGTTAGTAGATCCTGCTAACACACAAGAATTTCTAGAAATGTGATCACTACAATGAATAGGATTAACACGCAGCGTATATGACAATGAACATAAAATCTGAATTGCAATAATCTCTTAATTTGCAAGTGAGAACAAAATCTCTGCAGATAGTCTTAGTTAAAGGGATCGCTTCCCCCATCAAGATAGATCATAAAATTGAAATATCAAACCTAAGGATATTCTCTAGAATTTCTGATCTAGGCACTCAAAACTCTAGTAAATAAAGGAATCCAAATAAATAGATTCTACTGAATGAAAACCCATCAGCATACCTGAAAAGCTTGAAGCACAGACATCCCAAATCTGCTTCTTGAAAAATGTGATTTGGTGTAAATCTGGAGAGAAGAAGTCTGACCCAGATTTTCCCTGGAAAAAACCCACCTGGGCTATTCTTCTAGGTGTGATTTCCCTGGCTGACTGTCTCCAAAACCGTTGGAGGAAGAATGTAACAACCCAGGTTTTAGCAAAAAAAAAACAAAACAAAACATCAAAATAATAATAATAATATTAGTATAAGGGCATTCATGTAATTAGAGTATTAGGTTTCCCTCTAAACCTAGCCACAACCCCCGGCCCCTCCCCGATATATTCTCTTGCACCTAGGCCCCAATCCGCAAGCTGCTCGGTCTCTGATGAGTCCCATTTATATACACATTTATGGACTCATCTGGGTCGTATTTCTAGTCGTTGCACTACACTTTAGGCACATTTTTGATCATATTTGTTATTCCTTGCTAGGTGCACTCTTAGGCCCGTTTTAGTGTGCATTTGCGCTCCTTGTTATTGGGGGTAAGCACATGGTGCTCCCCATTCCTTTTTTCTGTGTTTATCTGGTGCTGGAGGTGTTTGCCTAGCTGTTTGGTCTTGTGTGCAGGCGGTCGGATCTTCCAGTTTTCTCCCAGAATTCATGACTGTGTACAACGCATGGTCGTGCGTTTCCTTGACGCACGGACGGTTGTGGTCGTGCGTTCTCATCTGGGCAGAAAACAGGCGATCTGAGTTTAGTTGTGCGTTTCTACGCACGGTCGAGTTTACTCGTGCGTGAGTAAAATGCACGGTTGCCTGTTTCTTTTGGTTGTTTTAGGGTTTCTGAATTTACCCGTGTGTTTGACGCACGGGCGGGTTTGCCAGTGCGTGAGTAAATCGCACGAGCGGCGCAACTTCGTCTTCAAGCTTGTTTTTATCATTAAATAACGCACAGGCAGCGCACGATCGTGCCTTCGCCAGTGCGTGACCAAAACTCTGCCTGTTTAGTATTTAAAGCAGGAAAAGCTGCAGTCAACGGAGAGCCGCGGGAGAGCCCGATTCCCCTCGCGGGAAAAGCCAGGAATCCCTCCATTTTCGCCCCTTCCACCGGAGGAGACGAGAGGAGACCATTTTCGGCGATCTCCTTCACCTTTCCTCCATCCGGGAGCATTTGCAAGTATCCTCGGTCACTAGTTCAAGCATTCTTCACCATTGGAGGCCATAGAAATGCTGTAGATCGTTGGAGCGGTGACAACCTCCTTCGAGTCCGCACACCATCTGAGGGCCGAGCCCGGAGAGATCCCGACAACCTCTCATTCCGGCCGAGAACCCAAGACGCGGTGACATCCTCTTTGTGGTCCTTTCTAAACTTTGATGCTTGTGCATTCTCTTTGCGTTGTTGTAATGAACGCTCGTTAGACTAATGTTATAGATCCTTGCTTGTTGTTCATGTGCAATGATGTTGTGGTGGTGAGAATAGCTTTCCTTGTTGTTGTGATAGTCTAAGTTGTTTGTGTGTGAAGCCATCTAGCAATAGCTAGTGGTGATGTTGGCGAAGAGGTGAATACGACCCTCACAAAATCCCGCTCTGAGGCCACTCCACCCGCTTACCGAAGCGCAGTATCGCGACCGCTGCACTCACCCACACCTTGCGAAGCGGTGCTTTTCGACCCGCATTTCTCTCATTTCCGCAATAGCTTAGGACACCAATCACAATGCCCCTGTTTTATTTTATTCGCTCGTGTAACAATCGACTCACCACACATTTCGTTCACCAGAACCTGCATTCCTCAAGAGATCGACATTCGGGGAAGCTATTCCCAAATTTATTACTTGACAGCGACCGGTGCACTTGCCCAACGCGCATCAAGTTTTTGGCGCCGTTGCCGGGGAATGCAGACGTGTAACGTTTTGTGTTGGGAATCATTGTTATAGGAGCAGTTGTTTTTTATTTTTGTTTTCCTTTGTGTCTTCTTTTTGTGTATGCAGAGACACGCCGGAAGGGAATTAGTACCCTTTGATCCTGAGATTGAACGTACTGCGCGCGCACTAAGGCGCGCTGCACCCGTGCAAGCGGCTATGTGAGATAATATGGAACTTGGAGGTGTACCGAGAGGACCCAATGATCGGTACGAAGTGAATCCTGTAGTACCCCATGTGGGCCAAAATCATCTAAGGGATGAGCAGGAGGCTGTTAGAGCAAGGCCCCAGACCACGAGAGATTATACCACTCCAACAGTTGGGAGTGTGTATCCAGGATTTGGGCCTAACATCATAAATAACCAGTTCGAGATCAAACTGGCCATCCTGAACATCATCCGCAACAACGCTCAGTTCTCTGGGATGCCTAGTGAAGACCCACATCTTTGTTGGAACATGGTCTTCCGCATCTCCTAGGTTTGAAAATAACAAATCCTATGTGTATTTGATCTTGTGTGCTTAAGTGTGCAGGATAACAAAGTCCACATGACTCAAGGATTACATAAGAAGGTTGCCCCCAAAGTTGAGCCATCAAATCCAAAACTCCTACTAACGCCGACGGTAGTCCTAGCGCAGGCGCTAGCTGTCATTCGACGAACTATAAGCGTCGCTCGATGAAATGCTTATAACTGCGTTCGACGAAAATTCGCTCGACGAACTGTTAGCTGCGTTCGACGAAATTTCGATCGACGAAATGTTTGCTTAAGCGAAATTCTGGGAGTACTTATAGAAGGAGATGGCGCCTGGCGGTATCCGATAGAGCAGGTGATAGCGCGGAGCACAGTAGGCAAGAGAGAAATGTTTCCTCGGATTGAAGATTCTGCCGCGCAGAATATGTCCTAAAATGGGATAGCGCCGGTGGTACCACTAGCGCAGGCGCTAGCACTGTGGCTATAAAAAGGACCCCTCTTCTCTCATTTCAGATAGACATCAGAGAGAGAGAGATTGAGTAATAGAATTCCAGAGGCTACCTTGGTCGAAAGTTGATGTCCTACCATAGTTCTGCAAACTTCTGAAGGAGAATCTCATCACGCCGGATCCAAATGTAGTCCGCTTCTACAATGCTTATTCTACAGCGGATCTTCGTCTCCAACTTCAGAAGTTCATTAAGAGGGAGTTCTTATTTATTTTCATTTCATATTTCTTGTAAACGGTTAGTGAAATCGCCTCGTGCTGGCGACTAGGTCTGGGTAGGACTTAGGGCGGAAACTCGCCTCGTGTTGGCAACTAGATCTAGGCTAGGTCTAGGGGGTGCTCGAGGACATATCCGGGGAGGGGTTGGCTAGAGCGGCTTGAGGCCGAATCCGGGGAGGATAGGCTAGGGCCACCGGTTCGTGGGGATGCGAGTCGGGATAGAAAAAAAAGAGTCTACTATTCATCGCCACCGATTTCTAGCGTTATAGAAGTCAACTTTTGTAAAACCTTATTTGATATTAATAAAACATGTCTCTACTTTATTTCAATCGTTTTACTTGACTTTTTATTGTCTTAATCTTGCATTATTACAAAGCGTTTCAAAATATCACTTAAGTTTTTGAAAACCCTTATTCCCCCCCCCTTTAAGGGCGCCTACCGATCCAACAAGTGATATCAGAGAAGTTTTATTCCAATCGTCTTAACAACTAGGAATAATGGCGTCTCATGATCTCGCTTCTACTAGTGGGGTAAATTTTTATGAAGAAGGAAAATCACTAGCACCACCTTTATTTGAAGGAAGAAATTGTAAAGGATGGAAAATATTAATGGAAAATATTAATGGAAAATTTTCTTAAAGCTTTAGATGAAAAAGTTTGGAATATCACTATTAAAAAGCCACCTAGCGTATTAAATAAAAACGAAATGGTTTTAAATGCAAAATCTATGAATAGTCTATTTTGTGCGTTAAATCAAAATATTTCCAAACTCATTCATACTTTTCCTACTACATACGAGATGTGGAATTTTCTTGAGATAACTTATGATCTCCCTCTTGCAGGTATGGAACAAACACAGGAAGAGAAGGACATACAAGCATCCACCATTATTCAAGAAAATCTCTCTTGTAGCAAAACCATGGAAATCATGGAAATTGACTTAGCCAAAGAGAGCAATTCATCAAGAGAAGTTGAAAATTCATCTATAAAGAAGGAAGGCCTAGAAGACGACAAAGGAACGTCATGTTCACATCTTGCCTCTTCGGATTGCGCTGTAAGAAAGTCTAATTCTTTATCTTATTTCCATATACAAAAAATTGCTAAACGTAGAATGAAGAAATTAAAAATTGCTAATAAGAGATTACGTTTAGAAAATAAAACTTTGAAAGCAAATGTGAATGAAGAATCCAAAAAGGATGTGTTTGAATCTCAATCATGCTCTTCATTTGAAAACTATACACCTTATTTTGATTATAATAATATTAAAAAAAATTCAAGGATTTAGAAAAAGAACTTTAATTTCAAAAGAACATAACGAAAAATTGATAAACGAAAATAATATTCTCTCTCATAAACTAGAATCTTTAAAATCACTCTTTCAAAAAGGATTAAATAATTTTAAATATCTTGTTTCTAGTTTATCATCAAATATGTGTAAAACTTCTGCTAGTATGTTAAAACATATTAAACATGCACCTAGTAGAATGTTTAATCACACAAACATAATGAATTATAACCCACATTATTTATCTCCCAAATTAAATTCTAATGTGCACAAATTTCCTATGAAATATAATTTCAAAAGTGATTATTATTTTAAACCTAAGTTTAATGAATATGGAAATTTGATGCATAATATTAAATCAAAATATGAATGGAGACCCAAAATAAAAAAGGAAACATTAACTCCACTTGAAAGAATTCGTTCATTGTCGTCTCCCCAAAAATTATCATGCTATATTTGGGTACCTAAAGAAACCGTTACACTTGGTTCCCTTTGGATACCAAAATCTCTCATCTACTAGTATCATCCAAATGCATGAAGTAGAATATTTTCAAATTGAAATATACAAATTTCTACTTCATGACGTGCTTTAATGTCTTTTCTATTTTTTCTTTTTGTTTTCTTTTTAAGTTATCATGTTATAGTCATCTTATATATTATAGGAAATATGATCTTTTAAATCAAATTGATCAAAATTCAAAGTCATATCTAATTTTGATGACCTATCTATCTCTCTCATATTCATTACCCATAAATATCATATAGTATTCATATAAATTGAACTATAAATTTGCTATAAGATATTTCAAATTAAATTCAGTTATTATGGCCACTAAGCTTTTTAGCCTTCACCAACAAGTGGTTTAGAGAAATAACATGATCTAAAAGAAAGTTCAAGATCTAATTAAAAGCTCAACTTTCAATTTGGTTGTCTTTGTTCATAACAAAAAAATATATTGTGTTCACTCCTTGATGTCAAACATGATCTAAACCATCACTATTGTTCACCTATCAAAAATCACATATATATATATATATTCAAAATTCATAACTAAAAGAAAATCACTAAAATGTATTGAAAGAATTTACCTTCATAATGAATATTGAATTCACACGCACCGCCATAATCTATTGATGTCCTTGGATAAAATTCTTTAACATCATATATCTTAAGTCATATCAAAAGTCTTCTAAAAATAATTATTTCTATCACATTTATGTGAATTATAATTGATATATTAATTGATGACAATTGATATTATAATTACATACCATGGTTTGTGTATTATATGAGTATTGTGATTTATTTCTAGGTTAGACCTTTGAATCATCTTGATATCAAATCAAATAGAATCTTCACTTTATTCTAGGTCTGTAAGTTGAAACACTATCAAACTTTGGTATAACATTAATCTCAAACTTATCATTCTAACATTGTCACCTAAAGAATCTTTGTGTCTATGTTAGGCTTTATGTGTTTACCAAGATATACAGGCTGGGTATTCTCATCTAGGGCTTATCCATGATATTCTTATGCATGAACATTATTTTTAATCACTAAAATCATGCATATTTGATTTGTTCATTCGTGTCTTCTCGTGCTTACATTTCCTATCATTTTCAAACTACATTAGATTGATAAATATAAGCCTTAGAAAAAATAAAATTGAGATATAATAAATTATATCTCATGCAAATTTATTTGGTAAAGTCATATACAAAATCGTTAATGTTTCATGCAATTTGCACTATCTAGACATCTCCTAAAATTCTGAAATTTCAGCATGAAACTACTATTTGGACACTTAATCAAGATCAACAAATAAAAATTTGAAAATCATCAAAAATCGTGTACTGTTTCCCGCGCTAGCGCTAACGCGGGCGGTAGCGCACCTATCTGTTTTTCTGTATTTTTAAAATTTTGAAAAATTCTTAGAAATATATTAGTCTATGTGTATTATTTATTTCCGCACTTATGCTTTTATTTCTTTTTTGAAAAATCAAATACAAAAATACAAAAGCCAAATTACAAAAAATATATGTTTTGCCTTTTTTGGTTTTTTTGTCATTTGTTTAAAGTCTATTTTTTATGAAAAAATCCAATACAAAAATATAAAACATTAAAACTATCAAAAAACTGTATGGACTTTCCTGTGAAAATCAAGCATGATTTAATCTATTATTTAGAACTTCTATAATGTTGCAATTTGTCTTTTCAAACTACTTTGAACATTGTTTTCCTCATGCTTTGATATATCTATTAATATGTGCATCAATTATATTGTAAAAGTTGTGTAGAATCAAGCTTAGCATGCCTCTAAGTATGAGTAAATATTTTATGTTTGATAATGATATTTATTCACTCACTTATTTTGGCATTGTCTACATTTGTGTTTAATCTAAGAATGCTTGTGTATGTTTTGTATTAGTACAATGAATTAAAATTGCACAAGTATCCTACCTACACTACCTTTATTTGCACTTTTAAAAGTTAAGAAAAGTGGTTATGATTTCATAAATTATATTGGTTTACAAAATAAGTGTATTAGGAGAACTTTGTACAAAACAAAAATCATAAAATAAAGTGACAAAGTTAACTCCACCAAGCACTACTTGAACCGCCTGATAAGTCTTAATAAGCGTTGTGAGGTTGAGCACCTTGGAAAGAATAGTAAAGTATCTTGTGCAAACCATATCTTTCTTTCAAAATAAAAACCACTTACTCTTAAGTACACCGGATCACTAGTCTCAACATTAAAATAAAATAAAATTTGTGATCCCCAAGCACTACTTTGCACCCTGATAAGTCTTAATGAACATTGTGTGTGCAAAGCACCTTGGTAGTTGTACATTTTTTGTGCATTGAAGTATGTGGAAGTAAAATTATTTGTGTTTTATTATGCTTTTTTACTTTACATATCTCTTGTATTTTTGATTAAAACATTTGTTTACTTTATTCAAAATACACCTATGTGCACATCACTATCTTCCATAACACTTCTTCTCATGAGTATTGGATCCTAATGCTAACTCTATACTACTCTTTATTTATGAAATGCACTAGATAACCTAGCATGCTTTCTACAATGTTTGGTATGTTTTGAAATTGTGAATTTAAATAACATTGTAGTAATCTCTTTTTGATAACATTATTTCATGCTTGGTTACTTTATTGTTAAACTTAAAGATTTTAATTGAACAATGATTTACAAAAACATCTTCTTTATGAAATTTAACTCATATATCTTTTTATGGATCATCATTGATTACAATAAGATGTTTCTTGTATTTCTATAAGTCTTCCGCATCATAACCATATAATTGTTTTACCTTGCGCTTTCATGCTTACTTAAAGTCTTTTATTTTGTGTGCATCATCACTTGAATCTTTAAATTCCTTTCTTCCAACAAGTGGTAGACTTGCATGGTAAACTTTATATTGGTTACTCTAAACATGAATTTTTTTTGCTAAAAACTATGATTTATTTCTATGAAAATATTGTAATACTACAACTCTGATTCATTAATGGATTAGCTATGTGAATTTTTCCTTACAAATTCAAATATTAAAACCTATTGGCTATGAAATTATAATTTGATTTAAAACGCTTAAACGCTTCCAATAATTATTATCCATGACTTCATATCTCACCATAGCGTGGGCGTAGGGTTGTAGACATTAGATAACCTTATCTCTAGTCATGTCTTGTCCTTAGCTGGGGAGGGTTCCAGAGGGGCCTTGCGAGGCACTGGGGGAAAGAGTGCTAGGTTAAGTTTTTGTCTAGTGTTTGCATATGGGACTAACACCCCAACCTACGGCATGTTTGCACCTCCTCATGCCCATCCGTCACTTAGTACGGGGCTAGGGTGTAGACATATTGTCTGGGTAGTTTAGTTACTTGGAAATCATTACATTTTTTTTGCTTAAAACTCTTATATAAAAAGGAAAAACTAACATGATAATATTGAGTACTTGACAAATGTTAGATTGTTCATCTTTAAGCTAAAAACTCTGATCTATTTTTATAAAAAGTATTCTAAAACTCCTTATCATTTCCGTCTCTCTACAAGCTCGATCATGCCTTTATCTTATTATCAACTTTTAAGTAGTGTCTCCTTACCCACTTTTGCTAATAACAAAAAGGGGGAGAACTAACATGATAAATATAATCTGCTATCAAAATAGAAAACTAACATGCTTAATTAAGATGATAGCTTACATATTAGAGGAGCATTCACTTAGGGGGAGCATGTATTTAGGGGGAGCAATTCTAAATGCTAAAATCGATAATTATCCTAAGTCATCACTCTCACACACACACAAGTAAGTTTCATCATGCTTATATATTAATGCTCTGATTTATCATTAATGGATTTGTTATTATCAAAAGGGGGAGTTTGTTGGAACATGACCTTCCGCATCTCCTAGGTTTGAGAATAACAAATCCAATGTGTATTTGATCTTGTGTGTTTAAGTGTGCAGGATAACAAAGTCCACATGACTCAAGGATTACATAAGAAGGTGCCCCCAAAGTTGAGCCATCAAATCCAAAACTCCTACTAACGCCGACGGTAGTCCTAGCGCAGGCGCTAGCTGTCGTTCGACGAACTATAAGCGGCGCTCGACGAAATGCTCATAACTGCGTTCGATGAAAATTCGCTCGACGAACTGTTAGCTACGTTCGACGAAATTTTGATCGACGAAATGTTTGCTTAAGCAAAATTCCGGGAGTACTTATAGAAGGAGATAGCGCCCGACGGTATCCGATAGCGCAGGCGATAGCGCGGAGCACAGTAGGCAAGAGAGAAATGTTTCCTCGGATTGAAGATTCTGCCGCGCAGAATATGTCCTAAAATGGGATAGCAGCCGGCAGTACCACTAGCGCAGGCGCTAGCGCTGTGGCTATAAAAAGGACCCCTCTTCTCTCGTTTCAGATAGACATTAGAGAGAGAGATTGAGTGCTAGAATTCCAGAGGCTAGCTTGGCCGAAAGTTGATGTCCTACCAAAGTTCTGCAAACTTCTGAAGGAGAATCTCATCATGCCGGATCCAAACGAAGTCCGCTTCTACAACGCTTATTCTATAGCGGATCTTCGTCTCCAACTTCAGAAGTTCATCAAGAGGGAGTTCTTATTTATTTTCATTTCATATTTCTTGTAAACGGTTAGTGAAATCGCCTCGTGTTGGCGACTAGGTCTGGGTAGGACTTAGGGCAGAAACTCGCCTCGTATTGGCGACTAGATCTAGGCTAGGTCTAGGGGGTGCTCGAGGCCATATCCGGGGAAGGGTTGGCTAGAGCGGCTTGAGGCCGAATCCGGGGAGGATAGGCTAGGGTCACCGGTTCGTGGGGATGCGAGTCGGGATGGAAAACAAAAAGAGTCTACTATTCATCGACACCGATTTCTAGCATTATAGAAGTCCACTTTTGTAAAACCTTATTTGATATTAATAAAGCATGTCTCTTCTGTATTTTAATCGTTTTACTTGACTTTTTATTGTCTTAATCTTGCATTATTACAAAGCTTGGGAGCGTCTTAGTGACCTCCTGCGCAAATGCCCAAATCACGAGCTTCAGTCGTGGAACATCGTGGAAACCTTCTACTTCGCCATCGAGCCCAACCACCGGGCAATGATTGACGCTGCTGCAGGAGGGACCTTGATGAACCATACGCCAGAGGAAGCTCTAAGAATTCTGCAGGACACTGCCTCTCACAGCACCTTCTGGACTGCGAGGAGAAATGCGTCGAGAAGCGCTCGGGGACTGTTTTTGGTGGTCTCATTTCCTCCCGTTGCTGCGCCCGCGACTAACATTGCTTGTGAAGGATGCGGAGGCGGTGGTCACCACGCATTCGAGTGCCCAAGTAGCGGGCTAACAGGTGAATTATCTCAACTTAATTTAAATGAATCGGTAAATTTTGTTGGAAATCAAGCTAAGGGGGCACCCTACGGTAATGCCTATAATCCGGGTATGAGAAATCACCCCAATTTTTCCTGGAATCAAAACACTGTAGGCCAACGGTGGCAACCAGGCCAGCATCAATACGATGCTCAAGCGTCCGGAAGCCAGCCGAGGCCGCCCCATCCGGGTTATAATCAAGGTGCTCCGGCCCCTAAGAAAAGCAATTTGGAAGAAATGATGGAGAGGTTTATGGAAGCCGTAAACTCGAATATGGCCAACCAAACTGCATCCATGCGAAACCTGGAGACGCAATTGGGCCAATTGGCTCAAGTGCTAACCGAGCGTTCGCAAGGGACCCTTCCCAGTAATACTGACAAGAATCCAATTAAACAAGGGAAGAGTCTCACCGATGCAGGAGCATGTGACCCAAATGAGTTGGTAATCTCATGCATCATTAATAATATTTAAATAGCGGCCCTATATGATTCCGGTTCATCTCGCAACATCCTTGCATTGCAGGATGTTGCTAAATTACAACTTGAAATGAACACAGATGATCGGAAATCCCTAGTGCTTGCCAACGGGACCGTCATTAAGACCGAGGGAGAAGTTTGAAATGTTGAAGTTACAATTGAAGGGACGGTGGTGGTCGCCAACTTCCAAGTTTTGGGACCTAGTCAAAATCAATCTATTCCCATCTTGGGAGTACCGTTCTTGAAAAAGAGCGGTGCCACCTTGGATTTTTCTAAGGGGTGTGTTGTCTTACCTGGTAAGGTAACACCCCCTACTGGCCCAAGATTGCTTCTGAAGCATTAACTCACTTTACCCTTTTTATTACTGATGAAGTGTTTAGTACTGCTGAAGCCAGGAAAGAAAAAGAATTGTTAGTTGGAGAGAAGAAAGAAAAAGCGAAGCAGGTTGTGAATGAAGAGGTGAAGAAGGCAAGAGAAAGCAGCGAGACTGAAGTTTGGAACAATAAGGGAGAAGGCGGAGCAAAGCGCCTTATGAATAATTTTCTTAGTCATAATGAGAACTGTAAGCAATTTAAACAGGTCCATTGGGCTGATCCAGTTGCCACGGCGGCAACGGAAGTGATGTCACCCACCACCAAGGTGGGAAATTCTGACGATTCTCAACGTTGGCACTCCCCAACTGTGGAGAAGCTGAAACGAGAAAGATTGTTGCGTGGAGCACGCTCTGCTGCCCTCCGACGCGAGAAGGAGGAGGTTAGGGGCAAGGGGGAGACATCCTCCTTGGGCCATAAAGCCTTCACCTCCTTCCCATCTCGCGTGGCTAGGGAGAACCACCACAAATTAGCATATAGCTGATGCGTGATGGGGTCTCCGGGTGTTGGTTGTGCTGTCTCTTCTATTCTGTTTTTTTGGTGTTCCTCGTTACTCAGCCTTGTTATGTTGTGTTTTTTTATTCAGTCTAAAATAGTCTTTTTAACTGCTGCTATTTAATACAGGTATTTGGTCCACCTTTAAGGACGTTAAACAAAAGGGCTTCTTGGGAGACAACCCATGGGAACCAACCGGTTCCGTTTGCCTTTTAATTTCTTTCATGTTCTGTTATTTCCTTTTTGCTAACATCGTAGGCTGAAGCTCTCGCGTGGTGGATGAGGAAGGAGAAAATTTAAAGATGGAATTACCACACTTCTGGCATGCTCATTCGTGAGCATAGGTCCACTCTACCCCTACTTTCCTTATTCTTGAATTCTATATTTTATTTGGTTTTCATCAAGTTTGGGGGAGAGAGCGAGCTGTGCACGTGCATACACTTGCATGGCATGTTAGAATGTGCTGAGTTAGGAATTTTCAATTTTATTATGCACATTGCATACACTTGCACCTAGTTCACGCGCACTTGATCACGCGCGCTTATTGGGTATTGCTGCGAGGTTCCCCCGCTCGTAAGAATTGGATTGTTAGTGTAGGAGTGAGGAGTAGAGAAAAATGTCGACTCAAGTAGTGCTCTAGTCGAGCGCTCCCGTCACGCCTAGAAATTCAATTAGAGTACAATAAAATTAAATGTTGTAATTTAATTATTCTATTACCGTAGCTGCAATTTATTTTACTTTAGTGGTGAATCCAGTGAATCCAATAGTAGCATAGGGTCGAGTGCAGCTGGACTAGTAGTAACTTATTACTAGGGTCGGAAGGAAGGACAACCTTTCTCGGTGACTAGAACTTGCACTAGGCGACTCTTGAAATGATTGCGTTGAAGTACTCGTTATAAAGTGTGATTTAGGCCATTTCTTGATCCGTTTGTGCTTTTGGAATCCTTACCAGTGTAATCACCATTGCAAGCCCACTTGAGCTTACCTGGCCTCCTTGTTTAACTCCCCTAAAATCTCACCAAAGCCATACGACCAAACCTATTTTCGCACCAACAAATGAGCTGAAAGGAATTTAATTATCTATCACCTTTGGTGTTATCTTTGTGGTGTATGGTGTAACACCCTGCCAGTACAAATAATATAACAGTAGGTCCGGCCGGGACCTCACGCCATACTATACACACTAGCTAGGCATTATAAGGTGATAAACAGAAAAGAACAACAACTACACGAGAGAATAAACAGCGGAAGCGGAAGCATTTGGATTAAACATCTTTAGAATTATCCACTATCCCAGGAATGAAACAAATAGAGTTACGACCTTAAGGCCTTACATTTAACAAATGCATAGAAACTCAAAACATACATCGGCACGCAGGCCGGCAATACATGTAAAGCAGAAAAGAGGCTGGCCTTCAAGGGCCAACACAGCAAAAGGGCCACCGCCCGCTATTTCCCGCTGGGATCACCTGCACCTGCAACCAACATCCAATGAGAGGTAAACGAGGGTCAGCTATGAGCTGACCACAAACTGCGTAACGATCGCACCCTCCGGCCATCTAGCCGGCTCAAGGGCGTGTCACCGCTAACCTGCAAGCAAGTCGTACATGCAACATGTAATAATATAAAGAAAGTTCAAACTACACTACACAAGGTGAGGTTTCAAGCACAATCAATCTTCTAGGTTGAGCATCAAGAAAAGGGGAACCTAGGTATGCACATGATGTTGGTTGGGTTCACCCGAAGGTTCCCCACAACCGCCTAAGCAACCGCATGAGGCTAACATAACATCATTTCATCACAAACACTCCACCCTAAGGACATAGCCTTAGGTGGGGAAAAAGAGCTTTTGGTCGGTAAAAGTGCACAGTAAACCTCACTAGAATTCTCTAGAGGGGGGGGGGGGGTGAATAGAGATTAAAAATACTTTGTGCAATTATATATATATGTGTAATAATCACAGATTTAAGCTTCACACACACCAACAAGAATTAAGCAAATAAAGAAGAAAAATAGCAAGAAGAAAATCACAGCACAACACAAGGAAATATAGTGGTTCCCCAAACTTTGGGTAGTCCACTCTTCTACCCCCTTTGGTAGGAATTCATTAACTTGCACTGAGTCTTTTGATAAGGAGACTCTTAGAACCAGACTGAGTCTTTTGATAAGGAGACTCTTAGAACCACTACAACTGAATTTTTTGAAGAGAGATTCTAAAAACTCTTTTACACAGTTTGAAAATGAAATAAGGATAAGAAGAAGAAGTAGAACAAGTAGAAGAACAGAGATTAATATATGTTAGAAGGAATCTTCTTCCTAGCAAGAAGATTAGAAGCACAAGTATAGTGAATATGATCTCTCTTCTATAGTGAGAAGGATATTGTAAGCTTTTCTCTCTTTTGTGAGAGCTTTCAGAATTTGCAGCAGAATGGCTTGAGAAGATGAAGGCTTTTTCTTTGCTGCAGCACACTATCTCTTTTCTCAATTTTCTCACTCTTCACTTGGGAGCACTTCCTCTTTTTCAAATGTATATGGTGGATCACTTCTTATCATTCTCTGTCGACCTCCTTCTTATTTATAGCCCTGCTTAAAAGATATTGCTAAAGGAGAATAATCAATTAGCAGACAGAGAATTATAAAGAGATTTAGAGTTTCCATAATCAATATTTCTGTAGAAGGAAAAGAATTCATTCTGATTTCAAATAATATCCATAATAATCTTAATCAAATTAGCCAAGAATCAAATAGAAGGAAAGACTGATTCAGAACGGCTATAAAAGAATAATATCATTCCATAAAAATCAGATCTACAGAAAGAAGGAAAGAGATCAGGCGTGTTTTTTGAAATACTTATAGATATCGACGTGCGTCGATTACTATTCAACGTATACGTCGATTTAATCCTGGCTGGACGTCGAGAGGAGAATAAGGAAGGTGCGTCGACAAAGGTGCGTCGACTTTATCAAATGCGTCGACTAGAAGTCAGAGGTACGTCGACTATGATTACGTCGAATTCTTCTAAGAGTTACTTCGACTCATTCTGAGGGAAACGCCGACTATATTTCGACGTTGCGTCGACTACTATTCGACGCATATTTACTTAGCCTAATTTTTCATACTTAGAATTTATATTCAGGGGTTAAGATAAATCATTTCCCCAACAATCTCCCCCTATTTTTCTTAACCCTATATAGAGAGAAATTGTATCAGTATTTAATCAACTCAGCAAGTCATTCATATAGGTTAGAAATATGTTAAATAATCAGACGAAGATAGAATAAGAAATTATATAAACAAATTTCATGTTCAGTTGACTAATCAGCATTTAAGCATAGACAATTGTTCAAATAGAGTATATCATCATTGTTCAGGGGTAGGAGGAGTTTTTCTTTTCCTAGTGAATACTTTTGTGGGTTGCTCCTTCTCAGTAGCAGGTGATTTCCTCAGCTCCCCCTGAGTCTCAGTAATTTGCTCCCCCTTAGTCAAAGAAGTTTGCTCCCCCTAGGATGGAGCTTCCTTTGAGCCTTTTACTTCTTCTTCAGTTTCTCATTCATCTCCAGCTCCAGTTTTAACTGCATCTAGCTCCTGAGCTCCTACTTCAGCCATCACAGTATCAGCTTCATTTTCTTTCTCTCCTTCAGCCTCAGTTTCCTTTTCAACTTCATTTTCTGCCCTACATGCCTCCCCATGTAATAGAATCACTTGTTGAGTAGCTTCTCTTGCTATATTGAGTACCTCTGTTAGGTGATCTTCACTATGTAGCTCAGGTACAACTTCATTCCCAATGGTCTTGAGCAGTGCAAGACTATCATTTTTTGAAGTAGAAAGAGACTTGTGAGAGAGAGATTTATGACTGGAGGAATGAATCTTGGAGCAGTGCCCATCCAGCATTGCTTGGAATCTTTGGGCTGTGGATTGGATACATTGAGTGATGAGATTTTCAGTGGATGGAGATGGTTCAAAATGTGTTGGAGGAGGAGGAGTCATTGGAGGAGGAGGTGTTGTATGTGATGAAGGTGGAGAGGGGACTATATCATTTTGATGAGGTGTATTGGATGGAGAAGGTGGAGGTGAAGATGGATGAGCAGGAGAGTTGGGAGGAGATGGAGTCCTTTCAGGAATGGCACCAGGCTTGGGAATTTGCCTGGTCTATTTTGAGAAGAGAGCTATGGACATCCTCTTGCCAGGTGGAATGGGGATTCCTTTTGACCTACATAGGTCAGGGAAGGAGTGGAAGAGTACTTGGCTCATAATTCTCATGTAGGCATTCTCTTTGTGAGAGTATTTAAAGCCTATCATTTTGAGCAGACAACTTGCCCAGTCTACCTTCTTCTTCAGCACAAGGGCCCCCATGATGTTCAGTTGCTGCTTGGGCACTACATTATGGGCAGAGATCTTACATAGTAATATTTTCCCTACTATGTCTGCCAACAGTCTATACTCATCAGAGAAGTCTATTTTCTTGAGGTGGATTGGTCTATCATTGGAGAACTTCATGGTAATTAACAGATTCTTTATTTCATCAGGGGTAAGTTCCACAGGTTCATCACCTGATAGGGGAATTATTTTAGTTATTCTTTTAGAAAATGATTTGATTTCCCTATTTGAACAAAGATAATATTGGACTGTACCTGATGGTAGATCAAAGGTGGTCCTAATGTGTTCTGCAGAAATTGAGACATGTGTCTCATGGATTGTTCCTGTGATTTCTCCTTGTTCAGATATCTGAACATGAGTCATCAGCTCTGTGAGTTCTGTCTCCAGGAGCTTGCATCTTGTGGAGATGAGCTTATCTAGACCAGCTTCAGTGAAGAGAGCTATGATGCTCTTATGATTTTCTGCGGCGGCTTGGAAGGATTCGAGGTCAATGTCGAACCCAGAGTTTATCTTGGGAGCCATTGTAGGTCAGTGAGAAAGAGGAAGAAATGGCTGGACTGAGAGGTAAGAGGGATGAAAGATGCAGAGTGCGAGAGGATTTCTAACTGAAGAGTCTATTTGAGTCAGGTGAAACGTCAAAATGAGACACAATTCGAGGCATATTCGGTACTACAGTGGATGTGACCAAAAATATTTTAGTATTGCCGCTCTTTTTCATGAAGTCGACGTTACGTCGAGTGGAATTCGACGTAAGCGTCGATACAGTCTGAGGTAAGATGTTAGGGTTTCATATCGACGTATACGTCGATTGGAGTTGACGCATGCGTCGATTTAAGTTGTTATTGATAGTTATCGACGGTGCGTTGATTATAAAATCGACGTGACTTCTATTTTCCTGAAAAATTTTGGGTTTTCCCTTGAGAGATTATTTCTTCCTGCTCCTAATGTTTTCTAAGACAGTCTTGGACTAATTTTTATAATTAGATTGATTGTACCAACATTGTTTGGCAATGTGGCCAGTTTTATTGCATATATAACATCTGACTATCTTTAGATTATGGGATTTTGAGTTTAGAGAGAGATAGTGGTGTTGATTAGGATAAACCTTTTGATTAAGATAAAAATTTTGATTAGGATAAAAGTTTTGACTAGGATAGAAATTATGATCAGGATGAATGGGTCCTGAATGGGGGTTAAGATGGAAGGTTTTTGGAGGATGGAAGTGTTCTGTCTTTATGTTGCTCTGAGTTTGTATGCGTCGATATCTATTAGATGTATGTTGATAGTTGCGTCGATTTATACTCGGTGCTTTCTCCAGATTGCGTTGATCTGGAATCGATGCATGGAAGAAGTTGCGTCGATTTGAAGTCGACATACTTTTATTCAAGCGTCGAATTGAGGTCAAAGCATCTGAGAGATTGCGTCGAGTAGAATTCGACGCACTATCATTCATGCGTCGATATGAAGTCGACGCAATTGTGTTTTCACAAATTTTATTTTTCCCTTTTTTTGATTTTATTTCTTTATGAGTTGTTTCTCTTGGCCTAGTTGCCTTCTCAGAAGAAGTTTGAGAGTCATCAGCTGAATAGTATGATGTTTCATCAAATTGGTTTATTTCCTTGAAGTCTTCTCCCTTATTTTGTGAGTCTTCTTCTTGGTTTATTGAGTTACTGGGTTTAGTGAATTTAACAGGGCTCATCCAAGCAGGTTTGTTGGATGGATTAAGACTAGCTGAGGGATCAGCTCCTAGCCCAAGATTTTTATGTCTTCTTGTTTGTTTTTCTGTGATTTCTTTAATTGTTTGGCTTCTCATTTTTATTGATTCTTCAAAAGCTTTTACTTGGGATACCTTATTCTTAAGAAGCTGGTTTTCTATTTTAGCCCTCTCTATTTCTTTTCTCTGATGTTAACCCTTAACTCATGATTTTTAGAACAAGTATCCTCTATATTTCTCTGGTTTTTAATGACATTAATTTGTTCTTTTAGATTCTTAATTTTTTGTTTAGCTCTTAGTTAATCTAAACACAATCCTTTAAAATCATTTTTGAAATCATCACACAGAAAATCTATGTCATCAAAGATACTTACCTCATCCTTATCCTCAGATTCCTCTATGAGAATAAGGCTATTTTCTTTATCATCTTCAGAAGAGATGCTTCCTTCTGATTCTGTCTCACTACATGATTTAGCACCATGTTCTTCCTTTGAGCTTTCAAAAGCCATTAAGCATAGGTCTTCTTGCTTAGACTCTTCATTGTCACTTTTGGATGAGGTGCTGTCTACAGAATCTGTTTCACTCCAAGCTTCTGCAATGAAGGCTCTTTCTTTCTTCTTCCCCTTTTTCTTGAGATCTTTCTTCTTCTCAGTATTTTCTGGACATTCTGGTGCAATGTGTCCAGTTTTCCTACAGGAGTAACAAATGATTTCTTTAGTAGGAGTTTTATCATACCTTGGTTTTGATTCTCTCCTTCTAGACCCATCTGTCCTAACCCATTTCTTGAATCTTCTGGCCAGGAGGCTGAACAATTCTTCTTCAGTGACAGGGGTCTCTTCTTCTGTTGCTTTCAAAGCAATGTTTCTATCTTTTGAGGAGGTTGGAGTGCTTCCTCTCCTTTCCTTCTCTTCTCTGGTTTTCAGCAGTTGCTCATAGGATTTGAGTTTTCTTAAGAGGGCATCTGTTGATATCTCCTTTTGTCCTCTTGTATCTCTTATTGCCCATATTCTTGAATCCCATGAACTTGGGAGACTCATTAACAGTTTGTCATTGATCTCTGTGAGAGAGATCTCTCTATCCAGGCTCCTTAATTGATTGATGATCAGACTGAATCTGTCATACATCTTAGATATGCTTTCTTCATGCTTCTTTTGAAAGTTCTCATATTGGGAGATCAATAGAGCCTTTCTATCTTTCCTTTCATCAACACTTCCTTCTACCATCTTTGTAAGAGCCTTCCAGATTTCTTTGGCTGATTCACAGTCAACAACCTTTTGAAAGATTTCATCTGAGAGGGTTGAGACAAGAATGTTCACAGCTTTTGCATCACATGTTCCTGCCTTCTTCTCTTCAACTGTCCACTCAGCCTTTGGGACTAGTGTTTGAGTCACTTCACCACTTAAGTCTCTTCTATAAGGCTTGGGAGGACCTGTTAAGATAACATTAAATAATTCTTCATCAATAGAATTCATATAAATCCTAATTCTTATTTTCCAAATTGCAAACTTTTCAAGATTGCACATTGGTGGTCTGGTGGAAGCATAATCTTTGATTTGTGCCATGTGAAAAATAATTTTTATAAATATGTATATATAAAAAGAGGTAGGATCTTTTTGATCAAGGAGTTAACCTTTTTAGATCAACCTAGCTCTGATACCAATTAAAAGTGCACAATAAACCTCACTAGAATTCTCTAGAGGGGGGGGGGGGTGAATAGAGATTAAAAATACTTTGTGCAATTATATATATATGTGTAATAATCACAGATTTAAGCTTCCCACACACCAACAAGAATTAAGCAAGTAAAGAAGAAAAATAGCAAGAAGAAAATCACAGCACAACACAAGGAAATATAGTGGTTCCCCAAACTTTGGGTAGTCCACTCTTCTACCCCCTTTGGTAGGAATTTACTAACTTGCACTGAGTCTTTTGATAAGGAGACTCTTAGAACCAGACTAAGTCTTTTGATAAGGAGACTCTTAGAACCACTACAACTGAATTTTTTGAAGAGAGATTCTAAAAACTCTTTTACACAGTTTGAAAATGAAATAAGGATAAGAAGAAGAAGTAGAACAAGTAGAAGAACAGAGATCAATATATGTAAGAAGGAATCTTCTTCCTAGCAAGAAGATTAGAAGCACAAGTATAGTAAATATGATCTCTCTTCTATAGTGAGAAGAAGATTGTAAGCTTTTCTCTCTTTTGTGAGAGCTTTCAGAATTTGCAGCAGAATGGCTTGAGAAGATGAAGGCTTTTTCTTTGCTGCAGCACATAATCTCTTTTCTCAATTTTCTCACTCTTCACTTGGGAGCACTTCCTCTTTTTCAAATGTATATGGTGGATCACTTCTTATCATTCTCTGTCGACCTCCTTCTTATTTATAGCTCTGCTTAAAAGATATTGCTAAATGAGAATAATCAATTAGCAGACAGAGAATTACAAAGAGATTTAGATTTTCCATAATCAATATTTCTGTAGAAGGAAAGGAATTCATTCTGATTTCAAATAATATCCATAATAATCTTAATCAAATTAGCCAAGAATCAAATAGAAGGAAAGGCTGATTTAGAACGGCTATAAAAGAATAATATCATTCCATAAAAATCAGATCTACAGAAAGAAGGAAAGAGATCTAGCGTATTTTTTGAATTACTTATAGATATCGACGTGTGTCAATTACTATTCGACGTATACGTCGATTTCATCCTGGCTGGACGTCGATAGGAGAATAAGGAAGGTGCGTCGACAAAGGTGCGTCGACTTTATCAAATGCATCGACTAGAAGTTAGAGGTACGTCGACTATGATTACGTCGAATTCTTCTAAAAGTTACTTCGACTCATTCTGAGGGAAATGTCGACTATATTTCGACGTTGCGTCGAATACTATTCGACGCATATTTACTTAGCCTAATTTTTCATACTTAGAATTTATATTCAGGGGTTAAGATAAATCATTTCCCCAACAGTCGGTCTAGGTAAGACACCTTCCACGACCTCTCCCATGATCACACGGATTACATGAGGTAGGGAACTCTCACCGATCTGCATGGAAATGGGTTCGGTTCAGCTTTGCCCGTGCTCTAACCGTCGCGATCTATCGCACGACGCGGGTATGGCTTCACCTCGGCTCGTAAGGGTTTAACACATCAAGTGCCCACATAATTAAACTACGCATCTAATCCTTTCACGCGGACTTAAACTTCGCAAATAACAACCAAGAAGGAGGTACAAGATCACTTGTAACACCCCCATCCGTTCGGGAGCATATGACAGAAGGTCCGGCCGGGGCCCCATGCCATATACTACAAAACAAACGGGAACGTCACTTAATTGAAATATCGAACGACGCTATACAACGAAGCCTAACTCAGAGCATTCTATGCGGAAGCAAAAGAGATAGACAAGAAATATAAACTACAATACCCGAACCAGGATATGTCCACTTCTATTACTTGGAATGAAATGTTTTATACAACAAAATTTAGGCACGACGGCCTTACAATTTACCAACATTGGCGCGCAGGCCGGCCATACATGAAAAGCAAAAGAACATCAAAATGCCTTCAAGGGCCGCAGCAGCACAAGGGCTTCAGCCCGCTATGAGCCCGCTATGTTCCCGCTCGGTCCAGCACCTGTACAACAAGCCCACCAAAAACGGTGGCAAAACAGGGCAACGGTCAGCTAAAGCTGACCAAATTATAACGCCCCCACCCCTTCGAGGGGGTGGCAGTTCTAACCATCCCTGCAAAACAACCTCAGCAGCATATATATATATATATATATATATATATATATATATAAGAGTGCGACTAGCAAAGCCCACAACAGTTCATACATATGAAACAATCACAAACGTGAGAATGGCCTCCACGTCTCGTGCTCTCAGGCACTCTTTGGTGTACTCCGCCTTCCACCACCATCCATTCTCGATGGCTTTGCCCTTCGAGGCTAAAGTCGGTGGCCCGAATACCAGGGCTCTCCCGTACTTTAATTGTGAACATCCCGTAGTCCGAAGACTCTTTCCCATTGCTTCCCGACATGCTGTACGAGACTTACTAATCAGGTGCTGCAATGGTGCGGTTTCAGGTTTGCCAAATGCCCGTTGTTCACAGCTCTCGTTGTACAACACGAAGAGCGGGTATGGAGTCCCCTCAGCCCAGGTATTCTCAATTAGCCGGCTCTACGGGCCGCTAAGTCATCCACCAGGACACCCTCACAGGTCGGGCACACAGGCCTCAGGTCCTCTCAACAGGTGGGCACAACAACATCACCAGAACTCAGTCTGGGAGCTATCGCCGGCGTTAACGCTAATGCCTGGCGATAGCGCACAGAGACCTTATTTTGGCTTCCAGCTGTGGGTGCTTCCCAGGGCACACCCCCAGGCATTGCTGCATAAGCAGTAGCACTCTCACTGCCTCAGAACACACAAAATCACCAGAACCAAGTCTAGGAGCTACCGCCCGACGATAATGCTAACGCCGGCGGTAGTGAACAGAAACTCCATTTCTGTTTCTAACTTCAGGTGCTCCCCGAGGCACACCCCCAGGCGTTGCTGCGCATGCAGTAGCACCCTTTAGTCCTACGAAGCAGTATATCAACACAGAGTTTTCCCCCGGCACGCATAATATCAAAAAGCATCACCAATCCGGACGAACTGTCTTGGATGGGCTTCACACAGCGCGCCTACGTCCATTTCACGCATGGACTCTACATGTATGCAAGATTTGACGGGGATAACACGAATCGACCCGTCGGAGGCCACGACCTCACCCTTTTGGGTAGGGGCCTCAACGATGCACGGAAAAGGACTAGGACACGTCCAAATGAGGGTAGAAGAGATCGTTACCCTTAAAGTGCGCTTCTGAACCATAGGTTAAACACCACAGATTTGGTTTCCGCACACCGGTCCGAGCTCCAAAATGACCACGTGAGTTCTTCGTCGCACTTCGCCGGCCAAGCTCAAGCACCATGGCTACGCACACAGCAACAACCAACCCAAAGGGGTCGGCCTTCTCCTAACCGGCGGCGGCCGGGACAAAGAGAGGAGGAGAGGACTCGGCTCGGGCTTCTCCTTCCAACAGCAAAACGAGAGAGAGGAGAGGGGCTCGACTCCTCCTTGTCAACGGGAGAAAAGGAGAGGAAGGGGGAGCTGGGTCCTCCTTGCCCTAGGCGGCGACGGGAAGGGGAGAAGAGGGACTCGGGTGAGGGAGTTCCTCCAGGCGACTTCTCCACACGAGAGGAGCTCGGCTCCTTGCCGTCGGGAGAGAGGAAACGAGAGGAGGGAGATCGGGAGGGCTCGACACTCCTCCTGGCGGCCGTTCTGCGCGAACGAGGGCGAGAGAGAGCACGATCGGGGAGGGGGATCGGGAATGAGAGGGAGAGGGGGTACTAGGGGTTTTATCAAAACCCTAGCCCATCCCTGCTATCCGCAGACCGTGCTCCTAACCGCACCCCAAGCACCGCTATTCGCACCCCACTAATGATTCGATCGGCCCGATCTCCTTCTCCGCTCAAATTCGCGGAGCAGAATAAACAGGGCGCACGAGCATCGGAGCACGGTCAGTAGTCGTGCGCGAAGCACCTCCACTAATCGTGCGCGCTTACCGCAACAGAACTCTGTTTTCTTGCGAATTAACGCACGATCGCTGACGCACGATCACTGGTCGTGCGCGAAGAGAAACAATGGTCGTGCGCGAAGAGCTGCTATGAAATTTCCATCCTAATCCGAGCGCAGCACCACCTCTCCGCCTAACTCGCTGAACTACGACTTCTTGGGGTGTTACAACTCCACCCCCCTTAAAAGAATTTCGTCCCGAAATTTGTAAAAATAGGCATATATAAATATATCCAAAAAGGTCTTTACATAAAGGGGAAAAAGAGAGATAAACGTCACCGAAACAGGTCGGGGAACTCCTCCATCATGGTCTTCTCACACTCCCATGAGAGTTCCTCGCGACCGCAGTTGTCCCAACGGACCTTTACCATACAGATCGCCCTGTTCCGCAACTGACGCACCTCGGCATCCTCGATGCTAACGGGCCTGACCGCCGTCATAAGCCCACTATCCACGGGCACCTGATCCGCCGCGACCACATGCGTAGGCTCTTGCACTGCCTTCCGCAACACGGAGATATGGAATACATCGTGCAGCCCGCTCAGTTCCGCCGATAGTGCAAGCCTATAAGCCACTTCGCCGACGCGCTCGATGATCTCAAACGGTCCAAGGTATCTCAGACTCAGCTTTTTCAAGCGTCGAATCCTGGATACACCCTTGAACGGCCTGATCTTCAAGTATACCCAATCGCCAACGGCGAACTAGACGTCGCGGTGCTTCGCAATATAGTACTTCGCCTGCCTATCCTGCGCAACCAAAAGCCTCTCCCGGATCATACGTACCGTTGAAGTCGCCTCTTCGACGTCTTTCCTCTTGAAGAGCTTCGTCTCGCCCGTTTCCGCCCAAGCTAAGGGAGTGCGGCACTTCCTGCCATAGAGGGCCTCAAAAGGCGCCATCTGAATACTCGTCTGGTAGCTATTGTTGTACGCGAACTCAATAAGAAAGAGGTTATCTTCCCACCCCTTGCCGAAATCCAGGACGCACATCCGGAGCATGTCCTCCATCGTCCTATTGGTACGCTCAGTTTGGCCATCCGTCTGAGGATGAAAGGCCGTGCTAAACTGCAGCTTTGTACCCAATAGACGGTTGACTAGCCTCCAGTCGCTCGAAGTAAAGAGTCCATCTCGATCATTGACGATGCTACGGGGCACACCGTGCAATCGTACTATTGTATCAACATACAACTTCACCAACTTCTCCACCGAGTCATCCCTCTGGTTGGGGATAAAGTGCGCCACCTTCGTCAGCCGGTCTACGACTACCCAGATGGCATCGTTCCCGCGCTGCGATCTCGGCAGCCCATGCACGAAATCCATGGAAATGTCATCGAATTTCCACTCAAGAACCGGTAATGACTTCGAAAAGCTACTGGGCTTCTGACATTCTGCCTTCACTAGCGCACAAGTGTGGCACTTGGCCACGTAGTGAGCGATGTCCCTCTTCATACCCGACCACCAGAAAAGGACCTTCATGTCCTTGTACATCTTCGTGCTCCCCGGATGAACTGAATACCTGGTACGATGCGCCTCGTACATCAACTCATCGCGCAGCTCACCCACCTTGGGGACACACAACCGGTCGCCTCTCCACAGCAACCCGTCACGCACCTGAAACTGGGCATCCGACCCACCACCAGCCTCCTCCGCGTAGCGCTTTAAACTCGGATCGAGTTCCAAAGCCTGGCGGACTCTATCTGCGAGGTCGTACTGTACCTTAGTCCAACTCAAACAGGCACCGGCACTGCTCCGCTTCTCCAGGCAAGAAATACCCAAAGCCTCCAGGTCACGTATCAGGTGCTCATCATGCATCTGAATCCAGTTGGCCTGCGCTGGAGCCCTGCGACTGAGTGCATCTGCGACAACATTCCCCTTCCCAGGAGTGTAGTGGATCTCGAAGGTGTAGTCCCCAAGGAACTCCATCCACCTCTGCTGCCGCATATTCAACCCCTTCTGCGTCAGAAGGTACTTCAGGCTCTTATGGTCCGTGAAGATGTCGATCTTCAAGCCATACACATAATGCCGCCACAGCTTCAGGGCAAATATCACGGCCGCCAACTCCAAGTCGTGGACCGGATAGTTCCGCTCGTGCACCTTCAGCTGGCGAGAGCCGTACACTATTACCTTGCCATGCTGCTGCAGAACACAGCCAAGGCCGCTCCCAGAAGCGTCGGTGTAGATCTCATAGCCCTCTGTGCCGCAAGGCAGACATAAGATCGGATCCGTGGTAAGCCGCCGCTTCAACTCCTCAAAAGCCTGCGCACACGCAAGCGTCCAAATAAACTCCTGCATCTTCCGTGTCAGCGTCGTAAGAGGCAGCGCGATCCGTGAGAAGTTCTCCACGAAGCGCCTGTAATAGCCGGCCAGCCCGAGAAAGCTACGGACCTCCGCTACAGTAGAAAGAACAGACCACTCCCTGATGGCCGCAACCTTCACCGGATCTACTGCCACACCCGCTCCACTAACCACATGGCCTAAGAACGCCACGGAAGGTAGCTAGAACTCGCACTTCGAGAACTTGGCATACAACTGGTTCCTCCTCAGAACCTCCAAGACTACTCGCAGGTGATCACCGTGCTCCTCCTCGGACTGAGAGTAGACCAGTATGTCGTCAAGGAAGACAACCACAAACCGGTCGAGGTACTCTCGGAAAGTCCGGTGCATCAAGTCCATAAACACAGAAGGCGCATTAGACAGCCCAAATGGCATCACGGTGAACTCATACTGCCCGTACCTTGTACTGAAGGCAGTCTTCGAGATGTCGCACTCCCTGATCCGCACCTGATAATAGCCGGACTTTAAGTCCAGCTTCGAGTATACTGTCGAACCAACGAGCTGGTCGAACACGTCGTCTATCCTCGGAAGAGGATACTTGTTCTTCTCGGTCAGCTTGTTCAGCTCCCGATAATCGATGCAAAGCCGCAGGCTACCGTCCTTCTTTTTGACAAAGAGGACTGGTGCATTCCAAGGTGAAGAACTCGGACGCACGTAGCCCTGCTCAAGCAGCTCCTGCAACTGCAGCTTCAACTCCGCCAACTCCTTCGGAGCCATACGATACGGCGAGCGGGCCACAGGCTTAGCGCCTGGCAACTTAATCGTGAAATCTATCTCCCGCTGCGGTGGAGCACCGGGGAGATCGCTCGGGAACACATCGGGGAACTCTGAAACTACCGGAACATCCACTAGGCTGGGCCTCGGCGTTGAAGCCTCCAGTAGAGCAAAGAATAACACTGCTCCCTATCGCACTGCCTTGGACACCTGGAGAGCAGACATCAGCATCTTGCTCGATCCACGCATGCCCGCAATGACCGTCTCACGATCGGCACACTGCCCAAACCTCACCTCCTTGGTGGTGCAATCGATGCATGCACGCTGTTCCGACAGCCAGTCCATGCCGAAGATTACATCGAACTCAACCAGGGGGAGTAACGATGCTTTCAGGTCATACTCCTGGCTTCCAACTAGAACCTTCACGCATCAACTCCTCTCCACACGCATCGAATATCCATTCGGCAGTAGGACCTCCAGTCCATCTGCAGAAGCAATCGACAGCGCACCAATACGTTGGACGAAGTCCGACGATAAGAAGGAGTGCGAAGCTCATGGCCATGCTTGCCACAAGTAAAACAAATTAGAGGGCCACGTCCAGACGACGCGCCCGAAGCAGAGGGAGTTGGCCCTGATAATCGAGCCTTCTTCCAGCAATTCAACCTCCACAACTTCGCCGCACTCGGCGCCTTACCCTCTGACACTGCCTCGACCACATCCACCTTGCCCTTCTCCCTGAGCATGTCCTGCTCAAGCGCTCGGGCTGAACTAACGAGGGCCGTGAAACACTGCGTCAACGGCCCTGTCAGAAGGTACCACAACTCACTACGCAAGCCTCCGAAGAATCTGTTCACCCTTCTCCCCTCGTCATCGAAAGGAGTTCCAGCGTAACGCCCGAGGCGGGTGAACTCATACAGGTAGTCATCAACCAGTCTATCACCCTGCATCAGAGCCGGGAACTGGTTCTCCATCGCGATCTGCTGTGACGGAGGCACATACCTTGCCAGGAAGATTCTCGAGAACTCTTCCATCGGCACATCAACCAGTCGCCTTCCCGTAAACTGGCGCCTCTCTACCTCATCCCACCACCGCCTGGCTTCCTTTTCCAACAAGAAAGTAGCGAAGGTCACTTTCTGCGCTTCATCCGACTGTGTCGCTGTCAGAATTCGCTCCATATGCGATAGCCAGTCCTCGGCCTCAGCCGGGGATTCAACCCCGGTAAACGGAGGAGGTCAAAATCCCAGGAAGTGCTTCAGCTGTTGCTCAGCAGCACGCCTCACGGGGACTTGCTCCACTCATAGTGGCTCTGGGGCCACTTCTTGCACCGGCGGTTGACCTTGCCTTCCAGGCTGGCCATTCAACGCATCTAGAATAGCTTCTGTAACTAGACGAACCATCTCAGCAGATGGAGGTGTAGGAGCCTCAGCAGACCCGCTACTCTCAACCACGTCACGGGGACGCGACGGTCCCGCTGCACTTCGAGTGCCCTACACGAGTGCATCACACAGTTAGGCGACAGTACAGTCGCAACTAACAACAAAAGGAACACTCAGGTACCAAAATCATGCAATAATTGTTGGTTTGTTGTTACATTTTATTCCTAAGTGGACATTTTTGGGTTTATTTTATGTCTCGACGGTAGCGCACACACGTCCTCACCACCCCTTAAAAGAATTCGTCCACGAATTCCTTAGAAGGATAAGGAACCCTAGAAGCTGATACCAATTTGTAACACCCCCATCCGTTCGGGAGCATATGACAGAAGGTCCGGCCGGGGCCCCACGCCATATACTACAAAACAAATGGGAACGTCACTTAATTGAAATATCGAACGACGCTATACAACGAAGCCTAACTAAGAGCATTCTATGCAGAAGCAAAAGAGAGAGACAAGAAATATAAACCAGCAAACCCGAACCCGGGTATGTCCACTTCTATTACTTGGAATGAAATGTTTTATACAACAAAATTTAGGCACGACGGCCTTACAATTTACCAACATCGGCGCGCAGGCCGACCATACATGAAAAGCAAAAGAACATCAAATGGCCTTCAAGGGCCGCATCAGCACAAGGGATTCAGCCCGCTATGAGCCCGCTATGTTCCCGCTCGGTCCAGCACCTGTACAACAAGCCCATCAAAAACGGTGGCAAAACAGGGCAACGGTCAGCTAAAGCTGACCAAATTATAAGGACCCCACCCCTTCGAGGGGGTGGCAGTTCTAACCATCCCTGCAAAACAACCTCAGCAGCATATATATATATATATATATATATATATATATATATATATATAAGAGTGCGACTAGCAAAGCCCACAACAGTTCATACATATGCAATAATCACAAACGTGGGAATCGCCTCCACGTCTCGTGCTCTCAGGCACTCTTTGGTGTACTTCGCCTTCCACCACCATCCATTCTCGATGGCTTTGCCCTTCGAGGCTAAAGTCGGTGGCCCGAATACCAGGGCTCTCCCGTACTTTAATTGTGAACATCCCGTAGTCCGAAGACTCTTTCCCATTGCTTCCCGACATGCTGTACGAGACTTACTAATCAGGTGCTGCAATGGTGCGGTTTCAGGTTCGCCAAATGCCCGTTGTTCACAGCTCTCGTTGTACAACACGAAGAGCGGGTATGGCGTCCCCTCAGCCCAGGTATTCTCAATTAGCCGGCTCTACGGGCCGCTAAGTCATCCACCAGGACACCCTCACAAGTCGGGCACACAGGCCTCAGGTCCTCTCAACAGGTGGGCACAACAACATCACCAGAACTCAGTCTGGGAGCTATCGCCGTCGTTAACGCTAACGCCTGGCGATAGCGCACAGAGACCTTATTTTGGCTTCCAGTTGTGGGTGCTTCCCGGGGCACACCCCCAGGCATTGCTGCACAAGCAGTAGCACTCCCACTGCCTCAGAACGCACAAAATCACCAGAACCAAGTCTGGGAGCTACCGCCCGGCAATAATGCTAACGCCGGCGGTAATGAACAGAAACTCCATTTCTGTTTCTAACTTCGGGTGCTCCCCGGGGCACACCCCCAGGCGTTGCTGCGCATGCAGTAGCACCCTCTAGTCCTACGAAGCAGGATATCAACACGGAGTTTTCCCCCGGCACGCATAATATCAAAAAGCATCACCAATCCGGACGAACCGTCTCGGATGGGCTTCACACAGCGCGCCTACGTCCATTTCACGCATGGACTCTACATGTATGCAAGATTTGACGGGGATAACACGAATCGACCCATCGGAGGCCACGACCTCACCCTTTTGGGTAGGGGCCTCAACGATGCACGGAAAAGGACTAGGACACGTCCAAATGAGGGTAGAAGAGATCGTTACCCTTAAAGTGCGCTTCTGAACCATAGGTTGAACACCACGGATTTGGTTTCCGCACACCGGTCCGAGCTCCGAAATGACCACGTGAGTTCTTCCTCGCACTTCGCCGGCCAAGCTCAAGCACCACGGCTACGCACACAGCAACACCCAACACAAAGGGGTCGGCCTTCTCCTAACCGGCGGCGGCCGGGACAAAGAGAGGAGGAGAGGACTCAGCTCGGGCTTCTCCTTCCAACAGCAAAACGAGAGAGAGGAGAGGGGCTCGACTCCTCCTTGTCGATGGGAGAAAAGGAGAGGAAGGGGGAGCTGGGTCCTCCTTGCCCTAGGCGGCGACGGGAAGGGGAGAAGAGGGACTTGGGTGAGGGAGTTCCTCCAGGCGACTTCTCCACACGAGAGGAGCTCGGCTCCTTGCCGTCGGGAGAGAGGAAGCGAGAGGAGGGAGATCGGGAGGGCTCGACACTCCTCCTGGCGGCCGTTCTGCGCGAACGAGGGCGAGAGAGAGCGCGATCGGGGAGGGGGATCGGGAATGAGAGGGAGAGGGGGTATTAGGGGTTTTATCATAACCCTAGCCCATCCCTGCTATCCGCAGACCGTGCTCCTAACCGCACCCCAAACACCGCTATTCGCACCCTACTAATGATTCGATCGGCCCGATCTCCTTCTCCGCTCAAATTCGCGGAGCAGAATAAACAGGGCGCACGAGCATCGGCGCACGGTCAGTGGTTGTGCGCGAAGCACCTCCACTGATCGTGCACGCTTACCGCAACAGAACTCTGTTTTCTTGCGAATTAACGCACGATCGCTGACGCACGATCACTGGTCGTGCGCGAAGAGAAACAATGGTCGTGCGCGAAGAGCTGCTATGAAATTTCCAGCCTAATCCGAGCGCAGCACCACCTCTCCGCCTAACTCGCTGAACTACGACTTCTTGGGGTGTTACACCACTCCTCTTCAATTCTAGTGGCGAAGGTTTGCATTCAACCCCCCAAGCAAGGGGCTTTCGTTAGTTTCTCAAAAGGCACTTAAAACTCAAGTCCCGCGATATAATAGAAATTCTCACGGAGACATTCTACGGTACGTATTCTAGGCTTAACCTAAATGCAACGTCGCAATCCAAGCATCACTGATCCGGGCTCACGACCACGAATAGGCTTCACACAAAATGCCTAAATCCGCACGACTACCGGATTTCTAAATGCAATATGCCGGAGACGGACACAATCGACCCGGAGTTCCGAAGAACTAGAGGAAATCCTACACTTCACCCATTTGGTGAAAGGGATTCCTCATGCAAGCATAGAAAAAAGAATGAGAGGACAAAACACATCCTAAGACCGGGAGGAAGGATCATTACCCTTAGAGCTTTCTTCTTTGCCATAGGTCTGAGATTTCACTCGGATAGAAAGTTTCGCAACGGCCTACACTTTCCAGATCTGAAAACGGCTCGCGAATCGGAGCTCCGAAGCTCCGGCAATGGCAGAAGACGACTCCTTCTTCTTCCTCTCTGTCGCTGTTTTTCTCTTGGCTTCCGTCTTTTCACGCTTGAAGAAGATAAGGGTTATGAGTTAAAGGGAGCCTATAAATAGCCCTCTGGAGAAACCCTAAAATAACCCTGAAATAAATCCCAACCTTTGGATTTAAAGATCTGGATCTGACGGCCGCAAAAAGAGAGTCACGGGTCTGCTATTTCGCAAATCGCGGATTCTGCCTGCGTTCAACAAATGTCTAACTGCGTTCGACGAATTTCAGTAAAGCTGCGCTCGACAAATGACAGCAAAACTGCGTTCGACGAATGGCTGAAATGTTGCGTTCGACGAATTTCAGTAAAGCTGTGCTCGACAAATGGCAGCAAAACTGTGTTCGACGAATGGCTGAAATGTTGTGTTCGACGAATGTCGAACTGCGTTCGATGAATGTCGAACTGCGTTCGACGAATTGCTGATAAAACAGATTCGACTATAAAATAGGGGATATTCGTCTATATCATATAGCCGAATTAGCCTATAGCCTTTAGACGAATTTAGCCTATAGCCAAATTTTCAAGCCTTTAGCCGAATTAGCCTATAGCCCACAACACACCATGTTTTGGTGTGTTACAAATCTCCCCTTCTTTAAGGAATTTCGTCCCGAAATTATGAAAACAGCAGCAACAGAAATAAACTATACCTGAGAGAAAAAGCTCGGGGGTACTCCGCAAGCATTGTTTGCTCTCTTTCCCAAGAGAGTTCCTCTCTTCCGCAATTATTCCAATGGACCTTGACCATCCGAATGGATTTGTTCCGTAACTTCTTTACTTCTGTGTATTCGATGCGAATGGGCTTGACTTCCGTCGTTAGCCCATCATCTACCGACACTTCGTTGACCGCAACTACAGAACTAGGCTCTTTGACAGCCTTCCGCAACACAGATATATGAAATACATCATGCAGCCTGCTCAGCTCCGAAGATAGAGCAAGCCGGTAGGCAGCTTCAACAATGCGCTCCAAGATCTCGAATAGTCCTAAGTACCTCAGACTTAGCTTTTTCAAGCGTCGGATCCTCGATACTCCTTTGAACGGTTTGATCTTTAGGTAAACCCAATCACCAATGGCGAACTCGACGTTCCGGTGATTTGCATTGTAGTACTTTGCCTGCCTATCCTGGGCAATGAGCAACTGTTCTCGTATTGCCCGAATTGATGTATTTGCTTCATCCACATTCTTGCGTTTCAACAACTTCGTGTCACCCGTTTCAGCCCAAGCCAACGATGTACGACATTTTCTACCATAAAGAGCCTCGAAAGGTGCCATCTTTATACTAGCTTGGTAGCTGTTGTTGTAGGCAAACTCAATCATATAGAGATGATCTTCCCATCTCTTTCCGAAGTGCAGGGAGCACATCCTTAGCATGTCTTCAATCATCCTATTGGTCCTTTCGGTCTGTCCATCCGTTTGCGGGTGGAAGGCCGTGCTAAATTTTAGCTTGGTACCCAATAATTGATGAATCAGCCTCCAATCGTTTGATGTGAACCGCCCATCACGATCACTCACAATGCTACGGGGAACCCAGTGCAACCGTACGATATTATCAACGTATAACTTTGCTATCTTTTCCACAGAGTCGTCTTTCTGGTTCGGAATAAAGTGCGAAACTTTCATCAATCGATCTACGATCACCCAGATGGCGTCGTTTCCATGTTGCGATTTCGGGAATCTGTGCACGAAATCCATCAAAATATCATCGAACTTCCATTCTGGGATCGGTAAAGACTTTAGAAACCCACCAGGTCTTTGACATTCAACCTTCACCAACACGCAAGTGTGACACTTGGCCACGTAGAGTGCAATGTCTTTCTTCATTCCTGGCCACCAAAAGAGTTTCTTCAAATCCATGTACATCTTTGTGCTCCCAGGGTGGATCGGGTACTTGGTATAGTGAGCCTCGTACATC
Source organism: Dactylorhiza incarnata (assembly GCA_033032865.1). NCBI lineage: Eukaryota > Viridiplantae > Streptophyta > Magnoliopsida > Asparagales > Orchidaceae > Dactylorhiza > Dactylorhiza incarnata. The sequence continues at coordinate 22,281,996 of JAWHQI010000003.1, forward strand.
AATTCCGCCCGCAATGTACTAACATTTGGGACGCACAATCTGCCATTTTTCCACATAAGATCATCTTCGAAGGAGAAATCAGCGTTTGACCCATCCATGGTCTCCGCTTTATAACGCTACATGCTCGAATATAGCTCCAAAGCTTGTCAAACTCGGTCGGCCAGGTCGTATTGAATCTCTGTCCAGTTCAGGCATGCTGAAGGAGACGCTCTTTTATCGACACAAATGATCTCCAAGGCTTCTAGCTCCCGGATCAGACGCTCATCATCCATCAAAATCCAGTTTGCCTGTGCAGGAGCCCGACGACTCAACGCGTCCGCAACCACATTTCCTTTCCCAGGAGTGTATCGAATGTCGAAGGTGTAGTCCCCAAGGAACTCCATCCACCTCCTTTGACGCATATTCAACTCCTTTTGATCAAGCAGGTACTTGAGGCTTTTGTGGTCCGTAAAGATGTCGATCTTCACGCCATACAAGTAGTGCCTCCAAAGTTTAAGAGCAAATACCACGGCCGCTAGCTCCAAATCATGGACCAGGTAGTTCCTCTCATGTACCTTTAACTGACGGGAGACATAGGCAATTACATTCCTGAACTGCACTAGAAGGCAACCCAAGCCACTCCCCGAGGCGTCGCTATATATTTCGTAACCTTCTGTTCCAAATGGCGAGCATAGAATGGGCGTCGTGGTCAGACGGCTCTTCAGCTCCTCAAAAGCTCGTGCGCACTCGGGCGACCAAACGAACTTATGATCTTTCCTAGTCAGTTTAGTGAGAGGAAGTGCAATCCTCGAGAAGTTTTCCACAAAGCGCCTATAATAGCCGGCAAGTCCTAAGAAACTTCAGACTTCCGCTACACTTTTCAACACAGGCCATGCTTGAATTGCTTCTATTTTCGAAGGATCGACTGCAATTCCTTCTCCACTAACAACATGACCAAGGAATGCTACTGACGATAGCCAAAACTCGCACTTGGAGAACTTGGCATATAGCTGATTCCTCCTCAGGGTGCTCAAAACTGCGCACAGATGCTCTACATGCTCCTCTTCCGACTGAGAGTATACCAAAATGTCGTCGATGAAGACGATCACAAATTGATCCAAATACTCTCAGAACGTTCTGTTCATTAAGTCCATGAATACCGACGGTGCATTAGATAGACCAAATGGCATAACCGTGAACTCATAGTGCCCAAAGCGGGTACTGAACGCTGTCTTTGGGATATCACACTCCCGAATACGAAGCTGATAGTAGCCGGACCTTAATTCTAGCTTAGAGTATACCGTCGACCCAACCAGTTGGTCGAATAATTCGTCGATTCTCGGAATCGGGTAACGGTTCTTCTCGGTCAGCTTATTTAGCTCTCGATAGTCAATACATAGACGCAAGCTCCCGTCATTCTTTTTCACAAAGAGGACCGGTGCACTCCAAGGTGAAGAACTTGGACGTACATAGCCTTGCTCTAGTAGCTCTTGCAACTGAACCTTCAGTTCTGCCAATTCCTTTGGCGCTATTAGGTACGGTGAGCGTGCTACAGGCTTGGCACCTGGCACCAGCTCAATACAGAAATCAATCTCTCGCTGAGGCGGAGCCCCAGGGAGTTCATTAGGAAACACATCGGCATACTCCGCTACAACTGGGACATCACTCAAACTGCGCTTTGGCTCCGAAGCCTTTAACAAGGTGAAGAACAACTCCGCGCCTTTTCTCACCGCCCTAACAACCTGGAGAGCAGACATCAGCGTCCTGCTCGCTCCTCGCATACCCACGAACGTGGTTTCGTCTCCGGTGTTCTTTCTCAGAGTGATCTCCTTTGAATTGCAATCGATGCATGCTCGCTGCTCGGAGAGCCAGTCCATGGCGAAGATCACGTCAAATTCAGCTAGCGGTAATAATGATGCTTCCAAGTCGAAGTCTTTATTTCCAATCCGCACCTTCACACGACTCTTCCTATTCGCACCCATGCGAGATCCATTGGGTAGCACTACTTCCAATCTATCCTCTACTAAGGTAGACGACACTCCGATTCACACCACGAAGTCCTCAGACAGAAAAGAGTGCGATGCACCCGTATCAAATAGAGCTCTCGCCGGATAATTGAAAATTAGGACGAAACCTAATTGCACACAAATCAAACATAAAGTCGCACAATAGTATCAATCATAAATAACTGTAAAAGCTAACTTATATTCCATACCTGTGACGACATCAGTTTGTCGTATGGCTTCTTGCTGGCCAAGCGAGTAAACTCTCGGCTGGGTCAGAATGTGCTGGGAAGCAGAAGACTCCGCAGCTTTACCCTTTTCCGCATGACCCGCAGCACGAGCATTGTCCATCGCTCGGTTCTCTGGCCTCGGGGGACCACTGCGATACACGCATGCTTTGTGTCCCACCTTTCCGCAAGTGAAACATGTAATTGGACCTTGTGCAGTCGTAGCTCCCGACACATTTGAGCAAGTTGGTTCCGCAGACTTGAACTTCCTTTTGTTCCTCCTGAACTCAGATTTGGATTGAGAGGTCGGCGCGTGAAATTCAGGTTTCTTTGCCACGCCCTTTGCTTGCACTCTCTTCATGTCCAACTCCAGAGATCTGGCTCTTTGCACCATCACATGGAAGCCAAACGTCATTGGGCCTGCAAGGAGAAGCCTCAACTCATCCCGAAGACCTTCATAAAACTTATTCGTCTTCATTTCCTCATCTTCCACCAAAAACCCCGCATAACGGCCCAATCTAGTGAACTCGTGCAAGTACTCGTTCACCGAGCTATCGCCTTGAGTTAACTTCAAGAACTGGTTCTGCAACGCAATGCGTTGGGCAGAGGGAATATATCTCTGAAGAAACGACTTTGAGAACTCCGCCAAAGTGATCTCGGTAATATCCTTACCTTCAAACTTATGCACTTCCTGTTCGGCCCACCAAAGCTCTGCTTCTCCGTTAAGGAGAAAGGTGGCTAGGGTGACCATCATAGCTTCTTCCGTTGCTGTCGCCTTTAGAGTTTTGCTAACTGTTGACAGTTAGTCCTCCGCCTCTGTTGGGGATCCATTCCCCGAAAAGGTTGGAGGATGGAAACTTAGAAAGTGCTGAAGTTGTTGATCACGCGCTCGTGCAACAACTACTCGCTCTACTCGACGTTCCACCCTTGGCTCCACCGCAGGTTCCACTGTAGCCATTGGTACAGGGATCTTCACCCCCGGTTCCACTGCAGGTTCCACTGCGGCAGCTGCCACCGGGGCCACTTCCGGAGTAGGCATATCAGGCTGTGCAAGCCTTTGAGGTTGAGTGTTGATCATCGCTAAGACCGCTTCAGCAATTTACCTGATCATCTTAGCAGGAGGAGTGGTCGCTGGCACCTCAGCCGACGCACTACTTTCAACGGTGTTACGGGGTCGAGACTGCCCCGCAGCACTCCTAGTCACCTATAATCGTGCAAGACACAATTTAGTGACCGAAAACATAGCAAACAACAATCATGGAACGCTCAGGTTCCGCAAACAAGTATGTTTTTCCATTCCTAAGTGGACATTCTTATTAGTTTTTGTCGTTTTAGGTGAATGCACATCCCGTGCACACCACCCCTTAAAAGGAATTCGTCCCGAATTCGCTAAACTACGGATCGACGCCCTAAGTCCGATACCAAATTGTAATACCCTGCCAGTATAAATAATATAACAGTAGGTCCGTCCGGGACCCCACGCCATACTATACACACTAGCTAGGCATTATAAGGTGATAAATAGAAAAGAACAACAACTACACGAGAGAATAAACAGCGTAAGCGGAAGCATTTGGATTAAACATCTTTAGAATTGTCCACTATCCCAGGAATGAAACAAATAGAGTTACGACCTTAAGGTCTTACATTTAACAAATGCATAGAAACTCAAAACATACATCGGCACGCAGGCCGGCAATACATGTAAAGCAGAAAAGAGGCTGGCCTTCAAGGGCCAACACAGCAAAAGGGCCACCGCCCGCTATTTCCCGCTGGGCTCACCTGCACCTGCAACCAGCATCCAATGAGAGGTAAACGAGGGTCAACTATGAACTGACCACAAACTGCATAACGATCCCACCCCCCGACCATCTAGCCGGCTCAAGGGCGTGTCACCGCTAACCTGCAAGCAAGCCGTACATGCAACATGTAATAATATAAAGAAAGTGCAAACTACAGTACACAAGGTGAGGTTTCAAGCACAATCAATCTTCTAGGTTGAGCATCAAGAAAAGGGGAACCTAGGTATGCACATGATGTTGGTTGGGTTCACCCGAAGGTTCCCCACAACCGCCTAAGCAACCGCATGAGGCTAACATAACATCATTTCATCACAAACAATCCGCCCTAAGGACATAGCCTTAGGTGGGGAAAAAGAGCTTTTGGTCGGTCTAGGTAAGACACCTTCCACGACCTCTCCCATGATCACACGGCTTACATGAGGTAGGGACCTCTCATCGATCTTCATGGAAACAGGTTCGGTTCTTCTTTGCCCATGCTCTAACCGTCGCGATCTATCGCACGACGTGGGTACGGCTTCACCTCGGCCCGTAAGGGTTTAGCACATCAAGTGCCCACATAATTAAACTACGCATCTAATCCTTTCACGCGGACTTAAACTTCGCAAATAACAACCAAGAAGGAGGTACAAGACCACTCCTCTTCAATTCTAGTGGCGAAGGTTTGCATTCAACCGCCCAAGCAAGGGGCTTTCGTTAGGCTCTCAAAAGGCACTTAAAACTCAAGTCCCGCGATATAATAGAAATTCTCACGGAGACATTCTACAGCACACATTCTAGGCTTAACCTAAATGCAATGTCGCAATCCAAGCATCACCGATCCGGGCTCACGACCACGAATAGGCTTCACACAAAATGCCTAAATCCGCACGACTACCGGATTTCTAAATGCAATATGTCGGGGATGGACACAATCGACCCAGAGTTCTGAAGAACTGGAGGAAATCCTACACTTCACCCATTTGGTGAAAGGGATTCCTCATGCAAGCATAGAAAAAAGAATGAGAGGACAAAATATGTCCTAAGACCGGGAGGAAGGATCGTTACCCTTGGAGCTTTCTTCTTTGCCATAGGTTTGAGATTTCACTCAGATAGAAAGTTTCGCAACGGCCTACACTTTCCAGATCTGAAAATGGCTCGCGAATCGGAGCTCCGAAGCTCGGGCAATGGCAGAAAATGACTCCTTCTACTTCCTCTCTGTCGCAGTTTTTCTCTCGGCTTCCGTATTTTCACGCTTGAAGAAGATAAGGGTTATGAGTTAAAGGGAGCCTATAAATAGCCCTCTGGACAAACCCTAAAATAACCCAGAAATAAATCCCAACCTTTGGATTTAAAGATCTGGATTTGACGGCCGCAAAAAGAGAGTCACGGGTCTGCTATTTCGCAAATTGCGAATTCTGTCTGCGTTCGACAAATTTCAGTAAAGCTGCGCTCGACAAATGGCAGCAAAACTACGTTCGACGAATGGCTGAAATGCTGCGTTCGACGAATGTCGAACTGCGTTCGACAAATTTCAGTAAAGCTGCGCTAGACAAATGGCAGCAAAACTGCGTTCGTCGAATGGCTGAAATGTTGCCTTCGACGAATGTCAAACTGCGTTCGACGAATTGCTGATAAAACAGATTCGGCTATAAAACAGGGGAAATTCATATATATCATATAGCCGAATTAGCCTACAGCCTTTAGCCGAATTTAGCCTATAGACGAATTTTCAAGCCTTTAGCCGAATTAGCCTATAGCCCACAGCACACCAAGTTTTGGGGTGTTACATATGGTAGCCTTGAAAAAGCTGAAGGAGAAGCTTTTATTAAGCCTACAAAAGATTTTCTGTGGAGTAGAGAAAAGGAAAAAGAAAAAAAACTATTGTTCAAAAAGAACTTTCACTTACTTTCTCTCAACAAAAATAAAGTATGATTGGCTTAGCACGCACCTAGTGTTCAGTTGAAGTTTGGGGGTGTTGTGTAGTTCTTGAAAATGTTGTATTGGTGATTTTTATTCTCTTGAGTGCTCAGGTTATGTTGAGTGCGATTCCCATCGTCCTTCTACTTATCTAGCCTAAACTCAACCTAAGCCAAATCTTAACCTATAAGTCATATTGATTTTAGATACGAGTCATCTCATGCAGTAGAGAGAGTGCGAATGTGCAATCCTATGGACACCGACTTTGATGGATTTCTTAGGAGATTGTCCCGAGCTTTGATTCGAGTAATACTCTACTCATTAGTCATGCTATTTTCCCTTATGCGCGACTGAAAGATTCACCGGGATTCACCATCCAAGTAAAGTCGATTTCAAATTACTGTTCTAGAAATAGTTAGATATAATCTTGAGTTTAATTCTATTCTAATGTATTTTTACGCACGAGATCATGCGACTTCGCATGAGTCTCCACCGCTCAATCACACTCTAACATCCAATTGTTCCGACAGGAGAGCTGAGTAATTTGCACGGGACGTGCAAATGGTTAAGTCTGGGGGTGTGATGAGTCCCATTTATATACACATTTATGGACTCATCTGCGCCGTATTTCTAGTCGTTGCACTACACTTTAGGCACGTTTTCGATCATATTTGTTATTCCTTGCTAGGTGCACTCTTAGGCCCGTTTCGGTGTGCATTTGCGCTCCTTGTTATTGGGGGTAAGCACATGGTGCTCCCCATTCCTTTTTCTGTGTTTATCTGGTGCTGGAGGAGTTTGTCCAGCTGTTTGGTCTTGTGTGCAGGCGGTCGGATCTTCCAGTTTTCTCCCAGAATTCATGACTGTTTACAACGCACGGTCGTGCGTTTCCTTGACGCACGGACGGTTGTGGTCGTGCGTTCTCATCTGGGCAGAAAATAGGCTATCTGAGTTTAGTCGTGCATTTCTACGCACGGTTGGGTTTACTCGTGCGTGAGTAAAATGCACGGTTGCCTGTTTCTTTTGGTTGTTTTAGCGTTTCTGAATTTACCCGTGCGTTTGACGCACGGGCGGGTTTGCCCGTGCGTGAGTAAATCGCACGGGCGGCACGGCTTCGTCTTCAAGCTTGTTTTTATCATTAAATAACGCACGGGCAGCGCACGATCGTGCGTTCACCCGTGCGTGACCAAAACTCTGCCTGTTTAGTATTTAAAGCAGGAAAGCTGCAGTCAACGGAGAGTCGCGGGAGAGCCCGATTCCCCTCGTGGGAAAAGCCAGGAATCCCACCATTTTCGCCCCTTCCACCGGAGGAGACGAGAGGAGACCATTTCCGGCGATCCCCTTCACCTTTCCTCCATCCGGGAGCATTTGCAAGTATTCTCGGCCACTAGTTCAAGCATTCTTCACCATTGGAGGCCATAGAAATGTTGTAGATCGTTGGAGCGGTGACAGCCTCCTTCGAGTCTGCACACCATCTGAGGGCCGAGCCCGGAGAGAGCCTGACAACCTCTCATTCCGGCTGAGAACCCAAGACGCGGTGACATCCTCTTTTTGTTCCTTTCTAAACTTTGATGCGTGTGCATTCTCTTTGTGTTGTTGTAATGAACGCTCGTTAGACTAATGTTATAGATCCTTGCTTGTTGTTCATGTGCAATGATGCTATGGTGGTGAGAATAGCTTTCCTTGTTGTTGTGATAGTCTAAGTTGTTTGTGTTTGAAGCCATCTAGCAAAAACTAGTGGTGATATTGGCGAAGAGGTGAATACGACCCTCACAAAAGCCGTGCAAGGACTTAGTCGCCAACACAAGACGATTTACCTATAAAGATTCACAATAAAGAAATAATACAAATAAAAACTCCCTCTATGAGATTTTCTGGAGTTGATGATGAAGGACCGATGTAGCATAAGCAAGGTTGAAGCGATGATTCTTCGGATGCAGCGTGATGGCTTCCTTCTCCATAAATCTTCTTTAGCTTTGAGTGGGAGAAGACTTTTCGGCAGAGTAACAACTATGGAATTTAGGCACTAGAATTCTCTCTGGGATGATCATCCAAAATGAGAGAGAAAGCTTCAATTTATAGAGCTTGCTGATAGCGTCTGCGCTAGCTTCTAACGCCTACGATAGCGTTTTTGTAGAGACGGTTATGAAACCGTCGCAGCGTGACATTGTTCACGATCTAGAGATAGCGCTAGGCGGTAGCTACTAGCGCCTGCGGTAGTGCTAATGCTTGCGGTAGCTCCTAGCGCCTGTGGTAGCGGTCGTGTAGAGGCAGTTATGCAACCGTCGCGACATGGCGTTGTGGCACGAGCTGGAGCTAGCGCTAGGCGGTAGCGCTAGCGCCCGCGGTAGCGCTTCAGTTCAGAAATGTGGTTCCATGCTGCTTTCTACCTGTGGAGTACTATTGCACCTATAGTTCCTACACACTATAAACACACGATAAGAAAGATCAAATACAATATGAGATTTGTTATTCTCAAACAAAGGGATGTGACACACATGTCCAACAATCTCTCCCTTTTGATAATAACAAATCATCTTAGCAAGAAATCAACAATGGTGTTTATAGTATGTGATAATCGAGATAATAGTGCAATTGTAGCATATGATAAACATGAGAATAATGCATACTCCCACTATCTTAATGCTCCCCCTACATAAATGCAATTTATGTTTTACTCCCCCTAAATGATAAATGACATGAATTAGTCTCCCCTTAATCTCCTAGATTTCTCCTCTAGATTTCTTCAGTTAATCTCCCCCTTTTGGTTTTATCAAAAGAAGGTGGGGTAAGGGAAGTAAGGAGGCATTCTTTAGAATTATAAATCATGATCGAGCTTTTGTAATATGTGTAATGATAAAGAGTTTAAGCATAGTATATAAGAGATTTCAAATAGATAAGTAAGAGTTTTAAGCAAGCGGAAGATTATAAGAAACATCTTTTTGTAAGCATGAAAATCATAAGTATAAATATGAGTTTAAGTTCAAAATGTAAAGTTGTTTTAACCTTTTTGAAATCTCAAAATTTTACATAAAGTTACCAAGAATGAAATGAACATATCAAAAAGAGATTATACTACAATGTTACTTAATTTCAAGTTTAAGATGTTGGAACAACCCTATTACTGATTTGGGCTAGGATCACTATCTGTTTATTAGGACTAAGTTTACCCCAATGTATAGTCTTAAGGGTCAAAGTTTTAGGCTGATAGAACTAAGGAGAAGATAAGTTTTCTGCGTTCGACGAACTCCATACTGCGTTCGACGAACTCAATCCTGCGTTCGACGAACGACATGCTCATGTGTTTGACGAACTTGCCATGGTTCTGCGTTTGACGACCTCATTCTGTGTTCAACAAACTCCTCTCTGCGTTCGACGAAATGCTCTCAGCGGTCGACGAAAGCTCGTCTCAGCGGTTGATGAACCTCGTCTCAACGGTTGATGAAGCTCGTCTCAGCGGTTGATAAAGCTTGTCTCAGCGGTTGATGAAGCTCATCTCAGCGGTTGTTGAACCTCGTCTCAGCGGTTGTCCAAGTCTCAGCGGTTGACCAAGTCTCAACGTTCGACCAAGTCTCAGCTGTCGATGAATTGGTTCAGATCGACGAAAGATCTTCTCAGCTCAACGAATTAAATATTCCAGCTAGCTTATCAGATATTATTCTTCAGTTCGACGACCTCCATCTTGAGATCGACGAACTCCAGATTGTGTTCGACAAAATTTGTTCAGATCGACGATATTTGTTATTTCAGTTCAGAATTTCAGAAGGATTATTTTTATTTCATTCTCTGAACTCAGATCTTTCAGCAACGACTCTATTCTTCCAGATAAGTAAGGATATTATATTTCCTTTTATTTATTCTCTTATTTCGTAAAGAGGTCGTTGACATATTCTTGGAAAAGGATACTTTCATGGAAAAGGAAAAGAAATAAAGTGTGTCAGGTTTACAGTTCCGAGAATATCTCTTCCAGATATTTTATTCCTTAAATCAAGGGATTTGAATTTCAAATCAGTCAGAGATATATTATCAAAACAAAATAAGGAAGAAGATACACAGTTTTTACGATAGTATTACAGAACATATTACAGAATAACTGTATAGGAAAAAGAAAGAGAAAAAGATGTACAGTCGAGAAAAATATACAGGAAAAAGAAAGAAGAAGAAATAGTCGAGAAAAATATACAGGAAGAAGAAAGAAAAAGCTAACGGATCATCTTCATCTTCTTCAAGCAGCACCCTCATTCACTGAGAACATCATCAAGATAATCTCTCAGTCTCTGCTGCAAGTTTAGATCTTCAAAGAGCAACAAGCAATCTGAGAAACATTTTGTCTCTCAGATTCATCAGCTATCAGGAAGATACAAGAAGATTTGTTACATTCAAGAGAAAGCTCCATCCTCAAGCTGTCAAGCATTTTCAATCAGACAGGGGGAGCTTTGCATCATCACATTCCATTAGAATCTTCTCTCAGATTATTGACAGAGAAGAACATCTAAACCCTCTTTATCCCCTCTTGTACATGGTTATAACTCCCTTCAAAAGTTAACCCCTTGGTGGCAGGGCACCTGAACAAAAACCTGTAGTTTGGTTAGAGCGCCTGATCAAAAACTCCTTGGTGTTTGGACACCTAATCAAAAATCCATTGGTGATAGGGCACCTGATCAAAAACCTAGTGGAATCCTACCAAGGGTGATAGAAGAGTAGACGTACCCAGGTTTATTGGGGAACTACTATAAAATCCTTGTGTCCTATGTGTTGTGATTTTCCGTGTACTGTGCTGTGTGCCGTGATTTGTTTTTATTTGTTTTATAACTCACTCAATACACATATAAGTATCATTATTTTAATTCCGCTATAAAATTAAGTGAAAAACTTTTAACACTCTATTCACCCCCCCTCTAAAGTAACTTTAAGATCTAACCTCACTTTCATAAGAGATTCCAAACATTGTAGAGATCATGCTAGGTTATCTAGTGCATTTCTTATATAAAGAGTAGTATAGATAAAGCATTAGAATCCAATACTCATGAGAAGAAGTGTTATGAAAGATAATGATGGGCACATTAGTGTATTTTGAGCAATGTTAACAAGTGATTTAAATCACAAAAGACAAGACATATGAAGAGTAAAGTGCACAATAAAACACAAGTATATTAACTTTCACACACTTTAATGCACATATATTTTTTGAAAAAGTGGTGTAAAAACTAAGGTTTGCACAAAGCACTTTACTATTCTTTCCAAGTAGTACTTGGTGGAGTTATATTTGTCTATATTTTTTGTTCACTTTTGTGAGACAACATTCTCCGAATACACTTATTTTGCAAACCCAACATAATTTTTTTAACTCAACCACTTTTCTTAATTTCATAAGTGAAATTCAATTGTAGTGTAGGAAATAAACTTATGCAAGTTTTAATTTATTGTGCAATTACAATACACAAGCAAACATTTTTAGATTTAAACACACATGTAGATTACCAAAATAAGTGAGTGAAAGGTATCATTATCAATCACAAAACATTTACTCATACTTAGAGGCATGCTAAGCTTTGTTCTAAACATATGTTTCAATACAATTGATGCACTTAATTAGATATATCAAAGTATGATAAACAAAACAATGTTCATAATAAATTTTAACATTGTAAATAATTCTAAATAATAGAATTCATACATGCTTGATATTAGCAATAAAGATCATACAATTTTTTGTTCTTTTGAAATTTTTAATGGAAGAAAAAAACCATATTTTTGAATTTTGAAATTTTGTCGTTGATTTTCCATAATATTAATAAAACAAAATAACAATTGTCGGTGATACAAAACTGAGTAGAAAATAGAAACTAACGTATTTTTATAGATTTTTTAGAAATTGTAAAAAATTGAAAATTCGAACACCCAGGCAAGCACCGGTGTTAGTGCTAGCGCGACAAACAGTGAGAGAAATTTTGAGAATTTTAAAAATCTATTTTTTGATATTTATTAAGTGTCTTAATAGTAGTCTTATGCAGAAATTTTGTAATTTTTGGAGATGTCTTGATTGCTCAAATTGCATACAACTTTAGTGTTTTTCATATAACTCATCCTAAGATGTCTAAGACTCCTAATTCTAACCTTAACATTTGAAACCTTGCATCGGGAAGAGGTTTAGTGAATATATCAGCAAGTTGAGAGTCCGTGCCAATGAAACTTATTCTAACATTTTCCTTTTTAATGTGATCCCTTATGAAATGATGACGTAGATCTATATGTTTGGATCTAGAATGGTGTACTGGATTATTTGTAAGATCAATGACACTTTTGTTGTCACATTTCAATTCAATATGTTTTAGATGAAAACCAAAGTCCTCTAGAGTTTGGCTCATCCATAGTGCTTGTGCACAACAACTTCCTAGTGCAATGTATTCGTCCTCCATGGTGGAGAGTGCAACCGAATTTTGTTTCCTACTAGACAATGCAACTAATGAAGGTCCTAGAAAATGGCAAGTACTGCTAGTGCTTTTTCTATCAAGAGACCATCCGGTGTAGTCCGAATTGGAATAGTCGTGAAGCTTAAATGAATTATTATGCGGGTACCATAATCCTAATCTAGGTGACCAATTAGATATCTAAAAATTCATTTTACTGCTTTTAAATGAGATTCTTTTGGATTGGCTTGAAATTGAGCACATAAGCATACGACAAACATAATATCGGGTCTAGTTGCACTTTGATAAAGTAGAGATCCGATCATACCTCTATATAAAGTTTGATCAATTGAAATTCTCAATTCATCTTTTCCTAATTTTAGTGATGCACTCATTGGTGTAGAAGCATATTTAAGGTTTTCAAATCCAAAGCGTTTAGGCATATCAAAGACATATTTAGTTTAACATATAAAAATACCATCGATTCTTTGTGATATTTGAAAAACTAAGAAAATAAGAAAGTTCTCCTACAAGACTCATTTCAAATTCATTTTTTATCACTAAAATAACTTCATTACACAACTCTTCATTAGAAAATCCAAAGATTATATCATCAACATATATTTGCAAAATAATCAAATCATCATTATTGTGCTTAATGAAGAGAGTACTATCGACACTTCCCATAATATAGCCGTGCTTTAATAAAAATGATGTAAGTCTTTCATACCATGCACGATGCGCTTGTGTTAAACCATAAAGAGCTTTTTCTAGTTTATAAACATGATTGGGAAATTTTTCACATAAAACTGGGGGGTTGTTCAACATAAACTTCTTCTTTTACAAACCCGTTTAGAACGACACTTTTTACATCCATTTGAAATAGTTTTATTCTTTTAAAACTTGCAAATGCTTGAAAAATTCGTATAGATTCCAATCTAGCAACGGGTGCAAATGTTTCATCAAAATCTATCCCCTCGATTTGAGAATATCCTTGTGCTACGAAGCGTGCCTTATTTCTAGTGATTCTAGACTCACCATCTAATTTATTTTTAAAAATCCATTTCACACCTACAATCGGGTGATTAGATGGTCTTTCTACTAATTTCCAAACATTATGTCGCTCAAATTGTTCTAACTCTTCATTCATAGCCAAAAACCAAAATTCATCATTTAAAGCGGTTGAAATGTTTTTTGGTTCAATTTTGGAAATAAAATAAATATTTGAATTAGATTCATGAAGAGAAGAGCGAGTTCTTACCCCAATAGATGGTTCACCAATTATTAGTTCCGGTGGATGATCATTTGTAAATTTCAAGGCGCTTGGAGGTACATAATCATCTTCCTTGGCCTCCTCTTCCTCTTCATTGGAAGGTTCCTCATCACCATTCTCCAAAGGTTGTAAGAGATCATCATCTTTGCCTGCGGAAAGTCTTTCTGTACAAGAAACAAACTCATCATATTTTACATTAACTGACTCTTCAACTTTACTAGTTCTTTTATTAAAAATTCTATAGGCTTTACTAGTTGAAGAATACCCAAGAAAAGTTCCTTCATCGCATTTTTCATCAAACTTTCCCAAGTTATCTTTAGTATTTAAAATAAAACATTTACAACCAAATACTTTGAAATAAGATACGTTAGGCTTCTTTTGAAAATAAAGTTCATATGGTGTGTGATTAAGAGATGGGCGAAGCATGATTCTATTCATAACATAACATGATGTATTTACTACTTCAGCACAAAAGGACTTAGGCAATTTATATTCACTTAGCATAGTGAATGCTAGTTCTTGAAGTGTCCTATTCTTTCTTTCTACAACACCATTTTGTTGTGGTGTGCATGGTGCGGAGAACTCATGTTTAATGCCTAACATATCACAAAAAGATGTAAACTTTTCATTTTTAAATTCTCCTCATGATCCGAGCGAATGCATTTAATTTTTAAATCACTTTCTTTTTGAATACGAGTACATAATTTTGCAAATTCGCAAAATGCATCGGATTTGGATGAGAGAAATAATGTCCAACAATATCTTGAAAAATCATCTATTAAAACATATGTATATAATCTACCACCAAGACTTGCGGTGCTAACGGGACCAAAAAGATTCATATGAATTAATTGCAAGGGTCTTGTAGTAGAAATAAAATTTTACTTTTGAAAGAGGATCTAGTTAATTTACCTTTTTGACATGATGCACAAAGTGAAGGTAAAGTTTCATTTAACCTAGGCAATCCTCTAATTAAATCACTTTTGGCAAGTTTTACAATAAGCTTTGTGCTAGCATGTCCTAGCCGTCTATGCCAAAGTTCTAATTCATCATTTTTAGTGATAAAACATTTTATAGATGATTTAGAAAGATCATGAAAAGAAACTATATAAACATTATGTATTCTTGCTGCAGTTAGTAAATATCTTTTATAGTAGGATTGGATATTTTGCCTAAATTAATAGAAGATTCAAATAAAACATCTAATCCTTTATCGCAAAATTGGCTAATAGAAATTAAATTGAGTTTTAGCCCTTTTACATAAAGAACATTAGATATCATAAAGGATTCATTACCAACTGTACCAATTCTCATGATCGTTCCTTTTTCCGTTATCGCCAAACATCACGATCCCTCCCTTCTTCTTTTCTAGGCTAAGGAACTTTGCTTTATTGCCCATTTTGTGCTTGGAGCATCCAGAATCCAAGTACCACACGTCTTCATTTTCCTTAGCCTTCCTGCACTTCTAGAAAGAAGATGTGAGTAAAGATCTAAATACCCAAGAAAGCGGTACCACCCATAGAATACGTGGAAGACTTCCTGCCTGAGTCTTTTGATAAGGAGACTCTTAGAACCACTGATCTTTTGATAAGGAGATCATGAACCAACCAGATATTTTGATAAGGAGATCTTGAACCAACCAGATCTTTTGATAAGGAGATCTTGAACCACTGAATCCTTTGGAAGAGGGATTCTTAAAACTCTTTTACAGTTGAGAATGAGAAGGGGAAAAAAGAAGGGGGAGGAAGAAGAATTTTGTTCTCAGAATTCTTATGAAGCCTGTCTCAAGAACAACTTCTATATTCTTTCACTGGATCTGCTGATGATGAACTCCTGCTTATGATTGTGATGATTTGCAGGAGCTATGATTGTCAGATCCTTTCTCATCCTTCTGATTGAACTTTGGCTGCTATGTGATATTGATGATGAGCAACCTTCAGTTGTTTTGTTCTAAGAGAGGGAGATCAGTTCTTATTTCTTCACTGTCTTTTCTCTATTAGGGTTCCATGAGGAAGAAGAAGAAGAGGAAACCCTAATTGAAAAACTTCAACTGATTGTGATGAATGCTATCTGTTTTTCAGTTTGCTGCTCCCTTATATTGTCCCTCTTTAATTTTGAATTGTTTTCCTTTTCTGGTAGGTCCTAAAAAGGTATTCTGCACTGGAAATCTTCTCTTCCTTTCCTTCTTTAATTCACGACCCGTCCACCAACTATAAGCTTGTTTCCAAGAAAGCTTTTATGTCCTCCTTTAATTCTTCTTTCTATTTGAGGCAGTTAATGAGGCGTTGGAGAACGGTCTTCAGTATTGTGAGTCATGAGAGGGGGTCCAAAATGACAGTTGAAAAGGTTTCCTTTTCAAAATGTATTCGATGTTGCATCGAGTTCTCTTCCTCTCTTATCGGCGCACCTTTGATTCCTTGTAGGAGCAGCTTTGAATTCATTCTTACTCTGATTCAAATCTGCTTGTCGACGTTGCATCGATATCTTATCGACGTAACCGTCGAGTTGAAATCTTAACACTGAACTTCATCATCTGCATTGAATTGTAGTTGACGTTGCGTCGACTTTAGATGGCTTAGACAGATTTTTTCTTCTTCGTTGAGTCATGTAGAAGTTGCGTCGACTTCTCTAGGTACTTCTACAAGTCCATGGCCTCTACGTCGATATCTATTCGACGTAGCGTCGACTTGATCTACTCCGACAGAAGGAGTGAGTTGCTTGGACTTCTTGTCAGCGTAGCGTCGACAATAACTCGATGTTGCGTCGATTTCTATTCGACGAATCTGTTAACTCTACCCAAATTTTGCTTTTCTTGATATGGTCTTGACAACCTAGGTTGATTGTGACATCCTAAGACATCTAATGACCAGATTACCCTCACTATACAATGGGTAATACAACCTAAGAGATAAAATCACTTTATAGATAATTTGTTAAGTTAAATCAAAGGAGTTTTTCCCAACAATCTCCCCCTATTTTTCTTAACAAATTTTACAGATTGATTAAAGTGATTTTACACATTCCTTTTATATAAAAAAAATACATTCAAGACAGCATAGACATAAGAAAATGATAGACTGAAATCACCAACCATTTCATTCAATTGTCAAGAAATATATAGATCTCCATAGCTGTTTCCAGGAAGAATAAGACTTTACAAAGTACCTGAGCCTTATTGCTCCTTCTCAGGAGTTCTTCCTTGAAAACACTTTTACCTTCCTTAGAGCAATGTTCAGAGGCTCATCATCTTCAGGGAACATTGTTGCTTCTTCTGTAATAATTTCTTTGGGAAGCTTCCCCTGAGATTATGCATTTACTTCAGCCTCCTGGGCAGCTTCCTGAGCAATCTGAGCTACTTCATCTAGCAGATTTTCATTCTGAACTACTGTTGTACTTACATCTGCCATCTCTGTATCTAGATTGCTTTGAACTTATGGAGCAGGCTCCCCCTGAGTATCTGGGAGCTCCCCCTGATCTGTTGCTACTGTTTTCTCCTTATTCTGATTTTCTGGTGCAGGCTCCCCCTGGACCTGTGCACCTTGGAAGGTGGTCACCTTGTTAGGAGCAGGACCTTCATCAGCATTACCTTTACCCTGTTCACTCAAATCTAGAACAGGCCTCTCTTCCTCCAAGATGTTCTCCCCCTTCTTAACCTTGCTGGACAGAGAGGTTAAGAACTCCTTTGTGACCATGGAGGAAGACACAAAATCCTTGAGACCCTGGAGGGATCCTTTTGAATATAATAATACACCCTCCATTTGTGAATACTTCCTATCAAACTTTCTTGCCTGAGATGTCATTAGGTCTACAAAGGTAGATGAAGGAAGACCAATTGCCTTGGAGATGACCTGGTCAAGGTCAATTGGAGGGATATGAGAGGAAGATGGGGGAGGTGATGGTGGGAAGTTTTCTTGGATAGGGGATAGTGCATTGTAGATTTTAGGTGAGACATGAATTGGTGGTGGTGGAGGTGGATCAAACTGAGAATCTGGGGTAAAAATGGATGGTATGGATTGAGGGATTTGTTGTTGTTGTTGCTGAGGAGATGGATGAGCTGGAACATCATCCTGAGGGTGATCTGGAATAATGTCCAGTGGAGTTGGAGAAGGAGGAGGAGGAATAATATCCTTTGGGGGATTTGGTATTTGCCTCTCTTATTCTTGAGGAGGAGGAGAGGGAGGAGGTAAGGTTGGAGCTTGACCAGGCTTTAAGATTTGCCTGGTCCATTTAGAGAATATTCCTATATTAATTCTCTTTCTAGGAGGAATAGACACTCCTTTTGACTTACACACTGTTGGAAAGTGGTGAAGCAGCACCTGACTCATTATCCTCATATAGGCATTTTCTTTGTGGGCATATTTGTGCCCAATCATCCTTCGGAGGCATTTCCCCAATTTATCCTTTTCTTCAGAACTAGAGCTCCCATAATTTGAAGTTGTTGCTTTGGAACAACATCATGTGCTGAGATCTTACATATCAGCACCTTCCCTACTATGTCAACAAGAAACATGTATTCTTCTCCAAGATCGACTTTTTTCAGATTTATGGGCTTATCTTTCTTGAACTGCATAAGCTCCAGGGCCCTCTTGGTCTCATCCCTAGTTAATTCATCTGACTCATTTCTAGTTAGAAGATCATATGTTTGATTCAGTAGCTCCTCTATTATCAGTACATCCGTGTTAGACACTTTTCCCTTGAGGGATCCATCCTCTTCTATTTGAACACTATCTTTAAACTCTGTCAGTTCAATATCCAAGATCTTGCATCTTGTGGATATCAGCTTGGTTAAGCCAGCATCTTGAAATAGACCAAGAATGGCCTTGAAGCTTTCGGCAGCAGCATTGAACGATTCAATATCCACATCAGAGCTAGAGTTTACTTTTGGTGGAGCCACTGATATGAGGTACCTACACACAAGAGAAAATGAGAGAGAGAGAAGCATGGGAGAACTAGAGAACAAGAGTGCAAGAAAGCAAGGAGAGGAAAATTTGAAAGCGCAATGATCTCGACGTTGTAATTGCTTAAAAAGGAGATGAATCACCGCAACTTAGGGTTTAGGTCGACGCACCGTCGATAAAACTTATTATTTGGCGCACAAAGCTGTGTCGAGATTGCTTCTAGAAGCAATCCTGCGCACGTTGTTGTATCGACATTGCGTCGACTTGTATTCGACGGAACTTAGAGATTGTTCAGCGGTTCTTAAGCCGACGTAATCATGTCGACGTTGCGTCGATTTTCAATCGACGCTACCTCGACTTTGAGCAGTAACCATTGAGTCGACGCATGCATCGATATTAACTTGACGCTGCGTCGAATTCTATTCGAGTTATCCGCTCTGAGTGCTTCTTGATGTAGGCGTCGAGTAGGAGTCGATGGTACGTCGAATTCTATTCGATGCACCTATGAATGAACAGATCCATTTCCTTAGAAAAATTTTGTTGTTCTTCCCAACAATTATATTTATTGAAAATAGAGTTTATGATAATAATTTTATGAACAATAAAGACAACAAGGTAATTAATAGAAGTAATCACTCCCTTGATTGAGTTTAGTTCTTTATTTCTTTTCTCACTATCTCCTAGGTAGTCCCCTTTCTTACCCTGCACAAGTAATTCAAACATTAGAAGGAACCCAGGTTACCTTGGGCCCTTTGCTTTTACCATTGTAGAGTTCAATGAAGGAATAGAAGGGTCTTTTATGATACCCTTTTGGATGATAAGGAATGGATTTCCCAAACCTATTATTTTGATACTTGAAATGAGTATAGAATGTATTTAAATAAAGAAGATCAGCAGAATGTTTTATTACCCTAGGTTTTGCTTTAACCTTTTGGTTGAGGTTATTTAATTTCTCTACATTATTCTTGCCTAAGGGTTTTTCTTTCTTATTTAGATTTACTTTGTTAGGTTCATCTATCCTATCTGGGTAACTACTACCCTTACCCTTAGATGATGTATTTTTGTCACTTGGTTGATACTCACTAGGTCTAACAAAAGATACTGGATTTTTCTAGGCAGGTTTCCTATGTGCTTCTGTGCTAGTGGAGGGCTCTGCTCCCAACCCTAGGTGATTAAATCTCATAGAGAGATTTTTTGTGATGTCTTTGAGCTTCTGACTTCTCCTATTGAGTGAGTCCTCAAAGGCCTTTGCCTTCGCTAGCTCTTCTTTTAGTTTTATATTTTCTTTTCTAATTTCAATTAATTCTGACTCTTTATTATTGATCTCATTTGTTAAGTCTTGATTTCTTAGGTATATGTCATCTTGCTTAATGTTTTCTAATTCAGTCCTAGTTGAGTCTAATTTTCTCTCTACCCTAAGATGGTTAATACATAAATCTTTAAAACAAGTTTTTTAATCATTTGAATATCAAAATCATCAAATACTGATACCTATTCTTCTTAATCATCTAATGACATCCCTAGTGCCATCATGCTGGCTAATTCTGCTTCTGCTTCATCATCACTTTCAGATGATGAGGAGCTTAACTCAGCTTCACTGTCACTCTAGGTTTCAGCAATGAAGCCCTTGTCTTTCTTCTTATCTTTCCCTTTGAAAGACTTCTTCTTCTTCTTCTTTTCATCCTTTTTGTTGCTTCTGTCCCTTTGGTCTTGTGGGCATCCAGGAGCAATGTGCCCTGGTTTGCTGCATGTAAAATAGATAATCTCCCTCTTTGGAGTTTTATCATACCTGGGCCTTGAGTCTCTTTCTCTTCTCCTTAAGTCTTCTATCTTGACCCATTTCTTGAATCTCCTTGCTAGGAGATTGAACATTTCATCTTCAGGAGTAGAGGGCTCTCCTTCAGAAGCTTTCAGGGTAAGGCTCCTTTATATAGGAGCTGGAGTAGTCTCCCTTTCTTCAGACTTAGCCCTGTTCTGCAGAAGCATCTCATATGACTTAAGCTTTCCTAGCAAAGCTTCAGTAGAGATTTCTCTGTGGCACCTGGACTCTATGATTGCCCAGATCCTTGAATCTCATGAGCTAGGGAATCACATGAGGATTTTATCATTAATTTAAGTCAAGGATATCTCCTTGTCTAAGCCTCTGAGCTCATTAATGATAATGCTGAATCTGTCGTACAAATCAGCAACAAATTCTTCAGTTTTCTTCTGAAAGTTCAAATACTGGGATATGAGAAGGGACTTTCTGTCCTTTCTTTCATCTGAGTTGCCTTCCACCATTCTGGTGAGAAAATCCCATATATCTTTTGCTGATTGGCATTCAGCAACCTTCTGGAAAATGTCATCAGACATTGTTCACACCAGAATATTCATGGCCTTGGCATCACATGCCTTGACCTTTTTCTCAACCTCTATCCACTCATCTCTTGGGACATCCTCAGTTGTTAAGGATTCTCATGTCTTTTGTCTGACTGGAGCTAGAGGACCCGTGAGAAGGACATTATAGATTTCTTCATCAATGGAATTCATATAGAGCCTTATTTTGGCCTTCCAGAGTGTGAACTTATTCAAGTTACACACTGGGGATCTTGTAGAAGCATAATCCTTAGAACTCATTTTCTTTATAAAATATTATTTGAAATAAAGATAAAAGAGTAGGAGGTCTTTTTGATCAAGGTATTAACCTTTTAATGATCAACCTCCCTTTGATACCTATTAAAAGTGCACAGTATGCCTCTGAGAATACTCTAGAGGGGGTGAATAGAGATTAAAAAAATGTTTCTATCCTATTTGTGCAAACACAATAAAATACTAAGTATTATGCTCCAGCAATTCCTCACACAGAATAAAACTAGTGCTGAAAAGTAAAGCAGGAAAAACAGTAAAAGAAATATAAACTATATGGGACAGCACAGAAAATAAGCAACCAGAAGACACAAAGATTTTATTGAGGTTCCCCAAAATGTGGGTAGTCCTCTCTTCTACTACCAGGTAGGAATGCACCACCTGTGCCTGAGTCTTTTGACAAGGAGACTCTTAGAACCACTGATCTTTTGATAAGGAGATCATAAACCAACCAAATCTTTTGATAAGGAGATCTTGAACCAACCAAATCTTTTGATAAGGAGATCTTGAACCACTGAATCGTTTGGAAGAGGGATTCTTAAAACTCTTTTACAGTTGAGAATGAGAAGGGGAAAGAAGAAGGGGGATGAAGAAGAATTCTGTTCTCAGAATTCATATGAAGCCTGTCTCAAGAACAGCTTCTATATTCTTTCACTGGATCTGCTGATGATGAACTTCTGCTTATGATTGTGATGATTTGCAGGAGCTATGATTGTCAGATCCTTTCTCTTCCTTCTAATTGAACTTTGGCTGCTATGTGATATTGATGATGAGCAGTCTTCAGTTATTCTGTTCTAAGAGAGGGAGATCAGTTCTTGTTTCTTCATTGTCTTTTCTCTATTAGGGTTCCAGGAGGAAGAAGAAGAGGAAACCCTAATTGAAAAACTTCAGCTAATTGTGATGAATTCTATATTTTTCTCTTTTTACTACTCCCTTATATGTCCCTCTTTAATTTTGAATTGGTTTCCTTTTCTGGTAGGTCCTGAAAAGTTATTCTGCACTGGAAAATTTCTCTTCCTTTCCTTTTTAATTCACGACCCGTCCACCAACTGTAAGCTTGTTTCCAAGAAAGCTTTTCTATCCTCCTTTAATTCTTCTTTCTATTTGAGGTAATTAATGAGCCGTTGGAGAACGGTCTTCAGTATTGTGAGCCATGAGAGAGGGTCCAAAATGACAGTTGTAAAGGTTTCCTTTTCAGACTGTATTCGACGTAGCGTTGAGTTGTCTTCCTCTCTTATCGGCGCACCTTTGATTCCTTGTAGGAGTAGCTTCGAATTCATTCTTGCTCTGATTCAAGTCTTCTTGTCAATGTTGCGTCGATATCTTATCGACGTAACCATCGAGTTGAAAGCTTAACTCTGAACTTCATCATCTGCGTCGAATTGTAGTTGACGTTGTGTCAACTTAGATGGCTTCGACAGATTCTTTCTTCTGCGTTGAGTTGAAGTAGAAGCTGCGTCGACTTCTCTAGGTACTTCGACAAGTCCATGGCCTCTACGTCGATATCTATTCGACGTTGCGTCGAATTGATCTACTCCGATAGAAGGCGTGAGTTGCTTGGACTTCTTATCAGAGTAGCG
Source organism: Dactylorhiza incarnata (assembly GCA_033032865.1). Lineage (NCBI taxonomy): Eukaryota > Viridiplantae > Streptophyta > Magnoliopsida > Asparagales > Orchidaceae > Dactylorhiza > Dactylorhiza incarnata. Next base: position 22,304,686 of record JAWHQI010000003.1, read on the forward strand.
TCGATAATAACTCGATGTTGCGTCGATTTCCATTCGATGCATCTGTTAACTCTACCCAAATTTTGCTTCTTTTGATATGGTCTTGACACCCTAGGTCGAGTGTGACATCCTAAGACATCTAATGAATAGATTACCCTCACTATACAATGGGTAATACAACCTAAGATATAAAATCACTTTTTAGATAATTTGTTAAGTTAAATCAAAATAGTTTTTCCCAACAACCCATGTGTGGATGAAGCCACGGAGCAGGCCACGTCAGGTACAAGTCGTTAAGCCGCATCCCCTTTTTGTGCCCTACCTCATGGTATCTATATATTAGAAATGAATCCTTGATTTATAGGATTTAATGTGGCGGAGATATCTAAATTATTCATACATGTCTTAAATATTGGAGTTTCTGTGATGATAAATCTTCCGCTATAAATCATGTCTTCCGCTAAGTGATATAAGGTGCACACTTTGATGATGTCTTCCGCTAGAATACTGCTTCCCTACTCTGTTGATGTGTAGTGACTTTCGCTTAAACATCACCCCTATGCTTGACAATGGAGTGTTCAAGGAAGGTGCTTGGAGAAGCTAGTACCTTCACCCTTTGTGATCGCTTCGGCGTCATGCAAAAAGGGTGGTGTGCGATAAGATCCCTCGGTCGAACCTCCGATTTGGAAGGGGGGTTCTTACAAATGGATCAGAGCGCAACCGATCTTTTCGATCAATAGTGATCACATAAACACCTCTTTTTTCCACCAATCGTTGTAGCGTGGTTCGGGACGAACCACAGCAGCAGAAGCGGTGGTGGACTTTAAAGGTAAAAGTTGACAACAAACTTGGCATATATATGTGGATCAACACTTAAATATCATTTACCATATCTGATCTCAAATGATGATTTACCTTGTACCCATAAAACACTTCCGTTAAACCCTATAAATGACCACTTCAAATATTGAACCCCGGGTTTAAGCCTCTTTGTTTTATTGGGATTAAATTCTCGTTTTCAAAATTCCATTCGAGGTAAACTAATCAAATAAAATTTTGTGTGCAATATAAGGATTCTATTACTTATTTCAACCCCAGGTTTAAGCCTCTTTGTTTTATTGGGATTAAAATTCTCGTTTTTAAAATTTCATTTGAGGTAAGCTAATCAAATGAAATTTTGTGTGGACAATTACTCTAACGATTGCAAATATGAAGTATGCTTTGACTTGATATAACATTTATCAATTTGATGATCTGTATAAAATAAAGTAGGGCAATCGTAGAAGAACTACGATGAAATGTTAGTATTTTCAATAACGTCAATATTTCAGGAAATAATTACTAAGGCGATATGCTAGATTGAAGTAAGTTAGTGGAAAATTTAGAAAAGCTTAAGAAAAAATGTTTATGCACCCCATCCCAGAAGTACATGGTTAGCATTCATGGGAATTGCGATATTTGCATACTCAGTCAGCCAAAAAGCCTCGTTAAAAAGGGTAAGCACTGCGGACCCGAATGTGCTAGTTACCTGTTTTATTCATTGCTTTTATTGTAAATTGCTTGCGGTAGGAAAAGTGGCGGGTCGGTCATGCCCGTAGACCGTACGTACCGGTGCGGGAAGGTTGACAACTCTAAGCGACAGAGATATGTGCACCCCAGGAGCTCGGTTGTATCTTACATGCCCCGATGGGTCCCTCTGCTGGTTGGCCAAATTCAGTTATTGATGAATGTCTCCTATGTACGAGAGTATACAGGGTTGTATGTTAGGGCCTAGGTAGTGCGGTACATCCACACCCATAAGTGGCAGGACCGGCCACTGTCACCGACGGCCACATCGGTGAGGCCCGCGGGGTTCGCTACCTGCTGGAAAAGAAGCGGTCAAGCTATGTTAACATAAGGTGCAAACTGGTAAACTATGGTTTGTGATTACTGTGGCGGGTTAGTCATGCCCAAGGACCGTTCGTATAGGAATGGGAAGGTTGACGACTCATGGGGCACTAGGGAGTGTGTGAACCCCGGGAGGTCATTTATTATTTCCCGGAGGGTCCCTCCGCTGGATAGCCAAATTTTGTAATTGCCGGATGTCGCGCACATCCAAGAGTACACGGAGTTGTACGTTGGGGCCTGGGTAGTGCGGTACGTCCACACCCAAAAGTGGTAGGACCGGCCACTGTCACTGACGGCCACATCGGTGAGGCTCGCGGGGTTCGCGACCCTGATGGAAGAAAAGCGGTCAAACTATGTCAACATATGGAGTTGTGATGAGTCGTGAGAACTCGTTGTGCATGACTTGCATACACATCATTTGCATTAAAACATGCATATTTACATGTACCATTAACATATAACCTTCGTATGAGAGTTGGTTATATGTTCATAGATTTACACTGCTTACTTGCATTTCTTTTATCTGTTCCACTAACATATAACCTTCGTATGACAGTCGGTGATATGTTGATGGGTTTTAAAAAAGCTTATGCAAGTTGTAACTTTTATTTGTTCCACTGACACATAACCTCCGTAAGGGAGTTAGTTATATGATAATGGGTTTTTACTATGTGCCTCTAGGACACAACTCATAAATTTTGCGTTCCAAATATGCACACCTTGGAGGTATTCGATTATGCTAGAATTACTTACTCGGTATAATTATCTAAGCTGGTAATTCAAGTAGCGAACAATTTGCCACACGAAAAGTTCTCTCGAACAACATATATCAGAATTATGGCAGAATGGACATAGCTACGGTAATGCTACCCCTTGTTCCACTTAAGCTGCTTATTATATTGCATGACAAAAGCAATCGATACATCTCATTAGATAGGGCCAAATCTATAGACCCTTAAAATTTTGGGACCGTTCGACACTTATAGTCGTATACAACACGTTCCGTTTGAAATCCCCATGACCCACTCGCATTTTCGAGGACAAAATTTTTCTTTGTTTTATTGGTTTGTAACAGCCCAACTCTAAAATAGGGTCTAGCCGGTTCAGTTGAACCCTTAGAGGAACTTAGGTCGGGTCATAGGACAATCACGACCTGGCGTTCGCCACCTAATGGTGGTCATTTGGAGAAATAACTATTTTGGGTAGCATTGTGCTTTGCCACAATGTCAATGTTCTATAGTGAGCATACACACTCCAAATTGACTTCCGTCATTTTCGTTAGACTCGTATGGTCGTTACGAGTGAAACGGAATTTGTTTCGTTCCAATCCAAGGTCGTTTGGAGAAAACGACCATTTTAAGTATCGTAGTGCGTCACGACAAAGTCATTAGGGCACAGTGACCATACGCACTCCAAATTGACTTATGCTAGTTTCGTTAGACTCATAGGGTCGTTACGAGTGCAACAGAATTCATTTCGTTCCAATCCGAGGTTGTTTGGAGAAAATGACCATTTTAAGTATCGTAGTTCGTCACGACAAAGTCATTGGGGTACAGTGACCATACACACTCCAAATTGACTTCCGTCAGTTTCGTTAGACTCGTATGGTCATTACGAGAGCAACGAAATTCGTTTTGTTCCAATCCGAGGTTGTTTGGAGAAAATGACCATTTTAAGTATCGTAGTGCGTCACGACAATGTCATTGGGGTACAGTGACCATACACACTCCAAACTGACTTCGGTCAGCTTTGTTAGACTCGTATGGTCGTTACGAGTGCAACGGAATTCGTTTCGTTCCAATCTAAGGACGTTTAGGGAAAATAATCATCTTGGGTGTCGTAGTGCATCACAACAAAGTCGTTGGGGTACAGTGATCATACGCACTCCAAATTGACTTTTGTCAGTTCCGTTAGACTCGTATGGTCAATACGAGTGCAAAGGAGCTCATTTCATTGCAACCCGAGGCCGTTTGGCGAAAACGACTATTTTCAGTAACATCGAGCGTCGCAACAACGCCATTTTCAAATGTCAAGCTAACGTACTATGAATTGAGTTCTGTCAGTTGTGATGGACTCGTATAGACAATATAAGTACAACAGAATCTGTTTCGCTCAATTCCGACGTCGTTTAGTCAAGTAAATAAAATAAACGCTCATAAAATTATATGAAACCTCGAGATACGTGAACGCTGGATTTCAACCCCGTCACACCAAGAATGACTGGACACTCGACGGCTCAGACCTATATTGACCTTGACCCATATGGGGGAACACTTGTAGTTAACTTTGGTCAACCCTCCTCAAAAGATGGTTTTCATATTTTTAAAACCTTCTCCACATCAAACCCACCAAGCTAGTTCATCCCCATTCAATATTTTGGTGTGCACAAATGCCAAGGCAACAAAACTAATGGGATCAGATATTTCCTTTGGCTTGGACCCTAAGCTCTCTCTCTCTCTCCCTCCCCAACATAAGACCAAGGCTAACATAAGTACACCCATGCCTCCAGATGATGCCACCTACTCCAAGCAAGTACCACCCTTCCCCCCTGATGATGCCAGCTGCCCATATACCCAACTGAAGTTAGCTAAACCCCAACCATAGTCCAACCCTAACTGAGAGAGAGAAGGAGAGGTAGGGGATTTCGGCTGGGCTACTTAATGGCCTCCCCTGACAAAGCATGAGGGAGGATCCCCACCCGACCCCAGCTAGACCCATCTCAGCCACCCCGAGCCCTCGCCGACGCCGGAGGAGACGACCCCAACTCCCTCAGCTTCTTCCGTCAACCTACCCTACCATGTTTGGGAAGGGCTCCCTAGGCTCGTATGAGCTCACTGGGAGCGACCTATCACCGGAGAGGGGCTTGTGACCTCCCCGGGAAGATTCCATACGGCAACACCGCTGGAATGCTAAGCTCTGGTTATGCCCTGCAAGTATTCCTCTGCACTGCTCACTCCCGGCGGCCGGCGGCGGCTCTAGGCCACCGGACCACCGCCGGGAGGCGCGCCTGCCTCCGACGAGTCGGTCGGAGGTGGTGGCGCGCCGGCCGGGTGGCTGGCCGGCGGTGGCGAGAGCCCGTGAGCTCTTAGCCACCGTAGCGACACAAGCACCGTTGGATCTCTAATAGGAGATCCAGCGGCCCTGATTTCCTTAATCAGGGTCGCTGATGATTTCCGCCCCACAGCGGATCCCCGCCAGATCCGCTGCGGGGCCGCAGGCTCCTTCTCTGCGGTGAAATCTCAGCCGCCCGAACCTTTTCAAGATCTGTGCAGGGTGTATTATTATTAGTAGATATGAGTTTTATTTTTCTAAGCCCAAACCAGAGCTCAAACAAAAAACTGCAAGAAGGAAAGTTGTAGGCACTGATGAGAGATACCTCCAGTATTTTTTTAGAATTTTTTGGTACCCATAAGTATTTTTAATAATTAAAAAATGGGTAAAACTTCTGTGTTTAAACTAATAGAGGGTTTGAAGGTGGATAGAAAATTCTGAGATAATTATGGAACCTTCATATTACTGATCCACATTTACCATAATTATTTAGGAATTTTTGGAAAAGATTTAATATTTTTAGAAGGATAAAACCTTTGTTTTTAATTATTTAAGAAATAGCCACTCTTCCAAAATGTCTCCAAAATTTATGGGAAGTGTGAAGGGTTGAAACACACCATCTGAAAGGGTTTGGGAATTTTTTTAAAACATTTCTTTCTATATTTGGGAATTTATTTGGTGGTTATGAGAGCCTAAATAAATTAGCAAAGACTATTTAAAACTCAAAAGGCCTTGGAAATTTTATGATAGCTCTTTATGGATGTTATCAGTCAAGGATAAAAGTTGGATGATTTTCGGATATGGTCTACTATTTTAATAATCTTAAAATAGAATATTAACTCAACGAGCTGCGATTAAGAAAATACTCGAACATTGGAAGTCGCCTCTTTTCGGAGGATTTAAGGGACTCATAATAATGTTCCTCTAACCGGTTTAAGCCATGTTTAAAAGGCGCAATAAATACCTATGATCGGACTGTAAATAATGTGGCAGAATTTGGAAGAGACTCCTATGAACGGAGATAGAACAGAACTTTCCTCCGATGAACGAAGTTGGAACTGAAGCCTCCTATATATGGAGTGAAGGACTACTAACCCTTTTATTGTAGTTTCTTTTACTCCAGTCTCGTACTGGTCTCGCTCCTTTCAGTTTCAGTACCTTTCCTTCAGTTCATTTTCAGTACCACTCCAGTCTCGTACTTGTCCAGTTCATTTCTGTACTTTATTTCAGTATTTCAGTTACCCTACTTTATTTTAGTTCTACCTAAATTTAGAGTTGACGTGAAGATGATACATTCCTTCAGGGTCAACCCTAAATAGTGCCAAACTGGCCGCCGCTTGTAGAGCAGAGCGGACAGATCGATGTTTGGCTTTTTTTTAGCATTTTTTATTACTGTACCTTATTTCAGTATTTCAGTTAATGTACTTTATTTTAGTATTTCCTAAATTTAGAATTGACGTGAAGATAGACATTCCGTCAGGGTCAACCCTAAATAGTACCGAACTGGCCGCCGCTTGTAGAGCAGAGCGGAAAGATCGATGTTTTGGCTTTTTTCTTTCATTATTGCCTGTAATTTAGAGTTGACGTGAAGATGAGATGTTCCTTCAGGGTCAACCCTAAATAATACTGAACTAGCCGCCGCTTGTAGAGCGGAGCAGACAGCCGCCGCTTGTAGAGCGGAGCAGACAGATCGATGTTTGGCTTTATTTCAGCATTTTTGACTACTGTTCCTTATTTCAGTATTTCAGTTACTGTATTTTATTTCAGTATTGCCTAAATTTAGAGTTGACGTGAAGATAAGACATTTCTTCAGGGTCAGCCCTAAATAGTACCGAACTGGATGCCGCTTGTATAGCAGAGCGGACAGATCAATGTTTTGGTTTTCTCTTTCTTTATTGCCTGTAATTTAGAGTTGACGTGAAGATGAGATGTACCTTCAGGGTCAACCATAAATAGTACCGAACTGGCCGCCGCTTGTAGAACAGGGCGGACAGATCGATGTTTTGGCTTTTCCTTCATTATTGCCTATAATTTAGAGTTGACGTGAAGATGGGGCATTCCTTCAGAGTCAACCCTAAATAGTGCCAAACTGGTCGCCGCTTGTAGAGTAGAGCGGACAGATCGATGTTTTGGTTTTCTCTTTCAATATTGCCTGTAATTTAGAGTTGACATGAAGATGAGACGTTCCTTCAGGGTCAACCTTAAATAGTACCGAACTGGCCGCCGCTTGTAGAGCAGAGCGGACAGATCGATGTTTTGGCTTTTCCTTCATTATTGCCTATAATTTAGAGTTGACGTGAAGATGGGGTATTCCTTCAAAGTCAACCCTAAATAGTGTCAAACTGGCCGTCGCTTGTAGAGCAGAGCGGACATATTGATGTTTTGGTTTTTCCTTCGTTATTACCAATAATTTAGAGTTGACGTGGAGATGGGGCATCCCTTCAGAGTCAACCTTAAATAGTGTCAAACTGGCCTCCGCTTGTAGAGCAGCGCGGACGAATCAATGTTTTGAGGTTTTATTCTTGTATTGACTGTAATTTAGATTTGACGGGAATATATTGTGCCTTCGAGAAATATTCCTACGAGAATATATTGTGCCTTCGAGAAATATTCCTACGGTAATATATCGTGCCTTTGAGAAATATTCCAACGGTAATATATCGTGCGTTCGAGAAATATTCCTACGGGAATATATTGTGCCTTCGATATATGTTCCTTCGGGAATATATTGTGCCTTCGATATATGTTCCTTCGGGAATATATTGTGCCTTCCAGAAATATTCCTACGAGAATATATTGTAACATCCCCCAAACAACTAGACCCCTAGAGTGGTTTTGTCATGACTAGATCATGACAAAACCCTAGGAAGCTTGAAGAGACCACTTGGGCTTAGGCTTGAATGGGAAGAGCACCTTGGTCTGCAAATAGCAATTTCTAGTTACCAAGCTTAGGGTTGGACTTTAGGGCCTCACCTTGAACCTTAGACCCCACCATGACATATCTAACCTATTAAGGGGTCCCTTAGAGCACCAAGGACCCATTGGGGTCAACCAAAGTGGTCAAGATGACCAAAGTCAACCCTCACCTTAAAGTGGTCAAAATAGCCTAATTAGGGTCAATTGGCCTCCACCATGCCAAATTGACCTTGCCCCTACCCTTATAAGGATATTAGGGACCCAATAGACCAAAACGCCCATCACGGGGACACCAATTTGGCCAATTTGACCTAAGTCAACTCTAGCCCTGTTTTGGTCAAAGTAATCTATTAAGGGTCAATTGGCCCTCACCTTGCCAAATTGACCATACCTAGACCTTCCTAACCCTTAATAGAGTCCAATGGGTCACTAGCCACCCATTGGGGCCAACCCAAATGGTCAAATATACCAAAGTCACCTCCATCCTAAATTTAGGTCAAAATAACCTATTTTGACCTAATCAAGCCCAATTCACTTGGGCTAGACCCAATTGAGGTGGTCCAATAGCTAATGGGGCTTGGAATTACTGAACTGACCATTCAATTTCAGAGAATTTGACTAGGAGATATAACACCATTTTCCCCAAAAATGGTGGAGAGAGAAAGAGAGGAGTAATGACATTCATGGCCAAGGGAGGCCAATTGATCTCCCAATTGACGTGGGTTCATCTCCTCTGGCTGTTACAAGAAGTTTAGGAGTTTTTCCAGCCCATATGGGGGCTGAATTGGGAGGTTTTCACCATGGCCGAAATTGACCATTAATGGCCTTCATGGCAATTGATGCCATGACACTCCCTCTCCCCCAATTGAACCTTATAACTCCATCAGAGGGCTGAGAGGATCATTTCCCCCCACTTACCTGAAGAAATTGTGCAACTTGGTGTGGAGGTTGCCATGGCTTCCAAGCTCCAAGGTCGGCCATGGTGATGGGCCAATCGGTAAAGCTTCAAGGCTCCACAAAGGTCTAGTTCTTCTCCTCTTCTCCAGTGGATAGATCCACATCAAAAATCGGCAAGGATAGGGGACAATTGGTCCCCAATCAGAATGGCCAAAATCTCCATTTTTGGAGGTTTTTCTCCTTGCCTACACCGCCAGTTCCGACCACCACCGGCCGGCTGAGACCTCCTATCGCTGGCCACCACCTCAAGGAAGGTGGTGGTGGCATTGGCCGGCCGGGGAAGGGTGTGGGTGGCCGGGAAAACCAAGGTAGAAAGGCTACAGGTTGGGGCAATCTCCACCGTCGGCTAGAGGAGGAAGATGAAGGGATGCCTTCGGTTTTGCTTTAAGATCTGTGCACATATCTTGTGTTAATATAATTGATATTTATATTTTCTGTCCCTTTACTGGCTGTTGTTAGAAATAAATATAGAAAATACTTAGGGCCCTCTACAGGAAAAGTGGTCAACACAAAACTTGTAGCCCCTGAAGTCTACTTTAATTTAAAATTGGTTTCATCCAATTTGGGTCAGTGGTCTGACCACATCACTCAAAATGGTGGAACATATGCAAATGATTGACCAGAGCTTGATCTGTGCACCCCCATCAATCCAGTCATCCAAATGACATGAAAATTGTAAAATAGGCTAATTATACCCACACCATGAACATATCCAAAAATGAAAATTTTTTGATGATATTTTTCTAAGGTTTTTGCAAATATTTAATAATCCATGTAATAATTAATTGTAGGGTCTAATGACCTCCAAACCCTTCCAAATTTTGGTGGGTGGACCTTGGTGTCATGATATGACCCTGGTAAAAATTTCATCCTATTTGGGATTGATTTGGTTGGGTAATTAATTAACCCAAGTTTCGTCAAACTAAGGGATATTGGATCGAAAGTGCTTTTGGTGGATTTAAGGGGTCAATCCTCATCCAAAAGTGATGAAACTTTGGTAACTTATTTAGAATCACCTAAAACACCCCCATGAGTGGTTTGCGTTGGATGTGCCCTAGAACCCTAGTTCTAACCCTAGGGTTGCACTTTGAGCCTTGTGAAGGACATATGGTCATATGTCCTTGAATGGTTATGGAACTTGGTAGATAAGTTCATAGGGTGTAAATATACCCTAGGTAATTTTATGAGAATTTTAGGAACACTTGTCCCCTCTGAATTAGGTTATAACCTTTTAGGGCACTTTCTTATAAGAGGAATTAACATGCTCAATTTATCTTGGATATTGATGAAAGTTTGGTAGTGCTCAAAGAATCATGATATAAACCTCTGGTAAATTTTTGTGTAATTTTTGAATTGATTTAATTAGTACTTCATTCACAAGTCAACTATTTTGCCTGAAGATTATGATAAGTAAATGAGGGTCAAATATTCTCTGGAAAATTGTGTAACTTGGTGATAGGAAATTTTAGGGCATTAGGAAGCTCTGTGAATTTTTGTATAATTTTTGGAAGTATTTATCAGTTGTTTACTTCACAATATGTTCTAGTTGGGATTTCCTTGAGGTTTTTATTTATGTGATTAAATGGTTTTGAAAAAATATGAAACTCAATCAGTAAACCTTTCTGATCATTATAGAGGTCTGGTAATTTTACCATAATTTTTGGACAGGTATTTTTGGTGGTTCATTCTTTAACCTCCAATTTTGGATAATTATTTAATATTATAATTTGAGGACAATACTTTACTGTAAAATTGTGATATTCTGTGTTTGCTGTTATTTTGATATCATTTTAGGGGATCAAGGAGCAGTACGAGGAGACGTAGCACCAGCGGAGGCCGGTGCAGTAGAGGTGGGCCAGTCTAGTACAGGAACACCAGTTTCAGGATCAATGAGTGATTAGTAGTTTGCTTCCGCAAGAGAACTTGTAGTAAGGACATGATGTACAGGGCATGAGCCCTTTTATTATTGTAACATTTGTTATTTCAGTTATATCATGTGGACCCTTATATATATAACATGTGAATTGTTGACTTGAACTTCTATTTGTTCGTTTATACTTTTCTTCTTCTGTGATCGATATGTGGCCGGCAGGATCGGCGTTTTGTAGTGGAGACCTTTCCGAGAGTTGGTGTCACCACAAAGCGGCGGTTCTGGGCATAAGACCCGGTTTTATAGCAAAAAATGGGGTCTTACATATATTGTGCCTTCGAGAAATATTCATACGGGAATTAAATGTGCCTTTGGAAAATGTTCCTTGGGAGAATGTCGGATGGCCGATGAGTTTTACTCTAAGGCAACCCGCACGACGGGCGGTCTGGGAGGGCAACCCGTGCGAAACTAATAGAACTACGTGGGTCTGAGATCATATGCAGGATGATGCGGAGTATGTAGGTGGTGGTCGTAGGAAGACTGCCTCGGCCCAATAAGAGTCCATATATCCCCTCCCATATAAATGTATATTATGTCTGTTGTCAGTATGGATTGGATTCTGTTCGTGGTTCTAATTACTTTTCTTTAGCACAGGTGACAGGTGTGGATGAGAGACAGCACCCATGTGTGGATGAAGACACGGAGCAGGCTACGTCAGGTACAAGTCATTAAGCTGCATCCCATTTTGTTGTGCCCTATCTCATGGTATCTATATATTGGCAATGAATCCTTGATTGATAGGATTTAATGCGGTGGAGATATTGAAATTATTCATACAGGCCTTAAATATAGGAGTTTCCGTGATGATAAATCTTCCGCTATAAATCATTTCTTCTGCAAAGTGATATAAGGTGCACACTTTGATGATGTCTTCCGCTAGAATACTGCTTCCCTACTATGTTGATGTGTAGTGAATTTCGCTTAAACATCACCCCTATGCATGACAACGGAGTGTTCAAGGAAGGAGTTTGGAGAAGCTAGTACCTTCACCCTTCGTGATCGCTTCGGCGTCATGCAAAAAGAGTGGTATGCGATAAGATACCCCGGTCGTGTTGGACATGTGTGTCACATCCCTTTGTTTGAGAATAACAAATCCCAAATTGTATTTGATCTTGCTTGTCGTGTGTTTATAGTGTGCAGGAACTATAGCTGCAATACTCCACAGGTAGAAAGCAGTGTGGAACCAACAAACTGACATGAAGCACTATCGCCAGCATTAGGGGTTAACGCAGGCGCAAGTGTTACCGCCAATGCTAGCACTACCGCCTGGCGCTAGCTCAAGTTCGTGCACAGCGCCACGCTGCCGACGGTTTTGCAACCGCTCTACACAAACGCTATCGCAGGCGCTATGAGATACTGCAAGCGGTATCTCCAAGGTCTATAAATTGATGGGTTCTCTCTCATTTTGGTGAGAGCTTCAAGAGAGATTACTTGTGCCAAATTTCCAGAGTTGTTACTCTGCTGAAAGTTCATCTCCCGCTCAAAGCCAAAGAAGATTTCTGGAGAACGAAGGCCCCACGCTGCATCCAAAGAACGATCGCTTTAACCTCGCTTGTGCTACAGCGGTCCTTCATCCTCAACTTCAGAAATCTCATAGAGGGAGTTCTTGTTATTTGCTTTATTTCATTATTCTAATTTTTGTAGTAGAATTCGCCTTGTGTTGGCGACTAGGTCCTGACGCGGCTTAGGGGGTAATTAATTCGCCGCATGAGTTGGCGACTAGGTCTAGGAGATTAGATCTAGGGGGTGCTCGAGGCCATATCCGGGGAAGGATTGACTAGAGCGGCTTGAGGCCATATCCGGGGAAGGATAGACTAAAGCCAACCGGTTTGTGGGGATACAAGTCGGTATAGAAAAGGAAAAGATATTTACTTTTGTACGCCTCCGATTTCTAGTGATATTGAAATCAAATTTATGTAAACACTTTTTCATATAATACAATCATGTCTCTTTTTGTGTTTACTTGATTTCTTTCATTTGGCATAAATTATAAAATTGCAAATTACAGTTGTTTCTTCCTTTAAGCTAAATTATTATTTCGTTCTAATTTACTTTAAAAAATTTAGTAAATCGTCTAAAAATTTAAGAAGAATTTTATTCCCTTATTCACCCCCCCCCTTCTCTAAGGGCGCCAATCGATTCAACAAGTGGTATCAGAGATAGGTTATTCCAAATGGTTTAAAAACCAGGAATAATGGCGTCTTATTATCTCGCTTTTTCAGATGGTCAGGAAATTAGTAGACCTCCACTATTTACCGGGTCAGATTATAATTATTGGAAAAATAGGATGAGATGTTTTCTCATGACCCTAGATATAGAAGTATGGAATATGGTAGAAGAGGAATACTCTCCTCCTACAATTGTAGTTGGAGAGATAACTTTAGAAAAACCAAAAGATAAATGGGATGATAGGGATAAACTCAAATGTAAAAATAACGCCAAGGCCATGAATGCTTTATTTTGTGCGTTAGATAGAAATGAATTTAATAAAATTTCCGCATGTACTACTGCATATGAAATTTGGAATCATTTGGAGATTACTCATGAAGGTACATCGCAGGTTAAAGATTCAAAACTTTTCCAACTAGAGTCGGAATATGAAAAATTCTGGATGGATGAAAGTGAAGATGTTGATGTCATGTACACGCGCTTCACCAAGATCGTCAATGCCTCCAAAGCTCTTGGAATGACCTTCTCCAACGCTGACTTGGTCCGAAAGATCCTTCGTTCCCTTCCTCCAAAATTCAACCCGAAGGTGATGGCCATTTCAGAATCGCACAATCTATGAACGCTCCAAGTTGAGAGCCTCATTGGGAATCTGAAAACCCATGATGAATACAACAAGGAGCCAAAGAAGAAAGCATTGGCACTAAAATCAAAGGAGTGCCAAGAGGATGAGGAAGAAGATGAAGAAAGCCTTTTGGTAAAGAACTTCTGAAAGTTCATGAGGAGTCTGGAAAGGAGAAACACCTTCCGGAAATATTTCCAAAAGGAAGGAAGATGGAAAGGGTCATCTTCGAAGAAGGAAAAGGAGAGTGACGATGAAGAAGAAAGACCGCCACCGGAATGCTATCATTGCAGGAAGACCGGGCACATTCGGAGCCAGTGCCCAAAGTTCTTGAAGGGGAAGAAGGACAAGAGGCACAATGGGAAGGAGAAGAGGAAGGTGCTAAAAGCAAGAACATGGGATGACTCCTCCTCCTCCTCCGAAGAATCAAGCGGGTCTTCATCAAGCGAAGATGAGGAAGCAAACATGTGCCTCATGGGACATTGAAATGACGGCGACGACACCAGTGTTCTTAGCGACACTGAGGTAACTCCTCCCACTTATGATGAACTTTTCAATAAATTTCTTGAAACTTGCAAAGCTTTTGATGAAAATATGAAAGATAGTGTTTTATTAAATCGGGAAAATGAATCCATAATTAAAGAAAATCAAAAGCTTTCCAAAAAATTATTTGTTTTAGAAAAGAGAAAGGTTTCTTGCCAAGAGTGTGATCACTCCACTAAATTGGCAAAAGATATTGAAGAGTCACTTTCTAAAGCCCTCTCTCATGCCAAAACTCTTACAAAAGAGAAGGGGGAATTAGAAAGGAAATTAGAAGCCTCTCTTTTGCAAATCAAAAATAATAAAAAAGGTTTTGAAAATAGGTGTGTCATGCTTGTAAAAGAAAATTCTTCACTTAAAGCACAAGTTCATGATCTCACCGTGGCCATTAAAAAATTTGGAATAGGCCAAAAATCACTGTAAATGATATTAGGGAACCAGTGCCATGGTTCTGGAAAATTTGGCTCGGATATCAAGGTGAGGGCTACCACCTGGCGCTAGCCACTAACGTCGGCGCTAGCACCACATATAAGAAGCTTGAATTTTCTTTTTAAAAATGTTTTTCTTCTGTAAATCCAATTTCTTCCAGCAAGAAAATATTCCAGAAAAGGGTCTCAACCCCCTTTATTTCATGTGCAAACTGCTATAGGTTAGGTCACACATCTAGTTCTTGCAGGAAAATAAAACAAACTACTTTAAAGTAAATCTGGGTACCTAAGGCTTCCAGTTATTCTATGGGTGGTGCCACTTGGGTCCGGATCTTTACTCTCATCTTCTTTCTAGATGTGCAGGCAGACTAAGGACAATAAAGACGTGTGGTACTTGGATTCTGGATGGTCCAAGCACATGACGGGCAATAAAGCAAAGTTCCTTAACCTAGAGAAGAAGAAGGTACAGATCGTGACGTTTGGCGATAACGGAAAAGGAAGAATCATGGGAATTGGTACAGTTGGTAACGAATCCTTTACTATATCTAATGTTCTTTATGTGAAAGGATTAAAACACAATTTAATTTCTATTAGCCAATTATGTGAAAAAGGATTATATGTGTTATTTGAATCTTCCACTAATCTATGCAAAATATCTAATCCTACTACAAGAGATATTTTACTAACTGCACCAAGAATACATAATGTCTATATAGTTTCTTTTCATGATCTTTCTAAATCATCTATAAAATGTTTTATCACTAAAAATGATGAATTAGAACTTTGGCATAGAAGACTAGGGCATGCTAGCACAAAGCTCATTGTAAAACTTGTCAAAAGTGATTTAATTAGAGGATTGCCTAGGTTAAATGGAATTTTTCCTTCACTTTGTTCACCATGTCAAAAAGGTAAATTTTCTAGATCCTCTTTCAAAAGTAAAAATTTCATTTCTACTAGAAGACCCTTGCAAATAATTCATATGGATCTTTTTGGTCCCGTTAGCACTGCAAGTCTTGGTGGTAGATTATATACATATATATTAATAGATGATTTTTCAAGACATTGTTGGACAATATTTCTCTCTTCCAAATCCGATGCATTTTGCGAATTTGCAAAATTATGTACCCGTATTCAAAATGAAAGTGATTTAAAAATAAAAAGCATTCGCTCGGATCATGGAGGAGAATTTGAAAATGAAAAATTTACATCCTTTTGTGATATGTTAGGCATTAAACATGAGTTCTCCGCACCACGCACACCACAACAAAATGGTGTTGTAGAAAGAAAGAATAGGACACTTCAAAAACTAGCATGCACTATGCTATGTGAATATAAATTACCTAAGTCCTTTTGGGCCGAAGCCGTAAATACATCATGTTATGTTATGAATAGAATCATGCTTCGCCCATCTCTTAATCTCACACCATATGAACTTTATTTTCAAAAGAAGCCTAATGTATCTTATTTCAAAGTTTTTGGTTGTAAATATTTTATTTTGAATACAAAAGATAGCTTGGGAAAGTTTGATGAAAAATGTGATGAAGGAACTTTTCTTGGGTACTCTTCAACTAGTAAAGCTTATAGAATTTTTAATAAAAGAACTAGTAGAGTTGAAGAGTCAATAAATGTGAAATTTGATGAGTTTGTTCCTTGTGTAGAAAACTTTTCGTAGGCAACGAGGATGATCTCTTAAAACCTTTGGAGCATGGTGATGAAGAACCTTCCAAAGAAGAAGAAGAGGAGGCCAAGGAAGATGAATATGTACCTCCAAGTGCTTTGAAATTCACAAAGGATCATCCATGAGAATTAATAATTGGTGAACCATCCATCGGGGTAAGAACTCGCTCTTCTCTTCATGAATCTTATTCAAATATCTGTTTTGTTTCCGAAATTGAACCAAAAACCGTTTCTACTGCTTTAAATGATGAATTTTGGTTTTTGGCTATGAAAGAAGAGTTAGAACAATTTGAGCGACATAAAGTTTGGAAATTAGTAGAAAGACCATCTATTCACCCGGTTGTAGGTGTAAAATGGATTTTTAAAAATAAATTAGATGGTGAGTCTAGAATCACTAGGAATAAGACACGTTTAGTAGCATAAGAATATTCACAAATCGAGGGGATAGATTTTGATGAAACTAATTTTGCACCCGTTGCTAGGTTGGAATCTATTAGAATTTTTCTAGCATTTGCAAGCTTTAAAAGAATAAAACTATTTCAAATGGATGTAAAAAGTGCTTTTCTCAATGGGCTTGTAAAAGAAGAAGTTTATATTGAACAACCCCCCAGTTTTATTAATGAAAAATTTCCCAATAATGTTAATAAACTAGAAAAAATGCTTTATGGTTTAAAATAAGTGCCCCGTGCATGGTATGGAAGACTTACATCATTTTTATTAAACCACAGTTATATTATGGGAAGTGCCGATAATTCTCTCTTCATTAAGCATAATAATGATGATTTAATTATTTTGCAAATATATGTTGATGATATAATCTTTGGATCTACTAATGAAGAGTTGTGTAATGAAGTTATTAAAGTTATGAAAAATGAATTTGAAATGAGTCTAGTAGGAGAACTTTTTTATTTTCTTGGTTTTCAAATATCACAAAGAAATGATGGTATTTTTATATGTCAAACCAAATATGTCTATGATATGCTTAAACGCTTTGGATTTGAAAACCTTAAACATGCTTCTACACCAATGAGTGCATCACTTAAATTAGGAAAAGATGAATCGGGAATTTCAATTGATCAAACCTTATATAGAGGTATGATTGGATACCTACTTTATCTTAGTGCAACTATACCTGATATTATGTTTTTTATGGTTTTCTGTTTTTTTTCATTAATTTTCAAAACAAAAAAAACTGTATGATCTTTATTGCTAATATCAAGAATGTATGAATTCTATCATTTAGAATTATCTATAATATTGAAGTTTATTACTTCAAATTACTATGAACATTGTTTTGTTTATCGTACTTTGATATATCTATTTAAAGTGCATCAATTGTATTTAAAAAGATGTGTAGAACCAAGCTTAGCATGCCTCTAAGTATGAGTAAATGTATTGTGATTGATAATGATACTTTTACACTCACTTATGTTTGGTAATGTACATGTGTGTTTAAATCTAAAAATGCTTGCTTGTGTATTGTAATTGTACAATGAATTAAAATTTGCATAAGTTTATTATCTACAATACATTTGAATTGCACTTAAAAATTAAGAAATGTGGTTGGATTTAAAAAATTTGTTAGTTTGCAAAACAAGTGTATTCGGAGAATGTTGTCCCACAAAAGTGAACAAAAAATTATATAGACAAATATAACTCCACCAAGTACTACTTGAACCTCCTGATAAGTCTTCATAAGCATTGTGAGGTTGAGCACCTTGGAAAGAATAGTAAAGTGTCTTGTGCAAACCTTTGTTATTACACCACTTTTTCTAAAAATATTGTGCATTAAAGTGTGTGAAAGTTAATATACTTGTGTTTTATTGTGCACTTTACACTACATTTGTCTTGTATTTTGTGATTTAAATCAATTGTTAGCATTGCTCAACATACACTTATGTGCACATCATTATCTTTCATAACACTTCTTCTCATGAGTATTGGATTCAAATGATTTATCTATACTACTCCTTATATAAGAAATGCACTAGATAACCTTGCATGATCTCTACAATATTTGGTATCCCTTAAACTTGAAATTAAGTAACATTGTGGTATAATCTACTTTTGATATGTTCATTTCATGCTTGGTATTTTTATGAAAAACTTTGAGATTTCTAAAAGGTTAAAACATCTTTCAGTTTTGAACTAAAACTCATATTTTTACTTATGATTTTCATACTTACAAAAAGATGTTTCTTATGATCTTCCGCTTGCTTACAACTCTTATCTTTTTATTTGAAATCTCTTAATATACTATGACTACAATATTTATCATTATCTATATTACAAAAGCTCGATCATGCTTTATCATTTATAAGGAGTGCTTCCTTACTACCCTTTCCCCACCTTCTTTTGATAATACCAAAAGGGGGAGATTAATTGAAGAAATCTAGAAGATTAAGGGGAGACTAATTCTTGTAATTTAGGGGGAGTAAAACATAAATTGCATTTATGTAGGGGGAGCATTAAGATAGGGGGAGTATGCACTATTCTCATGCTTATCATATACTAAAGTTGCACGTTTATCTCGCTTATCATTTATCATAAACACCTTTGTTGATTTCTTGCTAAGAGGATTTGTTATTATCAAAAGGAGAGATTGTTAGACATGTGTGTCACATCCCTTTGTTTGAGAAGAACAAATCCCAAATTTTATTTGATCTTGCTTGTCATGTGTTTATAGTGTGCAGGAACTATAAGTGCAATACTCCACAGGTAGAAAGCAACTTGGAACCAACAAACTGAACTGAAGCACTATCGCTAGCGTTAGGGGTTAACGCAGACGCTAGCACTACCGCCAGCACTAGCGCTACTGCCTGGAGCTAGCTCAAGTTCGTGCACAGCGCCACGCCGCCAACGGTTTCGCAACCGCTCCACACGAACACTACCACATGCGCTAGGAGCTACCGTAGGCGTTATCTCCAAGGTCTATAAATTTATGGGTTCTCTCTCGTTTTGGTGAGAGCGTTTAGAGAGATTACTTGTGCCAAATTTCCAGAGCTTTTACTCTGCCGAAAGTTCATCTCCCACTCAAAGCCAAAGAAGATTTCTGGAGAAGAAAGGCCTCACACTGCATCCGAAGAACGATCGCTTCAACCTCGCTCATTCTACATCGATCCTTCATCCTCAACTTCAGAAATCTCATAGAGTGAGTTCTTGTTATTTGCTTTATTTCATTATTGTAATTTTTGTAGTAGAATTCACCTTGTGTTGGCGACTAGGTCCTTGCGCGGCTTAGGGGGTAATTTGCCGCGTGAGTTAACGACTAGGTCTAGGAGATTAGATCTAGGGGTGATCGAGGCCATATCCGAGGAAGGATTGGCTAGAGCGGCTTGATGCCATATTCGGGGAAGGATAGGCTAAAGATAACCAGTTTTGTGGGGATACAAGTCAGTATAGAAAATGAAAAGATATTTACTTTTGTACGCCTCCGATTTCTAGCGATATTGAAATCAAATTTATGTAAACACTTTTTCATATAATACAATCATGTCTCTTTTTGTGTTTACTTGATTTCAATCATTTTGCATAAATTATAAAATTGCAAATTATAATTGTTTCTTCCTTTAAGCTAAATTGTTATTTCGTTCTAATTTACTTTAAACAATTTAGTAAATCGTCTAAATATTTATAAAGAATTTTATTCCCTTATTCACCCCCCCCCCCTCTAAGGGCGCCAATCGATTCAACAGGTTGGACCGCCAATTTGGGAGGGGGGTCTTACGCTAGTCTCAGAGAACTCACTAAAACATGTGAAACTGTAATCTCACAAATCGACTCGAAAAGTCCACTTTGGCGGCTACAGTTCTTATCAATCCACGAGACACTTTCACACTGGGATATCTGAATATTGCCCTAAATTGAATATTGTGTTCTTTTATTAATGACGTGTGGGCACTTAATCATCTTAAAGAGACAGGACTACTGTCTTGAACTGTTTTGATGAAGACACTTTTGTAAAACAGTTTCTTCTTTTATTTCTCTCAAAATGAATAAGTTTTAGTTTCGGTGTTCTCACTTGATTCAATTAGAAAATTTATGACTCCAATTAATGTAGGAGACCAATAGTTCTACAATAAGTCACTCTGATACCAACTGATGGAAAAATATATGCGTGTCACCAATAATTGTGCAATCAAAAATTAAGGACAACACAAAATAAAACTAAAGTGGCGACGATGCAATACAAGATCATTTTTATTCAAATTCTACCGATCTCAATTGGAGTTTATGAAAAGTTTATTTTTCCTAATTAAACAATTGAATCAAAATGAAGAGCACACTATTAAATGGTGCTTGAATTTTAACTGAAGTGCGGATAATAAACTATACCATTCTTTGCTTCTTGTTCGTGTTTCATGATGGCGGCGATTTCAAGAAGTCTTGGCGTATTCTTCCTTATGAAATCGGCTGCGTTAGTAGATCCCGCTAACATACAAGAATTTCTAGAAATGTGATCACTACAATGAATAGGATTAACACATAGCGTGTATGAAAATGAACATAAAATCTGAATTGCAATAATCTCTTAAATTGTAAGTGAGAACAAAATCTCTACAGGTAGTCTTGGTTAAAGGGATCCCTTCCCCATCAAGATAGATCATAAAATTGAAATATCAAACCTTAGGATCTTCTTTAGAATTTCTGATCTAGGCACTCAAAACTCTAGTAAATAAAGGAATCCATATAAATAGATTCTACTGAATGAAAACCCAACAGCATACCTGAAAATCTTGAAGCACAGACAACCCAAGTCTGTTTCTTGAAAAATGCGATTTGGTGTAAATCTGGAGAGAAGAAGTACGATCAAGATTTTCCCTATAAAAAACCCTCCTGGGTTATTCTTCTAAGTGTGATTTCCCTAGTCGACTGTCTCCAAAACCGTTGGAGGAGGTGATCGAAGGAGATCAGTGTCGGCTTTGGTTTTTCTTGAACCGAGGTGAAAGAGGCGATGGCCTGCAGTGGGGATGAAGCCCGACGATGAAACGTCGGTGAAGCTTTTGCAACAGATGAAGGTCAATCCTCCACTTTTCGCCAATGAAGAGAGATCTAGAGCCTTTTCCGCTGATCCAAGAAGAAGGAGATGGATTTTTTGCAGTTACAAAAATAGAGATGAGAGAGAACCGGAATTTCAACCCTGGTTCATGTATGGCAGAATTAAAACAAAAATGTAGATTGACATGAGAATGAAAATTAGCTTTAATAGGGAGAGCCAATTGGAGTTACAAAATCATGGGTCCATTAATCTCATTAACTCCAAATTAATTATTTCATATTATGCCAAGATATTTGTCAAATCTCATGCCTAGGGTGAGACCGAGTTCGCGACATGAAATTACAAGACGATCTCGCCCACCTAACACAGGCTTTGATCATTCACGCGACTGAACTAACATACGCTCGCAAGAGTCCGAATACCCTCAAAAATTGTGTATGACTTTAACGGGTCATGAAAGTGCACAGTATGCCTCTGAGTATTCTCTAGAGGAGGGTGAATAGAGATTTGAAAAATATTTACACTAAATGTGCACACAGAATAAAAATAACTACTCTAATAACTATGCATTCAGCAATCCCAACTCAGAATAAAGTAGAAATGGAAAGCATTAATCAGTAAGCAAAAATAGTAAGGAGATAACACAGAAAAGCAATGCTTTGACTCATGTTTCAGCTTGTCTTTCTCATTACTTTGACTCAGCTGACTTCCTAAGACTTCTATGCTAAATTACCATTACTATACAACATGGGTAATTACCATAGAGAGTAAAATCACCTATAGTTAATTTGTTAAGTTAAATCAAAATGAGTTTTTCCCAACAGGTCGCCTCGATAGAATATGTCCACATAACAGAAAAATTTCCAACAGCAGGGTCAATGAGTTCATCAAGCTTCAAAATTGCTAAAAAGAGTAACTTGGATATTTGGAAATTGGCTGTGAAAATTTTGTATAAATGTATCCTCTCAACATTAATGAGGAGGAAATTGGCTGTGAAAATTGGCTGTGAAATTTGCCTAATGCGGAGGAGAAACAAGAAGCAGAATTTGTGCAAGAGATTTGGGAAGAAAACTGGCAAAGGAGATGGGGCCAGATCCGTGAGAAGGAGAAACAAAATTGCGAGAAGGAGAGGCAGATCTGCATAAGAAGGAGAGGGAGAACCAGAAATGTGAAGGGGATGGTCACACGGATCTGCAAAAATAACCTACGAAGGAGAACCAGGAGTAAGTGGCGGAATCATACCTGTAGATTTGAGATCAGGAAGGAGAACGAGATGCGATGCTGTGGGCAAAATCGGGAGCGACGGCGGTTTGAACAATCATGAACGAAGAACCGGGGAACGAAAATTGCAAGCAAAAATTGTTGGATCTTGAGGCGCCCTTAAGGGGGGGGGGAGTGAATAAGGGTTTTAGAAAACTTTAATATTTAATAGAAAATTTTTGATATTTTATTTGAATAAGAGTGAATCAAAAGTAAAGAGCTAGAAATTAGAAATGAAATCAATTTTACTAAACAAGAAAAGACATGATTATCATTTATAAAATTGATTACAAAAACGGATTTCAATGACGCTAGAAATCAAGGCGAAATATGAAAGACTCTTTTCGTTTTCTATATTGACTCGTATCCCCACGAACCGGTTGGCTTTAGCCGATCTCTCCCCAGATACGACCGCAAGCCGCTCTAGCCTTCATATCCCCAGAAAGGCCCCGAGCACCCCCTAGATCTACACCCTAGACCTAGTCGCCAACACGAGGCGAATTACTCTCTAAGTCCTACCCAGACCTAGTCGCCAACACGAGGCAAATTCCCGAACCAATTACAAAGATAAAAATAAAAGACAATTACAAAAGACAAATATGAAACTCCCTATGAGGTAATATGAAGGAGACGCTGAAGAATCGCTGAAGATCGTTGAAGTCTAAGCGTGCGTTCTTCGCGTTGAGTTAGCGTGTTGATCCAAGCCTCCTTCGATTCCTCCTTTTGAAATTAAGTGGGAGATGTGTTGGTCTGGAAATATGACCATCTCAGAGTTTCTGAAGTGCTGGAATAGGGCTCTTCTCAATTCGTAATCAGAGAAGTCGAAATAATCCAATTTATAGAACTTAAGCTAACGTTGGCGTTGAGTTCTAACGTCGGGCGTTGACCATGTATAACAACATATTGATGGCTCGGATCTATAGAAGAGGAAGGAGATTCTGCTCTTTATGAATCTTTCATTTTAGGCAACCTTAACGCTGGCATTGACTCTAACGTCGGGCGTTGAGTCAAATCATTCCCAAAATGCTCCTACAACTACGACTGCTTCCCTCCATTCAATTTGCATCTTGGCGGGAACAAAAGTCAACACCGGCGTTAAGAGTTAATGACGGGCGTTGAGTCAAATCATTCCTAAATTGCTCCTTCAATCACGGTTGCATTACTCCTTGCCATAATCGTCGATCGTTAACGACGGCATTAAGTCCTAACGCATGGCGTTGAGCTTCTTTCTCTTTTTATTCAGTCAGCAACCCATCCCATCGATCGTCAACCCATCTCGTCGATCAGCAGACCATCCCATCGATCGCTAACGCTCATCGTTAAGTCCTAACGCCTGGCATTAGACATCTTTCAATCTTTATGCCTGTGGATAGTACCAGACCAATATTACAGCAACCTGGTGTCATATCTGTTTAGACCTGCATGCTAAAAACACAATGGAAAACAAGATCAAATACAAGTAGGATTTATTATTCTCAAATCAAAGGGATGTGGAAAACCATGTTCCAACAATCTCCCCCTTTTGATAATAGCAAATCCAATAGAGATAAATCATATTCATATATAAGATATGTGTTTTTAGAAGGATATATGACACAAAACAATCATAGAGATAATAATAAGAGTTATAGTTCATTGAACATTATGCTCCCCCTACTTAAGTGCTCCCCCTTAGTGTATGCATGATATATGACACAAAGCAATCATAGAGAGAATAATAAGAGTTATAGTTCACTGAACATTGTGCCCCCCCTACTTAAGTGCTTCCCCTTAGTGTATGCACCCATAGACTAGATTCATGCTCCCCCTTAATCTAGTGAATCCTACTCCTTGTGATTTATCATTTTATTCTCCCCCTTTTGTTATTAGCAAAAGAGGGTGGAGTGAAACAAAACTAGAATAAAGAAGACAAAAGTTGGGACATAACTAAGAGAAGATTAAGAGTTTTGTGTAAGCATAAAGTGAGTCATTATCGAGCTAAAGGAGAGAGTAGCACTGCGGAAAAATATATGATAAGCATGAAAGAACAACATTCCATAATTTTACAAAAGGAATTCCACCACTTGCATTTCAAATTAAATTTTATGAAGAATATTACTTGTTGGAAGAAATGCAATATTGTTTGACAAGTACAAGTGAAAGACAAATCCTTAGAAATAAGCATGAGAACACATGGTATAAGGATACATGATCAAATAGGAATGCGAAAAGATAAAACAAAGTTATTAAGATTAATATTTTTGTAATAGTTTGAGTATTTAAACAATATATATATAGACTTTTCACATTTGAGCATTTTAACTTTGAAAATATTCATAACTAATAGGCAATCATGATTTAACATATTCTAAAAGATAATAGCTACAATGTAACCAATTCATATTTCAAGTAAAGACAACATTGTAGAAATCATGCATCGCAATCTAGTGCTTTTACTTACGGTTTTAGAGAATTATGTAATTTTGCATTAGGATTCAATTCTCATGAGTAGAAGCTTTATGAAAAACAATGATGTGTGCATAAAGTGTTTTGATAAAACTATACAAGTGAAATAATCAAAACACATGACATATGTAATGAAATAGTAACAACAATATTAAGATTGTAATCTTACAATTACTTTCACACATCACATCTAGAATAAAATTTCAAAGCACAAAGCATAAGTACAATTACCAAGGTGCTTCGCCCACACAATGCTCATTAAGACTTATCAGGGAGCGAAGTAGTGCTTGGGGGACCACATAAGCATTTTTTTATAAAAATTGTATTTTTAGTGATCCGGTGTACAAATAGAAGTGATAAAAAGAAATATGTTTGCACAAGACACTTTACAATTCTTTCTAAGGTGCTCAACCTCATAATGCTCATTAAGACTTATCAGGAGGGTGAGTAGTGCTTGGTGGAGTTATCTTTGGCATATTATTAATTGATTTTTTTATTGGGGCCAAAAGTCTCCGAATTCACTTGTTGTTGCAAACATTTATAATTTTGAAATAACACTTCTATGTGTGCAAGAAATTTATTTTTTAAAAGACGGTGTAGGTAATTTAGACACACAACTTAATATGTTACAACTATTACACTACACAATCATGTAAGACTAAGATTATGAGCACATATAGATTACCAAAATAGTGAGTGTATGAATCATTGATTAACATAAAACATTACTCATACTTAGATGCATGCTAGGCAATCATACACAATTATCTATAGACTATTTCATTGCACATAATCAGATTAAGGTGAAGGTATGACAAAAGCAATGTTTAGAAAATTTGAAATTAAAATTAGACATTGAAGAAAATTCTTGTGAGTATGCCAAAATCAATTTTGACCATTGGAAACAAAATAACAAAGATGTTTGCTCTTGTGAAGCTTTATAGTCAAACCATAATTTTGTAAAGAGTTAAAGCAAAACAAATAACAAAAATATATTTTTGATCACTTTGAATTATTTGATTTTTTTTTGTATTTTGGAATAAAATAACAAAATTAATAACAAAATAATTTGAAATCAGACAAAATAAACTGAGAAAAAGCAATAGAAAATACCAGAAATATGCTAGAGAAAGCATAATTGCAGTTTGGTCAAAAAGGCTAGCGCCTGACGTTAACTAGTTAACGCCCAAACAGTACTCTGTTTTTTTAGATTTGTGAGAATTTTTTTCTTTGGAATAGGTAGTATGTATATAGACCTTCTTAGTGTAGAAATTTCAGAGAAGTTGGAAATGATTAGAAGGCTATTTAAGCATGTTTATTTGTTCAAAAATGGTTTTTATATTTTTATTTGGTTTTCATATATTTGTGTTTTACAAGATCATTAGAGCTCAAAAATGATAAAATATGCAAAACACAACATATGCATGTTCGATCAAAACAAGAATGCATGAATAATATAATCATAAAGAGTGCATGCAAAACATATGATATAGGTATGTCCTAGATTATAATACTCTAACTATATGTCTACACACTAGCCCCGTACTGAGTGACGGATGGGCATGAGAAGTTGCACACATGATGTAGGATGGGGTGTCACTACAACATTTTTGGTCTTTAGCAACACTTGAAAAATGTTGCCTAAAACTGTAAACTGTTGCCAAAACATTAAAAATTGTTGCCATACAATGTTGCCTATAACTGTGTTACCAAAGGTCAAAGGCAACAATTTTTATACATTTAGGCAACACTATACAAAAACGGTTGCCTATAACCTTAGTATAGGCAACAGTTCTTCGATAAACCTATTGCAACATTTTAGTAGAGAACGCTCAACCTAGCACTCTTTCCCCCCAGTGCCTCGCAAGGCCCCACTAGAACCCTCCCCAGTTAAGGATAAGACATGACTTAGAGGTTAGGTCTTCTAATGCATACAATCCTACGCCCTCGCTATTGTGAGACACATAATGTGGGTGAATGATCATGGACATCCTAAGCTTTTTGTCCTATAGAAACAATTTAAAGTCACATAGTTTTTTTCTCTTTCAATTTTTCTACTTTAAGATGGATTCATTATGGCATTATTTGATAACTAGTATGAATGATAATATTTATTAGTTGATAATGCTAGTATGATGAGTTCATATTATGCCATAAGAATAATGCATGTCTTTTAAATTGATAGAAATTCAATTTGTAGACCTAAAATTAAGTGATGATTTGATTTGACGTTATTGATATCAAGGTGATTCTAAGGTCTAGATATAGTAAGATACATGCAACCACAATACATAATTTATTCATATAATTATCATGATCACCAATCATATGTTAGAACCAAAAGGTTCTTTTGTAGTTATGTGTAATGTTTGAATTAAAAGATCTTTAGATATTACATAATATAATTATGATCATTAATTTTATCACATAGAAATTTTGATACTCATAATTAATTAGTGTAAGTAAAATATATAAAACAATTCATATTCAACCTTTTCAAAATATTAAAGAGAAAGATTGTAAGGTGAATAATGAATACAATGAGAAACAATTTTTTTTGGTTATTTTTGAAAGGTTGTATAAATTTTCTCTTTGGTTTTTGAATATTAAACAAAAACATATATATATATATATATATAATTTTCTTGACTTTTAATTTTCATTATTCTATTTTTCTTTAGCATAACATGGTATATCTAGCATAGACATTGATTTCTTCTTATAGTAAGTGATGAAGCTAAAATGAAAAATTTATGGTAATAAGGTGCAAGGTTATGTAAAGATTACAAGCATATGATTTGTTGGAAGGAGACACAGTGGCCTGTGACATAAAATTCGTATATACAAAAAACTTGTCGAAAAAGAAAAACTGATATAACTTCTAAATAGAGTTGAATTTTGGCATAGATCTTCCCGTCCTCGTTCCAAAAAGTTATTATGGGCGAAAATCGGACAAGCGGATCAAAAGTTATGATCGTTTGAAGTTTGCGTCAAAATCTCGCATATTTTTGTAAATTTAATTTTGGTTTTTGTTTAAAAACATATGATTTTTGCAAATTTTTAATTCCGATTTTTCATGATTATGATTAAACATATTAGAGGCTATCAACTAGCATAAGGATATTAAATAAGTAATCAACCACTTGTGCATTTTATACATTTAGCCAAAGACCCCATAATCTTCCTTTAAATCCCTTTTTGACAATTATTTTATTAGTCTTGATAATATCATATAAGCATTTAGCATTTAATTTATAATGATGATATAAGACATTTAAAGGTAATGAATTTAGAAGGTTAAAAATAAAAAGGATAGATAGGTCACTTGAGAGATGATATGACTTTTATTCAATTTCATTCACTTTGATTCATTAATGAATTTGTGGCTTAATGTGTGAAAGTCATATCACATGTTATACAAAGTGACCAGAGCATTGATGGTTAAAAAAAGAAAACAAATAAAAAGAAGTTTAAGTATATGATGAAGTAGTTTTGATTATATTTCATATTTAATTGTTTCTACTTCATGCATTTGTATGATACCTAATGAATAAGAGATTTAGGTATCCAAAGGGGACCACGTGGGATGGTTCCTTTGGGTACCCAAATATAGCGAGATAATTTTTGGGGAGACAAGGATGAATGGACCCTTTCATTTGACATTAGTGCATCATTCTTAAGTATAGGTTTCCATTCATACCTTGGAAAAATGTTATTTTTATTTTTCAAATTTCCATAGTCATTTTCTTGAATGTTTGAATAAAAATGACTTTTGAATTTATTATTTAAAGGAAGTTTGTTTGCGTTTAATTTTAAGTTGAGAGAAGATTGATATTGTAAATGATGATGATGATAGTGTTTTGGGATTTCATTTCCAATCTTTTGAACTTTTTCATTTCCTTTGTTTGTCTTAGTCAAATTAAGAAAATTCATATTCAACTTGCTTTTGGATTTTTCTTGAGATTGTGACAGTATGTTTTGAAAAATTTTATTCATAATTTTCATAAGCAAGTTGTTTTTTGTTTTTAATTCATCATTCTTGATCTTAAGATTATGTCTAGCTTTATTATACGCAATTGTGCTATTTTTAAGAGTGGAAATAATTGAATCAATATGATTTTGATATTTATTTCTATATTCCTCAAATATTTCATCCATCTCTTCAATTTCAATTTTATAGTCTTCACACTTAGCACAATCATTTTTCAAAGAAGGGTTTCTAAACATACTCTTTCATTTTGATCTTTTAAAAGGATAAATTCTTTTTCAAGTTCTTTGTATTTTTCTTTTAATTCATTATAATCAATACAAGGTGTGGATTTTTCAAATGAAGAGCATGATGGAGATTCAAACACATCATTTTTGGATTCTACATTCACATTTGCTTTCAAAGTTTTATTTTCTAAATGTTGTTTTGCATTAGCCTTTTTTAATTTCTTAATCTTACGTTTAGTAGTTTGTAGCAATTGAAATATGGAAATAGAGGTACAAAATATGGATTTTGATTTCCTTACATTGCTTGTGGACGATGCGATATTCGAACATATAGTTCCTTTGACATCTTTTTGGCACTCCTCTTCCAAAGATGAGATTTCTTCTTCTCTTCCACTTGATGTGCACTCCATTGATCCATCATGAGAGGAGCTTTCTTCAATATATGTTCAAGCTTGTATGTTCTACATGTCTTGCGTTTGTTCAATACATGTAGAAGGAGAATCATAAGTTCTTTCAAGAGAATTCCAAATTTCATATGCGGTAGGTAAATTATAAATTAGTTTGGAAAAAAATTGATCTAACGCACAAAATAAACTATTCATAGATTTTGCATTTAAAACAATTTCGTTTCTATTTAATACGCTAGGTGGATTTTCAATAGTAATGTTCCAAACATCTATGCCTAAGGACTTGAAAAAAATTTCCATTAAATTTTTCCACCTTTTATAATTTTTCCCTTCGAATAAAGGTGGTGCAAGTGATTGTTCATTTATATAAAAATTTTCCCCACGAGTAGAAGCGAGATCATGATCAAGAGACGCCATTATTCCCGATGGTGAAACCGTTTTGGAATAACCTCCCTCTGATACCACTTGTTGGATCTTGAGGCGCCCTTAGAGGAGGGCTGAATAAGGGTTTTAGAAAACTTTAATATTTAATAGAAAACTTTTGATATTTTATTTGAATAACAGTGAATCAAAAGTAAAGAGCTAGAAATTAGAAATGAAATCAATTTTACTAAATAAGAAAAGACATGATTATCATTTATAAAATTGATTACAAAAACTGATTTCAATGACGCTAGAAATCAAGGCGAAATATGAAAGACTCTTTTCGTTTTCTATACCGACTCGTATCCCCATGAACCAGATGGCTTTAGCCGATCTCTCCCCAGATACGAGCTCAAATCGCTCTAGCCTTCCAATCCCCAGAAAGGCCTCGAGCACCCCCTAGATCTACACCCTAAACCTAGTCGCCAACACGAGGCGAATTACTCCCTAAGTCCTACCCAGACCTAGTCGCCAACACGAGGCGAATTCACGAATCGATTACAAAGATAAAAATAAAAGACAAATACAAAAGACAAATATGAAACTCCCTATGAGGTAATCTGAAGGAGATGCCGAAGAATCGCTGAAGATCGTTGAAGTCTAAGCGTGCGTTCTTCACATTGAGTTAGCGTGTTGATCCAAGCCTCCTTCGATTCCTCATTTCCCTCTCGGAGTTTCTGAAGTGTTGGAATAGGGCTCTTCTCAATTTGTAATCAGAGACGTCGAAATCATCCAATTTATATAACTTGAGCTAACATCGGCGTTGAGTTCTAACGCTGGGCGTTGGCCATGTATAGCAACATATTGATGGCTCAGATCTACATAAGAGGAAGGAGATTCTGCTCTTTAGGAATCTTTCATGTTAGGCAACCTTAACATTGACGTTGACTCTAACGCCGAGCGTTGAGTCAAATCATTCCCAAAATGCTCCTGCAACTACGGCTGCTTCTCTCCATTCATTTTGCATCTTGGCGGGAACAATAGTTAACGTCGGCGTTAAGAGTTAACGTCGGGCGTTGAGTCAAATCATTCCTAAATTGCTCCTTCAATCACGTCTGCATTCCTCCTTGCCATAATCATCGATCGTCAACGTCAGCGTTAAGTCCTAACGTATGGCGTTGAGCTTCTTTCTCTTTTTATTCAGTCAGCAAACCATCCCGTCGATCGGCAACCCATCCCGTCGATCGGCAGACCATCCCGTCGATCGCTAACGCCCGGCGTTAAGTCCTAACGCCTGGCGTTAGACATCTTTCAATATTTCTGCCTATGGATAGTACCAGACCAATATTGCAGCAACCTGGTGTCATATCTGTTCAGACCTGCATGCTAAAAACACAATGGCAAACAAGATCAAATACAAGTAGGATTTGTAATTATCAAATCAAACGGATGCGGAAAACCATGTTCCAATAGAAATCAGGAGCGGCGTCGGTTTGAACAATCGTGACGGAATTGGGAGTGATGCCGATAGGGTTGAATGGAAATCGCGAGGAGAAATGCTTTTCGATTGCGGAAAGAACGTGGTAAAAGGAGCCCAGAAATACCTTTCTAAAAAGTCCGTAAATTACCTTTTCAAGCAACTCCTTTTTCCACTGGTAGCGAAAACAAACGGGCGAAAAATTTCAATGGCATTTTTGAGGAAATGAAAAGAAGGTAAAAAACCCTACCAAACGGGGCCTAAGCATAAGTAAATAATTATCCCTAAAAAACTACAAAGGTGATGGTTCTGTACCCAACCTTTATCACCTTTAAGATTTAAGCCCCAAGCTTTTTATTTTGAAGAAATTAGTCCCCTATCTTTTACAACTTTTAGAATTCAGTCCTCCTTAACCCTTCTCATTATATCTAACGGAAAATTCTTTTATTAATTATTAAATAATGACTATTCCACGTTTAAAATCAAAAAGGGATTAATTATTAAAACTTAGACCGCGGGTTCTATTTAACATTAGGAATAAAAAGGGTGAAATTCTAAATAACTACATAATAAAAGAGAAATACTTAGGTGCGTTCTCTCACCTAGTTCTTGGTGAGGGGAGAATACAGCCGTATGATCTTAGATCTGACGGTAGGGAAAATACTGACATTATTTATTATTCATAAATACATCAATATTTAGAGCTATCAATGGCTGAGATGCACTCCTCTCACCATGATCTAGGTGCGAGATACTCACCTAAAAAAATTTCATAATAAAAAGGGTAAATAATGGATGCATTTCATTCTCAGCCTTCCTCCATTAGCCGCTGAGACCGCCGGACGCCGCCATATTCAATCTGAAAGTGCTCAGTTGACCTCACTAGAATTCTCTAGAGGGGGGTGAATAGAGATTTAAAAATACTTTGTGCAAAGTTAATAATTATATATATGTGTGTGTATAATAATCACATATTTAAGCTTCCCACACACCAACAAGAATTAAGCAAATAAAGAAGAAAAATGACAACAAGAAAATCACAGCACAACACAAGAAAATATAGTGGTTCCCCAAACTTTGGGTAGTCCACTCTTCTACCCCCTTGGTAGGAATTCACTAACTTGCACTGAGTCTTTTGATAAGGAGACTCTTAGAACCACCATGAGTCTTTTGATAAGGAGACTCTTAGAACCAGCCTGAGTCTTTTGATAAGGAGACTCTTAGAACCAGTACAACTGAATTTTTTGAAGAGAGATTCTAAAAACTCTTTTACACAGTTTGAAAATGAAGTAAGAAAGAAAAGAAGAAGTAGAACAAGTAGAAGAACAAGAAACAATATATGTAAGAAGGAATCTTCTTCCTAGCAAGAAGATTAGAAGCACAAGTATAGTGAATAGGATCTCTCTTCTATAGTGAGAAGGAGATGGTAAGCTTTTCTCTCTTTTATGAGAGCTTTCAGAATTTGCAGCAGAATGGCTTCAGAAGAAGGAGAAGATGAATGCTTTTTCTTTTGCTGCAGCACACTATTTCTTTTCTCAACTTTCTCTCTTTTCACTTGGGAGCTCTTCCTCTTTTTCAAAATGGATGAAGTGGATCACTAGTTTTATTATCTGCCGACCTCCTTCTTATTTATAGCTCTGTTTGAAATATATTGCTAAAGAAGAATAATCAATTAGCAGACAAAGAATTAGAAAGAGGTAAGAGTTTCCATAATTAATATTTCTGTAGAAGGAAAAGAATTCATTCTGATTTCAAATAATATCCATAATAATCTGAATCAAATAAGCCAAGAATCAAATAGAAGGAAAGACTGATTCAGAACGGCTATAAAAGAATAATATTATTCCATAAAAATCAGATCTACAGAAAGAAAGAAAGAGATCTGGCGTGTTTTTGAATTTCTTGTAGATATCGACATACGTCGATTACTATCCGACGTAAGCGTCGAATTCATCCTGGCTGGACGTCGAGAGGAGAATAAGGAAGGTGCGTCGACTAGGATGCGTCGACTTTATCACATACGTCGACTGGAAGTCAGAGGTACGTCGACTATGATTACGTCGAATTCTTCTAAGAGTTACTTTGACTCTTCCTGAGAGAAACGTCGACTATATTTCGACGTTGCGGCGAATACCATTCGACGCATATTTACTTAGCCTAATTTTTCATACTTAGAATTTATATTCTTCTTAATTCTAGGGGTTAAGATAAATCATTTCCCCAATAATCTCCCCCTATTTGTCTTAACCCTGCATAGAGAGAAATTGTATCAGTCTTTTAATCAACAAAGCAAAGCATTTATATAGAGAAGAAATATGCTAAGCAATCAGAAGAGAATAGAATAAGTAATTGTCTTTCACAAAATTTAAGCTAGAAACTTCTTGTTATACATGAAATTGACAAAGGCAGAATAAAGTTTTCTAGATAAGTTTTCAATGGCATCAAAAATATAGCCCCTGACTCTATCTGGATGCTCCTGGGCATTTCTGATGATTGTGTGCAATTTCTCCAGGACTTTGTCAGCATCAGGGAGAGTGTCATTTAGAGAATAGCCCTTGCTGATGATGATTGCTGCCTTTTCATCAATCATCTCAATTGTAATATCTTGAGTTTTCTTTTGAGTAAGCCTGGGCTCAGGTGGTCCTTTGTTGTCAACCTTTGGCCTATATTTTCTCTTTTCTGATGGCTATTTCTCAGGTATCTCAGTCATCTTTCCTTTCCCTTTCCAGGGTGAGTTAAGCCATTTGTCTAATTTTGCAGGTCTTTTGGGCTTCTTATAGGGAATGTAAGTGTCTTCAGCACACCCTACACCCCTCTTGTGTTTTTGTCCCTTTTCTAGAATGAGTCCTGCCTGAGGATTTTTCTTTTGATAAGCTTCAACATCAAACAGTTTCTTTGGAAGTTTTATGGTAGATTCAGCAAGAATTTGTTCCTTGGTCATTCCCCTGTTGATCTTTTCCATCCAGACTTTCCTCCTATCTTCTACTTCTTTCCTAGCTGCTTCATAATCATACAACTCTCTTTCTCTTATTTCTTCATGCCTCCTTTCCATGTCAGGATATGGTATTCCTTTACAGGACTGTTGGGAGTGATATTAGGCATTTTTTCAAACCTCTTTATCTCCTCAACAGCCTTTTTATATTTCTTTTTCTTTGCATATTCTTTTCTTTCTTCTTTGGAGAATTTTTGCCAGTATGGGGTGGCTTCTCTTTTTCTTTGTATTTGTCCTCCTGGACTTTGCCTAGGTAGAATTTGGGTAGGTGCTTTAAGCTGCTCAGTAAGTTTTGTTACTGGTGGAGGTAGAGGTAGCAGTGGAGGTAGAGAGGAAGGTTGAAGTGGAGTTTTCTTTTTGGGTGGAGAAGGAACTTCTTCAAGAAGAGGAGTTTGATCTACAATGGAAGGCAGAATGTCCTCTGGTAGGGTAATTTCTGCTGAGGGATGTTTGTCTCCTTCAATCTCTCCTGAAGGGATATCCTCAAGTAGGGGTGTCTTCAGTTTGATATAACTGGCAGAGAAGCCAGGAGAGTGATGCTGAATTTCTTCCTCACATGGGGTTGCTTCAATCCACACTTGTCCTCTCCAGTCATCAGAGGAGGCTGCTTCTTCCTCCCCCTGGACTTCTGTGTTCTTTACCACAGCAATCTCCCCCTGGGTATGTGAGGAATCTACTCTGAATGCTGAATCCACAGCATGATCTCCTTCAGTATGGTAGGATGAGGTCTCTCCAAAATTTTTGTTGAAGGTGTAGTCAGAGTGATTGGAGAAATTGGAGCCTATTGTAAGAAGAGAAGTTGGTGTAATACTTTAGAGAAAATATTTAGAGTTGGAGAGGAAATTAACCCTGATCTTTTAAGAGAGATAGAGAACCTGACAATGGGGGGTTTCTGGAGCAACTCTCCCCCTGGTTTATATCCTGCATAAAGGATTTAAACCCTTCTGGCGACAGAGGCTGTTCTTGAATGAGAGCATTAAGCTCAGGAAGAGAAGCAAAGAGATTTGCCAGCTTGGCTGCACAGGTGTTGATCATGGCAGCACACTCATTGGCGAAGTGGTTCAGTCGAGTCTGGAAGTCATTTACTAGTTGTTCAAGATCATCGTTCATCGCTTTGATAAGGGATGATTGATCAGGAGTTGGTGTCATTGATGCGGAGAAAGAGAGAGAGGTAGAAGACGAAGTTTTGGCGGTTGAGGAGAGTATATGTTATGAAATAAGAGGTATTATTTAAAGAAGGTGAAACGTCGAGAAAGGAAACAGAAATCAAGGTATATCAGGTAATCCAATCGTCAAAAGAGGAAGTAAGGATTTGATTCTAATTTTGACAAGAGGTCGACGTTACGGCGAATTGTTGTTGACGCATGGGCATTGATGTCGACGTATGCGACGATATGGAGTCGACGCTCCGTGGAGATATGTCAGCCTGCCGTTTTGTCGACGTGTTCATAGACTTGCGTCGATATAAAGTCGACGGTGCGTTGATAAGGGATCGATGTAGCTTTGCCTAAAAGCAATCAATGCCCGCGTCGAGTTTTTCTCGACGGTGCGTCGATATGTATTCGACGTATCTTCAAATACTTTCTTAGATTTTCTGATTTCTTTTAGATTTCCCCAACAATGGTGGTTACAGGCTTCCATCAAGCATTCCTAAGGTGTTGATGAAGTAGTTATGCTTAGTTTCATCCAAGGGTTTTGTGAAGATGTCTGCTCTTTGACTGTATGTAGGAATATATTCTAAGGTTATCTTACCTTTTTCTACATTGTCTCTAAGGAAGTGATGTCTGATCTCTATATATTTGGTTCTACTATGAAGGACTGGGTTGGATGCTATGTATATAGCACTAGAGCTATCACAATAGATCTTAGAGTTATTGACCTTCAATTTGTAGTCAAGAAGCTGATTTTGCATCCACAGGATTTGTGAGCAACAACTCCCAACAGCTATGTATTCAACTTCAGCTGTTGAGGTTGAGACTGAGGTTTGTTTCTTAGTAAACCATGATATTAACCTATCACCTAGGAATTGGCAAGTACCAGATGTACTTTTTCTATCAACCCTACATCCAGCATAATCTGCATCTGAGAAACCTATTAATTCAAAGTTGGTTTCTGCTGAGTACCACAAACCTAGTTCAGGGTTCCCTTTAGGTATCTAAGAATCGTTTTTACAGAGGTGAGATGGGATTCTTTTGGTTCAACCTGAAATCTAGCACATATGCAAGTGGCAAACATAATGTCAGATCTGCTAGCTGTTAGATATAGAAGGGATCCTATGATGGCCCTATATGTCTTTTGATCTACTGATTTTCCCTTGTCATCCTTTTCTATAATGGCATTAGTTGCCATAGGTGTTTTCATAGTGGAGGCTGATTCCATACAAAACTTTTTGATTAATTCTTTAGTGTATTTTGATTGTGAGATAAAGATTCTCTCACTGCTTTGTTTCACTTGTAGTCCTAAGAAATAAGAGAGTTCTCCCATACTACTCATTTCAAATTTTGATTGCATTAGATTAGCAAATCTTTTACAAAGTTTGGGATGAGTTGAGCTAAAGATGATGTCATCTACATAGATTTGAACAAGGAGTAGTTGATTTTTATGGGTTCTAGTAAAAAGTGCTTTATCTACTTTTCCTCTTTCAAAAGAATTTTCTAAAAGAAAGTTGGAGAGAGTTTCATACCAGGCTCTAGGTGCTTGCTTAAGACCATAAAGTGCTTTGTTAAGTCTATAAACAAAGTTAGGAGAGGAGGGATTTATAAAACCTGGCGGTTGCTCCACATATACCTCTTCTTGAAGGTCACCATTCAAAAATGCACTTTTGACATCCATCTGATAGACTTTCATCTTCATGAAAGCTGCATAGGCAAGAAAGAGCCTGATTGCTTCCAATCTGGCTACTGGAGCAAAGGTTTGGTTGTAGTATATTCCTTCTTCTTGTCTATATCCTTGTGCTACAAGTCTTGCCTTGTTCTTGACAATTACTCCAGTGGAATCTAGTTTGTTTCTGTATACCCACTTTGTACCAATCACTGGGTAGTTTCTTGGTCTTTCAACTAAATTCCACACTTTGTTTCTCTCAAATTGGCCTAGTTCTTCTTGCATGGCCATAATCCAGTGAGGATCACAATTTGCTTCCTCAAACTTCTTTTGTTCAACTTGTGATAGGAAGCATTGGAGCATCATCCCATTGGAGACTTGATGTCTTGTTCTTACTCCTATATTAAGGTCTCCAATTACTTGAGATTGTGGATGATCTTTCAAATTGACCCCTGTCCTGTTTGGACTTGTCAGATGTTCTTCTTCCTCTTTAGCAATGGGATCATTGTCCACCTGTTCTCCCTGAACCATGTTCTCTTGTGGGAGTTGGTTTTGAATGCTCTTTTCTGAATCTTCTTCATGTTCTTGTTCAGATTCCTCACTCTATTCCTCTAGCTGGTTTTCTTTTCCATTATCTGTGTTCTCTAGAACTAGCTGCTCAAGCTGAGTTTCTATGCTGCTGTTTTCCTGTGGAAAAGAATTGGTGGAAGATTCCTCCCCCTTAAATAGCATGTTAGTTTCATCAAATGTAATGTGCATAGATTCTTTAATTTTGAGAGTTCTCCTGTTATAACATCTGTATGCTTTACTAGATGATGAGTACCCCAGAAATATTCCATCATCAGACTTCTTGTCAAACTTGACAAGATGATCTTTCCCATTATTTAGAATAAAGCAAGCACATCCAAAAATTTTAAAGTATTTGACAATGGGTGTTTTTCCCTTCAGGAGCTCATATGGAGACTTTGATTTAGTTTTGTGAATGAGGCTTCTATTTAGAACATAGTTGGCAGTGTTGATTGCTTTAGCCCAGAAGGTTTTTGGTAATCCTGATTCTGCAAGTAAGGTCCTTCCTGATTCAATTAAAGTTCTATTCTTTCTTTCAGCGACTCCATTCTGTTGAGGAGTTCTAGGGGCTGAGAAACTTTGTTTAATACCTATATCCTCACAGAAACTACAAATCAACTGATTTTCAAATTCAGTCCCATGATCACTTCTGATAATTGAAACATGAGTGTTAAACTCAGATTGAATCTGTCTTATGAATTTTGAGAGAATCTTATGGGTTTCAGACTTAGTTCTTAAAAAGAATACCCAGCTAAACCTAGAATAGTCATCCACAATGACTAGTGTATAAGATTTTCCACCTAAGCTCTGAGTGGATATGGGACCAAAGAGATCCATATGCAGTAAGTAGAGAATCCTGGGAGAGTCATCCTTACCAATTGGTTTAAAGGATGATTTGGTCTGTTTTCCTAGTTGGCAAGGTCTACATGGAGAGTCCTTAGAGTACCTACCCTTTGGTAGGCCTCTGACTA
This sequence comes from Dactylorhiza incarnata, assembly GCA_033032865.1. Taxonomy (NCBI): domain Eukaryota; kingdom Viridiplantae; phylum Streptophyta; class Magnoliopsida; order Asparagales; family Orchidaceae; genus Dactylorhiza; species Dactylorhiza incarnata. The sequence goes on from JAWHQI010000003.1 coordinate 22,343,355, forward strand.
GGTTATTCTTTGCTAGTTTACTAATGGTTTGTGGTTTAGGTGACCCAGTCTCCTATGCCATAATTCACTTTTATCAATAATATTGTTAAATAAACAAACTTCTATGGGTGAGGAGCTAAAATCCACTATATATACTTTCCCTTTTCTAATTCCATTGAGTACTATGACACCAGACTTGACATCAATAATATGACAAAGTAGTGTGGTGAATTTTACCTCATACTTACCACTGTCACATATCTGACTTATACTTATCAGATTGTGCTTCAGTCCTTTGACTACTGCGACATTCTTGAGGGTAACTTTTCCTTCTTTAAAATCTCCAAAGCCTCTGGTTTGCCCACAGCTAGAGTCTCCAAAGGTCACTGGTGGTCCATGTCTATCCTCAAAATTGGTTAACAGATTTCTGTACCCTGTCATGTGCATGGAGCATCCACTGTCCAAGTACCACACCAGCCTGGAGATGTGATACATCTCCACATAAGATTTTAAACATTAGTTTGGACCCTGCTGAGCTGGGGTCCCTTCCTCCCAACAGTAAAAGATTTAATGAAAGAATAAGTGGGTTTTTCAGAATATCCTTCCTCCTTTAGGGCATTGGCTTATCATACCAATTTTCTTTGGTAATGTCGCAGAAATAGTGTTCATAATAGAAGGACATAGATTGAGAGGACTGTTTGGAAGAAGAAAAATTTCTGTCAGATTGGTTGCGTCGATATGAATTCGACGTAGGCTTATGGTTGCGTCGATATGAAGTCGACGTATGCTCAAGGTTGCGTCGAGTAAAGGTCGATGCTTCCTTCATTCTGCGTTCACTTTTAGTCGAAGCATGGAAGAAGTTGCGTCGGGTAGAAGTCGACGCACTTTGGTGTAAGTGTCGATTAGAAATCGACGCACGTTGATAAGAATTCGACGCATGTTTATTTCTTTTCTGAGGATATTTACCTAGGATGCCTTCATATGTAATGAGATTATTTTTATTAAAGACAGTGGTTGTTTCTGGATTTTCATGTGACCTCTCTCCTGTTGGATGATTCTCCCTAGTGAAGTGAATAGGATATTTCCAGACAGATTTACTGGATGATTGAGGTTTGGGTTCTTCATTAGTGTTAAACTTTAGTTGTCTAAATCTGTTAGTGAGATTCTCAGAAATATTCTTGAGCTTCTGAATTCTTCCATTTAGAGAGTCTTCAAAGGCTTTTGCCTTTGCTAGCTCATTTCTTAGTGTTAGATTTTCTGTATAGATTTTATCTAGTTCCTCCTCTGAGAGTCCCAGACTGAGCTCATAGTTTTTATATTGTGTGTTCATTTGTTTGAGATTGTTTAATTCATTTCTTAGTTCTTTTATTTCTTTTTCAGATTTGATTAGATCTAAACAGAATTCTTTGAAATTGTTTTTGAAATCAGTGGAAGAAAAATCTATATCATCAAATATATTTACCATAGATGTATCCTCAGACTTCTCAGTGGCCATCAAACAGGTTTCCTCTAGCTCTTCCTGATCATTGTCAGATGAGGTACTTTCTTCAGTTTCTGAATCACTCCATGATTGAGCAATAAAATATTTCTCCTTCTTCTTCTTCTTCTTCTTCTTTAGATCTGTTCTTTTCAGATCTTTCTCTTTGCTGATCTCTTTAGGACATTCAGACGCAATGTGTCCAGGTTCCCTGCAAGAGTAACATATAATCTCTTTATTAGGAGTTTTGTCATACCTGGTTCTTGAGTCTCTCCTCTTGGATCCTTCTGTTTTGATCCACTTCTTGAACCTTCTGGCCAGTAGACTGATCAGCTCCTTATCACTTGTAGAGGGTTCACCTTCAACAGCCTTCAATGCAATACTCTTTTCTTTTGAGGGTGAAGGAGTCTTTTCTTTCTCTTCTTTCTCAGCTATTGTTTTCAACAGTTGTTCATAAGATTTTAGTTTACCCAACAGGACATCTGTTGAGATTTCTCTTTGACTTCTGGAGTCTCTAATTGGCCAGATTCTTGAATCCCAAGAGCTAGGGAAGCAAGTTAGCAATTTGTCATTTATCTCAGTGAGAGATATGTCCTTCTCAAGTGTTCTCAACTCATTTACTATGAGGCTGAATCTGGCATACATGTCAGCAACACTTTCACTTTCTTTCTTCTGGAAGTTTTCATATTGAGAGATGAGTAGTGCCTTTCTATCCTTTTTCTCATCAGCACTTCCCTCTACCATTTTGGTGAGAGCTTCCCATACTTCCTTAGCTGACTCACATTCAGCAATCTTTTGGAAGATCTCATCTGAGAGGGTTGAGACTAAGATATTCATAGCCTTGGCATCACATGCTTGAGCTTTCTTTTCTTCATCTGTCCATTCAGCCTTTGGAGCAAGTGTTTGTGTGACCTTTCCACTTGAGTCCTTCTTGTATGGCTTGGGAGGACCTGTCATAATTACATCAAACAATTCTCCATCAACAGAGTTCAGATAAATTCTAATTCTTGTTTTCCAAAGTGCAAACTTTTCAAGTTTGCAAATTGGTGGTCTGGTGGAAGCATAATCTTTGATTTGTGCCATGTGAAAAATAATTTTTAGAAATATATATATATATATATATATATATATATATATATATATATATTTATATATATATATATATATATATTTATATATATATATAAATAAGAGGTAGGATCTTTTTGATCAAGGAGTTAACCTTTTAAGATCAACCTCCCTCTGATACCAATTGAAAGTGCTCAGTTGACCTCACTAGAATTCTCTAGAGGGGGGGGGGGGGGGGGGGTGTGAATAGAGATTTAAAAATACTTTGTGCAAAGTTAATAATTATATATATATATGTATAATAATCACAGATTTAAGCTTCCCACACACCAACAAGAATTAAGCAAATAAAGAAGAAAAATGACAACAAGAAAATCACAGCACAACACAAGAAAATATAGTGGTTCCCCAAACTTTGGGTAGTCCACTCTTCTACCCCCTTAGTAGGAATTCACTAACTTGCACTAAGTCTTTTGATAAGGAGACTCTTAGAACCACCCTGAGTCTTTTGATAAGGAGACTCTTAGAACCAGCCTGAGTCTTTTGATAAGGAGACTCTTAGAACCAGTACAACTGAATTTTTTGAAGAGAGATTCTAAAAACTCTTTTACACAGTTTGAAAATGAAGTAAGAAAGAAAAGAAGAAGTAGAACAAGTAGAAGAACAAGAAACAATATATGAAGGCTTTTTCTTTTGCTGCAGCACACTATTTCTTTTCTCAACTTTCTCTCTTTTCACTTGGGAGCTCTTCCTCTTTTTCAAAATGGATGAAGTGGATCACTAGTTTTATTCTCTGCCGACCTCCTTCTTATTTATAGCTCTGTTTGAAATATATTGCTAAAGGAGAATAATCAAATAGCAGACAGAATTAGAAAGAGGTAAGAGTTTCCATAATTAATATTTCTGTAGAAGGAAAAGAATTCATTCTGATTTCAAATAATATCAATTATAATCTGAATCAAATAAGCCAAGAATTAAATAGAAGGAAAGGCTGATTCAGAACGGCTATAAAAGAATAATATTATTCCATAAAAATCAGATCTACAGAAAGAAGGAAAGAGATCTGTCGTGTTTTTGAATTTCTTGTAGATATCGACGTACGTCGATTACTATCCGACGTAAGCGTCGAATTCATCCTGGCTGGACTTCGAGAGGAGAATAAGGAAGGTGCGTCGACTAGGATGCGTCGACTTTATCACATGCGTCGACTTTATCACATGCGTCGACTGGAAGTCAGAGGTACGTCGACTATGATTACGTCGAATTCTTCTAAGAGTTACTTTGACTCTTCCTGAGAGAAACGTCGACTATATTTCGACGTTGCGTCGAATACCATTCGACGCATATTTACTTAGCCTAATTTTTCATACTTAGAATTTATATTCTTCTTAATTCTAGGGGTTAAGATAAATCATTTCCCCAACACAATCACCGTAGACCTCCACGTTGTTGTGCCGACGAGCAGATGCCGAAATGGAGACTTCCACGTTGATGTGCCCTTGATTTCTGCTTCCCCGCCACTGAAGGTTTTCCCCTGTCACCGAAGGCTTCCCTGCCGCTGAAGTTATTCCCCGTCGCTGAGGGCCCGTTCGGTTCGTGGGAAATGAGCCCGTGATTTTGGTTTTGGTTTAAGTAAATCATTTTTGTTGTTCCGATGGATGGAATTGGAGGCGGAAATGGTTTTGGGCAAAACCATGGTTTTCATTTTTAGCATATTCCTAATTCTTACCTATAGAGATAGTTTTTTAGCAAAAAAATCGAACCCGCGAGGCCGCGACATCGTCTTCTTCTTCCTCTTCTTCTTCTTCCTCCTCCTCCTCCTTCTCCGAACCAGGATTGATCTGAAGCACTCCCCCGCCTCTTCTTCCTTCGCCTTTTCTTCTTCCTCGACCTCTTCTTCTTCTTCCTCTAGGTCTTCTTCTTCTTCATCTCCTCTAGTTTTGTTCTTCTTCGAGCAGGAATAGGGCTCGAGCCAGAGCAGCGTACTCCCCCTGGCTCCACGACCAAAAATCTGAGGAGTGTGACCTCTTCCACACCCACCTGCTGAACTACGCCCACCACGTCTTCGTCGGCACATCTCCCTCCTCGCCTCATCGTCTACTGCAATGGCAGAGGTCGGCGGGCACCTACCGTCTGCGAGTAAGAAGGGAAGAGGTCGTCTAACGCTAATTTACTTAATTCTAATTCTTGTAATATTTTATTGGAACCGAACAACAAAAAAAGAATTCAGTCAAAACCAAAGCCTACTGAATTTTTGTTTTACAGAATTCTGAATCCTCAAAACCAAAACCGATGATAGGAACGGACCCTGAATGTTTTTGAAATTTCTTTTTAAAAATTCAATCCATACCCTAAACCTTCAGCGGCTTGAAATGAATGCGCAAAGTCCCAGATTTTCTATAATTTTTGGTCTTGCTAATTTTTAGTTTTAATAATTAATCTTTTTTTTTGAATGTCCAATAGAACCTGCCGTCATTATTTAATAATTAATAAAAGAATTTTTCGTTAGATATAATGGGAAGGGTTAAGTAAGACTGAGTTCTAAAAGTTTTAAAAATTAGGGGACTGATTTCTTCAAAATACAAAGTTTGGGACCTAAATTTTAAAGGTGATAAAAGTTAGAGACTGAAATCACTATTTTACCATTTTTGCTTTTCTCCAAATAATATATTTTTATAATTGGTGTACTTTATTTTATCAAAGTCCCACTTATAATAAAATAATAATGTTATTATTAGCAAACTCATCTCCGCTGCTAGCAACAAAAAAAACTCGGTTCCGCAAATTTTTACATTTTTTTCTTTCCTAAAGAAATACTAGCAAACCAAATCATTAGGGTTAGGAGCAAGCTTGTTGGCCGGTATCATCACACTGAACCAGCAGGCCTGCCGCCTCAAACACGAGAACATGGGGTTTGCCGACATCGTCAAACTCCCGTATTGCCTCACCGGACTCCCGGTCAAAATACTCAACAAGGAAGATGCAGATGCCTTCCTCGACCCGCTCTGATTATGGCAGAGCTTCATCTTCGAAACAATGTCAGGTTTTCTCCATCTTCGCCCATCAAACCAATTCGTGCCAAATATATCTTCTAATGCTTTTCTGGTAATCTTCCACCTACCATTACCAAACTCATTTCGATCATTTCCTTTGACATTTCTCAAAACAAGTTCACTGGTTCTTTGCCAATAGCATGATGGCCTGGCACCTTGTACCCTTCAATTCAAGGACCTATCTGGACTAGTTCCAGAAAACTTAAGAAAGTTTCTAGATTCCTCCACCCAAAGAGGGCCTGGTTTTGCACCAAATTGACGAAGAAGATAATAAAATCGAGTTTGACACGAGGTTACTCGAGATTGAAGACGCGTCCAAAGATGCGGCGTGTTGGACTACCTGTGCTAGTAATATATACATCTTTTAATATTTCCCACTTACTCCACATCACGCAATCCAATAATAATTAAAATTAAATATTTGGTCAAAATCTAAATAAACTAAAGTGAATTTAAAAAAATTAAAATAGAAAATATAAACGAATCGGGGCAAGTGCCCCAGGCTACTTTTATTACAATAAGGAAACTCATTTTGGTGTCATAATTTAGGCATTCTGTGTTTTCCCTCTTGCAATGTGGGAGAATTTTCCGTGCGTTGAGCGCATACAGAGCATCATGCGGGTATGTATTTTCTTGCAATATTACAATTGTAACGTTAAATACAGTCGTAAAATAGACCGTATTTGTAGTTGTTAATGCATGCGTACAATGGTGTAAAAAACACCCACAAAACATACATTTCTTTATTTTTTTCACAAAATAAATTACGGAATGTTGATCCATGTATTTTTACGATCATTTTAAGTACTCATATGTATATGTTTTGTGGGTGTGTTTTTTTCAACCTTTTTACAAATGTATTAACTACAAATACAATCCATTTTACGATTGTATTTAACGTTACAACTGTAATATTGCAAGAAAATACACACCCGCAGGATGCTCTGTATGCGCTCAACGCACAGAAAATTTAGACCTTGCAATATTGGACAATACCTACTTTCGCCACAAACGGGCACCCAAGTTCCCTTAACTCATACCACAGAATGATGTGGCATGTGATTGTAAATCCAGAAAATTATAAGAACAGGTTCGTTGATAAGTATCTCAAGTTACAAGAAAAACCTCACATGAGCATTTAGACACCAAACAAATCTCTGAAGACCAAGGATCCGCTTTGCACGGCGTTTTTGCTCCGGTTAGTTCATAGAAAAATGCCACCGTCATAAAATGTGTGTTTAACATAACAGCGGTTATGACCGCCACCAAAGAAAAACATTAATTTTGAACATTACTGTGAATGGAGTTCCTTAGGGAAAGTCGGGCGTTCACGAACAACGGTTCGTAAGCCCCGCATTACGGTTCGTAAGCCCCGCGTTGACTACAGCCACCATCGTACCAAATAGACCCATCGCTTCCTCCGGTCAAAGGAAAATGTTTTAGTGTTGTGTATCAACAGATCACATTGCTTTAGAGGGAGGAGTTCAAGCGCCCCCACAATGATCTTAGGACAAGAAAGAGCCGAACCGTATGATGTTACCTGCACCGTGGGGGCTCCGACATAGATCAAACCTGCAAGGCGTGCCGAGCTCTTTGGGGCAAAACATCTCAGATTTTTAAGTTATTCCAACAGTTTATTGGTAGTCTTTCTGGTTTGTTATTATTTGCTGACTTCAAAAATATACAAAATGGCTGAGTGGCACAAGTTTTACCAGCAAGAAGAAAATGGAATAGCATGACCTGAGAATACTTTGAACTTGTCTGCTGCTATCACTTTTTCCTCTCCAGCCTTGAAACCATATGCTCAGATCTCTGCATTAGATGGAGAAATTAGACATTAGAAATCAAGAAGCAAACAGGGAGGCGCGACTAATTAGAGGTCTCAGAGAAGTTCGGTGTCATGAGCAGCTCGTGTTACTGCCTCAAATTCAGCTTTGTTCAATACAAGAATCGAGTTTGTACAAGAATTTTTGGTTCATTTACTACACAAGCAGAAAGCAAAAAAGAACAATCATATTGATGTTTGAGATTTCAAAAGGCATGCTAAGAAATCGCTAATCCATTTTTATACACTATGGAGTTCTAAATCAAAAAAGAAAAAGAATGTGATATGAAATGTAAACATTGAAGGGAGTAATTGTAATTTTGAAAGTTAGAGGGGTGCAAGCTGTAATTACACAAACTTCAAGGGGAGGTCCCGGTAAATAACCCTAATTTTAAATATTATTTTGTTGGTGTTTGCCTATAAATTTGTCTACTTGATGAATTTATTCGTTTAATATAATTGAAGCACTCTTAACCATAATTCAACCTGATATTGCTAGCTTCTTTAATGTTCTAATCTTGATTTTGAGTGAATGTGGACTATTTATTGCAATTTAACTGTCTGATAATTGCTTGTGCATTGCATTATTCTTAAACCCCAACAACCCATAACTAACACTTGTTTATTAGAGTTCCCTTAGGGCGCAATTACACTACCTCATCACCTTATCCCATGTCAGAAGTCAAAGGAGTGATCACGAGGAGTCTTCAAGCCAGCCTTAAATTAATTGTCTTATAGAGAAAGCTCCAAAATTCGAAGTACTAGGATCAGACTCGAACATGAACTATTTTTGCCACCTCCTCACCTTGGAGTGCCAAGGCCTTCTACTTCCTCACCTCTCCCGCTCATTTATATAGGGTGATAGGCTAACATGAACTATTTTTTAGTCAATCGATCTGAGATTCTCATGATCTCAAGCTATTTTGATACCTCTGGATGTAAGCGAGTTAAACGTGAATGAGGGGTGCTTATTTTTTTTATTCAACTGTCAAGCTGAACATGAATGATTTGAAAATATTGCTCATGTTTGACGACTTTGTTATCAAGTCAAAATATGAACAAGTCTTATTGTTCATCATTACAGAGGGGGGACAAAGGGACGCTGGAACCCCCATTTTTTTGATCTGGAGAAGGCTTATGATAGGGTTCCAAGAGAGGTCTTGTGGAGAGTCTTATAAAAGAAAGGTGTAAATGTATCATACATTGACGTAATCAAAGATATGTATACAAATTCAGTGACCAGGGTGAGGACATCTGGAGGATTAACACAGGAATTCCCTATCGCCGTTGGCTTACATCAAGGTGCAGCTTTAAGCCCTTATCTCTTTACCCTTATCTTAGATGGACTCACCAGACATATCCAACAAGCACAACCTTGGTGTTTATTATTTGCAGACGATATTGTTTTGGTCGATGAGACGCGCGAGGGTGTAAACGCAAAACTTGAATCTTGGCGAGATACTTTAGAAAAGAAGGGTTTTAGGTTGAGCACGACAAAGACGGAGTGTATAGAGCTTAAATTTAGTAGTGCAAGAAGGTCGGATGACTCCGTCATTAAATTGGGTGACCAAGATATTTCCCGCAGTGAGTGCTTTAAATATCTGGGATCGATAATTCAAAAAGATGGAGGTGCAGATAAAGACGTGATACATAGAATCCAAGCAGGTTGGTTGAAGTAGAGAGGAGCGCCTGGGATCTTATGTGATCGTAAAGTACCATTAAAACTTAAAGACAAGTTTTATCATACTGCAATTAGGCCAGCAATGCTCTACGGTTCTGAGTGTTGGGCAGTGAATGGTGTACATGAGCAAAAAATGGGAGTTGCGAAGATGAGAATGCTTAGGTGGATGTGTGGTCACACGAGACTGGATAAAATTAGGAATGAATGTATCAGGGATAAGACAGGAGTGGCACCAATTGTAGAGAAGATGCGAGAAGCTCGTTTAAGATGGTTCAGACATGTACATAGGAGACCATTAGAGGCACCTGTTAGGCGTTGTGAGAGATTAGTCACTAGACATGTTAAACGGAGGAGGGGTGGACCAAAAAAGACTTGGAATGAAACTATAAGGAAAGATATGGTGTACTTAGGTATAAATGAGGATATGATTAAAGATAGGGCGCAATGGCGACAAAGGCTCCATATAGCCGACCCCACTATGGTGGGATAAAGGCTTGAGTGTTGTTGTTGTTGTTATAAGCAGACAAAAAGTTGGATATTCACAGACCAAATTTGGCTATTCATGGACCAAGTTCGGCTAATTGCACTCCCAAATTTTATTTTGAACCCACGACCGCCTACTCACCCTCGCTCAGTTGCGAAATAGATCACAGTTTCAGCAATTAGGGCAAGCCGCTCGTGAAATCTTCAACGCTTCGCAAAATCGCCTCTCAGCCCTCTCCAGAATCGCGAAATCATTGCTCCCCCCCCGGTGTTCCACGTTCTTCTTTACCTTTTCCGTTCTTCGGTTCTTCCCACAGGCCAGTTCCGTCGGTCGGTCGCCAATCACGAAATCTCTGCTCTGTGGGCTAAGCCATCTCCAGCTCCCCACTCGTGACTCGCCCAGTCAGTAGTCTTCCTTATTCCGGCAGGCGGCAGTTCGGCAGAACACAGAAGATTCTTCTTTACTTCTTCCTTGAAGAGTTAAAGAACTTTTCGTTTGAAATATTAAGCACCTCCAAAAAAAATTGCGATAAGACTACTTCGAGCTTAGAAACATAAGAGATTTCTTCATTTATATCCTGAATGATATTTGATATTATGATTGCAACCTCAATCACTTGCTCAGCCAGTGACTTCTAGTAACTTGTCATCACTAGAACATTTCTATGGCTTAAAAAATGACTGACAAAAATGTACAATTTTCGTTATATTACTAAACAATTGAATGAAATTTTGCACGACTTTATAGTGTCATTAATGTTACATTTTTTTACTATTATATTTAGAAAAAAAAATTGTGCACCCCAATTTGTAATTTCCTGAATTCTAATATCGAAATTGATCGGACTAAAAGTGAGGAAGAGCCCAATTCCTGTTGCAAGATTTTCCGAGTGGGAGAGACGCTTGAAAATAATTTCACGACTCAGTACTTTATGTTGTCGTTGCAGTTGATAACACTATAGTATTAACTGGCAAGTGTATCCCTGCATCTGCACTCTTTTTATTTATTTCGTACTATTTTTCTTTTCTATTATCGCTGTTCTCTATTCTGCACGTTTTTGTTTTGAGTTGTGCAGGATCGCTTGGTACTTACATGAACTCTATATTTGTGGCAGCATAGCCGTCCTATCAAGCTTCAACGAGATTCGCCAAATCTGTCCAGAAGAACATTAAACCCGATAATATTGTTCCATTACCTCGCTTTTCATTTTTATTACTCTCATTTAAACATTGAGGACAATGTTAGATGCACGTGTGTGTGTGTATCCTTATGTTGCTCGGATATACTTATGGTTGCACTTTTTAGTTTAAAATGATGAGTTTGCATTCAAATGATTAACGCATGTTTTCTCCTAAACAACACACCAAATTTTAAAAGAAAAGTTGATTAGCATGTACTTTAAAATTTTAGCCTTTTGCATATCTTTGAGCATGCTTCATTAATGAAGTATAGAAGTGTTATATGTAAATAATTTGATAGTGCATTCTTAGTGTGTATATATTGAATTTGATTTCATTATTATATAGATTTAGATAAATTTGAATACAACTTAGCAAGTAATTGGAGATTCTATGAAAATATTTCAAATTATTAACTCACTTTTTATGCTTGATCTTTCAATTATTGTAGCGATCATTTTTTTAAAATCTAGTGAAAGATTATATCCATGAAATTGATGCATGTATTTCACTTTACTAGAACATAGTCTATACACTCTCAAAACTGTTGAAATAACCCATGTATTTGACCCATTTACTCCTCTTCTATATCTCTTTAGTCCCACATTGCGTATAGGATTTCTCTCTCTCATCTCTCTCCTATAAATATGTACTCTCCTTTTGTATACAATACAAGAAATACATACAAGTGTTTTGCTCTTTTCTACATGGTATCAGAGAGGGTTTTAATTTCTTCCGGTCACTGTTTTTTCTGACCGCCCCCCCCCCTTTTCCGGTCTCAAATTTCCAGACCGCTCCCTTGCCCGCCCTCCCTGTAAAATCTTCCTATCCAGCCTCCTCCTCGGGCCTTCTTATAGGCTCTCCCGTGTCCCCTCCTTTATTGCCCGTCCCGGAGCAGTGTGGGGACCACACCTCGCAAGCTCGCCGCGGTCTCTTCGCGCCTCCCTCGCGATCTCGCGAGCTCGTCTCACCGCAGCGGTCTCGCCTCTCGTGCGACTTCCAGCGAGCCCTCAAACTGCCAGCGCCATCTGAAGTCGCTGCGATCTCCAGCGCCATCTCCAGCCGCTGCTCCTTCCAAGTCGCAACAGCGAGCTCTCCAACCGAGCTCTCGTGTGATCTGAAGCCGCTGCTCTTCCAAGTCGCTGCGATCTCTGCGCCTCTCGTGCGATCTCCAGCGAGCTCTCCAACCGCCAACGCAAACTGAAGTCGCTGCTTCTTCTGTCGCCTCTCAAGTCGCTGCTCCTACTGCCTCTCAAGTCCAGCGATCTCCTGCGGCCTCTCTCAACAGGGAGCGCTCTCCTAGCCGCAGATCGCTAGCTCAAGTCGCAGACCATCTCAGAGCAGCAATCTCCAGCAGCACGTTCTCTCAGCAGCGATCTTCTCCCTGTCGCTGCCTCTACCAGCGATCTCCCTCAAGCGATCTCCAGCAGCAAGCTCTCTCCTGCAGTCTAGTTCTCCTTCGCTGTCGGCTTCTCTCCCTGCCGAGCTTCCTGCCGGTCTTCTCAGCGGCCCGCCCGACAGTCCTTAATCAGCAGCTCGCCCGGCCTCTATCTGTCGGTCTCCTACCAGCAACCCGCCGTCCTAATTCCTTCATTAATGGGATCCTCCGTTGACTCAACCACGGTGCCTGTCTCGCCTCAGCCTGCCAACCTGGGTCAGCCCCCAGAACTCCGTGATGAGCTGCGAATTACTACTCTCTCCCTCTCCGGGAAGAAAAACTTCATTCCTTGGGGTCACTCAATCCGCCGGGTCCTCCAGGCCAAGGGTCTTCTCGCTCATCTTACCGATGATCCCCCAGCCCCTACTCCTCCTGAGTGTCTCAAGACTGATGGTCGGGTCCAGACCTGGATCCTTAACTCTTTGGAGGGCGAACCATATGAAATGGTCATGTACCTGCCCACGGCCAAAGGGATGTGGGACGAGCTCCACTCCTTATACTCCGGCAAGGACAGCCTTCAAAGTCTCTTCGACATTATCTCTGATCTTCAGGCTCTGGACACCAGTGGACCAAACATTACCTCTGTTGTCGCTCGGGTCAAGTCTCTCTCCGAAGCATGGCTTCAACACCAGCCACCCACCTCTGATCTTGCCACTCAGCGCGCGCAAAGGGAGGCCGTCTGCATTGCTCTACTAATGGCCCGTGTTCCTCCACATCTTCTGAGTATTCGGGCACAAGTCTTGGCCTCGACTCCCACTCCCTCCTTATCGGCTGTCTGCTCCATGCTACTAAAAGTATCACAACCTCCAGAGGCCCCTGCCCCTCCCTCACCGGCTCTTCTACAAAATATCCCTGCTCCTTCATTTCCTCCTCCTTCTAGCCGAGGGGGTCGGTCGGCCTACCGTGGAAGGGGCCGTGGTGGACGGGGACGGCCGAAGTGCTCGTTCTGTGGTCGTGATGGACATTATGAGTCCACCTGCTTTCGGAAGACTGGCAACCCTCCTCCTCCTCCACGACCGTCTCCAGCCCAGGTATCGTTTGTCTCTCCACTAGTCCTCGATGGATAGTGGATTCGGGTGCCACTCATCATATCACCTCTCTTCAACCGCCAAAGTATTCGGGTGCTCCTCATCCAAAGTGTATCACTGTGGCCAATGGAGCGACTGTCTCTGTGTCCGGCTCTGCTGACCTATCTCTCAGCCCATCCATTTCTCTCCGCTCGGCACTCCATGTTCCGGGCTCCCCATTTAACTTACTCTCTGTTAGCCGCCTCACTACTGATTTGGATTGCTCCGTCACTTTTTCACGCTCTTTTTTTCTGATACAGGATCGACGGACGGGGACTACCATTGGTAAAGGACAGCTGCGCAACGGGCTCTACCTTCTCGACGACTCTCCCACCATCCTCGCCTCTGTCTCTTCTGCTGACTGGCATCAGCGTCTCGGCCATGCTCCCCTCCCCATCCTCCAGAAGGCACTACCCGATGTATCTTTTCCTGCATTTCAATGTGAATCATGTATTTTCGGCAAACAGTCGCGTTCATCTTTTCCTGCAAATTGTACTCGGAGCTCCGCTCCTTTTGATCTTATCCATTCAGATATCTGGGGACCCTATAAAATTTGTAGTATCTCTGGATTCCGTTATTTCATTACCTTTATTGATGATTACTCCCGCACAACATGGCTATACTTACTTCGCGAACGCTCGGAATTACCTCGTGTGTTTAAGACCTTTATCCTTGAAACCCGCACTCACTTCTCCACCACCGTCAAAACGCTACGCACCGATAATGCTCGCGAATACACCGGCAATGAGTTGTCGAGCCTATGCTCTGAATTCGGGATTATTCATCAAACCTCATGTGCCTACACCCCTCAACAAAACGGTGTGGCCGAACGAAAGAACTGACATCTCCTTGATATGGCCCGCTCGATCATGATTCACATGAACGTTCCGAAGATCTATTGGAACTTTGCGATCTCTACCGCCTGCTTCATTATCAACCGCCTTCCCTCCTCCGTACTCAACAATGCCAGTCCGTTCAGTCTTCTTTTTCCCTCTACTCCTGCCTTCCCTCTCACACCTCGAATCTTCGGGTGTACGTGTTACGTTCACTCCATGGGACCATCTACGGACAAACTCGATCCCAGAGCGACTAAGCAAATGTTTGTTGGCTACTCCCATACTCAGAAATGCTACGTCTGTTATTCCCCTCTCACTCGGAAAATTTCGGTGTCCGCTGACGTCACCTTCCGGGAAAACCTGCCATTCTTTCCCGCTCCAACAACACCTTCTACATCACCTACTCTCCCACAACCTGTCATGCGACCCATCCTCCCGGTTACCACACCTCCTCCAACACCTCTCCCTGAACCACTCCCTACTCCGCCTACTGGCCGGCCACCCATTATCCAGGTCTATTCCCGTCGCAACTCCCGCCCCGTTGCCCCTGCGCAGTCGTCCTCGTCCTCTGGTGCTCCAAGTCCTGCTGATCCTGTAACAGAGTCCACCGCTCATCCAATGGCGAGCTACGTATCACTGCATCGTCTATCCCCTCCACTTCATACTCTGGCCACTTCTTTATTGTCGGTTGCAGTTCCTAACTCTGTGCAGGGCTCTTCAACATCCTGGCTGGCGTGCCGCCATGGAAGAAGAAATGGCCGCGTTGTGGGCAAACCAGACCTGGCAACTGGTGGATCTTCCCCCTGGCCAGAAACCTGTTGGTTGCAAATGGGTCTTTGTCATCAAGCATGCTGCGGATGGGACCATTGACCGCTTAAAAGCCCGCCTGGTGGCTCGCGGCTACACCCAGCAACTAGGTTTCGACTACGATGAAACCTTCTCTCCCGTCGCCAAACTGAACACAGTACGGGTTCTTCTCTCCGTTGCTGTGCACCGCCAATGGACCTTACATCAACTGGATATTAAGAACGCCTTCTTAAACGGTGATCTCACTGAAACAGTGTACATGCAGCAGCCGCCCGGGTTTGAGACCACGGGGGAGTCTATGACCCCGAAAGTCTGTCATCTTTTGCGGTCTCTCTATGGTCTCAAACAGTCTCCTCGATCATGGTTCGACAAGCTCAGCAAGGTCCTTCGTGAAGCAGGGTTTACTCGAAGCTTGGCTGATTTCTCCCTGTTTACTCGCCACCAGGCAACAGACACCGTTCTCCTTCTTGTCTATGTGGATGATATCATTATTACAGGCAACGACTCAAAAGGTATTCAGGCGATCAAACAACAACTCAGCTCCGTGTTCTAAACAAAAGATCTGGAGAACCTTCATTACTTCCTGGGCCTGGAGGTAGCCAGGCGACCTGATGGCCTTGTTCTATCTCAGAGAAAGTATTGCCTCGACCTTCTTCATGATGCAGGCTACTCCGGCTGCAAACCCATCAATACTCCAATGGACGCAAATCACAAGATTTGTGCTCAGTCCTCTGACTCTGATCTCTTGCTTCAGAACCCGGAATACTATCGCCGTCTGGTTGGAAAATTGATCTATCTGACTGTTACAAGACCAGATATCTCCTTCGCTGTCGGTATTGTCAGCCGTTACATGCACGCCCCTCGTTCCTCTCATCTTCAGGCTGTGGAACGGATTCTCCGATATCTAAAAGCGGCTCCTGGTCAAGGCTTGGTATACAAGACCTCATCCTCAACTCCAACACTGGTGGCATACTCTGATGCTGACTATGCCGGCTCTCTGGATGATAGTCGGTCAACCAGTGGCTTCTGTACGTACTTCGGAGGACATTTGATTACCTGGCGTAGCAAGAAACAAGAAGTGGTTGCGCGCTCCTCAGCAGAAGCAGAATACAGGGCAATGACATCTGTGGTCTCTGAACTTACATGGCTTGAAAGTCTTCTCACGGATCTTGGGGTAAAACTTCCTGCTCCTGCTCTTCTACTTTGCGACAGTCAGGTTGCTATACACATTGTCAAGAATCCGGTCTTCCACGAAAGAACCAAGCATATTGAGGTCGACTGCCACTTTATCCGGGAGAAAGTACAAATGAAGAAAATCGAGCTAAAGCATGTCCCTGGTACTGAACAAGTTGCGGATGTCCTCACAAAGGCACTGTCCAGTACCCTCTTCTATCAATGCTTATCCAAGCTTGGCGCATACGATTTGTACGCTCCAGCTTGCGGGGGAGTGTTGAAATAGCCCATGTATTTGGCCCATTTGGTGGCCCATTTACTCCTCTTCTATATCTCTTTAGTCCCACATTGTGTATAGGATTTCTCTCTCTCATCTCTCTCCTATAAATATGTACTCTCCTTTTGTATACAATACAGGAAATACATACAAGTGTTTTGCTCTTTTCTACAAAAACATTATATGATTTCGACTCTTTTGTTTAGGAAATGATCTAGGTCACCTTTGAAAATTAATTTAAGCTTTTAAGCCTAACCTAAAAATCACTACCACTAATACACTCCTTTGAGCCTAAATAATCTTTTCTTTGGAAAACACATAATTATCACCGAGGCCAAAAATATCTTATCCTATTTATCATACCTAAGAAGAGCTTATCTCCTACATTTATAAGTAAAGTGATAGGAGAAAAATATTATACCTTGGAGAAAAGAAAATTTCACTGATTCATTACTATGTGGGAGTGATGAGAATAACAAAAACAAAATTCAATGATTTACTTCTATGTGGGAGTGATGAGAATAATGAAAAAGAAAGATAGAAAATCAATATATACATATATATATATATATATATATATATTTCTACAAAAAAATAAATGAGAGGAGAGGGGAAAATAAAATGAAGGATACACGATATCATGTACCAGACTTTGCGCGGGGAAATCGTCCTATACAAGGAAGAAAAAAATATTCAACCATGCGCATTCATCACTGTGTGGCGTCATAGAACGAACATTCGGTGTTTGGAAAAAAAAGTGGGCTATACTCAGGGACATGCCTCAATATAGTTTAGCAAAGCAACGTGATATTGTCATAGCAACCATGACTTTGCATAACTATATTTGTAGGCATGCAACTCGTTCTGACCCAGACTTCTTGGCCTGCGATGATGACGAAAACTTAATATATCCCGAGGCACATGTAATAAGAGAAAATCATACATCAACCACTAATGTAACATTAAATGCAGATCGTGTTACAGGTGTGCGAGTGGGTGTTCAGGAAATGATTACATTGCGTGACCGCATTGCAGAACAGTTGTATCAAGCTAATACGTAGTTTGCCTGTTTTAAATTCTTGTCTTTCAATGTAATATAAACTTTTATTTCTAATGAATGAAGTACTATTATGGTTTTATAATTATTTTAAAAAATTTGCTTTACATCAAATATTTCTACATTTTACCAAAAAAGTCACCGCAACGGAGATTTGCCAAACAGTTTATAAAATGCTTCTCCTTTTTAAAAAGCGCTGCAAAAGGAGTTCACCCAAACAGAACTCATTTTGCAATAGACATTTTCCAAAAGCACCATTTCCTACCATCCTTTTGCCACCACTCCTCCTTTCTGAAAAGCCCTCCCAAACAGGCCCTCCATCTTCAAAAGACGATATTCCTATGTTACTAGATCTTCTCAACCCACATCCCTCGTTCTCACATAGCACAATAAGTTATATGGAATCTCCATCATCATCCCTCATTCTCAAGGTCGCAGAATTGGAGTGCTTATTTCATCATAGTATTGGAGTGCTTATTTAGCCCACCTCCAACCCTCTTCCTCGCAGTCACAAAATTGGAGTGCTTATCTCGTCATAGTATTGGAGTGCTTATTTCGTCCCCTCCAACATATGTATTTGTTTTCTCCCTCTGCACGAACTTATGGATGAGAATATATATATATATACTTTCTATCACATCCATTTGAGTAGATGACAACAATTGTAAGAAGAGAATATTTACAAAGTGTCTGATTTATTACAGTTTCCTACAACCTTGTGAGACAAATATTGAGGGCCGGGGCATATTCATTGGGTACTTCAACATGATTCAACATTACATCAAATTAATCCAATACTTGAACGTGATTCAACATTACATCAAATTCATCCAAGTAGTATTGAACATCACTCATCTGATTCAATTTATTTATATCACTCATTGGGGTAGTTTAAGTGATTTGATTCGAACCTAAGCAGCAGTTTGCTGCTTTATGCTTAAAACTCATTAAGCATGAACAATTAGTTCCTGGATCTTTTTTAAAATTAAAAAAATTATGTTTTAAAGTCTGTTATGAAAATAAATCCAGTTTGGAGAAAAAACAAGCTCCATGCAATTCGTCCAAAAGTTCTTCGAGCACTGAAATGGGGAACTTATCATTGGTTGTTCGAGCATTTAACTCGCGGTAGTCTACACAAAGGTGACACGAGCCATCCCGTTTGTGCACTAAGAGGACAGGGGATGAAAAAGGAGACACTGCGACGAATGAGTCCTTGTTGGAGCATGGCAGCGCACTGACGTTCAATCTTGTCCTTCTGATGGAAGGAGTAACGGTAGGGCCGTACAACGACCGAGGGCGTTCCGGGAAGGAGACAAATACGGTGATCTTGGCGGCGGCCCGGAGGAAGACTCGTCAAAGGAACGAAGGCGCCACTGAATTCCTGGAGAAGATCCTGAAGGTCCCAGGGCAGCTCTACCACGGTGGATGGGGAAACCCCAAGTGAAGTAGTCTGGACAAGGAAAGATGATAGCTCGGTTGTTGGTTCATGGCCCTGCCACTCAACCAAGACGGAGTCCAAATACCAAGACATGGTCAAACGGTCAAAATCCCAGGTCAGAGGTCCCAAAGTACGGAGCCAGCGTACTCCCAAACCATGCTGACCTGGGAGTGGTACCCCTCTACCACCAATGGTACACGGCGGCAGATACCCGAACACTGCATCTGCTGTTCGTTGGCCACAAAAATATGCACCCGGCTGCGTGGGGATACTAGAATTCGTAGAAAAGACATCGTCTCCTTGCGAATAAAATTGTGGGTGCTACCTGAATCCATGAGAGCCAATAAGGTGTGGCCTCCAAGAGTGATGAGAATCTGAATCGTGTGACCTTCCCGCGGTCCCTCAATGGCATGGAGGGAGAGTTGTGGTATCCCCGAATCTTCGTCTCGTCATCATCATTGAAAGGGTCATCCATTTCGACCCAAAATAGTCGTTTGCACTGATGGTCGGGACCGAACAATTCGTCGCAATTAAAACACAAGCCCTTGGCACGACGGTCCTTCATCTAGGCATTGGACAAACAACGACAAAAAGGAGGGTGGCTCGAGTCCCCACCCATGGAAGGAGGCGTATCAGACAGCACCTGAAAAGCCGCACTGCGAAAAGAGCCCGGTGCATCCCGGAGGTTCCTTGGCAGTCAGTCCAGCAATAACCGACGTTCACAGACCCGAGCCAAGCTCATGGCTGTAGTGAGATAGGCCGGGGCTTGAAATTCCACGTCAAGTCGCAAGCGTTAATGAAGACTGGCGGTAAAAATGGGCACATGTTCCGAGAGAATGGAGGGAGTGCGAGCCAATAAGATTTGGAAACGCTCCAAATATTCATCAATGGTACCCATTTGCTAGATGACGATTAGAACGCCAAGCGAATTGCCCCACAACGGAGGCCTGAACCGCAGAGTACAAGCCTCCTTAAAGTCTTCCCAAGTCAAATGTGATTCATGAACCACATTTGTGCAGGGCCCATAAGGTGGAAAGAAGCAACGCCAAGGCGGTCTTCCCAAGGGGTGCGTTGATTGTTGAAGAATAGATCGCAACGTGTGAGCCACACGAGGGGATCCTCGCAGCCTTCAAAAATCAAAAAATCCATCTTGACGTAGTGAGGGACTCCACTACCCTCCTGTCGAGAACTCGCATTCTCAAAGCGATGAAGTGGCGACGGTGGGTCCAAAGAGGATCCCGTTGTGGGACGACTGGGGATTTGCAAGGAGTCAAGCCAAGCATGGATAGCATCCATCTTCAGATTTTGCACAGTCATCATAGCTTGGAACATGTCAACCACCTGATTCATGGTGAGACTCCCATCGTCCGGCGGAGAAGAGTGCAGCATCGTCGGCAAGGGAAACAGTCCGGCGGCAGAGGGCGTGCGGATGGGGCGCAGGCGATGAACGAAGGACGGGATGGAAAACACCAGCCATACGGTTAGGTCGAGGGCGGACGACAAGCACGCGGGCGGGAAGCGGGCGACGAGATCAGTGATGTAGGTCGACGGTGGCAAGGGCGGATAGGAGTTGGAGTCGTCGAAGGCGCCAAGGTGTAGCCCTGATACCAAGTTGTGATGTTCTCCGGATTGGGACAGGGTATGAGGGCGAGCAAGCGGAAAATCCCCCAAGGGATTAGCGTTCCCCTTCTTCGATCCTAGAGGTGCTATGGTGGCGGTAGGAGAAGAACTCACCAAAACGCAGAGGGAGAAAAGACGGGTTCTGTGAGAGGCACGAGCAGAACGATCAGCGGAAAAGGGGGTATGATGGGTGGTCGGAAATGGTAAAAGAAAGGGGGGAGAGAGTGAGGAGAGAGAGAAAGAAAGAGGGTAATTAATTCTTGCTTTCTTTTTCCAAGCCACCCCCCCCCCCCCCCCCCCCCCCCATGTAAGGACCCAAACAAGAATCAAAGCATTAAGGGTTCGCGCCCCTCACCTGGGCATACTACAAGTGAGCACATAATACGAACATTAAAAGATGCGGAAACAAAACATAATAGAATGAAAGTAATGAGAATGCAATCATGCGGCCTCAGGCGGATTGCGGAGTTGATATGTACGCCCAAAGCGTTGGCCCATAGTAGGGTCCCTATTGTGAGTTATAGCCCTCTTAAGCATGAACATTAGATGAGAGATTTAAGCAGTAGTTTGCTTTATTTTTAAAACTCATACAATTTCATGCTAAGAAGTTCTTTGACTTAGATATCTTTGAAAATGCTTTTTCTTTCAGATTGAATATATTTTTTGTCTGTACAAATATAATTTTAGCAGTTATATAGATTGAATTCTTTGAGTTGAATTCTTTCAGTTGAATATATTTTTGCCTCTTGCAAAAATGCAGGGTAAGGCTTGAATAAATTTCACACTTGTGGCAGGAGCCTTCCCTGGACTCTCGCTGCGCGGGGATGCTTTGTGCACTGGGCCGCCCTTTTTTTATATGGAGTGTGCAACATTTACTGTTTTGCTACTCATTATAGGCCTGTACCTGTGTTTTTGACAGCAGTATATTCTGTAGTATATTATGAAAGCTATGCCCACATCATGCCTTCTTTGTTGAAGTAAATGACCATCATCAACTTAAATCCTCTCAAAATTTTTGCCAATAACTATGACGACTGAATATTTTTTTCTAATTGGTTTTTTTGTTTCAAAGGGAAGAATTCAAGTCCCTAGGCATTTGAATTTCAATACAATTTCTATTACAAAGATGTTAATTGTTATTTTTTTTCAAATTGTAGCGTGAAGATGTCTGCATTGAGATTTATTTTCCTTACAAGAAGTTTATTTTGTTTTTTCTAGATACTACATTTTATCAAGTTGACCTTCAAGCTTTAAAGGTGAAGAGAAGTCTAAATCAATCTAAAGGTGTGGAACCATTCCCTTACATTTTGTTTACTCTACTATTCTATTTATTTTCTTATAATGAGAGTACAATTTTAATGTTCTTATTTCAATGTGCAAAGTTACATCATCATTTCATATATTTATAGCATAATATTAATATCATGATAAAAGTCTTAGAATTGTTTTTTCTATTTAAGTTTGATGATGATGTTTTTTTGTTTTTCTTCTTTAACTCCTTTCTTTAATTGTTGATGCGAGCAAATATAACACTCATTTAAATGCAAGTGGACCCGTCGATCAAGTAATAAAATGATGAGTAAAAGTATCGTCCCATGAAGATTAAGTTAAGCAAGTACTGAAATGTGCATCAATTCCAATTTTATTTAGAAAATCGATTTTTGAGATGATTTGAAAGTTGTATAAATTAAACAAAAGAAATGCAATGAAAAATGATTAATGAAAATAACAAGAGCGCAAGCACAATAAAATTCAGGAGAGATGGTTACTAGGGCATTTGGTTTCGGTAATAGTTTTTTGTTGGATGGAAAAAGATGATTCTTACTTTAGAATAAGGGGTCACTCCTTTATATATAGGAGAGAGCAAAATACAAGCTTGACCAAAATATTAACCTAAATAATAAACCAACTTCTAACACTCCCCCTCAAGTTGTGCTTGTGATATCTGTCAAGCCCAACTTAGACTTAATGTTCCAAAACACCCTATGAGACAAAACCTTTGTCAACACATCTGCCAGTTGTTGATCGGAGGGAACAAAAGGAGTGCTAACAACTCCCCTTACAATGTTTTCCTTGATGAAATGTCTATCGACTTCAACATGTTTAGTGTGATCATGCTGGACGGGATTGTGAGCGATGCTAATGGCCGCCTTGTTATCACAGTATAGGCGGATGTGTCATTTGCCGTGAATTCCAAGTTCAAGTAGAAGAGATCGGATCCACATTCCTTCACATATACCTTGGGCCATAGCCCTAAACTCTGCTTCGGTACTGGATCTAGCCACGACATGTTGTTTTTGCTTCTCCACATTACTAGATTGCCTCCAACTAAAGTGCAATACCCAGAAGTGGATCTCCGGTCATCGACACATCCTGCCTAATCTGCATCTGTGAAGACTTCAATGGTTTGATCTTTGTTTGGAGAGAATAGGATTCCACGCGTGACAGAAAGTCGACAATGGTGTCGACGAGACAGAGGAAAGATGGACGTGGTTCGAAGCTGGCAGAAGATCGACGAGGGTTCGTTGGTTGTTCTGGGTGCGGCGGAAGACAATCGCGAGGGCACAGACGGACGATTAATGATGGATGATGTCGAGCGAGTGATGAATTGTGTCAAGCGGGGAAGACGATGAAGAAGCGGCGCACGTCGAATGGTGGCGAGAAGGTTGTCAGGCTAGGGAGGAGACATCGAATCTGCAGTCGACGAATTCTGAAGATGCCGCCAGCTGGATGAATTCGAGAGTGAGATCTCAGTCTTTTTTTTTCTTGCTGGAGACGTCGACAGAATGGGGAAGCGTTGGTGTGTCGGAAGAGGACCGAGAAGCTCTGATACCAAGTTGTTACGGGCCTAATCGGAGGTTGCCGGAGGCAAAGATGATGACGGCGGAGGAGGCTACCGTAGAGCCGGAACCGCGGCTGCCTAAGCGGGGCTTGCTCGTTAGAGGAGAGAGCTACCAATATCTCACCAAACAAGAGAAAAGAAAACAGATTTATTCTTGCATATAAGACCCAAGAGAGTCTTTAAATAGACGTACAACGGACATAGTTGGAAATAAACGACACACTTAGACAACATACCTAATTGGAAATAAGCAACATAAATGGACACAAATAAGGAGGACGAACAAAAAAGGAATGCAACATAAAGGCACAAATAATTCTAAAATAACTTGTCATAATAACCCATAAAAGTGCACTTTTATGTTGCGGGCCTCCTGGGTTTTGAACCTAATTCCTCCACAACATGGTTGTAGCCCCCACACCCCAACCACTTCTCCGCACGTGTTCTCGGCACAGTAGGTTGTTGAGGCTGGGTCTCGAACCGGTGGTTGGGGTGTGCGGGCTGCAGCCTTGTTGTGGAGGAATCCGGTTCAAAACCCAGGAGGCCCACAACATAAAAGTGCACTTTTATATTGTGGGCCTCCTGGGTTTTGAACCTGATTCCTCCACAACAGGGTTGTAGCCTGCACACCCCAACCCATCACCCAGTATAATCGCGACAGATTGTTAAGGCCAGGTCTCGAATCCTTTACCTCCTTGATGAGAAGTCTTAAACATGACTCTCATCACCAACTGCCCACAACATAAACCTAAAGAAAGAAGAGAGAGATAGATAGATTAATTTGAAAGATGAAATTTGAAAGAAGATTAGCATGAATTCAATAGAATATCATGAACGACGAATTTTGAATGAAAATAAGAATAAGTGGAAAAGGGTGTAAAATCGAAGAATCCGATGAAAGATTTGAAGAAACCTAAGAACAGATACAATGAGTTAAAATATTAGTGTTATATACAAGTCATTTATTATTATTAGAAATCATTTACTTAGTAGCGTACTCTCTTTAATGCACTTTAAAAATGATTATGCATATTGCTACTTACTTTTCTTGTTTACCTGTATAGCAGTTAAAGAGGTAAAGTACTCAGTCATATAGTTTATGACTAATCCCATAGTTCTCACATTTTTTTAGGAAACAGACGATTTCCCGATCATACTTAAGTGAGCAAAGATGACCGACAAAGAAAGACGTTAGAGAGCGGAGGAGCAGGCTAAGGTATGGGTTAAAATATAGGAAAAGTTTTATTATGTGTTTTATTTTGTACTCACTGTGCATACTTTTAGAACATCCTAGGATGAATGAATTGAAAATAAGCTTAGATACATAATTAAATGTGGGTACTGAAAGAGGGCCTCACAGCAAGTGTGGGATGACTGTCTTATCTTGTTTTCTATTATGTTCTAAGGACTAATCTTGCTATTTTGGAATAAGCTCGAGGCGGGTTGTTGTTTCTTCTTTTACATTAACATTTTGAGGTTTGCAAATTGTCCCTTTTTAAATCTACAATGTCTTTCTTGGATTAATGTTTGATTTTTTTTGGTCTCAGAAAAGGATCTTCACTATTCGTCAAAATTAGAAAGGACTCTTTCTCATCGTACGAAGTAGTGGGTCACTGGCTAGAGTGGTACAATCTTCCTAGAGGATTGATAGTGATGATATTGGGTGGGTGATCGGGCCCATCTCCCTCCACTGAGTGCACCATTGTTTTGTATTCTTCCTTTAAAGAGCGCATGAGACTCCTCCCTTCACAGGAGATTACTAAAACATTGCCTACTATAGTGTCTTGATCAAGCAGCACTTCAATATTAGTTTGACAAAGATTGTTAGGCTAACATGTTTATACCAGGACCATCAGATTAAGTTGTCGAATTCTCTTTACCATGAGTTAGGCAAGCGTACATTACATCCGAGGAGAATTTTCATGTGCACAGAAAGAAGAACTGGCAGAATATTGAAGATAAACTAATCATCGAAATGGAGCAAATCTCTACGAAAATATAGGGAAGTCTACAATGAAATGTCAACAAACATGACCTTTACAATAATTTTTATAAAAAATATATTTAATGTTCGAGATAAATTTATTCGTTGAATCCAAATAGGCCATGCTAGATGAGTGGAGTAAAAGTTTGAATAAAAATAAATGCATGCTGCCATGCTTGCAAGTTAAGTGCATCTTAATGTTCAAAATTGAATACACGCTACTGCAAAATACAAATGAGTTCATAATGCAGGTCAATAGTACCAAAATATTTTCCAAAAAGAACAAATTTTCCTTGAAGAAATGCAATTCATAGATGTTTATTTATCTACTTGAGTTATCATCATTCACAAATACGAACCTGTTCAGCATAAGGAAGATATTTCCCATCGAAAGTGATCACCACACGATCCTTCCCATCAACGCCTTCAACCTTGTCAACAGAACAATAGAAATCTATGGCAGACATTCTGATAAAAGAACCAAGTTAGTGATTGAGAAAGATGCAGCACTCATTTATAGAACTGAAAATTTGCACAGAGCATGCTGATGAACTTGAACAACAACACTCAAGCCTTTATCCCACCATAGTGGGGTCGGCTATATGGATCCTTTGTCGCCATTGCGCCCTATCTTTAATCATAGCCTCATTAATACCTAAGTACATCATATCATTCCTTATAGTTTCATTCCAAGTCTTTTATGGTCTACCCCTCCCCCGTTTAACATGTCTAGTGACTAAACTCTCACAACGCCTAACAGGTGCCTCTAATGGTCTCCTATGTACATGTCCGAAACATCTTAAACGAGCTTCTCGCATCTTCTCTACAATTGGCGCCACTCCTGTCTTATCCCTGATACAATCATTCCTAATTTTATCCAGTCTCGTGTGACCACACATCCACCTAAGCATTCTCATTTCTGCAACTCCCATTTTTTGCTCATGTACACCATTCACTGCCCAACACTCAGAACCGTAGAGCATTGCTGGCCTAATTGCAGTACGGTAAAACTTGCATTTAAGTTTTAATGGTACTTTACAATCCAATAAGATCCCAGACGCGCCTCTCCACTTTAACCAACCTGCGTGGATTCTATGTATCACGTCTTTATCTACACCACCATCTTTTTGAATTATCGATCCCAGATATTTAAAGCACTCACTGCGGGAAATATCTTGGTCACCCAATTTAATGACGAAGTCATCCAACCTTCTTGCACTACTACATTTAAGCTCTATATACTCCGTCTTTGTCATGCTCAACCTAAAACCCTTCTTTTCTAAAGTGTCTCGCCAAGATTCAAGTTTCACATTTACACCCTCACGCGTCTCATCGACCAAAACAATATCATCTGCAAATAATAAACACCAAGGTAGTGCTTGTTGGATATGTTCGGTGAGCTCATCTAAGATAAGGGTAAAGAGATAAGGGCTTAAAGCTGACCCTTGATGTAAGCCACTGCGATAGGGTATTCCTATGTTAATCCTCCAGATGTCCTCACCCTGGTCACTGAATTTGTACACACATCTTTGATTACGTCAATATATGATACATTTACACCTTTCTTTTCTAAGACTCTCCACAAGACCTCTCTTGGAACCCAATCATAAGCCTTCTCCAGATCAATAAACAACATATGCAAATCTTTTCGTTTTTCCCGATAAATGTCAATGAGTCTCCTCAAGAGATGTATAGCTTCCATGGTTGGCCTCCCTGGCATGAATCCAAATCGATTCTCTGAGATGCTAGTCTCTCGTCTAACTCTTCTCTCTATTACGCGTTCCCATAGTTTCATAGTATGACTCATTAATTTAATTCCCCTGTAATTTACACAATTTTGTATATCTCATTTATTCTTATACAAAAGTACCAAAATACTTTCTCTCCATTGATCTGACATCCTCTTTGTCTTCAGTATCTCATTGAAGAAACTTGTAAGCCATAAAATTCCTTCCCTGCCTAAGCATTTCCATACTTTTCAATGGGTACGTCTGGCCCAACCGTCTTTCCATTTTTCATCTTCTTCAGAGCGTCATCTATCTCTAATGCTTGAATTTTACGATAAAAAGTTAAGTTTCTATACTCCTCTGATTTACTTAACTCTTCCAAGTTCAGTTCATTATCTTTTCCTTCATTGTATAGTTGATAAAAGTATCTTTTTCATCGCTCTTTAATAGCCACATCATCCGTCAAAATCATATCTGATTCATCTTTTATGCATCTAACTTGACTTAAATCTCTTGTCTTCCTCTCTCTAGCTCGAGTAATTTTATATACATCACGCTCTCCATCTTTGGTTTCTAGTCGTTTGAAAATTCTTCATAAGCTTGACTTTTTGCTTTACTTGCTGTATTTTTAGCTTCTTTTTTGGCGACTTTATACTTTGTCGAGTTTTCATCATTCCTACAAGCATATAATGTTTTGTAGCTGACCCTCTTTGCCCTCACTTTGTCTTGCACTTCCTTTTTCCACCACCAAAAGTCTTTTTGTGGGGGCGCGCGACCTTTTGACTCTCAAAGTACGTTCTTTCCACTTAACCTTAAATGAGAAGGCATAACTTCTCATGTGACACTAGGATCAACATAAGGATCATCATTTAGTTGTTCTAAAACCGCTGCCTTGAAAGCAACCTGTTTTTCTTTCTTCAAGTTCCACCACCGAATTTTGGGCAACACTTTTGTCTTTCTCTTAAACTTACTATATTTAATTTGCACATCCAACACTACTAGCCTATGTTGCGTTGTCAAACTTTCTCCTGGTATGACTTTGCAATTCTTACAAATCTGATTATCCATTTTGCGAGTCATAAAATAGTCAATTTGTGACTTATTTGTCCGCTCTTGAACATAATTAAGTGTTCTTCCCTCTTCATGTAGAACGTATTTGTCACAATTAGCTCATGTGCTATGACAATGTCTAGAATGGTTTTTCTTTCTTCATTTCTTTCTCCATACCCAAATCCTCCATGAACATCTGTATACACACTACAAGAAAATATGCTTTTAGTGACGAAATATTTGTGACGAAATATTTTTCGTCACTAAAAATATATTATTTGTGACGAAAATTAGAGGTTGATCACTAAATGATGATTTTCATTTAATTAGTGACTGCAATAAATATTTGGTCACTAAAAATATTTTTTTAATGACCAAAATAATATTACGTCACTAAAAATTATTTTTTAGTAACTACATTATATTCCGTCACTAAATAATTCTATTTAGTGACGAAAATATTTAGGGTCACACAAAAGATTCACAATTTATCATTAAAGATTTCATCCCACCATATAGATTTCATTCAATCCCGCGCTTATTTCATTTTCGCACCGACCTAACCTTCAACCCTAATACGTGATTCTTCATTTCTCGCCTCTCCCGACGAGCCCTCTGCGATCCCTCTCGACGACAGTCCCCTTCAACTCCTTCGTAGACCTCCGCTCGATCCAACGCCCTCTTGACGACAACGAGCCCTCTCCCTTTCGACGACGTCCTCTGCTCGATCTGACGGCGCCAGCCCTCTCGACGATGACGACCTCTGCTCGATCAAAGGGGTAAATAGATTTCTTCTTCCACTGCTTCGATTTATGCTTGGTTTTTTTTCGATTTTTGCTTGTGTAGGGTGATTTCTGCTTGTGTTGTTAGAATGATACATTTATAGGATCATAATCATGTCGATTTTGACATTATCCAGTAAGTAGATTAACTGCTATTCATGTCGATCATATTCAGTAAATAGATTTAACTTCTATTCATGTCGATTTCTGCTATCTTGTGTTGCCTGGATAAAAAATTTCATATCACCTAAGGCTAAATACTCGGAGATAAACAAGCATATAGGATCATATTCATGTCAATTTTAAGCAGAGATGAACAAAATCAATGGACAATGCTGGCAGAAATGTGAATCGTACAAGAGAAATTCACTAAAAAGATGGAGCAAGTGCACACAGCAGAGGGTAATCTCCAATTTGTTCACGTAATGCCCTTCCTCTTGCTCTTGCTTTTTTCTTTTTCCTATAAGCTAGAGGAATTGTCTGGTGACATCCCTGGCCGATAGTGAGTAAATTATTGGTAATTTGATGTAAAGCATCTTGTCATCTTGGGTTTCAAACAAAGACCCAACTAACATTGGCAATGGAGAGTGGGTAACATGTTAGGATCCACAATATTTGATTGGTTTCTCTTTGTTATAGTTGCCTAATTAGTTTATATTCATGATCCTTATGTGTATTTATATATATTATGAAAATATCATGGAGAAATAATTAGAGGGAGCCCATCTCCTGATTCCAAAAGCATATTACAGGGGACTCAGGGGCATTGAGTGATCACATCCACGCTGTGACTTTAGGTGTGCTGGTTGGATGGAGGGTGTTAAAGGGAGAAAGTCAATGGAGAGAACTTATTGGTGCATCAATGAGAGAAGAGGGGATAGAGTGAAGAATATGGATTGCTAATGGAGAGGCAAGTGTAAGATGACTATGATGAAGAAGGATGACTATGATGAAGAAGGATGACTATGCAGGTAGACTAGGTCAGTTGTGGCCCAGCGGATAGCAAAATGTGTTTGGGTAAGGCCATTATTGCACATGGAAATGGTCATACTGGTTTTAGAAGGTATGTACTAGTAGTTGTCTTCTGTTTGAAATCATTTTTGCACAAATAGTAGTTCTCGCCGACCTTCACTTTAAGGTGAGGTAATATTGCTCTTCTATTCGGTATCCACACAAAATTTCTCTTCTTGCTGTGGCTCTCCAAATGCTGTCTCGCACGATTGTTGTCATCGATCCAACTGACATTCTCTCACTATTTGTTTGCTGTCTAGCAATGTTTTATAGTGTTGTGGACTTGTGGTGCATAAAAAAATATTGATTTGGGCATTTTCAACTATTAGTGAAGAGATAACACAATTTTTTTCTGAAGATGCATACTTGTTGGGCTTCAACAAGTATAGCGAAGAAAGAGAATTGGTTAGCTGGGCTCTCGCCAACATCGCCAAAGAAGGAGATCGTTTAATAGTTGTTCATGTTTCCGGGAATCATCAAGGTTATCTCTAAATCTCACCCACAAACTCTAAGAATTATAGCGTATTGATCTTTCCAACTTTTTCGTGTGATTTCTCATCCCAGACATAGGTAGAAGTCAAACTCCCTTCTACTCAAAATCTTAGATGACTTGGCGGATCACGAGGATATTTGTACAAAGAAGTAGGTGAGCAAGTAACCACTAATGAATTCTGCCATGCAAAAATCTAGTTATCCGTTGGTGACAGAATCAGTATTTTATAATTTTTTGATGTTAAATAATCAAAATCTATACTTTATTTACATT
This sequence comes from Dactylorhiza incarnata, assembly GCA_033032865.1. Taxonomy (NCBI): domain Eukaryota; kingdom Viridiplantae; phylum Streptophyta; class Magnoliopsida; order Asparagales; family Orchidaceae; genus Dactylorhiza; species Dactylorhiza incarnata. The sequence goes on from JAWHQI010000003.1 coordinate 22,373,975, forward strand.
TCCAGGTACTTCTTTTGCCGGCTGCTTTGCCAAAGGGAAAGTTCAATTAAGCAAATTTTGGTGAAAGAAGCTAAATTTTGCCCATACAGTAATTGTTGGACCTAGCTATAACTACTCATTTGGGTAACTGTTAGAAACCTTAAAAAATCATATAAATATATTATCTTTTGTCAATTTATATGTTCATGGTATGTTTTTTTTCAGGGGTCAGCTTCTGTAGCAAAGTATTCTGCCAAGAAACTCACCTCAATTGTTTCTCTGATTGCAGTTCATAAAGAGAAATAATCTTCGATGGGGAGGCCACTAAACCAAAACCAATCTTAGGTATCAGTTTCTGCATCCACGATTTTGATTTACTCTTCCCAATTTAATGAAACATCGTTGTGCAGGATGAGCAGTAGCCTTCATTGTTTTTTTAAAATGTTGCAGCATTAGCGGCGTTTATTTTAAAAAACACCGCTGCGGGATTTTTTTTGTTAGATTACACCGCAGAATTCTATGTTAGCAATCGCATTCACGGCGATTTAGCGGCGTTTAGCGAAAACTTTCGCGGTGCTTGAAAAACTCCGTGTAAAGCCCAAAAAATCATCGGCGTAGCCTCGTTTTGTTGTAGTCGTTTTGCTACATATTGCTCTTGTTTTGCAGGCAAGTCCAAAAATCGACCGCATATGTATCCTACTTGTGTCAGGATGCATGTGTTACGATCATGGTTGGGTGTGTACCAGATAACATACCATACACTTGTTGGGGAGCGTTTGAGGAATGCTAGTGTCCAACATGTGTCCGACACAAGTACAAAAGACTTTTTTGAAGTGTATAAATTGTGTCAAATTATGAACTTCTTGGGGAATTAAGATGTGATATTTGGAAGTAAGTTTGTGAGTGCAATTCCACGGTGAATTTGTTGGAAAAATATATATTTTTACATTTCTCTTGGGATGCTTAAATTTATCTAATTATATTTCTACTAATGTTTACAGGTTCGAGAGCATGGAGCCATGGAGGATTGATTCTCCATGTAAGCTGAGTGCCCATGATTTTAGAGTAAACACAATCTAGTCTAAAAGTTGAACTTCAAATATTCTTAACATTTATTTGTTTTGGTTAAACTATAATCACTAGAAGAAATTCTTCTTCTTTTTCCTGTCGGATTGGTTACTGTAACTCATATTTTCAAGTTGCAGAATTACATTTGATGTTGTTTTTGTCCCTTGTTCTATAATTTTAAACCTTTTTTTGGAAGCATATCATTCATTCTGAACTATTCATTTTCAATAGAAGTTTTGGTGGCAGTCCTTGTGGAGGGCCTTGCTCCTCAAACCATTAGATAACTTCTAGATCCTTGGTAATTCATTTCTCATTGATGATTTGAAGTTTCTCTTGGGCTTGCATTGGTGCTGTGTAGGTTACATTTGATTATTTTGAGGACCTTGATAGATATTGTCTTTGACTTTTGAGCTGGTGGTATATATAGGATTCAATTGGTACCATTGTGCTTGTGATATGTTTTTCCGTGGTGAACCTGAAGAAGAGGCACCTGGAGACAGAGGTAGCAGACAAGAGAAAACTTGCGGCGGTGAGTGCTACATAGAAGAATAATGCTCCCGCGCAAGCAGGATCTTAAAAGGAGACGTCCTCCAACTCGGCAGGATCCAGCAGGTGTGTTTTGTTGATTTGATTCAATTGTTCCCTTAGTCGGGGTTTGCAAATACTCATGTCTTCTGATTCACGCAATGATTGCCTATTTTCATCGCTTCAGGACTCAATTGAATGTGGTAATTAATGAATTGAGCGGCGTTGTCGCCATTGAAGCAATATGATTGATCGGCTTATGCATTTGCAGGCCACATTGTATTTCCCTCTTTTGAAGATCCCCTGGTATGTAAAATTTTCCATAATCTTCATCAAACTCAATTTTTTGCCTCATGCTTTCGCACTTGATTCTAAAATAGTCAATTGGCAGCTTCTCAACCACTGTCATTGAGGAAGGATCAGTTATAACTCCTTTAGAAGAGATTGTGTCACTGGATCCTGGTCAGACGGTGAGTGTTCTTGAAGTTCGATTTCATCATCATCTATTACCTCTCAAAATAGCTGTGTTTTGCAATGGGAAAAGGCATATGACTAAACTGTGGCCAGACATTGGTTATTTCCTAAGGCCATTTTCCATGAAGAAATGGTGCCTACGAGGAGCTTGAAGACGGGGGAGCTTGGAGGGGATGGAGAAATCACAATATATTTGTTCAACACAGTATATTTATTTATTTTGTGTTACATGTAAAGAAAGAATTATTATGTAATGTTTGTTTATTATAGAATTTTTGTATGTATTGAGTTTAATAGAGTTAAAACCTCTATTATTGGTCTGTACTAAAGGGTTTGGGCTATCTCCCACCTTTTTTTCTATTAATAAATTTAAAGAAACATTCTCTTTTCTTTTATGAGATTTTTTTTACCAAATGAATATTTTATTTAATGATGAAATAAATAATTTTAGTAACTTAAAGTCGTTATTATTGCATTGTACAACTAGTGACTAAATAAATTTGGTCACTAATATATTTAGTGACAAAAAAAAGTAATCACTAATAATATACATTTAGTTACAAAAAATAGTTCACTAATAATGCACATTTAGTGACGAAAACTAGTTGTCACTATAAATGTATATTTAGTGACGAAAATCAGGGGTCACTAAAAACGTACATTTAGTGACGAAAATCATTTGTCACTAAAAATATATATTTAGTGACGGAAATTTATTTGGTCACTAAAGACATTTTGTGACACCCCTTTTGCAACCACCTTGTGACGGATTAAATTTGGTCACTAAATGTCTTTAGTGACTAAACCGCAATATTTAGTGGCCAAAAATTTCGTCACTAAATGTCACTTTTCTTGTAGTGATAATCTGTATTTTTCTTCCCTACATGTTCATTTAAGTCTCCTCTAATGAAAATTTTCTAGCTTTGTGGGATTGCTCTTACCAGATCATCTAAGTCTTCCCAAAATTGTACTTTAATAGATTCTCTTAATCCTACTTGTGGCGCATAAGCATTAATTACATTAATAGTTTCTTTTCCTACGATTAATTTAAGAGCTAAAATTCTATCACCTTTGTTGCTTACCCCAACAACTACATCCCTCCAAGTAGTATCTACAATAATACCTACTTCATTGGTTGTTTTATTTTTTTCCTTTGTACCCTAATTTAAAACCTGAATTATCTAGAAATTTAGCTTTCTCACCCACACATTTAGTCTCTTGCAGACATAAAATATTTATCCTTCTCATAATCATTGTATCCACTACTTCCATCGATTTTCCCGTTAGCGTGTCTATATTCCAACTTCCAAACCTAAGTCGATCACAAATCCTACGATCTATTTTTCTAAGACGCCTATTATGTGGATGCCTAATATGTGAGGGCTCTTGCATATTTAACACTACACCCAAGTCCTCTTGGAGGTGCAGCAGTCCTTGCCAAGACGCCGCATTCGGACCATACGACAAAAACTCTTGCCTATTTAACACTACACCCAAGCCCTAGAGATGTAGCGGTCCTTGTCAAGCCGCCGCATTCGGACCATACGACGCGTTCCTTAAGGGGAACAACCTAGTTTTAGCACAATTTCTCAAAAGATCCATATTCATAAGGGTGACGAAATTTTACGTTTGCCGTCTACCTAACACAACCCTCACCATTTTTCATCCGGGCTTGGGAACGGCATCGGCTGGTTTGCTGATGAACTTGAAATGGGGCTAAAATTTATCGCAGTTTTAGGAGAGGACAAAAGCAAATACTAAATATAATGATGAACTTGGAAATTGGGATAAAAATTGGGCTCTCATTTTTGGGAGAAAAAACAAGATAAAACACACATTAAACTAGCATGTTATGGTTTAACAATTGATTTGGTAAATAATGACATCGAAATATTGACATATAATTCAGGCCCACAAAGTATATGACGTAGGACGGGCTGTGAAGGAAGTGTCGACGCTAGTGCAAGTCTTCTATGTGAGTGTGTAATGGACTTCAGCACACCAATGCTATATGATGCATGGACAATTCAATTTAAAATCCTAAAATTGCTAGCTAGTAAAATTTTATAACATTGCGGTAAACACAGTGTTCGCAATAATTTCAAGTAAATAAATAATTCACGTTCGTCCTCACAAGTGGTGCTTTCAAGTACAAATTTTTCGAATGGATTATAGGAGAACAAAGTAAAGAAACAAATACAAAATCAAGTCATGATTTCCACTAAAAATATGCGACAACATCCAAGTATTTAATTTAGAACAATAAAACACACTACAATAAAAGCACTTACGAACATCGGGGTTCAGTGGCGGCGGCGGGATACTGCAACAATGAATATTTGGGGATCGGGAATCAACGACAGAGTAGGGACCTCTGCTGCAATAGGATGTGGAAAAGGGGCTGTTGCGGTTTGAGTCGTAAGTGGGAGAGACAATGTAGACTGGTGGTATTGAGTAGGGCCTCTGCTGCAATAGGATCTAAACGGTATGAGATTAACTGCCAAGGCTGCTGGGAAGGCTATCTGTCGTTGGACTGCTAGGATCGATGTCGAAGGCGCAAGGGGTTGCAGGAAGTTTGTTGTCACTGGCGTGCATTGGCGAGGAGCGGGGGTCGATCAATCGAAGGGTGACCCGGAAGGCTGTAGGGATCGATGTCGTGCGTTGTCAGTCGATAAAAGGGAAGGTTGCTTATGAGGGTTGTCCCCTTATCCTTCCCTGAAGAGGACGAGGGTTGCTCCCTTTTTGCTGGACGCTGACAAGGACGTTAGAAGTGCTGGACGACGACCCTTGACGAAGGCCATCCCGCGTGCAATAGTAGTAGTCCACGCAGGGTTGTTTGCTTGCTGACTTAGGGGATGTTTTGTGGTCTTCGCAAAGTGAAGGATGGGTGCTCCCAAAAATGAAGTCGGGAGGGGGGATGTGGGTGTTGGATTGAAGAGTCAGAGGCATCGTGGCATCATTTAGCTCTGATACCTAGCAATTATGGGCCAAGCCGTAAGGCGTCGAGATCTCGTTGACGGTGGTGGTGGATGCGGAGATATAAGGGATCCGAACTCAACCTACGGAGAATGTGAGGAGGAAAAAGGGGAGTTTTGCTCAACCCTAACCCTAGAATGAGGATGAGGAGGAAAGAACTATAGAGGAGACAAGACTTCCATAATTTCTTTAATATCCATTCATACCCAAGGCGTCTCGATATATATAGTTACAAGACGACAAAATCGTACGAAGTTCGAACATTTAGACTTACATAAAATAACATATGCGGGACTCGATGACCTGATAATTAAAAGACGCAGCATGTATCAATACGAACATAAATTAAAACATACATAAAATTAAATAGCTAATCGCTCGTGTGGGAGCATAACAAAAACTAACATGGCCTTAAGGTTGCCCTTTGCTAGCTGACATCCTCCTAATTTTTCTCAGCACTTAGTTGGGTATACGTGCATTCACATATCATACTTCAAAAACTGAATTAATCTGATTTCCTTCTCTTTCCTTCCTCTGCTCTTTCTTCAAGTCTTCTTATGTCAATTCTTTTTCCACCATAACGCCGCCAGCCCTATTAACAGAGAATACACAACCTCTTCTCTTTAGTGCTTACTTATAGGACTTTGAATGAAGTTAATTCAAATTTCAATCATGATCAGATTTTGACTCAAAGTTGACCAACCTTCTTTATATTGGATTTTATCTCAAAATTTAAGTTCACCATCAGATTCATCTGGTGCGATACTGCACACACAATCTTCCTTAAGGACTTCAAATCTTGTGACAGGCAAACCAGACCATTGATTAACTCAAACCTTCTGCTATACTTCTTATTCTTCTTTTCTCTACCTTTTTTTCAAAAAAAATTGCTCCACAAAATCAAGCAGGGAAGTATTATTGAGACATGGGGGTTATTATATTTGGTTGGCTAAGAAATGTTTTCCATTCATCTTGGAAGCTGTCACCTTCAAGTAAAACCAAGGCCAGTCGCTTCAAGAAATAGCATGATACATAACAGCATGATACATAACAGACAAGAAGGAAAAAATGATTATCCAACTATAATAAATTTGAAAGGAGAAGATTTGTCTTATGGCATTCTATGGTCGCATATTAGCTCTAATATACAAAATAATTGTGAAAGCATTTCATGAAAATATATTTCTAAAGTTGGCAATCAATGACTTACATGCCATCACCAAAATCTTCATTGATAATTTCTTTGATACTCTCTCCATAATGCATAATAGCTTCATTTAGCCTGAGAAATTCACATATATTAATGAATAGAAAGTTACTAGAAGGAATACAAACACAAGATAAAATTCAAAATCCATGTATTAAAAGGTAGCAAATTCATGAGACGATATACTAAAAGATTTCTTGTTATCATATCACACAATTGCTTTCGCCTTCTGGGTTAAACAATAGATGAGATTGTGCAGTATATTATTGAAGGATATGGGTAGATAGATCAGTAGAATACCAAAAAAAGAAAATTGACAAAACCACGAGAAGAGGATTTGTGGTAACTATCTAACGGACATTTTTTGGAAATAGCTCAGTAGAATACCAAAAAAAACATTTGACAGACCCCGTAAAGAGGATTTGTTTTAACTATCTGAGTGGGAACTTTTCAATAGCACAATTGCAGGGTAATTTTGTGTCCACATCTTAGACACAAATTCCAGTCAGAGCAACCAGAGTAGTGGGATCAGCTAACAATAGATTTCTTTTGAACAAAAAATCATACACAATCAAAAAATAATCAGTTTCTTATTTTTGTTAGCTTGTATTGAAATCGTTTCTGTTAGAATTATGCGAGTATCTTATTACGCAATTTATAATTTTCAGCTTGATTACGATTGTAATTCCGGTGTTCCCACTCTATGTATTAAGGAGTGTGTTATTGAATAAAACAACTTTCATTCTCGCCAACATGGTATCAGAGGGTTAGGGCGTACGTCTCCACGCCGCACGCACGCGCGATCATCCTCCCTCCCGCTAGCGCTGCTCGCCTGCTTCATTCGCTCCGCTCGACCGGATCTCGCATCAGCTCCTCCGCACATTTCTACTTCCAACGCATCCGGCCTCCTCGTCAGAGCGCCGCACTTCCGCTTCCAGCACAACAACGACCATCCTTCTACAGAACGCCGCTCCTCCGTCTTCCGCTTCCAGCACTTCCGCTTCCAGCACGGCGGCGGCCTTCCTTCTCCAGTTTGTGGTCGCTTCTCACTTGACACCGGATATGCTGACCTAGGTTGAAGGCATTTCCGGTGTCGGTTTCTTGTGGATGTTCCTTCATGGCCTTGACTCACCTCTTTCTATGAGGGCAGCACTTTGATTTGACATTCGGCGCCATCGATTTCTATTCGTCGTCTTCGATGTCTGAGATCAACTCTCCGAATATGTCATCCGGTGGAGGAGCACCTGTTACCTCTCCTATTCCTCCTACCCCTCCAATCTCTAGAGGATCTGGTCGTGTCAATCCTGATCATGGCACCCCTCAGATTTCTACTATGAAATTAGATGACTCTAACTATCTTTCGTGGGCATGATCTATTCTCCTTGCCCTCAAAAGTCGTCGGTTGTTTGGATATGTTAGAGATACGATGAAGAAACCGCTGTCTACTTTTCCCGAGTGGCCTCAGTGGGAGTTAGAGAACTCGTTGGTGATGTCCTGGCTTCTTAACTCCATGATGGAACTCATCGCACATAACTACTTGTTCTTGGAGTCTGATGTTGATATTTGGAAGTGTGCGGAGACGACCTATTCTTGCAGGGGAAATGCTGCTCAAATCTACCAGCTGCGGCGCAGAATATTCCTTTTGCGTCAGGGAAATCGTCCTCCTTCTGCCTACTATTCGGAGTTCACTCAACTCTATCAGGAGTATGATCACTTTGATTCTCTGACCCTGGTGTCTCATGAAGATGAGGTGTTGGTGCGAGCGAGAGAAGAACACAATCACATTTTTGAATTCCCGCATGGGTTGCATCGTGATTTTGATCCGATCAGTATTCAGATTCTTGGGCGCTCTCCTCTTCCTTCCTTATCATAGGTTTACAATCTGGTGCAGCAGGAATTTGATCGTCGACAGACTTTGCTTCCTGACTCTACCCCAGAGGGTTCTGCCCTTGCTTCCCAGTTCCACCCTGGGGCTAGTTCTGCTCGTGACAGTCGTCCCAGGTCTACGGAGAAAGATCATCTCGTTTGTGATTATTACAGGAAGTCTCGCCACCAGGGACACGTGCTTCAAACTCCATGGCTTCCCTCCTCCCAGAGGAGGACCGGCTCCTCGTGGAGGACGCGGATTTGGACGTCCCCAGAGCCATCCTTCACTCTCCAGGTCTGCACATCTTTCTGATGTCGTTGAGGACCTCTCGGCCCACCTCTCTCCGGACTCCACTTGCGCTCCCCCTGCTCTCTCTGCTGAAGAAATTCAGGCTTTTCGCCGATTAATGCAAGGTTCTCCTGTCGAGCAACTCGGGTCATCGTCTTCCTCTTATGCTCACCAAGGACCTCAAGGTGCTCACTCTGCCTTCATCCACCTTTCCTCTCAGTGGATCATCGACTCATGTGCCACCGATCACATAATGGGGTCTGCTTCAGGTTTCGTATCCTACACCCCATTGTCTGGTCGTGACAAAGTGAGCATCGTTGATGAGTCGCTCTCTCCCATTGTGGGGAAAGGATCCATCCCCTGCTCTTCCCTTACTCTCTCTTATGTCCTTCACGTTCCTACTTTCACCCGCAATCTTCTTTCTATTAGTCATTTGACTAACTCTATGAATTGTTCAGTGACTTTCTTTCCAACCTCTTCTATTTTCAGGACCTGAAGATGGGGACGGTGATTGGCTCTAGTAGACTGTGTAATGGGCCTTATGTGTTCGACCCTTCCAGCTCCACATCCTCAAGTTCCACTTCGTCTCCAAAGGCTCTTCGTGCGGATATGTCCTCTCTCGATTCCTGACACTGTCGACTTGGACATCCTCCTACCTCTACTATGAAACTTTTGCTTCATATTATTTCTAATGCTTTGTTTAATGGTTTTTATTGTGATGTATGTGAACTTAGTAAAAATCAACGTACTTCCCTTCCGTTAATGTCTCCTCGGAACTCTGTTTCGTTTGCTCTTATTCATATGGATGTTTGGGGCCCTTGTCACATTGCCTCTATATCTGGTTGTTTGTGGTTTGTTTCCTTTATTGACTGTTATTCTCGTTGTACTTGGGTGTATTTGATGAAAAGTAAATCGGAAGTGTTTCCTCTCTTTCAACGTTTCCATAAGATGATTACTACCCAATTTAGTGCTACAATTGAAATTTTCGCAGTGACAATGGCCGAGAGTATATTGACTCCCGCATTGAGAGGTACCTGACTGACCTTGGTATCGTCCATCAAACCTCCTGTGTCTACACCCCCGTACAGAATGGAGTTGATGAGCGCAAGAATCGTCATCTCCTTGAGGTGGCTAGGTGTCTTCTTCTCCGCATGAACCTACCTAAATATTATTGGGGTGATGCAGTCTTGACTGTTGTCTACCTCATCAATCGCCTCCCAACCCGGTTTTTTGGGCAGACTCCTCTGGCCACCCTAAATGTCCATCCTACTCATCTCTTGCCTCGTATCTTTGGGGGTGTGTTTTGTCCATATACACCCTAAATCCAAACTTGACCCCCAAGCTCTGCGATGTATCTTCATCGGCTACTCTCCGACCCAGAAAGGTAACAAGTGTTTCCATCCTGTTACTAAACGGACGTTCATTACTATGAATGTCACCTTCCGGGAATCTGAAGCTTACTATAGGACCTCACTTCAGGGGGAGTCGATTACTAATGAAGTGAGCTCCCCTTCTATTCCTTTGTCTATTGTTCCTTTCCTTCTCCTACTCCGTTGTATCGTGATCCGGTGATGCGTTCTATACCTGGGGATCCCGTTGCTCCATCACCTCCTCCATTGCAGGTCTATACTTGAAGGAGGGGTACGACTACATAGGCCTGAATCTGGCCGACGAAGATTCAGTTTGAAGTTTGAAAGATGGCTGTGAGGCTGTTATTATATATTTTTTAAAATGCAGGTAATTTTTATTTTTGTCATTTTGTCAATAATAATAATAATAAATTATTATTTTCTATTATTATTCGAATCGAACGTATGTAATTTATAATTTATATTTTTCTCAATAATAATACTTTTTTCGATCTTAATTTTGTGAATTTGTGAACTTGTAAGTTGTGACTTTAAATTAGAGGTGCAAATAAAGCCTGGCGGGCCCAGGGCAGGCCTGGATCCTCAAGGCCCGAACTTTTTTGATGTCAGGCCCCAGTCAAACCGGGCCCAGACCAGGTCCAGGCTCCTCTTAAAAATGGAGGCCTACCTGAGCCTGTCAGGCCGGGCCCAGGTAGGCGGACCAGGCCTGATAAAAAGGCTATTTTATGTTTTTTTTTATTAAAATAAAAAATAAATAAAACTTATAGAATAAATAGTTGAGCGCCCCTCGGCTATTAAAATATAGCTGGGCAGCCCCTCCCAGCTATATTTTAATAGTAGGGCTGCCCAGCTATATTTTAATAGTAGGGTGGTACCCAGCTATTAAAATATAGTTGGGCGAAAGCCCAGCTATTTAAATAACTGGGCAGCCCCACCTGCCCCTAAACGGGGCAGGCACTAAACGGGCTTTAGGCCTGGGCCTAGCCCAGATTGGGCACCAGGCCAGGCCTTAGCTAAATAAGGGGGCATGTTGAGCCCCCATAGGCCTGGCCTGGGCCTAGCCCAGGCCTAACCGGGCTCAGACCCGGGCTGGGCAAACAAGCTCGGCCTAAATTTGCACTTCTACTTTAATATACATAATAATATAACTATATATTATAAAGTTATATTTACAATTTATTATAATTAAAAAATATAACTATTAATATTTAATAAAATAATAATTTTTAATATTAAATTAAATAAATTAATTCAGACGGGCTAAACCTAGGCCCGGCCTGCAGGGCCTAGACAAGCCCCCTCTTGGAGAGGAGGCCTAAGCCTGACAGAAACCAGGCTCGAGCCCGACTGGGAAAAGCCCGGGCCTAGTAGGCCCGACCTGGGCTTGTCGGGCTTTATGGACACGCCAACTACTAGTAGAGATCAGTTTTGGGCATTTGGTGAAAAGTTAGTTGCAAATGACACCAACCAAATCAAATGCAAATACTGCAAACAAACGGTGAATGGTGGTATTACCCGTTTCAAATATCACCTAGCTGGGTGGAAGAGAAATGTTAAGTCATGATCTCAAGTTCCCGCGGAAGTGAAGGTGAAAGCTGAGTCGGCCCTCAATTCAAACTTGGAGAGCAAGAGATTGAAGAGTGCAAAGTTGCATGATAGCTTGAATGAGGTGGTATTTAGAGCACAAGATGGTGAAGTAGATGAGTCTGTTATTCGCAGGAGTTTGCATTCATGCATAGGGTCCAATGGACCAATTTGTTTATGATGTTGCAGAGTCAAGCAAAGGAAAAGATTCGCAACAGAGTACCATTGAGAGCAAGTACAAAAAGAAAGCTAGAGATGATGTGGCAGTGTATATTGCTAGATGGGCATATGAAAACGGTATCCCGTTCAATGTCATAGGCACGCCTCTTTCCCGCAGATGGCACATGTTATTGGTTTATGTTGACTTGGGATGAAGATCCGTGTAATGAAAATCATGATACATTGCAGTTCTGAAGTGGCATTCTGACTTTCAAATAATGTGTCCTCCACACATGACGCAATGTTCATTTTTTTCATCTTGGAGTTATAGCAGTTTATGGCTTTGAAGAGGCCCGAAATTTTTTGGACTAGTTGTGCAGCTCATACAATCAATCTACTGTTGCAAAATATAAGAAAGTTGAAACTGATAAAGAGTGTTATCTCATAGGGTCGCCAACTCTCTATCTTCATCTAATGTACACCATCTCTCTCGGCATGTTTAGAGAGACGATGAAAGAACTGAACTCACGCGAGCTTGTTCGACCAGGTGTGACTAGATTCGCTACAACATTTCTATCTTTAGAAAGTATCTTGAAGAAGAAGCAGTTAAGGTGTCTATTACCATCTACAAAGTGAGAAGCAACGAAGATAGCCAGTAGTTGATGCATCCTTCGTCGCATCCAACGATGCATGATACCATCATGCGTCATCTATCTTTTATATTTATTTTGTGTCGTGTATTTTTCTTTTTCGCGCATCAACTTGTATTTTCGGCTCATCAGATTGACCACCCGATGAGACCATGAATAAAAGGTCTAGAAATTTTAAATAGCTAGGACGAAAGAGGAAAGCTTAATTAATTAAGAACACATAAGTCTAAAGTTGGAAATGATTTCAATTAAAAGATTTTTATTTTATTACTTTACAAAATGGAGAAAGCCTTATTAAAGAAATAAGTTTATAAAAGGCACCAAGATGATATTTTGGCAACATTTAAAATAGCCTTTAAAGCCAAAGAATCGGCATTCCCTGTTATAAAACACTCCCTGAAAGAAGAAAAGGGATGGGGAAGAAAACGTAAGAGATCCACCTTAGGCAACCTGAAATTGAAAACCCTAATCCACGACAAGTTGAATAAGGGCACCAAAACGTAAGAGATCCACCCCGTTAGGATTTAGGAATCAAGTTAGACGTTGGTGATTTCGAAGGGCGTTTAGAACCCGAGGGATGTCTAAATTGGTACGATAGGATGGATCGTTTCCTGGCTTGGAAGCAATTGCCCCAAGCTAGGCAAGTTGAGTACGCTACCCTTAGGTTAAAAGGGATCTGCTTTGGTTTGGTGGAGTCAGCTAGAGCATTCAAGATTTAATTTATGCATCTCCAATCACCACATGGACTGAATTTAAGACACAACTGCGTAAGAGGTATGTTCCACCCGATTATTTGCAGACCCTCTACCGTAGGTTCCACAACAACGGCAAGACAAACTATCGGTGGATGAATATACGAATGAGTTCCTAGTAATTCAATCTCGCCTCGACCTCCGAGAGGATGATGACATAACAGTATCCCGCTATCTGAACGGGTTACGCTATTCCATTAGAGACCAGTTAGAGCTCTATAACTATAAGGACTTAGGAGAGATCTCGAGTCGCGTACGGAGAGTGGAGTCCTTATAGAAGCAAACATCCAGACTTAGTTCTACTGATAGAACCCCACCGAGCATCGCCATTTCCCCCACTGCTAGGATCTTAGACTCCCCCCACCCTCCCATCACTGTCGGGACCCCAACTCCGCCCACTAACCCCTCCCGGGGTAAGGAGATTATTGGGGTTAAGTCCAACACTGGAGTATTTCGATACTTCAAGTGCACGGAACCGGGGCACAAATCCTTTTAGTGTACGCGATGCCACTTCGTCGCTATTATTGATTCAACCGATGGATGTGAACCTGAGTATGGAGTTTACATTAATGAATCACACTCTGAGCCTGAGCCCGAATTTAAGGATATAATAGAAGTAGAAGGAGAACATGCTGAACACTTAGTATGTATCTTACGTTATAGCCTGTCACCCCTAGCGAGTCAATTGAGGATGACCATAGGAGGCACAATATTTTTCGTACCGCACGAATCCAAAGACAATTTTGTTCTATTATCATCGATAGTGGTAGTATGGAGAACTTCGTTCTCAACGAATGGTCGACACAATAGGACTTGAGACACACTCGTTAGAACAACCCTACAGCTTATCTGAAGTCAATAGTCATTTGAGTATACCCGTTACCAATCTCTGTCTAGTAGAGTTTTCTATAGGGAACACATATCAGGATAGAGTGTGAAAGTGCACAGTTAACCTCAATAGAATTCTCTAGAGGGGGGATGAATAGAGATTAAAAATATTTTGTGCAAAGTTAATATATATATATATATATGTGTATGATCACAGATTAGAGCTTCCCACACACCAACAAGAATTAAACAAATAAAGTAAATGCAAGAAAAGAAATCACAGCACAACACAAGAAAATATAGTGGTTCCCCAAACTTTGGGTAGTCCACTCTTCTACCCCCTTGGTAGTAATTCACTATCTTGCACTGAGTCTTTTGATAAGGAGACTCTTAGAACCACCCTGAGTCTTTTGACAAGGAGACTCTTAGAACCACCCTGAGTCTTTTGACAAGGAGACTCTTAGAACCACCCTGAGTCTTTTGACAAGGAGACTCTTAGAACCAGTACACTGACTTTTTTGAAGAGGGATTCTAAAAACTCTTTTACAATATTTAAGTAAGAATAAGAAAGAAGAAAGAAATAAGAACAAGAATGAATCTTCTTCCTAGCAAGAAGATTGGAAGCACAAGAAGTGAATTAAATCTTTCTTCTATAGAGAGAAGAAGATTTGTAGCTTTTCTCTCTTTGTGAGAGCTATCAGAACTTGCAGCAGAATGACTTCAGAAGCAGGAGAAGAAGAAGTGCTTGAATATTGCTGCAGAACAATTTCTCAATTTTCTCTCTATACTTGGGAGCTCTTCCTCTTTTTCAAATGTAAAATTGTGAATCACTTGTTCTTCTTTTTCAGCCGACCTCCTCTTTATTTATAGCTCTGTTAATTCAAAATAATACTATAGGAGGATAATCAATTATCAGTCAGAGAAATAGAAAGATGAAAATGTTTCCATAATATTTATTTCTGTAGAAGGAAAGAACTAATTCTGACTTCAAATAATTTCCAAATAAGTTCAATCAAATTAGCCAAAAATCAGATATAAGAAAAGAATGACTCAGAACGGCTATAAAATATTGACATTTATTCCATACAAATCAGATCTACTGAAAGAAGGAAAGAGATCTGGCGCATATTTAAATCTGTCATATAAATCGACGTGCGTCGATTACCATTCGACGTAAACGTCGAGTTCTTCTTGGCTGGACGTCGAGAGAAGAATGAGGAAGGTGCGTCGACTAAGGTGCGTCGACTTCTCCATATGTGTCGACTAGAAATCAGAGTAGCGTCGACAACACATACGTCGAAATCTTCCTAAAGTTACTTCGACTCAATCTGAAGGAAACGTCGACTTCATTTCGACGTTGCGTCGAATAGTATTCGACGCATATTTACTTAACCTTGTTTTTCTTTCTTAGAATTCATATTCAACTTATTTCTAGGGGTTAAGAGAAATCATTTCCCCAACAATCTCCCCCTATTTGTCTTAACCCTACTTAGAGAGAAATTGTATTAGCATAAAATCAATCCAGCACAGCATTTGTATAGAAATGAAATATGTCAAATAACCAGAAGAGAAAGTGGAATAAGAAAGCATATGACAAGTATTTGTCTTTCACAAAAATTTAAACTAAAAACTTCTTTTTGTACATAAAGTTAACAAAAGCAGAATAAAGTTTCCTAGATAAGTTTTCAATAGCATCAAGAATGTAGCCCCTGACTCTATCAGGTCGTTCCTGGACATTCCTGATGATTGTATGCAGTTTTTCCAATAGTTTATCACCATCAGGGATTGTGTCATTTATGGAGTAGCCTTTGCTGATGATGATTGCTGCTTTTTCATCAATCATCTCAATTGTAATGTTTTGAACTTTCTTTTCAGTAGGCTTGATCTCAGGTGGTCCCTTGTTATCAACCTTGGGCATATATATTGTTCTCTTTTCTGATTGCTGCTTCTCTGGAATGTCAGCCATTTTCCCTTTTCCTTTCCAGGGTGAGGCATGCCACTTGTCTAATTTTATAGGTCTGTTGGGCTTCTTGTAGGGAATGTAAGTATCTTCTGTACACCCTACACCCTTCTTGTCCTTTTGACCTTTATCTAGGATGATCCCTGCCTGAGGGTTTTTCTTTTGATAAGCTTCAATATCAAACAATTTCTTTGGAATTCTGATAGAAGATTCAGCAAGAATTTGTTCTTTAGTCATTCCCTTGTTGATCTTTTCCATCCAGGCAATCCTTTTATCTTCCACTTCTTTTCTAGCTGCTTCATATTCATCCAATTCTCTTTCTCTTATCTCTTCATGCATCTTTTCCATGTCAGGGTCATGGTACTCCTTCACAGGGCTGTTAGGAGTGATAATAGGCATCTTTTCAAATCTTCTTATTTGCTCACATGCTTTTCTATACTTCCTTTCTTTTGCATACTCTCTCCTTTCTTCTTTGGAGAAGTTTTGCCAGTAGGGAATGGCTTCTCTTTTCCTTTTCATCTGTCCTGAACTTTGCCTAGGTAGGATTTGTTTGGAGAGGCTTGCCACTTGTGGAGGTAGAGGTAGCAGAGGAGGTAGAGAAGAAGGTTGAAGTGGAGGTAGAGGTAGAGGTGGAGATGAAGGAGAGTGAGTTTTCTCTTTGGGTGGAGAGGGAACAATATCAAGAAGAGGAGTATGTTCTGCAATAGAAGGCAGAATGACTTCAGGTAGAATGATCTCTGCTGAGGGATGATTGTCTCCTCCAAGCTCTTTTGTAGGGATGTCCTCAAGTAGAGGTGTCTTCAGCTTGATGTAACTGGCAGAGAAGCCAGGGGAGTGATGTTGAAGTTCCTCCTCACATAAGGATGCATCAATCCATATCTGTCCATTCCAATCATCAGAGGTGACTGCTTCTTCCTCCCCCTGGATTTCTGGGTTCTTTACTACAGGAATCTCCCCCTGGTTATATGGGTTATCAATTCTGAATTCTGAATCCACAGCATGCTCCCCTTCAGTGTTGTAAGAGGAGGATTCACCACAGTGTTTGATGAAGGTGTAGTCAGAGTGATTTGAGAGGAGTGGAGCCTATAATGGAATTGGAGTAATAGTTAGAGAGAATACTTAGAGTTGGATAGAAGAGAGTTAAACCTGAGCTTTTAGTGAGATTAAAGACCTGGCAAGAGGGGTTTCTGGAGCAACTCTCCCCCTGGTTTATATCTTTCAGGAAGGATGTAAACCTTTGTGGCGACAGAGGTTCCTCTCGAAGAAGAGGATGAAGCTCAGGAAGAGAGGCAGATAGGGTGGCCAATTTGGCTTCACAGGAGGTGATCATATTGGCACATTCATTGGAGAAGTTGGTTAGACGTGTCTAGAAGTCGTTGAGAAGATTTTCCAGAGCATCGTTCATCGCATTGATAAGGGCAGTTTGAACAGGAGTAGGCGCCATTGATGCAGAAAGAGAGAGAGGTAGAAGACAAAGTTTTGGCGGGTTCAGAAAGGTATATGTTATGAAATAAGAAGCTTTATTTAAAGAAGGTGAAACGTCGAGAAAGGAAGCAGAAATCAAGGTAATCCAATCGTCAAAAGAGGAAGTAAGGATTTGATTCTAATTTTAACTGGAAGTCGACGTTGCGTCGAATGGATGTCGACGTTTGCGTGGAGATTGGCCGGCCTGGTGTTTTATCGACGTGATCATAGTCTTGCGTCGATATGAATTCGACGGTACGTCGATAAAGGATCGACGTAGCATTGTCTGATGGAAATCGATGTCAGCGTCGAGTTTGTCTCGACGGAGCGTCGACATGTATTCGACGTATCTTCAAGAAATTTTCTTAGATTGTCTGATTTCATTAGAGTTCCCTAACAATGGGGTTTACAAGCTTCCATCAAGCATTCCTAAGGTGTTTATGAAATAGTTATGCTTAGTTTCATCTAAAGGTTTTGTGAATATGTCTGCTCTTTGATTGTCTGTGGGAATATATTCTAAGGTTATTTTACCCTTCTCAACATTGTCTCTAAGGAAGTGATGTCTGATCTCTATATGTTTGGTCCTACTATGAAGGACTGGGTTGGATGCTATGGATATAGCACTACAGCTATCACAATAGATCTTAGAGTTATGTATTTCCAATTTGTTGTCAAGAAACTGATTTTGCATCCACAGGATTTGTGAACAACAGCTCCCAACAGCTATGTATTCAGCTTCAGCTGTTGAGGTTGAGACCGAGGTTTGTTTCTTACTAAACCATGAGATCAATCTGTCACCTAGGAATTGGCAGGTACCAGATGTGCTTTTTCTATCAACCCTACATCCAGCATAATCTGCATCTGAGAAACCTATTAATTCAAAGTTGGTTTCTGCTGAGTACCATAGCCCTAGTTCAGGGGTTCCCTTTAGGTATCTAAGAATCCTTTTTACAGAGGTGAGATGGGATTCCTTTGGGTCAACCTGAAATCTAGCACATATGCAAGTGGCAAACATGATATCAGGTCTGCTAGCTGTAAGATATAGAAGGGATCCTATGATGGCCCTATAAGTCTTTTGATCTACTGATTTTCCTTTATCATCTTTTTCTATAATGGCATTGGTTGCTATGGGTGTTTTCATGGTAGATGCTGATTCCATACCAAACTTTTTGATTAGCTCTTTAGTATATTTTGATTGTGAGATAAAGATTTCTTCACTACTTTGTTTTACTTGTAGCCCTAGGAAGTATGAGAGTTCTCCCATACTACTCATTTCAAATTTAGATTGCATTAGATTAGCAAATATTTTACACAGTAAGACCTCCTCTTCCTAGGGCTACAAGTAAAACAAAGTAGTATAGGAGTTAACCCTTCTTTTTGCTCTCAGATTAGAGGCAATCAGGCTCTTTCTTGCCTATGCAGCCTTCATGAAGATGAAAGTCTTACCAAATGGATGTCAAGAGTGCTTTTCTAAATGGTGATCTTCAAGAAGAAGTATATGTGGAGCAACCACCAGGTTTTGCACAGTTAAAGATTTACTTCTTTTAAATTTCTATTCACGAAGGAGGTTGATCTAAAAAGGGTTAACTCCTTGATCAAAAAGATCCTACCTCTTGTTTTTATATATATATTTTAATCTCTATTCACCCCCCCCCCCCCCTCTAGAGAATTCTATTGAGGTTAACTGTGCACTTTCAATTGGTATCAGAGCTAGGTTGATCTAAAACGGGTTAACTCCTTGATCAAAAAGATCCTACCTCTTGTTTTTATATATATATTTTTCTACAAAATTATTTTCATGGCACAAATCAAAGATTATGCTTCCACCAGACCACCAATGTGCAATCTTGAAAAGTTTGCAGTTTGGAAAACAAGAATCAGAATTTATATGAACTCCATTGATGCTGACTTGTTTAATATTACTGTGACAGGTCCCCCAAAGCCCTATAGAAAGGATGCAAGTGGCAATGTCACACAAACACTTGTTCCAAGATCTGAGTGGACAGAAGATGAGAAGAAGGCTAGAACATATGATCTAAAGGCCATGAACATACTTGTCTCAACTCTCTCAGATGACATCTTTCAAAGGGTTGTTGACTGTGAATCATCCAAAGAAATTTGGGATGCTCTTACAAAGATGGTGGAAGGAAGTGCTGATGAAAAGAAAGATAAGAAGGCCCTATTGATCTCCCAATATGAGAACTTCCAAAAGAAGAATGAAGAGAGTATCTCTGAGATGTATGACAGATTCAGTCTAATCATCAACCAATTGAAAAACTTAGATAGAGAGATCTCCCTCACTGAGATTAATGACAAATTGCTAATGAGTCTCCCCAGTTCATGGGACTCAAGAATATGGGCAATAAGAGACACAATAGGACAAAAGGAAATCTCTACAGATGTTCTCTTAGGAAAACTCAAATCCTATGAGCAACTACTAAAAACTAGAGAAGAGAAGAAAAGAAGAGAAAACACTCCAACCTCCTCAAAAGACAGGAATATAGCTTTAAAGGCAACAGAAGAAAGGACTCCTGTCACTGAAGAAGAACTATTCAGTTTCCTAGCCAGAAGATTTAAGAAATGAGTCAAGACAGATGGATCAAAAAGTAGGGAGTCAAAACCAAGTTATGACAAAACTCCCACTAAAGAAATTATTTGCTATTCTTGCAGGAAACCTGGACATATTGCCCCAGAATGTCCAGAGAATGCTGAAATAAAGAAAGATCTGAAAAGAAAGGATCTCAAGAAAAAGGGGAAGAAGAAAGAAAGAGGCTTTATTGCAGAAGCCTGGAGTGAAACAGACTCTGAGGACAGTTCATCCTCTGAGAGTGACAATGAAGAATCTAGGCAAGAAGACCTATGCTTGATGGCCTTTGAAGGCCCCAAGAATGATGATGGTGCTAAATCTTGGAGTGAGACAGGATCAGAAGAAAGCATATCTTCTGAAGATGAAAAAGAAAATAGCCTTATTCTCATAGAGGAATCTGAGGATAAGGATGAGGTAAGCATCTTTGATGAAATAGATTTTCAAAGTGATAAATTCAGAAATGATTTTATGGGAATGTGTCTAGATCAATTAAAAGCTAAACAAGAAATCAAGGACCTAAAAGAACAAATTCATATGGTCAAGAACCAAAGAAATAAAAAGGATATAAGCTCAATAGATCATGTATTAAGGGCTAACTTAAGAGAGAAGGAAATAGAAAGGGCTAGAATAGAAAATCAGTTCCTTAAGGATAAGGTTTCTCAGGCAAAGGCCTTTGAAGAATCAATAAAAATGAGAAGTCAAACTCTTAAAGAAATCACTGAAAAACAAACAATAAGACACAAAAATCTTGGGCTAGGGGCTGATCCATCAATCAGCCTAATTCCATCCAACAAGCCTGCATGGATGAGCCCTGTAAAATTCACTAGACCCATCAAATCAGCAAACCAAGAAAAAGAATCACAACATAAGAAAGAACACTTCTTCAAGGAAATAAAGGAATTTAATGAAACATCATATTATTCAGCTGATGACTCACAAACTTCATCTGAAGAGACCACTAAACCAAAAGAAACAACATACAAAGGAGTAAAAACAGAAAAAGATAAAATGAAAATTTATGAAGACACAGTCGCGTCGACTTCATATCGACGCATGAATGATAATGCGTCGACTTCTACTCGACGTATCCTCTTAGATGCCTCGACCTCTACTCGACGCTCGAATAAAGATACGTCGACATCCAATCGACGCAACTTCCTCCATGCGTCGATACCAGATCAACGCAATCTAAGGAATGCGCCGAATATAAATCGACGCAACTATCAACATGCGTCGAATAGATATCGACGCACAAAAGTTCAGAGCAACTCAAATACCTTTCCTCCAAAAGCCTTTCATCCTAACCCACATTCAGAACCCATTCATCCCAATCATGATTTCTATCCTAATCAACACCTCTATCATGATTTCTACCCTAAACATGGTAACCAAAATTCCCATTTTAACCAAAATTTCTATCCTAACCAAAATAAAACTTTCTATCCTGATCAACCCTTTTATTCTTCTCTAAACTCAAATTATCATAATAATAAGATAATCAAGTGCCATATATGTAACAAAACTAGTCACCTTGCCAAACAATGCTGGTACAACCAATCAAACTATCTGTAAAAATTAGTCCAAGGCTGACTTAGAACTACGTAGAGATAAACACCTAAAATTCTTCAGGAAAATTAAAAGACACGTCGATCTCTAATCAACGCACCGTCGATAACTCAACTCAATAAGTAAAATCGACGCATGCGTCGACTCCACTCGACGCATACGTTGATAGGACATCCTTTCATCCCAAATCAGACTATATCGACGCTCACGTCGAATTCCACTCGACGTAACGTCGACTTCATGAAAACGAGCGGCAATACCAAAATATTTTCGGTCACATCCACGGAAGTACCGAATAAGCCTCGACTTGAGCCCAGTTTCGACGCTTCACCTGACTTAAATAGTCTCTTCAGTTAGAAGCATTCACTACTCTGCATCTTTCATCCTTCTTGCTCCTCAGACCAGCCGATTTCTTCCTCTCTCTTTCACTAACCTAAAATGGCTCCAAAGACCAACTCAGGCTTCGACATTGACCTTGAGTCCTTCCAAGCAGCCGCAGAAAACTACAAGAGCATCATTGCTCTCTTTACTGAAGCTGGCCTGAACAAACTTATCTCCACAAGAAGTAAGCTCCTGGAAACAGAACTCACAGAGCTGATAACTAATGTTCAAATATCTGAACAAGGAGAAATTCAAGGAACAATCTATGAGACACCTGTCTCAATCTCAGCAGAACATATTAGGGTCACCTTTGATCTTCCATCAGGTATATCCTAATATTATCCTTGTTTAAATGAAATAGGGAAAGAAAATGAGTTTCAAAAGAATGACTAAATAAGTCTTAATTATTCCCCTACTAGGTGATGAATCCATTGACCTCACACCTGATGAAATCAAGCATGTGCTCACCACCATGAAATTCTCAAAAGACAGACCAATCCACCTGAAGAAAACAGATTTCTCTGAAAAATATAGATTGTTAGCAGACATAGTAGGGAAAATACTACTATGCAAGACTTCAGCCCATGATGCAGTGCCCAAACAGCAACTGAACATCATGGGGGCCCTTGTATTGAAGAAAAAGGTGGACTGGGCCAGCTGCCTTCTCAGGATGATAGCCTCCAAATACTCTCACAAAGAGAATGCTTATATGAGAGTTATGAGTCAGGTTCTCTTTCATTCTTTCCATGACCTATGCAGGTCAAAAGGAATCCCTATCCCTCCTGAAAAGAGGATGTCCATTGCCCTCTTCTCCAAATGGACCAGGCACATCCCCAAGCCTGGTTCCATCCCTGAAAGAACTCCCTCTCCTCCCAACTCTCCTGCTCATCCTTCTCCTCCTCCTCCTCAAAGAGACAACCCTTCTCTACCACCATCATCCACTCAAATACTCTCTACTACCCTCACAACTCCTACTCAACCTACCTCTGATACCAATTGAAAGTGCACAGTTAACCTCAATAGAATTCTCTAGAGGGGGGGTGAATAGAGATTAAAAATATTTTGTGCAAAGTTAATATATATATATATATATATATGTGTATGATCACAGATTAGAGCTTCCCACACACCAACAAGAATTAAACAAATAAAGTAAATGCAAGAAAAGAAATCACAGCACAACACAAGAAAATATAGTGGTTCCCCAAACTTTGGGTAGTCCACTCTTCTACCCCCTTGGTAGGAATTCACTATCTTGCACTGAGTCTTTTGATAAGAAGACTCTTAGAACCACCCTGAGTCTTTTGACAAGGAGACTCTTAGAACCACCATGAGTCTTTTGACAAGGAGACTCTTAGAACCACCCTGAGTCTTTTGACAAGGAGACTCTTAGAACCAGTACACTTAATTTTTTGAATAGAGATTCTAAAAACTCTTTTACAATATGTGAGAATGGAAATAAGAAAAAGGAAAAGAAGTATTTGAAACAAGAATGAATCTTCTTCCTAGCAAGAAGATTGGAAGCACAAGAAGTGAATTAAATCTTTCTTCTATAAAGAGAAGAAGATTTGTAGCTTTTCTCTCTTTGTGAGAGCTATCAGAACTTGCAGCAGAATGACTTCAGAAGCAGGAGAAGAAGAAGTGCTTGAATATTGCTGCAGAACAATTTCTCAATTTTCTCTCTATACTTGGGAGCTCTTCCTCTTTTTCAAATGTAAAATGGTGAATCACTTGTTCTGCTTTTTCTGCCGACCTCCTCTTTATTTATAGCTCTGTTAATTCAAAATAATACTATAGGAGGATAATCAATTATCAGTCAGAGAAATAGAAAGATGAAAATGTTTCCATAATATTTATTTCTGTAGAAGGAAAGAACTAATTCTGATTTCAAATAATGTACAAATAAGTTTAATCAAATTAGCCAAGAATCAGATATAAGAAAAGAATGATTCAGAACGGCTATAAAATATTGACATTTATTCCATACAAATCAGATCTACTGAAAGAAGGAAAGAGATCTGGCGCATATTTAAATCTGTCATATAAATCGACGTGCGTCGATTACCATTCGACGTAAACGTCGAGTTCTTCTTGGCTGGACGTCGAGAGGAGAATAAGGAAGGTGCGTCGACTAAGGTGCGTCGACTTCTCCATATGCGTCGACTAGAAATCAGAGTAGCATCGACAACACATACGTCGAAATCTTCCTAAAGTTACTTCGACTCAATCTGAAGGAAACGTCGACTTCATTTCGACGTTGCGTCGAATAGTATTCGACGCATATTTACTTAACCTTGTTTTTCTTTCTTATAATTCATATTCAACTTATTTCTAGGGGTTAAGAGAAATCATTTCCCCACCAATCTCCCCCTATTTGTCTTAACCCTACTTAGAGAGAAATTGTATTAGCATAAAATCAATCCAGCACAGCATTTGTATAGAAAAGAATTCTATTGATATCAGGTCTGCTAGCTGTAAGATATAGAAGGGATCCTATAACTGTGTAAAACCTAGTGGTTGCTCAACATATACTTCTTCTTGAAGATCACCATATATTTTAAACCTCTTTGTTTTTCTTGCATTTACTTTCTTGTAATCTTTCTCCTGTTAGATAATTCTCCCTAGTGAAGTGAATTGGATGTTTCCAGACAGATTTGCTGGAAGTTTGAGGTTTAGATGCTTCATTAGTATTCTGATTTAGCTGTCTAAATCTATTAGTGAGATTCTCAGAAATGTTGTTGAGCTTCTGACATTTCCCATTTAGAAAGTCTTCAAAGACTTTAGCCTTTGCAAGCTCCTTTCTTAGTGTTAGATTTTCTGAATAGATTTTGTCTAATTCCTCTTCTGAGAGTTCTAAATTTAGCTTATAATTTTTATGATGTGTATTTTCCAGTTTTATTCTAAACAATGGGAAAGATCATCTTGCCAAATTTGACAAGAGGTCTGATGATGGAATATTTCTGGGATACTCATCTTCTAGTAAAGCCTATAGGTGCTACAATAGAAGAACTCTTAAAATTGAATAATCTATGCACATTGTATTTGATGAAACTAACATGCTACTTAAGGGGGAGGAGACTCTCACCAGTTCCTTTCCACAGGAAAACAACAGCATAGAAACCCAGCTTGAGCAACTAGCTCTAGAGAACACAGAAAATGGAAAGGAAAACCAGTTAGAGGAACCAAGTGAGGAGTCTGAACAAGAAACCTCAGAAAAGAGCATTTCAGACCCATTTCCACAAGAGAACATGGTTCAGGAAGAACAATTGAACAATGATCTCATTGAGAATGAAGAAGAAGAACAACTGACAAGTTCAAGCAGAACATGGATCAATTTGAAGGATCATCCACAAACTCAAGTAATTGGAGATCCCAATACAGGAGTAAGAACAAGACACCAGGTCTCCACTGGGATGGTGCTCCAATGCTTCCTATCACAAGTTGAACCAAAGAAGTTTGAGGAAGCAAATTATGATCCTCACTGGATTATGACCATGCAAGAAGAACTAGGCCAATTTGAGAGAAACAAAGTATGGAACCTAGTTGAAAGACCAAGAAACTACCCTATAATTGGTACAAAATGGGTATACAGGAATAAACTAGATTCCACTGGAGTAATTGTGAGGAACAAGGCAAGACTTGTAGCACAAGGATATAGACAAGAAGAAGGGATAGACTACAACCAGACCTTTGCTCCAGTAACCAGATTAGAGGCAATCAGGCTCTTTCTTGCCTATGCAGCCTTCATGAAGATGAAAGTCTACCAAATGGATGTCAAGAGTGCTTTTCTAAATGGTGATCTTCAAGAAGAAGTATATGTGGAGCAACCACCAGGTTTTGTTAATCCCTCTTCTCCTAACTTTGTTTATAGACTTAACAAAGCTCTATATGGTCTTAAGCAAGCACCTAGAGCTTGGTATGAAACTCTCAAATTTTCTTCTAGAAAATTCCTTTAAAAGAGGAAAAGTAGACAAGACATTTTTTACTAGAACCCATAAAAACCAACTCCTCCTTGTTCAAATATATGTAGATGACATTATCTTTAGCTCAACTCATCCTAAACTGTGTAAAAGATTTGCTAATCTAATGCAATCTAAATTTGAAATGAGTAGTATGGGAGAACTCTCATACTTCCTAGGGCTACAAGTAAAACAAAGTAGTGAAAGAATCTTTATCTCACAATCAAAATATACTAAAGAGCTAATCAAAAAGTTTGGTATGGAATCAGCATCTACCATAAAAACACCCATGGCAACCAATGCCATTATAGAAAAAGATGATAAAGGAAAATCAGTAGATCAAAAGACTTATAGGGCCATCATAGGATCCCTTCTATATCTTACAGCTAGCAGACCTGATATCATGTTTGCCACTTGCATATGTGCTAGATTTCAGGTTGACCCAAAGGAATCCCATCTCACCTCTGTAAAAAGGATTCTTAGATACCTAAAAGGAACCCCTGAACTAGGGCTATGGTACTCAGCAGAAACCAACTTTGAATTAATAGGTTTCTCAGATGCAGATTATGCTGGATGTAGGGTTGATAGAAAAAGCACATCTGGTACCTGCCAATTCCTAGGTGACAGATTGATCTCATGGTTTAGTAAGAAACAAACCTCAGTCTCAACCTCAACAGCTGAAGCTGAATACATAGCTGCTGGGAGCTGTTGTTCACAAATCCTGTGGATGCAAAATCAGCTTCTTGACTACAAATTGGAAATACATAACTCTAAGATCTATTGTGATAGCTCTAGTGCTATATCCATAGCATCCAACCCAGTCCTTCATAGTAGGACCAAACATATAGAGATCAGACATCACTTCCTTAGAGACAATGTTGAAAAAGGTAAAATAACCTTAGAATATATTCCCACAGACAATCAAAGAGCAGACATCTTCACAAAACCTTTAGAGGAAACTAAGCATAACTATTTCATAAACACCTTAGGAATGCTTGATGGAAGCTTGTAAACCCCATTGTTAGGGAACTCTAATGAAATCAGACAATCTAAGAAAATTTCTTGAAGATACGTCGAATACATGTCGACGCTCCGTCGAGACAAACTCGACGCTGACATCGATTTCCATCAGACAATGCTACGTCGATCCTTTATCGACGTACCGTCGAATTCATATCGACGCAAGACTATGATCACGTCGATAAAACACCAGGTCGGCCAATCTCCACGCAAACGTCGACATCCATTCGACGCAACGTCGACTTCCAGTTAAAATTAGAATCAAATCCTTACTTCCTCTTTTGACGATTGGATTACCTTGATTTCTGCTTCCTTTCTCGACGTTTCACCTTCTTTAAATAAAGCTTCTTATTTCATAACATATACCTTTCTGAACCCGCCAAAACTTTGTCTTCTACCTCTCTCTCTTTCTGCATCAATGGCGCCTACTCCTGTTCAAACTGCCCTTATCAATGCGATGAACGATGCTCTGGAAAATCTTCTCAACGACTTCCAGACACGTCTAACCAACTTCTCCAAAGAATGTGCCAATATGATCACCTCCTGTGAAGCCAAATTGGTCACCCTATCTGCCTCTCTTCCTGAGCTTCATCCTCTTCTTCGAGAGGAACCTCTGTCGCCACAAAGGTTTACATCCTTCCTGAAAGATATAAACCAGGGGGAGAGTTGCTCCAGAAACCCCTCTTGCCAGGTCTTTGATCTCACTAAAAGCTCAGGTTTAACTCTCTTCTATCCAACTCTAAGTATTCTCTCTAACTATTACTCCTATTCCATTATAGGCTCCACTCCTCTCAAATCACTCTGACTACACCTTCATCAAACACTGTGGTGAATCCTCCTCTTACAACACTGAAGGGGAGCATGTTGTGGATTCAGAATTCAGAATTGATAACCCATATAACCAGGGGGAGATTCCTGTAGTAAAGAACCCAGAAATCCAGGGGGAGGAAGAAGCAGTCACCTCTGATGATTGGAATGGATAAATATGGATTGATGCACCCTTATGTGAGGAGGAACTTCAACATCACTCCCCTGGCTTCTCTGGCAGTTACATCAAGCTGAAGACACCTCTACTTGAGGACATCCCTACAAAAGAGCTTGGAGGAGACAATCATCCCTCAGCAGAGATCATTCTACCTGAAGTCATTCTGCCTTCTATTGCAGAACAGACTCCTCTTCTTGATATTGTTCCCTCTCCACCCAAAGAGAAAACTCACTCTCCTTCATCTCCACCTCTACCTCTGCCTCCACTTCAACCTTCTTCTCTACCTCCTCTGCTACCTCTACCTCCACAAGTGGCAAGCCTCTCCAAACAAATCCTACCTAGGCAAAGTTCAGGAGGACAGATGAAAAGGAAAAGAGAAGTCATTCCCTACTGGCAAAACTTCTCCAAAGAAGAAATGAGAGAGTATGCAAAAGAAAGGAAGTATAGAAAAGCATGTGAGCAAATAAGAAGATTTGAAAAGATGCCTATTATCACTCCTAACAGCCCTGTGAAGGAGTACCATGACCCTGACATGAAAAAGAGGCATGAAGAGATAAGAGAAAGAGAATTGGATAAATATGAAGCAGCTAGAAAAGAAGTGAAAGATAAAAGGATTGCCTGGATGGAAAAGATCAACAAGGGAATGACTAAAGAACAAATTCTTGCTGAATCTTCTATCAGAATTCCAAAGAAATTGTTTGATATTGAAGCTTATCAAAAGAAAAACCCTCAGGCAGGGATCATCCTAGATAAATGTCAAAAAGACAAGAAGGGTGTAGGGTGTACAGAAGATACTTACATTCCCTACAAGAAGCCCAACAGACCTATAAAATTAGACAAGTGGCATGCCTCACCCTGGAAAGGAAAAGGGAAAATGGCTGACATTCCAGAGAAGCAGCAATCAGAAAAGAGAACAATATATAGGCTCAAGGTTGATAACAAGGGACCACCTGAGATCAAGTCTACTGAAAAGAAAGTTCAAAACATTACAATTGAGATGATAGATGAAAAAGCAGCAATCATCATCAGCAAAGGCTACTCCATAAATGACACAATCCCTGATGGTGATAAACTATTGGAAAAACTGCATACAATCATCAGGAATGTCCAGGAACGACCTGATAGAGTCAGGGGCTACATTCTTGATGCTATTGAAAACTTATCTAGGAAACTTTATTCTGTTTTTGTTAACTTTATGTACAAAAAGAAGTTTCTAGTTTAAATTTTTGTGAAAGACAAATACTTGTCATATGCTTTCTTATTCCACTTTCTCTTCTGGTTATTTGACATATTTCTTTTCTATACAAATGCTGTGCTGGATTGATTTTATGCTAATACAATTTCTCTCTAAGTAGGGTTAAGACAAATAGGGGGAGATTGTTGGGGAAATGATACTCTTAACCCATAGAAATAAGTTGAATATGAATTCTAAGAAAGAAAAACAAGGTTAAGTAAATATGCGTCGAATACTATTCGACGCAACGTCGAAATGAAGTCGACGTTTCCTTCAGATAGAGTCGAAGTAACTTTAGGAAGATTTCGACGTATGTGTTGTCGACGCTACTCTGATTTCTAGTCGACGCATATGGAGAAGTCGACGCACCTTAGTCGACGCACCTTCCTTATTCTCTTCTCGACGTCCAGCCAAGAAGAACTCGACGTTTACGTCGAATGATAATCGACGCACGTCGATTTATATGACAGATTTAAATATGCGCCAGATCTCTTTCCTTCTTTCAGTAGATCTGATTTGTATGGAATAAATGTCAATATTTTATAGCCGTTCTGAATCATTCTTTTCTTATATCTGATTCTTGGCTAATTTGATTAAACTTATTTGGACATTATTTAAATCAGAATTAGTTCTTTCCTTCTACAGAAATAAATATTATGGAAACATTTTCATCTTTCTATTTCTCTGACTGATAATTGATTATCCTCCTATAGTATTATTTTGAATTAACAGAGCTATAAATAAAGAGGAGGTCGGCAGAAAAATAAGAACAAGTGATTCACCATTTTTACATTTGAAAAAGAGGAAAAGCTCCCAAGTATAGAGAGAAAATTGAGAAATTGTTCTGCAGCAATATTCAAGCACTTCTTCTTCTCCTGCTTCTGAAGTCATTCTGCTGCAAGTTCTGATAGCTCTCACAAAGAGAGAAAAGCTACAAATCTTCTTCTCTCTATAGAAGAAAGATTTAATTCACTTCTTGTGCTTCCAATCTTCTTGCTAGGAAGAAGATTCATTCTTGTTCTTATTTCTTTCTTCTTTCTTATTCTTACTTAAATATTGTAAAAGAGTTTTTAGAATCTCTCTTCAAAAAATTCAGTGTACTGGTTCTAAGAGTCTCCTTGTCAAAAGACTCAGGGTGGTTCTAAGAGTCTCCTTGTCAAAAGACTCAGGGTGGTTCTAAGAGTCTCCTTGTCAAAAGACTCAGGGTGGTTCTAAGAGTCTCCTTATCAAAAGACTCAGTGCAAGATAGTGAATTCCTACCAAGGGGGTAGAAGAGTGGACTACCCAAAGTTTGGGGAACCACTATATTTTCTTGTGTTGTGCTGTGATTTCTTTTCTTGCATTTACTTTATTTGTTTAATTCTTGTGTTGTGCTGTGATTTATCATCATGATAAATGGTGATCTTCAAGAAATAGAGATTAAAATATATATATAAAAACAAGAGGTAGGATCTTTTTGATCAAGGAGTTAACCCTTTTTAGATATAAAGCAGGCACATCCAAAAAGCAGGCACATCCAAAAATTTTAAAATATTTAACAGTGGGTGTTTTATTTTTCAGGAGCTCATATGGAGTCTTTGATTTAGTTTTGTGTATGAGGCTTCTATTTAGAACATAGTTTGCAGTGTTGACTGCTTCAGCCCAAAAGGTTTTTGGTAATCCTGATTCTGCAAGCAGGGTCCTTCCTGATTCTATTAAGGTTCTATTCTTCCTCTCAGCAACTCCATTTTGTTGAGGAATTCTAGGTGCTGAGAAGCTTTGTTTAATACCTTTTTCCTCACAGAAACTACAAATCAGCTGATTCTCAAATTCAGTCTCATGATCACTTCTTATAATTGAAACATTGGAGTTGAACTCAGATTGAATTTGTTTTATGAATTTTGAGAGAATTTTATGGGTTTCAGATTTAACCCTTAGAAAGAATACCCAGCTAAACCTAGAATAATCATCAACAATAACCAAGGTATAGGATTTTCCACCTAAGCTCTGAGTGGATATGGGACCAAAGAGATCCATGTGTAGTAAGTATAGGGCCCTGGGAGAGTCATCCTTACCAATGGGTTTGAAAGATGATTTGGTCTGTTTTCCCAGTTGGCAAGGTCTGCATGGAGAATCCTTAGAGTACCTACCATTTGGTAAACCTCTGACTAGGTTATTCTTTGCTA
The DNA here is from genome assembly GCA_033032865.1 of Dactylorhiza incarnata. NCBI lineage: Eukaryota > Viridiplantae > Streptophyta > Magnoliopsida > Asparagales > Orchidaceae > Dactylorhiza > Dactylorhiza incarnata. The sequence continues at coordinate 22,405,023 of JAWHQI010000003.1, forward strand.
GTTTACTAATGGTTTTGTAGTTTAGATGACCTAGTCTCCTATGTCATAGTTCATTTTTATCTATGATATTGTTGAATAAACAAACTTCTGTGGGTGAAAAGCTAAAGTCCACTACATATACTTTTCCTTTTCTAGTTCCATTTAGTACTGTAGCACCAGTCTTGATATCAATAATATGGCAGAATAGTGTGGTGAATTTTACCTCATACCTACCATTTTCACATATCTGACTTATACTTATCAGATTGTGCTTTAGTCCTTTGACTACTGCCACATTCTTGAAGGTGACTTTCCCTTCTTTGAAATCTCCAAAGCCCTTGGTTTGGCCACAGCTAGAATCTCCAAAGGTTACTGATGGTCCAAGTTTATCCTCAAAGTTGATTAATAGGTTTTTGCATCCTGTCATGTGCATGGAGCATCCACTGTCCAAGTACCACACCATCCTGGAGATGTGATATATCTGCACATAGAATTTTAAACATTAGTTTGGACCCTGCTGAGCTGGGGTCCCTTCCTCTCATTAGTAAAAGATTTAATAAAAGAATAAGTGGGTTTTTCAGGGTATCCTTCCTTCTTATGGGGTACTGGCTTATCATACCAATCTTCTTGGATGATATCACAGAAATAATGTTCATAATAGAAGGACATGGATTGAGAGACCTGTTTGGAAACAGAAAATTTTCTGTCTGAATTATTGCGTCGATAGGGATTCGACGTAGACTTATGGTTGCGTCGATATGAATTCGACGTAGGTTTCTGGTTGCGTCGATATGGAGTCGACGCTTTCTTCATTCTGAGTCTACTTTCAGTCGAAGCATGAGAGAGGTTGCGTTGAGTAGAAGTCGAAGCATTTTGGTATAAGCGTCGATTAGTACTCGACGCACGTTGGTAAGAATTCGATGCACGTTCAAATTTTTTCTGAGGATATTTTCCTAAGATTCCTTTATCTGTAATGGGATTAGGTTTATTAAAAACAGTGGTTATTTCAGGACTTTCTTGTAATCTTTCTCCTGTTAGATAATTCTCCCTAGTGAAGTGAATTGGATGTTTCCAGACAGATTTGCTGGAAGTTTGAGGTTTAGATGCTTCATTAGTATTCTGATTTAGCTGTCTAAATCTATTAGTGAGATTCTCAGAAATGTTTTTGAGCTTCTGACCTTTCCCATTTAGAGAGTCTTCAAAGACTTTAGCCTTTGCAAGCTCCTTTCTTAGTTTTAGATTTTCTGAATAGATTTTGTCTAATTCCTCTTCTGAGAGTTCTAGATTGAGCTTATAATTTTTATGATGTGTATTTTCCTGTTTGAGATTTTTTAATTCAATTCTTAATTCTTTTACTTCTTTTTCAGATTTGATTAGATCTAAACAGAATTCTTTGAAAGTTTGTTTGAAATCAGTAGAAGAGAAATCTATATTATCAAGTATATTTACCATAGATGTATCATCAGGCTTCTCAGTGGCCATCAGACAGGTTTCCTCTTGCTTGACCTCTTGCTGATCATCATCTGATGAGGTACTATCTTCAGATTCTGAATCACTCCAAGATTGAGCAATGAATCTTTTTTCTTTCTTCTTCTTCTTCTTTAGATCTGTTCTTTTTAGATCTTTCTTATTGTTGATCTCTTTAGGACAATCAGGTGCAATGTGTCCAGGTTTCCTGCAAGAGTAGCATATACTTTCTTTAGTAGGTGTTTTATTATACCTGGTTTTTGAATCTCTTCCTCTGGATCCTTCTGTTTTGATCCACTTCTTGAACCTTCTGGCCAGTAGACTGATCAGCTCCTCATCACTTGTAGAGGGTACTCCTTCAACAGCCTTCAAAGCAATACTCTTTTCTTTTGGGAGTGGAGAAGCCTTTTCTTTTTCTTCTTTCTCAGCCCTTGTTTTCAACAGTTGTTCATAAGATTTTAATTTACCCAATAGGACATCTGTTGAGATTTCTTTTTGACTTCTGGAGTCTTTGATTGGCCAGATTCTTGAATCCCAAGAGCTAGGGAAGCAAGTCAGCAATTTGTCATTTATCTCAGTAAGAGATATGTTCTTCTCAAGTGTTCTCAATTCATTGACTATGAGGCTGAATCTTGAATACATGTCAGCAACACTTTCACTCTCTTTCTTTTGGAAGTTTTCATATTGGGAGATGAGTAGTGCCTTTCTGTCCTTTTTCTCATCAGCACTTCCCTCAACCATTTTAGTGAGAGCTTCTCATACTTCCTTAGCTGACTCACACTCAGCAATCTTTTGGAAGATTTCATCTGAGAGAGTTGAAACTAGGATATTCATAGCCTTGGCATCATATGCTTGGGCTTTCTTTTCCTCTTCTGTCCATTCAGCCTTTGTAGCAGGTGTTTCAGTTGCTTTTCCACTTGAATCCTTTTTGAATGGCTTGGGGGGACCTGTCATGACAACATTAAATAATTCATCATCAATAGAGTTTAAATAGATTCTAATTCTTGTTTTTCAAAGTGCAAACTTTTCAAGGTTGCAAATTGGTGGTCTGGTGGAAGCATAATCTTTGATTTGTACCATGAAAATAATTTTGTAGAAAAATATATATATAAAAACAAGAGGTAGGATCTTTTTGATCAAGGAGTTAACCCTTTTTAGATCAACCTCCCTCTGATACCAATTGAAAGTGCACAGTTAACCTCAATAGAATTCTCTAGAGGGGGGTGAATAGAGATTAAAAATATTTTGTGCAAAATTAATATATATATATATATATATATATATATGTGTGTATGATCACAGATTAGAGCTTCTCACACACCAACAAGAATTAAACAAATAAAGTAAATGCAAGAAAAGAAATCACAGCACAACACAAGAAAATATAGTGGTTCCCCAAACTTTGGGTAGTCCACTCTTCTACCCCCTTGGTAGGAATTCACTATCTTGCACTGAGTCTTTTGATAAGGAGACTCTTAGAACCACCCTGAGTCTTTTGACAAGGAGACTCTTAGAACCACCCTGAGTCTTTTGACAAGGAGACTCTTAGAACCACCCTGAGTCTTTTGACAAGGAGACTCTTAGAACCAGTACACTGAATTTTTTGAAGAGAGATTCTAAAAACTCTTTTACAATATTTAAGTAAGAATAAGAAAGAAGAAAGAAATAAGAACAAGAATGAATCTTCTTCCTAGCAAGAAGATTGGAAGCACAAGAAGTGAATTAAATCTTTCTTCTATAGAGAGAAGAAGATTTGTAGCTTTTCTCTCTTTGTGAGAGCTATCAGAACTTGCAACAGAATGACTTCAGAAGCAGGAGAAGAAGAAGTGCTTGAATATTGCTGCAAAACAATTTCTCAATTTTCTCTCTATACTTGGGAGCTCTTCCTCTTTTTCAAATGTAAAATGGTGAATCACTTGTTCTGCTTTTTCTGCCGACCTCCTCTTTATTTATAGCTCTGTTAATTCAAAATAATACTATAGGAGGATAATCAATTATCAGTCAGAGAAATAGAAAGATGAAAATATTTCCATAATATTTATTTCTGTAGAAGGAAAGAACTAATTCTGACTTCAAATAATGTCCAAATAAGTTTAATCAAATTAGCCAAGAATCAGATATAAGGAAAGAATGACTCAGAACGACTATAAAATATTGACATTTATTCCATACAAATCAGATCTACTGAAAGAAGGAAAGAGATCTGACGCATATTTAAATCTGTCATATAAATCGACGTGTGTCGATTACCATTCGACGTAAACGTCGAGTTCTTCTTGGCTGGACGTCGAGAGGAGAATAAGGAAGGTGCATCGACTAAGGTGCGTCGACTTCTCCATATGCGTCGACTAGAAATCAGAGTAGCGTCGACAACACATACGTCGAAATCTTCCTAAAGTTACTTCGACTCAATCTGAAGTAAACGTCGACTTCATTTCGACGTTGCGTCGAATAGTATTCGACGCATATTTACTTAACCTTGTTTTTCTTTCTTAGAATTCATATTCAACTTATTTCTAGGGGTTAAGAGAAATCATTTCCCCAACAGAGTGTTATGTCATATCGCCGACATGAATGTCTGTCACATCCTATTACAAAGATCTTAGCAGCACGACCGACATGTCATGCACAACGGCACACAGAACTCTCACTCCTTCGAGCATTATGGACGCAAGATCGTTCTTCTTCCCCAGAAGAACTGCCTTATTCTAAGGGTATCCGAGAGGAACGCTCCATCATCGAGTTCACCTCCCGGTGAATCCACCACATTACTACTTACCACACTCCCTCCAGAACCCACACCCCATGAAGTAAGCCGCAATCCAGATGTGTCACTCACCCCACATTACCTATGCTCGATTTCATATTTATCAATTTCTGAAGTGCCACCTGGTATTTATCTCTTTTATATTATATATGATAATCACTTACTCCACACACCTCACAGTGTCGATTTCATATTTGGAGATCACGTTTTTATTTCACCACACTATCATTTGGATATAGGTGAACTTGTTAAGTTGCTTCAATGTATTAGATGTTTAAGTAAATATGCTTTGAAAACACTGTGGAGCCGAAAGGGAATCAAATTCGAGTTTGGTAGCGCTTATCACCCTCAGACAGGTGGACATATTGAGATCGTTATTAGTAGTTTGGGGAACCTTCTTAAGTGTTTAAATGGGGAAAATCCAAAGCAATGATATCTTATACTCCGCAAGCTGAATGTGTATTCAATTATTCTAAAAATCGCTTAACTAATAAGTAACCTTTCGAGATTATTTATGGGTTCTTTATACCCCACCTACTTGACCACTACCTCGTACCATTCCATGAACGTATTTCATTCGATGCGCAAGCTCATATTAATTATTTAAAAGAATTGTATAAAATTATTGCTAATAAATTGCAAGCGACTTCTGAATTTTATAAAACCATGGTCGATCGTTATAGCCTGGAGTTATATCTTTCGGAAGGAGATTGAGTGTTTTCTTATTTCAGGAATCAGAGATTTGCTTCGGAGACATATCATAAACTACCACAAAGGGCGTTTGATCCATTTCAAATTCGAAAGCACTTTGAGCCACTTAGTTCCATCCCCAATCCGCATGTTGCAGCCCCAGGCATACCACCGGACTTAGCACCAGTGTCGACGCCCAAATCTCTACGTTGTCAATCTTTGTGAGTTCTCGTCGGGGTCGAGCTCTATCAACCCAGGGGGAATTGATGCATCATCCGTCGCATCCAACGACGCATAACGTCATCTATCTTTTTTTACTTATTTTTTGTCGTGTATATTTTTTCGGCGCATCAATTTGTATTTTCAGCTCATCGGATTGACCACCCGATGAGACCATGAATAAAAGGTCCGATAATTTTAAGTAGCTAGGATGAAAGAGGAAAGCTTAATTACTTAAGGACACGTAAGTCTAAAGTTGGAAATGATTTCAATTAAAAGTTTTTTATTTTATTACTTTAAAAATTGGAAAAAACCTCGGGAAAGAAATAAGTTTAGAAAAGGTACGAAGATGATAGTTTGGCAACATTTAAAATAGCCTTTAAAGACAAAGATTCGTGAGCCCTTATTATAAAGCATTCCCTGAAAGAAGAAAAGGGAAGGGAAAGAAAAAAGAGAAACGACTGCGTCGTTTCTTCTGTTAGCCCGACCACCCAGGGACGGCCACCAGTAGTCTTGCAGTGCGCCTTCCTCGTCAACCTCGGGAGCATCTTCAGCATCGACGAATACAACAGGCGGAGCTTTGTCGAACCCATTGACGTCGCCAGACCTTCCTGCGCCCGATTTCAACCGCCACCACCCAACCTGTTGAGAACGCCTTTCCTCCCTCAGGTCGTCGCCGACCCCGACAATCTATTCTGGCGATCAGAGTCATCGTCGTAGGTTTCCTTCCAGAGGACAGCAACTGAACCCTCAACCTCCTGTTACTATGTCGCATGTAGCCGTTACAGGTAGTCGAACTTTATTTTGCTTGTGAGGGAGATCTGCCGCCTCCAACTACATTACAGTCAACCCAACTGTGAAACTGGAATTGAAGTGGCCTCCTCCTTGTAGTAGGTTTTGCATATGCATGGGTAACTCCGCCATCTCTCTTGCTTCATCTATTAGCGTAGTCTTATGCAATTTACTTAATTAAATATAAGCTTGTCTCGGTCGTTCGGGCTGCTTTTATTGCTTTTATTTCATAAATTATTGGTTGCGAATCAGCTTATGAAATTTACAAATGCCGCATCGATTTGAACTGTGAACATTAAAATATCTCTTTCCAAATAACGATTAACAACTCTCAAAATTTCAACATCAAGTGTGATTTTCGCGCGCAAAATTTGATTTGGCCCTCTCGGACTATATATAAATGTATTGACTCTTCCGTTAATAATGTGAGTTATTTTGAACTTTAATTTAGAATATTATTTGAAACTCAAAAGTTCTATTATTTTTCATATGTTAGGTTGTAATGATAGCGCTGAGCTCAACGTTTTGGGCAAATGCGGAGCTGATTGTTGCTATATTCATCCTATTTGTGAAGGTTTTGAGAAGAGTCGGCGGAGATACACCTTCCATAGGATGATTATATAGTGACATAAAAAACTAGGGAGGAGATTGTCGTTGTTCTCGATCATCAAGAAAACAAATATCTTCTTATATGGAAGTTAATCGATAGCAGATGGAAGAACAAGATGAGCAACCGAGTGGAGATTGAGGCCCGCGGAAGGTTTATGAGTGGTTTTGTTGAGTGTCCCTCAAAGATATATAGAAAAGATCCTTCTAAGCAGGTCATATTAGTGATGAGCTTGATTTTTACCAAAGATTATTTGGTAAAGACATGACAGAGACAACTATAAAATCTTAACTTCTATTGACGTACAATTTAATATTTTATGTTGATAACCCAATAATTTTCAATGATACATCACTGAAATAATTTGTAATTTTGTTTGTCCCCATTATATTGGTGGAGGCTTAATGGTGCTGACACGCCTCATCCTAAAACTATGACAATGAAGATTTTGAGACTGACTATTACTTCCTCTGGCTATGAGAGGAACTGAAGCACTTTGAGATGGTATGCATTAATTTAGTGATTTAGTTTAATGGAAATATATTATTTATAGTGTATGCATTATTTATTTATTTTAAATTTTATAGATACATTCTAAGAAAAGAAATAGACATAACAGCAAAAGAATGAACGGCCTAGTTTTTGTAAATTTCAATGATTTATTAAAGTCGAAATATTCCGACACATCTCAAGATCCTTTAGCAGTCAAAAGCATAGATTCGGGGAAGGTACAGAAGTGGATGGTGAATGTTGATGATGGCAAGGATGATAATGATGATGGTGATGATGAATTTCGTGGAGGGATTGACGTGGGCGCAACTTAGAGATATTGTCGACATCGATCTGGATGCAAGGTTGCCTTCTAGAATGATGAAGAGCAGAGACGTGAGAATGAGTGAAAAAAGAAAGGGAAAGATAAAAGTGTATGAGAGGGATGAGGCGGATCTTGAGTCGTCAGGTTCGTCGAATGATGGTCATATTCTATCTACAATTCGATTATTGATGATTATGGAATAGATCAAGAATAAAGTATGTTTAAAATTTAATTTTTAAAATTTTGATGTTATAGAATATCGATATAGTTGCAAACATCTTAAAATTATTATTTTTATAATAATTTTATCATTTTATGTTCAATGTTTTACTTATCGCATTGCCTCGTTATTTGAGTAACATAAATGTTTCATAGTCGTTTGTAAGATTTTAAAATTTCAATAGATATTAAATTGTTAATATAACAATATATATAAAATAAAAATTAGACTATACATATAATTATATATAAAATTAATTAATATTAAAACTCGATATATGAAATATTTCTGATATATCCCCCGATATATAATAACTGATATGTTGGCAAAAACATCATCTTGATTTATCTTACAAATTATGTAAAAGTTATTTCATCATCTAGGAATCATTACTCATGTTGTATAGTGAGGGTAATATGGTCATTAGATGACTTACAATGTCACACTCATATTATGGTGTCAAAGATCAGTCCAAAAGAGTGCAAAAATTCAATTGAGTTAATTTTGTGTCGACTAGAAGTCGACGCAGCTTTGACTTCAAGTCGAAGTAACTTCAAATAGAAGGATAACTCAGACTGGTAGTCGATGTATCAGTTGAAGTCGACGCAACGTCGAAATGTATTCGACGCAGAAAGCAGAGTCAGTCAAAACAACATTTAAAGTCGACGTTACTTCGAATTACATTCGATGCAGAAGTCAGAGCTCAAAGTCTAGGTCTTCATCTCAACGGATACGCCGATAAGGACTCGACGCAACATCGATATTAGAGTTCGTTTCAAAGCTGAGGAAAATGTCGAAGCAGTTTCTATTAGAACTCAGAGGTGCGTCGATAAGAAGGCAAATGTATTCGACGCAACGTCGAATACAGACACAGAATTAGAATACTTCCTCACATTAGATATTTCAACATTGGCCTGGCCATTTGATTTTGTTCACATATTTAAAATGGTGTTAGCATTTCTCTTTTGAGTTTTGACTATGTGTGCACTTGATTCTCTTAAGTTAAGATGACTTGCTCTATTGACTCGTCAGAACGTTAATCAGATCGCAATATTTTGATTTTTTTGCTTGGTATTCAAGTTGAGTTAAAATTCTAATTCTACCACTGTCTGAAATGGCCTGGACTAGGTTGTTCTGGCTCAAACGGTCACCGGCTCGCAGAATTTGGGTGAGTTGGAGTTGTCTTAGGGAGCCGGAAGCCTTGATTGAACTCAAATAAATAAAAAAGTTGTTTGAACTTCTCTGGGAATTATGAACAAGGTAAGATAATTTTAGAGCAATGTTATAAGCACACCAATTTTCGTTATTGGCAACCAAATTTTATTGACACACCAAATTATTTTATTTTCACACCAATGCGTTATTGTCGCACCAGATTTTAATGCGTTATTTCCACACCGAAATGAAAGCACACTCCAAATCAACAACTCCAGTTTGTATAACATGCTAACACAAGATTTGCACACTCCAGATCAACAGCTCCCCAGGGCCAGCGATCTCCTCCAATGGCGGTGAAATAGCGAGCTGGGGGGAAGGCAGGGTGTACGGCTTCGACTCTCGAACGGTCGGTGTGCAAATAGACTATATCGGTGTGCTTATAACATTGCTCTAATTTTAAAAAGGATAAAAATTAGCTGGAAAAAAGAGGAGCAGACAGAAGTCGGAGAATTTTGAAGGGTTAAAAAATAGCTGAGAAAGATAGTCCACCTAGGTCGGAGAACTTTGAAAAGGTAAAAGAAATAGCGACAGTTGCCTACCTATAGATGGCCGGGTCTTGGATGAGGTTGGGGTGGTAGCATCGGAAGGGTGGGGCCATCATCTCCGAGAGGAGTTCATCGGTGAGGGAGGGGACGGCAGCTCTGAAGGCGGCGGCGGTCTCGGGCTTAAGCTGTGCTTGTCGACGGAGGAGCTGGGCCGCGTAGACATTGGTCAGACCTGTTTCTGTCGCGATCTGCCCGAACGTCTTCCCAGACGCCCGCTTCGCGGCAAGCAGACTCGCCACCACTGCGCTCTGCGCCGTCGATACACTGTTCACCTCGCCGCCTGCTTTTTCCATAGTTTCAGTCACAGGACGATGAGAGAGAGACTCGTATCTGATCTTATAAAATATGGGTTTTGTTATTTGTGGCTATTTACGCTCCGTTACTCATACTAAAATGTGGAGCGCAGTTATGTTATGTGCAGAGCTAATATGGATATGTGCAGACCATAAAAAAAAATTAGTAATTGATTTTTCTTCTCTCCTTTCAAACTTTAGGTGCAGCCCCTTAATTCTCGCGTTTCCCTTTCCGCAACAAAACCCTAGGCTTCGCTGGGAGGAGAAAATCGCAAGCTTTCGCCGGGAGAAGAAGAGGCGGTCCACGCATTCGCCGGGAGAAGAAGAGGCGGTCCACGCATTCACCGGGAGAAGAACCCGTCGTCCACGCTTTCGCCGGTACGTCATTGATGCGATTCCTGGACAGAGAAACCCTCCTCGACAGTTCCTTAGAACAACCTCCTCGAGAGCCCACTTCCATTCCCTACATTCACTCCCCAGCCCTCTCATTCACGTACAACCTCCTCACTTCCCCTTACTTGGAGCCACTGTCCAGCCCTCCCCCTCTCAAAAACCACCAACCAGCAGTTCCCGTTCACCCATTCCCAGCCCCACGCATCCAGTTAACCTTTGTCAAGCCTGCTACAGCAATCCTGAACCTTTGCCAAACCTCCTCATTCCTGCATCTGGAATTAAATTCCAGCATCTGGAATTAATTCCAGCTCCCATAACTCTAATTCCAACTCCCAAATTTTTTGTTGTTGTGCATTGTGGGTGCATCTATAATTTTTGTTGTTGTTTTTGTACAGGAATGGAGAAGAAATCAGAGGACTGGAAATTGTCCGTCGATGTAGTCTCTCTCATACCTTTAGATGGAAGTATTGTCTCTTCTTCATCCCTATTATTGAATACTTGTATGGTATTTTATATAGTTTTGGTGAATTGAAGATGTGTGTATTTGTCTTTTATGTCCGTCGATTTAGTGGAAATAGATGTTGGAAAGCATTTTGTTACGTCAAATATATTTCCTAGTAAGGATGATTTAATGGATTGGGTACGAAGCATTGCTAAGGGTTTGGGTTTTGTCATTACCATATAAAGTACAGACAAACTTTCAAGCAGGCTCAACCCCAGAGTTATCCTCGGTTGTGACAGAGCTGGGTATTATCGGGAAAATCAACGTAATAAAGGCTGGGTTAGAAAAAAATTTGAGAAAACCAAGTTCGAAGAGGTGTGGTTGCAAGTTCTCACTTAAAGGGCAAACAAGTATTAATTTAAATGAGTGGAGCCTGAAAGTTATATGTGGAGTTCACAACCACGAGATGGTGCACCTAGAAGCTCATTCATATGCTGGAAGGTTAGATTTAATTGAGCAAACCGTTGTTCATGGAATGTACTTAGCTGGTGTTAAGCCAGGAAAAATACTTACAACATTGAAACAAAGAAGAACTCACAATGGTGTTTGGGATATCATAGCATGTTTTTCGCCTAGAATTATCTATACTAACATATATTTTTATTTTTATGTAGGTTGATTGATTGAAAACCCACAATGGTGTTTTGGATATCAAAATTTAGTATCAAATTTTGCAAAGAAGAACTCATATTTTGTATTAATTATTGTGGACTTTGTAGCATAAAATTTTGCAAAAAATGACTCATATTTTGTACTAATTAACATGAATTTATAAACTAATGCACAATTTTTTTTGTTTTTATAATTGGTCTGCACTTAACATTTGATTTTGCACTTAAATTTTTTGGGTTTGCACCTAACCGTAGTTTGCACATAGCCATAATAGGTTTGCACTTAACATTGCTCAAAATGTCTTTACCTAAAAGTATTGGTCCCCCCTTCCAGCCACTATTGCACGCCACGATACGAAGCACTTCCGGCTCTATCGCTCGACTGAAGTTTCCTCCGACCGCCACTCGCCAGATTCTCTCCTCTGGCGTAGTAGATAGTCAGATCTACCCTTCTTCTTGCTTTCTGTAGCCCGACCTCCCCTTGGCCGCCCCATATTTTGTCGGCCTCCTCATTTCCAGCAGTCGCGCGTCAAAATACCCCCACCGGCGAAATAGAAGGCTCTTTTTTTCCTTTGGATGTTATTTTAGATACATTGAGGTATTATTAGCATTCTTTGTTTCATTTTGGTGAACAATTGTAGTGGAGAAATTTATTTGTCTAGTTAAAGAATCTATTTTTTTTCTTATTATGTTTAAATTCAATGGTGTGATCATGTGTTTATGTGATTGTACTTTCATTTAATAGGAATGAGTTCAGAAAAATTGTTGTTTTTGGGTAATGAAGAGTCATCTAAAGACAATGTGTTAGATGTTGGAATACACTTTTGTACTGCTAATTTGAGTTTTGAAAGTAAAAAGGAATTGATTGAATGAGCTCGAAAAATGGCAAAAAAATTTGGGGTTTGTTATCATTATTCTAAGAGCAGATACTATCACCTCCAGAGCATCACCAAGGGTAACGTTAGGTTATGATAGAGTCGGGTTACCCATCACAGTCAAAACAACATATTGTACATTAAGAAAAATATTAGAAAATCAAGTTCCAAACGTTGCTGGTGTAAATTTGCATTGAAAAAACAAAAAGATGAGGGTAATGAATGGAAAATTATAGTTAAACATGGTATGCACAACCATGACTTCGTTCATCTTGAAGCGCATCCATATGCCGACAGACTAGATGACAATGAGAACAAGATAGCGGACTAGTCAATCCGAAAGGAAATTAAAAAAATATATATAGCAGTATTAGTGATCTCCGGAGAAAAGAAATTAAAAGAAAATTGTGTGAACTAGTCAATCTGGATGCAAGACAGACAAATGAACCTAAAATGCCCATACAATTGAGAGGCCGCTCGAAGGAAAGTTTGAAAAAGTTTTTGGAGGATTATAAATCCACAAAAAGAGATCCTTCACATTTTGAACATGTCCTAAATGAGGAACAACAATAACTTGGTAAGGTCAAATTGATTAAGGCGGCAAAGAAACTTTCAATTAGAATGAGTGGTTTTCTTGAAATTTTGCGCAAACAAATGCCCCCAAATGTGCACAAACAAATCCCCCTAAATGTGCGTACACATCTCATATAGTGATGTCATTGATGTTTTAGGAAATGGGCATTGCGGATACAGATTTATAACTATTGCTCTAAATATGAGAGATAGTTGGATGCAAGTACGACATGATCTTGCAGGTGAGCTACATGATATATCATTATTGTACACTGAAATATTTGAGACATCAAGGAGCTTAGAATTACTAAAATCTCTAGATTGTTAAAAGGTGCCGACTCCACTAGATAAGTGGATGACAATGTTTGACATGGGTTATTAGTTGCATCATGCTGCACCATACAACTAATTCATTTCTCAAGCCAACAATCCTTCACATTTCTACCATTACATTCAGCTCTTCCATATATTAGAAGAGTTGTTTATATGAGATATATAAATGGCAACCACTTCATTGAATTGCAGATGAAAGAAGAATGCGCACAACCACCGATATTTCAAATGTGGACAAGATATTGTGAACAAGTGACAGAGCAATGGGGAAGTTCCATATATTACGGGACTATTTTGATCATGAAGTATGTAAATATTGTATATTATTATTAATATCATAAATTCTTGGCAAGGTCTAGGACATACAAAGTGCTCATGGGACCCACTATGGGTTAAGGTGGTGAATGGGGATCCTTCAAGGTCATATTGGCGAACATTGACCATGTTAATTCTGACCGACAAATTTTACCAATTGATCAACTTTGATGTTTTGGATCTGATGAGTGTTGTGAGGCCTCCTATGGGGTTCTATTAGGGACGTATAGACATATTTTGACAAAAACAACATTGGTCTCCTTTGTGGTGCCCCTAACCCCGGTCGATGAGTCAAGCTAGACCCATAGATCTTGATTTTTGGTCATAATGAGCACTTCATAGATTGGAAAATGTGAAGGAGCCTTAGTTGCAGGTTGAACGCGTGTTCTTGGTCTATTAAGAAGGGAGTAACCATTCGTCAAGGAAGAAAAGATCCTGTTGGGAAAAACACCCACTTGATTTACCTTACAAATTCTATAAAAGTGATTTCATTTTCTAGGATTCATTACTCATGTTGTATAGTGAGAGTAATTTGGTCTTTAGATAACCTAGGTTGTCATATCCACCTAGGTGTGTCAAAACCTAGTCAAATGGAGATCAAAACTCAGTTGAGTTAAACTTGCGTCGAATAGAAGTCGACACAATTTCGATTAAAAGTCAAAGCAACTTTGAATTGAAGTAGAAGTAACTCAGACTGGCAATTGACACTTCATCTCATTGGTTGTTGACGTCGACTAGGTATCGACATAGAAGGGAGAAGTTGATGCATACATTCTTTCAAGATGAAGTCGACGCAACATCAATTTGCATTCGACGCAAAAGTCAGAAGTTGAGTCCACGGATACGTCGATAAGGAATCGACACAACGTCGCTAACAGAAGTCATTTCAAATCTGTGAAGCAGATCTCAACGTAGCTTCTAATAGAATTCAACGACGTGTCGATATGAAATCAGAAGGAATTCGACACAACGTTTAATACAGTCAAAGAATTTGAAACTTCCTGGAATGGATTCTAAGGATTATTCAGAATGTATATATGGAAGATATTCGAATCCTAACGGGTCGCAACAGGATATGAATAAAAAGAAAGGTATTAGAGATTCTGATGTGATATAATTGGAAAAGATATAAAAGGATATTGACGGGCTGTCAACACAGATGGAAAGAAAGCAATAATTCTCCTCCAACATTCTGATTGGAGAATCGATCAGAAGGGAAAGAGATTCAAGTCTAAATTAACCGAGGATTATATATATACAGAATTCAAAAAGAGATTAAGACTGCTTCTCCGTCTCTCTCTCTTCCTCTCTTTCATTCTACCCGACAGATCTCTAACAACAGTTCTTCCTCAAGCTGCAAAAAGCTTAATCTCCTCCTCTCTAAAAGTAGCTCATCAAAGATATAGAGATCAATCTAAAAGGCTGGATCAGTGCATATAATCCTTACACACATATAATCCTTACACCTTCTTCTAAGCAAGGACTCATCATCTTACAAAGGATCCAGAACACTTAGTGTCTAGAATCCTTAGTGACTGCTGAAAGAGGATTCAAATTAGAAGATTACACTTCATATTCTTACTCATTCTCTTAGTTTCTACTTCTTATTTTTGTAAACTAAGTAAAGAGTTTTAAGAATCCCTCTTCAAAGGATTCAGTTTTGGTTCAAGATCTCCTTATCAAAAGATCTGGTTTTGGTTCTAAAAGTCTCCTTATCAAAAGACTCAGTCACTGGTTCTAAGAGTCTTCTTATCAAAAGACTCAGTGTTTCTAAGAGTCTCCTTATCAAAAGACTCAGGCACTGTGATAGTGTATTCCTACCAAGGTGGTAGAAGAGTGGACTACTCAGATTTTGGTGAACCACTATAGCTCTTGCGTCTTCTATGTGCGTGCAATTTTCTGTGTTTTTCTCTTGTCTATATTTATTATTATGTGGTTGTTTTGGAATCTTAGATGCTTAGGAATTAGACTTAATTTTATGTGCACTTCTTAGTAAAAGTTCTTAAATCTATATTCACCCCCTCTAGAGAATTCTCAGGGGAGTTACTGTGCACTTTCAGATCCGCTTATAATAGAGACAGAACCTGGGAGGAGAGATGCCATAAGAAACAAACCAAACAAGCAAGTGAGCCTTTTCCCCTTCCGGGAAGGGGTTCATTGATTTACAAGATGTCATCATCTTAATCCCAGTAGCCCCCTATTTGTAGCAAAAAATGTGGCGTATTCAACCCGAATCCATTTTTTGGTCAAACCTAGGGTCTCCACGTCACCTACACTGGCTCCATCACTCTTTTCCTTCTACTCACAACCTATGGAGGCCATTATATCGTCTAGCGAAGGCGATGATAACAACTTGTGGCGGCGGTAAAAGGCTTGCACGAACATATCTTCCTTCTCATTCATGGTTGGATTCCATCAACCATTCTCAATGCATGCAAATAACCTTTCCGCTTCTTCTAAGCATAGATCTAAAGCTTATAAAGTACTGATGGTGTGTTTCCAATATGTTTTTAGCCCCCTCAAGGTCATTATCACTTGTAAAGAATAGGGCAGACTAGTCAATGTCATAGATGCCCCGCCCTGCAATGTAAGAAGGGTCTGTGAGGACCTCATAGAGTTTTTGAACAAATTACTGTCCTCTATAGAACTTCTTACTGTCATCAACAGGGGTGGGGAATTGTCTCGTATCATGGATAATGAAAATTATTATTGTTGATTCCAATAGTTTCACTTGATGGGGTCCTTAGTGAGCTAGAAGTAATCAATGAGTTAGTCTCACTACCAACGTAATATGAGCTTATGGGGTCGCACATGATAACGTACAAAAAATTGGACAAATGGTTGTGTTAGCTTTACTTATATTGGATATGAGTGAAAAGCCATGTTTGAAATAATTGGGAGAAAGTCCAAATGTCGACTTGACTGTCTAGTCGACATTTGGTCTATGTCGACTAAACTGATTGTTGAAATATTGATATCGAATAGACTTGACTAATATCAGCTTGACTGCTTAGCCGACATTTAATCTATGTAGATTAGACTGATTGTTGATATATTGATATTGACTAAACATGACTAATATTGGCTTAACTGTCTAGCCAACATTTGGCCTATATCGACTAGACTGGTTGTCGATATATTGTATATCAACGAGTTATCAAGATGACATAGTGTATATAGACTTGACTAATATCGACTTGACTGTCTAGCCGATACAGTGTCTTTATCAATTGGACCTCAAGACGATAAAACATGTTTATCAGCTTGATGCTGCCTGGATGTCGATTTGATCGACTGGACCATTTCTCCTCTCTCTAACAGGCCCGAATCCGGTTCACTTAATACAAGATTAAGTGAACCTTCTCAGACATATATATATATAAGTATATTAGGTTAAGATAGTGGATTGTTCATTCTGATTCTTCCCGAAGAGTGGAAAGGTTCTGCTCGACCCCATCGGCAGTTTTCTTATGGAGAACTGAAACCTGAGCCCAGATCTTCTCCTGAAATTGAATCTATAAATTCGTGGAGGAGAAGAACTCAATCTTCTTCCAGCCTGCTATTGTTTGACGAGAACAAGGTGTTCTCGGCGTTAGTGTGGATACCCGTTAAGATGTGGATCTAGTATTGCATTCTCGAGGACTCAAACAACATTCCCTCTTCTCGGAATTTGATTCCGACATAGGTACAATCTTATTCATCTTGATTAATTGGTTTTCGCAAGATCAATTTCATTAGGTTTCTTGAATATTTCCGCTGCGCATATGATGCCATAGAAACCCAACAATGGTATCAAAGCAAGGTTGTGCTATTAT
The DNA here is from genome assembly GCA_033032865.1 of Dactylorhiza incarnata. Lineage (NCBI taxonomy): Eukaryota > Viridiplantae > Streptophyta > Magnoliopsida > Asparagales > Orchidaceae > Dactylorhiza > Dactylorhiza incarnata. The sequence continues at coordinate 22,422,051 of JAWHQI010000003.1, forward strand.
CTTTTTTATCTTGGTTGTATCTGCAATGTGAATGTTGTAATATCCTGTCATGATTATTTCAATATATGCAAATGATTAAGTGTTAATCATGATTAAAGGTTAATCATCAGTCATGAAAAATCCCTTAGCTTTTATATCAAGTGTTCGGATGCCTTCCGATGGATGACACTCTTCCTGCCTCGATCGATGAAGTGTGAGCTTGCCAAAGGAAGGTGCACCAATCTATCTTGGCGAGGGTGCAAGTGGATAATTATGATATCCCGCTGTCGACATCGGGTCTAACTTAATTAGGTGACCTCAATGGTTGAGTGCCTAAATGCATAGGGCCGGCATGCGCCATAAGATGGATACGAATAATGGTTATTCACCAACCATACAAGAATTATATATGATACAATTGACAAATGTTGTTTACCTAAATAGCTACATTATAGGTGATCAACCAAAGCTGACTTATGAAGAGCGTGTAATACAGATCTTGTCCACTAAAGATTAGCTCGCATAAACTCCCCGAATTGATATTAAGGGTTATTAATCCAAAAAAAATAGTGGAAGCATTTAATGAAAGTCCTTATTAAATAAAATGTATTTTGAAAATTAGTACCAATAGACTTTGCATAATTCTTGTAGAATTTCCATGGCAAGTTGACATTCTACTTTGTCACTGATAGCCATTCTTGAGAAGGATAAGCTCAATGAGACAAATTTCCTGGACTGGTATAGAAACTTGAGGATTGTCCTCAAACAAGAGCGTAAACTCTATGTCCTAGAGGAAGATCCCCTTGTAGTGACACTCGGATCTGCTTCTCGAGCAGATAAAGATGCTTATACGAAGTATCGAGATGACACCTTGAATGTAGAATGCCTCATGCTTGCCACCATGACCTCTGAGCTTCAGAAACAGCATGAGATATTGTGTGGATATGAGATAATCAAACACTTGAAGAAAATGTTTCAAGAGCTAGCTCGACAAGAGAGATTTGATGTATCCAAGACATTGCTTCAGTGCAAGATGGGGGCTCGAGACCCAGTAAGAACTCATGTACTCAAGATGATTAGGTACATCGAGAACCTTGGAAGATTGGGTTTTCCTTTAGGCCAAGAGTTGGCCACTTACTTGATCCTGCAATCGTTGTCAGGCAGCTATGAGCAGTTCGTCTAGAATTACAATATGAATGAGATTGAAAAGACACTAACGAGCTCCTTGGCATGTTGAGAACAACCAAAAACAATATGAAGAAGGCAAAGCCTACTAGCCCCATATTAATGGTGCATAAAGACAAGGGCAAGGCTAAGGAATTCAAGAAGACTAAGATAGGATCTAAGTCATATCTTGATCTCAAGTCTTCATCACTAAAAAGGAAAGGACTGACCAAGGAAGGGAATTGCCACCATTGTGGGAAGACAAGGCACTAGAGGAGGAATTGTCCTCTTTACATAGAGGATCTGCAAAAGAAGAAAGGAAGTATGACTTCCACTTTAGGTATTTTTGTTATAGAGATCAAACTTTCCGCTCTTTCATCTTGGGTATTGGATACCGGATGTGGTTCTCACATTTGTACAAATGTGCAGGAGCTGAGAAGAATGCTGGATATGGTAGAGATAAACATGCGCGTTGGAAATGAAGCAAGAGTTGTTGTCGTTGCAGTAGGAATGTATCATCTTTCTTTGCCCTCATGGCTTGTAATAGAATTAGAAAATTGTTATTACGTATCAGCCATAACTAGAAACATTATTTCTATTTCATGTTTGGACATGAAAGGTTTTTTATTTCATTATTAAGAACAATTATTGTTCGATTTATATGAATGATGTTTGTTATGGAGTTGCTCAGATGTTTAATAGTCTGTATGTTTTGAACATAGACCAACTCATCTATAACGTGAATAATACTAAGAGACTAAATACAAATGACTCAAATCCTACATATTTCCGGCATTGTCGTTTGGGTCATATAAATGAGAAACTCATATCCAAACTCCATAAAAATGGACAATTGGACTCATTTGATTTTGAATCGATTGAGAGATGCGAGTCTTCTTTATTAGGCAAAATGACTAAAGCCCCTTTCACTGATAATACTGAGAGGGCTGCAGATCTTTTGGGTGTAATACATAGTGATGTATGTGGACTCATGAGTTCTATGACTAGAGGTGGGTTTCACTACTTCATTACATTTACTGATGATTTCAGTAGATGTGGATATGTGTATCTTATGAAATACAAATCCGAATCCTTTGAAAAGTTCAAGGAGTTCAAGAATGAAGTACAAATCCAACTAAGAAAAACAATTAAAGCACTTCGATCTCATCGAGATGGGGAATATTTAAGTCAGGAGTTTCATGATCATCTGAAAGAGTGTGGTATTGTATCACAACTCACTCTACCTAGAACACCACAACATAATGGTGTTTATGAGAGGAGGAATCATACCTTGTTGGACATAGTGTGATCGATGATGAGTCATGCATATCTACCCGTTTCCTTTTGGGGATATGCTATGGAGACGACTGCTTTGACACTAAATCGTGTTCCAACAAAAATGGTTCAAAAGACACCATATGAGATATGGACTGGGAAACATCCTAGTATGTCTTTTTATTAAGATTTGTGGGTTATGAGGCATACATAAGACATCAAATGCCTGACAAACTTGAGGTCAAATCAGATAAGTGTTATCTAGTAGGGTATCCTAAAGAAACTAAAAGGTACTATTTCTCTAATCAATCCGAGGGCAAAGTGTTTGTCGCGAGGACTGATATCTTTCTTGAGAAGAAATTCATATCTAGAAAGATTAAAGAGATAGAACTTGAAGAGGTTCAAGAACCACAAATAATGAATTGACCAGAATTGGAACCTAAGCAAGGACTACAAACTATTGTAGCTAAAGAACCCACTCAAAAGGCACAAGTCCTACGTAGATCACCTAGATTTGATCCTGAGAGATATGGATTTCTCATGTCTCAAACATGTAATGTGTTGTTTATGGATCGTGATGATGAACCTGTAACCTACCAAGAATCTATGAATGGATCGGACTCCGAGAAATGGCTTGAGGCCATGAAATCTAAAATGGACTCCATGTATATAAACCATGTTTGGACCTTGGTAGAACCACCTGAAGGGGTATAACCCATCGGGTGTAAGTGGGGCTTCAATAAGAAGACCGACGTGGATGAGAATGTACAGACATTCAAAGGGCGAATGGTCGCTAAAGGTTTCAAGAAAATTCATGGTGTTGACTATGATGAAACATTTCCCCTTATTGCCATTGTTAAGTCCATTAGAATTCTACTTGATATTGCTGCATATTATGACTACGAGATCTAGCAAATAGATGTCAAAACAACTTCCTTTAATGAAAACCTCCTTAAGGAAGTGTACATGACATAACCCGAGGGTTTTATATCTCCAAGTGATGCCACTAAAATATGCAAGTTGCATCGATCCATTTATGGATTGAAACAAACTTTTCGAAGTTGGAATCCTTGTTTTGATGAGAAGATCACAGAGTTTGGTTTCATCAAGAATGAAGATTAGCCTTGTGTTTACAAGAAGATTAGTGGGAGCATTATTGCATTCCTAATATTGTTTGTAAATGACATACTATTGATTGGGAATGACATTCTAATCCTACAAACTGTTAAGAACAGGCTGGGGGACTGTATTTCATAAAAGACCTGGGCAAAACAACTTACATACTAGGTATTATGATCTTTATAGATGGATCAAGGAAGTTGTTGGGTTTGGCCCAAAGTACATACATTGAAAAGGTGTTAAAGCGTTTCAACATGCTTGAGTCTAAAAAGGTATTCTTACCCATGTCACATGATGTAAGTCTCTCTAAGGACCAGTGTCCTAAGTCATTGGAAGATAAGGACCACATGAAGTTGATTCCATATGCTTCTGCAATTGGATCAATCATGTATGCAATGATATGTACTCGTCCTGATGCCTCATATACTTTGAACATGACTAGCAAGTATCCTTTGTGAGCAACCATTTTATGAAGATCAATGGGTTATATATTCATATTCATGACTCAGGAATGGTCTACTATTTTTCATATCCTCAAGGTGTGCGATGTTCCGGTTTAAACTCTAACGACCTATAATAAATAAGAGACTTGGCGTCAATACACTAACAATAATCAATCATTGAAGCATGGGCGCACTAAAGGTTCTGAACAAATAATCCTTTGTGAACAACTCTTCCTGGATGTCTAGTACCCATAAAGCTAGATTTGATACCAAATTATATCACCTAGCCTATATTTATGATATAATATGGGTTCATCTCCCCCACCCACAACATAAACATGAATATATAAGGCATTATAAAATGTTATAAGAAATACACTATATTAATCCATGTATCATAGAGTATAAAAAAACATAAATTACAATAATTAAAAAAGAGTATTGACCGCATGGTTCACTTGGTGCAAATCCCGAAGGAAGTGCAATGGAAATGTACAAGTCAAAGTAATAAAGTATATGAGTGAGGTGTTATATCCGCGGGGAACACAGAAAAAAGATACCCAAGATTCTAATGTCAAATTCTTGTTAAACGATTCGAATGTTTGTTTGAGCATTTTACTAAGAACAAGAGCAAGAATGCATAGAAAATTAGAGAATGAGATAAACATTTCTTCCAAACATTTATATCCAAGCAGAGTAAAACACAAAAATCATCATTAACATTAAAGGGCATGAACATGTTTGTGTTTTATAATACAATAGAATTAGAAAGTAGCATGCAACCATACAAGATAAGGATAATCTTTGAGCATCCAAGATTTTGGTCAATGGAGAGAAAAATACGAAGGAAGAAGAGAGACTATTCCTCGGGTATGAGAAAAAATCATGGGTCATCAATCCAGCTTCTCTTGTATTCCTTGGTTACCGTCCGAGGTTGAGGAGGAGTTGCCACCAACCTCCCAAATTACTTGCCTTCTCTCCATGTGATACCTCCATATTAATATGTTTAACTTCTAGCTTCCTTATACTCTTGGAAACCCAAGCCTGAAGCTCTGGAATGGATGGAGAGTGACCCTCTCAGACTGGAAGGAGACCACCAAAAAGAATGGAATATTATCCCTTTAAAAGTCCTGAAATCAACTTATATAGTCATTATTAAAGGTCTGCACATGGTCGGGAGCACGATTGTGAGCCTGATTGTGCATGGCCTAAGAATATTTTGATAGGAAAACCTGCTCCGCCAAAAAAGGTAATAAAGTGTGGTGTCAGGATAAGGCGCAAAGTCATGCCCCTTGAAGCACATGACCATGCCACTATATGCACACCACAATATCCATCATTCTTGATAATAGAAGTCCTCCCGTGCGTGGATGCACGGTCGTGTGGAAAGTCGCACACGGGTGGGGGATAAAACTTGATTTTCTAGCTTGAAATAAGATATGGTTGTAAATGATTGTGAACAAATGACACATAGTCGTGCACCTGGCCAATAAACACACAACAAATCGACATATGTCAACTGGCATAAGTACGTGGTCATGCACAAAATGATGCACTATCATGCATATTAAAAAAAATACTTGAGTAGAAATTTGACTAGGAGATACCAAGGGTGCACGATTGTGCACATCAAAGTGCATGCTCGTGCTCCTTATGTAGAATTTTAGAATCATGTTCAAATGCCACCAAATGAACCACAATTCATGTATTTTACTCCAAAAGTGTCTCTATATCAAGCATAGACGAATATATGTAGCATCACGAGATTTCAAGGTAAATTAGAGAAAATCAAGTTTAGATGAAGCCATGCCACATAAGATATATATATATATATTTATATCAACTACCGTCAAATTTAAATATTTTGTTGTCCCAAGTATAACAAACTCATTACCCGAGGATAAGAAAGTTCAAACATAAGTTATAACATCATCGAGGAATAATTGATCAATTCTTTAATCAATGAACCATGAAATATTTATGTAAGATAATTGAATCTAAATTGTAGTGTCTAGGGATTCTTTACATGAATAAAATCTATAAATTTCTATAAGTTTAAAATGATAATGATAGATCAATTTAAAGAAGAGTGCATTGAGAAAGTTATTGATTAAATAGATAAGATTCTATGTTCAATTCCTTTAAGGAAGCCTGTGATGAAATCCAACATCGATAGTCTGCATGATCGCCTTTTTACATTCTCTCCACTACAATGATATGAATTATTGCGCTTGGGATCAAGGGGACTTATCATGGGACAAAATGTAAAGCTCAAGTTTACTGTATAATATTCAAAGATAAACCTGAATGGCAATTACACTTAAAATAAAAAGTGTTGAGTCTTAAAATAAAGATTCGCCATCAAAAGATAATATGAAGTGGATTCCCCAACCTTACTATTAAACATATGGAATCACTTCAAAGCATGAGAGCTACACTAATCAATCATTTTTTTCTTCTACTTCTTCATTACACAATATTTTTCTTTGTAAGACTTTTTTTCATAATCATAGATAGAGTTGGGATGATGAATCTTATCCTTTCATCCCAAAATAAGTTATTTTTCTCCATTTCACTCCATAAAATGAACAACTCCAATAATCACAATGCATAATTCTTGAAACTCAACATTAAGTGTGAAATTATAGTTGGCTTTTTGGCAGTGGTGAAGTTGAAAGTGGTATGTGTCCAAAGAAAAGGGTGTAAGACTCAAATTGTGTATTGGAACGTAAATTTGAATGGAATGGTGAAAAGGCTTAGGCTATCCAAGCAAGTCCTAAATCATATCCCAATCTCAATAATGATCATTGCACATACTTTAGGAGTCACTAGGAGAAAGTTCTATCCACTAAGTTAAACGACCTATCCATAATGAAACAAGAATATTTATCTAAAAATAATAAACACACTACTATATAATTCTAAGAATATCATCATGTATAAAGTTAAACAAGAGAAAGAATATATTTTGAAACAATAAAAGCTATACTCATACCATAAATATTACAAGGCTTAAAAATTTTTACAATGTGAGTAATGAAAAGAATAAAAAAACTACTCTTAGATTATAACAGGCTCAAAATGGTTAAGCAACTGATCACTAGGAAGGAGCGAATGAATACTTGAGAGACAATTACAAACTAGCCATACAAAATTTGGGTGCAAAAAAACTTTTGTATTATTAATAGGATGATGGATGCATTAAAATGGTAAGCAAACCTAGAATAACCATCTAATTCTCTCTCCCCACCATAAATTGAGCATTTTGCCAATGCTAAAACAATAACTAAAGTGCAAGAGAATGGAATCAAGGTTGTCCTGTTAAGATTGGTAACAATAATTATGTACTAAATAAGGGGCCTCCAGGCTCTAGCCATAGATTGTAGGCTCTTAAAATCTAAAATGGAATGCAAAATCAGAACATGCACACAATAGAAGATAATCTATATAATAGAAATAACGTAAGAACAAATCAAAATAACTTGGGTTTCTTTTCAAGAAGCATTTTGTTTAATGCCTTTGAGCTGGAAAAAATACATGTATTAATGTAATTATATATATTGATGTCCAAAGTGCTGAAAATAAAATAAGATAGTGCATCATAAAATATAACCAGTCATAGATTCATAGCATAATAACAAAACTAAAGAGATGTGCACTATAACACTCCACATGTAAACACCATATAATATGGGTCTAATCAGGCCCCACAATAGACAAAAAGTACATGCTAAGTGATATAAAATGTTACAAAATTTAAACCAATCTATTACAGAATCTATATAACTAGTGGAAAATGAATTGATTAACCACTAAGAATTTCCACCATCAAAGACACACGTGAATATATCATTCATCCTTATGGTCGTTACAAGTCCTCATACAAACATGTAAATATACATCACATAGTCTTGGGACACGTAGACCAACAAAATAAGCTTTGTTGCATTTCTTTTATTTTAGCTCATCTTTGGGCTTGACCTGCTATGCATTGTTACGCTCTATGCTATACCTGCAACAAAATACATATTAGAGAAAACAAGGGTTAGCTATGAGGTGACCACAATCTGCATAATGACCTCTTCCCCAGGATATCATAGCGGACTTCGAGATGAGTCACCGCGCACCTACAATTACGCAAACATAGAGCATGGAAGATCTATCAAGGCAAAAAGTATAAAAGCTACGCAACACAAGTGAAAGATCTTGCATCAGTCAATCTTCTATGTTGAGCAATAAATAAATGATGACCATAATAATGCATTTTACATGATGGTTGGTCTCACTCGTAGGTTCACTATAACCCCTATCATATCATCGCATGTGGCTAGCATAGCAATCATAAAATCAACACATGAATCTGCGACACTTACGTCCACCCAATCCAAAATCCCAAAAAATTAACCCAAACACCCTACATTATATGCATCCAGCTCTATGGATGTCTTTACCTAATTTGTAGAATAATGACAAAATGTTTACCCTCAATGGGCATGCTTCACGCTGAATCTCATTCTAGCGAGAGATGTAGGTTCGTCTCCATACCAAATCTCATGTACTAGCGGGGAGGTGTACAAACATCTCCATACTGAATCCGGTACTAACGAGGAGGTATAGGGTCATCTACACACTGAATCATGTACTGAAAAGGAGTTATAGGGTCGTCTCCATGCCGAATCATGTACTAATGGGGAAGTGTAGGGTCATCTCCTCGCCGAATCACTGTAACATACAATAGAGACCAACCAACCTCTAATAAACACAATTACAATTTAGCCATAACTGAAATCTATCCCCATGTTTAATGAACGATACTTAAAATTATGTCCTAACTATATCCGCATCGTAGAAACCACTAATTACCATTTTAATGACCACCAACTTTGGCCTTTCTTAGGAATGTTCACAATCCTCCAAAATACCCAAACCCCACATTCAATACAGTGTTTATCATGGAGTAAATCTTTGTCACTCAAACTAGGTTAACCTTAAATGCAACGTCATATCAACATCACTGATCTGGGCCTACAACTACGAATAGTCTTCACACATCATGAATAATCCAGAATGAACATCAGATTTCTAATGCAAAATCATACTGAGGTTGCAATCCCATGCCCTGGGTTCTAACGAACCAAAGGAGTTCATACCCTCCACTAATTAGTGAGAGGAGACTCTTCTAATGCAAGAAATTAAAATGCATGGCAAGCAAAATGGTCCTAAGACCGAGAGAAGAAATTTTTACCCTCGAAGTCTTCCTTGGTGCCTTGAATCCTCAAATGCTTGGGTGGAGGATGATCATAAGGAGTTGCTCTTCACGAATCCGGACACGACCCTTCAATTGGAGCTCCAAATCCCTTTCTAATGATGGATTCTTCACAAGCCCTAACTCCTCCACCTCCTCTCCTCTTATTCCTCTTCCACACACTAAGACTGACCAAAATGAGGGGGACTAGGCCTTCACTCTCAGTTTTAGGTTAGGGGAAAAGATCTGGGTCATTGAATTGAGATCTACAAATTGGATTAAACATCAAAATATTTATTTACGTCAAATGCAAGGTCGTGCGCTCGAATGCATAATCATGCAATATTATTTATTAACCATATCTCCTCGTGCATGAGGCAAATGCATTATCATATGAATATTGCACAAGCATCATCATGTCATTGGGATTTGTCCATTTGCGCCAGCCTTCACGCACAAGGTCCTCACATGATCGTGTGAATGACACACGACCCTCTTCAGGACGTTAGGAGACAAACCATTTCAATTCTACAAAAATGCTCGATTGTGTGATTTCAAACAACACAGTCGTACATGAAGGAAAACTTGTTTCCTTCATGAGCTCACCTCGAAAGTCTACCCTCATGCGTATCATTCATGCACACGTCCTCAACAAAGTCATTAATGAAAAATTAGGGTGTTACGATTCTCCCCCACTTATAAGAATTTCATCCCGACATCAGAAAGATGTCAAGAAACAAACAACCCACGTAGCTGAAGAAACAACATCACCAATACTCTATGTTATTTCAAATGGTCCCAAGTATCTCAGACTTAGATTCTTCAAGCATTAATGTCTTAACACTCCCTTGAACGACTTGATCTTTAAGTACACCCAATCTCTTACAGAGAACTCCACATTCCCATGTTTCACATTGTAGTATTTTATTTGCCTATCTTAGGCAACTAACAATCTTTCATATATTGTTTGAATTGTCACATTTTCCTTGTCAACATCCTTGCACTTCAATAGCTTTGTATGACTAGTCTCTGCCCAGAACAAGGAGCACCCCACCCGTAATTACCCTATGACATTGATCAGAGCCCAAATGGGCAGGGGGAAGGAGGAGCAATTGCTGGAAATGGGCTCCTGAATTTATAGGAGAAAATTTGGGCTTACATGCCCTCGGTCACGGGCGTGACCAAGGGCGTGTAATATCTTTTCTGTAGCTGGACTGCAGCGTGGGCGATTGCGTGATGGCAGGAGAAAATTAGACATTACACGCCCATGTAACTTGGGTCACGGGCGTGTACTTGGATGACTTCATTAATGCAGCGTGGGCTAGACTGCGGCGCGACAGAGAGCAGAGATCACGCGCGAAAGTCACTGGCGTGACCTATGGGTCACGAGCGTGACTTGGGTCAACTTCTCGATGGCGGCTCCTTGTCTCGATGGCATCACTGCTGGCTAGATTCTATGTTTACACGCCCTTGGTCACGGGCGTGACCTTTGGGTCACGGGCGTGACCGAGGGCGTGACTTGCTGTGGACTAGCTCAAACGCGCGACAATAACTCTGGACTGATCTTATGATTACACGCCCTTGGTCATGGGCGTGACCTTGGGCGTGTAATGCAAATTTTGAGCAAAAACTCCAGAAAATCTGCAAAACAAAAATATAACTATATTTAGAACAGAAATTATAAAAGAAGTGATTTTTAATTAAAATATAAATAATATTTACAATTTTATATTAAACTTAACCTAAAAATTATAATTAAAATACGCATAAATCCTACTCATCAGTGAGATACTCCAAAAACTTACAGGTAGTCGGTACATCTCCTTATGGGACCCTACCCCCACTCACAAGATCAAGCATTACCTCAAGCATGTATGCTAGTGACCTAGCCATTATTCGGTAAAAAGGGATTACATAACTCAACCACCTAGTGGTGTATGACCACACTAGTAAGGTCCTATGAGGTCCTCAAGGAAATCTATCAACATTCTCCAGCATGAACTGGTCCTCAAATTCATATTACTTGATCGTGGAGGTTCACTCCCATCACAACTAGTGGCACGTACGATCATGAATCCAATGGAATTCTCTGTACGCCCTGCCAATTACATAATTATGGGCTTTCATACAACCCTTGCAATTCCCAACATGTAAAAGGAAAAGGTTCCACACTTTCATCCTAAATCATTACAGATGTTAGCCTCACATGACTCTCTAACCTTTACATCATTTTAGAGTACATCATACTACAACAAGGGAATAATAATTATCATCCAAAAATGTTTCAATATCTAGATTGAAAGAATCATAGTCATTAGGGAACTCTACCACTTATGTGGAATTAGCCAAAATCAACATATTGTTCTGCCAATCATAAAGGATTAGTCATATTATCCTAAACATTACACTGCCCTACTACACACAATGGTCGATATCACCATTAGCATCTCACTACATGTTTTCCAAAATCATTATTAATCCAGTCATATAAACTAATCCATATAAATGGCATAATGTCATGCAACGTATAATGCCATTATTCACTAAATAACTTTTCACAAGTTCCACATCGATCTACCAACTACGATGATACAGTTATTCCATTCTCATACGAATGACCTCCTTAGAGACTAACAACTAAACCTTATTTAGAGGTTTACAAGTCTAGAAATAATGGCTACGCACACCATTAGAAACTCACTCTCGATATCATAGAGCATCTCACATCAGCTATCACCTTCAACTTTGAAATCTCCCAACAAATTTCCAAAGGTTAAGAACCTAAATCTTGGTCTTAATCCCCAGATTGATCAACAATAATTATCTTTCAAAGCACATAAGTCTATCACCAGGTCACACACACACACACACTCTCTCTCTCTCTCTGAGTGATACTCCTAGAAGTCCATTGATACAGACATCCACCAACTCAAACATCGTAGGTACATCCTGTGGATCAATTAACTCCATAGGTTTGTTCTCCAACAAATGTTACAAATATTTCATCTCCATGAACATGACAGATCCCTACCCTAGTACACAGGAATTAATGTGTAACGATCATTAAGCATCAAAACTTACATGATTCCAACAGACATTTCTTTGTGAACATCTCTTTCTAACAGTCTAGTTTCCATAAACCACTTTCTTCTGATCTAGAACCACTAAACCTAGCTCTGATACCAAATTGCAGCACTCTACTCGTAATTACCCTATGACATGTGTCCGGTCGGGACTCACTACATAGAATCATCATAAGCGGACTATTATAATAAGGTATAAAAGTACATAACTTGACAACTAATCAGAACTTAAATGAGAACACATTGAATAAGCTAATAAACATCAAAACCACCGGACAACGTCCAAAACAAAAAGTTAGAATGTCCATGGCCTTATGGCTTACAGATCTTTCCGAAAGAACACTACAAAAGTCTATAGGAAAAAGGGTACAAGAACCTGAAACTCATGGCACGCGGGCTTGCTCAACAATACTAGACAGTAAGGGAGGAAGACAGGTACACTCCACCAATGAATCTAGTGTCCATCTTCCCCCTCACGCGCCTTGCAACCAATACAACAAAGATGGTGCAACAAAAGGGAGGCCAGCTATGAGCCAACCGTAACTAGGTAACAACACAACTCTCCTAGGCTATCCTACCGAACCCTGGGGAGCTACAACACCCTATAAGTCAGCACTTCGCAAAATATAATTATATATGGCAAAGTAAGCATCGAGAAATAGTAAGTAAGAGAGCATTCTTTAAATAAAAACCCGACTATAATAATCAACCTTTCTACGAGAGAAAATTCTAAATCTTTAGCTATAAAGGCATAATCCACCCTTGAGTGAAGGGTGAGTAGTCTCCATTCCCAATTCAACATGGTATGAGGGGGAATATATTCTCAACCACCGAGTTCTCAGTTTTAAGGGAGGAGTATCTCTCTTCAGTCTACCATGTATAAGCTCAAGAAGTATGATACTTGGGAGCTATCGCTAGGCATTAACTACTACCGCCGGTGTTAGCTCTATTGGAACATAAGTTCCGCATCTCTTTGTTTGATAATAAATACCGTGATGTATTTTATCTAGTCTTTTGTGTGTAGTGTGCATGAAATACAGGTAAAATACCCATATGAGTGTGATCTGGAAATGCAATATAATTAAGTCGATGCTCTGAAAACAGAGCTACCACGTGGTGGTAAAGTTAACGGGAGTGGTAGGTTATTATTGAGAAGGGAATTTGGCGAGAAGGGAATGCCAACGAGATGACATTGCGGACATCGAGCTAACATGACGTGTTAGTACTTCCGCAGCGCAATAAGGCCATGTTCTGCAATGTCTGCCTTGTTTTCCACTATCGCATGATAATAACCACAATTCTACATGATATGATACCACCCAGCGGTATCGATACCACTGGCTGTAGCTCCCAAGTTTATTTAAAGACTGGCTTGGCTCCTTCTATTGTAACAAATTCTCATCCTCCAAATCCACAACTCTGAATTATTTGAGAGAGGCTCATCTCTAGAAATCAAGAGAACTCCCTTAGGCGAACACAAAGATTGAAAGGAGATTTTAAAGGGGAGGTGCTACCACACATATTCAACACAAAGGACGAATGCAACAAGAACGCCGATTCATACATCGCCTTCGTCTTCACCTTCAAAAATCCTTGGGGAGTTTTCTCTTACATATTATATATTTTGTAATCACCTTTTATCTTATCTTTTTGTAATTGGAGTGGAGAAATCATTCGGGGAGAACGTTGGATTCCGGGAAGGATTCTGTGGAAAATTTGCCGCAGTTGTTAGCGACTAAGTCTTACCAGACTTAGGGGGAATTCACCGCATGTTGTTGCGACTAGGTCCAGGTTAGATCTAGGGGCAGTTCGAGGCCTTATAAACTAAGAGAGATAGGCTAGAACCAACCGGTCCTTGGGAGAAGGGTTGATATAAAAAATGAAAAAGGATTCTTATTTGTCGGCTTGATCTTAGCGTCATTGAGATCAAAGTTTTGTAATCCATATTATTGAAATAAAAAATCATGTCTCACTTTTGTATTATAAAATTGATGAAATAAAATCATACTTTTATTTGTATTATGATCTTGATTTTATTTCTACTCTAAAATATTTGAAAACAATATTTTATTTTGAAGCCTCATAACAAAATATATTGTAAGGTTCCTTTGAGTGCAATAACTCTAGGAATTCAATTTCTGTGAGCTAGCGCCGTGTGGTAGCTTCTAACGCCGGTGGTAGTGAAGAAATATTGAATTTTGAATATTTCTAAAAGAAATCTTCAATATTGTCTTTTCAGAAATATTAAAATATATTTTTCTATAAAATATTCTAAAACTTCTTTTATTAACAATGATAGTTTTATTTTAGAATAAATTTCCAAAAGCCCTTATTCAACCCCTCTAAAGACGCCTAAAGATCCAACAAGTGGTATCAGAGGGAGGTTATTCCAAAATGGCTTCACACTCGGGAATAATGATGTTTCATGATCTCACATCCACTAGAGGGGATAATTTTTATATAAATGAATAATCATCATCACCACCTTTATTTATGAGGAAAAGTTACAAAGGGTGGAAAATTTTAATGGAAAAATTTCTTAAATCTTTAGATATTGAAGTTTGGAATATTACTTTTAAAAAGCCCCCAAGTATTCTAAATAGAAACTAGATGATTTTAAATGCCAAATCAATAAATAGTTTATTTTGTGCACTAGATTAAAGTATTTTTAAACATGTTTATATGTTTCCTACTATTATGAAATTTGGAAATTTCTTGAAGAAACTTATGATTCTCCATCCACAGGAATAGAACAAGTACAAGACATGGAGAATATTCATGCTCAAGAAAGCTCCTCCATTGACGGAACCGTTGAGTGCACATCAAATGGAATAGAAGAAGAGAACACATCATGCGGAAGAGAAAATGGAAACTCATATATGGAAGAGGAATGCAAAGAAGATGTCAAAGGAACTTTATGTTCAAATCTTGCCTCATCCGATAGCAATGTAAGGAAATCTAATTCCTCTCTTTTTATAACAAATTCTATTTCTACATTTCATATGCTTGAAATTGCTAAACGTAGAATGATGAAATTAAAAATGGCTAATTATAAATTATGTTTAGAAAATAAAAGTTTAAAAGCAAATTTCAATGTAGAAACAAAAATTGATATGTTTAATGATTCTCACTCTTGCTCTTTAGTTGAAAATATTACGCCTTATTTTGATTGCAATACTTTTACAAAAAAACTCAAGGTATTTGAAAAAGAGCTTTCTACTACAAAAGAACATAATGAGAAATTATTTGTAGAAAATTTATCTTTGAAAATTGATTGTGCTATGTGAGAAAATTATTAAATTGAAATTAAAGAGATGAATGAAACATTTGAAGAACTAAGGAATAATTATAAAACTCGTATTGACTCTATAGTCACCACTCTTAAAAATAACATGATTGCTTATACAAAAGCTAGACAAAATCTCAAGATTATAAATAAAGAATTGGAAACAAAAATCAAGTTGCTTAAAGTAATCATAAGGAAAAACTCTCAAAACATAAATGCTCCATTTCTAGCAAAATCCAAAAGCAAGTTGAATATAAATTTCCATAACAAAGAAAAACAAAGGGAATGAAAAGCACCAAATGGTTATAAATCAAATTCCGAATCACTATCACCATGATTTACAAAGTCAATCCTCTCCCAACATAAATTTAAATGTTCACAAATTTCTTATGAAAAATGATTTCAAGAATCATTATCATTCTAAGCCTCAAGATAAAAATATTTACAATGGAAATTTGATGGATAAAAATAATATTAAACCAAATTATGAATGAAGGGCCAAAATTAAAAATGAAACATTAGCTTCACTTGAAAGGGTTCATTCATCCTTATTTCTCCACAAATAAGCACACTATATTTAGGTACTCAAAGGAACCATCACTCTTGGCCCCCTTTGGATACCTAAATCTCTTATTCATTAGGAATCATTAAATTGCGTGAAGTAGAAATAAATCAAAATGAAATATTCAATAATCTACTTCATGATGGGCTTGACATTTCTTTATTGTCTTTGTTTTTCTTACTTTCCTTTGAGCCAACATGTTCTGGTCACTTTATATATTTTGAGATATGACATTCACATATTAAGTTTAATGATTAATAAAACAAATTGGATGAATTTAAATAAAATTCATGTCCTTATAAGTCGCAAAAATTAACTTATTTTCTAGCTTATATACTTTTCAATTCATTACCTATGATGTAATTAAAAAATGAGTTCTGAAATTCATAATTTGTATCATAATGACTAATCAAATCATTTGCCTAACTCATTTCTCAAAAAAATTTCAATGGGTCATTAAGGGGTCTTTGGCTAAAGTATTTCATGTGCAACTTTTTGACTAATTCTCTAATTCATGTGCTGCATGCGATAGCCCCTATCATAATAAATCATAATCAAGAAAAATCGGAATCTATATTAACCTTACAAGCTTTCACTGCAAATAAATTAAAAGAGTTGTTTATGAACTTCACACATACACTACCATGTATTATTTTAGTCATGATTATGAGTACTTAACATCTCATACTTTTCAAACTCTAATCATGTTCAATAACTTGTTTTGTGATGAAGTAAGAGATTATTCATTTTCTATTATAGATAAATTTTCAAATAATCATTTAGATAATTTTTTTTATTTTATGTTTCTCATTCTTATGTAGATCATAGAATCAAACCAAAATGAATCATCACTTCATTCAAGGTTTATAAATTGAAACTCTATTTTGGAATACATGCAATATTATCAGTTATTAATCTTATGGTATTATCATTGATTTCAAACTCATCATTCTAGCATTGTCATCTAATTAGTATTATTATCCATGCTAGTTATCTCATATTGCCATGATGTAAAAGTAGAAAAATTGAAATTTGAAATTCATGATAACTATGTGGCTTTAAAATCTACTATAATTCTAAAATTCAGATAAACCCATAGTTTATGAATCGGTCTTTAGGCTTAAGCGCTTAGTATGTCCACGATCATTCACCCATGATTACATGTCTCACAATCACAGGGGCGTAGGATTATATGCATTAGAAGACCTAACCTCTAAGTCATGTCTTGTCCTTAAATGGGGAGGGTTCTAGTGGAGTCTTACGAGGCACTGGTGGGGGGGGGGGAGTGCTAGGTTGAGCATTCTCTTGTGCCTGCATATAGTATTAACACTCTAACCTATGGCATATGTGCAGCTCCTCATGCCCATCCGTCACTTAGTACGGGGCTAGGGTATAGACATATAGTCAAGATTGTTTTTAATCTTAGGACATACTTATATCATATACATTACATGAACATCATTTCACTCTTTATGATCTTTAAAATCAAGCATATTTTTGTTCGAACATGACATCTTGTGTTTTGCATATTATATCTTTTTAAGCATTCATGATTTTAAAAAACACAACTCCATATTCTTGAAAAAAAATTGTTTGACACCTTAGGCCAAAAATATTAAATCCACAACTTTATCATTATTTTTCAAAACTCTTTGCCATAGCTGGTGTCCCATATCTTAGAAAACATTAATCATAAAAAATGAAAATGAAAAGGTATCAAAAACTATGTTTTCTAATCAAAAGAACAAATATCTATTGCTAATGCCGCACATTAGTGGTTAGCGCCGGTGGTAGCATCTAAACTGATTTTCTTTATGCATTTTTTTCTGGCATAGAAGATCATTATACTGATATGCTCTTAATATACTTTTGTGTTTTTTAGAAAAAAAATTATTTTAAATATTTAAAAATCCAATACAAAATTACAAAACAATTTTAAAGAACAAAAATATGATTTTCTTTTTATTTCCTTATGTGTGTTTATTTTTTTTGTATTTTTATAAAAAATCAAAAATTATAAAAACTGATTGTTATTCATTGCCATTGTCAAGGATTATTATTTATATCAATTAAATATTAAATGCAATGTTTAATTTAATTTTCAAGTTTCTTAAAAACATTATTTTGTATTTGTCATGCCTTAAAAATTATCTTGTTATGTGTAATGAAATTGATTGTAGAAAACATGTGTAGGAATGTTTAGCATGCCTCTAAGTATGAGAAATATTTTATGTTTGATAGTGATTCATTCACTCACTTATTTTGATAACTTACATATGTTTTTAATCTTATACTTGTATGATTGTGTAGTGTAATAACATAACAAACTAAAATGCATAAATAGATTACCTACACAACATTGAATCGTTTATTGCAATTCTTTGTATTTCATTCACTTATTCATTAGAGAAATGTGGCTTAAAACATTAAAATCCTATTATTTGCAAAACAAGTGAATTCAGAGTCCTTAGTCACTAAAAAAATCAAATAAAAATTAACATGAAAAACTCCACCAAGCACTACTCACCCTCCTGATAAGTCTTAATGAGCATTGTGAGGTTGAGCACCTTGGAATGGATTGTTAAGTGTCTTGTAGCAAATAAATTATACACCACTTCTCTTAGTACACCGGATCACAAAAATAAAATTAAAAGTAAAAATAATAAATGTGATCCCCCAAGCACTACTTTGCACCCTGAGAATTCTTAATAAACATTATATGTGCAGAGCAAATTGGTAGTTTTACTCTTTATTAATGTGCATTGAAATATTGTAGAAGTAATATTATTTGTCTATTTTAATGTTTTGTTATTCCATTATTATGTCATGTATTTTGATTAATTCACTTATATACTTTATCAAAACACTATTTTGTATACATCATTATCTTTCATAAAACTTCTACTCATGAGAATTGGATCCTAATGCACATCTTCAAAATTCTCTACAAACTTAAGTAGATGCACTAGATGACAAAGCATGACCGCTACGGTGTTTAGTTTTACTTGAAATGTGAATTAGTTTACATTGTATTTCATATCTCTTTCTGATATTTTGAAATCAGACTTGCAATTCTACTTCTAAAATTTCAATGAAATAGCATCTCATGGACATTAATTGAAACATCTTCGTATTATGCTTAAGACTCATTATTTTATATATGCTTTTATTTTCTAAAAAAGATGTTTATTTTTAAAGTGCTTACCATCTTTTTTATGCTAACCACTTGTACATAATCATGATTATTTATTTTTTCAACAAGTGGTATAATATGCTTAACACGTGATATTTCTCTTAATTGCATACTCTATTTTTATCACAATACTACTACATTCAATCATGCATACACTTTCACATCAAGTGGTATCAAGTGTTTATTCTTTTCAATAAGTGTTATCTTAAAATGAGGATGTAGACTTTATAATTCCAACTACATTGCTTACTACTTTATGCCCGATCATGCCCATATTTTTTTATAACAAGTGGTGTTGGGAATATTGCCCTCAATGTTCCCTTGATTTGAAGAGACATCACTCACAATGCTAAGAACATATTGTATTTGATAAACCCCATTTTGCATCATGACTGTGCAGGGTTTAGATATTCCAAGCATTAGAATAATATGGGTGGTTCACTATCTGAACCGCTGAGAAGAACCGCTGAGACATGGCCAGGAGCCGCTGAGAAGGGGCCTGCCTCAGCTGAGCTGCAGATAGACAAAATCCACTGAGAAGAAAATCTGTTTCAGCAGATCTGCTGAGACCAAGATAGATCAACCACTGAGACTGAGGACTGTCTCAGCCCAACCACTGAGACATATTCAAATCTAAAATACGACACTGGCGGGATTTACTTTTGGCGCAAATAGCTGTAAAGGCAGGATAAATCATTCTACCCTCTTCCATAGTGTCAGGGCCCTCCTAAGAGCCATTGAAGATGGAAGGAGTATAAACGAACTTGATAGGGCATTTTAGAGAGGGCTCTTGCTTTTGGGCTGGTTATTCTGCTAAGTGCTGAAAAGCGTGAGAGCCATCTACTATTCCATTAAAGGCTTTTAAGTGCTCTCTCCTTCTGCTTACTGAACCAGGAAGAAGATACACGGAGAGAAGATAACTCTTCTATCCATAAGAGCAAGGTGATCCTTTCACATCTACTGAAGAGGAGGATCAAAGAGGAGCAGGTCTGCAGATACCTTTAAGCCTAGCTTCAAGGTTGCACCAGCTGTGCATAATCAACAGAAGACATTCTGCTGTCCACTGTTGTAAGCTAAAACTTATACCCTCTGTAGGAACTATGTTGTTCTGATATTGTAGGGAACTATGCCTGAGTTGTAGGGTGTTGAACCTGAGTTGTAGGGCTGTTGAGCTTGAGGTTTGTAAGGCTATTGAGCCTGAGCTATAGGGCATTTTGCCTGAGAAGTAGTGCTTCTTGATAGGCCTGAGGTAGGAGATCAAGGTGATATTTGAGATGTAGGAGTGGGAGTACTCTGAGTTGGTAGGGCTGGTGTTGGAATATGGTCTTCCGCATCTCCTAGGTTTGAGAATAACAAATCCTATGTGTATTTGATCTTGTGTGTTTAAGTGTGCAGGAAATCAAAGTCCACATGACTCATGGATGGTTGCCCCCAATTTTGAGCCAGCAATTCCAAGTCTCCCACTAACGCTGGCGGTAGCACTTAGCGCCTGGCGCTAGCGATGATAGCGCAATTCCGGGAGCACATATGGAAGGAGATAACGCCTGGCGGTAGCCGATAGAGCAGGCGGTAGCGACGCACACAGTTGGCAAGGAGGAATTGTTTCCTCGGATTGAAGATTCTGCCGCGCAGAATGTGTCATAATATGGGATAGCGCTGGCGGTAGCCGATAGCGCTGGCGGTACCGCGGAGCACAAGAGGAATGGAGAAGTTGTTTCCCCGGATTAAAGATTCTCGCGCTCAAAATATTACTTAATATGGGATAGCGCCGGCGGTAGCACTAGCGCAGGCGCTAGCGCTGAGGCTATAAAAAGGACCCATTGGCTCCGTCTTCCCTACACTTCCAGAACCCTAAACTCCAGAGCTTCGTGCCACAACATATAGAGGAAGGTTCAGAGAGATACTCCCACCAAAAGCTTATAGAGAATTTCTGAAGGAGGACTTCTTCACACTTCATCCGACCGGCGACCGCTTCAACAACGCTTATACTACAGCGGTCCAACGTCTCTAACTTCAGAAGTTCTTAGAGGGAGTTTTTATTATTGATGTTTTTATATTCACATCTTTATTCTTGTAATCGTTAGTGAATTCACCTCGTGTTGGCGACTAGGTCTGGGTAGGACTTAGGGCAGAAATTCGCCTCGTGTTGGCGACTAGGTCTCGGGTGTAGGTCTAGGGGGTGCTCGAGGCCATATCCGGGGAAGGGTTGGCTAGAGCGGCTTGAGGCCGTATCCGGGGAAGGATCGGCTAAAGCCAACCGGTTCGTGGGGATACGAGTCGGTATAGAAAACAAAAAGAGTCTTTCCATTAGCTTTGATTTCTAGCTTCGATAAGAGATCAAGTTTTGTAATCATGCTTCTCAAGTTAATAAAATCACGTCTTTACTTTTACTTCACTTGATTTGTCTTGATCTTCTCTAGTTTAATAATCAAAGCTTTTTCAAAGTTATTCAAAATATTATAAGTTTTTAAAACCCTTATTCACCCCCCCCCCCCCTCTAAGGGCGCCTACCGATCCAACAAGTGGTATAAGTTTTTAAAACCCTTATTCAAAATATTTCTGGGATATTCAGCATCTAGTAAAGCCTATAGGTGCTATAACAAGAGAACTCTTAAAATTGAAGAGTCTATGCGCATTATATTTGATGAAACTAACATGCTATTTAAGGGGGAGGAAACTCCCACCAGCTCTTTTCCACAGGAAAGTAGCAGCATAGAAATACAGCTTGAACAACTGGTTCTAGATAATGGAAAAGAAAACAAGATAAAGGAATCGAGTGAGGAATCTGAACAAGAACATGAAGAAGATTCAGAAGAGAGCATGCAAAACCAACTCCCACAAGAGAACATGGTTCAGGAAGGCCAGGTGGACATTGACCCTATCAGCAATGAGGAAGAAGAATATCTGACAAGTCCAGGCAGGACAAGGGTCAATTTAAAAGATCATCCACAAACTCAGGTAATTGGAGACCCCAATGCAGGAGTAAGAACAAGACACCAGATCTCCAATGGGATGATGCTCCAATGCTTCCTATCACAAGTTGAACCAAAGAAGTTTGAGGAAGCAAATTGTGATCCTTACTGGAGTATGGCCATGCAATAAGAACGAGGCCAATTTGAGAGAAACAAAGTATGGAATTTAGTGGAAAGACCAAGAAACTACCCAGTGATTGGCACAAAATGGGTATATAGAAACAAATTAGATTCCACTGGAGTAATTGTCAGGAACAAGGCAAGACTTGTAGCACAAGGATATAGACAAGAAGAAGGAATATACTACAATCAAACCTTTGCTCCAGTAGCCAGACTGGAAGCAATTAGGTTGTTTCTTGCCTATGCAGCTTTCATGAAAATGAAAGTATATCAGATGGATGTCAAGAGTGCTTTTCTGAATGGTGACCTTCAAGAAGAGGTATATGTGGAGCAACCACCAGGTTTTGTTAATCCCTCCTCTCCTAACTTTGTTTATAAACTCAACAAAGCACTATATGGTCTTAAGCAAGCTCCTAGAGCTTGGTATGAAACTCTCTCTAACTTTCTTTTGGAAAATTCCTTTGAAAGAGGAAAAGTAGACAAAACACTCTTTACTAGAACCCATAAAAACCAACTTCTTCTTGTTCAAATATATGTAGATGATATCATCTTTAGCTCAACTCATCCTAAACTGTGTAAAAGATTTGCTAATCTCATGCAATCTAAATTTGAAATGAGTAGTATGGGAGAACTCTCATATTTCTTAGGATTACAAGTAAAACAAAGTAGTGAAGGAATCTTTATCTCACAATCAAAGTACACTAAAGAGCTAATCAAAAAGTTTGGTATGGAATCAGCCTCCTCTATGAAAACCCCCATGGCAACAAATGCCATTATAGAAAAGGATGACAAGGGAAAATCAATAGATCAAAAGACATATAGGGCAATCATAGGATCCCTTCTATATCTCATTGCTAGCAGACCTGACATTATGTTTGCAACCTGCATATGTGCTTGATTTCAAGTTGATCCAAAAGAATCCCATCTCACCTCTGTAAAAAGGATTCTTAGATACCTAAAGGGAACTCCTGAACTAGGTCTATGGTATTCAGCAGAAACCAACTTTGAATTAATAGGTTTCTCAGATGCAGACTATGCTGGATATAGGGTTGATAGAAAAAGCACATCTAGCACTTGCCAATTCCTTGGTGACAGATTAATCTCATGGTTTAGTAAGAAACAAACCTCAGTCTCAACCTCAACAGCTGAAGCTGAATATATAGCTGCTGGGAGCTGTTGTTCACAAATCTTGTGGATGCAAAATCAGCTTCTTGACTACAAACTGGAAGTCAATAACTCTAAGATTTATTGTGATAGCTCTAGTGCTATATCTATAGCATCTAACCCAGTCCTTCATAGTAGAACCAAACACATAGAGATCAGACATCACTTCCTTAGAGACAATGTAGAAAAAGGTAAGATAACCTTAGAATATATACCCACAGAAAGTCAAAGAGCAGACATTTTTACAAAACCCTTGGATGAACCCAAGCACAACTACTTCATAAACACCTTAGGAATGCTTGATGGAAGCTTGTAAACACCATTGTTAGGGAACTCTAAAGAAATCAGAAAATCTAAGAAAATTTCTTGCAGATACGTCGAATTCATATCGAGGCTCCGTCGAGACAAACTCGACGTTGACACCGATTTCCATCAGACAATGTTACGTCGATCCTTTGTCAACGCACCGTCGAATTCATATCGACGCAAGACTATGATCACGTCGATAGAACCCCAGGCTGGCCAATCCCCACGGAGCGCCGACTCTATATCGACGCAAACGTCGACATCCATTCGACGTAACGACGACTTCAGGTTAAAATTAGAATCAAATCCTTACTTCCTCTTCTGACGATTGGATTACCTTGATTTCTGTTTCCTTTCTCGACGTTTCATCTTCTTTAAATAATACTTCTTATTTCATAACATATACCTTTCTGAACCCGCCAAAACTTTGTCTTCTACCTCTCTCTTTTTCTGCTTCAATGGCGCCCACTCCTGGTCAATCTGCCCTTATCAAAGCGATGAACGATGCTCTGGAAAATCTTCTCAACGACTTCTAGACACGTCTAACCAATTCTCCAATGAATGTGCCAATATGATCACCACCTGTGAAGCCAAATTGGCCACCCTATCTGACTCTCTTCCTGAGCTTCATGCTCTTCTTCGAGAAGAACCTCTGTCGCCACAAAGGTTTACATCCTTCCTGAAAGATATAAACCAGGGGGAGAGTTGCTCCAGAAACCCCTCTTGTCAGGTCTTTGATCTCACTTAAAGCTCAGGTTTACCTGTCCTCTCTCCAACTCTAAGTATTCTCTCTAACTATTACTCCAATTCCATTATAGGCTCCACTCCTCTCAAATCACTCTGACTACACCTTCATCAAACATTTTGGTGAATCCTCTTCTTACAACACTGAATGGGAGCATGTTGTGGATTCAGCATTCAGAGTTGATGACCCATATAACCAGGGGGAGACTCCTGTAGTAAAGAACCCAGAAATCCAGGGGGAGGAAGAAGCAGTCACCTCTGATGATTGGAATGGACAGATGTGGATTGATGCACCCTTATGTGAGGAGGAACTTCAACATCACTCCCCTGGCTTCTCTGCCAGTTACATCAAGCTGAAGACACCTCTACTTGAGGACATCCCTACAAAAGAGCTTGGAGGATACAATCATCCCTCAGCAGAGATCATTCTACCTGAAGTCATTCTGCCTTCTATTGCAGAACAGACTCCTCTTCTTGATATAGTTCCCTCTCCACCCAAAGAGAAAACTCATTCTCCTTCATCTCCACCTCTACCTCTACCTCCACTTCAACATTCTTCTCTACCTCCTCTGCTACCTCTACCTCCACAAGTAGCAAGACTCTCTAAACAGATCCTACCTAGGCAAAGTCCAGGAGGATAGATGAAAAGGAAAAGAGAAGTCATTCCCTACTGACAAAACTTCTTCAAAGAAGAAAGGAGAGAGTATGCAAAAGAAAGGAAGTATAGAAAAGCATGTGAGGAAATAAAAAGATTTGAAAAGATGCCTATTATCACTCCTAACAGCCCTGTGAAGGAGTACCATGACCCTGACATGGAAAAGAGGCATGAAGAGATACGAGAAAGAGAACTGTATGAATATGAAGCAGCTAGGAAAGAAGTGGAAGATAAAAGGAATGCCTGGATAGAAAAGATCAACAAGGGAATGACTAAAGAACAAATTCTTCCTGAATCTTCTATCAGAATTCCAAAGAAGTTGTTTGATATTGAAGCTTATCAAAAGAAAAACCCTCAGGCAGGGATCATTCTAGAAAAAGGTCAAAAACACAAGAAGGGTGTAGGGTGTATAGAAGATACTTACATTCCCTACAAGAAGCCCAACAGACCTATAAAATTAGACAAGTGGCATGCCTCACCCTGGAAAGGGAAAGGAAAAATGGCTGAGATTCCTGAGAAGCAGCAATCAGAAAAGAAAAGAAAATATAGGCCCAAGGTTGATAACAAGGGACCACTTGAGATCAAGCCTACTGAAAAGAAAGTTCAAAACATTACAATTGAGATGATTGATGAAAAGGCAGCAATCATCATCAGCAAAGGCTACTCCATAAATGACACAATCCCTGATGGTGATAAACTATTGGAAAAACTGCATACAATCATCAGGAATGTCCAGGAACGACCTGATAGAGCTAGGGGCTACATTTTTGATGCTATTGAAAACTTGTCTAGGAAACTTTATTCTGCCTTTGTCAACTTCATGTACAAAAAGAAGTTTCTGGTTTAATTCTTGTGAAAGACAAATACTTGTCATATGCTTTCTTATTCTAATTTCTCTTCTGATTATCAAAAGAAAAACCCTCAGGCAGGGATCATTCTAGAAAAAGGTCAAAAACACAAGAAGGGTGTAGGGTGTACAGAAGATACTTACATTCCCTACAAGAAGCCCAACAGACCTGTAAAATTAGACAAGTGGCATGCCTCACCCTGGAAAGGGAAAGGAAAAATGGCTGAGATTCCTGAGAAGCAGCAATCAGAAAAGAAAACAAAATATAGGCCCAAGGTTGATAACAAGGGACCACTTGAGATCAAGCCTACTGAAAAGAAAGTTCAAAACATTACAATTGAGATGATTGATGAAAAGGCAGCAATCATCATCAGCAAAGGCTACTCCATAAATGACACAATCCCTGATGGTGATAAACTATTGGAAAAACTGCATATAATCACCAGGAATGTCCAGGAACGACCTGATAGAGCTAGGGGCTACATTTTTGATGTTATTGAAAACTTGTCTAGGAAACTTTATTCTGCCTTTGTCAACTTCATGTACAAAAAGAAGTTTCTGGTTTAATTCTTGTGAAAGACAAATACTTGTCATATGCTTTCTTATTCTAATTTCTCTTCTGATTATTTAATATATTTCTTATCTTTACAAATGCTGTGCTGGGTTAATTATTTGCTAGTCCAATTTCTCTCTAAATAGGGTTAAGACAAATAGGGGGAGATTGTTGGGAAAATGATTTCTCTTAACCCCTGAAAAAGAGTTAAATATGAATTCTAAGAATGAAAATCAAGGTTAAGTCAATATGCGTCGAATAGTATTCGACGCAACGTCGAAGTTATATCAACGTTCCTTTCAGAATGAGTCGAAGTAGCTCCAAGAAGAATTCGACGTATCCTATGTCGACGTAGCTCTGACTTCTAGTCGACGTATCTTGAGAAGTCGACGCACCCTAGTCAATGTATATATCATATATATATGATTTTCTCATTATATATATATCATATTATGAGCGCGGCAACCTAACCTAAATGGCGTGCAAAAACATTAAGAAAGTACGCGAGCGCGGCTAACACTAACAATAATGCACGAGTAGGCAAAAGCAAAAGCCCTATGGCGGGCAAGAAATACATGATTAATGATAATTAATATTCAAATGGTTCTGAAAAATAAAGTTCAATGTAATGTTCGCCGAGTGGGTGTGGGTGTGAGGGGGATCAGTACTGAATCCACCTCCATCGACCTCGACCTCGCACCCCTGAGCTCGGCGGCACTCGCGGATAATGGTAGGCGCAGACGATACGGAGCTCGCGCTGCATCAAGCGAACTTGATTTTCTACCCGTGTGAGGTTCACCCCTGGGGAGGTGACCTCGCCGCGGGTATCCATTTGCAGCTCGACATGGAGCCATGCGTAGTCATCCTCGAAGGAGGCGAGCTGCTCTTCGGTAGCCGCCCTTTCCTCCCGCGCCTGATTGTACAGGTCCCGTATCATGTGCCCGTACTTCTGGAGCACCTCAGTAGTCCTCCTCATCAACACCTCGGGGTCTCGGGGATTGCCCAGGAAGTCAGCAATCTTGTCTGACGAGGGCGGTGGTGATATCTCCTCTTCCCTAGGGTCCAGATTGGTGGGGAAGCTCTCGCGGGCACTTGCAAGAGAGGAATCAGTGACGAGAGCAGGATATAAATGATCGATAATGTTGACCAACCGGGCGAGGCCTCATAACTGGAGCACTGACAGGAATAGCTCGGCTGCCCCTGGAAGGCTTCAGTGTAGGTCAGCATGACTGATTTTGTTGGAACATGGTCTTCCGCATCTCCTAGGTTTGAGAATAACAAATCCTATGTGTATTTGACCTTGTGTTCTTAAGTGTGCAGGAAAACAAAGTCCATATGACTCAAGGATTACATAAGAAGGTTGCCCCCATATTTGAGCCATCAAATCCAACACTCCTACTAGCGCCTGGCGCTAGCGATGATCCGCGCAATTCCGTGAGCACATATAGATGGGGATAGCGCCTGGCGATAACCGATAGCGCAGGCGGTAGCGCGGAGCACAAAAGGCAAGAGAGAAATGTTTCCTTGGATTGAAGATCCTGTCGCGCAGAATATTTCCTAATATAGGATAGCGCCGGCGGTAGTGCTAGCGCAGGCTCTAGCGCTAAGGCTATAAAATGGGCCCTTCTCTTCTCGTTTTGCTTGCTGATTCCTGACAGAGGTCTTGTGCCAGAGTTCCAAAGCCTTATATGGTCGAGAGTTAATCTCCCACCAAACGCTTAGAGAGTTTCTGAAGGAGGACTTCGTCACGCTACATCCGAAGAGGGATCGCTTCAACCTCGCTTATTCTACAGCGATCGTTCATCTCCGACTTCAGAAGTTTCTTAGAGGGAGTTTTTAATATTGTTGTTGTTATTTTATTTCATATCTCTTGTAAACGGTTAGAGAAATCGCCTCGTATTGGCGACTAGGTCTAGGTAGGACTTAGGGCGGAAATTCGCCTCGTGTTGGCGACTAGATCTAAGTTAGGACTAGGGGGTGCTCGAGGCCATATCCAGGGAAGGGTTGGCTAGAGCGGCTTGAGGCCTAATCCGGGAAGGATAGGCTAGGGCCACCGGTTCGGGGGGATGCGAGTCGGGATAGAAAACAAAAAGAGTCTACTATTCTTCGCCACCGATTTCTAGCGTTATAGAAATCAACTTTTGTAAAACCTTATTTCATATTAATAAAACATGTCTCTACTTTATTTCAATTGTTTTACTTGACTTCTCATTGTCTTAATCTCGCATTATTTCAAATCTTTTCAAAATATAATATAAGTTTTTGAAAACCCTTATTCACCCCCTCTAAGGGCGCCTACCGATCCAACAAGTGGTATCAGAGCGGTTTTATTCCAATCGGCTTAACAACCGGGAATAATAGCGTCTCATGATCTCGCTTCTATTAGTTGGGGTAATTTTTATGAAGAAGGAAAATCACTAGCACCACCTTTATTTGAATGAAGAAATTTTAAAGGATGGAAAATATTGATGGAAAATTTTCTTAAAGCTTTAGATGAAAAAGTTTGGAATATTACTATTAAAAAGCCACCTAGCGTATTAAATAAAAACGAAATGGTTTTAAATCCAAAATCTATGAATAGTCTATTTTGTGCGTTAGATCAAAATATTTCCAAACTCATTCATACTTTTCCTACTGCATACAAGATGTGGAATTTTCTTGAGATAACTTATGATCTTCCTCTTGCAGGTATGGAGCAAACACAGGAAGAGAAGGACATACAAGCATCCACCATTATTCAAGAAAATCTCTCTTGTAGCAAAACCATGGAAATCATGGAAATTGACTTAGCCAAAGAGAGCAACTCATCAAGAGAAGATGAAAATTCATCTATAAAGAAGGAAGGCCCTAGAAGACGACAAAGGAACGTCATGTTCACATCTTGCCTCTTCTGATTGCGCTGTAAGAAAGTATAATTCTTTTTCTTATTTTCATATACAAAAAATTGCTAAACGTAGAATGAAGAAATTAAAAATTGCTAATAAGAGATTACGTTTAGAAAATAAAACTTTGAAAGCAAATGTGAATGAAGAATCCAAAAAGGATGTGTTTGAATCTCAATCATGCTCTTCATTTGAAAACTATACACCTTATTTTTATTATAATAATATTAAAGAAAATTCAAGGATTTAGAAAAAGAACTTTTAATTTCAAAAGAACATAACGAAAAATTGATAAACAAAAATAATATTCTCTCTCATAAACTAGAATCCTTAAAATCACTCTTTCAAAAAGGATTAAAAAATTTAAAAAATTTATTTCTAGTTTATCATCAAACATGTGTAAAACTTCTACTAGTATGTTAAAACATATTAAACATGCACATAGTAGAATGTTTAATCACACAAACATAATGAATTTTAACCCACATTATTTATCTCCCAAATTAAATTCTAATGTGCACAAATTTCCTATGAAATATAATTTCAAAAGTGATTATTATTTTAAACCTAAGTTTAATGAATATGGAAATTTGATGCATAATATTAAATCAAAATATGAATGGAGACCCAAAATAAAAAATGTAACATTAACTCCACTTGAAAGAATTCATTCATTTTTGTCTCCTCAAAAATTATCACGCTATATTTGGGTACCTAAAGGAACCGTTACACTTGGTTCTCTTTGGATACCCAAATCTCTCATCTACTAGTATCATCCAAATGCATGAAGTAGAATATTTTCAAATTGAAATATACAAATTTCTACTTCATGATGTGCTTTAATGTCTTTTCTATTTTTTTCTTTTTTGTTTTCTTTTTAAGCCATCATGTCATGGTCATCTAATATAATATTTGAAATTTTGACTTTGTCCCCTAAAACCTAAATGAAGTGTGCAAATCAAAGTAAATCAAAAGTAAAAGTCAAGTATTTTTTTTTCATTTATAAATGACCAATCTATTACTATTAAAATCATTGCCCATAAATATCATATAGTATTCATATAAATTGAACTATAAATTTGCTATAAGATATTTCAAATTAAATCCAGTTATTAGGCTATTAAGCTTTTTAGCCTTGACCAACAAATGGTTTAGAGAAATAACATGATCTAAAAGAAAGTTCAAGAACTAAATAAAAGCTCAACTTTCAATATGGTTGTCTTTGTTCACAACAAAAAATTATATTATGTTCACTCCTTGATGTCAAACATGATCTAAACCATCACTATTGTTCACCTATCAAAAATCATATATATATATATATATTCAAAACTCTTAATTAAAAGAAAATCACTAAAATGTATTGAAAAATTTTACCTTCATAATGAATATTGAATTCACAAGCACCACCATGATCTATTGATGTCCTTTGCTAAAATTCTCTAACATCATATATCATAAGTCATATCAAAAGTCTTCTAAAAACAATTATTTCTATCACAATTATGTGAATTATAATTAATATATTAATTGATGACAATTGATATTATAATTACATACCATGGTTGGTGTATTATGTATGTATTGTGATTTATTTCTAGTTTAGACCTTTGAATCATCTTGATATCAAATCAAATAAAATCATCACTTCATTCTAGGTCTCTGAGTTAAAACACATTCATAAACGCAATTTTGCAATTTTTAACCATCTAAAACATCTCCTAAAAATCTGAAATTTCTACATGAAACTACTATTAGGACACTTAATCAAGATCAACAATTAAAAATTTCAAAATCATCAAAAATCGTGTACTGTTTCTCGCGCTAGCGCTAACGCCGGCGCTAGCGCAGCTATTTGTTTTTCTGTATTTTTAAAATTTTGAAAAATTCTTAAAAATATATTAATCTATGTGTACTATTTGTTTTTTTCACTTCTGCTTTTATTTTATTTTTGAAAAATCAAATACAAAAATACAAAAGCCAAATTACAAAAAAAAATTGCTTTTTTATGGTTTTTTGTCATTTGTTTAAATTCTATTTCTAAATGCAAAAATCAAATACAAAAATATAAAATACAAAAATCAACAAAAAAACTGTATGGAATTTCTTGTGATAATCAAGCATGATTTAATCTATTATTTAGAACTTCTATAATGTTGCAATTTATCTTTTCAAACTACTTTGAACATTGTTTTCATCATGCTTTGATATATCTATTAATATGTGCATCAATTATCTTGTAAAAGTTGTGTAGAACTAAGCTTAGCATGCCTCTAAGTATGAGTAAATGTTTTATGTTTGATAATGATCTGTATTCACTCACTTATTTTGGCATTGTCTACATATGTGTTTAATCTAAGAATGCTTGTGTATGTTGTGTACTAGTACAATGAATTAAAATTGCACAAGTATCTTTCCTACACTCCTTTTATTTGCACTTTTAAAAGTTAAGAAAAGTGGTTATGTTTTCATAAATTATATTGGTTTGCAAAACAAGTATATTTGGAGAACTTTGTACAAAACAAAAATCATAAAATAAAGTGACAAAGATAACTCCACCAAGCACTACTTGAACCTCCTGATAAGTCTAAATAAGCATTGTGAGGTTGAGCACCTTGGAATGAATAGTAAAGTATCTTGTGCAAATCAAATCTTTCTTTCAAAATAAAAATCACTTACTCTTAAGTACACCGGATCACTAGTCTCAACATTAAAATAAAATATCTGATCCCCCAAGCACTACTTTGCACCCTGATAAGTCTTGATGAGCATTGTGTGTGCAAAGCACCTTGGTAGTTGTACATTTTGTTTGTGCATTAAAGTGTGTGGAAGTGAAATTATTTGTGTTTTATTGTGCTCTTACTTTACATATTTCTTATATTTTTGATTAAAACATTTGTTTACTCTACTCAAAAGTACACTTTTGTGCACATCATTGTCTCCCATAACACTTCTTCTCATGAGTATTGGATCCTAATGCAAATTCTATACTACTCTTTATTTATGAAATGCACTAGATAACCTAGCATGCTTTCTACAATGTTTAGTATGTTTTGAAATTGTGACTTAACATAACATTGTAGTACTCTCTTTTTGGTAACATTATTTCATGCTTGGTTACTTTATTATTGAATTTAAAGATTTTACTTGAACAATGATTTACAAAAACATATTCTTTATGAAATTTAACTCATATATCTTTTATGAATCATCATGTCTTACAAAAGATGTTTGATTGTATTTTTCTAAGTCTTCTGCAACTTTACATTTACCTTGTATTCTTTATATGCTACAAACTCTGATTTATGAAAATGTTGTGATACTAAAAAAACTCCTTATCATTTCCTTCTCTCAACAAGCTCGATCATGCCTTTATCTTCTAATCAAAACTTGTCTGTGTTTTGTTTCCTTACCCACTTTTGCTAATAACAAAAGGGGGAGAACTAACATGATAAATATAATCTGCTATCAAAATAGAAAACTAACATGCTTAATTATGATGATAGCTTACATATTAGGGGAGCATTCACTTAGGGGGAGCATGTATTTAGGGGGAGCAATTCTAAATACTAAAATCAATAATTATCCTAAGTCATCACTCTCACACACACACAAGTATGTTTCATCATGCTTATATATTAATGCACTGATTTATCATTAATGGATTTGTTATTATCAAAAGGGGGAGTTTGTTGGAACATGGTCTTCTGCATCTCCTAGGTTTGAGAATAACAAATCCTATGTGTATTTGATCTTGTGTGTTTAAGTGTATAGGAAAACAAAGTCCATATGACTCAAGGATTACATAAGAAGGTTGCCCCCAAATTTGAGCCATCAAATCCAACACTCATACTAGCACCGGCGGTATCACCTAGCGTCTGGCGCTAGCGATGATCTGCGCAATTCCGGGAGCACATATAGAAGGGGATAGCGCCTGGAGATAGCCGATAGCGCAGGCGGTAGCACGGAGCATAGAAGGCAAGAGAGAAATGTTTCCTCGGATTGAAGATCCTGCCGCGCAGAATATGTCCTAATATGGGATAGCGCTGGCGGTAGCGCTAGCGCATGCGCTAGCGCTAAGGCTATAAAATGCACCCTTCTCTTCTCATTTTGCTTGCTGATTCCTGAGAGAGGTCTTGTGCCAGAGTTCCAAAGCCTTATATGGCCAGAGTTGATCTCCCACCAAACGCTTAGAGAGTTTCTGAAGGAGGACTTCATCACGCTACATCCGAAGAGGGATCGCTTCAACCTCGCTTATTCTACAACGGTCGTTCATCTCCGACTTTAGAAGTTTCTTAGAGGGAGTTTTTAATATTATTGTTGTTATTTTATTTCATATCTCTTGTAAACGGTTAGAGAAATCGCCTCGTGTTGGCGACTAAGTCTGGGTAGGACTTAGGGCAAAAATTCGCCTTGTGTTGGCGACTAGATCTAGGTTAGGTCTAGGGGGTGCTCGAGGCCATATCCGGGGAAGAGTTGGCTAGAGCGGCTTGAGGCCTAATCCGAGAAGGATAGGCTAGGGCCACCGTTTCGTGGGGATGCGAGTCGGGATAGAAAACAAAAAGAGTCTACTATTCTTTGCCACCGATTTCTAGCGTTATAGAAATCAACTTTTGTAAAACCTTATTTCATATTAATAAAACATGTCTCTACTTTATTTCAATTGTTTTACTTGACTTCTCATTGTCTTAATCTCGCATTATTTCAAAGCTTTTCAAAATATAATATAAGTTTTTGAAAACCCATATTCACCCCCCCCCCCCCTCTAAGGGCGCCTACCAATCCAACAGATTTCCCCTTTCTCGGGGGCCGCGGCGCGTAGCTGCCGAACCAGATAACGGCAGGGAGAGAGCTATCAGGACTCTGATGGCCCAGGAGACTAAACCCCGGGGTAGGGATGCTCGCACCTGGTGGGGCTGACGAACTCGGCGGAGTGACATGCCTCCCATATATCACGAGAAGGGTCTCTGCAAGGAGCAACAACACCAGGAAGTCAAATCAAGGAACTTGTCGATGGGGAATACAAAAAGATCACCCATTCGCGGCGAGGGTACACGCAGGTTGGCGATGTCTATGTCCGTGGTCGCCGAGCCGGCCCTCCCATGGGAGGGGAGGCAAGTGTCCTCCAGGGGCTCGCTCATGGCGGCTACCTACAGGAGCGTGCTCTGCGAATGTAAAAGTGGTGTTAGCATAATTTCATGGGGAACTGACATGTCAATTCTAGTACCTGCTTGGCGAGTCTGGTGTCGGGCGAAGGATCCGGGAGTGAGGACCCATCCTCCCCGGAATGACGCATGGCCGTCTTCGCCCTTTTTATCTTGGGGAAGGCCGGAGGGGCCCGCCGAGCGAGCCAAGGGGCGAGTTGAATAGTGATTGAATGTTCATTCGCCCGCAACACATTCAGGCGAGCTTGGGCTTCTTCCGAAAGAGGCATTTTGGCGGCTTCGACAGCAGGTGGCGACGGAAGACGAAAGGGCTTTGAAGTTACCCATCACCCATGATGAGAGGTATTTATAGCGCTAAGAATGGGACCCACCAAAAGTTTCCTGCCAGGTCAGCATCCGTATGGCGAACACCAAGGGTTGGATGTTTCTTCGCAAGCTTAGGCTAATCTCGCAAAAAGCGGGGATTGTGTATAACCCCATGTTCGCCAAAGGGTAAAATGGAGAATCGGGCATAGGTGAAGCAAGTAGGGGCTCGTCGACTCACGACGAGCGAGTCCCGAAGGTTAGGCGGGCCAGACTTACCTCCTTGCAAGGAGCATAGTGCGAAGGCGAGGCAAGTGTTTGCTCGCCGCTTTGGGGTGCGTTTAGCAAACACCAAGGCGAGTAGGGGCTCGCCTCCTCGCATGAGCGACCTAGGCCAGTATTTATAGCACAGGAAGGCTAGCGAGTGGTGCCTTCATGGGCCACTCGCGTAGGGAGATCTCGCGAACCCTACTCGCAGGAAGACTGGCGAGTGGCGCATTCACAGGCATTCGCCTAGTGGGGGTCTAGGAGCGAATTTACCTAGATACCCTCAATGGGCTGCAAGTAGCCCTTCAAAACAGCGGAGTTTGGCTGGTAACAGACTAGTTTTGGGTGCAATAAGTAAAACTAAAAGGTGGTGTTACGCTATTTGCAGACTAGAAGAGAAAAATTATATATAGACCCTTAAGGGCACCTTTGGAGGGGATTCCAGATCTTTTGGCTTCTTCCTCCTTAGGACATCTTTGGTTGCTCCTCAGGCTCTCCAAGGTGCCCGGCTTCAGCTTTGGATTAGGAGGGGAAGCGCTCTAAGATCTTCTGGGTGTGTGGTGGGACCTCCACGCTGCTGTCAAGGGTCAGTGTTTAGCTCTAAGTCTTCGGTCAGGTTCCTCTGCGGGATCAGTAAGTGCTAGTTTCCCCTCTTTGGGATCTGAACTCCTCGTTGGGCCGAATCTTGGTTCCAACAATGCATGTATGTGAAATAGTGATGTGTATCATCCCTGAGAATTTGGAAGAATTTTGAAATGATTTTCTTAAGTATTTATAATTAAATCAAATAGTCTGACTTACACTTTAATGAAACATTTGAGTCCAAAATGATTAGGGAAAATTACCAAACTCTGGCATATGGACACTTAGGTCAAATTACATTCCAGGAAATTTTTCTGGAATTTTTGGAGTTCAATTTTCCCCTAAATGTCATTAATTTAATTTATCACTATGGGTTACAAATTAAATAAGTTTGACAAAATGACTTGTGAAAAATATGAAAAATTGTTTGTATACTTTTTAGATCAAAATGAACCTCTGGGATTGTTATTTCATTTTTTGATAATGGTAATCAACAACTCCTTCATTATGTGGAATATTCATGATTTTGAATAATTAATTATTATTATTGGAAAAATAAGAACCTCTGTTATAATATACACATGACCATTTGTAACCACTGGAGAATTTTTGGGTCTTTATTTGATTAATGGAATATTTTATATTAATGATAATGTGTTTATGGCAACATTTAGTAAAATTTGATTATGTGATTATTTATGTCTGGAAAATTATGAAATTAAGTAGGAGTTCATTTTGGATCATTTATGAGCCCTGGAAATTTTTTCTGTAATTTTTAGTTGACTAAAGCATGGTGATCCTTTGTAAATATTGTTTAGACCCCAATTTTTGTATTATTAATTATTGGCAGTAGATAAATTAGAAAAATTACCAAATTCTAGAAATGTTAATATTTGACCTAGGTGAACCTCTGGAAAATTATGTAGCCTAGATAATCACTAGAAAACAATACCTCACGTTGAAATTAGAAGTCAAAAAAAAATTATGAGAGGATAAATAATTAGGC
This sequence comes from Dactylorhiza incarnata, assembly GCA_033032865.1. Taxonomy (NCBI): domain Eukaryota; kingdom Viridiplantae; phylum Streptophyta; class Magnoliopsida; order Asparagales; family Orchidaceae; genus Dactylorhiza; species Dactylorhiza incarnata. The sequence goes on from JAWHQI010000003.1 coordinate 22,458,966, forward strand.
CCTTTAATGGAAAATGAACTAAACTGATTATGATGACATTAATTGACATATAGAACTTGAGGAATTAATTTTAAGTCCTTTAAACATGAGAATCATATACACTTTATGAGGGCCTTAGATTACACCTAGAATCAAAGTTGGTCCGCGGATAGTAAAACTGTATTTAGTGATTTGGACTCTTTTTTATCATCATACACAGACCCAGCAAACTTGGAACTATCATGTACAATATATGATGATTAATATGTCAATTCATCGTGGATCAACACTCAAATTTAGGATTGGGGTGCGGTTAGTAAAAATGCTTGATGAAGAAATTGTTAAGAATAGAACGAGGGATGAGATGATATGAAATACCAACAATAATGTAGTATGTTAAGCTTCTGGAATTGGAACCTAGATAATGATCAAGTGATGATGAGTGGAGGAGTAGTCAGTCAATAAATAGGAGACAGCGCTGAGTTTCAATTGAAGATCGACGCTCTCCTAATTAACTATAATCCACCTTAGGGCTCTAAAGCAATCAGAGAGTTTGGAAGGGGAAAAGAGGGCTAGGGGAAAAGAGGGCCTTCTCCTTTTTGAACTGCATTATCTGTAATGCCTTTCTTGTCTCTTCCCCTGTTAATTCATCAGAATCACTACCAACTAGTAGATCATATGTTTGAGTCAACATCTCCTCTGTAATGTTAATGGTAGTTTTATATTCTCCCATTGATGGATCCATCATCTCCTATGTGGGAGTTGTCCTTTTGCTCTATCAATTCAACATCAAGAATCTTGCACCTTGTAGATATCAGTTTTTTCAGACCAGCTGTTTGAAACAAGCTGAGAATGGCTTTGAAGTTTTCAAATGCTGCATTGAAGGAGTCGACATCCACATCAAAACCTGAGTTCACCTTAGGTGGAGCCATCTTATCTGGAGTACCTGCAAACACAAGATAAAAGAGAGAAAGAGAGAGAGAGAGAGAGAGAGAGAGAGAGAGAGAAGACAAGAATAAGAGAGAGTGGTGGAGAGAAGGAGAGCACGAGATCAAGAAAGAGAGAATTCGAAAGCGTAATGAATTTGGCGCCCGTGTTGCTTAAAAGAAGACGATTCGTCGCAACTTAGGGTTTTATTCGACGCACCGTCGACAGAGACTAATAGTCAGTGCGCCAAAATGTGTCAAAGCAGCTTCTAGAAGTGAAGTTATGCGTGCTTGTTATGTCGACATTGCGTCGATTAGAACTCGACGCACCTTCGAATTAGACGAGCAATTATTAAATCGACGGATGCATCGATATGAAGTCGGTGTTGCGTCGAATTCTATTCGAATTATCTATTGCAGCTTGCTCTCAAATCAGGCGTCGAGTAGAATTAGACGGTACGTCGAATTCTATTCGACGCAACTCTGAATAAATAGTTCTATTATTTTAGAAATTTCTTGCTATTTTTCCCAGCAATGATTTTTATTGAAAATAGTATTTATACTATTATTTCTATGAACGTAAAGAAGATGAAAAAGGGGATTCAGAGAAGGAATCACTCCCTAATTGGATCTAGTTCTTTATTAGGGCCCTAGATCTTCCCCCTCCATTATCTCTTAGGAGGGATCCTACCTAATCCTGCACAAGTAGCTCAAATATTAGAAGGAACCCAGGTTACATTGGGCCCTTTGCTTTTACCATTATAAGGTTCTATGAAAGAGTAGAAGGGTCTTTCACGATATCCTGTAGGATGGAAGAGAATGGGTCTATCAAACTTATGTTTATTATTTTGGTACTTGAAATGTGTATAAAATGTACCCAAATACAATAAGTCAGCAGAGTGTCTAATTCTTCTTCTTTTGGCTTTAGCCTTTTGATTGTTGTTGATTAATTTCTCTGAATTACTCTTGCCTAAAGATTTCTTTTCCTTGTTTGAATTTGCTCTATAAAATACAGTTATTTTATCTGGATTATTAATATCCCGATCCTTAGTTATTGCACTCCTCTCACTTGTTTGAAAATCACTAGGTCTAATAAATCTAACCAAATTTTTCCAGGCTGGTCTACTAGTGACTTCAGTGCTATTGCATGGGTATGCTCCTAGACCTAGATGCTTAAATCTCATGGACAGATTTTGTGTAATAACTTTGAGCTTTTGACTCCTCCCATTGAGAGAGTCCTCAAAGGCTTTTGCCTTTGTTAGCACTTCTTTCAATTTTTTATTTTCATTTCTTATCCCAATCAATTCTATTTCTTTATCCTGAATTTCATTTCTCAAATCATTATTTATTGAATATAATTCATCATTCTTGAAGTTTTTTAATTCCTCCCTTCTGTTTCTAATTCTTTTTGTATTTTGAGGTAATCATTGCAAAATTCTTTTAAGCAGTTTTAAAATTCTTCTGAGTCAAAATCAAAATTATGAAGCAGTGATACATGTTCTTCTTCATCATCTGAGGAGATCCCTAATGCCATCATGCAGGAAGCTTCAGCAGCTTCTTCATCACTTTTTGAGGAGGAGGAGCTTAACTCTGCTTCAGAGTCACTCCAGGTTTCAGCAATAAAACCTTTAGCTTTCTTCTTGTCTGTCCTCCTGAAAGACTTCTTCTTCTGCTCATCTTTGTTGCTGCTCCTATCCCTTTGTTCTTGTGGGCACTCAGGGGCAATATGCCCTGGCTTGTTACAGGAGAAGCAAATCACCTCCTTCTTTGGAGTCTTATCAAATCTGGGCTATGAGCTCCTCTTTCTTCTCCTTGAGTCTTCTGTCTTGACCCACTTTCTGAATATACTTGCTAGGAGACTGAACATCTCATCTTCAGGAATGGAGGCCTCTCCTTCAGCAACCTTCAGATCAAGGATCCTTTAGAAGGGAGTTGAGGTTGTCTCCTTTGCCTCTGTTTCAGCCCTGCTTTTTAGTAGCATCTCATAAGATTTGAGCTTTCCTAGCAAATCATTAGTAGAGATCTCTCTATGGCATCTAGACTCTCTGATGGCCCAGATCCTTGAGTCACATGAGCTTGGGAAGCATATGAGGATCTTATCATTGATCTATGTCAAGGATATCTCCTTGTCCAGACTCTTTAGCTCATTGATAATGATGCAGAATCTGTCATACATTTCAGCAACACTTTCCTCGGCTTTCTTTTTAAAGTTCTTATATTGGGATATGAGAAGGGACATCCTGTCCTTTCTTTCATCAGAGCTTCCTTATACAATTCTGGAAAGGGATTCCCATATCTCTTTTGTTGATTGGTAGTCAGCTACTTTATGGAAAACGTCATATAACATTGTGGAAACTAGAATGTTCATTGCCTTGGCATCACATGCCTTCTGCTTCTTCTCAGCCTCTGTCCGCTCATTCCTTGGAACAGCTTCCAGTCTTGAAGATCCACTGGCATCTTGTCTGACTGAAGTTGGGGGACCTGCAATAATGACATTAAAGATGTCTTCATCAATAAAGTTCATATACAGCTTTATTATGGCCTTCCAGAGTGTAAACTTATTTAGGTTACACACTGGTTGTGTTGTTGATGCATAATCCTTAGAACTCATTTTCTTTAGAAAATAGTTTTAATTAATTTAAAATAAAGAATTGAGAGTGAGGAGATCTTTTGATCAAGGTGTTAACCTTTTAATGATCAACCTCCCTCTGATACCAATTGAAAGTGCACAGTGTGCCTGTGAGTATTCTCTAGAGGGGGTGAATAGAGTTTTAAAACTTTTTCCCTAATTATGCACACATAATAAAACTACAAAGTACTTATGCAATCAGCAATCCCAATAGCAGAATAAAGTAAACAAGATTGCAAGAAATATAAGAACAAAAAGACTGTAAACAGGGACAGTATAGGAAAGCAAACACAAAAGACACAAGATTTTTATAGTGGTTCCCCAAAATGTGGGTAATCCACTCTTCTCCCTCCCTGGTAGGATTACACTAACTGTGCCCGAGTCTTTTGATAAGGAGACTCTTAGAACCACCGAGTCTTTTGATAAGGAGACTCTTAGAACCACTGAGTCTTTTGATAAGGAGACTCTTAGAACCACTGAATCCTTTGAAAGAGAAATTAATAAAACTCTTTTACAGTAGGTGAACAAGGAAGAAGAAAGAGGGTAAGTGGAGTATATAATTCTGCTTTCAGAATTCTTCAGAAGCTATTTGTTGCTTCTGTTTATCACTGGATCTGAATATAATAAACCCTTGCTTATAGTTGTGATGATTGCAAGGGTTATTTGCTTGATCCTTATTCTCTGAGAACTTGTAGTAAACTTGATGTTGTGTGGTGTAGAAGAAGCAGCTATAATATTTTCCTGTGCAGTGAGGTATTTTCAGTTCTGTCTTAGGGTTGAAGGAGGAAGAAGAGAAAGCCATATACGACAGATGGAAAATATGTGTTCTATTGGGAAAATGATTTCTCTTAACCCCTAAAATGAGTAGAATATTAATTCTAAGAATGAAAAATTAGGTTAAGTAAATATGCGTCGAATAGTATTCGACGCAACGTCGAAACGTAGTCGACGTTCCTCTCAGAATGAGTCGAAGTAATTCTAAACAGAATTCGACGCATCCTATGTCGACGTTACTCTGACTTCTAGTCGACGTATCTAGTGAAGTCGACGCACCTAATTAGACGCACCTTCCTTATTTTCCTCTCGACGCCCAGTCAGGATGAATTCGACGCTTACGTCGAATAGTAATCGATGCACGTCGATTTATATGTCAAATTCAAACACTCGCCAGATCTCTTTCCTTCTTTCTGTAGATCTGATTTATATGGAATGATATTATTCTTTTATAGCCGTTCTGAATCATTCTTTCCTTGTACCTGATTCTTAGCTAATTTGATTAAACTCATTTGGACATTATTTGAAATCAGAATTAGTTCTTTCCTTCTACAGAAATAAGTATTATGGAAACATTTTCATCTTTCTATTTCTCTGACTGCTAATTGATTATCCTCCTATAGTATTATTTTGAATGAACAGATCTATAAATAAAGAGGAGGTCGGCAGAGAAAGATAGTTTGAGTGATCCACCATATACATTTGAAAAAGAGGAAGAGCTCCCAAGTGAAAAGAGAGAAAATTGAGAAATAATGTTGCAGCAAAGATCAAGCTTTCTTCATCTCCTCCTTCTAAATCCATTCTGCTGTAATTTCTGAAAGCTCTCACTAAAAGAGAGAAAGGGCTACAATCTCCTTCTCACTATAGAAGAGAGATCATATTCACTATACTTGTGCTTCTAATCTTCTTGCTAGGAAGAAGATTCCTTCTTGCACATATTGTTTTCTGTTCTTCTACTTCTTCTTCTCTTTCTTATTTCATTTTCAAATATTGTAAAAGAGTTTTTAGAATCTCTCTTTAAAAAATTCAGTTGTACTGGTTCTAAGAGTCTCCTTGTCAAAAGACTCAGTTGGTTCTAAGAGTCTCCTTATCAAAAGACTCAGACTGGTTCTAAGAGTCTCCTTATCAAAAGACTCAGTGCAAGATAGTGAATTCCTACCAAGGGGGTAGAAGAGTGGACTACCCAAAAGTTTTGGGGAACCACTATATTTCCTTGTGTTGTGCTGTGATTGTCTCTTTGCTTTTTCATTCTTTACATATTTAATTCTTGTTGGTATTTTGGAAGTATAAATCAGAGATTATACACACACATATATATATATATATATATATATTGCACAAAATATTTTTAATCTCTATTCACCCCCCCCCCCCCTCTAGAGAATTCTAGTGAGGTTAACTGTGCACTTTCAATTGGTATCAGAGCCAGGTTGATCTAAAAAGGTTAACTCCTTGATCAAAAAGATCCTACCTCTTATTTATATATATATATTTTTCTAACAATTATTTTTCACATGGCACAAATCAAAGATTATGCTTCCACCAGACCACCAATTTGCAACCTTGAAAAGTTTGCACTTTGGAAAATAAGAATTAGAATTTATTTAAACTCCATTGATGATGAATTGTTTAATGTTAACTTGACAGGTCCCCCCAATCCATTCATAAAGGACTCAAGTGGAAAAGTGACTGAAACACTTGCTCCAAAAGCTGAGTGGACAGAGGAAGAAAAGAAAGCCCAAGGATATGATGCCAAGGCTATGAATATCCTAGTCTCAACCCTCTCAGATGAAATCTTCCAAAAGATTGCTGATTGTGAGTCAGCTAAGGAAGTATGGGAAGCTCTCACCAAAATGGTAGAGGGAAGTGCTGATGAGAAAAAGGATAGAAAGGCACTACTCATCTCTCAATATGAAAACTTTCAGAAGAAAGAAGGTGAAAGTGTTGCTGACATGTATGCCCGATTCAGCCTCATAGTGAATGAGTTGAAGACACTTGAAAAGGACATATCTCTCACTGAGATAAATGACAAACTGCTAACTTGCTTCCCTAGCTCTTGGGATTCAAGAATCTGGCCAATTAGAGACTCCAGAAGTCAAAGAGAAATTTCAACAGATGTCCTGTTGGGCAAATTAAAATCTTATGAACATCTGTTGAAGACAAGAGCTGAGAAAGAAGAGAAAGAAAAGAGTATTGCATTGAAGGCTGTTGAAGGTGAACCATCTACAAGTGATGAGGAGCTGATCAGTCTACTAGCCAGAAGGTTTAAGAAGTGGATTAAATCAGAAGGATCCAGAGGAAGAGACTCAAAAACCAGGTATAATAAAACACCTACTAAAGAGATTATATGTTACTCTTGCAGGAAACCTGGACATATTTCACCTGAATGTCCTAAGGAGATCAGCAAAAAGAAAGATCTGAAAAGAACAGATCCACAGAAGAAAAAGAAGAAAGAGAAAGGTCTCATTGCTCAATCATGGAGTGATTCAGAACCTGAAGAAAGTACCTCATCTGACAATGATCAAGAAGAGACCAAGCTGGAGGAAACCTGTTTGATGGCCACTGAGAAGCCTGATGACACATCTATGGTAAATATACTTGATGATGTAGATTTATCTTCCACTGACTTCAAAAACAATTTCAAAGAATTCTGTTTAAATTTAATCAAATCTGAAAAATAAATAGATGAACTAAGAAATGAATTAAAAAATCTCAAACAAGTGAATACACAGTATAATAACTATGAGCTCAGTCTAGGACTCTTAGAAAAGGAATTAGACAAAATCTGTACAGAAAACCAAACACTAAGAAATGAGCTAGCAAAAGCAAAGTCCTTTGAAGACTCTCTAAATGGGAGAAGTCAGAAGCTCAAGAACATCTCTAAAAATCTTACTAATAGATTTAGACAACTAGAAGATAATACTAACTTAGAACCAAAATCTCAATCACCTAGGAAATCTGTTTGGAGACATCCCATTCACTCCACTACGGAAGGACATTTGACAGGAGAAAGATCACAGGAAAATCCAGAAACAACCACTGTCTTTAATAAAACTAATCCCATTATATATGAAGGAATCCTAGGAAGATATCCTCAGAAAAAATTTAAACTTGCGTCGAATACTTATCAACGTGCGTCGACCTCTAATCGACGCATACACCAAAGTGCGTCGACTTCTACCCGATGCAACCTCTCTCATGCTTCGACTGAAAGAAAACGCAGAATAGAGAAAGCGTCGACTTCATATCGACGCAACCATAAACCTACGTTGAATACATATCGACGCAACCAATCAGACAGACATCTCTCCTCTACCAAACAGCTGTCTCAATCCATCTCCTTTTACTATGACCACTACTTCTGTAACATCACCAAAGAAAATTTGTATGATAAACCAATGCCTCTAAAGGAGGAAGGATATTCAGAAAAACCCACTTACTCTTTTATTAAATTTCACACTGATGGGAGAAAGGGACCCCAGCTCAGCAGGGTTCAAACTAATGTTTAAAATTTTATGTGCAGATGTATCACATCTCCAGGCTGGTGTGGTACTTGGACAATGGATGCTCCATGCACATGACAGGATGCAAAAACCTGTTAATCAACTTTGAGGACAGACTTGGACCATCAGTAACTTTTGGAGACTCTAGTTGTGGCCAAACCAAGGGCTTTGGATATTTCAAAGAAGGGAAAGTCACCTTCAAGAATGTGGCAGTAATCAAAGGACTAAAGCACAATCTGATAAGTATAAGTCAGATATGTGAAAATGGTAAGTATGAGATAAAATTCACCACACTATTCTGCCATATTATTGATATCAAGACTGGTGCCACAGTACTCAATGGAATTAGAAAAGGAAAAGTATATGTAGTGGACTTTAGCTCCTCACCCACAGAAGTCTGTTTATTCAACAATATTATTGATAAAAGTGAATTATGGCATAGGAGACTAGGTCATCTAAACTACAAAACAATTAGTAAACTAGCAAAGAATAACCTAGTCAGAGGCTTACCAAAGGGTAGGTACTCTAAGGATTCTCCATGCAGACCTTGCCAACTAGGAAAACAAACCAAATCATCCTTCAAACCAATTGCTAAGGATGACTCTCCCAGGGTCCTTTACTTATTACACATGGATCTCTTTGGTCCCATATCCACTCAGAGCTTAAGTGGAAAATCCTATACCCTAGTCATTGTGGATGACTACTCTAGATTCAGCTGGGTATTCTTTCTAAGGGCTAAGTCTGAAACCCACAAGACTCTCTCAAGATTCATAAAACAAATTCAATCTGAACTCAATAGTCAGGTTTCCATAATCAGAAGTGATCATGGGACTGAATTTGAAAATCAGTTTATGAGTAGTTTCTGTGAAGATATAGGTATCAAACAAAGTTTTTCAGCCCCTAGAACTCCTCAGCAAAATGGAGTTGCTGAAAGAAAGAATAGAACTTTAATAGAATCAGGAAGGACCTTACTTGTAGAATCAGGTTTGCCAAAAACTTTCTGGGCTGAAGCAGTCAACACTGCCAACTATTTTCTAAATAGAAGCCTAATACACAAAACTAAATCAAAAACTCCATATGAGCTCCTGAAAGGAAAAACACCCATAGTTAAATATTTTAAGATCTTTGGATGTGCTTGTTTTATCCTAAATAATGGAAAAGATCATCTTGCCAAGTTTGACAAGAAATCTGATGATGGAATATTTCTGGGATATTCAGCATCTAGTAAAGCCTATAGGTGCTATAACAAGAGAACTCTTAAAATTGAAGAGTCTATGCACATTATATTTGATGAAACTAACATGCTGTTTAAGGGGGAGGAACTCCCACCAGCTCTTTTCCACAGGAAAGCAGCAGCATAGAAACACAGCTTGAACAACTGGTTCTAGAGAACACAGATAATGGAAAAGAAAACAAGATAAAGGAATCAAGTGAGGAATCTGAACAAGAACATGAAGAAGATTCAGAAAAGAGCATTCAAAACCAACTCCCACAAGAGAACATGGTTCAGGAAGGCCAGGTGGACATTGATCCTATCACCAATGAGGAAGAAGAACATCTGACAAGTCCAGGCAGGACAAGGGTCAATTTGAAAGATCAACCACAAACTCAAGCAATTGGAGACCCTAATACAGGAGTAAGAACAAGACACTAGGTCTCCAATGGGATGATGCTCCAATGCTTCCTATCACAAGTTGAACCAAAGAAGTTTGAGGAAGCAAATTGTGATCCTCACTGGATTATGGCCATGCAAGAAGAACTAGGCCAATTTGAGAGAAACAAAGTATGGAACCTAGTTGAAAGACCAAGAAACTACCCTGTGATTGGTACAAAATGGGTATATAGGAACAAACTAGATTCCACTGGAGTAATTGTCAGGAACAAGGCAAGACTTGTAGCACAAGGATATAGACAAGAAGAAGGGATAGACTACAACCAGACCTTTGCTCCAGTAGCCAGATTAGAGGCAATCAGGCTCTTTCTTGCCTATGCAGCCTTCATGAAGATGAAAGTCTACCAAATGGATGTCAAGAGTGCTTTTATGAATGGTGATCTTCAAGAAGAGGTATATGTGGAGCAACCACCAGGTTTTGTTAATCCCTCTTCTCCTAACTTTGTTTATAGACTTAACAAAGCACTATATGGTCTTAAGCAAGCACCTAGAGCTTGGTACGAAACTCTCTCTAATTTTCTTTTAGAAAATTCCTTTGAAAGAGGAAAAGTAGACAAGACACTCTTTACTAGAACCCATAAAAACCAACTCCTCCTTGTTCAAATATATGTAGATGACATCATCTTTAGCTCAACTCATCCTAAACTGTGTAAAAGATTTGCTAATCTAATGCAATCTAAATTTGAAATGAGTAGTATGGGAGAACTCTCATATTTCATAGGATTACAAGTAAAACAAAGTAGTGAGGGAATCTTCATCTCACAATCCAAATATACTAAAGAGCTAATCAAAAAGTTTGGTATGGAATCAGCATCTACCATGAAAATACCCATGGCAACCAATGCCATTATAGAAAAAGATGATAAAGGAAAATCAGTAGATCAAAAGACTTATAGGGCCATCATAGGATCCCTTCTATATCTTACAGCTAGCAGACCTGATATCATGTTTGCCACTTGCATATGTGCTAGATTTCAGGTTGACCCAAAGGAATCCCATCTCACCTCTGTAAAAAGGATTCTTAGATACCTAAAGGGAACCCCTGAACTAGGGCTATGGTACTCAGCAGAAACCAACTTTGAATTAATAGGTTTCTCAGATGCAGATTATGCTGGATGTAGGGTTGATAGAAAAAGCACATCTGGTACCTGCCAATTCCTAGGTGACAGATTGATATCATGGTTTAGTAAGAAACAAACCTCAGTCTCAACCTCAATAGCTGAAGCTGAATACATAGCTACTGGGAGCTGTTGTTCACAAATCCTGTGGATGCAAAATCAGCTACTTGACTACAAATTGGAAATACATAACTCTAAGATCTATTGTGATAGCTCTAGTGCTATATCCATAGCATCCAACCCAGTCCTTCATAGTAGGACCAAACATATAGAGATCAGATATCACTTCCTTAGAGACAATGTTGAGAAGGGTAAAATAACCTTAGAATATATTCCCACAGACAATCAAAGAGCAGATATCTTCACAAAACCCTTAGATGAAACTAAGCATAACTATTTCATCAACACCTTAGGAATGCTTGATGGTAGTCTGTAACTACCATTGTTAGGAAATCTAAGAAAGTATTTGAAGATGCGTCGAATACATATCGACGCACCCTTGAAAAGAACTCGATGCTGGCGTTGATTTCTTCCCGGCAAAGATACATCGATAACTTATCGACGCTCCGTCGAATTGATATCGACGCAGGGCTATGAACACGTCGACAGAACGCTACGTGGACAAATCTCCACGGAGCGTTGACTTTATATCGACGCATATGTCGACATCAATTCGACGTAACGTCGACTTCTGGCTACAATTAGAATCAAATCCTCACTTCCTCTTTTGACGATTGGATTACCTGAAATACCTTGATTTCGTTTCCTTTCTCGACGTTTCACCTCCTTTAAATAATACTTCTTATTTCATAACATATACTCTCCTAAAACCCGCCAAAACTTCATCTTCTCTCTCTCTCTCTCTCTCTCTCTCTCTCTCTTTGCAACAATGGCACCAACTCCTGATCAATCGGCCCTCATCAACACGATGAACGATGCTCTCGAACACCTAGTAAGTGATTTCCAGAATCGCCTGAATCACTTCGCCAACGAATGCGCTGCCATGATCAACACCTGTGTAGCCAAACTGGCAACCCTCTCTTCTTCTCTTCCTGAGCTAAATGCTCTCATTCAAGAACGGCCTCTGTCGCCAGAAAGGTTTAAATCCTTTGTGCAGGATATAAACCAGGGGGAGAGTTGCTCCAGAAACCCCCCTTGTCAGGTTATCTATCTCTCTTAAAAGCTCAAGATTAATTTCTTTTTCAACTCTAAACATTATCTCTAAAAGATTACACCAACCTCTTCTCTTATAATAGGCTCCAATCCTCTCCAATCACTCTGACTACACATTCAACAAATACTTTAGAGAGACCTCCTCTTATCACACTGAAGGAGATCATGCTGTGAATTCAGCATTTAGAATTGATGCCCCATATACTCAGGGGGAGCTTCCGGTGGTAAAGAACTCAAGAGTTCAGGGGGAGGAAGAAGCAGCCACCTCTGATGACTGGAAGGGACAGATGTGGACTGATGCACCCCTATGTGAAGAAGAATTTCAGCATCACTCTCCTAGCTTCTCTGCCAGTTACATCAAACTGAAGACACCTCTACTTGAGGACATCCCTTCAGAAGAGCCTGGAAGAGACAAATCTCTCTCTCCTTCTCTACATTCATCTCCACCTCTACCTCTACCTCCACCTCAACTTCCTGCTCTACCTTCATCTACACCTCTACCTCTACCTCCACCTCAACCTTCTTCTCTACCTCCACTGCTACCTCTACCTCCTCCAATAACAAAACTCACTAAACAAAGGGTCCAGAAGGACAGATGAAAAGGAAAAGAGAAGTCATTCCCTACTGGCAAAACTTCTCCAAAGAAGAAAGGAAAGAGTATGCAAAAGAAAAGAAGTATAGAAAAGCATGTGAGGAAATAAAAAGATTTGAAAAGATGCCTATTATCACTCCTAACAGCCCTGTGAAGGAGTACCAAGACCCTGACATGGAAAAGAGGCATGAAGAGATAAGAGAAAGAGAACTGTATGAATATGAAGCAGTTAGGAAAGAAGTGGAAGATAAAAGGAATGCCTGGATGGAAAAGATCAACAAGGGAATGACTAAGGAACAAATTCTTGCTGAATCTTCTATCAGAATTCCAAAGAAGTTGTTTGATATTGAAGCTTATCAAAAGAAAAACCATCAGACAGGGATCATTCTAGAAAAATGTCAAAAACACAAGAAGGGTGTAGGGTGTACAGAAGATACTTACATTCCCTACAAGAAGCCCAACAGACCTGTAAAATTAGACAAGTGGCATGCCTCACCCTGGAAAGGGAAAGGAAAAATGGCTGAGATTCCTGAGAAGCATCAATCAGAAAAGAAAACAAAATATAGGCCCAAGGTTGATAGCAAGGGACCACCTGAGATCAAAGCCAACTGAAAAGAAAGTTCAAAACATTACAATTGAGATGATTGATGAAAAGGCAGCAATCATCATCAGCAAAGGCTACTCCATAAATGACACAATCCCTGATGGTGATAAACTATTGGAAACACTGCATACAATCATCAGGAATGTTCAGGAACGACCTGATAGAGCCAGGGGCTACATTTTTGATGCTATTGAAAACTTATCTAGGAAACTTTATTCTGCTTTTGTCAACTTCATGTACAAAAAGAAGTTTCTGGTTTAATTCTTGTGAAAGACAAATACTTGTCATATGCTTTCTTATTCTAATTTCTCTTTTGATTATTTAATATATTTCTTATCTTTACAAATGTTGTGCTGGGTTAATTATATGCTAGTGCAATTTCCCTCTAAATAGGGTTAAGACAAATAGGGGGAGATTGTTGGGAAAATGATTTCTCTTAACCCCTAAAATGAGTAGAATATTAATTCTAAGAATGAAAAATTAGGTTAAGTAAATATGCGTCGAATAGTATTCGACGCAACGTCGAAACGTAGTCGATGTTCATCTCAGAATGAGTCGAAGTAATTCTAAATAGAATTCGACGCATCCTATGTCGACGTTACTCTGACTTTTAGTCGACGTATCTAGTGAAGTCGACGCACCTAATTCGACGCACCTTCCTTATTTTCCTCTCGACGCCCAGTCAGGATGAATTCGACGCTTACGTCGAATAGTAATCGACGCACGTCGATTTATATGTCAAATTCAAATACTCCCCAGATCTCTTTCCTTCTTTCTGTAGATCTGATTTATATGGAATGATATTATTCTTTTATAGCCGTTCTGAATCATTCTTTCCTTGTGCCTGATTCTTGGCTAATTTAATTAAACTCATTTGGACATTATTTGAAATCAGAATTAGTTCTTTCCTTCTACAGAAATAAGTATTATGGAAACATTTTCATCTTTCTATTTCTCTGACTGCTAATTGATTATCCTCCTATAGTATTATTTTGAATGAACAGATCTATAAATAAAGAGGAGGTCGGCAGAGAAAGATAGTTTGAGTGATCCACCATATACATTTGAAAAAGAGGAAGAGCTCCCAAGTGAAAAGAGAGAAAATTGAGAAATAGTGCTGCAGCAAAGATCAAGCTTTCTTCATCTCCTCCTTCTAAAGCCATTCTGCTGCAATTTCTGAAAGCTCTCACTAAAAGAGAGAAAGGGCTACAATCTCCTTCTCACTATAGAAGAGAGATCATATTCATTATACTTGTGCTTCTAATCTTCTTGCTAGGAAGAAGATTCCTTCTTGCACATATTGTTTTCTGTTCTTCTACTTCTTCTTCTCTTTCTTATTTCATTTTCAAATATTGTAAAAGAGTTGTTAGAATCTCTCTTCAAAAAATTCAGTTGTACTGGTTCTAAGAGTCTCCTTGTCAAAAGACTCAGTTGGTTCTAAGAGTCTCCTTATCAAAAGACTCAGACTGGTTCTAAGAGTCTCCTTATCAAAAGACTCAATGCAAGATAGTGAATTCCTACCAAGGGGGTAGAAGAGTGGACTACCCAAAAGTTTTGGGGAACCACTATATTTCCTTGTGTTGTGTTGTGATTGTCTCTTTGCTTTTTCATTCTTTACATATTTAATTCTTGTTGGTATTTTGGAAGTATAAATCAGAGATTATACATATATATATATATTGCACAAAATATTTTTAATCTCTATTCATCCCCCCCCCCCCCCCCCTCTAGAGAATTCTAGTGAGGTTAACTGTGCACTTTCATGTTCAATACTTATGTTTTTCTTCTCCTCTCAGCATACTTATTCTCCATGATTGAATTTGAATTTCTTTCTTTTTTTTGGGTTGTCCTGAAAAGGAATTCTTATTGGACAGTTGATTTCCCTTTCGTCTTTTGTTCCCTACCCATCCATCATATTTGAATACATTCCAAGAATGTTTTTGCTTTCTTCTGGAATACATTCCATTCTTGGCAATAAATGAGTCGTCAGAGAGCTGTCTTCAGCATTGTGGAACATCTGAAAAGGTATTAGAAGGACAGCTAAAAAAGCTTTTATTTCAGACAGTATTTGATGCTGCGTCAACTTCATCATTCTTCATATTGACGCACCTCTGAGTTCTTATAGGAGTAGCTTCGAATTCCTTCTTAGCTCTGGCTGAACTAAGATGTCGATGTTGCATCGATTACTTATCGACGTATCCGTCGAGTTGAAGGCTTGGAATTGAACTTCATCTTCAGCGTCGAATTGAAGTCAAAGTTTCGTTGGCTTATAAGATGGCTTCAACAGGCTCTTCCTTCTGCGTCGAGTTCCACTTGACATTACGTCGACTTGACTTATGCTTCGATAGGCTAATTGAGTTGCTTTGACTTTCAGTCAGAGTTACGTCAACATCTAGTCGAAGTTGCCTCGACTTCTATTTGACGCAAGTTTTAACTCAACTGAATTTGTGCTTATCTTGACCTGGTCTTGACACTCCAATGTGAGTGTGACATCCTAAGACATCTAATGACCAATTTACCATTTCTATACAATGTGGGTAATATAACCTAACTGATGAAATCACTTTAAGTAATTTGCTAGATAAATCACAAGGGTTTTCCCAACACTATAAACACAATTATATTCTTAAATTAACTGACTTCTCATTCGGGTATTTGTTATTATCAAAAGGAGGAGTTTGCTGGAATATATATTCCACATCTCTTGGTTTGAGAATAACAAATACCATTATGTATTTGATCTAACTTTTTGTGTGTTTATAGTGTACATGTCATACAGGTACAAACACACATTAAAAGAGCATAATTGACGAAGACTGTTATCTCTGAACATAGAGCTATTGCAGTGCGGTAGCACTTAGCGCTAGCGGTAGATTTGAATGCTGGGACAGGTGGCAAATTGAGTATTTACATAAGGATTCACATGGGCAAGTCCATCTTTAGTAAGGTTTACCATGACGTGCTAACACTAATGTCCGACAGTAGCATATGACAAGCCCGACAATCAACAACGGATTGAGGAGCCAATAGTAGCAAGAAGTCATCCTAAAGCTAGGAGCAAATATGGAACTAACACGGTGTAGTAACTATATCGCAACGCGGTAGATGTTGCCTAAAATGAGGAGCTGATAAGTAGTTTTAATATAATTTTTAGTATAGATTTTAGTATTTATTCAATATGAAATTTTCTTATTTATGTCAATTTTAGTTTATAAATAGTTCTTTTGTACAATTTAAATCTAATTTAGCATATTTCTATTTTTGCAGATTTTTTGATAAATTGGGTCAAAATGCATGTCACGCCCTCAGTCACGCCCGTGACCAAGGGCGTGTAATTTTAGTTTATGTCAAATGCTGTTGCCATGTTATTTGAGTTCATCTCAAGCAAGTCATGCCCGTGTTCAATTACACACCCTCAGTCACGCCCGTGACCAAGGGTGTGTCAACTTACAGATCACTCTCGGCTGCTGTCGTGTCCAGGTGGAAATTCCATGCTGATTTGTCCAAGTCACGCCCGTGTTCCTCCAAGTCACGCTCGTGACTCACCCGCGTGATCTCTGACTTCCGTCGCGCCGCCACTCTAGCCCACGCTGCATTTAATGAAGCCGCCCATGTTCACCGTCGTGACCTTCTTGTCATGGGGGTGTAACCTTTGACTTTCGTGGCGCCGTCACGCATGCCCCCCTCCCCTATGTCGTCGTCCAAGCTGAGCAGAATAGTAGTTGCACGCCCATGGTCACGGGCGTGTAACTTGAAATTTTTTCCTATAAATTCCTTAGGCTTCCTTGAGTCCAGAGTTCAAAAAAATTTGGAGTGGGGGAGGTGATGTTAGTGTTGTTAGTTGCTGATTTTCATGTCTTTAGTCTATGTTCTCTCTCTTCTTTTCAAGTAATGTTCTTCTAGTTTTCTTTCATGCAAAGTTCCTAGAAAGCTTGTAGTCTCTCTTTTGCTAGTGTTGTATTCTTTGCTTAAGCTTGTAATCACTTGTGTTTTCAATAAAATTTTAACTTTTATTTTCTTAATTTCTCTCTCTACTTTAGTTAATTTTTCATGCGGTCTTATTTCATGTCTTTCTTTTTCCTCTCCACCACGATTAATTAAACTCTCATTAGTGCTCTATCGAGATGATTCGAGGATGAGATAATCAAGTTATGATCTTTTAGCTCTCTTTTTCCATTTACGTAAACACTTTTGATTTACCTTTGATTTTTAAAGTAGTGAGACCATATTTTCGATATATGGTTTTCACTTAGGTTTTCATACTTAGTTAGCCGAGAGTCTCAAAGTATGAATCAGTCACTCAAGGGTAAAGAGATTTGCACACACCCCTCGAGAGAGGATGACATAAATATCCCAAATTGGCATCAAATACAATAGTCGTAATGCAAGTTTTAGGCATTCGATTATAGAATGAGAGTTCGGTCGATTTTGCCTAAACTTAATTGGGCATTTCCTCGAGAGAGGCATGTTCAAGCTTTGGGAACCTCAACGGTCAAACTGTTTACTTAAAAGGAATTAGATTTATTTTTATCTACTTTTGATTATTCTCATGCCGAAGTGATTCAAGATCGAGTACTAATCTCTTTAATCATTGTTTAAACCTTACCTTAAATTGCAAATTGTTTTTTAGTTAAGTAGAACTTCTCTCAAAAAAATCAATTGATAAGATAATAGTTTTCTCCTCGAAATAGAAGTAATCAATAAGCCTCGAGGAATACGACCTTGGTATTTTTAAATAAACTATACTATAGACGATAAGGTACACTTGTCTTCATCGGATATAGGTTTGGAGAACATCATCTCATAAACCCCTTGCTTTGCTTGTCCAAATCACACAAATTTTAAATATCAAGTTTTTGGCGTCGGTTCTGGGGACTTGGGTTGATATTTTGAAAAGAGGATAGCTATTAATTTTATCATTTTCTTTTTCATTTTTTTCTTCTAGCTTCAAAAATAACTTAAAGGTGTAATTTAAATCTTGGAAAGGGATGTTTGGGCTATCATCACAACACACCTCCTAGTACCGGTGAGAACCATTCACGGGGTATACCTCGGGAAGTCCAAGACTAACTTAATCCGCCTAAAAAGAAAATAATAATAATAATAATCAAGTTTTTCTCTTTCTTTCATTTTATTTTATTATTCTCTCTATTTTCTCTTTTCTCTTTTCTCTTTTCTCTTCTCTTTTCTCTTTTCTTTTTTCTCTTTCTCTTTTCTCTTTCTTTTTTCTTCTCTCACCCATCTCTCTTTCTTGTGTATGACCCGAGGTAGCTCTTTGAATATTCCTTTTGATCCAAAGATTGAGCGCACCATTTTGCGACGCCTCCGTTCCCGTAATCAGGATATGCATTTAGCATTCAAAGAGTTGATCAGGGACACTACCACGGAAAATATGGAGCCTAATCCACCCAATCCTAATGCCCCCAATCCTAATGAGGACCAGAAAAGGACCATGTCCTATTATACGCTGACGAATTTGGAAGGCACACAGTAAAGTATTGTCTGCCCCACGGTGGCAAACAATACTATGAGATCAAGTCTAGCATCATACAAATGGTGCAACAATCGGTGACCTTCGATGGCCTGCCAGACGAAGATCCAAACTCGCATATCTCTAATTTTCTCAAATTTTGCGATACTTTCAAAACCAATGGCATCACTAATGATGACATTCGATTATGTCTTTTTCTTTTTCTTTTGCGGTCAAAGGCCAAGCAGTGGTTAGGCTCCCTTCCTAAGGGGTCCATCACTATAGTGGCCGAGACAGCAGAAAAATTTCTTACCAAGTATTTCCTGCCTGCAAAGACCGCCAAATTGCACACGGATATCGCCTCATTTATGCAAATTGACTCAGGGACTCTCTATGTTACATGGTAGCACTTCACGGAGCTTTTGTGTAGATGCCCTCACCATGCACTTCCTACTTGGCAACAAGTACAATTTTTTTATAATGGCTTGAATTTCCAAACAAGGCAAATGATTGATGCGGTCGCTGGGGGCACGTTAAATAACAAGAACCCAGATTCTGCTCAAGAGCTTTTCTAGGAGATGGCCATGAACGCATACCAATGGAATATGCCCCGAGCGCAGCCTAACAAGTCATCTGGTATTTTTGAAATTGACGCCACTTCATATTTAGCTTTATAAGTTGAGCGCTTAACTAAGCAAGTGGCGGAGATGTCTGCTTCCTCTACCACTCCTCCTTGGGCTAATAATGTTATAATCAAAGAGCAGGTTGATTACATGGGAAATCTGCCTCAGCCTTCCTATGACTCAAACTCCACTCCGTACAACAACACCTACAATGCGGGTAGGAATCTTCCAAATTTCTCATGGAGCAACCAAGGAAATGCTCAGCGCCCTTTAAATCATAATCAACCTATTAATCTAAATCCCCCTCTAAATTATAATCCACCAGGTTTTCCACCGCAACAGCAAAAGCCCTCTTCACTTGAAGAGGTCTTCGCAAAATATGTTGCTACAAATAAATCGAACATCCGGAACCTCACCGGATCGATCAAAAATTTAGAGAATCAAGTGCAACAGCTAGCGAAAATATTCTTCGAGCGTCAGCAAGGATCTCTACCAGAAAATACTGAACCAAATCCAAGGGAAAGCATGAACGTGATTATGCTCCGTAGAGGAAAGGAGGTAGCTTCAAAAAAGGACAAACCCTAGGTACTTATCTCTCCTCCTCTTCCTATTTTATCTTCAAATTTGCCCGCTACTTTAGCTCTGCATCTTGAATTATAATGAGAAGTAGGAGAAAGAGGACTAGATGTTTTATAATTGCTTACTGGAAACATGCGTCGAGAAGAATTCGACGCATTTCTAGAGTTGCGTCGAGTGTAATTTGACGTGTTTACATAGTTTTGTCGATAATAAGTCGATGCAGAGTAGTGGTTGCGTCGAGTGTAATTCGACGCACCTTCGTACCTGCTTCGAATTGATTTCGAAGCATATGTAGGGCTCCGTTGAGTAGCATTCGACACATTCTTACAAGTGCGTCGAGTTCTATTCGACGCATAATAAATTTTATTAATAATTTGATCATTTTGATTGAATTTTCTGTATGGTGCTTACCTAGAATTCCTTTTTGATCAGCACTACTTATCCTATTGAATATAGTGATTTTATTAGGGTCGTTATCATATTCTTCACTAGATTCTAAGTTGTAATTAGATTCATTCTCACTAGATCTAATGAACACTACAGGATTTTCCCAGGCAGGTTTGTTAGGGATTACTATGCTGGTGGATGGATCTGCTCCTAAACCAAGGTGCTTGAATCTCATGGAGATATTCTATGTAGTATCCTTGAGCTTTTGAATCCTCCCATTGAGCAAGTCCTCGAAGGCTTTTGCCTTTGTAAGCTCTTCTTTTAGGTTTAAATTCTCATTAGTTAGTATGTCTATTATTGTTTCTTTCCTATATATCTGATTTCTTAGATCATAATTAACAGAGTAAAGATTTTCTTTCTTAAGTTCTTCTAGTTCTTCCTTAACATTTCAGTTTCTTTTTGGAGATTAATATAGTGTTGACAAAGTTCTTTAAAGCAAGTTTTGAAATCTTCTGAAGAAAAATCAAAATCTTCAAATAATGATATCTGATCTTCTTCTTATGAGTCTTCTAAGGCCATCAGATTGGCTTCTTTAGCAACACCTTCTTCATCACTATCAGATGAAGAGAAGCTTGACTCTGATTCTGTGTCACTCCAAGTTTTAGCTATTAAACATTTTCCCTTTTTCTTATCCTTCTTTATGAAGGACTTCTTCTTGTGCTCCTTCTTGTTGCTGCTTTTGTCCTTTTGTTCTTCAGGACTTTCAGGGGCAATGTGCATTGGCTTTCTACATGCAAAGAAGATAACCTTCTACTTTGGAGTCTTGTCAAATATGGGTTTGCTTGAGGTCTTATCCTTCCTTCTGGAGTCTACAAATTTGACCCATTTTCTAAATATTCTAGCCAAGAGATTAAACATCTCTTCTTCAGAAGTGGAAGGCTCTCCTTCAGCAGCCTTCAGAGCAATAGTCCTTTCTTTAGGAGCTAAGACCTTCTCCTTGGCTTCTGTCTCAGCTCTGCTCTTCAGTAGAAGCTCATAGGATTTGTGCTTGCCTAGTGGAGCATCTGTGGAGATTTCCTTTGGCATCTGGACTCTCTGATGGCCCAGATCCTTGAGTCTCATGTTCTTGGGAAGCACATGAGGAGCTTATTATTTATTTTAGTTAGAGAAATCTCCTTGTCGAGTCCCCTGAGCTCATTTACAATGATGTTGAATCTATCATACATTTCAGCAACATTTTCTTCGTCTTTCTTTTGAAAGTTCTCATATTGGGATATGAGAAGGGACTTTCTATCCTTCCTTTCATCTGAGCTACCCTCAACCAATCTGGTCATGGATTTCCAGATCTCTTTTACTGAGTTGCAGTCAGCTACCTTCTAGAATATGTCATCTGACATAGTTGACACCAGAATATTCATTGATTTGGCATCACATGCCTTCAGCTTCTTTTCAGCATCACTCCACTCTGCTCTATGGACAACTTCTTGAGTCACAATCCCACTTGCATATTTTTTGAATGGGACTGGGGGACCTGAAACAATAACATCAAAGATTTCTTCATCAATAGAGTTCATGTAGAGTTTTATTCTGGCTTTCCAGAGTGTAAACTTATTTAGATAACACACGGAAGGCCCGGTGGATGCATAGTCCTTAGAACTCATTTTTCTAAAAATAATTTTAGAATATAAAATTTAAGTGAGAGGATCTTTTTATAATCAACCTCCCTCTGATACCAATTGAAAGTGCATAGTGAGTCTTCTGAGTATTTTCTAGAGGTGGGGTGAATGGAGTTTAAAACCTGGCTTCCTATATGCAAAGCAGATAATCTCTTGCTTTGGAGTCTTGTCAAATCTGAGTTTGCTTGAGCGCCTATCCTTATGTTGGGAATATTACCCTCAATGTTCCCTTGATTTGAAGAAGCATCACACTCAATGCTAAGTACAAGTTGTATTTGATAAACCCTATTTTGCCTCATGACTATGCAGGGTTAGGTTATTCCAAGGTGGGGAATAAGTTCAGTGGTTTACTGCCAAAACCGCTGAGACAAGTTCTCTATCTCAGCTGAACTGCTGAGACGAGGCCAACAATTAAAGTACTTTTTGAGCCTCAACCCTCCATCCTTAGCGGGGACGGAATCCCCTGGGAGAGCTGCTGAGTGGTTGTCAGAAATAAAGAGGACTTTAATGTCAATGCTTATAAGCAAAGATATGTTGGTTACCTTAACCACCTTCCTACTTATAAGAGAAGCAAGACTTTGGTGGGAAGAAGAGTTGTTGCACAAGTTTGGTGGGAGACAACTTACCGAAATCTCTTGTGAAAACTTCCATGAGTCATTCCTTCTAAAGTTCATACCCCTAACCGAGATTCCTGCACTACAAGATCAGTGTTCACACCTAGAGCAGGGAGAACACTCAGTGGATGAGTACCTGATTGAGTTCATCAGTCTGGGTCGTTATGAGAGGTCTATGTGGGAAGATGAGGAGACCAAGGTCAACAAGTTCTACAATGGTCTGTGAGATGACCTAAGAATAATGCTTGTCGGTCCAATGTTACTTGGCTTCAACGTCTTAGTGAAAGCAGCAAAATCTCTGGAAATGGATATGAAGAGTATGCAGCGCGCGAAAGACTTCAATGTAAAGAAGTCAGAGTTTCATGCGCCGGTCTCTCAGTCCAAGTCTGAGTTCAGAAGAAACAAGAGAAAGTTTAACTCCGTGGAAGCTAAGACTGCACGGTGTTCCGTAATTTGTTTCACTTGCGGAAAGGTCGGACACAAAGCCCGAGTGTGTCGAAGTGGCCCCCCAAAGGCAAAAAGCGGAGAAGTGGACTATGCTCGTGTGATGGGTTCAGCTTTTATGGAAAAAGGCAAGGCGGTGGAGTCTTCGACTTCCCAGCATTCTCTAACCCAGCCGAGAGTCTACTCATATGGCCAGCAAGAGGTCATTCAGCAATGCGATGTCGCCACAGGTATGGATGATCATCGTTTATTATGATTTCTACCCCATGCGCGGATAGAGATAACAATGTGTCCACTGTATCCGATGACAACAAAATTTTATGTCTTGTATTTGTGTGCAATTAGGCCTTGTCCTAATTATCGTCTATTCGGCGAGAGCTCTGTTGGTGCGGGAGCATCGCTCTCTTATCTGTCTAAGGACTTCGTGTTATGAATCGGAGTGTCGTTTACCTTAGTCAAGGATAGATTGGAGGTGATGCTGCCCAATAGATCTTGAATGAGCGCGGATAGAAGAAGCTGTGAAAAGGCGCGAAGATGTTCTTCACCTTGTTGAAGGATTCGGGGCCTAAGCCCAGCTTTGTTGTTGTCCTAGTAGTAGCGGACCAAGCTGACCGAGAAGAACCGTTATCCGATTCCGAGAATCGACGACTTATTCGACCAACCGGTTGGGTCGACGGTATACTCTAAGCTTGACTTAAGGTCCGGCTATTATCAACTTCGTAAGGGATTGTGATATTCCAAAGACAGCGTTCAGTACCCGCTTTGGGCACTATGAGTTCACTGTTATGCCGTTCGGTATATTTAATGCACCGTCGGTATTTATGGACTTAATGAATAGAACGTTCCGGTAGTATTTGGATCAATTTGTGATCGTCTTCATCGACGATATTTTGGTATACTCTCAGTCAGAGGAGGAGCATGCAGAGCATCTGCACGCAGTTTTGAGCACCCTGAGGAGGAGTCATTTATATGCCAAGTTCTCCAAGTGCGAGTTTTGGCTATCATCAGTAGCATTCATGGGTCATGTTGTTAGTGGGGATGGAATTGCGGTTGATCCGTCGAAAATAGAAGCGATCCGAGCGTGGCCTGTGTTGAAAAACGTAGCCGAAGTCCGAAGTTTCTTAGGACTCGCCGACTATTATAGGCGCTACGTGGAGAACTTCTCGAGGGTCGCACTCCCTCTCACTAAACTGACTAGGAAAGATCACAAGTCCGACTGGTCGCCCGAGTGCGCTCGAGCTTTTGAAGAACTGAAAAGCCATCTGACCACGGCGCCCATTCTATGCTCGCCATGTGGTACGGAAGGCTATGAAATTTAGAGTGACGCCTCGGGGAGCGGTTTGGGTTGCGTCCTAGTGCAGTTCGGAAAGGTAATTGCCTACGGCTCCCGACAACTGAAGGTTTATGAAAGGAACTACCCGGTCCATGAATTGGAGCTAGCGGCTGTGGTTTCTCCCTCAAGCTTTGGAGGCATTTACTTGTTTGGCGTGAAGATCGATATCTTTACTGGCCACAAGAGCCTCAAGTACCTGCTGGATCAAAGGGAGTTGAATATGCGTCAGAGGAGGTGGATGGAGTTCCTTGGGGACTACACCTTCGACATCAAATTTACTCCTGGTAAGGGAAATGTAGTTGCGGACGTGTTGAGTCGTCGGGCTCCTGCTCAAGCAAATTGGATTTTGATGCACAATGAGCGTCTAATCCGTGAGCTAGAAGTTATGGAGATCTTTTGCGTCGTTAGAAGAGCGTCTCCTTCAGCATGCTTGAACTGGATGGAGGTTCAATACGACCTTGCCCACCGAGTTCGACAAGCTTTGGAGCTGGATGAGAGCATGAAACGCTAAAGCAGAGACCATTGATGGGTCAAACGCTGATTTCTCTTTCGAGGATGGCCTTCTGTGGAAGAACGGCAGATTGTGCATCCCAAATGTTTGTACATTACGGGCGGAGTTGATGTACGAGGCTCATCATACCAAGTACTCGATCCACCCTGGGAGCACGAAATTGTACATGGTTATGAAGAAATTCTTCTGGTGGCCGGGCATGAGGAAAGACATTGCCCTCTACGTGGCCAAGTGTCATACTTGCCCGTTGGGGAAGGTGGAATGTCAACGTCCTGGTGGGTTTCTGAAGTCATTGCAGATTCCGGAATTGAAGTTCGATGATATTTCGATGGATTTCGTACACGGATTGCCAAAATCGCAACATGGAAACGACGCCATCTGGGTGATCGTGGACCGATTGACGAAAGTATCACACTTTATTCCGAACCGGAAGGATGATTATGTGGAGAAGCTGGCAAAGTTGTACGTCGATAACATCGTACGGTTGCACGGGATTCCCCGTAGCATCGTCAGTGATCGCGATGGGCGGTTCACATCAAATGATTGGAGGCTGATTCATCAATTATTGGGTACCAAGCTAAGGTTTAGCACGGCCTTCCACTCGCAAACGGATGGACAGACCGAAAGGACCAATAGGACGATGGAGGACATGCTGAGGATGTGCGCCCTGGACTTCGAAAAGAGATGGGAGGACCATCTCTATATGTTTGAGTTTGCTTACAACAATAGCTACAAAACAAGTATAAAGATGGCACCTTTCGAGGCTCTTTATGGTAGGAAATGTCGCACACCATTATCTTGGGCTGAAACGGGCGACACTAAGTTGTTAAAACGCAAAGACGTGGATGAGGCAAATACATCAATTCGGGCTATTCGGGAGCGGTTGCTCATTGCACAGGATAGGAAAGCAAAATACTACAATGCAACTCACCGGAATGTCGAGTTCGCCGTTGGCGACTGGGTTTATCTCAAGATCAAACCGTTTAAAGGAGTATCGAGGATCCGACGCTTGAAAAAGCTAAGTCCGAGGTACTTAGGACCGTTCGAGATCTTGGAGCGCATTGGTGAAGCTTCCTACCGGCTTGCTCTATCTTCGGAGCTAAGCGGGCTTCATGACGTATTTCACATTTCTGTTTTGCGGAAGGCTGTGAAAGAGCCTACTCATGTTGTTGCGGTCAGCGAAGTGTCGGTAGATGGTGGGCTAGCGACGAAAGTCAAACCCATTCGCATTGAAGACACTGCAGTGAAGCAGTTGCGGAGCAAGTCCATTCGGATGGTGAAGGTCCGTTGGAACAACTGCGGAGTAAGAGTAACTCTCTTGGGAAAGAGAGCAAAACATGCTTGCGGAGTACCCCGAGCTTTTCCTTTCAGGTATAATCTTTTTGTACCTTTCTGTTTTCGGAATTTTGGGCCGAAATTCTGTTAAGGGGGGTGGAGTTGTAACACCCCAAAACTTTGAAGCAGATTTGGGTTGTTGGGAGCTAGCGCAGGCGGTAGCGCTACCGCCTGGCGCTAGCCATCTCGACGCTTGCTAGCGTCGAGGCGGAGGCTGTAAGCGTCGACAGACGCTAGCGTCGAGACGAAGATAGCGCAGGCGCTAGCGCTAGCGCCGGCGCTAGCCATCTCGACGGTTGCTAGCGTCGAGACGGAAGCCTTAAGCATCGGCAGACGCTAGCGTCGAGACGGATGCTAGCGCAGGCGCTAGCGCTAGCGCAGGCGCTAGCGCTAGCGCGCGATACAGATCCGTGATCTAAAATCGTGGCCGTCAAATCCTTATGCTCTTAGATCCGATGGCTGGGTTTTAATCTGGGATTCCTTAAACCTTGACCAGAGGAGACATTCTCATTATTCTAAAGTCTTATCCCTCTTCAAGCTTGAGAAAGAGGAAAGCCAAGAATGAAGAAGAAGGTGCCTTCCACCATTGACGGAGCTCCGAAGCTCCGAATCGCAAGCCGTTTGCAGATCCACGGAGAGCAGCCCGGTGCGGTCCTTTCCATCCGATTAGAATCTTGGATTCTCATGGTGAATAAGAAAACGACAAGGGTAACGATTCTTCCTCCCGAACTTTGGACTTGTTATTTGTCCTTTCATTCCTCTTTCTATGCTTGCATGAGGAATCCCTTTCACCAAATGGGTGAAGTGTAGGATCTCCTCAAGTTCTTCGGAACTCCGGGTTGATTGTGTCCGTCCCTGGCATATTGCATGTAGAAATCCGGTAGCCGAACGGATTTAGGCATTGTGTGTGAAGCCTATTCGTGGCCGTGAGCCCGGATCGGTGATGCTTGGATTGCGACGTTGCATTTAGGTTAAGCCTAGAATTTGTGCCGGAGAATGTCTCCGCGTGATTTACTATCGTATTGCGGGACCTGAGATTTGATGGCTATTGGAGCTACTAACAAAAGCCCCATGCTTGAGAGTGGTTGAATGCAAACCTTCACCACTAGATTTAGATGAGGAGTGGTCTTGTACCTCCTTCCCGATTGTTATTTGTGAAGCCTAGGTCCTCATGAATGGATTAGGTGCGTAACTTATGTTTTGTGTAGCACCTGCATGTGCTAAAACCTTACGGGATTGGGCGAAGCCGTACCCGCGTCGTGCGAGCGACACGACGGCGAGAGCACGGGCAAAGCTGAGCCGAACCCTGTTTCTATGCTAATCGGCGCGAGGTAGCACCTCTTGGACGTCGTACGACCATGGGAGAGGCCGCGGAAGGTGTTCACCTAGACGGGCCAGAAGCTCTTTAACCACCTAAGGTTTCCGAACTTAGAGTGGAGTTGGTGCTCTCGAAAGAGTACCTTGGATTCATGCCATGTGTGCATAGAGCGTGTGGTCGTGAGTACCCGCGTTTGTGATGTTTTGAAATGATGTTTTGATTAGCCTCATGCGTTGCTTAGGCGGTTGTGGGGAACCTTCGGGTGAACCCAACCAACATCATGTGCATACCTAGGTTCCCTTCTCTTTGATGCTCAACCTAGAAGATTGATTGTGCTTGAACCCTCACCTTGTGTAGTTTGCACTTTCTTTATTTTAGTACTTGTTGCTAGTATGGCTTGCTTGCAGGGTAGAAGCTCCGCAACCCCGGGGAAGGGGTGGGGTCGTTATAATTTGGTCAGCTTTGCTGACCGTTACCTTGTTTGCCACCGCTTGGTGGAATGTTCTTATGCAGGTGCAGGTGAGCCTAGCGGAAAATAGCGGGCGGTGGCCCTTTGCTGAGTTGGCCCTCGAAGGCCAGCCTTTTTCCTACTTTTCATGTATTGCCGGCCTGCGTGCCGATGTATGTTTATGGAGTTTTGTGCATTTCGGTAAATGTAAGGCCTTAAGGCCGTAACTCTATTTCATGGCTTCATTCCTATGATAGTGGACAGTTCTAAATGAAATGTTAAATCATTATGCTTCCGCTAGTGTTTAGTATACTCTATTGTAGTTCTTTCTATTTATCACCTTTTAACTCCTAGCTAGTGTGGTTTGTATGGCGTGGGGTCCCGGCCGGACCTACTGTTATACTATTCGTACTGGCAGGGTGTTACACACAAAGATATGTGCCATAAAGGAAGTGGCCAAGATGGGTGAAACTCCTACCCATACACTGTTTGGGAAGCTGCTCTCTTATGAGATGTAGTTGTCTGCAAGAAAGGAAGAGGACACTTCCACCAGGGCTCATGCAAGGGAGAGAGTTGTTGCTCTCAAAGATGACAGCTCTAAGAAGAGCAAAGCCAGGATTGTGTCTCCTCTAAGAAGGAGTGATAAATCTGATAAGTCTGAGAATAGCACTTCAGACAGCTCTTCATCTGATGAGGAGTTTGCTTCCCTCTCAAGGCAGTTCAAGAAGATGATGAGGAGGAAGCAGTGGAAGAACAAGCCCTCCTCCTCATCACACTCCAAGAAGGACCACAACAGATCTGAAAGATAGCACACCAAGGGTGACAAGTATGAATCTAAACCTGGTAAACATGTTTCAAATAATATCATATGTTATTGCTGCAGCAAGCCTGGACATGTCATTGCTGACTCTCACCAAAAGGACGGGAAGGGTGATAAGAAACACTCTCACCAAAAGGACGGGAAGGGTAAAAAATCCTTTCTAGCAAAGAAAGGTAAAAGCTGGAGTGAATCTGAATCCTCAAATTCAGATTCAGATGATGGAGAGGAAGCCTACATTGGGCTGCTTGCAGCAGAAAAAGATGAAGTTTTTCCTGCTGCCAAGGTTAGAATCAGGGCCCCTCTGTCACATTCAGACAGTGACATTGAGGAGGATGAAGAGGACAAAGATCAGCTAGGACTAATAGCCTTAACTGATGAGGAAGATAGTCAGAACAATTCTGACTGTGAACAGGTACTGATTCATTCCATCTCTTCTTCTGATTATGAGACAAGCCCAGAATCTGAAGCACCTTCATCAAATGGTGGAAGTGATTCAGAATCTGAGGAAGATGTCAATCAATTGATTGACATGTATGGTGCTCTCTTGGAAGCTCTAACAAAGAGCAAGAAGCTGGCCAAGAGGCAAGCCCAAGAAATTTCTTCCCTCAAGTTGGCTGAGAAAGAGTGCACTGAGTGTTGGAACATGCTTTCCACATCTCTTGGTTTGACAATAACAAATCCTATTGTATTTGATCATACTTGTTTTGTGTTTATAGTATGCAGGATTCTGTGCTTTCAATTCTCCATGGTGCTGTGTATTGTTGCTACCGTGCCGCGCTAACATTACCGCTGGCGCTAGCACCAACGAACCGCTGAGACGAAACCGCTGAGAAGGGAAACCGCTAAGAAGGGAAACCGCTGAGACGAAACCGCTGAGAAGGGAAACTGCTGAGACGAAACCCTTGAGAAGGGAAGCCGCTAAGATGCAAGCTGGCGTTCGACGAAATGACCTACTGCGGAGCATTAGCACTAACGCTGGCGTTAGCATCCGAAAGACGAAATGGTGTTCGAAGAAAATGTTGCCGTTCGACGAATCAGATTGAGTTCGACGAAGATGCGCCCGACGAAATGCTCTACCGCGGAGCGTTAGCACTATCACTGGCGTTAACATATTTGGAAACTTTTGACAGAAAGGAAACAGTGGAGAAAAAGGAATGTCGACGGGTCGCTATGTTTGGCATGTACTATCACGCCGCGTTAGGTCTAACGCCCTGCGATAGCTTTTGGAAACATCCCGTCTGCAGTTGATTGAGGGGCAAATATGGAAAGAGATATTGGCTGAAGGAAGGAAATCGCACTATCGCGGGGCGATAGTGTTACCGCGATGCGCTAGGCTGTCATAACCGTTTGCGCTCAGAAGTTGCCTTAACTGTCACGATCCGTGTGCGCGTTGTGTCACTACCGCGGGGCGGTAGTACTACCGCAGGCGGTAGCTGTCGAATCTATTTAAAGAGCGGTGTCGCCTCCGTTGCTGCTTGTTGTTATAGAAGTTATTGGAGCTTGCTGTTATAGATTGATGTTTTAGTTGGTTTTTCAATTTTGTAGTTTGTTTTGATATATAGAAAAAAAACAAAGCATGTTTTTGGTTGGATTTTGATTTGTTTTACTGTTTTTTTTTTATTTGTGTTTTTGGAATTTTAAAAGAAAATAGCAGAAACTGAAAAATAAAAATGAAAAAAGAGACTGGAAATACAGAAGTATCCACTACCGCCAGCGTTACCCAGCTATCGCCGGGCGGTAGTGACAGAACTCGGTTTTTTGGGAAAACGTGAAATTTTTCAGAATTTTTCTTTTGAATATATTTGTGCAGATTTGTGACAATGTAGTTCAACAAAGAAATCAGACATATGTATACATAAATAATGCGGATTTTGCAAGTTCAAGCTAAAATTTCCAAAACCCCTAGTTCAAGTCTAAGTAGATGAAATCGTGAATCAGGTAGGGGCTTGGTAAAGATGTCCGCAAGTTGCGATTCAGTTCCTATGAAGTTTACATGAACGTGTTCCTTTTTGATGTGATCCCGAATGAAGTGGTGTCTTACGTCAATGTGTTTAGATCGTGAGTGATGAACGGGGTTGTTTGTTAAGTCAATAGCACTCTTGTTGTCACACTTAAGTTCAATATTAGTTAAATGAACACCAAAGTCTTCTAAGTTATTGGAGCTTACTTATAACCGTTTGCGCTCAGTTTTATAAGTTATTGGAGCTTACTTGAAACATAGAAAACTTAAAACTTATAAAACTGATGTAATTTTTTATGTTTCAAGGATGATATGATTTATCTTGCCAAGCTTAGTATACAATGTTTCGTTCTCTATTTCAAGTATCTTAACAACATTGTTTTTGTATCATGCATTAATCATTATCTTATATGTGCTTTGAAATTGATTATAGAAATCATGTGTAGTATTGCATAGCGTGCCTCTATGTATGAGTAAATGGCTTATATTTGTTAATGATCTCTCACTCACACCTTTTGATAAACTACATATGAATTTAATCTTCACTTACATGACTGTGTAGTGTAACAACTTCATATCATTGTTAGGCATGCTTAGTTTTACCTACACCACAAGTAAAAATCTTTTTCATGCACCTATTTGTGAAGAAGTGTGTCTTTTCAAAAATCTTATGTTTGCACATACAAGTGAATTCGGAGACCTTTGTCGTTAAGCAACAATTTAAATGAATAATTGACAAAGATAACTCCACCAAGCACTACTCACCCTCCTGATAAGTCTTAACGAGCATTGTGAGGTTGAGCACCTTGGAGAGAATTGTAAAGTGCCTTGTCGCAAACATTTTCCTTTTACATACTTCTTCTTGTACACCGAATCACAAATAAATAAAATTCAAAATAACAATTGTGATTCCCCAAGCACTACTTTGCACCCTGATAAGTCTTAATAAGCATTGTGTGTGCAGAGCACCTTGGTAGTTGTACTATTTTACTATGTGCATTGAATAATTTATATAGCTTTGTGGGAAGAGGTAACTCTAAAAATGCTTGTTCAATAATATTGTGTTTATTCCATTATACATATCATGTGTTTTGATTAACTCATATGTATACTTTTTTCAAAAACACCATTTTGTACACATCATTATCACTTGTAAGCCTTCTACTCATGAGAATTGGAGTCTATTGCATATCTACATATATTCTCTACATTCTTAAGTAAATGCACTAGATAGCCTTGCATGATCATAACAATTGTTGAAACCGATTTCTCAGTCTCTGTGGGTTCGGGGCCCCCAACAAGTTGAGGGGTGGCCAACTCTTACTCCTCCCAAGGGAGAGCTCTAGGTTGAAGGTGTTGGAACTATGAACTGGACCAAGGGCTCGGCGTGGAGGTCCCACCACATACACGGAAGATCTTTAGAGCGCTTCCCCTCCCAAGCCAATGCCGGGCTTGGGCACCACTGGAGGCTCTCCTCACCCCACTAAAAAGACTTGGGGAGGGAGAGGGAGAGAGAGAGAGCTAGCCTAGAACAAGCCTCCTTCCAAATGGTGCCCCCTTGGTCCTATTTATAGGAATTCTGGACATGGGCTGCTAATAGCCAAACTCTGGCCTACCAGATTACCAAAATACCCTTGGATTTGGCTGCGGATAGCCAAATCCCACTGTTCTGCAGCGCTAAACGCAGACCAAACCCTCCCCCGGGAACTGGGCGAGAGGGGGTACCTCGCGGGGCTCGGTGAGCCTACTAACTGGGTGGGGCGAGACCCAGGGTTCCCCCCTGCTGGTCTCGCCCCTGCTAGGGATGGGGGCGAGAGAGGGGTCGGCCCCGCCTCCTCTCGCCCCTGCTTAGAATGGTTGCGAGAGGGGGGTCGGCCCCGCCTCCTCTCTCCCCTGCTTGGAATGGGGATGAGAGGGGGGTCGGCCCCCGCCTCCTCTCGCCCCTGCTTAGGATGGGGGCGAGAGGGGGTCGGCCCCGCCTCCTCTCGCCCCTGCTTGGGATGGGGGCGAGAGGGGGGTCGGTCCCCGCCTCCTCTCGCCCCTGCTTGGGATGGGGGCGAGAGGGGGGTCGGCCCCCGCCTCCTCTCGCCCCTTCTTGGGATGGGGGCGAGAGGGGGGTCGGCCCCCGCCTCCTCTAGCCCCCTTTGTTTGGAAGGGCGAGCGGGAGGCTCCCGCCTCCACCGCTTGCCTCCTCTCTTCCTGTCCTCGAACATACTGAAAAATAATGTTACAAAATATCTCTTGCCTCTAGGACATACTCGGCGAATACATGGTTGTACAACAATGTATAAGCGTACTTGCTTTCTAAATTTTGAACATTGTATTCTTCTATCTTGTCTTGAAAACTTATGTCATGCTTACATATTTTGTTTTCGCTACGCCATGAGAACTATGTATTGCATACCTTTCAAAATTAGTGTATGGTTATGTTAAAACTGAAATTATTTTTGTGTACTTAAAAGGCTACAACATCTATTTTGATTTATCTAAAATTCTTAATCATTTACTTTGCTTCTCAATTCTTATATAGATGTCCTTTTCATAAAAATATTTCGTCATGCTTTCCATCTCTTTACTACTTGTTCGCTCGATCATGAATACATTTTTTTCAACAAGTGGTATTTTATGACAATCTCTTCATATTCTTTTTTCACTCCTATCCATTGTATTTTTCCTTAGTGTTTACATGTTTATCATGCTCATTCCCTCTCTACACAGTTATTGCACACTTTTAGTTGGCCTCTCTCTCCACCATCTTTTGATAATACTAAAAGGGGGAGAATAAATTTGAAAGAAATTAACATGTTTGGGGAGTTAAGTTCATAGGAAGTTTTGTTCTAAGGGGAGCATTCATTCAAGGGGAGCATATGCACATGTCTCAAATTTCATGCTTATTTCTATTATAAACACAAATTCCTATCAATTGATTTATTTCTTTCTAACGGGATTTGTTATTATCAAAAGGGAGAGTGTGTTGGAACAAGCTTTCCGCATCTCTTGGTTTGACAATAACAAATCCTATTGTATTTGATCATACTTGTTTTGTGTTTATAGTATACAGGATTCTGTGCTTTCAATTCTCCATGGTGCCGTGTATCGCTGCTACCGCGCCGCGTTAACATTACCGCTGGCGCTAGCACCAACGAACCGATGAGATGAAACCGCTAAGAAGGGAAACCGCTGAGACGAAACCGCTGAGACGAAACCGCTGAGAAGGGAAACCGCTGAGACGAAACCGCTGAGGCGAAACCACTGAGAAGGGAAGCCGCTGAGATGCAAGCTGGCGTTCGACGAAATGACCTACCGCGGAGCGTTAGCACTAACGCTGGAGTTAGCGTCCGAAAGACGAAATGGTATTCGAAGAAAATGATGTCGTTCGACGAATTAGATTGAGGTCGACCAAGATGCGCCCGACGAAATGCTCTACCGCGGAGCGTTAGCACTATCGCTGGCGTTAACATATTTGGAAACTTTTGACAGAAAGGAAACAGTGGAGAAAAAGGAATGTCGATGGGTCGCTATGTTTGGCATGAACTATCGCGGCGTGTTAGGTCTAACGCCCGACGGTAGCTTTTGGAAACATCCCATCTGCAGTTGATTGAGGGGCAAATATGGAAAGAGATATTGGCTGAAGGAAGGAAATCGCACTATCGCGGGGCGATAGTGTTACCGCGATGCGCAAGGCTGTCATAACCATTTGCGCTCAAAAGTTTCCTTAACTGTCGCGATCCTTGTGCGCGTCGTGTCACTACCGCGGGTGGTAGTACTACCGCAGGCGGTAGCTGTCGAATCTATTTAAAGAGCGGTGCCGCCTCCGTTGCTGCTTGCTATTATAGAAGTTATTGGAGCCTTACTTTCAGAGCACTCGTGTGAACCTTCAGAAGCAGCCAAAAAGAACTCCATCAACGTTCGAGAAAGCAAAGAACTTGGAGACCGATCCGATCACATCTACATCGACACCAAGTTCTACTTTTGAGGGAGTTTTTAATTTGAGTTTTTGTTTTACTTTCAAATTGTAACCTTTATATTTTTTGTTCGGTAGAGAAACTCGCCACAAGGCGACTAGGGCCTTGCGGGGACTAGGGGAATTCGCCACACGGCGACTAGGTCTAGGCTGTAGATCTAGGGAGTTCTTGAGGCCTTTCCAGTGAGGAAAGGGCTAGAGCGGCTTGAGGCCTTGTCTAGGGAGAGATAGGCTAAAGCTAACCGGTCCTTGGGAGAAGGGTCGGTATAGAAAACCAAAAGAGTTTTCATTGGTCGCATCTTTCCAAGCATTATTGGGTAAAGTTTTGTAATCATATTTACTTCCAGTTAATGATTAATGAAAATATGTTTATTGTTTCATCTCTGAATCATACTCTGTGATTTTCATTGCTCAAACGTAAAAGGTCTTTCACCACCGCTAACGTCGAGCGGTAAATTTGCTGCTGGCGGTAGCAGCAGAGCATTAATTTATAAATATTCTTGAAAAGTTTATAACCCTTATTCACCCCACCCCCCCCCCCCCCCCCCCCCCCTCTAAGGGCACCTACAGATCCAACACTGAGTCACCTACCATGGTGGATCGGATGTGTAGAGAAATAAGCCATCTTAAGGGGATAACAATTGTTCAATTGAGCACCATATCCCAAAAGAACAAGGTCATCAAGGACCTTGAGGAGAAGCTTCTCAAAAAAGAGCCTTGTGGCTCAATTCTCCAAGCCCAAATCTGTGTTTCCGATTATTGACACATTTTCCTCTCAAACCAATAGAAGAGGATTAGGGTTAAATAAAATGTAAGTAGGAGAAGGGAGTGGAGAAAAGAGCAAAAATAAGGTTAAGCCTCATACCACCTTTCATAAGGTATTGTTTCCCTCTAATAGGTATGACCATGACAGTATGTAGGGTCACTGGAAGAATGGAAGCTCCTATAGGAAGGAAAACACTCCTTCCCATAGTGGAAGAAAGAGCATGGGAATGAGTGTTATGAAGGCTCCCCATTAAGAAATTCAAATGGCCCTACCTGGACCATTTGTATTTGGTACTTCAGTTCCATCATCCAAGAGTAAGGAAGCTAGCTCTTCCAAGTTCATTCAAGCAAAGAATATGACTGTTGTCAAATCTATAGACAAGACTTGATGCTCAGTGTCTGATGCCATCCAATATTGCCTAGCTCCCAAGCCAAAGCAAGTTGATTCCATTAAGACAAAGGTTGCTAAGACTGACCACAAATTGACATTCAGCCAAATCATTGCTGAAAAGAATAAGAAAATGTTGTAATCTCACCTCCTGAACACAAGCATATTAATGCTCTTTCCTCAAGATATGTTCAGAAGAGGAGATACAACATTCATGAATGTTGGTACTGTGGTAAGGTGGGACACTTTGCCATAGACTGTTGACACAATCCCAATGTGCCAAGTGCAAAGAAGAGCCTTCCTGCAAAGGGTGTAGCAGGTGTGAGATCATCTTATCATGCTAACAAGGACCTAGGACCCAAAATTAGTTGGGCTTCTAAGGGTAACTAAATTCCTTCTTGCAGGTTAGTTCAAGTACCAGTCTTAATCAAATATGGTACTTGGACAGTGGGTGCTCAAGGCAAATAACAGGAACCAGAAGTCTTCTACAGGACTACACAGCTGTGAAGAATGGACCTAAAGTCATCTTTGGTGGATCTGAAAAGGGAATCACCAAAGGATATGGTATAATCTCCAATGGCATAGTTTCAATCACAGGGGTAGCTTATGTTGAAGGGTTGCAACACAACCTTGTAAGCATAAGTCAACTATGTGATTTAGGCTATGTCATTGAATTCCACAATGACTAGTGCTTGATCAAAAAGTCTAATTCCTTAGAGACCATTCTCTCGAGCACTAGGAGTAGGAATGTTTATTGTTTAGATTTCATATGTAATAATTCTCTATCATCTGTATGTCTTGTGGCTAATAAAAGTGAGTCTATTTGTGTTCAATGGAACAAGAGACTTGCCCACATTAACTACAAGACAATGTATAGACTATTCTCCAAAAACCTTGTTAGGAATAGTCCAAACTTGAAATGTATTAAAAGTGGTCTCTGTCATGCTTGACAAATGGGTAAGCAAACAAGGGCCAC
Organism: Dactylorhiza incarnata; assembly: GCA_033032865.1. Taxonomy (NCBI): domain Eukaryota; kingdom Viridiplantae; phylum Streptophyta; class Magnoliopsida; order Asparagales; family Orchidaceae; genus Dactylorhiza; species Dactylorhiza incarnata. The sequence continues at coordinate 22,495,547 of JAWHQI010000003.1, forward strand.
CTTTAAAAGTATTGGCTCCAAAGACACTGAAAGATGTCTATATTTATTGCACATGGACTTGTTTGGTCCTTTGCCAATTCAGAGCCTTGGTGGGAAGTTGTATACTTTGGTGATTGCTGATGATCACTCAAAATATACATGGGTATTCTTCCTTAAGAAGAAATCTGATACTTTAAATATCTTTATAAACCATGTCAAGGAAATTCAGAATGACTTACAATGTACTGTGGTCAGGACTAGGATTGACTATGGCACAGAATTTCAATCTGAAGCCATGACAAGATTTTATCAAGAATTTGGTATCACCCAAGAGTTCTCCTCCCCAAGGACTCCACAACAAAATGGTGTGGCTGAGAGGAGGAATAGGACCTTAATAGAAGCTGGGAGAACACTACTTAGTGATTCCTCACTCCCAGAATATTTCTGGGCTGAGGCAGTCAATACTGCATGTTATGTTCTCAATAGAGCTTCCATCAATAAGGTTCATGGAATTACCCCTATGAGATTCTGAAAGGCAAACAACCAACAATTTCATACTTTAGAATCTTTGGTTCAAAATGCTACATTTTAAACAATGGAAAATCTCAATTAACAAAGTTTGTAGAGAAATACAATGTAGGGGTTCTTGTTGGCTATAGCTCACACAGTAGAGCTTATTGAGTTTATAACAAGAAAACTCATGTTGTAGAAGAATCTATGCATGTGGTATTTGATGAGACCACCCTAATCCATAAGGGTTGGTCTAGTTCTTCTGTTTTGATAGGAAGTGAAAAGGCAATGGAAAAGATGTCGGTGCAAGACATACCCAGCAGTAGCAAAGCCTACACAGATTCCAGAAGATGAAGAGGTGCAGGCTGCTGAAGATACTGCTGAACCAGTAGAAGAAATGCAGCAAATTGAGGACTAATTGCCTACAGCCACAAGACACCTAATGGATCATCCAAGAGAACAAATCATTGGAGATCAGAACCAAGGTGTACTAACCAGAAGCAGGGCTCACAATGAAGCCCTATTCTTGATCTTCTTATCACAAATGGAGCCCAAGAAGTTTGAAGAAGCAAATCAGGATACATTCTGGATTCAAGCCATGCAAGAAGAGCTCCTCCAATTTAAGAGATGCAAGGTATGGAAGTTGGTGCCAAAACCTCAAGGACACAACATCATTGGCACCAAATGGATATACAGAAATAAGTTGGATGAAAATGGAATTATCATAAAAAATAAAGCTAGATTAGTAGTCAAGGGATATAGACAAGAAGAGGGTATAGACTTTAATCAAACCTGTGCCCTTGTTGCAAGGTTGAAGCAATTAAGCTATTCCTTGCCAATGCTGCCCATAAGGGGTTCAATGTATACCACATGGATGTCAAAACAGCCTTCCTCAATGGTGACTTGAAGGAAGAGGAATATGTTCAACAACCATCAGATTTTGTGCATCCAACCCTCTCTTCTCATGTGTATTTACTTAGGAAATCTCTATGTGGTCTAAAACAATCCCATAGGGCTTGGTATGAGACCTTGTCTAGCTTTCTCATCAAGAACAAGTTCTTGAGGGGAAAGATAGATAGCACATTGTTCCTTAGGGAAATAAGGGGCAAGTGTCTCCTAGTCCAAATATATGTTGATGACATAATATTTGGGTCTATTGATGACAACCTCTGCAAAATGTTTGCCAACCTTATGCAGGGGGAGTTTGAGATGAGCAGTATGGGAGAGCTCAAGTACTTTTTAGGCCTCCAAGTGAAACAGTCTGATGAGGGATATTCATCTCTCAGACTAAGTACACTAGGGAGCTTATCAAGAAGTTTGGGATGGAATCAACTTCAACCATGAAAACTCTCATGGGGTCCAACATTTCCCTTGACAAGGATGAGAAGGGCAAGGCCTTTGATGAATCCATGTACAGGTGCATTATTGAATCCCTATTATATCTAACTACTAGTAGACCAGACATTATGTATGCTACATGTGTTTGTGCTAGGTACCAGGCATGCCCTAAGGAATCTCACTACTCAGCTGCAAAGTGGATTTCAAGATACCTTAAAGGTAGCCTACATCTTGGCCTTTGGTACCCTAAGAACAATGACTTTGAACTAACTGGATTTTCAGATGCAGATTTTGCAGGATGCAAAGAAGACAGGAAAAGCACTAGTGGTACTTGTCAATTCCTAGGAAGGAGGTTGATATCATGGAGCAGCAAGAAGCAGACAAGTGTGGCAATATCCACTGCTGAGTCTGAATATATTGCTGCAAGAAGTTGTTATGCACAACTATTATGGATACAACATCATTTAGAGGACTACAACCTCAAGGTAAGTGAGTCTCCTCTATATTGTGACTCATCCAATATTATCTTTATTGCTAAGAATCCTGTCTCTCACAGCAGGACTGAGCACATGGAGATAAGATATCATTTTACTAGAGAACATGTTGAATGTAAAGATATCTGCCTTGAATTTGTCCCCACTGACAATCAAGTTGTTGATATCTTTACAAAGCCATTGGATGAGGCTAAATTTAATGCTTTCAAGATTGAATTAGGAATGTTAAATATTGAATTGTGTCAAATATTGCCTTCTATCAGTCATATTATGCATGTTATGTTATGATTTAATATGTTGTCACATCAATACTTAGTGACATGGCTAGGTCATAAAACAATCAAATATCAAATGGATTAATGATTAGATAGTAAGGTCAGCTAAAACAAAACAGATTGTTTCAGCTAAGCCGCTGAGACAGCTGGGAAAAATCTCAGCTAAACCGCTGAGACAACTAAATTGTCCCAGCGGTTGACAGTGCTCTATCCAAACAGTTTAGGTTGTCGTCTCAGCGGTTCCGCTGAGACGGGATACTCCTATTACAGTTTTTCTAACTGCAACCCCAAATGACCTAAATCTAATTACAATAATATGTTCACTTAACTTCAATTATTAGGGCTAATCAAAACATAGATTCAGACCATATAAATAGACAATTGTTAATTAATGAAAGATACACAACCCTTCCTTCCCAGCCGCCGAGATGAATCGTATTCTCTTCCGTCCCAGCGCCTTCTTCTACAGCAAAAATGGAGCCAAAGAGTTCAAAGGATCTTCTTGAGGGGTATGAAATAGTAAGAAATGGATTTGCCCATGCTCCAGAAGACATAAAGTGAGTGATTCAACTCCTGGAAGCACCAGGTCTGGAGTATATTCTTTCTGAACCAACAGTTGTTGGGAATTGTATCCACAATTACCTTGATTTGAAGAAGTCCCCTTGAACTATGTTGAATTGAGTTTGTATTTGATGTTGCTTTCTAGTAAAGTGTTTGCAGGTTTTAAATGGATAAGTACAAGCCATTGTCAGGTTTCAATGGGTCGTCAAACACAGGTCTATGCAATGTAATTCCTCATTATATGGACCAAGGTGTTGACTCATGTGAAATATCTCTCTTGGGATGTACTTCTTATTCAAACACAAAGGAAAAGCTAGGAGAAAGGTGTTGTTGTTCTGTTGATCTGGAAGAAGAAATTTTTCTAAGTAAATTCTGCGTTCGACGAAAGTTGGCGCGTTCGTCGATCTCAGTTCGACGAACAGAAGAAGTTTTTGTCGACCGCTGTTTCGTCGATCGCGTTCGTCGATCTCAGTTCGACAAATTAAAATAGTTTTGTCGACCTTAGTTTTTGCTGAAGTTAAGCGCTTTCATCGTTCGTCGATCTCCGTTCGACGAAGTGACGACATTTTGTCGAGCGCTATTTAGCTGTAAGATTGAATTGATTTCTTTGATCTCCGTTCGACGAACTCTTATTATTTCGTCGTTCGCTGTTTTGTTGAAGTTAAAATGTTTCTTTGAGCTCAGTTCGACGAACCTTCGCTGGCCGACCAATTTACTCTGTATTGATCTAGTTCTCTATTTTCTTTTCTCAAAAAGTTCTTCTATCTTTTGAGAAAGTATTTTCTCTCCTGTAAATTCCTTTTATGTTCTTTCTTGAAGCCAAAGCCTATTTATTTCTTGAGAAATCCTTTGCTCTCGAGAAATTAATTGTTTTGTTCTTTATCCTATTTTCTCGAGAAGTTCTTTGTTCTCGAGAAGTTAATTCCTTCGTTCTGAATTCTGTGTTCTCTGAAGTTTATTCTTTTCTCCAGAAGCTCTTTGTTCTCGAGAAGTTAATTCCTTTGTTCTAAATTCTGTTTTCTCGGAAGCTCATTTAGTTCTCGAGAAATCTGTCTTTTTCCTGAAATCTTTTCTAATTCCTTTTTGACGGGATGTTAAATCACCCTGTCTTTTCTGACTGCTCTTTTGATTTTTGTTTAAGGTTTATTTTACCTTAATTGATGTTGTTAAGCCTTTGATTATATAAGGCACTCGTTCTTAAGATTCTATTATCATAATTCATTATTCTATTCTGATCAAGCCCTAATTCTCCTTTCGTTCCAAGAACGTGAAAGTGCCGCCTCCCGTCGAAAAGCTGGAGATCGATTTGTTGTTCTAAATCAGTTGTCTCCAGTGGATGTAAAGGTTCGATTGATCACTGCTCCATCATCTACAGTATCTATTGGATCAAATCAAATCAAAGAAGGTCATATCTGAGTTTTATTGTTCTTCCTCATCGACAACAAGTCAAAGCTTTATAAGCCTCAAGAAGGAAGAAGATCTCAAGGCCTTTCAGATATGGTTATGTATTGATAATTTTGTATCAATTCTTTATTACATTTGATTGTAGGAGAAGTTTTCTCCGAGTTGTAGGGGAGGTTATTCTCTGAGTTGTAAGAGAGAGATTCTCTCTAAGTTTGTAGGAGATTTGTCTCTGAGATTGTAGGAGTGTTGACTCCGAGATTGTAGGATCATTCTTGATTCGAGTTATAGTGAAGTAGTCAAGTCTAGCTGTAGTGCTAGATTGGCGAGGCCGACAAGTGGAGTACACAAGAATGGGGAACCACTATAAATTCCTTGTGTTATCTGTGTTTGTGATTTGCTTTCTGTGCGTTCTATTTCGTCAAGTTTTTAATTCCGCAAAAGACGCAGTTATCACCTATTCACCCCCTTCTAGGTGATTTAGGTTGGCAACTAGATACTTCAATTGGTATCAGAGGGTCGTTGTTCGTTACTAGGTTAACACCTTGAATAGGATCCATCCATTCTAGTTGCTAGCAAATCATGGAAAGATGCAAGGAATCCTCCTCGCTGAAGTTGCCTATCTGCACTAAGGCTAATTTCCCCATGTGGAAAGAAAGAGTGAGATTCTACATGGAGGCCGCAGATCCGAGAATTTTTCAAGTTGTGGAAGAAGGCCCTCAAGTGCCTATGACTGCCTCTACAATTGACCCTACTGTAAGGGTGCCTAAAAAGATGATGGACTTAACCAAGGATGAGATCGCCATTGTTGCCTTAGACAAAAAGGTGAAGAACATAATTGCTAGTGTGGTGGACGACTCCATGTTACAAAATCTAATCCACTGCAAGTCAGCCAAAGATATGTGGACATCCTTAATAGTTCTTATGGAAGGTACTGAAGAAGTAAAGGATGACAGAAGATCTCTTCTAAATCAAGAGTACGAGGCATTCAAGCAAAGTAAGAAGGAGTGCATTGCCGATGCATACGAAAGATTCTTCAAAATCGTTAACGGCCTAAGAAATTATGGTCGGGAATTTACTAATGGTGAACTGAATGACAAATTCCTGCGATCCCTGACGAAAGAATGGGATAGCAAGATAGTTGCAATCAGGGAGTTTGGAAAGTTACCAAACCTAGACCCACAGAATCTGTTTGGGAAGTTATTATCCCATGAGCTGTAAATGAATATTCGCAAAACAGAAGAAGACGAGAATAGGATTTCAAGCAAGGAAAGAACCTTGGCTATGAAGGCCGAGAGTTCCAGAAAAAGTAGAGCCTTGTCTCCAATTAGAGCACAAGAATCTGATGATGAAAAAGAATCTGAAGCCGGCTCCTCCAGTTCTGAAATGTCTGATGGGGAGTTTTCTCTAATCTCCCGTCAGTTCAAGAAACTGCTTAGTAAAAGAAGGCACATGAAGAACAAGTCTTCCTCCTCTGACTATAGACATTCTCGACGTGATGGTGATCATCACAGAAAGGGTTCAAGTAATCATGACAGGTATAAGACTAAACCTAGTAAACATATTTCTTCTGACATAATTTGTTATTGCTGTAATAAGCCAGGGCACATGATCGCGGAATGCCCTTATAAGAAGAAAGAGGGTGGAAAGAGAGAAGATAAGAAGTCCACCAACGAGAAAAAGAAGAATGAAAGAAGTCTAGTCGCAAAGAAGTCCAAAACTCTAAGCGATAGTGACTCGGAGAAGTCAAGTGATGAAGAAGAAGCCTACTTCGGGCTGATGGCCATGACTGATGATGATGAAGAACCTCCATATACCGGGAAGGTAAATTCTCACACCATCTTATCTGATTCTGATTATGCCTCAGCTGAACAAAAGGATTACCCCTCAAATGATGACTCAAATCTCATGACCCAATATACTGAAATGCTTAAAAGCTTTGACAGATGTCGAAAGGTAGTCAAAATTCAGGCCAAGGAGATCATGTCTCTCAAAGAAGTGGAATCTAATCTGAGAAAGGAAGTTGAACAACTTTCTTCTTTTAGAGAGGAAATCCAAGTCTTGAAAGACAAGATCAAAAGCTCGGATGAGCTCCTTGATCGGAGAGAGAACTCCATCAAAATTCTGGAAGAACAGCTAGCCACTGAGAAGAGGCTAGTTGAAAAGTTTTCACAACCTAAAACTATTCTTCCAATCATTGATACTTTCTCTGCTAAAGCAGGTAGCAGTGGTTTAGGTCATGTGGCTGGTCCTAGTAATTCTTCTAAGGGCACCCTTGCCAAGAAGAAAGATAAGAATGCTAAGAAAGCTACCGTCGAAGAGAAAGGGAAAGCCCAACAAGATCAAGTGGCATTTAAGAAAATTTTCTTTCCTACAAATGTCTATGATTTGGAGAGCACTTATGGTCATTTGACACGACCAATTAATTTTGCGCCTGTCAATGACTATAAGGGGTGGGCTCGTCCTCGAAACCTCGGTGAAAGTGCTTTCAAGGCACTTTATCAAGAGATTAATCTGAGAGATTATGGTCATTATGTTCATGGTCTGAGTGCTATGAGAGCACCAATAGTGAAGTTTGTTGCTCCCAAGCCTAAGGAGAAAGCACTACCATGTGTGTGATGTACTCATGAGGCATCCTCGTCTAGAAGGATTGCTCCTGCCAAAACTAACATTCAAAAAGTTAAGTAGGAGAATACTAAGAGAAGGTACAACAGGTTTAACTATTGGTGTTGCGGCAAAATAGGTCACTTTGCCGTAGATTGCTGGTTCAATTCCACTTATTTCAAGAGACCACAAGTTATCATTGCAAGAAAGATCGCTCGCAATGTTAATGTTCAGCGTGGTGCTCAACTAACAAGGGACCAAGGACCCAAATTAGTTTGGGCTCCTAAGGCAAAATAATTTGTTTTTGCAGGTACGTCCAAAGGCCAACAAAAATCCTATCTGGTATTTGGACAGTGGTTGTTCTCGACATATGACCGAGACAAGAATCCTTTTGCAAAATTTTATTCCAGTTGAGAACAGTCCAAAAGTTATTTTTGGCGGATCTGGCAAAGGAATAACAAAAGGCTACGATATGATTTCTAACGGTAATGTATCCTTTTCATATGTAGCTTATGTGGAAGGATTAGGACATAATCTGATAAGCATAAGTCAACTTTGTGATAAAGGATACATAGTTGATTTTCGTAAAGATAAGTGTTTGATAAAGTCGGCCGAAAATCCAGAAATGATTTTATCAGGCACTCGTTGTAGAAATATATTTGTTTAAATTTTCTTTGTTTATCCTCTTCTGCACCAATGTGTCTTTTAGCAAAAGATAGTGCATCTCTTGCTGACCAATGGCACAAGAGATTAGCACATATTAATTTCAAAACTATAAGTAAATTATTTTCACAAAACTTAGTGCGTGATGCGCCAAATATTAAGTGCATTAAAGATAGACCTTGTCATGCTTGTGTAAAAGGTAAGCAAACAAGAGCTACCTTTAAGAGCATAATTGGCAAAGATTCAACTAGGTGTTTATACCTACTTCATATGGACTTGTTTGGTCCTTTGCAAATTAGAAGTTTAGGAGGTAAGTCTTACACATTGGTTATTGTCGATGATTACTCACGTTTTCATGGGTATTCTTTCTAAAACACAAGTCAGATACCTTTGATATTTTCACAAAGTTTGTCAAGCAAATTCAGAATGAATTTGAATGTTCGATGGTCAAAATCAGAAGTGACCATAGAACATAATTTGAATCTGGAGCCATGACAGATTTTTGTGAAAGCCTTGGTATCTTTCATGAGTTTTCCTCTCCTCGAACTCCACAACAAAATAGGGTAGCTGAGAGAAGGAATAGAACACTCATTGAGGCTTGTAGAACAATGTTGAGTGACAATTCACTACCCGAATACCTCTGGGCTGAAGCCATCAACACTGCTTGCCACGTGCAAAACAGAGCACTCATAAATAAGAACCATGAAAAGACTCCTTATGAACTACTAAAAGGCAAGATACCAACCATCTCTTATTTTAGAATCTTTGGTAGTAAATATTTTGTACTTAATAATGGAAAGCATTACAAAACCAAGTTTAGTGAAAAGAGCTTTGAAGGTATTTTCGTAGGCTATAGTAGCCATAGTATAGCTTATAGAGTGTTTAATAAGAAAACCCTTGTAGAAGAATCTATTAACGTTGTATTTGATGAGACGAGCTTGCTACAAAGCAGCTCTTCTAGTGCTTCTGTTGAAGTTGCAGGTTCAAAGTTGCAAGATACAAGCTTGAATGAGCCAGTTAAAGACGATGCTCAAACCTTAGTCAAGATCTCTCCCCCAACCTCAACTGAAGAAGAAGATCATCTTGATGAAGAGCCAATACAAGTGGAAGAAGACATTCCAGTAGTAGAAGATGTTCCCGATGTCCAAATTCATGCAAGGAATCTTGAATTCAGACATATGAGGGATCATCCAGTTGATCAGATCATAGGAAATCCTCAAGTCTGAGTAAGAATGAGAAGAAGTACTACTAACGAAAATATGCATTTGAGTTTTCTTTCACAGGTTGAACCGAAGAAGTTTCAAGAAGCAAATGAAGACCCTCATTGGATAATTGCAATGGAAGAAGAGTTGAATCAATTCAAGCATTGCAAAGTGTGGACTCTAGTTCCAAAACCCAAGGATAAAAACATCATTGGAACGAAGTGGGTCTACAGAAACAAGTTAGATGAAGACGGAACAATCATAAAGAACAAAGCCAGACTTGTAGCAAAAGGTCACAGACAGGAAGAAGGGATTGACTTCGATCAAACTTATGCTCCAGTAGCAAGACTCGAAGCGATCAGGCTGTTTTTAGCCTATGCTGCATTCAAAGGATTCACCGTATACTAAATGGACGTCAAGTCAGCTTTTCTGAATAGTAATATAAAAGAAGAAGTATACGTTGAACAACCTCCAGGTTTTGTAGATTCTGAACATCCTGATTATGTTTATTTACTGCAAAAAGCTTTATATGGTTTGAAACAAGCTCCTCGAGCTTGGTATGATACGCTGTCTAACTTTCTTCTTGAGAACAAGTTCATAAGAGGAAAGATAGATAAGACATTATTTCTTAGGGAAGTGAAAGGCAAGATTTTGCTAGTGCAAATCTATGTCGATGATATTATTTTGGGCTCCATGGATGATAACCTTTGCAAGAAGTTTTCCAAACTTATGCAAGGGAAGTTTGAAATGAGCAGTATGGGTGAGCTGAAATATTTCTTAGGACTTTAAGTGAAACAATCTGAAGATGGAATTTTCATCACACAGACGAAGTTCACCAAAGAGTTGATTAAGAAATTTGGAATGGAGAGCGCAACCTCTATGAGGACTCCGATGAGCTCAGCTATGTCTCTGGACAAGGATGATAAAGGGAAACCTTTTGATGAAACCAAGTACAGAAGCATAATTGGCTCTCTGCTCTACCTTACTGCTAGTAGGCCTGATATAATGTTCTCTATATGTGTATGTGCTAGATATCAGGTGAAATCTAAGGAATCTCACTATACTATTGCAAAGCGAATTTTGAGATATCTTAAGGGTACACCAATTCTTGGCTTATGATACCCAAGAAGTAATGATAGCGATCTAATAGGTTTTTCAGATGCAGATTTTGCAGGTAGCAGAGACGACAGGAAAATCACTTCCGGAACATGTCAATTTCTCAGAAGAAGACTTATATCCTGGAGCAGCAAGAAGTAGAATTGTGTTGCAATTTCAACCGCCGAGTCAGAATATATTTCTGCAGGCAGTTGATGCGCACAACTTCTTTGGATAAAGAATCAGTTTGAAGATTACAACTTGAAGTTCAAAGAAATTCCAATGTTTTGTGACTCCTCCAGTGCTATTGCAATTACAAATAATCCAGTCTCGCACAGCCTAACAAAGCATATCGAATTACGATATCATTTCATCCGGGAGCATGTGGAGAATGGGGACATCAATCTATGTTATGTCCCTACGGATAAGCAAGTTGCAGATATTTTCACGAAGCCGCTGGATGAGACCAAGTTCTCTTTCTTCAAGACAGAGCTTGGAATGCTCAACATGGAGTAATAATCAAGTTAAGAATTAACTTCTCGAGAAATGATAAGGCACAGATGAATCTGCTGAAATCCTTGATTTCTCGAGAAATCAATTATATCTCGTGTAATGGATCGTTTTTCTCAGAAATCAGAAATATCTACTTTCGAGAAGTCGAAAAGGCAGGTGCGCTGTTTTTATTTTTAGATATTAAGTACATTCGTAAAATGTTAAATAGAATCAAAACTATAAATAGAAAATCAAGAATGACTTAATGTTCACGCAAACCCTTTCTCATTCTTCTCGAAAGCCTCTCTACTGTTCATCTTCTTCTCGCGACATCCAGTCTCTAGTTCATTTCATCTCACGATTTCTCCCAGCAAACGCAAGTTCAACAGCTTTGTTTCGATGGCCCCGTGTCCTAGGGCTAAGATTGGCGTCGGATGTGAGCTCAAAAGGTTAGGTCTGATCGATCTTTCGGACGACTTTCAGAATCTTTTCTATCTCTTAGATGTCGCTGGGTTATCTTTTATTTTGGAACATCCTTGTCGTATTCTGTTCAGATAGGTAGAGGATTTCTTTCTAAATGTGAAAGTTGCCAAGGAAGGGAGAATGTTAATCTCCTTTCTAGATAATCTAAAGATTAAGATTTCCACCAAATCTTTGACAAAATATCTAAGGCTTCCAGTGATAGATTCTAAAGATGACCTAGATGATGTTGATTGGGACAGAACTATGACATTTTGTGGTTTAGAAAAGGGATATACTCCTGTTAGAAGACAGAAGTTGAATGTTGTTGGAAAGCTGTTGGCAGACATTGTTTCTAAGGTCCTTCTCTGCAGGACAGGCAGTTTAGGATATGTTTCTGAAGATGTGTTTTGTTTGATGATGGCAATTGTCACTGGGAAGAAGTGTGACTGGGCCACTCTTCTTCTTATTAAGATTAAAGCAAGTTTCCTTGCTCCAAACTATGCAAGGATACTTTCTTTGTATCTGAATCAGATGAACCCAGTAGTGTTTGACATGTCTAAAGGTGCAGTCATTCATCATCTAAAGAAGAGCAATGTCTCCACAATTCAGAGGTGGGACATCAGGATAACAAAGCCTGGCACTGCAGGTGCAAGTTCCCAGGGGGAGCCTCTTCCCACTGTCAATTCTGAACATCAGAATGTGACTCCAAATCCAGCTCCTCCTTTTGATACACCTCCTTTAGTTGCTACTTCAACTCCAGCACAGCCACCAGTTCAGCAACAAATTCTAGATCCACCTCAATCATCAATTCCATAAGACACCATTCAATCTGCAGAGCCGGCTCTTCCTCCTATCCCAGCTCTTCCTCCTATCTCAGCTCAGGTTTCAACTGAACCAGTTGATTCTGATGCTCAAAAGGTTCTCAATACTCAAGTGGAAGATACTTTCCTTCCCATACAAGATGATGTTGATCTATCACCTCTTCCTCCTCCAGATGTTAGCATTGAAAATGCTCAGGCAGATACTGTTGCTGCCTCCATTGCAGAAGTAGTAAGTGATATTCAACAAGATAACCTTGAAAAGCACAGTCCCAATGGCCAGAGGGCAGGGTCTGGTGCTGATTTTGATTTTTGCAATGAGACAGATGTTGATTCAGTTCATGGATCATTTCCTTCCCCAATACATGTTGAGGGGGAGCAAGAATTGTGGTTGGAAACAAACAAGGATGCTCAAGGGGAGCTAGTTTGTGAAGAAGGTGTTGAGGGTAAAGTGTCTTCTCCTAAAGTTTTAAGTTCTGTGGTTATTGAAGAACCTCCTGAAGAGATCCAACCTGCTTATGTACCTCCTCCTTTCTTTGAAGAATACTCCCTTATTGGTAAGATTGAGATGTTACTTAAGAGGCAAAGTGACAAGTTTGATTATTCTTTTAAAGAAATTCATGCTAGAATAACTGATGTTGAAAGAGAAATGAATAGAAAGCTAGCTGAATCTAAAGCCAGTACTGACAAACTCAAAGAAGTTGTCATTCAGGGTGGAAAGGCTATAGATCACACCATTGTAGGTGTAGCAAGAGTACTGGAAGAAGTTTTTCAAGTCAGAAAAACACAGGAATCCATGACTTCCAAGGCTGAAAAGAATAATTTTAAGGTTATTGATGAGGTAGGATTGTTTAAAGAATCTGTTATCCAAACCCTTACTGTAGAAGTCAGAAAGGGGGAGGACAAGATGACAAAATTTGTAGATCATTCTTTATCTGAATTTCAAAGGAATTTGGGAAATCAGTTAGAGCACTTATCTTATGGTGTTCAAAGGCAGATTGCAGATATCAATGATTACACCTCCAAGACTGCAGTTTAGCTCCATCATGAGATCTTTCATGAATTGGGTATTGACCCTGATCAGCCTCCTCCTCAGTTTTCTTCCAGGCCAGCAGGGCTGCAAGATGATGCTCCTCAGTTCTCTCCCAGGCCAGCAGAGCTGCATGATGATACTCCATCAGTTGAAGCTTGTTCCTCAGTGCCTACTTCTAGAAAAAGGAAGTATGGTGAAGGCCCTTCTGCAAGCAAGTCAGTTCCAGGATCAAGCACAACAGGTTCTGGTAAAGCAGTTGCTGAGGAAGTTTTTCCTGAAATTTGGAGTCCTGTCTCCAAAATCATTATTCTTGATTCTTTAAAGTTAGTTGAAGAAGGTGGCATGAAATCTTCTGAATATTACAGTTATTCTGAATGGAAAAAGTATGACACAAGCTTGACAAAGAGAAGGATTCACTTCAGGACTTATGGTTACAATAATCCTACAGCTCCAACCCCTCCTCCAAAGTACTATCCTAAGCCATTTGCTTATTTTACAAGACAAGAGCAGAAGAGAAGGAATAATGCCTGAAGAAAAGATTATGAAGACCATCAAAAACTTTCTTTCAATATGATTGTGTGAACATTAAATAATTTTGACAATCTTAATCATATATAGTATTTGATTTTGATGCTCATTTTGTTTTCATATTCTTTCTTCTGTGATGTGTAGTATATTTGTTTTATTTTGTTACAATTCATCTTTGTTTTTAGGGTTCTGACTTCTACAAATAGGGGGAGATTGTTGGGAATTGTATCCACAATTACCTTGATTTGAAGAAGTCCCCTTGAACTAAGTTGAATTGAGTTTGTATTTGATGTTGCTTTCTAGTAAAGTATTTGCAGGTTTTAAATGGCTAAGTACAAACCAATGTCAGGTTTCAATGGGTCATCAAACACAGGCCTATGCAATGTAATTCCTCATTGTATGGACCAAGGTGTTTACTCATGTGAAATCTCTCTCTTTGGATGTACTTCTTATTCAAACACAAAGGAAAAGCTAGGAGAAAGGTTCTATTGTTCTGTTGATCTAGAAGAAGAAATTTTTCTAAGTAAATTCTGCGTTCGACGAAAGTTGGCGCGTTCGTCGATCTCAGTTCGACGAACAGAAGAAGTTTTCATCGACCGCTGTTTTGTCGATCGCGTTCGTCGATCTCAGTTCGATGAATTAAAATAGTTTCGTCGATCTCAGTTTTTGCTGAAGTTAAGCGCTTTCGTCGTTCGTCGATCTCCGTTCGACGAAGTGACGACATTTCGTCGAGCGTTGTTTAGCTGTAAGATTGAATTGATTTCTTTGATCTCCGTTTGACGAACTCTTATTATTTCGTCGTTCGTTGTTTTGTTGAAGTTAAAATGTTTCTTTGAGCTCAGTTCGACGAACCTTCGCTGGCCGACCAATTTACTCTGTATTGATCTAGTTCTATATTTTCTTTTCTCGAAAAGTTCTTCTATCTTTCGAGAAAGTATTTTCTCTCCTGTAAATTCCTTCTATGTTCTTTCTTGAAGCCAAAGCCTATTTATTTCTCGAGAAATCCTTTGCTCTTGACAAATTAATTGTTTTGTTCTTTATCCTATTTTCTCGAGATGTTCTTTGTTCTCGAGAAGTTAATTCCTTCGTTCTGAATTCTGTGTTCTCTGAAGTTTATTCTTTTCTCGAGAAGCTCTTTGTTCTGAATTTTGTTTTCTCGGAAGCTCATTTAGTTCTCGAGAAATCTGTCTTTTTCCTGAAATCTTTTCTAATTCCTTTTTGACGGGACGTTAGATCACTCTGTCTTTTCTGACGGCTCTTTTGATTTTTGTTTAAGGTTTATTTTACCTTAATTGATGTCGTTAAGCCTTTGATTATATAAGGCACTAGTTCTTAAGATTCTATTATCATTATTCATTATTCTATTCTGATCAAGCCCTAATTCTCCTTTCGTTCCAAGAACGTGAAAATGCCACCTCCTGTCGAAAAGCTGGAGATCGATTTGTTGTTCTAAATCAGTTGTCTCCAGTGGATGTAAAGGTTTGATTGATCACTGCTCCATCATCTATAGTATCTATTGGATCAAATCGAATCAAAGAAGGTCAGATCTGAGTTTTATTGTTCTTCCTCATCGATAACAAGTCAAAGCTTTACAAGCCTCAAGAAGGAAGAAGATCTCAAGGCCTTTCAGATCTGGTTATGTATTGATAATTTTGTATTAATTCTTTATTACATTTGATTGTAGGAGAAGTTTTCTCCGAGTTGTTGGAGAGGTTATTCTCTGAGTTGTAAGAGAGAGATTCTCTCTGAGTTTGTAGGAGATTTGTCTCTGAGATTGTTAGTGTTGACTCCGAGATTGTAGGATCATTCTTGATCCGAGTTATAGTGAAGTAGTCAAGTCTAGATGTGGTGCTAGATTGGCGAGGCCGGCAAGTGGAGTACCCAAGAATGTGGAACCACTATAAATTCCTTGTGTTATCTGTGTTTGTGATTTGCTTTCTGTGCGTTCTATTTCCTCAAGTTTTTAATTCCGCAAAAGACGCAGTTATCACCTATTCACCCCCCTCTAGGTGATTTAGGTTGGCAACTAGATACTTCAACAGTCATTCTCATAACTGAAGTTCTGGAATGGTTCAGCAATGCAAAATTGTCCTCTTCCAAGTCCTCTATAAAGTCTAAGATAGGAGGAGACAGAGTGAAAATCTCCTCAGCAAAAATTGAGAAAGCTTTCCAAATTCCCTCATGCAGTCAGGATGAGGAGGAAGAGATTTCTGACAAGGACAAGAAGAAAGCTCTGAAGTGGGCTGAGTATAGTGATGCCAAGGTTGGCTCATTAAAAATAAAATTCTTCAATCAAAGAGGAAAACTTTTATCAGATATAGTGGGCAAAGAAATTCTATGCAAGTCTGGGTCTCATGACACAATCTCTCAATCTATGTTTGACCTTATGACAAGAATAATTCTGACAAAGAAAACTTCCTAGGGAGAAGTCATTTTTCAAAGAGTTAAGGAATGTTTGCAAGCACCTAACATGGGTAGAATTCTATCCCTCTATCTAATCCAAACATATCCTGAGAAGTATAAAGGGTTAAAAGGTTCAAATATCCATTACCTAAAAAGGATGGATATAAAGACCCTAGATAGGTTCACCAGGGTGCTGATGAGTCCCAATTTTATACATATTTGTGGACTCATCAGGGCCGATTTTCTAGTCTATGCACTACATTTTAGGCATGTTTTCGCTCATATTTGTTATTCCATGCTATGTGCACTTCTAGGCCCGTTTTGGTGTTATTTCTTGTTTATCTTCGTTTTTAGTTTTCATGCATTGTTAAGTGCCACCTTCAGTGGCTAGATTGGTGTTGTATGCTGGAACAGGAGTCGTGCAGGTGTTCCCGGTACAATCCTGTACAGGAACACTGCGCACGATCACTGGTTCTATTGCGCACGACCACTGGTCGTGCGCCACTGATCGTGTGCACTTACCCCTAAAATCTGAGTTCTGCCTTCCTTATCGCACGACCACTTACGATAGCGCGCACGACCACTGGTCGTGCGCCACTGGTCGTGCGAACATTGTATTTTATAATTTTCTTACCTTGCAGGCTCCGTCCAGGCAGGCGCACGATCACAGGATGCTAGTGCGCACGGCCACTGGTCGTGCGCCAATGACCGTGCGCACTGTTTATTCCAGCGCCTATAAATTGACCTGCTCGCGAATTAGGTCGGGATCGACGCATTTCTTCCGCCCAGCTCCGTCGTTTTCACCCCTTCCGCAGGTTTTTCGCCCCTCCATCGCCGCCCACCATATGGAGGTGCTCCGGGCTTGTTCTTCACGCCAATCTTGAGCCGGAGCTTCCTCTCGGCCTCCTCCTTCATCCTAGTGCTCCAAGGGAAGACCTAGCCGCCATTACCATCAAGCAAGAGGAAGTTTGCAACCTCTACCGGATCGTGACACGAAGAAGACGGGCTCATTGGAGAGTAGTGACAGCTTTCTCTACCCCGGATGTAGTTGCGGACCGAGCTTGGACGCGGATTGACAACCCGGCGATTCCAACCGTGAATCTACAACGAGACTTCGGATTCGGTCGATTTCTTGCCTTATTCTTCTCTTATTGATGTGTATGTAGTTAGATCTATGTATTTAGATGAAGTTGCACTTAAAACTAGTTTGTATTTCTATATATTTCATGTCTATGTGAAATGTTTGTTGTTTGAGTTGCTTGAGGTGCGCCTCATTCCATGCTCCATCCCGCTGTCACGTTCGTCGCCGCACTAGCAATTGCTAGTGGCGTGCTTGTTGAAGAGGTGCTTACGACCCTCACTCCATTAGCCTACTCGTCCATCCGCCCTTGCGACGCAGCGCGCTCAAGACCTGTCTAGTCTCCATTCCGCCAAGCGAAGCAATGCATAGCGGCATTGCATAGGAGTAGTCATAGCATTTTCTCTTTATTTTCCACAATCCAAAATCCCCGTTTCCGCATCCATCCGCTCGAAAGGACTTCAATCTCAAGTCCTTCCTCGATAATAAACTCCACCTTACTGTGTTCCTTTGAGATTCGATACTCGGGGATTACTCCTCGTTTTATATTACTTGAACGATCGGTACACTGCCGTTTCGTGTCGCAGTCGAGCTACCGCCTATAGCGGTGTGTGAGATTTGTGCCATCAAGTTTTTGGCGCCGTTGCCGGGGAACACAGTCCTGTGAGTTTTCTGGAGAGGGAGAACCTGAGAGAGAAGCCCTTCCATTTGTAAATTGCATTTCTTCTTTTTATTTCTTTTTATTCCATTTTCCTGTTTTAATTAGGTTGCTTTAGTAATTTTTGTTAGGTTTTGTATTTTGCACAATAGCATTTTTATTTTGAATCGTATTATCTTCACACTATGTGGGCACATCTTAATTTCCGTTATCGTTGGTGTGGAGCTACCTCCCACTCTAGTGATGAATGCCCTACGGAGAATAGTAGGCATAATTCTTATAGCCCAGCATATGGAGCACCAACTTCGTCTGGTACTCCATATGGTGCGCGTAAGTCTTATGGCTACTCTGCTGAGCCTTTACCGTCATACTTCTTTTCGGCTTCAGCCCCCGCTGTGCCAAAGAAGCCCGCAAGGCAGTGCCGGTTTTGTCGGAGCACTGATCATGTCTTGAAGGACTGTGCCGAGTATCTTCGCCAATTGGATGAGGATGACGAGCCGGATATCCGGATCGTCCCAATTCCTAACTCTGGCGGCACACCTTCAACATCTGGTTATGTGTCTTTGTCACCTTCACATCTTGAAGGGAATGGCATGGATACGGTCACCGGATGTGCGGCTGATCTATGCACCAACATTGCTGAGCCTATTCTCCATGTGCATCCACCACCCCTAGTGGATTCGATTCTTTGTGAGGAATCAGTGCTTGACATTTATCCAAGCACTATTCCTCCCCCTGTTGTGCATACTACTTTCGTCTCTGACGACATTGTTGAGGATGTGTCGCAAGATGAGGCTGGCGATTTATGTGTTATGCCTGCTCTTATGGAGGAGGACAACCTTCTAGGTGAAGAGGAGCTTTCCTCAACACCGGTGGAGGAAGTCCAAATCTTGGGCATGGCCACTGTCGATCCCGCTGAACCTTGCGGCATTGATGACAATGCCAACATTATTTTACTTCCCCAACCTGATGGGAGTGAGACCGGGATCACTCCCCCGATTGATGTTTATTTATGTTCTTCATCTTCTTTATTTCTTGATCCCCTTCCTTCATCTGAGTCTGTGCAGGTTGAATCTTCACAGGTACTTCAGGAGGACTTGGAGTTTTTTGCTCAAGTCAATGATGAGAGCATCCTCTCATGTGAGGAGGTTTATTCCCCCTCCGTAGAGGAAGCTCCACTCATTGGCTTCGCCTCCTGTGGCCTCCCTGTGGACGATACCTTGCTGGGCAAGGATAGTTTTGGTGAGATGAGTGAGGACCAGGCCTCCTCCTCTTCTTACTTTCTTTTCCCTCTACCTGTGATGGGCAGGTTTTATTTATATTTGGGTAGAGGCGTGACTGTTCTTTCTCCGTATAGGTACCCGCTACCGACACGGATATTGGGCCAGTTACCTGTCCACTTCTCCTTCCATACTCCCATTAGCTAGATATTATAAAGTTTTGAATAAGTCGTGCTGGGATGACAATAACCCCAGTAGTTATCTTAATTTTTCCTGCATTTTCATGTCTTTTCTAATTTTATTTAGTTAATTGCACTTTATTTCAGTTTTCTATTTTCTTTTGTTTTTGCGGAGCTGACCCCTGCAGGTATCCTTCTTCTGGATGGCGGATGCTGTAGCTTTTTCATGGTTTACATGCGTCTTCTGGTATGCTCACTTGCTGAGCATCGGGTACTCTCTTTCCCTAGCTTTATTCTGAATTCTACAGTCATATTCTGCATTAGATTGTTTAGTTTAAGTCTGGGGGAGAGCAGTTTTTGTGCCCACTCACGTGCACTCTTGCATAGCATGCTAGAAGTACTTTTATTTTAGCTTATTGGAAATTGTTGTTCATTCTCATTGCACACCACAGCACCCACTTGAGCGCATACTCATCTGTTTGCTTGCTCTGTTGTGAATTTAATTCTTCTGCTTATTTGGGAAAGTCTAAGCGATGGCTTAGGACTATGTAGCAGAGTAAAATGTTGACTCCAGTAGTGCTCCTAGTCGAGTGCTCGGTTACATAGAAATTTGTGTAGATTAGATTTCTCTTTATACTATGGTTTTATATTTTTCTCTATTAGTGTAAATATTGTTTACTCTACTCAAATGGTGAATCCGGTGGAATCAAACGGTAGCATAGGGATGTGTGTAAACGATCGCTAGACTCGTATTGCTTGAGTCGGGAGAAAGGAGAATCTTTCTCGGTGGCTAGAACTTGCCCCAAGCGATTCTTGAAGCATTGGCATAGGATAGTTCTAGTGCGTGAGAATGACGTAGGCCATTATTTTGGCCCGGTTGAGCTTTTTATTTCATGCCTATCATCTACCCTCGCTAGCCCCTTTGTGCCTACCCCTTCCTCTTGATTCAGCCCCACTTTTATCGCACCAAAAGCTTAAAAGCCTAACCTAGTCGCACACCCAAATCTGAGCTTTAAATATTAGTTATGTTTACATTTTGGGGGGTGTTGATGTGGTAATTTTTATAGTGGAAATTGTGGGTGTATTCATTGATATTTTTGCTGAAAAAAAAGAAAAGAAAGAAAAAGAAGAATGAAGAAGAGAAAGAAAAGAAAAGAAAAAAGGGGGATTGTTATGAAAAAGTTGAATTGAAAATTTTGAAATTTTGGTATTGGGAGTGGGCAGTGCACACACTTATGTTGTAAAAGTCCAAATCTGAGGGTGTGGTGCATTTGTTTATTATCGTCGTGCGGGTAGCTCTATCTTGTGCTCATGTTGGGTTAGGTGTGCGTAGCCTCCAGGTTTATCTTTGTTTACCTCACCGTAACCCAAGCCCCATCTCTAGCCTAAAGTCCTACCGACTCACGCTATGAACCAATCTAATGTCGTGGAGAGAATGTGACCGGGCGAGCCTATGGTCACCGACACCGATGGATTTCGGTGGAGTTTGTCCGGCACCCCAATCTTGAGCAATGCTCATCTCAGCGCTTAGTTTACTTTCTCCGTATGCATGACCGGATGATTCACCGTAGCTCACCATTTTGAGTGGTTGTAATATGCTTTTACTCTTTTAGAAATATATAAACTGTTTGTTAATGAGAAATCTTCTCTACTATTTTCTTATGCACGTGAGCATGCGACTTCGCATGGTTTTCTGTATTGTAATTTTAAGACATCTACTTTTCTTTCCCCGTTCGCTTAGAATTTGTTTGCTCGGGACGCGCAAATAGGTAAGTATAGGGGTGTGATGAGTCCCAATTTTATACACATTTGTGGACTCATCTGGGCCGATTTTCTAGTCTATGCACTATATTTTAGGCATGTTTTCGCTCATATTTGTTATTCCATGCTATGTGCACTTCTAGGCCCGTTTTGGTGTTATTTCTTGTTTATCTTCGTTTTTAGTTTTCATGCATTGTTAAGTGCCACCTTCAGTGGCTAGATTGGTGTTGTATGCTGGAACAGGAGTCGTGCAGGTGTTCCCGGTACAATCCTGTACAGGAACACTGCGCACGATCACTGGTTCTATTGCGCACGACCACTGGTCGTGCGCCACTGATCGTGTGCACTTACCCCTGAAATCTGAGTTCTGTCTTCCTTATCGCACGACCACTTACGATAGCGCGCACGACCACTGGTCGTGCGCCACTGGTCGTGCGAACATTGTATTTTATAATTTTCTTACCTTGCAGGCTCCGTCCAGGCAGGCGCACGATCACAGGATGCTAGTGTGCACGACCACTGGTCGTGCGCCAATGACCATGCGCACTGTTTATTCCAGCGCCTATAAATTGACCTGCTCGCGAATTAGGTCGGGATCGACGCATTTCTTCCGCCCAGCTCCGTCGTTTTCGCCCCTTCCGCAGGTTTTTCGCCCCTCCATCGCCGCCCACCATATGGAGGTGCTCCGGGCTTGTTCTTCACGCCAATATTGAGCCGGAGCTTCCTCTCGGCCTCCTCCTTCATCCTAGTGCTCCAAGGGAAGACCTAGCCGCCATTACCATCAAGCAAGAGGAAGTTTGCAACCTCTACCGGATCGTGACACGAAGAAGACGGGCTCATTGGAGAGTAGTGACAACTTTCTCTACCCCGGACGTAGTTGCGGACCGAGCTTGGACGCGGATTGACAACCCGGCGATTCCAACCGTGAATCTACAACGAGACTTCGGATTCGGTCGATTTCTTGCCTTATTCTTCTCTTATTGATGTGTATGTAGTTAGATCTATGTATTAAGATGAAGTTGCACTTAAACTTTGTATTTCTATATATTTCATGTCTATGTGAAATGTTTGTTTTTTGAGTTGCTTGAGGTGCGCCTCATTCCATCCTCCATCCCGCTGTCACGTTCGTCGCCGCACTAGCAATTGCTAGTGGCGTGCTTGTTGAAGAGGTGCTTACGACCCTCACTCCGTTAGCCTACTCGTCCATCCTCCCTTGCGACGCAGCGCGCTCAAGGCCTGCCTAGTCTCCATTCCGCCAAGCGAAGCATTGCATAGCGTCATTGCATAGGAGTAGTCATAGCATTTTCTCTTTATTTTCTACAATCCAAAATCCCCGTTTCCGCATCCATCCGCTCGAAAGGACTTCAATCTCAAGTCCTTCCTCGATAATAAACTCCACCTTACTGTGTTCCTTTGAGATTCGATACTCGGGGATTACTCCTCGTTTTATATTACTTGAATGATCGGTACACTGCCGTTTCGTGTCGCAGTCGAGCTACCGCCTATAGCGGTGTGTGAGATTTGCGCCATCAGGTGTTGCCCATGAGCCAGCCCTCTGAGGCAAAGGAGAAAGGGAACAAGAAATCCAAACCAGTAAAGAAGCCAAGAATGATCATGTCAAGTTCTGAGTCAGACCACTCAGATAAGAATGAAGATGCTGGTACTGATCTTGGATCACACAGCAATCCTGACAAGGATGCTCATCTGGATGACATGCCTGCTGACACTGTCCATCCACAGGACTTGGAAATAGATAGCACACCTGGTAATTAATCATTAAACTCCACAGTACTAATAATATTATATAATAACAACCAATCTACTAGTTAATCACTAATGACTCTTAAATAATGTGGACCACGGCTCCTTAAGGCCAGATGGATGCTCTATCTGAGGGGGAGCAACAACAACAAGAAAAATCGTCCATGGATGTTACCAGTGATAAAAATGAAAGTGAAGGAGACAAGACTGATAAGGACAAAGTACCTTCTCCTAAGTACATACAAAGTAAGATTGATGCATTCACCCTAGATCTTGAAAGAAGAATTTCACTTTACATTGATGACTCCCCAGCTCTCTAGGATTTACCACCACAAGGACAATCTGATGCCCCATCTGAGGGGGAGAAGCTAAAAGATCCATCAGTTGGTAAAGATGATGTACTTGGTAAGACTAACTAACCAGTTTTTAGTATTGCTAAGTCATTAAATCTAACTCCAAATAATTGTCCCAGATTTCTTGGACTCATCAGATCAAGATTATATATCTGAAGGGGAGGAGACAGAAAAGTCTGATGATGATAATGTTGCTGCTTATGATGATGCTGGAGATGATAAGGATAATGATGGAGTCCACCATGATCACATTGATGAACTAGCATCCCTTGCTGATCTGGTGGATGCTCAAGACAAAAGAGATAATGCTCCAATCAAAAATCCAAAACAATTGATACCTGCAGCACAAGAGCTGATTATACCTCCTAAGGAATCAGTCCCACCTCTTAGTCCTCCATAAAGACTCAAAGCACCAATGATTGTTGATCAGCAAGCCTCAACCTCACAATCTAATGACAGCATTCTCAGTGCCATTCAAATCATGTTAGATACTCATCTAACATCAATGAAAGATTATGTAGACGGATATGCTTCTACAGTGAAAGAATATATAGATCAGTCTATCCTCAATGTAAAATCTGAGGTAATGGTTGAGGTCAAGGAAATCAAGGAAGACACTACAATCCTGAATAATCAAATGACAAAGTGGTTTGATCTGGCAGAGAAATCATTGGTCTCGCAGAATACAATTCTCAGATCAATGGACAAGCACCTCCAACTCTCTGAGCAGGATATGACATATGTCAAGAACTATGTCAGCAAGACAGATGAGGTAATAGGAAAATCCTCAAACCATATAGAAGAATATGTGTACTCCACTGCCATGCAACTGAATGGTGAGGCTGACAGGAACAAGGATGAGCTAAAGGCTGATATTGAAAATGTCTTGCAAACAATCTCTGGCTCCATAACTGCTGCTCAGCAGGATATATCTCAGAAGATATTTGAAGAAGCCAGAAAGGGGGAGGATAACAATGTTGTAACCAATTCTGAGCTAGCCCTCAAGGTTCTACAAGGAACAAGGTTTGCCTTAAACCTTCCCCTCCTGGATAGGCAAAGAGCAGAGGATTAGGATTTCTCTAAACAGGAAGAAATAGCCCAGAATGCAAGACTGGCAAAGAAAAGAGAAAGAGAACACACAATGATGGCTGAAGAGTTTATGGCCAAGCAGAGGGATGAACAAACCAAAGATCCATACATTGAGTATCGGAGTGAAGACTCCAAGAGCATCATTCTAAATGCATGGATCAGCCATGGACAAATCTGCAAAGATATTAATAAGATCTATCACTCTGAAGAGTGGATAAAACACTTGGAATGAAACACCAAGAGAGAAAGGATATTTAAAGAAAATCTGGTAAGAAAGGAGAATCCAAGAAGGATGCCATCAAAGTACATACCAAAGCCATTCATGTACTTCAAAAGGCAGGAAAATAGGAAGAAGATAGCTGAAATGGAAGCAGCAAGAGCAGACCAAGAGGCCTCAACCAAAGGAAAAGGAGTTGTTGCTGACTTTGCTGAGTGCTCAACTTCATCTAAGAAGAGAAAAACTTAATGATTGTATCTAAGTTTTATGAATATCAAAATGTATCTTGAACAATGTCTCATCAATATATCTGAATTGAAAATGAATGAGTTGTTGAATCTATTATTTTTTGTTGTGAACTAATCTCATTCATAGCTTAATATTATTATGTGTCAGTGCTTAAGATAATAGGTGATGCCTTAACTTGATTACTTAATCACATTATTGGATTGATAAACTATGTTGGTGTTATGCTTGTCATGAATGT
The DNA here is from genome assembly GCA_033032865.1 of Dactylorhiza incarnata. Lineage (NCBI taxonomy): Eukaryota > Viridiplantae > Streptophyta > Magnoliopsida > Asparagales > Orchidaceae > Dactylorhiza > Dactylorhiza incarnata. The sequence goes on from JAWHQI010000003.1 coordinate 22,520,208, forward strand.
TATATGTTATGATATTATCTTTAATGTCATATTAATGTTAACATGATTATGTTATGATGAATGCTATGTAGTGAAGTTACATGGTTAGTATTTATGTATTATATTGTAACACCCCCATCCGTTAAGAAGCATATAGCAGAAGGTCCGGTCGGGGCCCCACGCCATATACTACAAAACAAACGGAAACGTCACTTAATTGAATATGCAACGACACTATACCACGAAGCCTAACTCAGAGCATTCTATGCGGAAGTAAAAGAGAGAGAGACAGAATTATAAACCACAAGACCCGAACTCGGGTATGTCCACTTCTATTAACTTGGAATAAAATGTTTTACAACACACAAAAGAGGCACGACGGCCTTACAGTTTACTAACATCGGCGCGCAGGCCGGCCATACATGAAAACAGAAGAAAGGACAAAAGGCCTTCAAGGGCCGCAGCAGCGCAGGGGCTTCAGCCCGCCAAGGTCCCGCTCGATCCAGCTCCTGTACAACAAGCCCACCAAAGATGGTGGCAAAACAGGGAAACGGTCAGCTAAAGCTGACCAAGTTATAACGACCCCACCCCTTCGAGGGGGTGGCAGTTCTAAACGTCCCTGCAAAACAGTCTCAACAACATATATATATAAGAGTGCGACTAGACGAGCCCACGGCATTTCATACATATGCAACAACACAAACGTGGGAATGGCCTCCACGTCTCGTGCACTCAGGCATTCTTTGGTGTACTACGCCTTCCACCACCATCCACTCTTGATGGCTTTGCCCTTCGAGGCTAAAGTCGGCGGCCCGAATACCAGGGCTCCCCCGTGCTTTAATTGTGAACATAACGTAGTCCGAAGACTCTGTCCCATTGCCTCCTGACATGCTGTCCGAGGCTTACTAATCAGGTGCTGCAATGGTGCGGTTTCAGGTTCGCCAAATGCCCATTGTTCACAGCTCTCGTTGTACAACACGAAAAGCGGGTATGGCGTCCCTTCAGCCCAGGAATTCTCAATTAGCCAACTCCACGGGCCGCTAAGTCATCCACCAGGACACCCCCACAGGTCGGGTACACCGGCCTCAGGTCCCCTCAACAGGTGGGCACAACAACATCACCAGAACTCAGTCTGGGAAGCTGTCGCCCTGGCGACATTCACTGCCGCCAGCAACAGTGCACAAAACCCTAATTTGGCTTCTAGCTGTGGGTGCTTCCCGGGGCACACCCCCAGGCATTGCTGCACATGCAGTAGCACTCCCACTGCCTCAGAACACCCAAATTCACCAGAACCCAATTCTGGGGAGCTGTCGCCCAGGCGACAGTCACTGTCGCACCAACGACAGCTGGACAGAACTCCATTTCTGCCTTTTAACTTCGGGTGCTCCCCGGGGCACACCCCCGGGCGTTGTTGCGCATGCAGTAGCACCCTCTAGCCCTACGAGGCAAGTATAACAACATGGGGTTTTTCCCCGGCACGCACAATACCTAAAAAGTATCACCAATCCGGACGAAGCGTCTCGGATGGGCTTCACACAGCGCGCCTACGTCCATCTCACGCGTGGACTCTACATGAATGCAAGCTTTGACGGGGATAGCACAAATCGACCCGTCGGAGGCCACGACCTCACCCTTTTGGGTAGGTGCCTCAACGATGCATGGGAAAGGACTAGAACATGTCCAAATGGGGTTAGAAGAGTTCGTTACCCTTAAACGCCGCTTTAAGCCCATGGCTCGACTTTTGGCATGGATGGAAAGGAGCGCATTGCCCTCCTCTACGCGTAGCCACCAACGTTGAAGGGATTGGATGAGTGTAGCTCCTCCAAACCCAAGCTCCAAGCTTGGGTTTACTATTTCTCCTTCTTCTCCAAGCTCTTCTCTCTCTCTCTCTCTTAAGAACCCTTAAGGAAAATAATGAAAAAGAAGAGGATTTCGGCCTTCTATGCTGCCACCGAGCCTCCCAATCCAAAACCAGCCCCCAAAGTCAAAGTGCAATCAATGCCCTTGATTTCGGCCACAAAGTCCAACTTTGAGCTGTCGCCCGGCGACAGCCGCTGTCGCCCCGGCGACAGCGATATGAACCGACATTGACCAGTCAACACCGTCCGACAGCTCACGGCAGAACCTTCTCAACAGAGTGCTATCGCCCGGGCGACAGCCACTGTCGCCGGCGACAGCTCTGGATTCCAGAATTCTGAATTTTCTGATTTGGGGTCTTACAACCCTCCCCTCCTTATAAAAAAATTTCGTCCCAAAATTTGTAAAAACACGCATATATAAATATATATCAAAAAGTCTTTGCACAAAGGGGAAAAAGAGATAAACGTCACCGAAACAGCTCGGGGAACTCCTCCATCATGGTCTGCTCACGCTCCCATGAGAGCTCCTCGTGACCGCAGTTGTCCCAACGGACCTTTACCATACGGATCGCCCTGTTCCGCAACTGACGCACCTCAGCATCCTCGATGCTAACGGGCCTGACCGCCGTCTTAAGCCCACTATCCACGGGCACCTGATCCGCCGCGACCACCTGCGTAGGCTCTTGCACTGCCTTCCGCAATATGGAGATGTGGAATACATCGTGTAGCCCGCTCAGTTCCGCCGATAGCACAAGCCTATAAGCCGCCTCGCCGATGCGCTCGATGACCTCAAAAGGTCCAAGGTATCTCGGACTCAGCTTCTTCAAGCGCCGAATCCTGGACACGCCCTTGAATGGCCTGATCTTCAAGTAGACCCAATCGCCAATGGCAAACTGGACGTCGCGGTGCTTCGCATTATAGTACTTCACCTGCCTATCCTGCGCAACCAAAAGCCTCTCCCGGATCAAACGCACCGTCGAAGTCGCCTCTTCGACGTCTTTCCTCTTGAAGAGCTTCGTCTCGCCCGTTTCCGCCCAAGCTAAGGGAGTGCGGCACTTCCTGCCATAGAGGGCCTCGAAAGGCGCCATCTGAATACTCGCCTCATAGCTGTTGTTGTACGCGAACTCAACAAGAAAGAGGTGATCTTCCCACCCCTTGCCAAAATCCAGGACGCACATCCAGAGCATGTCTTCCATCGTCCTGTTGGTACGCTCAGTTTGGCCATCCGTCTGAGGATGAAAGGCCGTGCTAAACTGTAGCTTCGTACCCAAAAGACGGTTGACTAGCCTCCAGTCGCTCGAAGTAAAGCGTCCATCACGATCACTGACGATGCTACGGGGCACACCGTGCAGTCGCACTATAGTATCAACATACAACTTCGCCAATTTCTCCACCGAGTCATCCCTCCGGTTGGGGATAAAGTGCGCCACCTTTGTCAGCCGGTCTACAACTACCCAGATGGCATCGTTCCCGCACTGCGATCTCGGCAGCCCATGCACGAAATCCATGGAAATGTCATCAAACTTCCACTACGGAACAGGCAATGACTGCAAAAAAGCCACCGGGCTTCTGACATTCCGCCTTCACTAGCGCACAAGTGTGGCACTTGGCCACGTAGTGAGCGATGTCCCTCTTCATACCCGGCCACCAGAAAAGGACCTTCATGTCCTTGTACATCTTCGTGCTCCCCAGATGAACTGAGTACTTGGTACGATGCGCCTCGTACATCAACTCATCGCGCAGCTCACCCACCTTGGGGACGCACAAACGGTCGCCTCTCCACAACAATCCGTCTCGAACCTGAAACTGGGCATCCAGCCCACCACCAGCATCCTCCGCGTAGCGCTTCAAACTCGGATCGAGTTCAAAAGCCCGGCGGACTCTATCTGCGAGGTCGTACTGCACCTCAATCCAACTCAAACAGACACCGGCACTGCTCCTCTTCTCTACGCAAGAAATACCCAAGGCCTCCAGGTCACGTATCAGGTGCTCATCATGCATCTGAATCCAGTTGGCCTGCGCTGGAGCCCTGCGACTGAGTGCATCCGCAACAACATTCCCCTTCCCGGGAGTGTAGTGGATCTCGAAGGTGAAGTCACCCAGGAACTCCATCCACCTCTGCTGCCGCATATTCAGCCCTTTCTGCGTCAGAAGGTACTTCAGGCTCTTATGGTCCGTGAAGATGTTGATCTTCAAGCCATACACATAATGTCGCCAAAGCTTCAGGGCAAATATCACGGCCGCCAACTCCAAGTCGTGGACCGGATAGTTCCGCTCGTGCACCTTCAGCTGGCGAGAGCCATACGCTATAACATTGCCATGCTGCTGCAGAACGCAGTCAAGGCCGCTCCCAGAAGCGTCGGTGTAGATCTCGTAGCCCTCCGTGCCGCAAGGCAAACATAAGATCGGAGCCATCGTAAGACGCCGCTTCAACTCCTCGAAAGCCTGCGCACACGCGGGCATCCAAATGAACTCCTGCATCTTCCGTGTCAGCGTCGTAAGAGGCAGCGCGATCCGGGAGAAGTTCTCCACGAAGCGCCTGTAATAACCGGCCAGCCCGAGGAAGCTACGGACCTCCGCTACAGAAGAAAGGACAGGCCACTCCCTGATGGCCGAAACCTTCACCGGATCTACCGCCACACCCGAACCACTAACCACATGGCCAAGAACGCCATGGAAGGAAGCCAGAACTCGCACTTCGAGAACTTGGCATACAACTGGTTCCTCCTCAGAACCTCCAAAACTACTCGCAGGTGATCACCGTGCTCCTCCTCGGACTGAGAGTAGACTAGTATGTCATCCAGGAAGACGACCACAAACCGGTCGAGGTACTCTCGGAAAATCCGGTGCATCAAGTCCATAAACACCGAAGGCGCATTAGACAACCCAAACGGCATCACGGTGAACTCATACTGCCCGTACCTCGTACTGAAGGCAGTCTTCGGGATATCGCACTCCCTGATCCGCACCTGATAATAGCCGGACTTCAAGTCCAGCTTCGAGTATACTGTCGAACCAACGAGCTGGTCGAACAAATCATCTATCCTCGGAAGAGGATACTTGTTCTTCTCCCTCAGCTTGTTCAGCTCCCAATAGTCGATGCAAAGTCGTAGGCTACCGTCCTTCTTTTTGACAAAGAGGACCGGTGCACTCCAAGGTGAGGAACTCGGACGCACGTAGCCCTGCTCAAGCAGCTCCTGCAACTGCAACTTCAACTCCGCCAACTCTTTCGGAGCCATATGATACGGCGAGCGGGCCACAGGCTTAGCGCCTGGCACCAACTCAATCGTGAAATCTATCTCCCGCTGCGGTGGAGCACCGGGGAGCTCGCTCGGGAACACATCGGGGAACTCTGCTACTACCGGAACATCCGCTAGGCTGGGCCTCGGCGTTGAAGCCTCCACAAGAGCAAAGAATAACTCTACTCCATGTCGCACTGCCTTGGACACCTGGAGAGCAGACATCAGCGTCTTGCTCGATCCACGCATGCCCGCAAAGACCGTCTCCCGATCGGCACCCTGCCCAAACCTCACCTCCTTGGTGGTGCAATCGATACACGCACGCTGTTCCGACAGCCAGTCCATACCGAAGATAACATCGAACTCAACCAGGGGGAGTAACGATGCCTTCAGGTCATACTCCCGACTACCAACTAGAACCTTTACGCAGCAACTCCTCTCCACACGCATCGAATATCCATTCGGCAGTAGGACCTCCAGTCCATCTGCAGAAGCAATCGACGGCGCACCAATACGTTGGACGAAGTCCGACGATAAGAAGGAGTGCGAAGCCCCAGTATCGAAAAGCGCTCTCGCAGGGACGCCTAAAACATTTACATAGCCTACGCCGCCAACAAGTTAGCATGAACATTAAAACAGGTGTATAAAACAGTAAAGACTGTATCTTAAATTGTACCTGTCACGACGTCCTTGGCTTTGATAGCCTCCTGCTGATCGAGACTAAAAACTCTGGGCTGCGGGGGAGCCATACAGGAAGTAGTGGACTCAGCTGCCTTCCCCTTCTCAGAATAAGCTGGCCCCGCCTTCTTCTCTGGCCTTGGAAGACCACTGCGGCAATCCCGAGAGAAATGGCCAGGCTTGCCACAAGTGAAACAAATCAGAGGGCCACGTCCAGATGACGCGCCCGAAGCAGAGGGAGCTGGCCCAGATACTCGAGCCTTCTTCCAGCGACTCAACCTCCGCGACTTTGTCGCACTCGGCGCTTTGCCCTCCGGCACTGCCTCGACCACAACCGCCTTGCCCTTTTCCCTGAGCATGTCCTGCTCAAGGGCTCGGGCTGAACCAACGAGGGTCGTGAAACCCTGCGTCAATGGCCCTATTAGAAGATGTCGCAACTCAGTACGCAAACCTCCATAAAACCTGTTCACCCTTCTATCCTCATCATCGAAAGAAGTTCCAGCGTAGCGCCCGAGGCGGGTGAACTCATGCAAGTAGTCATCAACCAGTCTACCACCCTGTGTTAGAGCCAAGAACTGGTTCTCCATCGCGATCTGCTGCGACTGAGGCACATACCTTGCGAGGAAGATTCTCGAGAACTCTTCCATCGTCACATCAACCAGTCGCCTTCCCGCGAACTGGCGCCTCTCAACCTCATCTTACCACCGCCTAGCTTCCTTTTCTAGCAAGAAAGAAGCAAAGGTCACCTTCTGCGCTTCCTCCGACTGTGTCGCTGTCAGAATTCGCTTCACATGCGACAACCAGTCTTCGACCTCAGCTGGGGATTCAACCCCGGTAAACGGAGGAGGTCGAAATCCTAGAAAGTGCTTCAGTTGTTGCTCTGGAGCATGCCTCACGGGGACTTGCTCCACTCTTAGTGGCTCTGGGGCCACTTCCTGCACCGGCGGTTGGCCTTGCCTTTCAGGCTGGCCATTCAACGCAGCTAGAACGGCTTCAGTAACTAGCCGAACTAACTCAGCAGACGGAGCTGTAGGGGCCTCAGCAGACCCACTACTCTCATGCACATCACGGGGACGCGACGGTCCCGTTGCACTTCGAGTGCCCTACACAAGTGCAACACACAGTTAGGCGACAGCACAGTCGCAACTAATAACAAAAGGAACGCTCAGGTTCCAAAATCATGCAATTATTGTTGGTTTGTTGTTACATTTTATTCCTAAGTGGACATTTTTGGGTTTATTTTACGTCTCAACGGTAGCGCACACATGTGCTCACCACCCCTTAAAAGAATTCGCCCACGAATTCCTTAGAAGGATACGGAACCCTAGAAGCTGATACCAATTTGTAACACCCCCATCCGTTAAGAAGCATATAGCAGAAGGTCTGGCCGGAGCCCCACGCCATATACTACAAAACAAACGGAAATGTCACTTAATTGAATATGCAACGACACTATACCACGAAGCCTAACTCAGAGCATTCTATGTGAAAGTAAAAGAGAGAGAGACAGAATTATAAACCACAAGACCTGAACTCGGGTATGTCCACTTCTATTAACTTGGAATAAAATGTTTTACAACACACAAAAGAGGCACGACGGCCTTACAGTTTACTAACATCGGCGCGCAGGCCGGCCATACATGAAAACAGAAGAAAGGACAAAAGGCCTTCAAGGGCCGCAGCAGCGCAGGGGCTTCAGCCCGCCAAGGTCCCGCTCGGTCCAGCTCCTGTACAACAAGCCCACCAAAGACGGTGGCAAAACAGGGCAACGGTCAGCTAAAGCTGACCAAGTTATAACGACCCCACCCCTTCGAGGGGGTGGCAGTTCTAAACGTCCCTGCAAAACAGTCTCAACAGCATATATGTATATAAGAGCGCGACTAAACGAGCCCACAGCATTTCATACATATGCAACAACACAAACGTGGGAATGGCCTCCACGTCTCGTGCACTCAGGCACTCTTTGGTGTACTACGCCTTCCACCACCATCCACTCTTGATGGCTTTGCCCTTCGAGGCTAAAGTCGGCGGCCCGAATACCAGGGCTCACCCGTGCTTTAATTGTGAACATAACGTAGTCCGAAGACTCTGTCCCATTGCCTCCCGACATGCTGTCTGAGGCTTACTAATCAGGTGCTGCAATGGTGCGGTTTCAGGTTCGCCAAATGCCCGTTGTTCACAGCTCTCATTGTACAACACGAAAAGCGGGTATCGCGTCCCTTCAGCCCAGGTATTCTCAATTAGCCGGCTCCACGGGCCGCTAAGTCATCCACCAGGACACCCCCACAGGTCGGGTACACCGGCCTCAGGTCCCCTCAACAGGTGGGCACAACAACATCACCAGAACTCAGTCTGGGAAGCTGTCGCCCTGGCGACATTCACTGTCGCCAGCGACAGTGCACAAAACCCTAATTTGGCTTCTAGCTGTGGGTGCTTCCCGGGGCACACCCCCAGGCGTTGTTGCACATGCAGTAGCACTCCCACTGCCTCAGAACACCCAAATTCACCAGAACCCAATTCTGGGGAGCTATCGCCCAGGCGACAGTCACTGTCGCGCCAGCGACAGCTGGACAGAACTCCATTTCTGCCTTTTAACTTCGGGTGCTCCCCGGGGCACACCCCCGGGCGTTGCTGCGCATGCAGTAGCACCCTCTAGCCCTACGAGGCAAGTATAACAACACGGGGTTTTTCCCCGGCACGCACAATACCTAAAAAGTATCACCAATCCGGACGAACCGTCTCGGATGGGCTTCACACAGCGCGCCTACGTCCATCTCACGCGTGGACTCTACATGAATGCAAGCTTTGACGAGGATAGCATAAATCGACCCGTCGGAGGCCACGACCTCACCCTTTTGGGTAGGTTCCTCAATGATGCATGGGAAAGGACTAGAACCTGTCCAAATGGGGTTAGAAGAGTTCGTTACCCTTAAACGCCGCTTTGAGCCCATGGCTCGACTTTTGGCACGGATGGAAAGGAGCGCCTTGCCCTCCTCTACGCGTAGCCACCAACGTTGAATGGATTGGATGAGTGTAGCTCCTCCAAACCCAAGCTCCAAGCTAGGGTTTACTATTTCTCCTTCTTCTCCAAGCTCTTCTCTCTCTCTATCTCTCTCTCTTAAGAGCCCTTAAGGAAAATAATGAAAAAGAAGAGGATTTCGGCCTTCTATGCTTCCACCGAGCCTCCCAAGAGAAACCAGCCCCCAAAGTCAAAGTGCAATCAATGCCCTTGATTTCGGCCACAAAGTCCAACTTTGAGCTGTCGCACAGCGACAGCCGCTGTCGCCCTGGCGACAGCAATATGAACCGACATTGACCAGTCAACGCCGTCCGACAGCTCACGGCAGAACCTTCTCAACAGAGTGCTATCGCTCGGGCGACAGCCACTGTCGCCGGCGACATCTCTGGATTCCAGAATTCTGAATTTTCTGATTTGGGGTCTTACATATGTACCTTAGCATTGGGGGTGTTCTGTCTTCTTCAAATAGGGGGAGATTGTTGGGAATATTACCCTCAATGTTCCCTTGATTTGAAGAAGCATCACACTCAATGCTAAGTACAAGTTGTATTTGATAAACCCTATTTTGCCTCATGACTATGCAGGGTTAGGTTATTCCAAGGTGGGGAATAAGTTCAGTGGTTTACTGCCAAAACCGCTGAGACAAGTTCTCTGTCTCAGCTGAACCGCTGAGACGAGGCCAGGAGCCGCTGAGAAGGTGACTAGGCCAGCTGAGCTGCAGATAGAGGAAAACTGTTGAGACAACTGTCTATCTCAGCGGATCCGCTAAGATGGGACATAAGCAGGCACTGAGACTGCAACTGTCTCAGCCCAACCGTTGAGACAGATTCAAATGTGCTGGCAGGTTTTGCTTTTGGCGCAAGCTGCAGAAAAGCAAGATTAGGTGTTCCAATCACCTCCATACTTTTTCAGAGCCCATCTGATAGCCGTTGAAGACTGGTGGAGTATAAAAGAACAACTTAGGGCTTTTAAGGAGAACAAGCTTTTTGTATTGACAACTGAAATCTACTGTTTTATTGACGGCTGTCAACAAGTTCTCTCGACCTGCTTCCTGAAGCCGAAAAGGAGAGAAAGATTGTTCTTCCAGTGTGATTAAAGAAGAGCAAGTTGATCCTTACTAGTGAGGAGGATCGGAGAGAGGTTGGATTGAAGCTGTTTTCTTCCCATATTCAAGACATCAACAGAAGATCAAGGCTTGAAAGAGTGATTAAGACTACATCCTAACAAACTATCACCTTCCTTCAGGAGTCTTCAGATTTGACCAATCTTCTGAATCTTCTATCTAGGAGATTGAACATCTATCTCTTCTTCAGAGTTAGAAGGCTCTTCTTTAGCAGTCTTCCGAGCAATGATCCTTTCTTTAGGAGCTGAGACTTTCTCCTTAGCTTCTGTCTCAGCTCTGCTCTTCAGTAGAAGCTCATAGGACTTGAGCTTCCCTAGTAGGGCATCTGTGTAGATTTTCCTATGACATCTGGACTATCTGATGGCCTAGATCCTTGAGTCTCATGTGCTTGGGAAGTGCTTGAGGAGCTTATCATTTATCTCAGTTAATGAGATCTCTTTGTCTAGTCCCCTGAGCTCATTTACAACTATGATGAATCGATCATACATTTTAGCAATATTTTCTTCCGCTTTCTTTAGAAAGTTCTCATATTGAGATATGAGAAGGGACTTTCTGTCTTTCCTTTCATCTGAGCTACCCTCAACTAATCTAGTCAAGGATTCTCATATCTCTTTTGCTGAGTTGCAGTCAGCTACCTTCTGGAATATGTCATCTGACATAGTTGACACCAAAATATTCATTGCTTTGGCATCACATGCCTTCAGCTTCTTTTCAGCATCAGTCCACTCTGCTCTAGGGACAACTTCTTGAGTCACAATCCCACTTGCATAATTTCTGAATGGGACTGGGGGCCTGAAACAATAACATCAAAGATTTCTTCATCAATAGAGTTCATGTAGAGTTTTATTCTGGCTTTCCAGAGTGTAAACTTATTTAGATTACACACTGGTGGTCTGGTGGATGCATATTCCTTATAACTCATTTTGTGAAAATAATTTAAAAATACAAAATTTTAGTGAGAGGATTTTTTGATCAAGGTGTTAGCCTTTTTGATCAACCTACCTCTGATACCAATTGAGAGTGCAGTGAGTCCTCTGAGTATTCTCTAAAGGGGGCGGGGTGAATAGAGTTTTGAAACTTTTTCACTAACAGATGTGCAAAACCAATAAAACTTCTAATAATTGTGCATTCATCTTTCCAACACAGAATAAAACAAACACAAATTGCATAAACTAAATAATGGGACAGCACAGAAAATCCCAGCCAAATTAGACAAGAGCTATTGTGGTTCCCCAAAATATGGGTACATCCACTCTTCTACCACCTTGGTTGGAATACACTATCTAGTGCCTAAGTCTTTTGATAAGGAGGCTCTTAAAACCACTAAGTCTTTTGGTTAGGAGACTCTTAGAACCAACTACTGAGTCTTTTGACAAGGAGACTCATAGAACCACTGAGTCTTTTGGTAAGGAGACTCTTAGAACCACACTTGATCTTTTAGTAAGGAGATCTTGAACCAACGAAATCCTTTGGAGAGGGATTCTTAGGACTCTTTACTCATATTACAATAAAAACATAAAGAGTAAAAGAGAAAAGAAGATGAAGAAGATGTTCTTCTGGTTGAATCCTTCTTCAGCAATCACTGAGGATTCAGGCACTTAGTGTTGTTGACAGATCTATATTACAGTATATGAGTCCTTGCAGAGAGAAAGAGATGCAAGGACTGTTCTGGCTTTGATTCACAAAGATCTCTGTCTTTTTGTTGGCCTCTTGCTGTGAGAGAAGAAGATGAAGAAGCCTTGAAGATGTGTACAGAGAATTGTTCTTCTTTATTTTTGGAGGGAGAGAGCTACCGACAGGAGAAGATGAAGATTGATAAGAGTGTTAATTGCCAATCTTGATAAGTCCCTTTATTCTTCTGTCAAAATAGAATTTGAATTCCTTTTGTTGGAACAACCCTATTGCTAATTTGGGCTAGGATCACTATTTGTGGTTAGTACTCAAGTTTACCCCACTATATAGTTCCAAGAAAGATTTTATCTCAGTTTATTCGATTCCTTATCAGAATATTTGAATTTTAAAATCAGATTATATATCTAAGGAAAAAGGATGAATCAATATATAAGAGATATACAAGTGGATACAAGACAGTAGAAGATACTTGTGATATACTAAGACAGAGAAGAGACATACAGAAATCTTCATCTACAACAGCATCTTCATTCTCTGAGAAAAACTGAAATCTTCTCTCAGAAGCATCTGTTGATTCATGGTCTTCTTCACCCAAGAGAAAGTTTCACCAACTGTCAAAAAACTCTATCAGACAGGGGGAGCTTTACAACAACAGCAATCCACTAGTCTTCTCTCAGATCTTATTGAGAGAGAAGAACTTCATAAACTCTTTTTTGTTCTTTCTTTTTACCCCACCTTGTACAGGGTTTTAACTCCCTTCAAAAGTTAACCTTTGGTGGCAGGGCACCTGATCAAAAACTTGTGGTTTGGTTTGAGCACCTGATCAAATGCTCAGTGGTGATAGGGCACCTGATCAAAAACCTAAGTGGATTCCTACCAAGGGTGGTATAAGAGTAGATGTACCCAGGTTGATTGGGGAACTACTATAGATCCTTGTGTCTTTGTTGTGTTTATTTTCTATACTGTGTTGTGCTATTTTGTTTTGTTTTTCTACTCACTCAACTACACATACATATATCATTATTTTAATTCCACTATAAAATAAGTTAAAACTTTTAATACTCTATTCACCCCCCCCCCCCCCCCCCCCCTCTAGAGTAAATCTAAGATCTAATACCTCACTTTCAATTGGTATCAGAGGTTGGTTGATTGGTTACACAGGCTAACACCTGAATCCAAAGATCAATTAGATCTTAAATTATTCTAGAGTTTTCTTTTTCTAAAATAAAGAAAAACTCATGGCACAGAACAAAGATTACTCAAGCACAAGACCTCCTATGTGCAATCTTAACAAGTTTGCATTATGGAAGGCAAGGATCAAACTATATATGAACTCTATTGATGAAGATATTTTTAATTCTATTTTGACAGGACCTCCTACTCCATCAGCAGCAACAAGCAAGGAAGCAGCAACCAATACTCATGTTGTTCCACCTCCTGAGTGGACAGATGCTCAAAATAAACAAAGGAATGCTGATGCCAAAGCTATGAACATCTTGGCACAGACCATGTCTGATGACATATTCTAGAAGGTTGTGGACTGCACCTCAGCCAGGGACATCTGGAACTCTCTCAACAACATGGTTGATGGATCTGCAGATGAGAGAAAGGATTGGAGATCTCACCTCATCTCCCAATATGAGAACTTCAAGAAGGGAGATACTGAAATGGTTGCAGATATGTATAACAGACTCAATCTCATCATCAATGAGTTGAAGTCTTTGGACAAAGTGATCACAATCACTGAAATAAATGATAAGAACCTAATGTGCTTCCCCAGCACATGGGACTCAAGGATCTAGATAATCAAGGAAGCCAGAAGCCTAAATGAGATCTCTAATGAAGCCTTATTAGGCAAACTAAAATCTTATGAACAGCTTATCAAGTCAAGAGAAGCTGAACAGTCTACCTCCTCAACAGCCACCAAAAAGGAAAGAAGCATTGCTTTTCAAGCAACGGAAGAGGGAGACAAGGCTCTAGGAGAAATGGAGTTCATGAGCCTCCTAGCCAAAAGATTCTACAAAATGGCTAGAAAGGACCTCAGAAAGAAGGACTTCAGATCCAAGGAGAAACCAAGGTATGAAAAAACATATTCTAAAGAAATTATTTGTTATGGTTGTAGGAAGCCTGGAAACATCCTACCTGAGTGTCCAAAAAATCAAAAGAAGGACAGAAGAAAAGAAACACTCCAGCAAGCCATCCTCCCACAAACATAAACACAAGGGAAAGGGCTTTGTAGCTGAGACATGGAGTGAGACTGAATCAGAGTCATCATCCAGCTCCTCTGAAGATGAAGATGATTCAAATAAAAAGGATTTATGCATGATGGCTATCCATGATTCAAGCAGTGATTCAGAACATGCATCATTATCCAGCTCAAGTGATGATGAAGATGATGCAGATGAAAGAAGTTTTTGCATGATGGTTATCAATGCCTCAACAAATAATTCTGATGAATCAAAATCTGACACTGATGGTGATCAGGTAATTTCTACTTTTGATTTTACTTCAAATGATTTTAAAAATGAATTCAAGACTCTTTGTTTAGATTTAATTAAATCTGAGAAGGATATAATTTTCCTCAGAAGTAAGTTGGTTGAAATGAACCAACTGACTGTAGATAATGCCAATCTTAAGGAAGAATTGGTTGCCTCCAAAGAACATATTGTTCTCATTGAGAACAAATTATCTGAGGCCAAAAAGTTTGAAGAATCCCTCAATGGGAGAAGCATCAAACTGATGGACATCACAAGCACTGTAAATGTCATACTCAATGGCAAACTGGGCTTGGGTGCATCATCAAGTCAGTCATACCTTCTTAAGAAAGACATTTTATCTACTCCAGTGAAATTCATTTCTGTCAAAGGCAAAGAGGCAGTAGAAGTAGGTAAGAACATCTCAAATAAAGTTGTTAAGAACAAAGGAATTCAAAAGCATTCGTCGAATGGCGTTCGACGAAATCACATGAATTCGTCGAACATGGTGGACGAACGTTGAATACATATTTTCAGTATAGCTATCCTTTGAGCGGCGCCCGACGAAATAACTTCAATTCGTCGAACGGTGATCGACGAACTCAGCCAAGTTCGTCGAACGAAAAATGTACTGCACTTTTAAAGAATTCTCATTCTCAATATACTAAGAATCCCTTTACTGAGTGTACTATTCCTCCTAGGAGATATCATCCACAAGGCTATAAGGATCAGCCTGAGATTTCTTACATTTTAGAATTTTGTGATAAGACAAAAGGACCCAAGATAGTCTGGGTCAAGAACAACTAGTATATTTTCTGTTTTGCAGGTACAAAGCTATCCAAACATAGAGGAACATTGGTATTTGGATAGTGGATACTCTAAGCACATGACAGGAAACAAGGCCAATCTAAGTGTTTACAAGGTAAAGCTTGGACCCATAGTAATTTTTGGTGACTCCAACTGTGGATAGACTAAAGGATATGGAAAAGTCAGAGTTGGAGTAGTTACCTTCAAAGAGGTAGCATATGTCAAGGGTCTCAAGCATAACCTCATCAGCATAAGCCAGCTATGTGATGAAGGTTATCAGGTAACTTTTAATCATTCATTATGTCTTATTACCAATAATAAGAACACCAATGTGTTATCTGGTATTAGACAAGGAAATATATATTTAGTCAATTTTAATTCTGCCAATTCAGACATTTGTTTATTTAATTCAATAAGTAAAACAAATGAGTTATGGCATAAAAGGCTAGGATATATTAACCTTAGAACTATCTCTAAGCTCTCCAAGGACAATCTGGTAAGAGGGCTGCCTTCTGGTTCATACAAGAAGGAAGGACTCTGCAAGGCTTGTCAACTAGGAAAGCAGACCAAGAGTAGTTTCACATCTTTATCCAAGAGTGATTCACCTAGGATTCTGTACTTGCTGCATTTGGATCTCTTTGGACCCACTACAATACAAAGTTTAGGAGGTAAACATTACACTTTAGTTATTGTAGATGACTTCTCTAGATTCACTTGGGTGTTCTTCCTTAGGAACAAGTCTGGCACCTTCAGTATTCTGACAGACTTTCTCAGGTCCATCAAGATTGAGTACTCTACTCTAGTTGCATTGATCAGAAGTGATCATGGCACTGAGTTTGAATCTCTTCTGATGAGAGAATTCTATGGAAAAGAAGGGATCAGGCAATGTTTCTCTGCTCCTAGAACTCCTCAACAAAATGGGGTAGCTGAAAGGAAAAAATAGAACATTACTTGAATCAGCAACTACATTGCTTGCTGATGCTCACTTGCCACTCTCTTTTTAGGCAGAGGCAGTGAACACAGCAAATTATGTGTTAAATAGGAGTCTGATACACAAACTTAAGGGTAAAACACCCTATGAATTGCTTAAGAATAAAAAGCCTGAGGTTAACTATTTTAAGATTTTTGGTTGTAAATGCTATGTGCATAACAATGATAAGAAATATCTAAGGAAATTTGAAGCAATGTATGATGAAGGTACATTACTTGGATACTCTCTTTCTAGTAAAGCATATGGAATTTATAACAAATCAACTCTTAAGATAGAAGAGTCCATGCAAGTTTCTTTTGATGAAACTAACATGTTGAATGAGGAGAGGAATACCACCTCTACTAAAGATATTTTGCATGCACCAGCTCTATGTGAAGAGTTTAATGGATTGGATCTACAGAATAAAGACTTTCTACTCCCATCAACTCAAATTATTGAAGACAGTGAAGAAGAAGATAATCCAGAAGATCTTGCTGATAATTCTAATCAAGTGACAACTGATCAAATCCCTCAAGAGGATACTCTTGCTGAACCCATTCCAACTATTGATCACATCACAGTTAGAGATCATCCAATATCCCAAGTTATTGGATACATCTCAGCAGGTGTTCAAACAAGGCATCAACTCAACCAAAATCAGATGCATACTTGTTTCCTATCACAAATTGAACCTCAATCCATAAAAGATGCAGAACAAGATCCAAACTGGATTCTTGCAATGTAAGAGGAACTCAATCAATTTGAAAAGAACAAAGTCTGGGATTTGGTTCCAAGATCAAAGGGCCATCCAGTTATTGGCACCAAATGAGTCTTTAGGAACAAGCTAGATGATCAAGGCTTGATAATCAGAAATAAAGCTAGATTGGTAGCTCAAGGATACTCTCAGGAAGAAGGGATTGATTATGATCAAACCTTTGCTCTTGTTGCAAGACTTGAAGCTATCAGAATATTTTTAGCATTTGCTGCTTTCAAGAAGTTTAAAGTCTATCAGATGGATGTGAAGAGTGCATTTCTAAATGGAGATATCAAAGAAGAAGTATATGTGGAACAACCACCAGGTTTTATCTCTCCAACTCACTCTTCCTATGTTTGTAAGCTTAATAAAGCTCTCTATTGTCTCAAGCAAGCTCTCAGAGCATGGTATGAGACCCTAGCTAATTTTCTTTTAGAGAATAAATTCTATATAGGCAATGTTGATAAAACCTTATTTTTCAGGATACATAAAAAATCAAACTTTACTAGTTCAAATTTATGTAGATGATATTATATTTGGCTCTACTGATTCAAATTTATGCAAAAGGTTTTCTGACCTAATGCAATCCAAATTTGAAATGAGTAGTATGGGTGAGTTATCTTACTTCCTTGGCCTTCAAGTGAAGCAAACTCCTAATGGCATATTCATATCACAATCCAAGTATGCTAAGGAATTAGTGAAAAGATTTGGTATGTCTGATGCTTCTTCTATGAAAACACCCATGCCCTCCAATGCTGTTGTAGACAATGATGAATCAGGGAAACTTACTGATCAAAAAGTGTATAGATCAATTGTTGGCTCTTTACTTAACAGCTAGTAGACCAGACATAGTGTTTGCTACATGCATTTGTGCTAGGTTCCAAGTTAACCCCAAAGAATCTCACCTTATTTTATTAAAAAGAATTTTGAGATATATAAAGGGTTGTCCAAATCTAGGACTTTGGTATCTAACTGCATCACAATTTGAATTAACTGGATTCTCATATTCTGATTATGCTGGATGCAGAGTAGATAGGAAACGCATATCAGGAACTTGCCAGTTCCTTGGTGATAAGCTTGTGTCTTGGTTTTGTAAGAAACAAACATCTGTGTCTACATCAACAGCTGAAGCAGAATATATTGTTGCTGGCAGTTGCTGCTCACAGATTCTATGGATACAAAATCAACTCCTAGATTATGGTATCAACGTAAATAAGTCAATTATATTTTATGACAATACTAGTGCAATATCTATAGCACAAAATTCAGTACTCCATAGTAGGACTAAACACATAGAAATTAGGCACCACTTTATCAGAGATAATGTGGATAAAAACAAAATTTGTCTACAATTTATTCCTACTGACTTACAAAGGGCTGATATTTTCACCAAACCTTTGGATGAAAAGAAGCACATCTTCTTTATAAATCAGCTAGGAATGATAGATGGAGATTCAATAATATAAAAAAAATTCTTATCCTCTCATTTCGACGAACGGAGATCGACGAAAATTAGTCGTTCGTCGAACGGTGATCGATGAAACCTATTAGATCCAGAGATCGACGAAGCAAGCTCGTTAGTCGAACAGAGATCGACGAAAATTTATCTTTCGTCGAACGCAGTTTGACGAAGCCCAAGACTCTTCGACTTCTATTTTTTTAGGTTTAGCCGAACCCCGTTCAACGAAAGCTTGCGCCTTCTCCGATCTCTCTCTTTATAATCAAATTTTGATTCCATTTCATCTTTGCGCCTACAAAAATTGCTCTTGCCTCCCTCTAGTTCCATTGCACTTGATCATTTTTTCTTGCTGGTACTCATGGCAATCTCTCCTTCAATGCTCTCATCGATGAAGTTCGATGCCGGTTTTGACATCGACATTGAATCCTTTGCTCATTCTGATCAGATTTTCTAGGATATTCTTCAACTCTTTGAAGAACAACAGTTGAAGAAGTTTATGACAACAAGGATAAAGCTTCCAGTTGCTGAGATTAAGGAATAGGTACACACTCTTCAGACACTGAATGCAACATCTATCTCAGGAACAATCTCAGGAAATCAGGTTCCTTTTTCCCATGAAATTCTAACAGAAATTTTTGGATTGATAAATGGTGAAGGTGATCTTGAAAGTGCACAGTTAACCTCACTAGAATTCTCTAGAGGGGGGGGGGGTGAATAGAGATTAAAAATATTTTGTGCAAAGTTAATATATATATATGTGTGTATAATCACAGATTAGAGCTTCCCACACACCAACAAGAATTAAGCAAGAAAATAAAGTAAATGCAAGAAAATAAATCACAGCACAACACAAGAAAATATAGTGGTTCCCCAAACTTTGGGTAGTCCACTCTTCTACCCCCTTGGTAGGAATTCACTATCTTGTACTGAGTCTTTTGATAAGGAGACTCTTAGAACCACCCTGAGTCTTTTGACAAGGAGACTCTTAGAACCAACTGAGTCTTTTGACAAGGAGACTCTTAGAACCAGTACACTGAATTTTTTGAAGAGAGATTCTAAAAACTCTTTTACAATGTTAGATGTAAGAAAGAAAGCAGGAAAGATATAAGGACAAGAATGAATCTTCTTCCTAGCAAGAAGATTGGAAGCACAAGAAGTGAATTGAATCTTTCTTCTATAGAGAGAAGAAGATTTGCAGACTTTCTCTCTTTGTGAGAGCTATCAGATTTTGCAGCAGTGTGATTTCAGAAGCAGAAGAAGAAGAAGTGGTTGAATGTTGCTGCAGAGCTTTTTCTCAATTTCTCTCTTTTCTCTTGGGAGCTTTTCCTCTATTTCAAAATGTATGTGGTGGATCACTCAACTGTCATTTTCTGCCGACCTCCTCTTTATTTATTGCTCTGTGTATTCAAAATAATGCTATAGGAGGATAATTAATTAGTAGTCAGAAAAATAGAAAGATGAAAATGTTTCCATAATATTTATTTCTGTAGAAGGAAAGAACCAATTCAGATTTCAAATAATATCCAAATAAGTTAAATCAAATTAGCCAAGAATCAGATATAAGGAAAGAATGATTCAGAACGGCTATAAAATATTGACACTTATTCCATATAAATCAGATCTATTGAAAGAAGGAAAGAGATCTGACGCATATTTAAATTCTGTCATGAAATCGACGTGCGTCGATTACTATTCGACGCAAGCGTCGAGAGCATCCTTTCTGGACGTCGAGAGAAAAATAAGGAAGGTGCGTCGACTGAGGTGCGTCGACTTCATTAGATGCGTCGACTAGAAATCAGACTGGCGTTGACTAGACTTACGTCGAAATCTTCCTAGAGTTACTTCGACTCAACCTGAAGGAAATGTCGAATACCATTCGACGCATATTTACTTAGCCTTGTTTTTTCATTCTTAGAATTCATTTCTAGGGGTTAAGAGAAATCATTTTCCCAACAATCTCCCCCTATTTGTCTTAACCCTATTTAGAGGGAAATTGTACTAGCATATAATTAACCCAGCACAGCATTTGTAAAGATAAGAAATATATTGAGTAACCAAAAAGGAAAGAAGGAAAGAAAGTTGTATATACATCAACTCAGAAGAGAATATATATATATATTGACCAATCAATGTTTTGAACATAAAAATTTTCATTAATGTTTTTAGAAACCAAATTAACACTCAGGAGGGGTAGGGGGAGTCTTTCTTTTTCTTTTGAAGACTTTGGTAGGTTACTCTTTCTCAACAGCAGATAGCACCCTCATCTCCCCCTGAGTCACAGCAGTTGAGTCCCTTTGAGTTTCATCTAGCTCCCCCTGAGTTTCAGCTTCAGGTAACACAGCATCTGGCTGCTCTTTTTCATTTTCAGTTGTATTCACAATGGTATCCAGCTCCTTAGCTCCTACTTCAGCTACCACAATTTCCAGCTCCCCCTGAGGTTTAGTTTCTTTAACTTTCTCATCATCTGCCCCATCTTCTTTTTCAGCTCTGCTTGCTTCCCCTTGCAGTAGTGCCACTTGGTCTGCAGCCTCTCTTGCTATGCTGAGTACCTCTATTGTTTGTTCATCAATATGGAGCTCAGGTACTATCTCATTCCCAAGGGTTTTGAGCAGTGCTAGACTGTCAGTTTTTGAGGTAGGAAGGGATTTGTGAGAAGGAGATTTAGGATTGGAGGGCTGATCTTCATCTAGATTCTCCCCCTTCTTGACCTTCTTGGCCAAGGAGGTTAAGAAAGACCTAGTCACTCTAGAGGAAGAGAGAGATGACTTCAGATCTTGCACAGAGGCACTGACCCCATCTATTTGGGTGTGCATGTGAAGGATGGAGGAATGAATCTGGGAGCAATGCTCATCTAGCATTGCTTGGAATCTTTGAGCTGTGGATTGTATGCACTGGGTGATGAGAGCCTCAGTGGATTCAGATGGTTCATGGTGTGAGAGTTGATGAGGAGGTGATGGTGGAGGAAGAGGTGATAGAGGAGGATGAGGAGATAATGGATGTGGAGAGGGGATTCTATCATCTTGAGGAGGTATATTTGATGGAGGAGGTGGAGGAATAGAAAAAGGTTGAGCAGGTGATTGAGGAGGTATTGGTGAGGATGATGCTGGGACAGAAGATGTGACTGTTTGAGAAGGAGGAGGAGGAGGAGGATGAGCAGGAGAGATAGGAGGAGATGGAGTCCTTTCAGGGATGGAACCAGGCTTAGGGATTTGTCTGGCCCATTTAGAAAATAGGGCTATGGACATCCTTTTTCCTGGAGGGATGGGAATTCCTTTTGACCTACATAGGTCAGGGAAGGAGTGGAACAGTACTTGACTCATCATTCTCATGTAGGCATTTTCTTTGTGGGAATATCTAGAGCCTATCATCTTGAGCAAACAGCTGGCCCAGTCTATTTTCTTCTTTAACACCAGAGCTCCCATGATGTTCAGTTGCTGCTTGGGCACTGCATCATGGGCAGATATCTTACATAGTAGTATCTTTCCTACTATATCTGCTAGTAGTCTATACTCCTCAGAAAAGTCTATTTTCTTTAGATGGATTGGTTTATCCCTTGAGAACTTCATGGTGGTTAGCAGATGCTTGATTTCATCAGGTGTGAGGACTATAGATTCATCACCTAATAGGAAATGATGAAGACTTATGAGATTTCCTTTCCCTATTTTAGTTGAACAAAGATGACATTAGGATATACCTGATGGGAGATCAAAGGTGGCCCTAATGTGTTCTGCTGAGATTGAGACTGGTGTCTCATATAGTGTTCCTTGGATTTCTCCTTGTTCAGAAATCTGAACATGAGTTATGAGCTCAGTGAGCTCAGTTTCCAGAAGCTTGCACCTAGTGGAGATAAGCTTGTCCAGTCCTGTTTCAGTGAAGAGAGCTATGATGTTCTTATAGTTCTCTGCTGCTGCTTGGAAGGATTCGAGGTCGATATCGAACCCAAAATTTATCTTGGGAGCCATTGAAGATCGGTGAGAGTGGGAAAAAGAATCAACTGGACAGAGGAGCAAGAAGGATGATAGATGCAGAATCGCAAAGGTTTTCTAACTGAAGAGTTTATTTAAGTCAGGTGAAGCGTCGAAACGGGACTCAATTCGAGGCTTATTCGATACTTCAGTGGATGTGACTGAGAATATTTTAGTATTGCCGCTCGTTTTTATAAAGTCGACGTTACGGCGAGTGGAATTCGACGTGAACGTCGATATGGTCTGATTTGGTATGATAGGGTTTCCTATCGACGTATGCGTCGATAGTAGTCGACGCATGCGTCGATTACACCTGTTGATCTGAGTCATCTATGGAGCGTCGAGTAGAAGTTGACGTGACTTTTGATTTTTCTGAACCACTCTATGTTCTTATTTCTTGTTGTCTCTTCCTAGTCCTAAAGCTTTTCTAAGACAGCCTAGGACTAATTTTTACAGTTAGTTTGATTGATTATGCCAACATTGTTTGGCAAGGTGGCCAGTTTTGTTACATATATAGCAATTGATTATCCTATTATTATGAGAATTTGAGTTTAGAGTAGGATAGAAGTGTTGATGAGGATAAGAGTGTTGGTTAGAATAGAGGGTTTGATTTGGATAGAATTCATGATTAGGATGAATGGGTCCTGAATAAGGGTTAGGATGAAAGACTTTTGGAGGAAAGATGTTTAAATTGTTCTGAATTTTTGTGCGTCGATATCCATTCGACGCATGTTGATAGTCACGTTGATTTGTATTCGGCGCTTTCTCCAGATGGTGTCGATCTGATTTCGACGCATAGAAAAAGTTGCGTCGATTGGAAGTCGACGTGCTTTTGTTCATCCATCTAGAAGAGGTCGAAGCATCTGAGAGATTGCGTTGAGTAGAAGTCGACGCACTATCGTGCATGCGTCGATATGAAGTCGACGCAACTGTATCTTCATAAATTTTCATTTTGCCTTTCTCTGTTTTTACTCCTTTATGTCTTGTTTTTCTTGGTTTGATTGTTTCTTCAGATGAAGTTTGTGAGTCATCAGCAGAATAATAAGATGTTTCATCAAATTCCTTTATTTCTTTGAAGGAGTTTTCTTCCTTATCTTTTGGGTCTTTTTCTTGGTTTGTCATTTTGACAGGTTTAGTGAATTTTACAGGGCTCATCCAAGCAGGTTTGTTGGATGGAATTAGGCTGATTGAGGGATCAGCCCCTAGCCAAAGATGGTTGTGTCTTATTGTTTGTTTTTCAGTGATTTCCTTAAGAGTTTGGCTTCTCATTTTTATTGATTCTTCAAAGGCTTTTGCCTGGGTTACTTTATCCTTAAGGAACTGATTTTCTATTCTAGCCCTTTCTATTTCCTTTTCTATTCTGCTAGCTATTGATTCATAATTTTTAGAGGATTTAATTTATGTGTTTCTCTGGTTTTTAGCTACATTGATTTGTTCTTTTAGATCTTTAATTTCTTGTTTTGTTTTTAGTTGATCTAGGTACATTCCCATAAAATCATTTCTAAAATTATCACTTTGAAAATCTATTTCATCAAACATGCTTACCTCATCCTCATCCTCAGATTCCTCAATGAGAATGAGGTTCTTTTCTTTTTCATCATCAGAAGATATGCTTTCTTCTGATCCTGTTTCACTCCATGATTTATCATCATTCTTTGAGTCTTCAAAGGCCATGAAGCATAGGTCTTCTTGCCTAGATTCTTCATTGTCACTCTTAGAGGATGAACTATCCTCAGAGTTTGTTTCACTCCAGACTTCTGCAATGAAGCCTCTTTCTTTCTTCTTCCCCTTTTTCTTCAGATCTTTCTTTTTCAGATCCTTTTCTGTTTCAGCATTCTCTGGACATTCTGGGGCAATGTGTCCAGGTTTCCTGCAAGAATAGCAAATAATTTCTTTAGTGGGGGTTTTGTCATACCTTGGTTTTGACTCCCTCCTTTTTGATCCATCTGTCTTGACCCATTTCTTAAATCTTCTGGCCAAGAAACTGAATAATTCTTCTTCAGTGACAGGGGTTCCTTCTTCTGTTGCCTTTAGAGCAATGTTCCTGCTTTTTGAGGAAATTGGAGTGTTTTCCCTTCTTTCCTTCTCCTCTCTAGTTTTCAGCAACTGCTCATAGGATCTGAGTTTTCCTAAGAGAGCATCTGTTGAGATCTCTTTTTGTCCTCTTGTGTCTCTTATTGCCCATATTCTTGAGTCCCATGAACTAGGGAGACTCATTAGCAATTTGTCATTAATCTCAGTGAGAGAGATTTCTCTATCCAAGTCTCTTAGTTGATTGATGATCAGACTGAATCTGTCATACATTTCAGAGATGCTTTCTTCAGCCTTCTTTTGGAAGTTCTCATATTGAGAGATCAATAGAGCCTTTTTATCTTTCTTTTCATCAGCACTTCCTTCCACCATCTTTGTGAGAGCATCCCAAATTTCTTTGGATGATTCACAGTCAACAACCTTTTGAAAAATGTCATCTGAGAGAGTTGAGACAAGTATGTTCATGGCCTTTAGATCATATGTTCTTGCCTTCTTTTCATCTTCTGTCCACTCAGATCTTGGAACAAGTGTTTGTGTGACATTGCCATTTGCATCCTTTCTATAAGGCTTTGGGGGACCTGTCATAGTAATATCAAACAAGTCAGCATCAATGGAATTCATATAAATTCTAATTCTTGTTTTCCAAACTGCAAACTTTTCAAGATTGCACATTGGAGGTCTGGTGGAAGCATAATCTTTGATTTGTGCCATATGATAAAATAGTTTTGAAAAATATATATATATATATGAGAGGTAAGATCTTTTTGATCAAGGAGTTATCCTTTTTAGATCAACCTGGCTTTGATACTTATTGAAAGTGCACAGTTAACCTCACTAGAATTCTCTAGAGGGGGGGGTGAATAGAGATTAAAAATATTTTGTGCAAAGTTACTATATATATATGTGTATAATCACAGATTAGAGCTTCCCACACACCAACAAGAATTAAGCAAGAAAATAAAGTAAATGCAAGAAAATAAATCACAGCACAACACAAGAAAATATAGTGGTTCCCCAAACTTTGGGTAGTCCACTCTTCTACCCCCTTGGTAGGAATTCACTATCTTGTACTGAGTCTTTTGATAAGGAGACTCTTAGAACCACCCTGAGTCTTTTGACAAGGAGACTCTTAGAACCAACTGAGTCTTTTGACAAGGAGACTCTTAGAACCAGTACACTGAATTTTTTGAAGAGAGATTCTAAAAACTCTTTTACAATGTTAGATGTAAGAAAGAAAGCAGGAAAGATATAAGGACGAGAATGAATCTTCTTCCTAGCAAGAAGATTGGAAGCACAAGAAGTGAATTGAATCTTTCTTCTATAGAGAGAAGAAGATTTGCAGACTTTCTCTCTTTGTGAGAGCTATCAGATTTTGCAGCAGTGTGATTTCAGAAGCAGAAGAAGAAGAAGTGGTTGAATGTTGCTGCAGAGCTTTTTCTCAATTTCTCTCTTTTCTCTTGGGAGCTTTTCCTCTATTTCAAAATGTATGTGGTGGATCACTCAACTGTCATTTTCTGCCGACCTCCTCTTTATTTATAGCTCTGTGTATTCAAAATAATGCTATAGGAGGATAATTAATTAGCAGTCAGAAAAATAGAAAGATGAAAATGTTTCCATAATATTTATTTCTGTAGAAGGAAAGAACCAATTCAGATTTCAAATAATATCCAAATAAGTTAAATCAAATTAGCCAAGAATCAGATATAAGGAAAGAATGATTCAGAACGGCTATAAAATATTGACACTTATTCCATATAAATCAGATCTATTGAAAGAAGGAAAGAGATCTGGCGCATATTTAAATTCTGTCATGGAAATCGACGTGCGTCGATTACTATTCGACGCAAGCGTCGAGAGCATCCTTTCTGGACGTCGAGAGAAAAATAAGGAAGGTGCGTCGACTGAGGTGCGTCGACTTCATTAGATGCGTCGACTAGAAATCAGAGTGGCGTCGACTAGACTTACGTCGAAATCTTCCTAGAGTTACTTCGACTCAACCTGAAGGAAACGTCGAATACCATTCGACGCATATTTACTTAGCCTTGTTTTTTCATTCTTAGAATTCATTTCTAGGGGTTAAGAGAAATCATTTTCCCAACAATCTCCCCCTATTTGTCTTAACCCTATTTAGAGGGAAATTGTACTAGCATATAATTAACCCAGCACAGCATTTGTAAAGATAAGAAATATATTGAGTAACCAAAAAGGAAAGAAGGAAAGAAAGTTGTATATACATCAACTCAGAATAGAATATATATATATTGACCAATCAATGTTTTGAACATAAAAATTTTCATTAATGTTTTTAGAAACCAAATTAACACTCAGGAGGGGTAGGGGGAGTCTTTCTTTTTCTTTTGAAGACTTTGGTAGGTTGCTCTTTCTCAACAGCAGATAGCACCCTCATCTCCCCCTGAGTCACAGCAGTTGAGTCCCTTTGAGTTTCATCTAGCTCCCCCTGAGTTTCAGCTTCAGGTAACACAGCATCTGGCTGCTCTTTTTCATTTTCAGTTGTATTCACAATGGTATCCAGCTCCTTAGCTCCTACTTCAGCTACCACAATTTCCAGCTCCCCCTGAGGTTTAGTTTCTTTAACTTTCTCATCATCTGCCCCATCTTCTTTTTCAGCTCTGCTTGCTTCCCCTTGCAGTAGTGTCACTTGGTCTGCAGCCTCTCTTGCTATGCTGAGTACCTCTATTGTTTGTTCATCAATATGGAGCTCAGGTACTATCTCATTCCCAAGGGTTTTGAGCAGTGTTAGACTGTCAGTTTTTGAGGTAGGAAGGGATTTGTGAGAAGGAGATTTAGGATTGGAGGGCTGATCTTCATCTAGATTCTCCCCCTTCTTGACCTTCTTGGCCAAGGAGGTTAAGAAAGACCTAGTCACTCTAGAGGAAGAGAGAGATGACTTCAGATCTTGCACAGAGGCACTGCCCCCATCTATTTGGGTGTGCATGTGAAGGATGGAGGAATGAATCTGGGAGCAATGCTCATCTAGCATTGCTTGGAATCTTTGAGCTGTGGATTGTATGCACTGGGTGATGAGAGCCTCAGTGGATTCAGATGGTTCATGGTGTGAGAGTTGATGAGGAGGTGATTGTTGGGAATTGTATTCACAATTACCTTGATTTGTGAGAAGTCGCCCTTGAACTAAGATTGAATTGCATTTGTATTTGATATGCTTTTCCAGTATTGTCTTGCAGATTATCATTGCTAAGTGTAAATCAATGTCAGGTCACAATGGGTCTGCAAACACAATTTCATACAATGTAATTCCTCATTATATGAAACATGGTGATGACTCATGTGTGATCTCTCTATTGGGGTACACTTCATTTTTAAGACTATTGAAGACTTTGGAGTGCGGTTGCAGCAAGTGTTCAAGAGAAGAAAAGAAAATTTTTGAAAACAATTTCTCTAAGGATATGTCTCGAGAGATCAGACTTGTCTCGAGAGTTCTGGCATGTCTCGAGAAGCAAGTTCTGTTGATCTCGGTTTTTCTGTTCTTGATGACTCGAGAGATCAAGCTTGTCTCGAGAGTCCTTAAGACCGAAATCTTTGTAATGTCTCGAGAGATCATCGAGTTCCCGAGACATCCCTTTCCTGCTCTCTTTGTTTCATATCTCGAGAGATCCGTTAGTTCTCGAGAGATCCATTATGTCTCGAGAATTCTGTCCGTTATTTTCTAATTTGTTTCCTCTGTTCTTGACGGTTCGTAAACGCTCCTTCCCGATCCTAACGGCTATATTGAGTGCGTTTAAGGTCGATTTAACCCTTAATCATTGCCCTCTATATATAGGATCGCTCTTGGGTTATTTAAAACAAGTTTTTTTGGAATCGTTCTCAAACCCTAATTTTCTTTCCTGATCTAAAAGAACGAGAAAAGCGCCGCCTCGCTGTCGCCTACGATTGAAGATCGATCTACTCATTTGAGTTGCTGATTTCTATCAAAGAAGGATTCGATCGATCCGTGTTCTGATTCTACAACCTCTATTGGATCGTTTCGGATTGCCAAAGATAGATTTGAAGGATCGTTGTTCTTCCTCATCGTTCTCAAAAGCCATTCAAAGAGAAGGAAGAAAATGCCTCTGTTATTCAGATCTGGTATCTTATTGTTCAAAACCTTTTATCATCTATTGTAGGAGTTGTTATCTCCGAGCTGTAGGAGAGGTTGTTCTCCGAGTTGTAGGAGAAGTTTTTCTCCGAGTTGTAAGAGAGGTTCTCTCTGAGATTGTAGGAGTTTGACTCTGAGTTTGTAGGATCATTCTGATCTGAGATTTAGTGAGTAGTCAAGTCTAGCTGTGGTGCTAGATTGGCGAGGCCGGCAGTGGAGTACCCAAGTACGGGGAACCACTATAAATTCCTGGTGTTATCTGTGGCTGTGATTTATTTTGTGTGCTGTGCTTTACGTTTAATTCTTAATTCCGCAAAAGACGTAGAGATCACCTATTCACCCCCCTCTAGGTGATTTAGGTAAGCAACTAGATACTTCAATTGGTATCAGAGGGTCGCTGTTCGTTGTTAGGTTAACACCTTGAACAGGGTCCATCCTTCTAGTTGCTAGCAAGCCATGGATAGAGTCAAGGAATCCTCTCTGAAACTGCCCATCTGCACTAAGGCCAACTTTCCTATGTGGAAGGAAAGAGTCCGTTTTTATATGGAAGCTGCAGATCCCAGAATCTTCCAAGTCGTGGAAGAAGGTCCCCATGTGCCCATGACCGTTTCGTCAACAAATCCTACTGTTCAGATACCTAAGAAAATGATGGATTTGAATAAGGATGAGATAGCTCTTGTTGCTCTTGACAAGAAGGCTAAGAACATAATTGCTAGTGCAGTGGACGACTCCATGTTGCAAAACTTAATCCACTGCAAATCATCCAAAGAGATGTGGACATCCTTAATTGTTCTAATGGAAGGTACTGACGAGGTAAGAGAAGATAGAAGGTCTCTACTTAATCAAGAGTACGAGGTGTTTAAGCAGAATAAGAAGGAGTGCATTGCTGATGCGCGTACGAAAGATTCTTCAAAATAGTCAATGGTCTGAGAAACTACGACAGGGAGTTCACAAACGGTGAACTAAATGACAAATTTCTGCGTTCCCTGACAAAAGAATGGGATAGCAAAATTGTTGCTATTAGAGAGTTTGGAAAATTACCCAGTCTAGAACCTCAGAATCTGTTCGGAAAGCTGTTGTCTTATGAACTGCAAATGAACATCCGAAAGTCTGAAGAGGATGTAAATCGAGCTTCAAGCAAAGAAAGAACCTTAGCCTTGAAGGCAGAGAGTTCAAAGAAGAGCAAAGCCATGATACCGATCAGAGAAAAGGAATCTGATAATGAAGAAGAATCGGAAGCCAGCTCCTCCTGTTCCGAACTGTCTGATGGGGAGTTCTCTTTGATTTCCCGTCAGTTTAAGAAACTGCTGAACAAACGAAGGCACATGAACAACAAGCCGTCTTCCTCGGATCATAAACATTCTCGTCGTGATGGCGACTATCACAGGAAGGGCTCAAGCAATAATGACAGGTATAAATCCAAACAGAATAAACATTCTTCTTCTGACATTATTTGCTACTGTTGTAATAAGTCAGTGCACATAATTGCTGAGTGCCCCTACAAGAAGAAAGAAGGTGGAAGAAAAGAAGACAAGAAATCCATCCACGGAAAGAAGAAATCAGATAGAAGTTTCGTCGCTAAGAAAGCCAAAACTCTGAGCGACAGTGACTCCGATGAGTCGAGTGATGAAGAAGAAGCTTACTTCGGCCTGATGGCCATGTCTGATGATGAAGAAGCACCCCCGTACACCGGAAAGGTAAATGATCACACTATCCTATCTGATTCTGATTATGCTTCGGCTGAACAAAAGGATAACCCCTCAGACGATGAATCTGAGCTTATGTCTCAATATACCAAAATGCTCAAAGGCTTTGACAAGTGCCGAAAGGTCGTCAAAACTCAAGGTAAGGAGATCATGGCTCTCAAGGAGGTGGAATCTAACTTGAGAAAAGAAGTTGAAGAACTTTCTTCTCTCAAAGAGGAAGTCCAAGCCTTGAAAGACAAGATCAAAAGCTCGGAAGAGACTCTTGCCCTGAGAGATCATTCGATAAAAGTCTTGGAGGAACAGCTTGCGGCTGAGAAGAAGTTGGTTGAAGCTTTCTCTCAACCTAAAACTGTTCTGCCAATTATTGGTACTTTTACCACTAAGGCAAAAGGAAGCGGTATAGGGCATGAAGCTAGTACTAGCGATTCTTCTAAAAACACAATTGCTAAGAAGAATGGTTTGGTTGCTAAGAAAGCTACCACCAAAGAAAAAGGGAAAGCTCATCAAGAGCCTGTAGCATTCAAGAGAGTTATATTCCCTACGAATGCTTATGATATGGAGAGTTCCTATGGTCATTTCACACGACCAATTCCTTTTACGCCTGTGAATGATCATAAGGAATGGGCTCCTCCCCGAAACTTTGGTGATAGTGCTTTTCAAGCACCTTATCAAGAGATTAATCGGAAAGGGTACGGTCCATTTGTTCATGGTCCGAGCGCTAAGAAAACACCAAAAGTGAAGGCTGTTGCACCAAAGCCGAAGAAGACAGTACCACCTTGTGTGTGCTGCCCCCATGAGGCATCCTCATCTAGAAGGACTGCTCCTGCAAGAGCCAACGTTCAAAAAGTTAAGCAGGAGAGTGTAAAAAGAAGGTACAACAGATTCGACTGTTGGTGCTGCGGCAAAATTGGTCACTTTGCCGTTGATTGTTGGTTCAACACAACGTATACTAGGAGACCACAAGTGAACGTTGCAAGGCAGACCACTCGCAATGTTAACATTCATCGTGGTGCTCAACTGACAAGGGACCAAGGACCCAAATCTGTTTGGGCTCC
This sequence comes from Dactylorhiza incarnata, assembly GCA_033032865.1. NCBI lineage: Eukaryota > Viridiplantae > Streptophyta > Magnoliopsida > Asparagales > Orchidaceae > Dactylorhiza > Dactylorhiza incarnata. The sequence continues at coordinate 22,551,072 of JAWHQI010000003.1, forward strand.
TAAGGCAAAATAATCTGTTTTTGCAGGTATGTCCAAAGGCCAATAAAAATCCTATCTGGTACTTGGACAGTGGATGCTCTCGGCATATGACCGGGACAAGAAGCCTTTTGCAAAACTACATTCCAGTTGCGAACGGTCCAAAAGTTATTTTTGGCGGTTCAGACAGAGGAATAACTAAAGGCTATGGTATGATTTCTAATGGTAATGTATCGTTTTCCGATGTAGCTTATGTGGAAGGATTACAACATAATCTGATAAGCATAAGTCAACTTTGTGATAAAGGATACATTGTTGATTTTCATAAAGATAAGTGTCTGATAAAGTCGGCTGAAAATCATGAAACGATTTTATCAAGCATTCGCTGTAGAAACATATTTTGTTTAAATTTTCTTTGTATATCATCTTCTACACATGTGTGTCTTTTAGCTAAAGATAGTGCATCTCTTGTTGACCAATGGCATAAGAGATTAGCACATATAAATCTCAAAACTATTAATAAATTGTTTTCTCAAAACTTAGTGCGCGATGCACCAGATGTTAAGTGCGTTAAAGATAGACCTTGTCATGCATGTGTAAAAGGCAAGCAAACAAGAGCTACCTTTAAGAGCATTATTGGCAAAGATTCAACCAGGTGTTTATACCTGCTCCATATGGATTTGTTTGGTCCTTTGCAAATTAGTAGTTTAGGAGGAAAGTCTTACACATTGTTTATTGTAGATGATTACTCTCGTTTTGCCTGGGTATTCTTTCTGAAACACAAGTCAGATACCTTTGACACTTTTACTAGCTTTGTCAGGCAAGTCCAGAATGAATTTAACTGTTCGGTGGTCAAAATCAGAAGTGACCATGGTACAGAATTTGAATCTGGAGCCATGACAGAATTCTGTGAAAGCCTTGGTATCTTTCATGAGTTTTCCTCTCCTCGAACTCCACAACAAAATGGAGTAGCTGAGAGAAAGAATAGAACGCTTATTGAGGCTTGCAGAACCATGTTGAGTGACTCTTCACTACCTGAATATTTCTGGGCTGAAGCTGTCAATACTGCATGCCATGTGCAAAACAGAGCACTCATAAACAAAAACCATGAAAAGACTCCTTATGAACTTCTAAAGGGCAAGAAACCGACCATTTCTTATTTTCGAATCTTTGGTAGTAAATGCTTTGTGCTAAACAATGGAAAGCATTACAAAACTAAGTTTAGTGAAAAGAGCTTTGAAGGTATTTTTGTAGGTTATAGTAGCCATAGTAGGGCATATAGAGTTTTTAACAAGAAAACCCTAGTGGTAGAAGAATCTATTAATGTTGTATTTGATGAGACGAGCATGCTACAAGGCAGCTCCTCTAGCATTTCTTCTGTAGACACAGGTTCAAAGCTGCAGGACTTAAGCTTGGATCAGCCAGTTGAAGAAAATTCTCAACACTTCATCAAGATTCCCCCAATAACTACCTATGAAGAAGATCATCTGGATGAAGAGCCAATCCAAGTGGAGGAAGATACTCCAACAGTAGAAGAAAGTCCTATCGGTCCAAATCATGCAAGGAACCTCGGGCTACGACACATGAGGGATCATCCAGTTGATCAGATCATAGGAGATCCTCATGAAGGAATAAGAACAAGACGAGGTACCTTTAATGAGAATATGCATTTGAGTTTTCTTTCGCAGGTCGAACCAAAGAAATTCCAAGAGGCAAATGAAGATCCATCTTGGATAATTGCTATGGAAGAAGAATTAAATCAATTCAAACGCTGTAAGGTATGGACACTTGTTCCAAAACCCAAAGACAAAAATGTCATTGGAACAAAGTGGGTGTATAGAAACAAGCTGGATGAAGAAGGAACAATCATAAAGAATAAAGCCAGACTTGTAGCTAAAGGATACAGACAAGAGGAAGGTATCGACTTCGATCAGACGTACGCTCCAGTAGCAAGGCTCGAAGCGATCAGACTCTTCCTTGCTTATGCTGCTTTCAAGGGTTTCACCGTATATCAAATGGATGTCAAGTCCGCTTTCCTAAACGGAGACATTAAAGAGGAAGTATACGTTGAACAACCCCCAGGTTTTGTTAATCCTGATCATCCCAATCATGTTTATTTATTACAAAAAGCTTTATATGGTTTGAAACAAGCTCCTCGAGCTTGGTATGAGACGCTATCTAACTTTCTTCTTGAGAACAAGTTCACAAGAGGAAAGATAGATAAAACATTATTTCTTAGGGAAGTAAAAGGCAAGATTTTGCTAGTGCAAATCTATGTCGATGACATCATATTTGGCTCTACGGACAATAACCTCTGCAAAAAGTTTTCTAAACTTATGCAAGGGAAATTTGAAATGAGCAGTATGGGTGAGCTGAAATATTTCTTAGGACTTCTGGTGAAACAGTCTGAAGATGGAATCTTCATTTCTCAGACAAAGTTCACTAAGGAGTTGATTAAGAAATTTGGAATGGAGAGTGCAACCTCTATGAGGGCTCCAATGAGCTCAGCTACATCTCTGGACAAGGATGAAAAAGGGAAACCTTTTGATGAAACCAAGTACAGAAGCATAATTGGCTCTTTGCTCTACCTTACTGCCAGTAAACCTGATATAATGTTCTCTACATGTGTATGTGCTAGATATCAGGTGAACTCTAAGGAATCTCACTATACTGCCGCAAAGCGGATTTTGAGATACCTTAAAGGCACACCAAATCTTGGCTTATGGTACCCAAGAAGTAATGATAGCGAACTAATTGGTTTTTCAGATGCAGACTTTGCAGGTAGCAAAGACGACAGAAAAAGCACTTCCGGGACGTGCCAATTCCTCGGAAGGAGACTTATTTCCTGGAGTAGCAAGAAGCAGAATTGTGTTGCAATATCAACCGCCGAGTCGGAATACGTTTCGGCTGGCAGTTGTTGCGCACAACTTCTATGGATAAAGAATCAACTTCAAGACTACAACATGAAGATCAAAGACATTCCTATGTTTTGCGACTCTTCCAGTGCAATTGCTATCGCAAATAATCCAGTCTCTCACAGTCGGACAAAGCACATCGAGCTACGATATCACTTTATCCGGGAGCATGTGGAGATGGGTGACATAAATCTGAGTTATGTTCCCACGGATAAGCAAGTTGCAGACATTTTCACGAAGCCTCTGGATGAGACTAAGTTCTCTTTCTTCAAGACGGAACTTGGAATGCTCAACATGGAGTAATGATCAAGTCAACCAAAACCATGACGAACAGGAAGTTTTTGACAAGTCATGTCTCGGGACCTGGCTGGATTTCTCGAGACAAGCTGAAGATTTCGAGATAGGTAGATGTCTCGAGACACGGGTTATCACTCGAGACATCAGGGAAGGAAATGCCGCGCTGAATTTCCTGAGTTCTCAAGACATAATCGATGTCTCGAGACATAAGTACTTTAAAGAACTCCAAACGTCAGGTACGCGCTGCTCTTTCTCTTATTTTTCTTCAAAATGTCACTTAAACGTCAAATCAAGATAGTATATATATATATTAGAACTCGAAAACTTGATGTTCACGCAAATCATTTCCGAGACCTCCAAGACCTTTCGACTTCTTCTCGAGCGGCGACAGGTCGGTGCTTCCGTGGTTCTCGGTGCTTCATCATTCTCGTTCGACAATTCTCTCTCTCTCTCTCTCGCATTAATGGCTCCTACTCCTCATCCAAAGATTGGCGTCGGGAATGAGGTCGTTCGCTCAGGTATCGCCAATTTATCCGATGACTTCAAGAACCTATTTTGTTTGCTTGATGCCGCCGGTCTTACTTTCGTTCTTGAGCATCCTTGCCGGGTGCTGTTTGATGAGGTTGAAGAGTTCTTTATAAATGTGAAGCCTATTAAGGAAGGAAGAATGTTGATTTCATTTGTTAAGGGTATCAAAATCAAAGTCTCTCCAAAGACTCTTACTAAGTATTTGCAGCTGTCTGAAATAGAAGCTGAAGCAGAGCTGAATGAAATTGACTGGTTGAGAACAGCAAGGTATTGTGGTCTTGATTCAGATTTTGCTGTAGTAAAGAGGCACAAGATGAACGATGCTGGCAAGCTTTTAGTGGACATTGTTTCCAAGGTTCTTTTCTGCGGGACAGGCACACGAGGACATGTGTCTGAAGAAATATTTCAGTTGGTAATTGGAATTGTGTCAGGAAAACAGAGAGATTGGGCCTCAATCTTATTCTCAAATATCAAGGCTTGCATTAATTCTCCAAACTTTGCCCGGATCATCTCATTGTTCCTGAATCAGTTTAATCCTGCTATTTTTGACATGTCCAAAGGTGCAGTTATCCATCACCTTAAGAAGATCGATGTCATCTCCATGCAGAGATGGGACATTCGAATCAAGAAGCCGGGAGTGTCTAGTGCTACTTCTGAGGGGGAAATTCATAAATCTGCAGTTGCAAGTGAAGCAGAAATTCCAGTTCCATCTTCTGAAGGTCAGGTACCTAAAGTAACATCATTTCCACTTCCTTCACGGATTCGTTCTAAAGCTTCAGGTCGAGCCAAGCTGCAAATTCGTTCCAAAGCCAAAGGTCAGCCCTCATCAGCTCCAACAGAATTCATTCCATCAGTGACACAACCAGATCCATCTTCACCTCTACCAGATTCAGTTCCATCACCTCCTCCTTCTCCATCAGTACAAGCAGATGTCATGGTGTCAGATTTTCCTGCTAAGGAGAACATACCTTCTTCTGACAAGGATATGTTCATCCCCTCTTCTCCCTCAGTTCTTGAAGCAGACACTTCTTTGGCAGATGACAGAGTTTCAGATGCTCGGAAGGATTTGCAACAAGAAGTATCTGAAGTGCACAGTCCTAGTGGCCAACAGGCAGGGTCTGGTGCAGATTTTGTTTTTGAAGACGATGGTGATGATTCCGTTCATGAATTATCACCTCCCCTAGTACATGTTGAGGGGGAGTCAGAGTTAGATACAACCAAGAATGCTCCAGATGAGCTAGGTTGTGAAGAAGACAATGTGGTTCACTCTCTTGAGATTGAAGAGCTCCCTGATGATGTTCCTGATGTTGTTGCCCCCGCTGTTACTCTTCCTTCTTCTCATCCTTCCCCTCCAATCCTTGATGCAGATTCTCTTCTGGGAAAGATTGAAGCTATGCTCAAGAAGCAGAGTGAACAGTTTGAGAACTCTTTGACAACTGTTCACAGGAAAATTGCCTCAGTTGAAAGTGAACTTGGTAGGGAGTTAGCTAAAATCAAATCAAATTATGAAAATCTCTCTGAATTGATGTGCCTAGGGAGCAAAGCATTTGAACATGCAACTGAAGGTGTAGGCACAGTGTTGGCTCAGACTATTACAATGACAAAGCTTCAAGACTCATTGTCTGACAAGGCTGAAGCAAATACATTCCGGATTGTTGATGAAGTCGGAAATTTCAAAGATGATACTCTCCAAACCCTATCTGTAGAAGTCAGAAAGGGGGAGGACATTATAATGGAAAGAATGACAGATTTAGTGGAAAGCTCTGTGTCAGCTATTCAAAGCTCATGGAAATCACAGTTTGATCAGTTCTCTTCCAGGGTGCAGAAGCAAATTGCTGATATTAATGCTTATTCCTTCAAAACAGCAACGTGGCTTCATAATCAGATTTTTCCTGAGTTAGAAATTGATCCAGATGTTCCTGTTCCTCAGTTTTCTCCAAGGCCAGAAGAACTACTTGGGAAGGCTCCTATAGTTGAAGATCAATCAGATAGGGCTGGGACCAAAAGAAAAAGAAAACTTGGTGAAGGTCCCTCTGCGAGTAGATCTGTTCCGAGTTCTAGCTCTGCAGGCCATAGCAAAGCTCAGGTTGAGGAGGTTCTACCAGAAATCTGGAGCCCAGTCTCAAAAGACATAATTCTTGAATCCTATAAGTTAGTCCATGAAGGCAAAATGAATAGATCTGAATGCTACAGCTCACTTGAATGGGAAAAACATGAGACAGCTCAAAGGAAGAGAAGAATCCATTTCAGGGCATTTGGTTATAATAATTCTGATGCTCCGGCTCCACCTCTGTTTTACCATCCCAAGCCTTATGCTTATTTCTCCAGACAAGAAGAAAAGAGGAAAAGGAGATCTTGAAGGATATTGCTGATGCTGACAAGACATATTTTGCTTTGGTTCTGATTTTGTGAACATCAAGTCTTCTTAACAATTCAATTTAGACATATATATATATAATTGTTGATTTGATGTTCTCTACTTGTTCATTTCTATATCTTTGTGAAGTGTAGCATATTTATTCTATATTGCTGTAATTCAACTTAGTGTATAGGGTTCTGACTTCTACAAATAGGGGGAGATTGTTGGGAATTGTATTCACAATTACCTTGATTTGTGAGAAGTCGCCCTTGAACTAAGATTGAATTGCATTTGTATTTGATATGCTTTTCCAGTATTGTCTTGCAGATTATCATTGCTAAGTGTAAATCAATGTCAGGTCACAATGGGTCTGCAAACACAGTTTCATACAATGTAATTCCTCATTATATGAAACATGGTGATGACTCATGTGTGATCTCTCTATTGGGGTACACTTCATTTTCAAGACTATTGAAGACTTTGGAGTGCGGTTGCAGCAAGTGTTCAAGAGAAGAAAAGAAAATTTTTGAAAACAATTTCTCTAAGGATATGTCTCGAGAGATCAGACTTGTCTCGAGAGTTCTGGCATGTCTCGAGAAGCAAGTTCTGTTGATCTCGGTTTTTCTGTTCTTGATGACTCGAGAGATCAAGCTTGTCTCGAGAGTCCTTAAGACCGAAATCTTTGTAATGTCTCGAGAGATCATCGAGTTCCCGAGACATCCCTTTCCTGCTCTCTTTGTTTCATATCTCGAGAGATCCGTTAGTTCTCGAGAGATCCATTATGTCTCGAGAATTCTGTCCGTTATTTTCTAATTTGTTTCCTCTGTTCTTGACGGTTCGTAAACGCTCCTTCCCGATCCTAACGGCTATATTGAGTGCGTTTAAGGTCGATTTAACCCTTAATCATTGCCCTCTATATATAGGATCGCTCTTGGGTTATTTAAAACAAGTTTTTTTGGAATCGTTCTCAAACCCTAATTTTCTTTCCTGATCTAAAAGAACGAGAAAAGCGTTGCCTCGCTGTCGCCTACGATTGAAGATCGATCTACTCATTTGAGTTGCTGATTTCTATCAAAGAAGGATTCGATCGATCCGTGTTCTGATTCTACAACCTCTATTGGATCGTTTCGGATTGCCAAAGACAGATTTGAAGGATCGTTGTTCTTCCTCATCGTTCTCAAAAGCCATTCAAAGAGAAGGAAGAAAACGCCTCTGTTATTCAGATCTGGTATCTTATTGTTCAAAACCTTTTATCATCTATTGTAGGAGTTGTTATCTCCGAGCTGTAGGAGAGGTTGTTCTCCGAGTTGTAGGAGAAGTTTTTCTCCGAGTTGTAAGAGAGGTTCTCTCTGAGATTGTAGGAGTTTGACTCCGAGTTTGTAGGATCATTCTGATCCGAGATTTAGTGAGTAGTCAAGTCTAGCTGTGGTGCTAGATTGGCGAGGCCGGCAGTGGAGTACCCAAGTACGGGGAACCACTATAAATTCCTGGTGTTATCTGTGGCTGTGATTTATTTTGTGTGCTGTGCTTTACGTTTAATTCTTAATTCCGCAAAAGACGTAGAGATCACCTATTCACCCCCCTCTAGGTGATTTAGGTAAGCAACTAGATACTTCAGTGATGGTGGAGGAAGTGGTGATAGAGGAGGAGGAGGAGATAATGGATGTGGAGAGGGGATTCTATCATCTTGAGGAGGTATATTTGATGGAGGAGGTGGAGGAATAGAAAAAGGTTGAGCAGGTGATTGAGGAGGTATTGGTGAGGATGATGCTGGTACAGAAGATGTGACTGTTTGAGAAGGAGGAGGAGGAGGATGAGCAGGAGAGATAGGAGGAGATGGAGTCCTTTCAGGGATGGAACCAGGCTTAGGGATTTGCCTGGCCCATTTAGAAAATAGGGCTATGGACATCCTTTTTCCTGGAGGGATGGGAATTCCTTTTGACCTACATAGGTCAGGGAAGGAGTGGAACAGTACTTGACTCATCATTCTCATGTAGGCATTTTCTTTGTGGGAATATCTAGAGCCTATCATCTTGAGCAAACAGCTGGCCCAGTCTATTTTCTTCTTTAACACCAGAGCTCCCATGATGTTCAGTTGCTGCTTGGGCACTGCATCATGGGCAGATATCTTACATAGTAGTATCTTTCCTACTATATCTGCTAGTAGTCTATACTCCTCAGAAAAGTCTATTTTCTTTAGATGGATTGGTTTATCCCTTGAGAACTTCATGGTGGTTAGCAGATGCTTGATTTCATCAGGTGTGAGGTCTATAGATTCATCACCTAATAGGAAATGATGAAGACTTATGAGATTTCCTTTCCCTATTTTAGTTGAACAAAGATGACATTAGGATATACCTGATGGGAGATCAAAGGTGGCCCTAATGTGTTCTGCTGAGATTGAGACTGGTGTCTCATATAGTGTTCCTTGGATTTCTCCTTGTTCAGAAATCTGAACATGAGTTATGAGCTCTGTGAGCTCAGTTTCCAGAAGCTTGCACCTAGTGGAGATGAGCTTGTCCAGTCCTGCTTCAGTGAAGAGAGCTATGATGTTCTTATAGTTCTCTGCTGCTGCTTGGAAGGATTCGAGGTCGATATCGAACCCAGAATTTATCTTGGGAGCCATTGAAGATCGGTGAGAGAGGGAAAAAGAATCAGCTGGACAGAGGAGCAAGAAGGATGATAGATGCAGAATCGCGAAGGTTTTCTAACTGAAGAGTTTATTTAAGTCAGGTGAAGCGTCGAAACAGGACTCAATTCGAGGCTTATTCGGTACTTCAGTGGATGTGACTGAGAATATTTTAGTATTGCCGCTCGTTTTTATGAAGTCGGCGTTACGGCAAGTGGAATTCGACGTGAACGTCGATATGGTCTGATTTGGTATGATAGGGTTTCCTATCGACGTATGCGTCGATAGTAGTCGACGCATGCGTCGATTACACCTGTTGATCTGAGTCATCTATGGAGCGTCGAGTAGAAGTTGACGTGACTTTTGATTTTTCTGAACCACTCTATGTTCTTATTTCTTGTTGTCTCTTCCTAGTCCTAAAGCTTTTCTAAGACAGCCTAGGACTAATTTTTATAGTTAGTTTGATTGATTATGCCAACATTGTTTGGCAAGGTGGCCAGTTTTGTTACATATATAGCAATTGATTATCCTATTATTATGAGAATTTGAGTTTAGAGTAGGATAGAAGTGTTGATGAGGATAAGAGTGTTGGTTAGAATAGAGGGTTTGATTTGGATAGAATTCATGATTAGGATGAATGGGTCCTGAATAAGGGTTAGGATGAAAGACTTTTGGAGGAAAGATGTTTAAATTGTTCTGAATTTTTGTGCGTCGATATCCATTCGACGCATGTTGATAGTCACGTTGATTTGTATTCGGCGCTTTCTCCAGATGGTGTCGATCTGATTTCGACGCATAGAAAAAGTTGCGTCGATTGGAAGTCGACGTGCTTTTGTTCATCCATCTAGAAGAGGTCGAAGCATCTGAGAGATTGCGTTGAGTAGAAGTCGACGCACTATCGTGCATGCGTCGATATGAAGTCGACGCAACTGTATCTTCATAAATTTTCATTTTTCCTTTCTCTGTTTTTACTCCTTTATGTCTTGTTTTTCTTGGTTTGATTGTTTCTTCAGATGAAGTTTGTGAGCCATCAGCTGAATAATAAGATGTTTCATCAAATTCCTTTATTTCTTTGAAGGAGTTTTCTTCCTTATCTTTTGGGTCTTTTTCTTGGTTTGTCATTTTGACAGGTTTAGTGAATTTTACAGGGCTCATCCAAGCAGGTTTGTTGGATGGAATTAGGCTGATTGAGGGATCAGCCCCTAGCCAAAGATGGTTGTGTCTTATTGTTTGTTTTTCAGTGATTTCCTTAAGAGTTTGGCTTCTCATTTTTATTGATTCTTCAAAGGCTTTTGCCTGGGTTACTTTATCCTTAAGGAACTGATTTTCTATTCTAGCCCTTTCTATTTCCTTTTCTATTCTGCTAGCTATTGATTCATAATCTTTAGAGGATTTAATTTCTGTGTTTCTCTGGTTTTTAGCTACATTGATTTGTTCTTTTAGATCTTTAATTTTTTTAGTTGATCTAGGTACATTCCCATAAAATCATTTCTAAAATTATCACTTTGAAAATCTATTTCATCAAACATGCTTACCTCATCCTCATCCTCAGATTCCTCAATGAGAATGAGGTTCTTTTCTTTTTCATCATCAGAAGATATGCTTTCTTCTGATCCTATTTCACTCCATGATTTATCATCATTCTTTGAGTCTTCAAAGGCCATCAAGCATAGGTCTTCTTGCCTAGATTCTTCATTGTCACTCTTAGTGGATGAACTATCCTCAGAGTTTGTTTCACTCCAGACTTCTGCAATGAAGCCTCTTTCTTTCTTCTTCCCCTTTTTCTTCAGATCTTTCTTTTTCAGATCCTTTTCTGTTTCAGCATTCTCTGGACATTCTGGGGCAATGTGTCCAGGTTTCCTGCAAGAATAGCAAATAATTTCTTTAGTGGGGATTTTGTCATACCTTGGTTTTGACTCCCTCCTTTTTGATCCATCTGTCTTGACCCATTTCTTAAATCTTCTGGCCAAGAAACTGAATAATTCTTCTTCAGTGACAGGGGTTCCTTCTTCTGTTGCCTTTAGAGCAATGTTCCTGCTTTTTGAGGAAATTGGAGTGTTTTCTCTTCTTTCCTTCTCCTCTCTAGTTTTCAGCAACTGCTCATAGGATCTGAGTTTTCCTAAGAGAGCATCTGTTGAGATCTCTTTTTGTCCTCTTGTGTCTCTTATTGCCCATATTCTTGAGTCCCATGAACTAGGGAGACTCATTAGCAATTTGTCATTAATCTCAGTGAGAGAGATTTCTCTATCCAAGTCTCTTAGTTGATTGATGATCAGACTGAATCTGTCATACATTTCAGAGATGCTTTCTTCAGCCTTCTTTTGGAAGTTCTCATATTGAGAGATCAATAGAGCCTTTTTATCTTTCTTTTCATCAGCACTTCCTTCCACCATCTTTGTGAGAGCATCCCAAATTTCTTTGGATGATTCACAGTCAACAACCTTTTGAAAAATGTCATCTGAGAGAGTTGAGACAAGTATGTTCATGGCCTTTAGATCATATGTTCTTGCCTTCTTTTCATCTTCTGTCCACTCAGATCTTGGAACAAGTGTTTGTGTGACATTGTCATTTGCATCCTTTCTATAAGGCTTTGGGGGACCTGTCATAGTAATATCAAACAAGTCAGCATCAATGGAATTCATATAAATTCTAATTCTTGTTTTCCAAACTGCAAACTTTTCAAGATTGCACATTGGAGGTCTGGTGGAAGCATAATCTTTGATTTGTGCCATATGATAAAATAGTTTTGAAAAATATATATATATATATATATATATATATGAGAGGTAAGATCTTTTTGATCAAGGAGTTATCCTTTTTAGATCAACCTGGCTCTGATACCAATTGAAAGTGCACAGTTAACCTCACTAGAATTCTCTAGAGGGGGGGTGAATAGAGATTAAAAATATTTTGTGCAAAGTTACTATATATATGTGTATAATCACAGATTAGAGCTTCCCACACACCAATAAGAATTAAGCAAGAAAATAAAGTAAATGCAAGAAAATAAATCACAGCACAACACAAGAAAATATAGTGGTTCCCCAAACTTTGGGTAGTCCACTCTTCTACCCCCTTGGTAGGAATTCACTATCTTGTACTGAGTCTTTTGATAAGGAGACTCTTAGAACCACCCTGAGTCTTTTGACAAGGAGACTCTTAGAACCAACTGAGTCTTTTGACAAGGAGACTCTTAGAACCAGTACACTGAATTTTTTGAAGAGAGATTCTAAAAACTCTTTTACAATGTTAGATGTAAGAAAGAAAGCAGGAAAGATATAAGGACAAGAATGAATCTTCTTCCTAGCAAGAAGATTGGAAGCACAAGAAGTGAATTGAATCTTTCTTCTATAGAGAGAAGAAGATTTGCAGACTTTCTCTCTTTGTGAGAGCTATCAGATTTTCCAGCAGTGTGATTTCAGAAGCAGAAGAAGAAGAAGAAGAAGTGGTTGAATGTTGCTGCAGAGCTTTTTCTCAATTTCTCTCTTTTCTCTTGAGAGCTTTTCCTCTATTTCAAAATGTATGTGGTTGATCACTCAACTGTCATTTTCTGCCGACCTCCTCTTTATTTATAGCTCTGTGTATTCAAAATAATGCTATAGGAGGATAATTAATTAGCAGTCAGAAAAATAGAAAGATGAAAATGTTTCCATAATATTTATTTCTATAGAAGGAAAGAACCAATTCAGATATCAAATAATATCCAAATAAGTTAAATCAAATTAGACAAGAATCAGATATAAGGAAAGAATGATTCAGAACGGCTATAAAATATTGACACGTATTCCATATAAATCAGATCTATTGAAAGAAGGAAAGAGATCTGGCGCATATTTAAATTCTGTCATGGAAATCGACGTGCGTCGATTACTATTCGACGCAAGCGTCGAGAGCATCCTTTCTGGACGTCGAGAGAAAAATAAGGAAGGTGCGTCGACTGAGGTGCGTCGACTTCATTAGATGCGTCGACTAGAAATCAGAGTGGCGTCGACTAGACTTACGTCGAAATCTTCCTAGAGTTACTTCGACTCAACCTGAAGGAAACGTCGAATACCATTCGACGCATATTTACTTAGCCTTGTTTTTTCATTCTTAGAATTCATTTCTAGGGGTTAAGAGAAATCATTTTCCCAACAGATCTGGACATCACTTCTGATAAATTTAATATTGAATTGGATAAAATGGGTCACTCCACTGGAAACCCTAACCATCTTCTGAAGAAGAATTTGTCTGTTGAATACAAATTCTTGGCTGATATTGTTGGCAAGGTTTTGTTGGGAAAAACTTCTGCACATGATTACATCACAAGGCACCAATTTATGTTGATGGTGGCCTTAGTGGAAAAGAAGCAGGTTAACTGGGGATTGATTCTTTTTGAATCTATCAAGAAGAAGCAAAGCAAAATGAGTGTTTGCTATGGCAGGTTCTTAGGAATTGTTTTTCAAGCAAAATGCCCAGAGCTGTTGGTGTCACCAACAGTCTTTATCAATGCAAGCAAGAGGCTAACTCCAGCCCTCTTTGGCAAATGGGACAGAGTAATTCCCAAGAGGACTCCAAAGGCAGAAACTTCCAAGCAAGCTTCTGAGAGAACAAGGACTGACACAGTCACTCCCTCAACCCTACAGGAAGTTCCTCCCATTATCTCTTCAACTCATATCCCTTCTCAACCTCTTCAGAACACTACTCCTGAAGAAGTTCTTCCTTTCCCAATGCCTTCTTCTCCTCCTCTACAGACAAATCAGTCTGCAGAGTTTCCATCCTCATCTATTCCAGATGATGATTCTCTTCCCCCATTTGTCTCTCTTCCCCCATTCATCCCACCTCCATCATTTGACCTTTTGTCTCCTCAACAAATCTCTCCACCTCAAACACCCATTCATGAGGATAATCATCCACCCATCTCAGATGATACAAACATCTTCTTGCCCTCCTCTGTGTGTCCCAACCAGGCTCACACCTCTATTCCCTCTTCTTCCATTCCAGCATCCACATCCTCTCAGCATACATCTGACTATGTGTATGTTGATTTCTCCTCCATTGCTGATCAAACTTTCAATCATATCTCTCCAAGACTGACAGCTCTTCTGGATGAGAAGCTAGCTCCAGTTCTTCAAGCCATCTCAGACCTCTCTTCCAAACTTGCCTCCTTCCCTTCCTCCTCATCATTTGTCCCTTCTTCTATGGGCCTAGATTCAGGTCTCCCTGAACCTAGGCAGGGGGGAGATTCTCAATGAAGAAGCTCTAGTTGATACAGCTTCAGATATGGTTATTGATTCAGTTGCAGTTTCAGAAACAACTATTCCAGTTATAGATTCAATAAATGATATCTCTATTAATCCCTCAATAGATATTTTCTCTTTATTATCAAAATTCAATTTGGTTTTTAGTTGTTTGCCTAACCCTCAAGATATTTCAAAGGCTATAATTCCTTATTCAGCTCCCATAGATACAGTTTTATTAGAACAAATCATCAACAGCATTTCAATTCCAGTTGCAGCAGCAGAGGAAGTTGGCTTGGTGAATTCACCTCCAACATGTGTTTATGATGTTTCCCCCTATCTCCTCCAACTTTTGTTTACGATGATCCCCCCTTCCAGAGGATACTGAGCAAGATGTTGTTAATGCTCTTCAAGATCTTGATGACTTGTATGATAACCCTGCACAGTCTTCTGATGATGATGATGATGATGATGATGATTCATCTTCAAAGAAAAGGAAATCCAGAAGCAAAGCTAAGGCTGCTCCCAAACCTCCTTCTTCCACCAATGACATTCCCTATTACATATTGAATAACATCACTCTCACCAAAAACTCTCCAGCCTGGATGAGATTCTCAAGGAATGAGAATAATAGGAGAAAGAAATTGAAGAAAACAAGATTCTATTCTGACGAGCAAGTCAAGTTTAATCCTCCTCCTCCTCCTCCAGCAGCTGGATCTGCAAGCATGACCTCTTCTTCTCAGAAACCTTCCTCTCAGTATTCAAGAAGATCAGGGGAGAGACATGGTAGTTCCAGTGGTTCTTACAATTCAAGATCAGCCAGAGCTCCTCCCTCAGGATCTGCTAGAGCTCCTTCTTCAGTTTACAAATATTATATCTCTGATGGATCTATTCACAGGAAAAGAAATTCTCAAGATCAACAATCTTCATATCAGTCTAGTGAACTTGATGAAAGACCCTCATCTCCCATTAATCCAGATTTAGAAAAGAATGCTCACATGGCCAGATATAGAGAAACAATTGCTACTGCTCAAATTAATAAAGCCAGAGCTGAAGGAAAAGATTATTCAAAGTTTACAACTATGTCAGATTTCAGAAGACAAGAGTTTGAAAGATACAGTTAAAGGCATCTCTTCAATGTTGAAGACTACCTGAAGTTGCATCCAGCTGCAGTTGTTCCTCATGCTTCATCTCAAACCCTGCTGGGAGCAAATGACCTTTATATGAGCAAAAGAGAATCTGAAAATCCCAACAGAGAAATCATATTCAAACCTTCTTCAAAGAAAGAGAAAGACTTCTGATTGTTTGGTTTACTAATTTTTGCTTACAGTGTAAAACTTTCTAAACTCGGAGTACTATATTCTTTTATCTGTTGAAATGAATTTTAAATTCTGTCGAATATATATGCTCTGTATTTTTGTTTGTTTTATTATTATTGTCAAATAGTATCCTAACCCAAATAGAGGGAGATTATTGGAACAACCCTATTACTAATTTGGGCTAGGATCACTATCTGTGGTTAGGACTCAAGTTGACCCCAATGTATAGTTCCAAGAAAGATTTTATCTCAGTTTATTTTATTCCTTATCAGAAGATTTGAATTTTAAAATCAAATTATATATCTAAGGAAAAAGGATGAATCAATATGTAAGAGATCTCTAAGTGGATACAAGACAGTAGAAGATACTTGTGATATACTCAGACAGAAAAGAGACATACAGAAATCTTCATCTACAGTAGCCTCTTCATTCTCTGAGAAAAACTGAAATCTTCTCTCAGAAGCATCTGCTGATTCTTAGTCTTCTTCACCCAAGAGAAAGCTTCACCAACTATCAACAAACTCTATCAGACATGGGGAGCTTTACAACAACAGCAATCCAATAGTCTTCTCTCAGATCTTATTGAGAGAGAAGAACTTCATAAACTCTATTTTGTTCTTTCTTTTTACCCCACCTTGTATAGGGTTTTAACTCCCTTCAAAAGTTAACCTTTGGTGGCAGGGCACCAGATCAAAAACCTGTGGTTTGGTTTGAGCACCTGATCAAAAGCTCAGTGGTGATTGAGCACCTGATCAAAAACCTAAGTGGATTCCTACCAAGGGTGGTAGAAGAGCAGATGCACCCAGGTTGATTGGGGAACTACTATAGATCCTTGTGTCTTTGCTGTGTTTATTTCCTGTACTGTGCTGTGCTGTTTTGTTTTGTTTTTCTACTCACTCAACTACACATACATATATCATTATTTTAATTCCGCTATGAAATAAGTTAAAACTTTTAATACTCTATTCACCCCCCCCCCCCCCCCCCCCTCTAGAGTAAATCTAAGATCTAATACCTCACTTTCACCTTTCCACTTCTGTACAACCCTGTATTCATCGAGTGGGTCCCCGAGGCACAAAGTCTTGACCCAAGAAAGAGGGCGGGGGAATTACTGGGCGGACCAAGTAAGGGGGGCGAGCAGGGTAGGCGGGGGCGGCCTCCTGCCCGCCTAGCCCCAAGGAGGGGGCGAGCAGGGGAGGCGGGCGTCCTCCTGCTCACCCAGCCCCGTAGGGGGGGAGAGCGGTGGAGGCGGGCGGCCTCCCGCTCGCCCAGCCCGGTAGGGAAGGCGAGCGGGGGAGGCTGGCGGACCCTGCTTGCCCAGCCCCGTAGGGGGCGAGTGGTGGAGGTGGGCGGCCTCCGACTCGCCCAACCCCGTAGGGAGGGAGAGTGGTGGAGGCGGGAGGACTCCCACTCGCGCAGCCTCGTAGGGGGCGAGCCGGGGAGGCAGGAGGCCTCCCACTCGCCCAGCCCCGTAGGGGGACGAGTCGGGGAGGCGGGAGGGCGGCCTCCCGCTCGCCCAGACCAATAGGGGGGCGATCGAGGGAGGCGGCCTACCCCCTGCTCGCCCGGCCCCAATGAGGAGTCTTGCGTTTAGCGTTTCGGAATGGCGGGATTTGGCTGTTGGCAGGCCAAACTTGGGTGTATTTTCGTAATCTCGTAGGCCAGATTCAGTCTATTGGCAGACCAAGTCCAAAAAACTAAAAATAGAACCAAGGGGTACCTTTTGGGGCATCACTCTCTTTGGGATACTCTCCCCCTGGGCTTCTTTGGTGGGGGAAGAGAGCCTCCAAAGGTGCCCCAAGCTCAGCATTGGCTTGGGAGGGGAAGCGCTCTAAGATCTTCCGGGTGTGTGGCGGGACCTCCTCGCTGAGCCCTTGATCTTGTTCCTTGTTTCCTAAGCCTTTTGCCTTGCGCTCTCCCTTGAGAGAAGTAAGTGTGAGGTCACCCCATTTTTGGGACCCCGAACTCTACAAGAGACCAAGTATTGGTTTCAACATTTATGGTGCGGTGAGCGTGGAGAGTGACCAGCACGGAAAATCTCAAGCTGAGCTCCATGGCTGGAGGTGGAGGAGATGGACCGGACCCAGGCCACTCGCAGTCGTCGGTGGTTGTGGTGACGATGGATACGTTCTAAGACTTCAAGCGGGAGGTCTTGCAGACCTTACAGTGGGCTTTCGCCACGAGAGACGAATGCGAGGGAGGAGGCTGTCTGGAGGTCCCGCCCCAGCAGATGGGCGAGAACACTCCCGGCCAGCAATCAGGGAAGGAGGTGCCGGCGGGGCGAGTGGGGAGGCATCCTTCCCCTACTCGCCCGACCTCCAAAGGGGGGTGAGTGGGGAGGTGGCCTGCTCCCACTCGCCCAGCCCCAAGCGGGCGAGTGGGGAGGCGGCCTGCTCCCACTCGCCCAGCCCCAAGGAGGCATGTGGGGAGGCAGTCTGCTCCCACTCGCCCAGCCGCATGGGGGCGAGTGGGGAGGCATCCGGCCCCCACTCGCCCAGCCCTAAAGTGGGGCGAGCGGGGAGTCATCCGGTCCCCACTCTCCCGGCACCAAAGGGGGTCGAGCAGATGTGGGTAGGTGATACCCCCCCCCCCCCCCCGGGCAGCGGCTATCCAGTAACCCGGCGAGGGCAGAGGCCTGCAAGCTTACTCCGCGAGATCGGGCCACTCGTCGAGCTTGGTGGGAAAGTCCCTTTTGTGAGTTGATCCTCTCGGCCCCGGTTCTAGAGGGCTTCAGGGAGCCGAAGATGTCTTACTACTCCGGCAAGGATGACCCAGTCCTGCACCTATAGTGGTTTGAGGACATGGTCTCTATCAGACCTATGTCAGATGCCTTCCAGTGTCGGATCTTTGCCACCACTCTGAAGAAGAAGGTGAGGGATTGGTTCCACCAGCTCCCCGCGGGGTCTATCTGGGCCTTCGAGGATCTGTGTCGAGGTTTTCTACTGCGCTTCTCGACGTCGAAGAAGAGGAAGAAGGATTCTGAGGCACTCTTCAAGATTAAGGAAGAGCCAAGGGAGTCGTTGGCTCGATATGTTGACAGGTTCCAGGAAGAGGTCCTACTCACCCAGAATGTGTCCGAGTTCACCCTCCAGCTCGCCTTCACAGTGGTGCTGCGAAAGGGGTTCTTCAAAATGAGCTTAAAGCGGAAGACCCCCTTATCCTTCATGGAATTGATGGAAAGGGCAGCGGAAGAAATTGAGGGAGAGGAGGCCAACCCGGAGTTCGCAAAAAGGTTGGCCAAGCTGAGTGAGCCGGAGGTAAGGCAGCAGGAAGGGGGAATGGGAGATTCTGATAGAAAGTTTGACCAAGGATAGGGGGACTTCCAAGGGGAGAGACCCGACACCCCCCCCCCCCCCCCCCCCCCCCGAGGTGGAGGCAGGGACCGAGGGCATCCCCTCCACCACCTCAACAAACCATGGTGATTGGCTGGGGAAGAAGGAAGAGAGTCAGGAAAGCAGAAAGAAGAGGAAGAAGAGGGGATAGGGTGGCGTTACCCTACTGTGAATTCCACAAGGAGGAAGGTCGCGCGACGTCCACCTATCCTAAGTTTTTAGAAGTAAGGCGCACAAGGGTTCCGATGCAGCAACAACCGGAGGGGACCGAGGAGGACCATGCCTGGGAGTAGGAGACCAAGTTCTGGTTTCCATACTTAGTTTTTTCTACCCTTAAGTCCATGTATTGTGATGGTTTATTTCCATACTTAGTTTTTTCTTGCATGTAATATGATGACTAATATAATGAAAGTTTTTCAAAGTACTTAGCCCCGATGCTGGCCCGCTGACCAGGCTCCCACCAAGATGGCAGGGCCGAGGATCACTCGGTGGCCAGAATTTTTCAAAGTACTTAGCCCCGATGCTGGCCCACTGACTAGGCTCCCACCAAGCTGGCAGGGCCGAGGATCGCTCGGTGGCTGGAAGTTTTCAAAGTACTTAGCCCCGATGCTGACCCGCTGACCAGGCTCCCACCAAGCTAGCAGGGCTGAGGATCGCTCAGCGGTAGGAGGTTTTCAAAGTGCTTAGCCCCATTGTTGGCCCACTGACTAGGACCACACCAAGCTGGCAGGGCCGAGGATCGCTCGGTGGCCAGAAGTTTTCAAAGTACTTAGCCCCGATGCTGGCCCGTTGACCAGGCTCCCACTAAGCTGGCAGGGCCGAGGATCGCTCGGTGGCCGGAAGTATTCAAAGTACTTATCCCCGATGCTGGCCCGCTTACCAGGCTCCCACCAAGCTGGCAGGGCCGAGGATCGCTCGGTGGCAGGAGGTTTTCAATATACTTAGCCCCGATGCTGGCCCGCTGACCAGGCTCCCACCAAGCTGGCAGGTCCGAGGAACGCTCGGTGGCCAGAAGTTTTCAAAGTACTTAGCCCCGATGTTGGCCCGCTGACTAGGCTCCCACCAAGCTGGCAGGGCCGAGGATCGCTCGGTGGCAGGAGGTTTTCAAAGCACTTATCGCCGATGTTGGCCCGCTGACCAGGCTCCCACCAAGCTGGCAGGGCCGAGGATTGCTCGATGGCCGGAAGTTTTCAAAGTACTTAGCCCCGATGTTGGCCCGCTGACCAGGCTCCCACCAAGCTGGCAAGGCAGAGGATCGCTCGGTGGCCGAAAGTTTTCAAAGTACTTAGCCCCGATGCTTGCCCGCTGACCAGGCTCCCACCAAGCTGGCAGGGCCGAGGATCGCTCGTTGGCAAGAGGTTTTAAAAGTACTTAGCCCCGATGCTGGCCCGCTGACCAGGCTCCCACCAAGCTGGCAGGGTCGAGGATCGCTCGGTGGAAGGAGGTTTTCAAAGTACTTAGCCCCGATGCTGGCCCGCTGACATATATAGAAAGCTTTAAAGTAGTCATAAATTTCTCTTTTCGCGACATTTTTTGCTCCAATGATTACACCTATCAAAAAAAATTGTCAATGATTGAAAATATATAAGTTTGTGTAAGTCTAATATCAAAGTATCTACTTTATAGTACCTTTAAGTCCAACATATTGATGAAAAATATCTTTGATTAGAACGTCAACTATTTTGGCACCTATAATAGCATGCAATTTTTAACGTTAACAAAAGATATGGATAAATCAAAAATTCATCGGAAATGAAAGCATAAAATCTATTAGTAGACAAGGAAACATGGTCAATTTTGGTTGCAAAAAACAAATTGAAACAGAACTTGTATAGTTTGATTCAACCAAACCCAAGTTACACCCATACCACCCAGCTCTCCAATTTTTGTAGGGTCGCAAAATCAGAGAATTAGAATATAGCTGGAATCCATCCTTTGGGTTCAATAACAAATGAAAGGAAAATGCTCCTCCTACCTTCTTGGTGGAATTGCAACAAGGTGGGCATTCTTTCTATCAAAAGTATCCTTGTCGTAGGATAATGGTTGGTTGATTTGAAAGAGCTTTAAGAACGAGTAGGAGGCGAGGGGGGAAATATTTGTAGGGGAGGGGGAAAATACTTGCAGGCGACGGTAGCCGATCGGACAGTGGAAAGAACATCAATCGAAATAAAAGAGGCGGAAAATACCTGCAGGCGGATGGGTGGGAGAAGACTGACGCACTCGCCAGAGAAGGAGACGGACGGATGCTCGTGAAAGTGGCGAAGGAAACTCGGCGAAAGTGGCTATGGAAACTAGGCTAGGATTTTTTTCGGGCAAAAGAACGAAGAGGCGAATGTTTATGGTTTGCCCCTATCTATTTCACGCATGAAAAACAAAAATTGATTTAATAATTTGTTTTTAAAAATTTGTTTGCCCCTAGCCAATATAGGTTTGCCCATAAAAATCACCTAATTTTAAAACACATAGACCTCTTTCTCCTATATCTCACTACAATTCTAGATGCTTCTTTTGTTCTAAAGTTGGACACAAGTCCAAACATTGCTGGCATAATAAACCAGCACATCTTCAACTTAAGGGGTATCCTGAAAGACCAACCTATTCTTTCATAACCTCATATGATGCTAGAAGAAAGGGACCCCAGCAAGTGAGGGTCTATACTAATGTTTAAATTTATGTGCAGAAAGGAGGTTGTTCTACCACAAGCCAGCAGTTGTACCTGGACAGTGGATGCTTCATACATATGACTGGAGCAAAAGAGGTGCTGGAAAACTACAAGGCCAAGGAAGGCCCTAAGGTAATTTTTGGTAACTCCCACTCTGGACAGGCCAGAGGATATGGTGTGCTCAGAGTTGGAGAAATCTCCTTTTCTAAAGTGGCTTATGTTAAAGGACTTCAACATAACCTAATCAGTATTAGCCAATTATGTGATGGTGAATACAAATTTGTATTCACCAAGTCCTTATGTCATATAGTTAACTCTGTAACTAAACAAATAGTATTAACCGGACTTAGGAAAGGTGAGGTATTTGTAGTAGACTTTGACTACACTAATTCTGAAGTTTGTCTGTTTAATTCCAACCTAGAAAATAATGAGTTATGACATATGAGACATAGCCACTTAAATTTTAAAACAATAGCTAAGCTATCCAAGCATAACCTAGTAAGAGGCTTACCAATTGGTAAGTTAAAGAAAGACCATCCTTATAGAGCCTGTCAACTAGGAAAACAAACCAAATCATCATTCAAACCAATTGGTAAGAATGATTCCCCTAGAACCCTTTATCTGTTGCACAAGGATCTATTTGGTCCTATCTCCACTCAAAGCTAGTAGACAAGTTTTATTCACTAGTCATTATATATGACTTTTCTAGATTCAGCGGGGTGTTCTTTCTAAAAGCTAAGTCAAAAACCTTCAAGATCCTCTCAAGGTTCATTAGACAGATTCAATATGAATTCAATACTCGGGTTGTTATGATCAGGAGTGATCATGGTACTGAATTTGAAAAACAGTTAATATATAGATTCTGTGAGGATGAAGGGATAGGACAAAGCTTTTCTCCTCCTAGAACCACCAACAAAATGGGGTGGCTGAAGGGGAAAATAGAACCCTAATAGAATTAGGAAGGACAGTATTGGCTGAATCCAATTTGCCTAAGTCCTTCTGGGTTGAGGCAGTGAATACAACAAACTATGTTCTGAATAGAAGTCACATCCACAAAACTAAGTTAAAGACTCCTTATGATTTATTGAAAGGAAAGACACCTATAGTCACATACTTTGTGATTTTTGGATGTACTTGCTTCATTCTGAACAATGGAAAGAGCCAACTTGCCAAATTTGACAAAAAGGTTGATGATGGGATATTCTTGGGATACTCCTCATCAAGCAAGGTCTATATGTGTTATAATAAGAGCTCCCTCAAAATTAAGGAGTCAATGCATATGGTGTTTGATGAGACTAACATGTTCTCCAAGGGGAAGGAAACTTCCACCAATGACATATTACAAGAAGAAGACAGCTGGCAGATTAAGTTGAAAGGCTCAGCATCATAGACCACTCATCAGGTTGTCAGGATAAAGGTAAACAACAAACTTATAATGAATTGGATGGAGACTCTGCTTTAGATGATAATAACATTCATGCACCTGCTCTCCCAGACACAGAGATTATTCTAGAGAATGAAAATAGTGCTCCCACAATCAATGAGGAAGAGGAGATCCATGAGGATGTCATTCCACTGAACAGGTTAACATGCAACAGGATGACCCTAAAGGATCACCCTCTAACTCAAGTCATAGGAGATATGACAGTGGGAGTGAAGACAAGAAACCAGATCACAAATGAGACTATGTTGCAGTGCTTCCTCTCACAGTATGAGCCCAAGAGGTTTGAAGAAGCAGATAGTGATCCGCATAGGATAGCTGATATGCAAGAGGAAATTCCTCAGTTTGAAAGAAACAAAGTCTAGTCTCTAGTTGAAAGACCAAGAAATTACCCAATTATAGGAACAAAATGGGTATATAAAAATAAGATGGACTCAAATGGAGTCATAGTCAGGAACAAAGCCAGACTTGTTGCTCAAGGATATAGGCAAGAGGAGGGTATTGACTACAATCAGATATTTGCTCCAGTGGCTAGACTGGAAGAAATCAGATTGTTCCTTGCTTATGTTGCACATATGAAGATAAAGGTACATCAAATGGATGTGAAGAGTGCTTTCCTAAATGGAACTCTTCAGGAAGAAGTATATGTGGAGCAACCACCAGGTTTTGTCAATCCATCGCATCCCTCCTTTGTTTATAGATTAGATAAAGCATTGTATGGTCTCAAGCAAGCTCCAAGAGCTTGGTATGAGACATTATCCACCTTTCTTCTAAAACACTCTTTTGTAAGAGGCAAGATGGATAAAACACTTTTCACTATAGCACATAAAGATTAGCTACTCTTAGTACAAATATATGTAGATGATATAATATTTGGCTCAACAGACCAAAGACTTTACAAAAGATTTGCTGACCTAATGCAGTCTAAGTTTGAGATGAGTAGCATGGGGGAATTGTCCTACTTTCTTGGCCTCCAAGTAAAGCCAAATGCAGATGACATTTTCATATCTCAATCCACGTATACCAAAGAGCTTATCAAGAAGTTTGGGATGGAAAATACCTCTGTCACGAAAACCCACATTGCTACCAATACTGTACTTGATAGAGATAAAAATGGTAAGTCATTTGATCAGAAGACTTACAGAGCAGTCATTGGATCACTCCTCTATCTTACAGCTAGTAGATCAGATATCATGTTTGCTACATGTATGTGTGCTAGATTTCAGGTTGACCCCAAAGGATCCCACATGAGTTCTATAAAAAGAATACTCAGATATCTAAAGGGTACACCTGAACTTGGCTTGTGATATCTTACAGAATATGGATTTGATTTAGTAGGCTATTCAGATGCAGATTATGCTGGATGTAGGCTTAATAGAAAGAGCACCTCAGGAACATGTCAATTCCTGGGTGCTAGACTGATCTCCAAGTTTAGCAAAAAGCAAACCTCAGTCTCCACTTCTATAACTGAAGCTGAGTATATAGATGCAGGAAGCTGCTGCTCACAAATATTGTGGATGCAGAATCAGTTGTTAGACTACAACTTTAGTCTTGAGAACTGCACAATATTCTATGACAATTCTAGTGTTATTTCTATAGCTTCCAATCCTATTCTCCACAGTAAAACTAAGCACATAGAGATAAGGCACCACTTTCTCAGGGACAATGTAGAGAAGGGTAAGATCAATCTTCAATACATTTCCATTGATAATCAAAGAGCTGACATATTCACTAAGCCACTTGATGAAAGCAAGCGCAAATGCTTCATCAATGCACTGGGAATGCTTGATCGAGCACTTTAGGACACATTTATTATGTAATAAGATCTTTTTTATAGAAAGGTATTATGGAATACTCGACGCTAGCTTCGAGAGCTGTATGGGATAGTTCATTCGAATGGCACTTGACGCAGCGTCGAATTCGTATCGATACTTACATCGACATAAAAGTTGTTGCTTTCATTCAAAGCCACGTCGACTTCTACTCGACGCCACATCAACTTCTCGTAGCGCGAGCAGACTTTGTTTCTAGAAGCTGCTTCGACATCTTTTGGTGTGCTTAATCCGCTTCCTTTCGACGTTACTTCAAATGCAACCCTAAGTTACGCTGATTCGTCTTCTAAAAGCAAGACAATCGTTAGACTTTATTGTGCTTTTGAATTCTCTCCCTCTCGATCTCCTCCTTTTTCGCCTCTCTACTTCTCTCTTCTTTCTTCTTTGCAGGTACACATCGATGATCAATGGCTTCCAATAGAGATATTCTTGATGCAGTAGATTTGTCTTTAGAGACACTATTGTCTCAATTCTCTTCTCTATACATGGAATTCTCAGAAGACTGCTGATGAGTAATTTATTTACTCATCTTTTAGTTTAGGTTTATTATGTTTTTCATATAAAATTATGTTATTTTTAGGAATTTTATCATATAAATCCTTCCATTGTTATTTCATAAGCTAACTTAAGTTTATTTTGTGTTTTCAGGTTTTCTGGGCTGTTTCTAGCAAAAAGTTAAAATTACACGCCCCAGGTCACGGGCGTGACCATGGGCGTGTAACCTACGAAATACTCCAGACCTGCTTCTGCCACTCTAGGGACGCTCCGTGAAGTTTTCGCCAAGTACACGCCCCAGGTCACGGGCGTGACCAAGGGCGTGACCCAATGTCACGGCCACGACCCGCCACAAGCATCCGGAGCACGCCGCCATGTCAATTAAAATTACACGCCCTCGGTCATGGGCGTGACCAAGGGCGTGACATCCAGCACACGGGCGTGACTTTTCCCGCGCCAATTTCCCGCCGAAGCTTCCCGCCAGCAGCACTTAATTGAGATTACACGCCCTAGGTCACGGGCGTGACCTAGGGCATGACACGTCCGTAACGCCTGCATTGAAGCCAGACGGCGCCCTTCCCGCACCCAGCCGATCGCGCCCCTTACACGCCTTTGGTCACGGGCGTGACCAAGGGCGTGTAACACCAAAAAATCAGGTATTTAAAGGGAGCTTTTCCAGATGTTTGGGGACGAATTTTATGAGTTCTAAGTTTATTTTCTTGCACTGTTTTTGTCATTCTTAAGCTTGTAATCTTCCTTCTTAGCTTGCACTTTCATTTCAGGTTTGTAACTTCTTGTTTCCTAGTTGTAATTTCTTTTCAATTAATAAAATATTACTTTTTCTCTTATTCTACTCTCAATCTTCATTATGCACTTCTTGTATTTCATCAATTCCTCCATCTCCATGAGTAGCTAAATTTCATTAGTACTCGGCCGAGATGATCCAAGAAAAATATAATTCATAATTCAGTTTAGAACTTCCTTTTCTCTTATTTAGATGGCTTAAGATTTATCCTTGAATTTATATTGATTGAGATTATATTATCGATATATAATCTCATTCTTGTTTTCGTAGTCTAATAATCGAGAGGTTTTGAGTTCGAATCGATCATTTCAAGGATAAAGAAATTTGAATGCACTCCTCGAGAGAGGACGACATAAATCTCCCGGATTGGAGTTATATCCAATAGAGGGGTTCACTTCGATAAAGCGAGTTTTAGGGGTTTCGATTCTAGAACGAGAGTTCGATTGATCAACCTAAACTCAGTTAGGCGTATCCTTGAGAGAGGTGCGCTCATAATTCGGGAACCTCCACGGTCAAGCATTTCTTTTAAAGAGAATTAGAAGTTTTATTTCTTTATTTATTAATTTTTCCAAGGTGATTTGAGGTTGAGTGCTAATCCTTCTTATCATAGTTTTAACAATTTATTTCTCTTTCTTGCAACCAACCAACCCAAGTTTCTTTCGATAAAATAATAGAGATTTTCCGAAGTAAGAGTACTCAACCGCCACGAGTCTAATATGACCTTGTTTTAACAACCTATACTACATTCGATACGGTACACTTGCCGTTATCGTTTGCAAGCATAGTTTTGCGCATCAAGTTTTTGGCGCCGTTGCCGGGGAATCGGTTGATATTTCGAAAACCGAACTATCTATTAATTTTATCTTTTTTTTCTTTTTCTTAATTTTAAGGTGCAACTAAATTCCTGGAAAGGACGCTTTGGGTTTGAATTCCCATCATAGCCTCTAGTACCTTGCAAACCCTTCACCGGGTAGATCTTGGGAAGTCCAGGACTAATTCTAATTCACCTAATAATAATAAAAAAATAAAAATCTAAAAAAAATATAATAAAATAAAAATAAATTTATTTATCTAAAATCTTATTTTTCCCTTTTTCTTTTTCCGCTTCTTTTCTTTTCTTTTGGTTTATGACCCGAGGAAACTCTTCAATTGATTTTGAATTTGGTTTTGATCCGGAAATCGAGCGCACCTTGCGGCAACGTCTCCGATTTAGTGATCTACCAATAATTCGCGAAGAGTCAGTCGGAGAGACTAACGAAGATATAATGGGTGACCCCGACCATAATGAGGCTCCGCTACGGACTATGTCCTATTATGCGAGGCCAAATTGGGAGGGAACACAATCAAGTATTATTCGCCCGGCAGTGGCAAATAATAATTTCGAAATCAAAACGAGTATCATTCAAATGGTACAGCAAACCGTCATCTTTGACGGGTTACCAGATGAAGATCCAAATTTACATTTATTGAATTTTTTGGAAATTTGCGACACGTTTAAAATTAATGGCGTCACCGACGACGCCATTCGTTTGCGTTTATTTCCATTTTCTTTGCGGACTAAGGCCAAGCAATGGTTGGGATCTCTTCCTAGAGGTTCCATCACTACATGGGCCGAAATGACGGAGAAATTTTTAACTAAATATTTTCCTCCGGCGAAGTCCGCTAAATTACGTACGGACATTCTCTCGTTTACGCAAATAGACTCGGAGTCTCTCTATGACACATGGGAGCGCTTCAAGGAATTATTGCGGAGATGTCCTCACCACGCCCTTCCTTTTTGGCAACAAGTTCAAACGTTCTACAATGGTTTGAATCTCCAAATGAGGCAGATGATTGATGCAGCAGCTGGGGGAACTCTAAATAACAAAACCCCAGATGCCGCTCAAGAGCTTTTTGAGGAGATGGCCATGAATGCTTATCAGTGGAATGCGCCACGGTCGCGTCCTAACAAACCGACCGGACTCTTTGAAGTCGAGGCCACCCCGAGTTTAGCATATCAAGTAGAATGGCTTACTAAGCAAATGACGGAGATGTCTGCTTCCTCCGCCATTAACGGGGCTAATAATTATAATAATAATAATTATTATTATTATTATTATTATTATTATAATTATAATAATAATTATAATCAAGAACAAGTTGATTATACGGGGAACTCCTATCGTCCTCCTTATAACCCAAACAATAACCTTCCTAATAGTTATAATTCGGGTTTAAGGAACCACCCGAATTTTTCATGGAGCAACCCCAATAATGCTCAACGCCCCCCACAATTGAATCCTCCCGGATTCGCTCCACCACAACCACAAAAGGCCCCTTCACTTGAAGAGGTCTTCACCAAATACGTCGCTTCTACTGATGCCAATATCCGGAACCTTTCCGGATCTATTAAAAGCCTAGAAAATCAGATTGGACAACTCGTCAAGATGTTCTCCGAACGCCAGCAGGGAGCTCTACCGGGCAATACTGAGCCCAATCCACGGGAGAGCGCCAACGCTATAACCCTCCGCAGCGGAAAGGAGGTAAAAAGTTCAAATTTGGCCGAGCCTAAGGTAAACATTTCAACTCTAACTCCGCATTTAAACTCTTCTGATTTAGCTCCGCGCATAATTCAAACGCCTTCTATTCTGTATCCTTCTAAATTACAAAATGAGCGCAACGAGGAGCAGTATAAAAAATTTATAAATATTTTAAAACAAATACAAATTAATGTACCATTTTGCGAGGCACTCTCTCAAATGCCTAAATACGCGAAATATCTCAAGGATTTATTATCAAATAAAAAGAAACTTGAAGATATTTCGTGTATTTCTCTTAATGCAGAATGTTCGGCGATAGTTCTTAATAAATTACCGGAAAAATTAAATGATCCGGGACGGTTTTCCATCCCGTGTTTGTTCGGAAATTTACTAATTAAAAACGCCTTGGCCGATCTAGGGGCGAGCATAAATCTTATGCCGTTCTCCTTATTTAAGAAGCTTGGTTTGGGCACCCCAAGCCCAACCAATATAAGCATCCAACTAGCGGATCGGTCCGTAAAGTATCCAATCGGGATCATTGAGGATGTGCTAGTGAAGGTTGACAAGTTTATCTTTCCGGTAGACTTTGTCATCCTCGATATCGAAGAGGACGTTGAAGTACCACTCATACTTGGTCGGCCCTTCCTAGCCACCGCTCGGGCTATAATTAACGTAAGTAACGGAAACCTTCTCCTACGAGTTGGGGAGGAAGAAGTTATTTTTAATATAAATCAATCGATGAGAAATGCGTTTCCAAACGACGGCTCTTATTTTTCCCTAGAAACAAATTTTGAAGAGGAAATAACGTCGTTTTCTGAAATAATTTCGCCTTTATTTGAAAATCCGGAAATTGCAAATTTATTTTGTTTAGAAGAAAAAACTCGGCCAACCAAATTTGAAGAAGTAAACTTAAATATTTCTAAAATAAAAACATCTTACGAGGAGCCACCGAGTTTAGAACTAAAACAATTGCCGGAATATTTAAAATACATATTTTTAGAAAAAAATTCAAAACTGCCCGTAATAATATCTTCCGCACTTAACGATTCGGAAACTTCCGAATTAATTAAAATTTTAAATAATCACCGCCATGCAATTGTATGGCAAATTTCGGATATAAAGGGGATTAGCGCCTCGTTTTGCACGCACAAAATAAGTTTAGAAAATAATTCTCGCGGTGCTATTCAGCCCCAACGACGGCTTAGTCCAAATATGAAGGACGTCGTTAAGGCCGAAATAATAAAATTATTAGATGCGGGAATTATTTACCCAATCTCTGATAGCACTTGGGTTAGCCCAGTGCAAGTCGTGCCTAAAAAGGGTGGAATAACGGTAGTCACAAATGAAAATAATGAGTTGATCCCAACCCGTACTATTACGGGTTGGCGAGTATGCATCGATTATAGAAAATTAAATGATGCTACCCGCAAGGATCACTTTCCGTTACCCTTTATTGACCAAATTTTAGAACGCTTATCCGGTCACTCACACTACTGTTTTCTCGATGGTCTTTCGGGATATTTTCAAATCCCAATTGCGCCCGAAGTCCAAGAGAAAACCACATTCACCTGTCTGTTCGGCACCTTTGCATATCGAAGAATGTCGTTTGGTCTTTGCAACGCGCCGGCTACATTTCAACGATGTATGCTGGCAATTTTTAATGAACTTGTGGAAGACGTCATGGAAATTTTCATGGACGATTTTTCTATTTTTGGCAATTCATTTCAAAATTGTTTAAATAATCTTGATCGTGTTCTTCAACGCTGTGAAGACACGAATTTGGCACTCAACTGGGAGAAGTGCAACTTTATGGTCCAAGAGGGATTAGTCCTTGGGCATAAAATTTCTAATAAGGGGATCGAGGTCGATAGGGCCAAGAACGAGGTCATAGAAAAACTTCCCCCTCCTACCAATATAAAATCTATTAGAAGGTTTCTAGGACATGCGGGTTTTTATAGACGGTTTATAAAAGATTTTTCAAAAATTTCGAAACCGCTAACTCATCTTTTTGAAAAAGAATCCACGTTTAATTTTGATGACGAGTGTTTGAAAGCATTTAACAAAATAAAAAATGAACTAATAAATTCCTCTATTTTAATCGCGCCAAATTGGTCTCTTCCGTTTGAAATCATGTGTGATGCGAGCGATTTTGCTGTACGTGCAGTTTTAGGCCAATGGGTGAATAAACATTTTCACTCAATCTATTACGCAAGCAAAACGCTAACATCCGCACAAGCAAATTATACAACAACGGAGAAAGAATTTTTGGCTATAATTTTTGCGTTTGATAAATTTCGATCATATTTAACGCTTTCAAAAGTTATTGTTTTTACAGATCACTCCGCTCTCCGGTATTTACTACAAAAAGGAGATGCAAAGCCTCGACTACTAAGGTGGATCCTCCTACTACAAGAATTCGATTTGGAGATCCAAGACAAAAGGGGAGCGGAGAATGTTGCGGCCGACCACCTCTCACGGTTGGAGAATCCGGCTGCAGGAACACTAGTGGAAGCCGAAATTAACGACAAATTCCCTGAAGAGCGTCTCCTTGCCATCGAAAAGGTAACGACTTCTTCCACCCCTTGGTACGCGGATTTGGCCAACTATTTAGTGGCCCGGGTCCTAACAAAAGATTTTTCAAGTCAACAAAAGAAGAAATTCTTTTCAGATTTGAAAAATTATTTTTGGGAGGACCCCTTTTTATTTCGTGTCTGCGCTGACCAAGTGGTAAGAAGGTGTATTTCGGGCGAGGAAGGCACCCAAATTCTGCGGCACTGCCACGAAGGGCCAACTGGTGGCCATTACCAAGCGAACCGGACCGCAAGAAAGGCGCTAGAGTCGGGCTTCTATTGGCCCACCTTATTTAAAGATGCTCACAATTTCGTGAGTAATTGTGATCGGTGCCAACGGTCAGGTAACATTTCTAACCGGGACGAAATGCCCCAAAATATTTTTTTAGAATGCGAAATTTTTTATCTTTGGGGAATAGATTTCGTAGGTTTTTTACCCTCCTCTTTTAATAATAAATATATCCTTGTTGCGGTCGATTACGTGTCAAGATGGGCGGAAGCACAAGCTTTTCCCACCAACGACGCGAGAGTCATCGTAAATTTTTTAAAAAAATTATTTTCACGATTTGGCACACCCCGAGCACTAATTAGTGATCGGGTTTTGTAACAACCAACTTGCTAAAATTTTAGCAAAGTATGGAGTCACCCACAAGCTATCTACCGCCTACCACCCTCAAGCAAATGGCCAAGTGGAGGTGGTGAACCGTGAACTTAAAAGAATTTTAGAAAAAACTGTGTCCGTTAATAGGAAGGATTGGTCGCTAAAATTAGACGACGCTCTATGGGCATATCGGACAGCATACAAAACCGCCATCGAATGTACACCGTACCGATTAGTCTATGGAAAAGCTTGTCATCTCCCGGTGGAATTAGAACATCGCGCCTTTTGGGCGCTAAAATTTTTAAATTTGGATTTAAACTTAGCCTCCGAGCACAGAAAACTACAATTAAATGAATTAGACGAGTGGCGCGCAAACGCTTACGAAAATAATAAGATTTATAAGGAGCGCACAAAATTTTATCATGATAAAAAAATCAAAAATCCAAAAACTTTTTCACCGGGAGACTTAGTCCTATTATTTAATTCAAGACTTAGGCTTTTTCCGGGTAAATTAAAATCACGATGGTCCGGTCCCTTCATAGTTAAAGAAGTTTGGCCATACGGCACGGTGCTAATAGAGCACCCGGAAAAAGGCTCTTTCAAAGTCAACGGACAACGCTTAAAATTATATCACCCGGGCGACCCAGCGCCCGGAAACATCGAAACCATTCACTTCCAAAATCTTTAAAATTACCACTTAGTCAAGCTACGCGACGGTAAACAAAGCGCTCTTGGGAGGCAACCCAATGTTAACCTCTTTATTTTTGTCTTTCTTTTCTTGTTTTTTTTTCTAATTTAACTTTGCAGGTGTTCGACCGGCAACCCCGACTACCATTCAGGGAAGCCCTCTTTACACTTTAGTAATTTCTCTTGATTTGTCTTTATTGACATTTTTTTGTTTTATCTTTCATACTTAGTTTTAAACATTGGGGACAATGTTTAATTTTAAGTATGGGGGTGTAGCATAGCTTTCTTTGTAGTTTTACTTGAAAAATAAAAACAAAAAAAGAAATAATAAAAAAAATGCAATTAAATTTCTTGGAAAGGACGCCTTGGGCTTGAATTCCCATCATAGCCTCTAGTACCTTGCAAACCCTTCACCGGGCAGATCTTGGGAAGTCCAAGAACAAAAAAAAATCTATTAGAAAATGTTCTTTTTATTCATCAAAACTCCCACGTGCTAAATTGTAAGTTCTAAGTAGACTGTTTTTCATATGGACTAAAAACCCGAATTTTGTGCTAGAATAGTTTGTGAAACTTTTGAGTAAAATTGTTGACTCATGTTGTGCTCCTAGTCATATGCTTGTCTTTGAGTAGTTTTGGTGTAAAATTAAATTCTTGGCATAGATCTAAAATTATGTTTTATTAATTTGCATAGTAATAATTTATTTTACTTTTAAATTAGAATCCGGTCTTATCCAAAAGTAGTTTAGGTGAGTGTATAGAAGATTGTTAGAAAGCTATTACTCGAATTGAACAAAAGGGTGTCCTTTCTCGATGTCTAGAACTTGCCTCAAGCTATTTTCGAAACATGTGCGCTTTAGACAAATTAACTTTACGGAAATGATTTAGGCCTTTCTTTGGATAGTTTGAGCCTTTGCACCCAACCTAGATTTACCACCATTGTTCACACAAATTTGAGCCTTACACCTTTATTTGATCCACCCTCATCATTTCGGCACCAAAGCTAAAAAGCCCAAAACCCAAATGAACACTTTGAAATTTTGAGCTAAATTGAAAAAAAAATATTTGGGTACGATTCTATGAAAAAATTATGGGTATCAATTCAAAAAAATGTTTAAATCTCAAAAAGCAATAATCTCATAATGATATGCGGCCTAGGTATGTACATGCATACTTGGAATGATCTCAATTATGAAGATTCATGATTTAAATAAAAGAGTATGAGAGAGTTTCCCCTTTGAAAAAATGCGAGTATGGGGGTAAAGCTTCATTATTTTGTGGTGGCAATCATTTTCTTTTAGCTCAAAAATTTTGTTTAAGTGGAATGCGCCTTCATGTTTATCATTGTTACCTCACCCTTAAACCCAAGCCTTAAAATGTACCCTATTTAAGTCCTAAAGATCCATAGAGTCGATTTAGTTCGAAGTGTAGTGGAGAAAGTGCAAACGGGCAAGCCTATGGCCGTCGACATTGATGGATTTCTTTGGAGGCCACCCCGAACGTCTACATCTAGTAATTTAAATCTCAGCAATCACGTTATTTTCTCCCTTCACATAACTTTTTGATTGACCGTCGACTCATTTTTAAAGTAATGATAAATAATTATAATGCATTTTTGAAGTATTTCATAAATTAGCATTTATGCAAAGAACATCTTTTTACTAAAATATCTACACATGCCAGCATAATGCTTCGCATTTTACTCTCTAGTCTTCATAATTCTATCTTGCATTTCTTACCCTTGTGAAAAATGGATTGCTCGGGACGAGCAATGAGCAAGTATGGGGGTATTTGATGAGTAATTTATTTACTCATCTTTTAGTTTAGGTTTATTATGTTTTTCATATAAAATTATGTTATTTTCAGGAATTTTATCATATAAATCCTTCCATTGTTATTTCATAAGCTAACTTAAGTTTATTTTGTGTTTTCAGGTTTTCTGGGCTATTTCGTGCAAAAAGTTAAAATTACACGCCCCAGGTCACGGGCGTGACCATGGGCGTGTAACCTACGAAATACTCCAGACCTGCTTCTGCCACTCCAGGGACGCTCCGTGAAGTTTTCGCCAAGTACATGCCCTAGGTCACGGGCGTGACCAAGGGCGTGACCCAATGTCACGGCCACGACCCGCCACAAGCATCCGGAGCACGCCGCCATGTTAATTAAAATTACACTCCCTCGGTCACGGGCGTGACCAAGGGCGTGACATCCAGCACACGGGCGTGACTTTTCCCGCGCCAATTTCCCGCCGAAGCTTCCCGCCAGCAGCACTTAATTGAGATTACACGCCCTAGGTCACGGGCGTGACCTAGGGCGTGACACGTCCGTAATGCCTGCATTGAAGCCAGACGGCACCCTTCCCGCACCCAGCCGATCGCGCCCCTTACACGCCCTTGGTCACGGGCGTGACCAAGGGCGTGTAACACCAAAAATTCAGCTATTTAAAGGGAGCTTTTCCAGATGTTTGGGGACGAATTTTGAGAGTTCTAAGTTTATTTTCTTGCACTGTTTTTGTCATTCTTAAGCTTGTAATCTTCCTTCTTAGCTTGCACTTTCATTTCAGGTTTGTAACTTCTTGTTTCCTAGTTGTAATTTCTTTTCAATTAATAAAATAGTACTTTTTCTCTTATTCTACTCTCAATCTTCATTATGCACTTCTTGTATTTCATTAATTCCTCCATCTCCATGAGTAGCTAAATTTCATTAGTACTCGGCCGAGATGATCCAAGGAAAATATAATTCATAATTCAGTTTAGAACTTCTTTTTCTCTTATTTAGATCGCTTAAGATTTATCCTTGAATTTATATTGATTGAGATTATATTATCGATATATAATCTCATTCTTGTTTTCGTAGTCTAATAATCGAGAGGTTTTGAGTTCGAATCGATCATTTCAAGGATAAAGAAATTTGAATGCACTCCTCGAAAGAGGACGACATAAATCTCCCAGATTGGAGTTATATCCAATAGAGGGGTTCACTTCGATAAAGCGAGTTTTAGGGGTTTCGATTCTAGAACGAGAGTTCGATTGATCAACCTAAACTCAGTTAGGCGTATCCTTGAGAGAGGTGCGCTCATAATTCGGGAACCTCCGCGGTCAAGCATTTCTTTTAAAGAGAAATAGAAGTTTTATTTCTTTATTTATTTATTTTTTCCAAGGTGATTCGAGGTTGAGTGCTAATCCTTCTTATCATAGTTTTAACAATTTATTTCTCTTTCTTGCAACCAACCAACCCAAGTTTCTTTCGATAAAATAATAGAGATTTTCTGAAGTAAGAGTACTCAACCGCCCCGAGTCTAATACGACCTTGTTTTAACAACCTATACTACATTCGATACGGTACACTTGCCGTTATCGTTTGCAAGCATAGTTTTGCGCATCAACTGCTATCGAAAGTTATGTGCTCAGCATAACAGGTTAAGACACGTTTCTTCCCAGACAAAAGACAGAGAAGGAATTGAGATCGTCGGATCTGTCTGCTGATGTCTTTATATCTTTCTTCAACGATATAAAGCAGGGGAAAAATGTCACAGCAGGCCCCCTCCTGATTCAATTTATACTGCCATTGACCACAAGTTTCAATGTTCTTCTTATGTCTCTGAAGGGTATCCATCAATTATCTCTCAAATCTTCCTGGCACCTGCACCATCTTCTCCACACACACTTCTGCCTACAATCCAGGGGGAGTCTGATCTATTCTCCAATGATGAAGATTATTGGGCAAGCTTTAAAGTGTTTACAGTATGGGCTGATTCACCAATACCTGACAATAAAGAAATCAGGCCTGTCTCTGAAGAATCAACAACATTATCCCTTGATGTGCCTATTCATGTTGATGGT
This sequence comes from Dactylorhiza incarnata, assembly GCA_033032865.1. Taxonomy (NCBI): domain Eukaryota; kingdom Viridiplantae; phylum Streptophyta; class Magnoliopsida; order Asparagales; family Orchidaceae; genus Dactylorhiza; species Dactylorhiza incarnata. Next base: position 22,587,097 of record JAWHQI010000003.1, read on the forward strand.
CCTATTTTGTCTCGTCCTGCTCCTACTATTTCCCTGCTCCCTCCTGCTCCTATTCAAATAGCTCCAGAATTAGTTCCCAGACAAAGGAACACATGTAGAGGTAGAAGCACATTCAGAGGAAGATGCACATACAAAGGAAGACCATATGGGAGAAACATACCTGTTTGGGAATGATTTTCCAAAGAATAGAGAAAGCAATATAGAAAGGATAGATCATATAATAAAACCTATGAGAAAGTTCAAATTCTTGAAAATCCAATGAAGGTGTACGATGATGCAGCTCTTGACAAAGTGTTAAAAGAAATAAGAGAAAGAGAACAATATGAGTATGAAGCCTCCCAAAGAGAAATTGAAGAGAGAGAGAGAATGAAATTCATTGAAAGACTGAAAAAGGGGAAAGGTGTTGTTGAAGAAGAGCAAATAAAGGAGGCAATTCAAATTCCAATTACTCTATTTGACTCTTCCAAATGTGTTGCCAAGAATCCTCAGGCTAAACTTATGGAAGGCAAAGGAAAAAATGGATATAAAGGGTCTTGGATGTAGTCAAGACTTAGAAGATTTGTCATATCAAAAGAAGAGAAAGATTGTGTTAAAAACAGCTCCAGTTCCAGGCATTACACAATCAACTTTCATTGTGCCAGATCCAGACTCAGATGAGCTTGACCTGGTTGAAATAAATGAGCTGACTACCAAAATCATTATTCTTGGATTCAAGATCAAGGATATCTACCCTGATGCAGAAGCTGACCTGGAGAAACTATTCAAAGGGCATGACAGAATCCAGAGAAGCCAAACTAGACAACTTCAAATATGTAGAAGCAAAATTCAGAAAGATCTATGAAGCTCTATCTACTTTTCTCAGAAAGAAAAAGTAGAATATCTCTCTTGGTAACTAACTTTGATGAACACTTATTTCCTTTAATCAGAAGTCTTAGTATACTCTGTCATTATGCCATTATATACTTATGAAATTTGTTTTAATATGATTGAAATCACTTAAAATATCTGTAAAATTTGATAAGATAAATAGGGGGAGATTGTTGGGAAAAACATCCTCTGATTTATCTTACAAATTATATAAAAGTGATGTCATCATCTAGAATTCATTACCCATGTTGTATAGAGAGGGTAATTTGGTCATTAGATATCCTAGGATGTCACACTCTTATTAGGGTGTCAAAGACCAGTCCAAAATTCAGTTGAGTTAAATCTGTGTCGAATAGAAGTCGGCGCCCCAGCTTCGACTTCAAGTCGAAGTAACTTTGAAGAAAAGTAAGGATAACTTAGACTGGTAGTCGAAGTATAAGTTGAAGTCGACGCAACATCGAAATGCACTCGACGCAAAAGACAGAGTCAGTAGAAGCAGCATTTGAAGTTGACGCAACTGGACTTACATTCGACGCAGAAGGAAGAACTCGGAGTTTAGGCTTCCATCTTGATGTATACATCGATAAGTATTCGACGCAACATCGAATGCATGGTTCATTTCTAAGCTTAGTATGATCTCGAAGTAGCTTCTATTAGAACTTAGAGGTGCGTCGATAAGAAGGCAAATGTATTCAACGATGCGTCTTATACAAATAGAAATAGAATACTTTCTGTATTCTTTTCTAAAGATGATTCAGAAGTCATACATGGAATTGATTTGATTTCTAACAGGTCGTTCATAATCAAGATTGGAAAGAAAGTCTCCAGAGACACAATAAAGACATTTTTGGAAGATATTCAAAAAGGGATTGACGGGTAGTCAACAGAAATAGAAAGAGAATATTATTATCCCTTGGACATTCCAACTAGGGATACAACAAAAGAGGAAAGGGATTCAAATATTATTCGACGGAATAATAAGTATAATCAGGAAGAGTTAGAACAAGATTCATTATTCAGTTTTCTTCTTCCTGAAGCTTTCTCTCAGACAGACACACAACAACTCATCTCTATACAAGAAATATTGAAGGCTTCTTCTTCTCTCACGGTAAGAAGCCTACAAATATACATAGATTCTCAGGATCAAAGCAATAATAATCCTTGTATATATCTCTCTCAAGCAAGGATTCATCTACTGAACAGAGATCCTTCAAGAACACTAAGTGCCTGAATCCTCAGTGACTGCTGCAGGATGATTCAACGAGAAGAAGAATCTTCATTCTTCTTCTTCTTCTCTTCTACTCTCTCTCTCTCTCTCTCTCTCTCTTCATTGTAATCTGAGCAAAGAGTCCTTAGAATCCCTCTCCAAATGATTTAGTGGTTTAAGATCCCCTTACCAAAAGATCTAGTTTGGTTCTAAGAGTCTCCTTAACAAAAGACTCAGTAGTTTGGTTCTAAGAGTCTCCTTAACAAAAGACTCGGTGGTTGGTTCTAAGAGTCTCCTTATCAAAAGACTCAGTGTTTCTAAGAGTCTCCTTATCAAAAGACTCAGGCACTGGATAGTGTATTCCTACCAAGGTGGTAGAAGAGTGGATGTACCCATATTTTGGGGAACCACTATAGATCTTGTCTCATCTGTGCCTTGATAATTTTTGTGTTGTCCCCTTTATATTTCTGCATTTTTGTGCTTAATTTATTCTGGACTGGATTTTTGAATGCATAGTTATTAGAACTGTTTTATTGTTTTGCACATCCTTTAATGAAAAGTTTTAAATCTATATTCACCCCCCCCCCTCCCTCCCTCTAGAGAATACTCAGAGGACTCATTATGCACTTTCAACGATCAACCAGGCCAATATGAGAATAAGAAGTAAGCAATAAAGACAAGTCCACAATCACGCATATATATATACATCAAAGAGTTAATAAGAGTCCATCAATGAGTACTAAAAGAAAGAGTAAGGGTTTATGCCTGGTACATGTCCAAATTGTAAAAACACTCTCTCACTCTAATAAATGCGGAAGCTACTCAAAACTCACAACTGCCCGTGGATGGATGGTAGTAGTGCGCTGTAACTACTCCTCAAGTCCCACGCCCCATCTTGTTGGTCGTGCTGCTGCTCTGACTCCTCGTGCACCTGGTGTTACGGCCACATCCGACCATTAGTCAAAAATACAAAGTCCTTTTGTCCTCGCCTCCCCCCACGACTCCTAGGCACCGTGTGGGAGGACAAAAAAGGAGGATAACAAAGCAGTATAATAAGAGGGAGACGTGGCTCTAACTAGCAAGTTTGTATATATAGAAACTATGATGGTGTATAAAAGCTATGCTAGCAATTTTATATATACAAGAGCAATATTAAAGAGCAATAATGAAAAGGTGTGGCGCAGTAAGTAAAGTAAGGAATAACTACACTACCATCGCAGAAGCGTACCTTAACTTATATGAATGCCCATACAAACTTATAAGTTAAGATTCATGGTAATTAACTCATCATATAAAAGAGACCATACTAATTTATATGATGAGGATCTACAAATATATATGTTGTATGAGTGTTATGCTATGCAATTTAATGTATTATGTTATCGTTCATGCAAGTGCAACTCACCCACCCAAATTTGTGCGCACAGACATTTCGTTCCCGCTTTTCAGAGATAGCTAGTCTCTCAGGTTCTACCGTCGTGGCTACGGAAGCAGTGGATACGGTCCTCCACTCTTAGGCGGTATGAACACTACCAATACTAGACCGTATGTATGCCTATATACACATCCTAGGTGCACCTCTTGAGTTTTTGCGTACTCTTGCTGGAATCCACCAGTCTTTTATGATCGAGTGTGGGTTATTAGGGATTGTCCTCCAGACTGCAATAAAACAACCTACTGGCTCTCTAAACCACTACATCAGAGTCAACGTACTTCTATCAGTGTGCCGACTGGGCCAGTACTGAAGACCCGCTACTAATATGCACATGCAAAGTACTACTTCAACCAACCGAGCCTCTAGCTCGCGGAACTAACTAGTCCTCCATAACTAACTACATCCCTTAACACGGGACGAGGTTTACTAAGAGCGTTATTCACCTACTTACTCTAATCTTGCTTAGTGTTTAGTTATACTTAGAGATTTGAGGTGAATCTTGGACTTTCCGAGGACTACCCGGTGAAGGTCTCGCAATGGTACTAGGCGGTATGATGGAATGACATCTCAAACCTCCCTTTACCAAGACATTTAATTCTTGTTTGGTGGTTGCCCTTCTCTAAAGCCCTCTCTCAATGTTACTCTTGTTAATCTAGGATAGACTTATAACTCATTATACAATGTATGTGGTGTAACCCCAAGCTATACTCCAAGATTAATTCCTGAGGTGCACATGATCATGTTAATGTCCTACAATCATAGTCCTTGTTTTATCAAAAATCTAAGTGTTATTGATGGTCAAATCCTTAGTTCTTATTTTACTAAATGCGGACCAAGTTCAAGTATTGCACAAGACATATCTCTTATGAATCAACTATCAAAAATATGAGGCCAGTTAATTTCTAATTTGTTCCAGAGGTTCATCATGTCATTCAAAATTGATTTACTAGATATCATATATTTATAATCTAATTTGGCCATAAAGTAGTATTTGATAATATATAACAACTTCCAAGTTTACACATAAAGAACTAAATTGTGATGTCCAAAAGTTTGTCCCTTGTTAAAGTAATATTTATCCGTGGAAATTTATTGACAATTATTAAACATTATTCTCTCCGATTATTGTATTTATTTGGATTTACCTCACATGTAAATTTAGGAAATAATCGTGGCTAAATTAACCTGGAATATTCCAATATGGTGGATAGTCACTTGCTATAGTAATATTTATTTCTTGAAATTTATTGAGAATTTTTTAACAAAATTTTCTCTGATTATTGCATTTATTTCGATTTTCCTCTCATGTGAATTTAGGAAATAATCAAGGTTAGATTAACCCGAAAAATTCCAATATTCAAGTTTGTTACTTATTACTTCTTAGAGTAATATATCTCTGGAAAAATAATTTGAATTTTTGGATAAATAAATAATATAGTTCATGTTCAATATTGCAAATTTCTCATAAATGTATTTTGGGGATTTTATTTCAAGTCGACGTACTTCACAGGTCCACATACGTCGAGTACTATCTCATAGTATAGAAGTTTTACTAAGCACACACCAAGTCGACATGCGTTGACTTCATAAGTCAACATACGTCAAGTACTATATGGCTACTCATCAACTAAACATGCATCGACTTCACAAGTCGACATGCGTCGACTTCACAAGTCGACGTGCATCGAATAGTATCCAGAAATGTATGTGATTATATTAAACACACGTCAAGTGGACATATATCGACTTCTCAAGTCAACATACGTCAAGTAGTCGTTTAACATCCTATTTGAATCCAATTCGACATACAAGTACTCTCATTCATTATTTAATTAATTCTCAATTAATTAAACATAATTTTAGGCTTGGTTCTTCACTTATACACAATATAAGTACAAACCAATATGATCATTTATCCATTTTCTATTCGTTCTTATGTGCGACCTCATATATTCATATTACGTTGGCAGTAAGACTAAATCATTGATTACTTCTAGATCACAAAAAATTCCAGCAGTTATGTGATATACCATTAGTAAAATTGTAGCCCTTTGAATCACATAAATTTGATTCTATTATTATGAGGCACACACCACTTAGATCATTTTGATGTTTTGTGATGGCATTTTGTAGATTAAAATAAATGAATTTAATCAGTTTGCAATTTCTTATGTTATGACGAGCATTTTATAGTTTTAAAATGTTCCTTTTTTGAAAAATATATATATATTAAAAAGAAATATTGCGGTCTGCGAATAGCCCGAAATAAAAATTCATGGAAAAAATCTGCACCGTCAATTATGGTGTGATAAATATGGATTGTTAGATCAAAACTCTCACCACACTCATTCTCTCTCCTCATTCCTGGTTCCAACAAAAGGGAAAAAAATTGGCACGCATGAGAGAGAGAGACGTGGAGAGAGAGAAAGAAAGAGGGAGAAAGAAAGAAAGTGAGAGGGAGAGAGAAAGGGAGAGAGAGGGATATGGCGGGAGAGAGAGAGAGAGAGAAGGAGAGAGATAAAGAAAAATAACTTTTGTACATAAATTTTTCTTACGCAGCTTGGGCACCAAATGTAACCCCCCCCCCACCCACCCCCAAGCTTACGCACCATCCCATCATGCATCTGTATGTCCACCGTCCCTGTACATGTAACCTCACAACCTGAGTCGTCACCCACATAGACCGCCCCAGTCGTCACCTTTAGAGGACTGAACATCGATGCATCCGAGCACATGTGTTGCGATGCACCAGAATCTAATATTCATCCGTTGTCAGAGTCATCATGACTCACAGTGATGGTATAAAGGCCATCACTCTCCACTCCCAGATCTAGCGTCACCACACCCGCATCCTGGACGTCTCCAGAACTCTGTGCACGTTGCGGGCAATTTCCCCTGATGTGACCGCTCTGTCGATAGTGGTAACAAATAGCTCCCTTCTTCGACGACGACCGAGCCCGTGCACCCCTCGATCCCCTATCAAATGCTATCCCCCGTCCATCTACTGCCAAAATATGCTCACCCCCAGTAGTGGGGTCCTTTAGCATCTGACTGGACAGTAATGCTGATGTGACCTGAAAGTGCACAGTTAACCTCACTAGAATTCTCTAGAGGGGGTGAATAGAGAATTTAAAAATACTTTGTGCAAAATTGACAAATATATATATATATATAATAATCACAGATTTATGCTTCCCACACACACCAACAAGAATTAAGCAAATAAAGAAAGTAACAGCAAAAAGAAAATCACAGCACAACACAAAGAAATATAGTGGTTCCCCAAACTTTGGGTAGTCCACTCTTCGACCCCCTTGGTAGGAATTCACTATCTTGTACTGAGTCTTTTGATAAAGAGACTCTTAGAACCAGCCTGAGTCTTTTGATAAGGATACTCTTAGAACCAGCCTGAGTCTTTTGATAAGGAGACTCTTAGAACCAGTACAACTGAATTTTTTGAAGAGATATTCTAAAAACTCTTTTACACAGTTTGAAAATGAAATGAAGATAAGAAGAAGAAGAAGTAGAAGAAAAACAATTGAAACAAGAAAGAATCTTCTTCCTAGCAAGAAGATTAGAAGCACAAGTATAGTGAATGAAATCTCTCTTCTATTGTGAGAAGGAGATTGTAAGTCTTTCTCTTTTTCAATGAGAGCTTTCAGAAATTGCAGCAGTATGGCTTTAGAAGGAGGAGAAGAAGAAGGATTTTTCTTTGCTGCAGCACTCTTTCACTTTTCTCAGGTTTCTCACTTTTCACTTGGGAGCTTTTCCTCTTTTTCAAAATGGATGGAGTGGATCACCTCATTTTCTTCTCTGTCGATTTCCCTCTCATTTATAGCTCTGTTTATTCAAAGAATACTATAGGAGAATAATCAATTAGCATTCAGAGAAATAGTAAGAGAGAAAAAGATTCCATAATCAATATTTCTGTAGAAGGAAAGAGATCATTCTGATTTCAAATAATATCCATAATAAACTTAATCAATTTAGCCAAGAATCAATTAGAAGGAAAGGCTGATTCAGAACGACTATAAAAGAATAATATAATTCCATAAGAATTAGATCTACAGAAAGAAGGAAAGAGATCTGGCGTGTTTTGAATTTGACATAGAAATCGACGTACGTCGAGTCCTATTCGACGGAAGCGTCGATTTCAGACTGGCTGGACGTCGAGAGGAGAATATGGAAGGTGCGTCGACTAAGGTACGTCAACTTCACTAGATGCGTCGACTTGAAGTCAGAGTTACGTTGACATAGGTTACGTCGAATTCTGTTTAGAGCTACTTCGACTCATTCTGAGAGGAACGTCGACTACACTTCGACGTTGCGTCCAATGCTATTCGACGCATATTTACTTAGACTAATTTTTCATTCTTAGAATTTATATTCTACTCATTTTTAGGGGTTAAGATAAATCATTTCCCCAACAATCTCCCTCTATTTGTCTTAACCCTATTCAGGGAGAAATTGTACCAGCTTTTAATCAACACAGCAAGGCATTTATATAGAAAAGAAATATGTTAAGTAATCAGAAGAAAGTAGAGAAAGAAATCATATAACATGTAAGTATCTTTCACAAGATTTAAACTAAGAACTTCTTGTTATACATGAAGTTGACAAAGGCAGAGTAAAGTTTCTTAGATAAATTTTCAATAGCTTCAAAAATGCAGGTCCTGGCTCTATCAGGATGCTCTTGAACATTTCTGATAATTGTATGCATCTTTGCCAGGGTCTTTTCAGCATCAGGGAGAGTGTCATTTATGGAATAGCCCTTGCTAATGATAATTGCTGCCTTTTCATCAATCATTTCAATTATAATGCTTTGAGCTTTCTTTTGTGTAGATTTGGGCTCAGATGGTCCCTTGTTGTCAACCTTGGGCCTATATTTTCTCTTCTTCTCTGATTCTTGTTTCTCAGGGTCTCAGACACTTTTCCTTTCCCTTTCCAGGGTGAACTATGCCATTTGTCTAATCCTTCTGGTCTTTTAGGCTTCTTATAGGGAATGTAGTCATCTTCTGACCACCCTACACCCCTTTTGTGCTTTTGTCCTTTGTCTAGGATAAGCCCTGCCTGAGGATTTTTCTTCTGATATGCTTCAACATCAAACAATTTCTTTGGAAGTTTGATGGAAGATTCAGCAAGAATCTATTCTTTGGTCATCCCCTTCTTGATCTTTTCCATTTAGATATTCCTCTTATCCTCTGTCTCTTTCATTGCTGCTTCAAATTCATACAACTCTCTTTCTCTCATTTCTTCATGCCTCTTTTCCATGTCAGGGTCATGGTACTCCTTTACAGGACTGTTAGGAGTGATATTAGGCATTCTTTCAAACATTTTTATCTCCTCAACAGCTTTTCTGTATTTCTTTTCCTTTGCATAGTCTTTCCTTTCTTCTTTGGAGAATTTTTGCCAATGAGGGATGGCTTCTCTTCTTCTTTTAATTTGTCCTCTTAGTCTTTCCCTAGGTAGCATTTGGGGAGGTAAATGTAGTAGAGGAGGTAGAGAAGGAGGTTGAAGTGGTGGTAGAGGCAGAGGTGGAGATGTAGTTTTCTCTTTAGAAGGAGAAGGTGGAGAAGGAACTTTTGTAGGAGAGGGAATTTGTTCTGTAACAGGAGGCAGAATGTCCTCTGGTAGAGTAGACTATGCTGAGGAATGTTTTTCCCTTTCAATCTCTTCTGGAGGAATATCCTCAAGTAGGGGTGTCTTGAATTTGATATAGCTAGCAGAGAAGCCAGAAGAGTGATACTGATATTCTTCCACACATAGGGGTATATCAATCCAGACTTGCCCTTTCAGGTCATCAGAAGTAGCTGCTTCTTCCTCCCCCTGGACTTCTATATTTTGTACTACAACAATCTCCCCCTGAACATATAGGGCATCTACTCTGAATGCTGAATCAACAGCATGGTCTCCTTCTGTATGGTAGGATGAGGATTCACCAAAGTGTTTGTTGAAGGTGTAATCAGAGTGATTGGAGAAGATTTGAGCCTATGGTAAAAAAATGAAGTTGGTTTAATTCTTAGAGATATTATTTAGAGAAGATTTGAGACGAGTTAGCCCTGAGCTTTAAGAGAATATAGAACCTGAATAGAGGGGTTTCTGGAGCAACTCTCCCCCTGGTTTATATCCTGCAGAAAGGATGTAAACCTTTTTGGCGACAGATGTTGTTCGTGAAGAAGATCATGAAGCTCGGGAAGAAAAGCGAAGAGGACGGCCAGTTTGGCTTCACAGGTGGTTATCATTGCGGCACATTCGTTGGAGAAATTATTTAGTCTTGTTTGAAATTCATTCAGGAGGTTTTCTAGGGCATCGTTTATCACTTTGATGATGGCAGATTGAACAGGAGTTGGCGCCATTGATGCAGAGAGAAAGGGTGACGACGAAGTTTTTGGCGGTTTGGGAGAGTGTGAGTTATGAAATAGGAGGTATTATTTAAAGAAGGTGAAACGTCGAAAAGGAAATAGAAATCAAGGTATATTAGGTAATTCAATCGTCAAAAGGAGAAGGAAAGATTTGTTTCCAGTATTATCATAAAGTCGACGCATGCGTCGATATGGAGTCGACGCTCCGTCGAAATTTTGTCATCCTATTGTCCTTTCAACGTGTTCGCAGATTTGCGTCGATATCAAGTCGACGGTGCGTCGATAGGTAATCGACGTATCTTCAAGTGCTCTCTTAGTTTTTCTGACCTCTTTTAGATTTGCCCAACAATGATGTTTACATGCTTCCATCAAGCATTCCTAAGGTGTTGATGAAGTAAGTATGCTTAATTTCATCCAAGGGTTTGGTGAAAATGTTTGTTGTTTGACTGTCAGTAGGAATATATTCTAAGGTTATCTTGCCTTTTTCTACATTGTCTCTAAGAAAGTGATGTCTGATCTCTATATGTTTGGTTCTACAATGAAGGACTGGGTTGGATGCTATGGATATAGCACTAGAACTATCACAATAGATTTTAGAGTTGTTGACTTCCAATTTATAGTCAAGAAGCTGATTTTGCATCCATAGGATTTGTGAACAGCAGCTCCAGCAACTATATATTCAGCTTCAGCTGTTGAGGTTGAGACTGAGGTTTGTTTCTTACTGAACCATGATATTAATTTGTCACCTAGAAATTGGCAAGTACCAGATGTGCTTTTTCTATCAACCCTACAACCAGCGTAGTATGCATCTGAGAAACTTGTTAATTCAAAGTTGGTTTCTGCTGAGTACCATAAACCTAGTTCAGGTGTTCCCTTTAGGTATCTAAGAATTCTTTTTACAGAGGAGAGATGGGATTCTTTTGGATCAACCTGAAATCTAGCACATATGCAGGTGGCAAACATAATGTCAGGTCTGCTAGTGTTAGATAGAGAAGGGAACCTATGATTGCCCTATAGGTCTTTTGATCTACTGTTTTTCCCTTATCATCCTTTTCTATGATGGCATTAGTTGTCATAGGTGTTTTCATGGTAGATGCTGATTCCATACCAAACTTTTTGATTAACTCTTTAGTGTATTTAGATTGTGAGATAAAGATTCCCTCGCTGCTTTGTTTTACTTGTAACCCTAAGAAATAAGAGAGTTCTCATATATTACTCATTTCAAATTTAGATTGCATTAGATTAGCAAATCATTTACAGAGTTTGAGATGGGTTGAGCCAAAGATGATGTCATCTACATAGATTTGAACAAGCAGGAGTTTATTCTTGTGGGTTCTAGTAAAAAGTGTTTTATCTACTTTACCTCTTTCAAAAGAATTTTCTATCAGGAAGTTGGAGAGAGTTTCATACCAAGCTCTAGGTGCTTGCTTAAGGCCATAAAGAGCTTTGTTAAGTCTATAAACAAAGTTAGGAGAGGAGGGATTGATAAAACCTGGTGGTTGCTCTACATACACCTCTTCTTGAAGGTCACCATTCAGAAAAGCACTCTTGACATCCATCTGGTAGACTTTCATCTTCATGAAAGCTGCATAGGCAAGAAAGAGTCTGATTGCTTCCAATCTGGCTACTGGAGCAAAGGTTTGGTTGTAGTCTATTCCTTCTTCTTGTATGTATCCTTGTGCTACAAGTCTTGTCTTGTTCCTGATAATTACTCCAGTGGAATCTAGTTTGTTTCTGTATACCCACTTTGTATCAATAACTGGGTAGTTTCTTGGTCTCTCAACTAAGTTCCATACTGTGTTTCTCTCAAATTGGCTTAGTTCTTCTTGCATGGCTATGATCCAGTGAGGATCACAATTTGCTTCTTCAAACTTTTTTGGTTCACTTGTGATAAGAAGCATTGGAGCATCATCCCACTGGAGACTTGGTGTCTTGTTCTTACTCCAGTATTGGGGTCTCCAATTACTTGGGATTGTGGATGATTTTTCATATTGATCCCTGTCCTGCTTGGATTTGTCATATGCTCTTCTTCCTCATTAACAATGGGATCATTGTCCAACTGTTCCTCCAACTGTTCCTCCTGAACCTATGCCAACGTAACTCTGACTTCAAGTCGACGCATCTAGTGAAGTCGACGTACCTTAGTCGACGCACCTTCCATATTCTCCTCTCGACGTCCAGCCAGTCTGAAATCGACGCTTCCATCGAATAGGACTCGACGTCGATTTCAGACTGGCTGGACGTCGAGAGGAGAATATGGAAGGTGCGTCGACTAAGGTACGTCGACTTCACTAGATGCGTCGACTTGAAGTCAGAGTTACGTTGACATAGGTTACGTCGAATTCTGTTTAGAGCTACTTCGACTCATTCTGAGAGGAACGTCGACTACACTTCGACGTTGCGTCGAATGCTATTCGACGCATATTTACTTAGACTAATTTTTCATTTTTACAATTTATATTCTACTCATTTTTAGGGGTTAAGATAAATCATTTCCCCAACATGACCTCCTCTAACCCCACTGTATCCTTCCCATACAGGAGCGTGGTCATCATGTGTTTAAAGGACGGTGAGAGCGAGGTAAGAAGTAATAGGGCCTTATCTTCTTCCTCCACCTTCGCACCAGCCACATGCAATTGATTTAGAAGGTCGTTGAACACATTAAAGTGTTTCTGCAGGCTGTCACCCTCCTGCATCTTCAGCCCATACAATTGTTGTTTCAACAACAACCTTGTGGTCAACGACTTGGCCAGATACAATCTTTCAAGCTTATCCCATAGCTTGATTGCAGACTCCTCGACGCCAATGTTAAAGAGCATCTTGTCGTCAACGCACATCCTGATGGCGCTAGTGGCACGCTCAACCAAGTCAATCCACTCATCATCCTTCACTTCAACAGCCAATTTTTCTCGTCCCCGCAAAACCCGCATCAGCCCCTGCTCAACTAGCATATCTTTGACGTGAATCTGCCACAGACTAAAATTTTCGCTGCCATCAAACTTCTCCACCGAGTACCGAGCCAAAGTCGCATTCTTCCCCTCCATATATAGTTGCCCTCTGGTATGACTATGAGACTTGATTAATTCAAGGTCGAATTTGAAAGGATGGGAAGAGGACCTAGTCGTTCACCACCGTAGTCAAATCTTTCCTCAAATGTTCAATTAGTCGCCTACAGAACCTTTCTCTAATACCAGTTGTTGGGATTTCCAGTCACGGAAGCGCAATCTCTAGGAACAAATAAATACAGAGTCACGAGAAAATACGTACTTTGCACAATTTTATTAACACAATAAAATAAGTACTCAAATTTAGAGATACAAGTCCGAAAAATATTGCAAAAAAATGGACTACGTAAATCTGCATGAGTAATATGAATTTGACTGCAATCCGTAAAACGGACGCACAAAATTCGTACCAGAACGATTTTTTGTCGTCGTCAGACGACCAACCGCCGCCACCACCACCGAGAAAAGATCCAAGTCAGGACTTGACCTTGCCGCGAACACGCAGCCCGCCAACGTCACCACTTGTGCACAACCACCACCGCCTACGAGCATGCAACCATCGAGCACCGCGCACCTTGTAGCAACCCGTGAATATGACGCATTGTCGCTGCCCGCACGCTTTCTCTCTTCGATGTCGATGCAGCCCGCAATCGGATGTCAACGAGCACCGTCTCCTTCGGTCGTGCACTACCACTCTCCTCTTCAAAGTTTTACCTTTCTTTGGTTTGCCTTTTGGTGTGTCCTTCACGTTTGCATCCCTCTCCTTTTATAGGGTGAATTCACATGCCTTAGCCATTTTCCAAGAAGCTTTCTCATTCAAAGCACATGAGTGGCTTGAAAAAAAGTCCGCATTGACGGGCGGTAGGTGGGAAAGATGAAACATGTGGATTTGACTATTCAAAACCAACTCAACATATATATATATATATATATTGTGTTTTTACTACTATTCAATTCACATTGCTTAAACTTCTTAATATATTTTTCGCTTGCAGAATTTGAAGGTGACACATTTTCCACCATACTACGACTACTCGTTACACCGTGGGTCTTCAATTTTTATTATTACCACATGTTATAAATCTGTCATGAAATTAAAATGTCTTCCTCTTTAGTTTTGCTTCATTCAGATTCCATGGTTTCGAATGTTTAGTGAACTGGGTCAATGCATGACGGATTCTCTTTGACCTTACTAAATAGGTGGGTCAATTTTATATTTACCATGATTTGTGTAGTGTTAGTTTACCGATTTTCATAATATTCAATCACTTGATTAGTCTTATTCGTTACTTTTCGCATATTGATATTCTGAAAATAATATGGTATCTTGGTTATATGTTTTTTGTGTTTAGATGCATTGCATTTTTTTAATTTTATTAATTAGTTCATGATCATGAAGGATAATTTATTATATAATCATATTTTTATTCTACAGGGTTAGAAGTTTATCTATTTTAGCAGTCGAGGGGCGGTGCCCATTTGGCCCCTAAAGCAGTCAGTCATGGGCGAAGCCCGTGCACCTCTAAACACAGGCGGTGCCCATGAGTTCAAGAGCATGGAGAAAACTTGTGCGTGCCCGCTTTGGGTGCTCACATGTTTCATCAGTGCACTCCCACACACAAACTTACATACTAAAGGTCATGCATGACTTCGTTGTGCCTTCACTCGGAGCATTATTGTTGCAGCATATTGCCCATGACTTCGTTGTGCGCCGTGTTCATTCAACATCAGCAATACTAGACCTTCACTCGGAGCATTATTGTTGCAGCATATTGCCCATGATGGAGAATTTTTTAAATTTTCTATGTTAGCCATCATATTACATTAGATCAGAGATAGTAAAATTGAATGACTGAGATCAAAAGACTGATACTGCTTACAAATGTGTCACTCATATGTATTCTTAAATAAAGCACACCTAATCTTTAAAATATCTAATTTAATCAGCATAAAATCAATTAACTTGTCATGATATTTATTCCTTGTCTAAAAATTAAAAAAGGAAATTATGTAGTTGCTACTTTCTTTGCTGTCAGGGCGAGTGATTTCCATGTCGTGCAACTCCCCAAAAGATATATATGGCTCCGTTTGGTATGGCAGTGGCGGTCATGAATGCAATAGTTACGAACCCATCGTTCATAAACACACAACCTCACGGTAGTAACTTCATTCATTTTATGTTTAAAACTAAAATTATTTTCTTGGTGGCGGCCATAACCAATGTCTTGTCAAACATGCATTCGGTGGAGTTTTTGTCCAAACTCACCGAGCAAAAACGCCACACCAAACGGAGCCTTAGGCAAACTGATGTTGGCCTGATAACTAGAAGGGTCCAGTTTGTTGCCCATAAATTAAAAATCAACAAAGCTTTTTTAGGTCATATTAATACATCATTTCTTTTTGAAACTTATTGATGTATATGCAGAGCCGAAACTTATTCCATCTGGGTACTGGGCGACCGAAATCTGTTTGCGTGCGACTACGGAACGGGTTCCACACGCCCTTTACCTTTTTAGTTTTTTCTCACTCTAAATTGTGCCCATTCATAGCTCCACGTTGCAAACCCTCCTTGTTCTAGATCCCGGAAAGGAGCCCGGTTGTAATAATCGCTCATGCAGAGCAGCTTTGTCGGCTATTGGCAAATGGATATGAGAGCTTGTGCTCCAATCTCCGCCTTCTCAGCACTTGCAAAACATAGGATGAACCTAGAATTAATGAAATGCTGAGATTGGAAAACTACTGTAAGATAGTAAGATTCAAGGCAGTGAATAAGAGTCATTATTTGATTGCAACAATCAAATTGTAGAGAGACAATCTATGGTCAACAATCAAATTGTAGCTGGCAATCAAGCAATCTTGTGCCCAGGTAACGACAGGTTCATCAGGACACACTAAAGCATGCGGGAGTAATCATGTTGGAGCTGCGAACTTGACTCGCAGAGCATCACAAGGTAATCTATCAATGGCCACAATAGGTATATCGGCACCCATATGCGATGTAATTGATGAAGACAACATAAGAGTTTCCATAAAAGACTATCAAATGCTGTACTGTAGTTGCATAGAGATGAATTTAGCATAGCCATGTAAGAAGAACCGCCCGGGCTATGCTTTCTAAAATCAGACCTCTTTTACAATACCCTTTTACAAGCCTATTTAAACTATTTACTTGATCTTCACAAAGAAATCATCCAGCAATTCACGAAGAACCGCTTTCCTTTGATTTAAGCGAAAAGTGTTGGCCTTACCATTTGGGAAGCCTTGTGGGATCAGAGCATATGAGAGGTAAGCTAATGTTCAACTAATTCATGAAGAGGATATTTGTGTAGGGCACTCTGACTGCTGAGTGGATGGCAACCAAGAGTGGATGGCAACCAAGTAAAAAATACTTCAATCATCACTAGTATCCCCGGGGCGCAAAATGCGGGTCGCGCAATGTCTCTCCTCCTGCGTGATTTTTTTTTTTAGATTTTAATTATAATTTTCTCACATTTAATATATATTTTTAATTAGTTTACTTTGTATCATTTTAACTCTTTGTTTTTTCAACTTCATTTTTCTCCCATTTAATTTGCTTTATTTTACTTAACCAAGAATGTTCCAACAAACTTTATAGCTTAAGAGATTTGATTGTATTTGGATGGTGGAAGTTTTAAAGGCAATTAGAACACTTATTTTATTAACTTTTTGACTGTATTCTACAGCATGGGGATCTAGGTCTTTATTTAGAACTGCAATAACTTCAAACGATTTGTTATAAATTTTAAGAAAGCTCGATATTTTACTGGTCCTAATATCAGACTGTTTTTAAATGCTTAATGGAAAATGTAATATTAGACAGGTATTTATTTACTATTAAATCGATTTTTAAATGCTTAAAAGGAAAATATAATATGAAATTCCTGTGGATGAAAAATATAATATGCAATTCTTGTATGTCGTCCTAGGTCTTTATTTATAACGAGATAGGTTTTTAAATGCTTAATGGAAATTATAATATGCAAATCCTTGTAGATATCTGGATTTCCTGATTATAATCTATAAAAAAAGGTATTCTAATCATAATCTATAAAAAAAGGTTTTAGCGAGTTCCACTAATAAATGTATTTTAGGGTCATCAAGTCTAAACAAAGCTAACAAAACCATCATATATCTACCACCAATGATAAATATACATACATACCACTGATCGCAGATGAAAAGAAGACCCTGCTCAACAATCTGCAACAGTTAACACACAGCAACCCCTGCATAGAGAAGGGAAATAAATGCAAAAAAATCCATCATTCAAATGCTCCCATGCTTTTAATTCTAAATGTAGCCTCTATAATTGACCATAAAAAAGAAAAACCTTCAGTAATCTAGTATAAGAACAATGCTACTATGTTGTTAATTCTAAATCCAGAATCTATAATTGACCATTGAAAGAAAATGCTACAGAAATCTAGCATAAGAACGTAGCCCATACCACAGCTAATAAGCTGAAAGTAGAGATACAAATGACTATTAAACTGCTAAATTTGTCTAGACCAAAGATACATTCGGTCCTACAGATTATCACATGTATTCACCAATATAAATGAAGATATGCTCCTAAAAATTGAAAGGGGATTATTATCCACATGCATGAAATTTCTTCGGCCCAAAAGGCCTATCAATCGAGAACCTGCCATCTGTCTTTCCCCCAAAATATATGATTCTAAGGATTCCTTCCTAACCCTAATAAACATAGCATAAAGCATGCAGATCAAATAATTGAGGTAACAAGCGAACAATAAGAAAAGCATCCACCCACACAAAAAAACAATTAAACAGGAGAACTGACACAAGATACTCTCCAGCATAGCAGAGCTAGAGGCTAATCCAAATAAAGTCAGGATCACAGCTACATAAACAGAATTAAACGGCAAAAACAAAGCGGAGAAACTAGTGCGAGCTATATATTACTCTACACGACAACTCAAGTTTACGCTAGGAAAAATAGGGAACTACTGATCTAAAAAAGAGAAGAAGAATTCCAGCCCTTCCGAAATGATCTCTTTTCAGTAGGAAGAAAGGATGCAAACCGATACAAGTCATATTTTGATAATAAAGATGCCAGCTTTAAATGAACAATAGCCGCAGTCAACTGAACATTTTGCATCAAATCAAGATCTCACTGTTGCTGTGCCTGTCTGGATTGAGAGGCTCCGTAACCGCCCCCATACCCGATTGTCCCGCCCGGAGCATTTACCTGACCGGCTCCATAGTTGCCGCCCTGAGGAGCGTCAGATCTCCAAGTATTAGAGTAACCAGTGGTTCCACTGCCATCACTGTAACCTCCTCCGGCAGCCATGAAACCGGCAACCGCGCCCTGTTCTCCACCGGCAGCTGTAGAATTTCCAGAATGAGCACCGCCGCCGCCACGACCTCCTATGGCGCCATAACCAGTCTGGTTCCCATAAAGGCCTTCACTCCCAGCATACCCTCCATACCCATATCCCTGATTCCCATAACTAGCCGCGGCCCCAGGGGACTGACCAGTATGCCCTGAACCAGGTCCTCCAGTACCAGGAGTATTCCATGATCCTGCTCCTCCATATCCCGCATTGGCACTATAACCAGCAGAACCATACCCACTAGGGCCCTGAGTATTCCAAGGACTCCTAGGGGCTCCTGGAGGGCCACTTACATAACCAGTTCCAGGTCCACTGGGATTTCCATAGCTTCCATTACCACCGTAGCCACCATGTCCCCCTCCATAACCAACAGGGTTGGCTGCTGCTCCATAACCATAGGCAGCAGGAGCCCCATACCCTGATGAACCATAAGGGTTGTAGCCAGCACCACTTCCTGGTGCCTGCATGTACCTACTAGCATCCATCCTATTATCATATGAGTTCACATTTGCGCCAGCACCTGCACCTGGACCGCCACCATAAGACTGATAGCTTCCACCACCCATGGAGCGGTTAGTGGTGCTGTTAGGATTTGCGTCTTTCGGAAGGGCGCGTTTGACCTCCACTGCTTTCCCTCCTACATCATGAAACTGCTTTTGCACCACACGCTCTACGGAATCCTCTGAATCAAATGACACGAAACCAAAACCTCTAGGTCGCTGAGTGTTCTGATCGTACATCACAACAACATCAGTGACTGTGCCAAAAGCTTCGAAGTATTCACGGAACTCCATATCTGAGAGAGTGGGAGGAAGCCCTCCTACAAAAATCTTCTTTGTCCTAAAGTTGCCAGAACCGCCACCACCACCACCACTGCCTACTCCTGCATTTCTAGGCATGTTGGTGTTGGTCGATCTAACAGTGGTATGTTGTTCCTCTCTTGACATTGCCCTTTTAGCTTCCACCTAGACAAAGAAAGTAGAAAGGCTAAACAAAGCATAGAAATATAACACAATCACGAAGCTACTAGTGGGGGCACTGAACGTGCTTTAGTGACACATTTGTAAAAGGACTACCGTGATCATACAATCAAAGTAAATTAAATATGAAAACTGCAGGAAATCTGTTGAATAAGGCTTCAGAACAATGGTATTATGCCCAGAAATAACGTAATCCCGAGGTAAAGAAAACAGAAGAAGAAAAATTACAATAAAAAAACAATTGATGAGAAAAGATTAGAGGTGATAATAAGAAAGAACCAAAAAGAAAATTTTGATCCAAAAGAAAAAGTGTAATATTTACATGTTCGTTGTTAAAAAATTGAAAACAAACAAAAACTTCTCAGAAACCATTAAAATCCAGATCTACTCAAAAGCGAATGGGAATCTCAACCAACAGGAAATTAAAACAGAATTTTACAACAAAGGCCAAGCCAGTCTCTAACATGATAGAAGATACAGGCCAACAAATATTAGCATGAAAAAAATATTGACCTTCAATCGACGAATCCGACTCAAAAGAAGTCTAAAAACAAATCCATCAGAAAGTTTTGTTGCATTTTTCATCCGAATAAATTAAAAGATCATAGATTAAAAAAAATAACAAGATTTGAGGTGTTTGTTTTAAGCTCTTTATAATCTCAATTTCAATTTCATCCTGCTGTCAAAATTTAAATTTAAGCATCTAGTCTGAGTTTGTGCTAAATAATTAGAATAGATATTTTTTAAAATTTAAAACTAAATACAATATTGATGATATGAAGAAGCACTGGGGACATTCATCACACAATGTTGGTTTCTAATAACGCTAAAAAACAAGGTGGTTCCACTATATGGTTATTAAGTCACATAGAAGACATTAGAATCAATGCCTTTACTATTATTGTTGTACTTCTACATATTTTCATAAATGACGAGCTACAAATATATAATCATTTATATATCATAATGTAAATTTACGATAAATTTCATGATTAAATTTTGAATATATATATATAGGAATAATTATCAAAACTTCCCCAGGACTTTAGCATAATTAGAGGTTGCAGACCTCTTATTTTTGAAATTACAAAAACCTTCATAACATCCATGCAGAAAAATACCCCCTTGGAGTAAATCTTCAGGGGGTTTTTTGTGCATGGATGTTATGAAATGTAAACTTACATGGGAGGATTTTGTAATTTCAAAAGTAAGAGGGGTGCAACCTGTAATTTAGCAAACTTAGAGGGGAGGTCCCGGTAAATGGCCATATATATCTTTACTATATATATAGAGAGAGAGAGATCCAACATATATGT
This sequence comes from Dactylorhiza incarnata, assembly GCA_033032865.1. NCBI lineage: Eukaryota > Viridiplantae > Streptophyta > Magnoliopsida > Asparagales > Orchidaceae > Dactylorhiza > Dactylorhiza incarnata. Next base: position 22,607,647 of record JAWHQI010000003.1, read on the forward strand.
TAATATTCTAATAATGCTACATAAAAATAATATATTCTACAATAGAATATCATTATATTGTTAAACAACATAATGCTTACATGCATTAACATGTTTTTTATTCAATCTAGAGAGAGACCCAAAAAGCACTCTCGCTAGAGTGAAATCAAAGGAGTACTTGGTTTTGCGTATTGAAATTTGGACAATACTCGACTGATTGAGGATCTGTTTGTTTCAGTTGTTGCTAATTGAAAAGGAGCTGTTAGAAATGGAGTTTAAAAAGGAGCTGTTTTTAGAAAATGGAGTTTACAGTAAAAATCTGTTTGTGTAAAATGAAGTTTGCATAGTTGTTCGAAAAATAGTGCATAAAAATTGTTTGCTAAAAACGGAGTTTTCTAAAATATTTTTGTTTGAAATGCAAAACCATGAACAGTTTGATTCCCAAATGGCCGATACACCCCCATCTTTTTGTTTTCCCATCTAACAAAAAAAATACACCCAAAATAGATATATCATTATATGTAGAATCACTATAGATTGAACAAATCTACAGAAAAACTGGCATGAACTAATATGATGAGATTTTTGGCAATTACATGTTTTCACAAATAATACTGAAGTAGCTCTGTTTATGATGAGATTACTAAAGTAGATCGACCCCATTTTTGTATTGAATGAATACAATAATTATTCTTAATAACCTACAAACAATATTCTAACAAGATTCTATAAGATATTTGCAAACAGGATTCTAGCAGGATTATCAATTAGGATTTCTTGCATGAACTCTATAGATTTTCTGGATAGGATTCAGGGGAGAAATCGTGGAAAAAGCATGAACTCTATAGATTTTCTCGATAGGATTCAGAGAAAATTTTGTGGATTCAGAGAAAATATCGTGGAAAATAGATATATCATTATATGTAGAATCACTATAGATTGAACAAATCTACAGAAAAACTGGCATGAACTAATATGATGAGATTTTTGGAAATTACATGTTTTCACAAATAATACTGAAGTAGCTCTGTTTATGATGAGATTACTAAAGTAGATCGACCCCATTTTTGTATTGAATGAATACAATAATTATTCTTAATAACCTACAAACAATATTCTAACAAGATTCTATAAGATATTTGCAAACAGGATTCTAGCAGGATTATCAATTAGGATTTCTTGCATGAACTCTATAGATTTTCTGGATAGGATTCAGGGGAGAAATCGTGGAAAAAGCATGAACTCTATAGATTTTCTGGATAGGATTCAGAGAAAATTTTGTGGAAAAAAGCCTGAACTCTAGATTTTCTGGCTAGGATTTCTGGAAAAAATCGTGGAAAAAAACATGAACTCTATAGATTATGCATATAACATGGGCCGATCTGGAAGCGTTTTCAGAAGCATGAAATGGAAAAGAACTGGGAAGAATCGAAAAGAATTGGGAAAGCTGCGGAGACTGCCATGGATCTTCGGAGACGGGCGAAGACGAAGATGGAGAAGCAGGAAGATATTTTCCTGTCAAGCTAAACTTGAAGTAGAAGCCTTCAGTTTTGAGATCTTCCCTTGAGGGGCGGAGGAGACTGCCTTGAAGTAGAAGCCTGAAGGAGCATGCGTGGAAGAAGAAACCTAGCAGTATATAATCCACGACGGATCCTCCTGGAGCGGCGACGAGCCGAGGTCTTTGAGATCGAGATGAGGAGAAGACCAGACACGCTGTTTGGGACGTGTAAAACGGTGCTCGGGGGGCTGCGGCGTGAAATTGACCTAGGCGCGGCTTATTTACAAAACAGCACTTTTCATTTTTTTTGGCTCCCAAGCACGGTAAATGGGTTTCCTCCGTTTTGAATATATGGAACCGGAGTGGATCAGCCAAAACAAGCGGGGCCTGAGACTATACGTAGAGATTGTATAGTTCAATCACATAAGATGAGAAATGCGATCAGCAAAAGAGACAAATGGAGAGTTTTCTGTTGATAATACTTGAGATATGCAGTCCAAAGATGTAAAGGTCTCAGCAAGGTGGAGGTTGCTTAGAGGAAAGATAGATAAATGTTAGCTTACAACAGATTTAATCACTAAACAAACAGCCTGCCTTAAGCCCCGCGCGAGAGTACCCTTGTCGCTCGCCTCCCATGTTCATACCGAGCGGCGGTGACCGAACCCCACGGCTCTCGATGTGCACGGCCAGCGCCAACAGCACTTTTCATTTTTTTTGGCTCCCAAGCACGGTAAATGGGTTTCCTCCGTTTTGAATATACGGAATCGGACTGGATCAGCCAAAACAAACGGGGCCTGAGACTATGCGTAGAGATTGTATAGTTCAATCACATAAGATGAGAAATGCGATCAGCAAAAGAGACAAATGGAGAGTTTTCTGTTGATAATACTTGAGATATGCAGTCCAAAGATGTAAAGGTCTCAGCAAGGTGGAGGTTGCTTAGAGGAAAGATAGATAAATGTTAGCTTACAACAGATTTAATCACTAAACAAACAGCCTGCCTTACGCCCCGCGCGAGAGTACCCTTGTCGCTCGCCTCCCATGTTCATACCGAGCGGCGGTGACCGAACCCCACGGCTCTCGATGTGCACGGCCAGCGCCCCCCCCCCCCCCCCCCCAGCCTTCTGCTGTCACACGGGGGAGGCAAGTAGAGAGGATACTATCGCGCGGGGATCGAGGGTATCCCCGAGCTAGCTTGCTCATATTTACTTCAAGAAAAGTTGTGGTTGTACTATGACACGCTCAACGATTGTCAAGGGATGAGCGTGCGTCTACTCTACGATCGCCGAGCACGTGGTTACTCGACAATCGCCGAACATCGAGCACGCCATTGCTAGGAACAGTACTATCATATTTTATTTGATGATTGTCGAGTGTTGTTCACGCCCTTGCTAGCAAGGGTATTAAAAATCAACAACAACAACAACACTCAAGCCTTTATCCCACCATAGTGGGGTCGGCTATATGGATCCTCTGTCGCCATTGCGCCCTATCTTTAAGCATAGTCTCATTAATGCCTAAGTACATCATGTCTTTCTTTATAGTTTCATTCCAAGTCTTTTTTGGTCTACCCCTCCCCCGTTTAACATGTCTAGTGACTAAACTCTCACAACGCCTAACAGGTGCCTCTAATGGTCTCCTATGTACATGTCCAAACCATCTTAAACGAGCTTCTCGCATCTTCTCTACAATTGGCGCCACTCCTATCTTATCCCTGATACATTCATTCCTAATTTTATCCAGTCTCGTGTGACCACACATCCACCTAAGCATTCTCATCTCCGCGACTCCCATTTTTTGCTCGTGTACACCATTCACTGCCCAACACTCAGAACCGTAGAGCATTGCAGGCCTAATTGCAGTACGGTAAAACTTGCCTTTAAGTTTTAGTGGTACTTTACGATCACATAGGATCCCAGACGCGCCTCTCCACTTCAACCAACCTGCTTGGATTCTATGAATCACATCTTTATCTACACCTCCATCTTTTTGAATTATCGATCCCAGATATTTAAAGCACTCACTGCGGGAAATATCTTGGTCACCCAATTTAATGACGGAGTAATCTGACCTTCTTGCACTACTAAATTTAAGCTCTATATACTCTGTCTTTGTCCTGCTCAACCTAAAACCCTTCTTTTCTAAAGTGTCTCGCCAAGATTCCAGTTTCGCGTTTACACCCTCGCGCGTCTCATCGACCAAAACAATATCATCTGCAAATAATAAACACCAAGGTATTGCTTGCTGGATATGTCCGGTGAGCTCATCTAAGATAAGGGTAAAGAGGTAAGGGCTTAAAGCTGACCCTTGATGTAAGCCAACAGCGATAGGGAATTCCTGTGTTAATCCTCCAGATGTCCTCACCCTGGTCACTGAATTTGTATACATATCTTTGATTACGTCAATGTATGATACATTTACACCTTTCTTTTCTAAGACTCTCCACAAGACCTCTCTTGGAACCCTATCATACGCCTTCTCTAGATCGATAAACAACATATGCAAATCTTTTTGTCTTTCGCGACCTCACCATTTTTCATCCGGGCTTGGGACCGGCAAGGGTATTAAAAATAAATTACTAAAATGATTCATATCCTAATCGTAGTTAGGGTACCTAATAATTTCTCAATATATTTATAGGATAATGGACAATTTAAAATTTGTTTTCCTAAATTTTGAAAGACTTATTAAAAATGATAGTTCATATCATAAATGAATTTCTACTAATAATTTCTCAATATATTTATAGGGTAATGGACAATTTAAAATTTGTCTTCCTAAATTTTGAAAGTCTTATTAAAAATGATAGTTCATGTCATAAATGAATTTCTATAACATTAATATAGACACTCGGAAAGTTTGTCATTTGCAACAAACTTCAAATGATCTATAATAAAGTTCATCGGTTATGCTCATTTACAACAAACTTCGACGTTCATTCATTCCGCATGTTGAACAAAAAACTGTCACAACTTAATCCCACATAATGGATTGCTATAAATGATTTCGTATTTAAAAGTAGAAAGTAAAAAATAATTCTTAACAGGTAAAAAACTTGAGAAAAGCCAAGGAAATTTAATATTATGTGATGAAGGGGTAGGTTGACAATGATGAATGCACTAAAATGCAACTCTAAGTGAGATGCGGTGCACTTACGGGCAGACTCTAATGTGTGTAAATGCAATATTCAGTCTGATTCAGTTAGCATTAAGTAATTAAATATAAAAAATATATATAAGCAAGCGCACATTTGTTAGCAGAGAATCTAATTTTAAGTGTTGCCAAATAAATCCTACAAATCCAACAATTTCACAGTAATAATAACATATAATATCACATCCAACCAACTATGGTCCCAAACATGCGGTAATAGAAAACAAAAACTTCAAACAACTAACAAGTGCAGGCGGCGGCGGGAAGCGACGAAGGAGGTGATTCAGGGCTGTTGGAGGATTCAATGGAGCTGTGGCTTTGGTTTCCTAGTAGGGAAAAGGGGGTACAGTGGGGATTTGTGAAGGGGCCAGTATTGAGAAGAAAGGGGTTAGGGGGCTGCTGGGTAGGGCTGGCTGCTGTATTGCACAGGGAAACAGGGGTCCTGGAGGGCTGCGGGTTGCTGGACAGTGTGGAGAGATAAGGATTCAGGCGGGCTGTTGGGTTGGATGATGTGGGGTTTGGGTTTTGCAGGGAAAATAAGGCTTCAGGGAGGGCTGGGGGATGTGGGGGCCAGGAAAACTGCGAGCCGGGGGGAGCAGCAGGGAAAATATATAGGGAGAAGCGGAGAATTATGGGATCGGGTTGGGGATGATGAAGACGGGAGGGCTGGGTGTTGGGGCCTTGGAGTCGCACCAAGGGAGAGCCTCTTCGGAGTCACACCGAGAGGAAGGAGACCGGCCGTTCCAATTTGGAAGCAAAATCATCGACCCCCCCCCCCCCCAACCGCATGCATGCACGAATAAATAGTCTTGACTAAAAAAGGGCACCCGAATCGGACGGCTCATATCGTCCGAGCCGATCGGGTGTCAAATAACCCTAGAAATAGATAAAATAATATATAAAAAGGCTCGGAACAATCGTCCAAACACATCCGTGGACACGGATCGTCCAAACAAGTAGCGGATCACTGCCTCTTATGGGAATACATTATACACGTGTGTGGGTCGACGATCTCCATCAACACCCCTAGCTTGAAAGTACTCATCTCCGATGAGTGACGACGATCATACTCTCGGCGTAGCCCAAAGGCAAGTCGCTCAAGCTCCTCGGGGGAAATCCAAGTGTTGTCAGAAATCGGGCGGCTGCTCAGACACGGAAGTCGGGAAGGGATCCACATACATGCGCTCCTCGTAATAAGGAGTCAAGTCCTCTACATTGAATACCCGGCTGATACCCATATTTTGAGGGATGTCCATCTCATATGCGTTAGTGTCGATCCGTCGTTTGACTGTATAGGGACTCATTCGGCGAGCGCTTAATTTTGTTGTTGTTCCCGTTGGGAACCTCTCAGATCGTATGTGAATCAACACTTGCTCTCCAACTTCAAAAATATATTCCCTCTTGTGCTGACCTGCTTGAATTTTATAATAATCATTACTCTTTGCTATCTTCTTTCGGAAAGAATCATGAAGTGCATGCACATGCTAAATGAAAGACTCTACAGACTCACTGGGTCGGGCTCCTAAGGGAATATCAACTAGGTCACAGGCTTCCTAGGTTCATAGCCTAACATGATATGGAATGGACTCAGACCACTAGTCCTATTGATTGAACTATAGTGTATGCTAACTCGGCTATGGGTAGGACGGAATCCCGGGTAGACGGACTATCCTCAACTAAACATCGCAAGAGAGTCTACAGTTGACAACCTCAGCTTGTTCATCCATCTGTGGGTGATAGGTGGTGGAAAACCTCAGTGTCATATCAGTTTTTTTGACAACAATTTCCAAAAGCAACTCATGAATCGAATGTCACGGTTAAAAACTATAGAAGTGGGTAGCCCGTGATATTTGAATACTTCTCTAAAAATAGAGCGACTACATGAGAAGCATCAATGATCGTACGACAAGGAATAAAGTGGGTCATCTTGGAGAAACGGTCCACCACGACAAAGATAGAATCGGGCTTCCTCAGGGTGCGAGGGAGCCCGAGTACAAAGTCCATGCTAATATCAGTCCAAGTCCTCTGCGAGATGGGAAGCGGAGTGTATAATCCCATGGGTTGGCGTGATCCTTTCGCGGTCTAACAGATTCGGCAATGCCTAACAATCCGTGTAACATCCTTCTTCAGGCTAGGCCAGAAGAAACGAACTTCAAGTAACGCAATTGTCTTGTCCCCACCAAAATGTCTTGCTGCTCCGCCTGCATGAAGCTCCCAGATAAGGAAGTCTCGGAGAGATGTCTGAGGCACGCAGAGGCGCGAGCCCAAGAATAAGCGCACTAGATTACATAACCTTCCTGTAATTCAAGAGGATCTCTCGTCAGAGCGGCATAAATATCACCAAAATCTGGGCACTCCGGGTAGTCATAGACTTTACGCTCAAAACCCTCAACTCGTGTACTCGTGGTATGGAGGAGGATGACTCGGCGACTCAGGGCGTCAGCCGACTTGTTCTCAACACCCGCTCGGTGTTTGAGAACGTAATGATAATCTTGCATACACTCCACCCATTTAGCATGGCGGTGGCCTAATTTCTTCTACGAATCAAGATATCGCGGGGTCTGATAATCAGAGTACATAACAAACTCCTTATGTAAGAGATAGTGGTGCGAATAACAAAGTGAGTGCACGACAGCATAGAACTCACGATCATAATTTGAGTACTTTTGTCGGGCTTCATTCAGCTTCTCACTAAATTAAGCACATGGCTGACCCTCCTAACTAAGTAATCCTCCAATACCAACTCCTGATGCATCACAAGCCACCTCGAAGGCCTTAGAGAAATCAGGAAAGCGTAAGACAGGGGCAGATGACAACTTCTCCTTAATATCTTCGAATACTTGTGTGGTCGCCTTCGTCCACACAAAATCTCCCTTTAGGAGGCAGCTCGTAAGGGGGGCCATAAAAGAACTGAAACCTCGGACAAACCACTTATAGAAGGTGGCAAGTTTGAGGAAACTACGGGCCTCATGAATGTTCGTCGGAATAGGTCCCTCACGAATGGATTTGACCTTGTCAGGGTCAACCAAAATACCAGATGTAGAGACTATGTACCCCAGAAAGTGGACAGGCGCAAATAAGAATGAACACTTCTTCAAGTTGATATAAAGATGCTCCTTCCGAACGAGATCAAATACCAGGTGAATGTGGTTCAAGTGCTCAGTGCAGCCCTGGATGTATATCAATATATCATCAAAATACACTACCAGAAATTTGCCCATATAGGGACGCGGGATTTGTGTAATCACCCTCATAAACGTGTTGGGATGTATACCAATTTGATACAGGGCTAGGTTGACAATGATGAATGCCCTAAAATGTAACTCTAAGTGAGGTGTGGTGCACTTACGGGTAGACTCTAATGTGTGTGTAGATGCAATATTCAATCTGATTCAATTAGCATTAAGTATTTAAATATATAAACAAGTGCATATTTGTTAGCAGAGAATCTAATTGAGAACAAACGATGACTCACAAGTACATGAGGCGCAAATAATTTTAAGCATTGTCGAATAAATCCTGCAAGTCCAACAATTTCACAGTAATAATAGTATATAATATCACATCCAACTAACTATGGTCCCAAACATGCAGTAATAGAAAACAAAGACTCCAAACAACAACTTACACGTGCAGGCGGCGGCGGGAAGCAACGAAGGAGGAGATCTGGGGCCGTTGGGGGAATTCAATGTGCTTGTGTCTTTGGTTTCCAAGGAGGGAAAGGGGGTACAGTGGGGATTTGTGAAGGGGTCATTATTGGGAAGAAAGGGGATAGGCGAGTTGCTGGATAGGTCTCCTGGAAGATGGTTGGTGTATTGCACAGAGAAACAGGGGTCCTGGAGGGTTGCGTGTTGCTGGACAGCGTGTAGAGGTAGGAATTCATGCGAGTTGTTGGGTTGGATAATGTGGAGGTGTGGGGTTTGGGTTTTGTAGGGAAAATAGGGCTTAGGGAATGGCTGCAGGAAGGGTTGCGGGATGTGGGGGTCAGGAAAGTTGTGGGTCGTGGGGGGGAAGAAGCAGCATGGGTAATAGACGTGGAGAAGCGGAGACTTACGGGATCGGGAAAGGATGATGAAGATGGGAGGGTTGGGCGTCAGGGCCTTGGAATCGCACCAATGGAGAGCCTCTTTGGAGTCACACCGAGAGGAATGAGACCGACAGTTCCAATTTGGAAGCAAAATCATCAATCCCCCCACAACTGCATGCCTGCACATATAAATAGTCTAAACTGAAATAGGGCGCCTGAATCGGACGGCTCATATCGTTTGAGCCGATTGGGTGTCAAATACAACTCGAAATAGATAAAATGATATATAAAAAGACTCGAAACAATCGCATTGACGCATCTGTGGACTCGGATCGTCCGAACGGGTAGCGGATCATCGACTCCTGCGGGAATACACATGTGTGGGTCGGCGATCTCAACCATTATGTTGATTAAATATAAATATAAATATGACAAAAAACATGCATACTGGGAGTAGTGTGCAAAACTCAGCAGTTAGCACGATGTGTCAGTAGTCGAAAAAATTAATGGAATAAAAATAAATGTCAGCAGATGAAAATTGATGACTTTTTTAATTAGTGATAAGGGCAAAGTTGTAATGTTGTGTTGCACATACGACTATGAATAGTAGCCCACCTATGAACGGTTGTGAAACAATTGTTGTATTATATAGTAATAGATAAGAACAAGGGCTAAGATAGGCCACCGACTTCCGTGGTCGGCTCTCCCGATTGGAAAGTTCAGTCCTACAACCCTATCCTATAGTCGAGTCTCGATTGAAAAGTTCAGCCCTACAACCCTATCCTATATTCTAGTCCTTTCCCCTTATCTCAGCTAATCAACAAGGCTGATCACTCATTTGCATGTAAATAAATGGTTTAAGACTCACTCATCAGCGAAAAAAGGATTGGCATTGATCCGGTTTGATCAGTCTCATCTGTATAAGCATTTATGTACAACAACCTAAATCGTACAAGCCTGAATTGGGCCAACCTCCATCCTTAGAGAATTCATATGAGGCGAAAGCTCCACGTACGGTTTCAAAGCTGAGCATTACACCAATGGAGCCTTTCCACCAAGGGGAGCTCAAGCCATTGGCATCAAGGGGGGTAGGAGAAAACCCTGAAGAGTTGCCTGACCATTGGTCATGTTGAGATGTTACTTCAGGCTCCGCCCATAATTCATTTAAAATAAAAGAAAACCCTGTGGTCTCCTTGG